>OY734946.1:9007350-10309928 GCA_963457585.1 Spergularia bocconei
TCATAGAACTCGAAGCCACATTCGCCTTAGAACCACCAGCCTTGTTCCCCTCCATTTGGTCCCATGTAAGAGCCTTTGGTGTGTAACCAGTGCTAGAACGACTTGTCTTCAATTGACTCTCCACTTTCAAGCACAAATTGCAGAGCATATCAAATGAAGCATAGGGCTGCAAATCACAACATTGGCAATGTTTCGATTTAACCCTCGACAAAATCTAGCCATTTTTTGTTCCTCAAGTTCATTCATCTCACTCATAAGAGTAAGCTTCTCAAATTCAGCAATATAAGTAGCGATATTCGAACTTCCTTGTGAAAGTTCAGCCACCTTTTAATACAGATCTTGCTTATAACTTTTAGGCACATATCTCTTACGAAGTGTCCTCTTAAGATCCTCCCATGAAGTCTCCTTTTCCTTGCCCTACCTTGCTCGTTGAGCCTTCATGTTCTCATACCATGGAGAAGCATTTTTAACAAGTTTTAGGGCTGCATACTTACAACACTTGTCGTCCGGAACACCTTTGAAATCAAACATACGTTAAATTTTTCTTTCCCACTCCAAGTAATCTTCGGGATCAGTTCCACCATCAAACTCGGGTAACTCTGTGACTTTGAAATCATCATTAGATCTCTGTAAATCAAGGTTACGTCATGCACCCGTATGTGGTCTTTCGTTGGGCAAAGCGTCAAGTGCTGCTCTCAATTGATGAAGGAAATCATTAAAATTTTCGTCCCTCATAATCTCTTGATGGAAATCAAGAGCCGAATCTCTGATACCACTTCTGATACGAGTAGCGCGAAAGTTTGTATTTTCGAAAGAATTTGATTTAACCAACTCGATTTTGTGCGACGGAAAATCTAACTCTTTTGTATTTTATCTCAATGTGTTTAGAAAATAAAAGAAAACAAGATATGGATGAACAAGTTAGCCACTAACTTGCTCAAACTCGACCAATCCCTAGACTATCTCGCCTAGTTTTGATCTTTAATTTCCAATTCACAATCGGCAAACCAACGATAGCTAAACTACCTTTATACCCTTAACCAAGATTGTTCCGCTAGAACTCTCAAAGTTTAACAAGTTTGTTTATTCAAAACAAACCTCAATATTTAGATGAAAATTCGATGATATGTAAACTGAAAATACAACCCCCTTTATATAGGAATGACTTTAGAGTTAAGACTCCTAGGACTTGGAAAGCCAACAATTGCTTTCAACTCTTGAAAATGAAAATTTGACTAAAACAACTTGGAAATTCAATAAAATGAATCCCATATTCCCTATGCTTGACTAGAACAGAAAAACAAAGAAAAATGCACCTACTTTCAAGGTGAAGACTCATGTTAAATGAATCTCGCGACATACAATGTTTCTGGGCGGTCTTGAGAGTTTTTATCACAACTTCTTGGAACACGTCGTCTTGAACCCATAAGTAGTCATTGGAAAGCTTAGAAAGAATTGTATCACCTCGATGTTGAATGACTATCATAGGATAAGTATAGAAGAAGTTATGACGTCAACAATCCGACTGTGCACAGCTCCATCGCTGGAAAACTTGTTCTATCGCGGGAATTTGAAAACTAGCGATGGACCGAACCATAACTTGTCTCTTTAAACCAATTGATCCCCAAGAGATGTAACCATAAGAGCGCTCACATACCTTGGATTTAGAGCATTTTCCCACAAGTAAAAGTCATGATTCGTACCCAATAGAACTTCCTTATAGATAACGGTAGACTTAGCGATATCATTCATGGCTCCCGTATCACAGTTGAAAATTAAACCTGAGGATGTTGCTAAGAGTGCATTTAGAACCTGTTATGATCATTATGAGGTTTTGGTGATGCCATTTGGGTTAACCAATGCACCAGCGGCATTTATGGATTTGATGAATAGGAAGTTTAGACGTTTCCTGGATAAATTTGTCATTGTATTCATTGATGACATTTAGGTGTGCTCTAAAAGCGTAGAGGAGCATGAGCAACATTTGAGGATTGTCTTAAAAACTTTAAGGGAACAAAATTATATACGAAATTTAAGAAATGTGAGTTCCGGTTGGATGAAGTTGAATTCCTTGGGCATATAGTTTCAACAAAAGGAGTTTCTGTAGACCCTGAAAAGATTAAGGCAATAGTCGAGTGGAGAACGCCCAAAACCGTGATGGAAGTTAGGAGTTTCTTGGGCCTTGCTGGATATTACAGAAAATTTAAGGATATCTCTAAAATTGCCGTACCACATACAAAATTGACACACAAGCGTGCTAAATTTGTTTGGACTAGTGGGTGCGAAGAGAGTTTCCAAGAGCTTAAGAAAAGACTGACGTCTGCTCCTGTGCTGACTCTTCCATCTGGAAGTGGAGCGTATACCTTATACTGTGATGCCTCCAAATTGGGATTAGGAGCTGTGCTAATACAAAATGAGAAGGTTGTGGCTTATGCATCAAGACAATTAAAACCTTATGAACAAAACTATCCTACCCAAGATCTGGAACTTGCAGCAGTGATCATTTCACTAAAAATTTGGATACATTATCTCTATGCTGAGAAATGTGTGGTATACTCGGATCATAAGTGTTTAAAATACATTTTCACCCAGAGAGATTTGAATATGAGACAAAGGAGGTGGATGGAGTTACTCAACGATTATGATTTGACAATCATGTATCATGCTGGGAAGGCTAATGTTGTGGCTGATGCATTAAGTCAGAAGAACTATGATAATTTAGCTGAACTCATCACCGAGCAAGAACCCCCAAATGAAAGAAATGAGGAGAATGAATCTTTGGGTAGCAATTCAAAAGGCATCATGTCTGCAATAGCGGTAAAGTCATCTTTGATTGAGAGACTCAAAGAAGCTCAAGTGCAAGATGAATTCTTGGTTAAGATCAAGGAACGTATGGTGAGTAGGCCATTCAAGGAAGATTTATTGTACTGGCATATCCATATACACCCAGACGGCTCTATTCGATACCAAAACCGAATCTGTGTTCAAGATGATAAGGAGTTTAAAAGAGAAAGTTTGAGAGAAGCACACAACACTGTTTATACGGTACATCCAGGTGGTACCAAGATGTATAGGGATTTGAATAAGCATTTTTGGTGAAGAAACATGAAGAGAGACATTGCTGAATATGTCTCAAAATGCTTGACTTGTCAACAGATCAAAACGGATCATCAGAACTCTGCAGGGAAATTACAATCTCTACTAGTGCCGACTTGGAAGTGGGAGGAAATCTCAATAGATTTTTTGGGTGGTCTTCCAAGAACTCAAAGTGGATACGAGTCTATTTGGGTTATTGTAGATCGATTAACAAATTCAGCTTATTTCTTACCACTAAGGGCCGGTTACACCGCAGAATCACTAGCTGAACTGTATGTGAAAGAAATCATAAGGATTCATGGTGTCCCTACGTCTATTGTGTTAGACAGAGACTCAAAGTATGTTGCACGATTTTGGCAGAGTCTACATGATGCGATGGGAACAAAATTAAACTTCTGCACCGCTTATAACCCTCAAACTAATGGACAAATCGAAAGAACCATTCAGACATTAGAAGACATGCTCATGGCATGTGTATTAGATTTCGGGGGTTCATGGGAGGAATGGTTAAATCATGTGAAGTTTGCGTATAACAACAGTTCACATTTTCAGTATTGGTGTTACGCCCTTCGAGGCCATGTATGGACGAAAGTGCAGGTCACCTTTGTTTTGGGATGATGTGGGCGAAAGACAACTTTTAGGTCACGAGCTAGTACAACAAACTGTCGAAAAGATACAAGTAATAAGGGGGCGTATGAGAGCTACTCAGAGTCAACAAAAGAGCTAACGCCGACAGGAAAAGACGAGACATGGATTTGAAAGAAGGACAGAAAGTGTATCTCAAGGTTTCACCAACCAGAGGAGTGTACAGAATTGGAGTTCACGAAAAACTCAACCCGAGATTTATTGGTCCATATGAAATTTTTGAAAAGGTTGGGAGGGTATCGTATAGGTTGGCCTTACCGCCAATACTATCAGGAGTGCATAATGTTTTCAATGTTGCGACGCTTAAGAAGTATATTCAACCGGACTAACAAATTATGGAACTAAAACCTATTCAACTTCAGCCAGATTTGAGTTACGAAGAACGACCGCTGAAAATTTTGGGCCAAGAGATTACGGTGTTAAGAAACAAGACAATTCCGTTCGTCGAGGTGCATTGGAACAATCACGATTAAAGAGAAGCCACTTGGGAAAAAGAGGCGGAAATGAGGGAAAACTATCCGTACCTGTTCGAATCTTAATCTCGGTAAGTTTCGGGACGAAACTTTTCATTAGGAGGGGTGGATGTAATAACCCACTTCTCAATATGAATTATGTTAATAATAACAATATTAACAACAACAAAAAGGACAAGGTTCAAAGGACACTTGGACAGTTAATTATCAAATAATGGACAGTATCATTACATTACCAATGTGATCTTAAATAAATAACTTACGTGACTTTATTTACTTAGAACAAGAAAGCGCACGGAGTATTAGCGCGGTGATTTGGAATTCATGTAAGTGACTCTTTCTGATTTAGCTTATAGTATTATTTTTTGTAACTCTAATGCTTATTTTAGAAAGAAGATCGAGTACTTGAAAGTCTGATTATGTTCTGAACTACTTTGATTTTGTGGGTTAGTTATGTGTTGTGGCTAACCTTGAAACCAAAATATCCGTCTGGTCATGCCAAGAGAGTAAATTGGCACTGAAAGAGAAATTCTGACCTAACCAGAACTATACTACCCACTACTGGAAATTATTTATGCTTATACGAATTGTAATCGTTTTACAATTTTAGCAATTCTAAAATTTTAGTCAAGTTTTACATGCAATCGATGTGTTTTTTCACTTACGGTTGTAACCAGAAAAAATTATTTCACATACCGTAATTAAGTTTGAAGTGACGGGTAATTATTTCTGCTCACTTTTTTCACTTACCGCAATTAAATTTAAATCAAACGCAAAAGAGGAACAGAGAGCGAAAAAGAGAGAGAAGAAGAGAGACAAGAACAGAAAGATGAAGTTGAAGAAGAAAAAAGTAGCGGAAAATTCTTACACCGGTAAGAAAAAAAATGTCGGGATTCTTGAATGACTCAAAGGTAAGATTGTCATCAGTTTTCACATTTGACATTCCTCTTTTTTCAAGAATTCTTGGATACATTCTTGAATACTTTCTGTTTTTTCGCTCCATTGTCGAAATTGTGGCGTACAAGTTGCTAATTTGCTCATTGTTTTGATTATAAAGCGCTTGGTTGTGAATGTTGTTGAATGTTAGTTGACGCCATCAGTTTTAATTTTCAGAACAATGAAATTATTTGTGATTGTTTGTTTGTTTGTTTCAGAACCTTGATCTTATTGGACGCCTTCTTTGTGATATTCGTTACAAAGAAGAATGGTACCATCATTCAAGTCCTTTCAATGATGTCTCGCGTTTTTATTGTCAAAAGTTTTTTGGGATAGGGTTCTGGAGGCTTACAACGAGCGCGCAACTTTTGTGGGGGCTCAAACCCGCACCTTGAGAGAATTAATGAAGCTCATCGTACATTTCAGGAGCAAGTTTTACAGTCAGAGAAGTCGGGTATGTTTTGGCTTGTCAAACATACTTATTCAGTCGATCACTTTTGTTTTTGAAAATCTTCTGCATATGACAACCTTAATACTGTTTGTTCTTAAATGTTCGAACTCTTAGAATAGAACGTTTCATCACTGAACGTTATGAATAGAACGTTAAGCATAGAACGATTTTATCACAGAGCAGTAACTTAAAAGAACGTTTGAACTTAATGGAACGTTTGAACATAGCACGTTAAGAATAGAACGTTAAGCATAGAACCTGAGAATAATGAATCTTTGGGAAGTAATTCAAAAGGCATCATGGCTGCAATAGCGGTAAACTCATCTTTGATTGAGAGACTCAAAGAAGCTCAAGTGCAAGATGAATTCTTGGTTAAGATCAAGGAACGTATGTTGAGTAGGCCATTCAAGGAAGATTCATTGTAGTGGCATATCTATATACACCCAGACAACTCTATGTGATTCCAAAACCAAATCTGTGTTCAAGATGATAAGGAGTTTACAAGAGAAATTTTGAGAGAAGCACACAACACTTGTTATACGGTACATCCAGGTGGTACCAAGATGTATAGGGATTCGAAAGAGCATTTTTGGTGGAGGAACATGAAGAGAGACATTGCTGAATATGTCTCAAAATGCTTGACTTGTCAACAGATCAAAGCGGTTCATCAGAGATCTGCAAGGAAATTACAATCTCTACCAGTACCGACTTGGAAGTGGGAGGAAATCTCAATGGATTATTTGGGTAGTCTGCCAAGAACTCAAAGTGAATATGAGTATATTTGGGTTATTGTAGATCGATTAACAAAATCAGCTCATTTCTTACCACTAAGAGCCGGTTACACCGCAGAATCACTAGCTCAACTGTTTGTGAAAGAAATCGTGAGGGTTCATGGTGTCCCTACGTCTATTGTGTAAGACAGAGACTCGAAGTATGTTGCACGATTTGGGCAGAGTCTACATGATGCCATGGGAACAAAATTAAACTTCAGCACCGCTTATCACTCTCAAACTGATGGACAGACCAAAAGAACCATTCAGATATTAGAAGACATGCTCATGGCATGTGTTATAGATTTCGGGGGTTCATGGGAGGAATGGTTACATCTTGTGGAGTTTGCGTATAACAACAGTTACCATTCCAATTTCCAGTATTGGTGTTACGCCCTTCGAGGCCTTGTATGGACGAAAGTGCATGTCACCTTTATGTTGGGATGATGTGGGCGAAAGACAACTTTTAGGTCACGAGCTAGTACAACAAACTGTCGAAAAGATACATGTAATAAGGGGGCGTATAAGAGCTACTTAGAGTCAACAAAAGAGCGACGCCGACAGGAAAAGACGAGACATGGATTTGAAAGTAGAGAAAGTGTATCTCAAGGTTTCACCAACCAGAGGAGTGTACAGAATTGTAGTTCACGGAAAACTCAACCCGAGATTTATTGGTCCGTATGAAATTCTTGAAAAGGTTGGAAGGGTATCGTATAGGTCTGCCTTACCGCCAATACTCTCAGGAGTACATAATGATTTCAATGTTTCGACGCTTAAGAGGTTTGTTCAACCGGACTAACAAATTATGGAACACAAACCTATACAACTTCAGCCAGATTTGAGTTACGAAAAATGACCACTTAAAATTTTGGGCCAAGAAATCAAGGTGTTAAGAAACAATACAATTCCGTTCGTCAAGGTGCATTGGAACAATCACGATAAAAGAGAAGCCACTTGGGAAAAAGTGGCGGACATGAGAGAAAACTATCCGTACCTGTTCGAATCATAATCTCGGTAAGTTTCGGGACAACACTTTTCATTAGGAGGGGTGGATGTAATAACCCACTTCTCAATATGAATTATTTTAATAATAACACTATTAACAACAACAAAAAGGACAAGGTTCAAAGGACAATATCATTACATTACCAATGTGATCTTAAATAAATAACTTACGCGACTTTATTTACTTAGAACGAGAAAGCGCACGGAGTATTAGCGCGGTGATTTGGAATTCATGTAAGTGGCTCTTTCTGATTTAGCTTATAGTATTATTTTTTTGTACCTCTAATGCTTACTCCCCCCGTCCCCGGGAAATTCTTGGCCAATCACCGTAATTGGCAATCTCTTGCCAATCACCGCGATTGGCCTACACGCTGTACACTTGCTGCAGAAAAAAAAAAACGTGGGCCTGCTTTGTCCTTTTTGTCTCTGCTCCCAAACAGCTTGTCCCCCCTTTTGACTAACTTTACCCCCACTAAAGTTGGTTTATTATCATATATTAATATTAATATCAATTAATTTTAATATTGGTTAATTCCATTTATTTCCATATATGAATATAAATCAAATACATATAATTAAATATTATGGCTTATTTTGTATGAGAGAGAGAAAAAGAAAATGTGTTTTTTGGTTTGGAAAATAGTCGGGCATCAGCAAACTCAGAGGTAACCAGATCGCCAAACCTGAAACTTCAAAGATCAAAGGGAGGCAAACCAGATTCTTCAAAGATCAAAGGGAGGCAAACCAGAAACATCAATACTCGGGCGGAGGTGATTTTTGGTCGGAGGTGAATTAAGCTCGGGCGGAGGTGAATTAAGCTCGGGCGGAGGTGATTTAAGCTCGGACGGAGGTGATTTAAGCTCGGTCGGGCGGAGGTGATTTTTGCTCGGGAAGTTAATAGCAACATGGAGGTAAGAAGTGAAATTATTGAATGTTGTTGTAAATTTATGATGATTGGGGAATGAATGGAACAAGAATGGATGAATTAGAAATAAGTATAATTGTGAATTAGAAGAAATCAGTATAATTGATTGAAATTGAATGTGAATGTTAATATTGTTATAAAATCGGTGAGTTTGAATGTGAATGTGAATGTTTTTATTGTTATAAAATCGGTGAGTAGTTATACCTTTGATGTATCTAATTGTATATCATAACCCGTAAATGGTATATGTGACGATTTAAATTGTATATTAGATGGCTACGGCCAGTAATGTTTGGGAATTACGTGGTAAAATTTCAGGTTGATTTGAATCTTGATGCGGATGTGGTTAGTGATAGTTGGATTAGTGAGGATGAATGTGAATTACAACAACCTGTTAGTGAGGAAGAATTGGAGCCTATGTTAGAAGGTGAGTTTGAAAATCCGTCGTCTGTGGGTAATGACAGCAATGTCACCACCCCAAAACGATTAGCGGTTGGTAGTTCATCGAAGGTGATAGAAGCACCTAAAGTTGGTAGGGTGTTTGCGAAGTGGGAAGATATAGACGTATTCTATCGTGCTTATGGGAAGCAAGAAGGCTTTGGGGTAGTTAAACCTCAGGGTGGGAAATCAAAATGTAAACAACTGACTCGTGTGACATGGAAATGTGAGTGTTCAGGCGCACCGTATCGTAGAAAGGGGAGTAAAGTTTTGTCTCCTGAAATAGATGGTGTAGGTGATTTGGTAGTAAATGTTAATCCTCAAATAACTTTTTTGTCAAAGAAGGTTGGATGCACAGCATTGTTGTATGCTGCAATAGATAAGGATGGAATGTGGGTTGTTAAAAAGGTGGAGCTTAATCACAAGAACCATAATCCTACTCCTTCAAAGTCTAGAAATATAAAGTCATGTCGAGAGATGGCTCCACATGTGAAGAAACAATTACTTTATGGTAAGAAAGCAGGGTTGAAAGTACCCCAGATGCACAACAATTTTTGTGTACAAAGGAATGGCGATGAGAATTTTGAACCCACTGTGAAGGATTGCTTCAATGTTATTGATGCGGACCACAAGTTGAAATTGAAAGATGGTGATGCTAATGCAATGATGGATTACTTTAATAAAATGCACAATGACAACCCTAACTTCTTTCATTGTATTAGGCATACTGAGGAAGGCGTTTTGCATGATGTGTTTTGGGTAGATGCGCGTAGTAGGGTTGCGTATGAGGAGTTTGGAGATGTTGTTTGTGTTGATTCAACTTATATAGTAAATGAGTATGACTTGCCATTTGCGAATTTCGTTGGAATTAACCACCATGGTCAAAGTATATTGCTAGGTTGTACTTTAGTATCCCATGAAACTTCCGAGACATATGAGTGGCTATTTTCTACTTGGCTTGCGTGCATGGGTGGCAAGGCTCCTAAAGGCATACTCACTGATCAAGCTGCTGCAATTCGCCATGGTGTGGCGGCTGCCATGCCAGAAACGAGGCATCGATGGTGCATTTGGCATATTATGAAAAAGTTTCCAATCAAACTTAAAAGTGTAGTAGATGAGTTTGATGATTTTGATGTGAAGATCAAATGTGCAATATATGACTCGTTTACGGGTGAAGAGTTTGAAAGTAGGTGGTTCCAAGTGATTGAGCTTTACGATTTGGCAGAAAATGAATGGCTATGTGGTCTGTTTCGTGAGAGGACTATGTGGGTTCCTGCGTACACAAAGCATATATTTTGGACTGCTATGAGATCCACACAGAGGGTAGAGAGTATTAATAGTTTTTTTGATAAGTGGTTGGATTCACACACTAGGCTATATGAGTTTGTTGAGAAGTATTGTGAGGCAATGGCGAGCAGGGCTCGAAGAGAGAAGCAGGCTGATGATGACTGCTCTAGGAAGAGGAGATCGCTAATTACGAAATTTGTTGTTGAGTCTACATTCGAGAAATATTATACTCTTGCGAAATTTCAACAAATCCAGCGGGAGTGCAAGAATGTAATGTATCTTAAAGTGGAGTCGAAGCAACAGGTAATAAATTTGTGTGCTAAATTAGAATAACTATAATTGAATGAAATTAAAGTTGAATGTTAATATTGTTATAAAATCCAATAAGATTAGTTCAACTATTGATGTAGCTAATTGTATATCACATACCTTTAATGGTTTATAGGTATCTGAAGTGGAGTTGGAGTATCGGATGTTGGATCGAGTATGGGTTCATTCAAAAGGCATGCTGGATTCCGTTGCCACTGATGATGAGCGTGTATATGTGGTTCGGTATAACATTGTTACTCATGAGATTACATGTGCTTGCAAATTGTTTGAGCGTAGTGGCATATTTTGTAGGCATATTGTTAAGGTCTATGATCGGAATCGTGTCCGTGTTGTTCCTGAGCAATATATATTGAGGAGGTGGCGTAAGGACATTAATAGGAAACATACTCGGGTGAAGCTGGCATACCATGATCCAGATGTGACTGAAGCAATTTTAAGGTTAGATAGAATGCAGGTGTCTTTTGAAGCTGTTGCTTCGCAGGCAATGATTAGTGATGAGGGTGAAGCATGTGTGTTGTCTGCCATTGATGAATTAGCAGCTAGACTTGGTTCTGTTTTGGCCAAGGCAAGTCCAACTGGTTTGGGTGCTAATTTTACGATCGATGACGCAGTACATGATGATGATGACGGAGTTATGTTAGGGGAGGAGGAATACACAGTAGAAAACGTTGTCATAGGTGGGAGGGTTATAGACACACAGAGTAGTGTAGCTGGACCATTTGCAATAGTTGCCACACCAGCCACACCAGGTACAACAGCTACACCTGGTTCATCAGGTACACCAGGTACATCTGCTACAACCACCAATTTCAAACTTCTGGACCCTCCCACACGAAAAAAGAAAGTCGGGAGGCCAAAGCTATCTCGCATGAAGTCCTTAGACGAACGTGTTTGTGGTAAGAAGCAGCGGAATACTAAAGGGAGGGGGTAAGGTAATAAGAATTGTTTCTTACTTATAAATAAATAATTTTGTAAATTTGGGTCGAATGATTACCGTATATATCTTGATATGTTATTTCGTTCGTAGAACACAACGATGCCTAGAAGTCTAGCTGTTGGTATTCGCGAGCTTCCCTTGCAGACTTCTTCTTACGGACAGTTGAACCAGTTGCAGGTATATTTGTTAAAGACTACAATTATCTTAATTCGTATTTAAGTAAGCGTTATTTTGATTAAGTCAATGTCAAATTATGTGAATTGGCAGCCTCCAGCATCAGCCAACCCCTTAATGTTGCCCAATAGTGGATTTCAACAAACTGCGCCAAATTTAATGGGTGGAGGACCTCGTATCCCACAAACGAGGTCTCATATGTTGAACAGGGGTGTTTTGGGTGGTGAATCACAATCGCAATCTCGTTTCCGGAATGATATATGAAGTGAATGACATGACGTTAAAATGTTGCTCAATTGTACTTCGTGAATTGTAATTGTTACCTTTAGTGAATTGTATATTTGTGAGTTTGAGTTGTACTGGAAATCATTTGAAATCGTATTCATAGTTTTCTTGATTTTATTGAACGTTTTCGTGCTTGGCTACTAAAAGTTCTGCGAGAGGTTGTATAATATGAAATGGTATCTGACGCTTACAAAATTGTATGTATGTGCTAGTGAATAATATGTAAGCTCTCAAACCTGGGAATTGAAGTCTTCATTTTTATTTAGGGTAAAACCGCCTCTCCCCATGGCGGTTTCACTCCAGAACTCGGTATGGGAAATGAAGTCTTCATTTTTGGTCAAGGGTAAAACCGCCATCTGGGGTGGCGGTTTCCTTAGTAAAACCGCCTCTCTGCATTGCGGTTTCACCCCAGAACTCAGTGCGGGAATTGAAGTCTTTATTTTCGGTTAAGGTAAAACCGCCAGGAGGGGTGGCGTTTTCGTACTTTATTTTATTCCCAATCCCATAAAATTTATTAAACCCCGCAAAAAAACGGCATCAATGCGTTGGGAGGATTTGAGCCTGTGACCAAGGGTATGCAAGATTGAAGCAATAACCGTTGCGCTAACTCGAAGTTACTGATATATTTGTAATTGAATTTGTATATATTATTGCCAATATAAAATGTACATCTTTGGTTGATATGACCTTTTTGGCGACATAGCCGCTTTCATTGTGTACCTCGTTCCTTATATATTATTGCCAAAAACATGGACATAATAATTTTATTTTAGCATTATTTGAATGAATCGTTCGTGTTATTATCACATACACAAGAAACACATTATAAAAACCGAGACATAAATTTAAAACCGAAAGGGCCATTTTGTTAAGTAATCTTGCATTATTTTCAAAACGTCCATGTCGGAAAACCATGACTGCCTGCATGCATAATCATTCATTGTTTTCAATAAATGGAGTATGTGTTGTTGGGACATCTATGACGCTGAAATTTATGACGATTTTTTCATGACAATATATAACTTCATCATAAATGGTATATGATGTCCATAAAAGAGTATATGAATTGCTAAAATGGTATTCAATTTAAGTGTACACGTTGACAAATTTACGCATTGAATCTTAGCAATAAATGATTATTGCAATAACTATGACCTAACTAACTACATACACGTTGTGGCTGCATGCATGCTTTGGATGAATGATAACTGCATGCAATAAATTGAGTTAGGCTATTAATCATGTGGTGTTGTTGGGAATGTTAGTTATGAGCAATTAATTGTTTTAGAGGCTACATAGTAGTATATGAATTAGGTAGTTCATATGTTACGTACCACATCCCACCACATCTCAAAATATTATACTTTAATCTTAATTAATAAAAGTTCACCTATTATTGTCAAATAATTATGAGTATTGAGAGATTTGCAAGGCCACCTTAGCAAAGAGATTTGTATGAATATGGGGTTACGGACATGTTTGAAGCCCTAGGTTATAGTTATGGGCTAGATGATCCGTGACATATTATGTATGAATTAAAAGCCTATTGGGATTCAAATTATGATACGAGTTATTTGAAATCTGTTTTGGCGGATGAGTGGGAATTTAGGGTAACTCAAAATGCTGAGTTAATGGCAAGCTGCTATGAGATTAGCATTGATGTGCCTACTATGCGAGCTGAAAATCAAAGACGATACACTCTCAATGAGTTGCGTCGTGCTGTTAACATGATTTGCTATGATGAGGGCATGCAAGGAATTCATAGAGGACAACGGATGGGTTTTCTCACCGGATCATCATAGTAACAGAATGTATTGCCCAACATATATGTCTGACTACGATAACTCGGACGAATCTGTGTGACGCCAATATTTATTTGTAATGTTTACTATTTCATTAATTCCCCCAATGTTGTATTAATTCATGGTTATAATCATGAGAGTTGTTTTGTTGTAAGGTTGTTTTGAGTTGAGTACCTCGTTTTTGAGTTGCCATGAAATCAATTAATTAAGTTATTGAGTTTGCGTGAAATAGATTATTTGCTCAATTATAATAAAGACAATAAATTCAATCTCCACCATGCTGACCTCAAATGAATCCGGAAAATTCCCATACTCATTCATTCTGGGAAGAAAACGCCATAGGCAGTGGCGGTTTGACACCACTTGAAACCGGTACTCCGTATGGCGGTTATACAATTTCCCCAAAATAAACTCAAATTTCTGGCGTTGGCAGGAATCGATCCCGTGACCTAGGTTATGGAAGATTATAGCGATTACTGTTGAGCTAACTCGAAGTTACTGATTTATATGTACTCGGATTTGTATATATCATGACCTAAGGCCATGGGCCATTAAATTCATTTTTATCCAGACACAGTTTCTCTCTCCTCACACCCGACACCCTCCTCACTCTTCGAGAAAAAACCACCAATTGCCGCCATTAAACCTCCCTCCCGTCGGCGACTGTGTGTTCCAACCCCCATAAATTTCTTGCTTTTTTCCTAAGATTTACTCGTGTATGCCTTCCTCGAGTCGGATTATTACCGCCTTGTTTTGTTGTAACATTGATTTTATCTCTCTCTCTCTCCGGCGCTGCTCCGATTATCACCACCACGAGTCGGATTCACCCAATCTCTACCCCTTTCATCGATTAACGTATGATTTCTCTCTCCTTCAAAACATTTTTGTAGTTGCATGTTCAATTAATTTGTGTTGCATTGTAGCATTGTAAGTAAGTTTTATTTGGTGTTGCATTTTAATTAATTGGTGTTGTATGGTCAATTAATCCTTCATGTTTAATTGTTTAGATTGATTTTTATAGATTTAAGAGTGACTCATATATGTTTTGTTGGAGATGTTGGACAATTAAGTTAACCCATTGATGTTTGTAGATTGATGTTTGTAGATTGATGGCAAATTGAGATTGTATGATATGATTTGTCGATTGCAATTGTCCTTCATGTTTCAATTGCTTGTGGTTGTCTTTGAAATTCTTTTGTTTGGCTAATTGACGAGAACAAAAGTTACGATATAATTAATTGTATATGAAAAGCGTATGTATAATTGTTGTAGCATGTGGTAATAGATTCAAACCTACATGTGATCGTTGTTGCCTTCCTTGACTTCTTCGTCGGACGCCGGCCATATGTGGTGTTGGAGTATTTGAAATGGTCATTGTTTTAAAAAATCAAATTTGAAATGGTATATGAGAATGATTTAATGGTATATGACAATTGTGGATGCTATATTGTTAAACTGAAGTGGTATATGTGGTGATGTGATTGTATTATGATAATGATGAGGTAGTGGTGATCCCCGGTGTGATTTCTTGATAAAATTTGAAAATTAAAGGTACGATGAAAGGGAGAGGGAGAGGCAGAGACAAAGGGAGAAGGACGACATCAGGGAGTCAGGTACGTTTCAAACAAACCACTTTTGAACGTTTCAAACAAACCACATATGTGATTAGCTATATTGATGAAGTACATATGTGCAATTGTTTTCCGCAGGGTGCTGATGAGGATCACATGAGTTTTGAAGGAATTGAAGGGGATGGTGGGAAACCATTAGGGGATTTGGTCCGTGACTCGAATAAAGTGATGTCTTATCGGGAAAAGAAGTTTGGAAAAAAGGTGTGTTTTTCTTCTTTAAGGAGCGATTCATATACGTTCTCTTCAAATCAAGTGTTATGTATGTCAATTATGAAGTACTATGGTGTGAAATTTAACTTGAGATGCTTTGTATTTTGCAGCAACCAAATGTGAACAGTAAAGTTGAAACTTTCGGTCGTGTTGTGAGACACTTTAGCAGAAAAAAGAAAAAAATTGTAAGAGAAATGGGTTTTGGTTCGTTGCTTTCTTTTGCGGATGGCTGGGTCTTGCCCCGCAAATTCTGTTATTGGCTAATGACACGGTTTGATACGGAGAACAGCAAACTGGTTTGTGTAGATGATTCCGAGTTTCGGTTGTCAAAGACACAGGTTCAGTGTGTTTTAGGGCTTCCAGTAGGTCCTAAAGTTGTTCCCACCACGTTATGAAATTCTATGTCGAAGAAGGTGGAAAGCTTGCTTTCAAGGTTCAGAGTACATGAAGGTAAAGAAAAAATTCTGACCATTCGGACTGAAAAGTTAGAGGAGGTTTTGTTGAGTGACGTTCAGAATTCGTGTGATGATGACATATCCGAGTTTAAGTCTGCCTTCATGACTTACCCCCTCCTAACCATCCTTTGCCCGTCGACAAGTCCTTACTTGAGTACAGATATGTACTATGCTGCCACCGTTGGTAATGTCACAACCCAATATGATTGGTGTGGCCTTGTGCTGGAGCAGTTAGTGAAGTATGGCAGAAAGGTTCAACAAAAGTTCGACAAACAAGGGGTATATTCGGGTTGTGGTGGATGTGTTATATTCCTAGCCGTAAGTGTTTTGTAATGATTGAGTGTGTTATATTAGTAATGTTGTGATCCCGTGAGGTTTTATAATTACTTTCCCAATCTTTTGCAGATACTCTATGTTGATCGGTTGAAAAATACACCCGTTAGATGGGGCCATTTCCCTCGTGTTGAAGCTTGGACTCTCCAAACCCTTAATGCTGTTATCGCCAAAGACTCACTCGAGAAAGGCGGAGACTTTGGTGCAACCAGGGTAATAAGACTCGTCTTTTATTATTACTACTATCATATACCATTGCAAGACCTATAGTATACTATTTCTGTTCACATATATACAATTACAACTACTACCTAATGTGTTTACATTTAATTTTTTGTAGATGATTGATGTTGCATATGGCGAATGACATCCTATGGAACCGAGAGACCGACTACCCCCAGGACATCGGGGGAGTAGTAGCCATCGTGGGGTATCGAAAGAGGTATTTGGATTTTACCAAATTAGTAAATTGATAAGTACTGTAGACACCAAATTTTGTCTCACTTTTTTATTTTCATTTTTTTATTAATCTATTTATATTTTCTAATTCTATTTCTATTTTCTAATTCAATTTCATTCTATTCATTTCTATTTTCCTATTTCTATTCGTTTATTTGCAAACAAAACGATTTCTCAACAATTCCAATTTCACCATTTTTTCTATTATTTATATAAATTTCGAAATTGTGTAAATAATATTAATAATATTGATTTTTATCATTTTGAGTTCTAATTTCATTAATTCTTTGATTTAATTCACCCGGTTTTCATTTTTGCGCAAACCGAGGTAAATTTGCTCGAGACGAGCCAAACTCGATTTCATTTTTTTACTACTAAACCACATAGGAAATGACATCATTTTATATGTCATGCCCATGTCACTCATATTTACACTAACAAGATGCTAACAATATGCTAACTATTTGATTTTTGATTTATTTTTGAATTGATGACTCATTGATTCTCTCCCTTCATTACAATTGCAAAAGACAAAAAATTTTTGATGAGGTGTGTGGCAAGAGAGGGCCGGCCAAATGAAGGGCTTGGAGAGCAAGTTTTGTTTTAATTTAATTCTTCAATTAACAAGATATTTATCATGCTCATTCATTCTCATTCACTCATTTTATTCTCTTCTCTTCATCCTTAAGCAAACACTCCCCATTTAGTATAATTCAACACATTCATTACTCACAAAAACAAAGCAAAAACATTGAGAGAGAGAAGGAGAGGGCCGGCTCTTCATACTCACAAAAAGAGAGAATTTGCTCTCATTCATTCACTCCTACATTCATTCATTTTCTCTTATTCATTTCCACCTCAAAACTCCACTTTAATTCAAATTCAATCTAATAAATGAATAGCATTAGTATCACTTAGATTATAACTAAATAAAATCAATCTCATCTAAATTAAAATCTTTTTAATACCTTAGCATTGGTGGATTTGCAACCATTGATCTCAAAAGGTAGTATTTCTTCTTCCCTTCTTCTTTTTATTGTAATTTCATTTCATTTATTTTATCTCAAATACCTTACTAACGTTTTTCTTTGTTGAGCCTTGGTCGGTAACGATGAAATACGTGTTTATTGAGCCGTATGGATTCGTAAGCTTGCCTCTAGGGCCTTTTGTGGCCGTTCCCTTTACTGAGGGGAACATTAGATGAGAGAGTTTTAGGAGTGGAGTGCCCATTGGTGTGTTTTTCTTATTTCTAATGTTTTATTGACCTTTTGTGGTGATTTGATATTTTTCACAAATTTTTCTACATTTATTTCCATGTACAAAAACTATCTACAACTCAATCCGATTTTTTGTTCTTTGAAAACTGTTTTTCAGTCTGATTTCCAAAATCCGTATAAAATCTTCCCTTTTGTTAAAATTCCTGATTTTATAAACACCTCTTCTTTGGGGTCTTAAATGCAACTCTGCAAAATTTCAGATTCAAACTCAAACCAGATTATTTATGATGATTTTTGCAATAAAATGACTCAAAACTGGTCCTTGCTCCGACCAGCTGTATTCAACGAGGTTTTTCGAGTTGAAAACGACATTTTCTGAGTATGTCTCCTTCATAAAAGTTGAAGATCAGACTCTCAAGTTTCCAGAAAGCTAAGGTTCAAAATTTTGTCATGTCTCTATCAACAGCTATGATTTTTTGAAAACAGATCCTGTTTTGCTCAGAAATCCGAATTTCAACCTTAAATTTGTTTTGTGAGTAAATGAACTTTTGGGGTCATGAAAAAATTCATGTGTGATCCCAAGATGTTCATGAACCCACCTTCAACCCAGAAAAATTTGAAGATTTGATTTGATCTTTCAAACCATTCGATTTCCATCAATTTTCTGTTTTTGGGGTTGAAAATGACAAGTTTTTCACCCAAATTAATTGTCATAACTAATTAAATGGTTAGACTTAATAGGGAGTCTAATTAGTCCACCTCATTGAGATGTCAAAATGTTAAAATCGATTTAGACTTAATTAGGAGTCTACTCAACCCGATTTATAAAAACAATTAGACTTAATAGGAAGTTTAATTGATCAATCCATTTGTTTGATGACTTTAAAACACTTAGAAAGAAGTCTAGGTGAATCTAAGTCAAGTCTACATAAGTTGAGTCTACCTAAGTCAAGTCAATCGAGGTCAAGTCAATGAAAGTCAACCGTCGTCTAAAACCAATTCAATTACAACCAAGTCTACTAAAATCCAACTAATTATTCAAAGTCCACCCAAATACAACCAAGTCTACCAAAGTCTACTAAAATCCAACCAATTACTCAAAGTCAACCAAAGTCAACCAAAAGTCAACCAAAGTCAACCAAAAGTCAACCAAAGTCAACTAAAGTCAACTAAAGTCAACTAAAGTCAAACACGTCTATCCAAGCCTACCAATGCCAAATGTCTACCCAAATCTACCAATGTCAATGTCTACCCAAGTCAAACCCAAATCTACCTAAAAGTCGTCTAAAGTCAACTTTGCAAATAGGTGCAAGTCAACCGAAGTCAACCCGAGTCAATTAAAGTCAATAAGGACTAAAATCGACCCCCTTATGTAAATAATGTAATTAATAAAACCAAAAAACCCCTAAAAATGTTTTCTTATTTGTTTTCAAACGTCTTTTTCTTAGTTTTCCTAATTAAAATCGTTTTCTCCATTTTCGTCAACGTTTTAAGAAATTCATTTCTTTTTCCAAAACTTTTTGTACATGGAAGTAAATAAGCTTTCTTTGATGTGTTTTGCATGTAAAGTTTTCTTCCCGTTCTTGTATGGACTTTGGACGGGGCCCTACCCCAACACTAGGCAAGGATTGCCAATTCGCTTATGCGCGATCATGAGGTCGATCTACATTCACCTCTACCATCTATTCCACCAACACCCCAATGGAACACCACTTGATCGAACGTAATCGAATCGGCGATTTATTTTCCTTATATTGTTGTAGGGCCTACACGGGCAGCTCTAACGATACGGCCAATTCCACCGAGCCCAAACACACAACCCAATCCATTTTCCATTAAATCTCCCCACGATAGTCAATTCAACCTTAGTCAAACTATTGAGAGGTCTAATCTTTAAACTCGCCTTAGAGAGGTCGAGTCATCTACTTTAAGACCTCGTTCAGGAGGCATGCCTGGTTCAGGAGGCATGGTGATCATGGCGATCGCCGTCTCGACGAGAGACACATAGATGCAAGCGGAATATACCTTGCTCTATTCTACGTGGATCGACTTGACTCTAAAGTGAGTCATCTATAAAGTCTCTCAATAGTACGACTTTGAATGAAACGACTTTCTACCACTTCCAAGCGAAGTAAAACCCATCTCTAGCCCCACATTGGTGATATCCCCAGTGGAATCAACCCGATCATTTCCCCAGTGGAATGATATCTACCATGTGGATTCATCCATCCACCCTCGCGGATATTAACCGCTACCCCCCAGTGGAAAAGGCCGTTGTCGTGGGGCTGCCCGTCAGAACTACGTAGGGTTTTGATCCTCGAGTGGATTCCAATCCCACGATGAAAGGTACGTAGGGCAACTTTGGTGCTCAAACCCCCCAAGTCCGTACCCAAAAGACTCGGGAAATCTTTTGTAAATTCTTTTTCTAAACTCTTGCATGTGAATGACAATGTGAATATATATGCTTTTCTATTTCTACTTGTTTATATGGATCTTAACGTAATCAATTCACCGAGAATCTTTAGAAGGATATGATGTATTAGTAAGTGCCCGCCCTTATGACGGAAGGGGAGACGAGTTCCAAATGTTCGCACCCCTTAACTAAGGCCCCGAACCTTTTTTCTCTATTTCGCAGACCAGTTTTCCAAACCGTTTGGTAAATATAATAAAACGGAATTTTGCCTTAGGGCGTATGGAGTCATTTTTGGTTTTTAGAGAGGTTTTCCGTAAAATTCTTTCATTTGTTTTCGAACTTGTGCTTTTTAAACTTGTTTCGAAACCCTTCCTTGTCGAGGTAAAGACAGGGTGGCGACTCTGAGTTTTCAACGATCCAACTTCGGTTAGTTCAATAACCATTCAAACCTCAAACCATTTTTTGCGGGCGCCGCAGTCTGGCGACTCCGCTGGGGAGATTTAATTTCTTTTATTTTTTTTTTTATACAAAAAAATAAACTAAATTCCTTTTGAGGCCTTGACCTGAAAGTACATCATTTCCTTCTTTAGAATCAATGACGTGTATTGGTTGCGTAGATCCATCGCTTTTGTATATTCTTGCTCTAGCATGTATATATGTGAAATTACGTGTGTTTGGGAATGCCTGTTTGAATCCCCGGTCCGCACACACTGCACAGTGATGTTGTTCTCTAGAAAAATCAAACTTAGGCCTGACACCTATCCTTACTGAGGACGGGTCAGGAATAGAAGAAAAGATTATAAAATACTTAAGAACGTAAACCTGTATCCGCGACTTATTGAGGACCGGCTATGCAAGAGCGTTCAACCCTCGGAGGGCACAATGGAGTGCGCCGAGGTCACTTGAAGAAAAATTATACCTTAATCAACCACCCTGAGTCTGAGTGTAGGACACATGGACCAACGCATGCTTGAATAGCGTCGTTACTACGTCTACATACATAGTCATTCTTGTGATTTGTCGAGTCCGAGTCTAACTCACGAGTCTTGTCTAACATAAGTGTCAAGGTTTTCCAACCGTTTTCAAAATTCAATTTTGTGTAAATACACACATTTTCTTCTTTTGTAAAAAGATTTTTGTTTCAAAGAAAGTTTTGAAATAACCTTTCTTTCTTCAATACAAAACCAAATGTTTTCAAACCTAACTAACTACTAACTCTATATTCTTTTGAGAATTGCAAATAAAACTCTCAAAGTTTTTTCAAAAATGAAAATGAGGTTTTTACTTGTAAATACCTTCAAATTTTGTAAATAAATTATTTTTTACAATCAAATCCAACCTTCACTATTTTTCTTTTGTAAAGAGAAATCATTTTTTCCACTTCCAATAAAACCTCTCTCGTTTTCAAATCGAGAAGTTCAAATCCAACGAAAATCCCAAAAAGAGAAAAATCAAACTTCAAAACAAATGTTTTTCGAAATTTAAAACGAGACGATGGTGTCTACTCAAACCTTCAACGATCTAACCAAATCTACTTCAACCAATCAAACGAGATAATAGGGTCTCCGTTTTTCAAAAGATAAAAGGGTCTTTTCAAAATCTACCTTCTCGTAGTTCACTTCCGAACTACGTCGCCCTGATTCCCGAAAGGGATACGTAGGCAGTCCTCATGGATGCGGGCACTACCCCTCAAACCTTGTCGATATACACAACTTTCTAATTTTGTCAATATACTCAACCTTGTACAAAGTTTTGTAAATATACACAAACTTTCTTTTTCCACTTTCGTAAATATCACAACCTTTTTTCAAATATCAAAGTTTTTGAATTTGTAAATTTCAACAACAAAAAGAAACTTTCAATCCAAAGATTAATAAAGAATTCTCCCGAAACACACTTGTAAATAAGTTTTGTCGTTTCATCTCCCACGATCCATAAAAATTACTTTTCTCTCACGACCATTACTAAACCGTCTCTCTTTCTCCGTTTGAAGGTCAACCCTTTGGCTTCGATCCGGGTCTAGATTAGTTCGAGCACCTATTTGTGAGTCACCAAAACCACCATCTGAAATGGCAGACGCTCAAGGGAGCAATGATAATGACAACCAAATTAACTCCCACTCTGATGCATTGAGTGAACTGAAAATGATGATGCAAACAATATTGGACCGTCAAGATACGGTTGAGGAGACTATTCTTAACATGCAACGAGATCACATCTTGAGACCATTCCTAGCATGCAATAAAAACTCCTACAAGCCTAAACAAAGGGAATTTGCCCAAATCAACATGAGCTACACTCGAGCCTTTTCCAAGCTAACAAAAGCCAGTTTGATCAAACCTCTAACCCCTAAGCCACCTCCAAAGAACCCTTACCCTGGCTACAACCCAAATGAACATTGCAATTTCCACCAAGGTCCTGGTCACGATACAGAAAATTGTGGAGCATTGAAACACACGATTCAAGACCTCATCGACCAAGGAAAACTTGTGGTCAACCGAAATGACAATCCTAACATCACAAAAAACCCGCTACCAAACCACAAAGAGACAATCTCAATCAATGCAATTTCAGTGGTACCCTTAGAAGAAGATCCCATTGAGCAAATTTCCTACTTCAAACCCTACTTCGGCGAGACGATCTTGAATGAAGAGGAAGTTCCCTCCATGCAATCAATGACCAATTCCAACGAACAACCGTTCTACCCTCCCATTCGACCCAAGGTCATTAGAGATCTCAACCAAGATTGGGGAGCGAGTGCAAAAGGTTTACCGGAAAAGAGGATGCTCAAGTCCACCTCATCAAATTCTTCCAGAAATTGTCAATCCATGGAATCTCGGAAGAAAACTTTCCACCTCTATTCGGTACAAGTCTGGATGGCCCAGCTCTGAAATGGTTCTATCATTTGAAAGCATGTTGTAGAAGCTCGTGGCCAAATTTGTGTGCTGCATTCCTAGGGTGGGCCCGATTCTATCAACAAACCGATCTAGAAAAGATAAAGTTGAAGGACATAAGCCAAGGGGCATATGAATCATTCTCCGACTATTATTCAAGGTGGGTGCACCAAAGCAAGAAGACCTTTTCCCCACCATCCGAGAAACAAAATCTACTGATGATAGCCTCGGGATTGAATCCTCAATACTTTAGCCTAATGGGGCAACTGTCTTACTCAACCATAAAAGAGATGGAGAGCTATGGCTATGAGCTCGATGTTGCTGAGCTGCAGAGAATGTGGGAATCAAATCAACATGATCAACCACCTCGGACTTATTGTGAAGTCTTGTGCCAAAACCCTCGGTCTACTGTGCTATCTCAACCTTTGGGACAAGCTTTTGAAGAGCTAAAGAAATGTGGGGTGATATCTCCTCTCCCGCCGCCAACTCAACCATATTGTTGTAATCCCGACTGTTTGGGATTCTGCCCTTACTGCCAATGTTGTGGCCATGATGTCGACGACTGCCTGAAGCTCCGCCACAAGATCCAAGACCTGATCGACTCCAAGGTCATCGACCTTTGAAGCTTCAACAACCTCCAACCTATCATCACCTAGCTTATTAGGAATAACGTAGGTCGAGAAAGAACTACGCGAGGCCTGAGTCCCCAAGTCAATGTTGCTACAACATTTGACCCATTTGCACTCTTTGTAATATAGTTTGGGGTTACGTAGACATCCTACTAGTGGATGTGGCCACGGATAAAATCTTGTAAAATAAATAAAAAAATAAATTTCTCTTGTACTCACAAGAACTACATCGGGCCTGATTCTCCAAATCACATGCACCTCAACACCACAAATGAGAAAGAGCTTCCAAAGTTCATTCACACACAGAGATATGTAGGCAACCCACCTCAGGGTTCGGCCCAAACTAATTATAATAAAAATGTTGTCCACTTCGCAGGAACTCAACCGACTATGTCTCAAAAGGGAGACGACTCTACTCTCTTCTGTTGTACATTTTTGTATATAAATTTAAACTTCAAGTGGGAAGTGAAACGGCAAAATCCTGAATGGGAGAATTCGAACTGTCCATAACAAACAACAATCAAACAAACCAAACAAAACAAAAAATTGTTTTCTAAAAACAAACGCACAAACGGAAACAAAGAGTTTTCGTGTTTTGTCATTCAACCTTTTTGTGTAAATATTGATTTCATTCTTTATTCTTTATTTCTAGGGGCAATCTCTTGAAAGAAATCCTTTGAGTTGTGGTATGAAAGTAGCAAATCCTAACCCGCCACGTCCCCACAAAATGACCAACACCACCAAGAGAAACAAAAAACCCCAAACCCGCCATGAGCGTGAGAATCCGCCACCAATCCCTACCTTCCAACCCCAAACTCTACTCATGATGGACAAGATGGGATATGTCTCCGGAAATGGCCTAGGAAGACAAGGCGAGGGGATCAAATGTCCAATTGAGGTCACCAACAAGCAAAACAAACACGGCCTTGGTTACAACCCTAGTGAGGAAACCTTAACAGCCACAAAAGCCAAAAAGCCATCCCTAACCCTCAATGGCCAGTTCGTGTTGCAGGGAGAGAGTGAACCCTATTTCGAATTCCCAGAATCATGGTTTGACGAGAAAAAGCGAGAGAGGCTTCCAGGACTTGAGATATTCTTTGGTGAGGCTTCCAATGAAGACTTGATTAGAAGTTGGTTTGTGAAAGACGAACCGGTCAAGAGGGACCAAAATTGGGTGGAGACCATGTGTGGTGAAGCGATGAAACGCTTGTTCAAATCAGAGTTGAGTGACGAGATAGATAACGACCCCACCACCTTGATCGAGAGACAAGAGACCTTGCACAAAAGGAAGAGAACGTGGAGTGCGAATCCAGGAGCGAAGCTACCGAGCTAGGCTATCCCCTAGGAAACCTCACCCCCAAACTCACTGACCAACCGAATCCTGACTCCCCTACCAATTCTGACGGCCACGAAACCGACAGTTCCTCATCCGACAATTCGTCTCTTTTTACCCAATCTGACTTTTCTGATAATGAAAACATTGTGTATAAATCAATATCCGAGTATGTTTGCATAAATGACATTGCATCTGATTATGACGCATCTTCTGACACCGAGTCCATAGGTGTTCCTGAATCATGCATGACTCCCATGGAGGAGCCCATCATTGTAAATATAGGGTCACATGATGACGTTAGAGAAGTCAAAATAAGTTCAACCCTCTCCCCAGAAGAGAGTCTTGCATTCATTGCATTGTTAAAAGAGTACGTAGATGTCTTTGCATGGTCCTACGCCGATATGCCAGGTGTCGATCGACAAATTGTTGTGCACCGAATTCCACTGCTGCCAGAATGCAAGCCAAAACAATAACGACTTCGCCGAATGAAGCTTGAGGTGAGTCTCAAAGTCAAAGAGGAGATCGAGAAACAACTCAAAGCAGACTTCATCAAAGCAATCAAGCATCCAGATTGGCTCGCCAACATTGTGGTCGTGCCAAAGAAAGGAGGAAAGGTTCGAGTCTGTGTCAACTACAGAGACCTCAATGCGGCATCGCTAAAGGATTGCTTCCCGCTACCACACATCGACGTCCTAGTCGATAACACCGCCGGCCATGCTATGTTCTCGTTCATGGACGGGTCTCCGGGTACAACCAAATTCTCATGGCAGAAGAGGATAGGAACAAAACTTCGTTCATCACCCCATGGGGCACCTACTGCTATCGAGTCATGCCATTTGGGCTAAAGAACGCCGGTGCCACCTATCAAAGAGCTGCGACGACCATCTTGCATGATCTCATTCACGACGTTGTCGAAGTCTACGTTGATGACATGATTGTCAAAAGTAAAGACCGCCAGGGGCATCTTTCGGCATTGAGGACTTTCTTTGAGAGGAGTAGAAAATACAACTTGAGACTGAACCCGCAGAAGTGTGTATTCGGGGTAACCTCAGGCAAGCTGCTTGGTTTTGTCGTGAGTCAAGATGGGATCAAAGTGGATTCTAAAAAAAGAAAATCAATATCGAACTACTACCACCAACGACAAAAAAAAAAAAAAAAAAAAAAAAAAGAAATCAGAGGTTTTCTGGGTCGAAACCAGTACATCAACCGATTCATATCTCAACTCACGACCAAATGTGAATCTATCTTCAAACTGTTGAGTAAAAGAGTCTCCAAAGAATGGAACGACTAATGTCAAAAGGCGTTTGACTCAATGAAGGAGTATCTCGCCAATCCACCAGTTCTAATGCCACCAAGACCAGACGAGCCGCTGATCTTGTACCTCACAATGACATAAACTGCAATGGGGCCATTATTGGCACAATACCAAAAAGGGTCCACGAAAGAGGTGGCCATCTACTACTTGGGCAAGAAATTCCTTGAGTACGAACGAGATACTCACCCTTGGAACGAACTTGCATCTCCCTGGTTATGATACCAAGAAATTGAGACATCACCTTGAAGCTCACACGACATACTTGGTCTCTACGCTCAATTATCCGATCAAACATCTCTTCGACCAACCAATACTCAGTGAAAGGCTTGCGTGGTGGCATGCTATCTTGTCTGAGTTCGACATCCAATACATGAATCAAAAATCCGTAAAAGGAGGGGCAATCTCAGAAGCCCTGGCAAGTAGGCCAATTTCGGAGGATGAGTACGATGACTCTTTCCAAGACGAACGCATCCATGCCATTGAAGTACCGATATGGAAAATGTATTCCGATTGGGCTTCCAACAGATGACAACAAATCTACCATAATTTTGGGCTAACAGGAGCCCGAACGCTTCCAACAGATGACAACAAATCTACCATAATTTTGGGCTAACAGGAGCCCGAACGCTTCCAACAGATGACAACAAATCTACCAGAATTTTGGGCTAACAGGAGCCCGAACTACGCATGACCTGATTTCCAACAACGGAATACGTAGGCAACCCTTCAGTAGGTCCGGTCAAAGGTTCGCGAGAAATTTTTAAATCTCGTGGACATACATCTACCAATAAAGTTCTCTAGAGCCGAAAAGATCGTTAGGGATCCGGCTAGACGACCCGATAAGCCAAAAAAAAAAGTGAGCAAAAAACAAGAATGATGGCTTATGCAAAAGTTAGGGTCCTGGAAAAAACAGAGAGACCAAAAAAAAAAAAAAAAAAAAAAAGAAAAAAAAAACGGTTCGGGTGAAAACGGGTCAAACCCGCAGTCGAACCACACCAACTCCTACCTCAACTTGACTATCTGGCAATCCACCACGTTTCTCTAATCTTGTGCATCTCATTTGCATTTGGGCTAATCTATTGAGTCTTCATGCATCATTTTAGGATCATTTTAGACTCATGTGTTCAAAGGATGCATACTTTGATCATTATCATTCATAAAAACATACTTGGATTGAAATTCATGCACTACCATCTCATTGCAACCCACTCCATCTGTAAGTACATGAAACTTACTTGTCCACCAAGCCACGCTAACTCCACCTGTGCAACCTAACGACCCTTTACTACCCCACTCAAATTGTGAAAATTCTAACCATTTTCTCCACCTCAAAGTAATCGATCCCCAACCTCGACCCATAGCCATACCTACTTCAACCTTCAACCTTTTCTACTTCGACCTTCTCAACCACGACAATTTCCAACTCTACCATTTCAACCTCCACTTTTTCCAACTCTACCTTTTCAACCTCGACCTCTTTCGACCCAACCCTTTCAACCCCGACCTTTTCACTCTTTATATTTTCGACCTCCACCTGTAACTCTACCCTTCGACCTCCACCTTTTTCCAACTCCACCGTTTCAAACTCTACCCTCTTCAACCTCCACCTCTTCTAACTTCAACCCTCACCTTATCAAACCTCATCCTCCACAAGTTGAAACAACCCTGCTAGCTTGGTAGCTCGGCTCCACCGCAAAAGCTTCAAAGACGAAGAACGGCAATGGAAACCTGGTGCAAACGCTAGAGACAAGACAAAGTTGCCTCGGTCGAAAGCGTTCAACATCTCTACCGACAAAAAAAAAAAAGGAAAGGTGAAAAGGAGGAGCTAGGTTGAAAACCCGAAAGGGCGACCTATGCTAGAAAAGGAAAGTTACTCCCATTTGCAGCAATTTCGACCAATTCAATCTACACCATATCAACCCGTCAACATCAACCCGACAACTGAATTTACAATCCTCCCTTCCTTGAGAAACCCACTCAACACTACCTAACGTCAACCCTGAGGATTGCTACTTGATCACCATGATTAATAGAGTCAAAGGAATTGGCCCTTGATTTTACTCTCAAACTCAATTTTCTTTTTTCAAAATGATAAACGTTTTTCCAAAAGTCAGACCACGACAATAAGGTCGTAAATCTACCTCAACCACAACTTCAACTCAAAAGTCAAACAACGACAATAAAGTCGTGATCCGACTTCAAATTCAATCTCAATTTCAATCTCAACCTCGACCTCAAACCTCAACCTCAAACTCGATCTCAACCTCGACCTCAAACCTCAACCTCAAACTCGATTTCAATCTCAAACATCAACCTCGACCTCAACCAGTGATAAAACGGCGACGAGCCGTATTTTTGAAAACTTGAAATTATTTTCACCTCAAAGACGACAACTCTGTGACATCCAACCAATCTACCTCAACCAAACAAACGGCGATGAGCCGTGTTTTGAAAATTAAAAGGGATTTTCAAATTCAGACAATAGGGTCTTCTCCCCCCGAACAACGATGAAGTTGTAAATCGGGATCCAAAATTTTGCGTCTTCTCATGGCGTTGATCTTCGTTTTTGCAAAACTCGACCAACGAGGGGCAAACTGTAGACACCAAATTTTGTCTCACCTTTTTATTTTCATTTTTTTATTAATCTATTTATATTTTCTAATTCTATTTCTATTTTCTAATTCAATTTCATTCTATTCATTTCTATTTTCCTATTTCTATTCGTTTATTTGCAAACAAAACGATTTCTCAACAATTCCAATTTCACCATTTTTTCTATTATTTATATAAATTTCGAAATTGTGTAAATAATATTAATAATATTGATTTTTATCATTTTGAGTTCTAATTTCATTAATTCTTTGATTTAATTCACCCGGTTTTCATTTTTGCGCAAACCGAGGTAAATTTGCTCGAGACGAGCCAAACTCGATTTCATTTTTTTACTACTAAACCACATAGGAAATGACATCATTTTATATGTCATGCCCATGTCACTCATATTTACACTAACAAGATGCTAACAATATGCTAACTATTTGATTTTTGATTTATTTTTGAATTGATGACTCATTGATTCTCTCCCTTCATTACAATTGCAAAAGACAAAAATTTTTTGATGAGGTGTGTGGCAAGAGAGGGCCGGCCAAATGAAGGGCTTGGAGAGCAAGTTTTGTTTTAATTTAATTCTTCAATTAACAAGATATTTATCATGCTCATTCATTCTCATTCACTCATTTTATTCTCTTCTCTTCATCCTTAAGCAAACACTCCCCATTTAGTATAATTCAACACATTCATTACTCACAAAAACAAAGCAAAAACATTGAGAGAGAGAAGGAGAGGGCCGGCTCTTCATACTCACAAAAAGAGAGAATTTGCTCTCATTCATTCACTCCTACATTCATTCATTTTCTCTTATTCATTTCCACCTCAAAACTCCACTTTAATTCAAATTCAATCTAATAAATGAATAGCATTAGTATCACTTAGATTATAACTAAATAAAATCAATCTCATCTAAATTAAAATCTTTTTAATACCTTAGCATTGGTGGATTTGCAACCATTGATCTCAAAAGGTAGTATTTCTTCTTCCCTTCTTCTTTTTATTGTAATTTCATTTCATTTATTTTATCTCAAATACCTTACTAACGTTTTTCTTTGTTGAGCCTTGGTCGGTAACGATGAAATACGTGTTTATTGAGCCGTATGGATTCGTAAGCTTGCCTCTAGGGCTTTTTGTGGCCGTTCCCTTTACTGAGGGGAACATTAGATGAGAGAGTTTTAGGAGTGGAGTGCCCATTGGTGTGTTTTTCTTATTTCTAATGTTTTATTGACCTTTTGTGGTGATTTGATATTTTTCACAAATTTTTCTACATTTATTTCCATGTACAAAAACTATCTACAACTCAATCCGATTTTTTGTTCTTTGAAAACTGTTTTTCAGTCTGATTTCCAAAATCCGTATAAAATCTTCCCTTTTGTTAAAATTCCTGATTTTATAAACACCTCTTCTTTGGGGTCTTAAATGCAACTCTGCAAAATTTCAGATTCAAACTCAAACCATATTATTTATGATGATTTTTGCAATAAAATGACTCAAAACTGGTCCTTGCTCCGACCAGCTGTATTCAACGAGGTTTTTCGAGTTGAAAACGACATTTTCTGAGTATGTCTCCTTCATAAAAGTTGAAGATCAGACTCTCAAGTTTCCAGAAAGCTAAGGTTCAAAATTTTGTCATGTCTCTATCAACAGCTATGATGTTTTGAAAACAGATCCTGTTTTGCTCAGAAATCCGAATTTCAACCTTAAATTTGTTTTGTGAGTAAATGAACTTTTGGGGTCATGAAAAAATTCATGTGTGATCCCAAGATGTTCATGAACCCACCTTCAACCCAGAAAAATTTGAAGATTTGATTTGATCTTTCAAACCATTCGATTTCCATCAATTTTCTGTTTTTGGGGTTGAAAATGACAAGTTTTTCACCCAAATTAATTGTCATAACTAATTAAATGGTTAGACTTAATAGGGAGTCTAATTAGTCCACCTCATTGAGATGTCAAAATGTTAAAATCGATTTAGACTTAATTAGGAGTCTACTCAACCCGATTTATAAAAACAATTAGACTTAATAGGAAGTTTAATTGATCAATCCATTGGTTTGATGACTTTAAAACACTTAGAAAGAAGTCTAGGTGAATCTAAGTCAAGTCTACATAAGTTGAGTCTACCTAAGTCAAGTCAATCGAGGTCAAGTCAATGAAAGTCAACCGTCGTCTAAAACCAATTCAATTACAACCAAGTCTACTAAAATCCAACTAATTATTCAAAGTCCACCCAAATACAACCAAGTCTACCAAAGTCTACTAAAATCCAACCAATTACTCAAAGTCAACCAAAGTCAACCAAAAGTCAACCAAAGTCAACCAAAAGTCAACCAAAGTCAACTAAAGTCAACTAAAGTCAACTAAAGTCAAACACGTCTATCCAAGCCTACCAATGCCAAATGTCTACCCAAATCTACCAATGTCAATGTCTACCCAAGTCAAACCCAAATCTACCTAAAAGTCGTCTAAAGTCAACTTTGCAAATAGGTGCAAGTCAACCGAAGTCAACCCGAGTCAATTAAAGTCAATAAGGACTAAAATCGACCCCCTTATGTAAATAATGTAATTAATAAAACCAAAAAACCCCTAAAAATGTTTTCTTATTTGTTTTCAAACGTCTTTTTCTTAGTTTTCCTAATTAAAATCGTTTTCTCCATTTTCGTCAACGTTTTAAGAAATTCATTTCTTTTTCCAAAACTTTTTGTACATGGAAGTAAATAAGCTTTCTTTGATGTGTTTTGCATGTAAAGTTTTCTTCCCGTTCTTGTATGGACTTTGGACGGGGCCCTACCCCAACACTAGGCAAGGATTGCCAATTCGCTTATGCGCGATCATGAGGTCGATCTACATTCACCTCTACCATCTATTCCACCAACACCCCAGTGGAACACCACTTGATCGAACGTAATCGAATCGGCGATTTATTTTCCTTATATTGTTGTAGGGCCTACACGGGCAGCTCTAACGATACGGCCAATTCCACCGAGCCCAAACACACAACCCAATCCATTTTCCATTAAATCTCCCCACGATAGTCAATTCAACCTTAGTCAAACTATTGAGAGGTCTAATCTTTAAACTCGCCTTAGAGAGGTCGAGTCATCTACTTTAAGACCTCGTTCAGGAGGCATGCCTGGTTCAGGAGGCATGGTGATCATGGCGATCGCCGTCTCGACGAGAGACACATAGATGCAAGCGGAATATACCTTGCTCTATTCTACGTGGATCGACATGACTCTAAAGTGAGTCATCTATAAAGTCTCTCAATAGTACGACTTTGAATGAAACGACTTTCTACCACTTCCAAGCGAAGTAAAACCCATCTCTAGCCCCACATTGGTGATATCCCCAGTGGAATCAACCCGATCATTTCCCCAGTGGAATGATATCTACCATGTGGATTCATCCATCCACCCTCGCGGATATTAACCGCTACCCCCCAGTGGAAAAGGCCGTTGTCGTGGGGCTGCCCGTCAGAACTACGTAGGGTTTTGATCCTCGAGTGGATTCCAATCCCACGATGAAAGGTACGTAGGGCAACTTTGGTGCTCAAACCCCCCAAGTCCGTACCCAAAAGACTCGGGAAATCTTTTGTAAATTCTTTTTCTAAACTCTTGCATGTGAATGACAATGTGAATATATATGCTTTTCTATTTCTACTTGTTTATATGGATCTTAACGTAATCAATTCACCGAGAATCTTTAGAAGGATATGATGTATTAGTAAGTGCCCGCCCTTATGACGGAAGGGGAGACGAGTTCCAAATGTTCGCACCCCTTAACTAAGGCCCCGAACCTTTTTTCTCTATTTCGCAGACCAGTTTTCCAAACCATTTGGTAAATATAATAAAACGGAATTTTGCCTTAGGGCGTATGGAGTCATTTTTGGTTTTAGAGAGGTTTTCCGTAAAATTCTTTCATTTGTTTTCGAACTTGTGCTTTTTAAACTTGTTTCGAAACCCTTCCTTTTCGGGGTAAAGACAGGGTGGCGACTCTGAGTTTTCAACGATCCAACTTCGGTTAGTTCAATAACCATTCAAACCTCAAACCATTTTTTGCGGGCGCCGCAAGTACATGAACATAAGAGTCTTCCATTGTACCTCATGTTACACTTGTTGTTCATATTTTGTTTGTAGGTGATTAGTGAATTGAACAAGATTGTGAAGCGATTAGTTGAACCTAGTAATGTGAAAAATACTTTTCCGTCGTCCGATGACGATAGTGATGGTGATGGGAGGAGGCCGAAGAAACAAAAGAGGAGGCGGACGTGTATGGATTCCATTCAGGACCTCCGAAAGGCAAAGAAAGCAAGGGAGGTTATTCACAGGGATGTTCGGCACCAGTCTGATGCTCGGGACGAGGCCCATAATGAACCCCCTGTCCATCCGGGCCTAGATGATATTAATGATGTTGGCGTTCACAATGGTCTTTCTGATATTGAGGATCCTGAACACCCTCCTGGTTTTACCCCTCCGAAGAATCAGTCCTCCGCTGATCCTAGTACTGAAGGAGCGAGTGTGGGGAATGGAAGTGAAGTGCATGAAGCTAGGCCTTCCAATAAATTGCATGACAATGGTGAGATCTTTACTCAACTAAACGTTTCACTTCCAGCGGGTACTCAATGTCCTGAGCTTACTCCATTGTGCGAGACTACTCCTTTGTTCGACTTAAATTTGTATAATCCTTCGTCGTCTACTCCAATGGTTGAAGTAGATTTACTGACGGCTGAGAGTGTCATCAAAGGTGTATGTATTGATATTAATGGTGTCGAATAACCAATACAGACTCGGCCTGCGACTGATGCTGAACCAATTACGACGCCTCCTGCGAGTGATGAAGAAAGTTGGACACCTGTTGATGATAATGAACCAATGATGGTGCCTACACCTACGATTGTGTACCATAGGAGTCGGCCACGACGAGCTCTTGTATCAACAGTCTCGAAAGACTTTGTTGTACCCTTGAAGAAGCCCATATTCAGTATCGAGTCCATTAACAAGCTACATGATTTTATTGTGAACAAGCGGTGCGTTCATGAGTAATTTACACTTTGTTTTTCAATTGCATTTGTCTTGTTTGTGCCTAATTGGTATTCAAAAGCAGGTTACAATCACCTGGATCTATAATTGTTGTATGTGGTGATTACAAAGCCTTTGTTGATAGCTGTCACTCAATTTTGGATGATCAAAGGGACGTTTCTTTTGAGGTCAGTTCTATTTGAAACCTCTATTTTTAGACGTTATATTCATTGAATTTAGTCTATTTAAAATATTATTTGCCTACATTGCAGTATGTGTCCATGGCATCGGGTTTGTACAGTGCAAAGTGGAGGAAGGACTTCAAAGACGGATCAATTCGATACATGTTACCTCCCTCGTTTGCGGTTGGTTGTTTTTGTTGTTGTTTTCGAACATTTCAACCTTCTTGTATACCATTTAAAACTTCTTGTATACCATTTAAAACTTCTTCTATACCATTTCAAACTCCCACTATACCATTTCAATCCATTTACAAATCTTATACCTTTTAAAATGATAGAAAATTATTTCTATGTTGCATTAAACCTTTTACAAATCGTAATACCATTTCAATTCATAATATACGGATTTGAATTCATTTATTCATGTAGTTTTATAAATCGTACTATAACACTTAATTGAAATGGTTTCGTTATAGTTTGCAACCTTATCCTTGGGAGGTGTAACAATACCTGATGGATCTAGATCTGCAATTGCGCAAGAATTCAATCATCATACTCCGGGACAATTGTGGACAACACTTTGCAGTGTAAGTTCGTTTACATATGCATGCGTACATGCGTGGTCATATAGTCAAATTCATGACTCATGCGACTCATAGTCGTTTTGTGCAATGTGTAGATATTTGTTCCCGTTTTTGAAAGTGGTGTTTGGTGGTGTCTTGCTATTGCTGTGAGGGAGAAATCAATATGGATTATTGATTCACACGATGCATGTCGGGAGAAGTCACGATATAAGCTGCTAATTACTGCTATTCATTTCAATTCTGTCACCCATTACGATTCTTTTGTGTCCTAACCTTGACATGGATTTGTATGAAATTGAATTAGTTGGACGCAGTGGATAGTTCATTAAAGAAGTTAGACGCTCATTGGCATTTTGGCGATCTTCTAACATGGCATATCACCTCCGTGGGAATTGAACATTCTTTCCATCAGTATGTATTGCATGGGTGTCCCCTTCCTGTTTTCGTTTAATGTTTTTTCTTGTTCATGCAATTATTTGTTCACATCAATTATTGGTCATGTGCGTATGTAGGAACAGATCCGGGTTCCTCATGCTATACTCTGTGAAACAATGTGCCCATCGTTTCCTAAAAGCTATTCCCCTTGTGAGTTAAAGTGTAATTATATCTAATTCTATTTACGCACACAAATTGTTGGAACACATCATCATTGTACTTATTATTTGTTGGTGGACTTGCATATGTTGTAGCAAAACGCAAATTTCAGCATGGTTTCACGGTCGTTTGTATATGAAGATGTCGTATGCCCTGAGAATGACAAATTTGATGATCTCAAAACTATGCTTGAGACAAAGGAGCAATGAAGATTATTGGTATTTTTAGTAAAGTTGGTACTAATCTTTTGGACACCTATGGGTGTGAATTTGATGACCATAGTCAGGTGAATCGATGTAATCTATTATAAAGCCGTGTTTCTTTTTGGGAATATCGATGTACATAGTCGGCGTAGTCGTAAATGTCAGTATTTGTAAATTGATTTGTTGATTCGCTTAGTCACGCATGGTATTACCCTGCGATTGACGTTGGCAGTATACGACTAGTTACAATTGAGTGACACATATATACTATTACGTTAAACTTGACAACGTTACACCTCATATGCAAAGGTGACATAACTTTGCATAACACTTGCAAAAGAGTTATATCAGTTACATGGTATGAAATTGAGGTTGTATGGTATGTACGGATTCGTTTATATGGTGTTGCAATATAATGATGGTATGTGAATTCAGTTAGTTATTATAAAATGGTATGTCATGCTTATGAAATTGTATATATTGGCTACTTATTACAATGTAAACTCTCAAACCTGACAAGGCAGGTTATTGTATGGGGCTATTGTGAAACCGCCATCAGGGGTGGCGTTTTCACTTTTAGAACCGCCTCTCCCCATGGCGTTTTCACCCCAGAACTCAGTATGGGAATTGAAGTCTCCATTTTTGGTTAAGGGTAAAACCGCCATGGGGAGTGGCGGTTTCACCCCAGAACTCAGAACTCAGTATGGAATTGAAGTCTTTATTTTCGGTTAAGGGTAAAACCGCGAGAAAATAATTTATTAAATCCTCCAAAAAAGACGCTGTACATGGCGTTGGGAGGATTTGAGCCTGTGACCAAGGGTATGCAAGATTGAAACAATGACCGTTGCGCTAACTTGAAGTTACTGATATTTGTATATATTACTTCCCAAAAGAGTTACAAAACTTTGCATAAGTTACATAAGTTTGCATATCACCACTTGCAAACTACTTCACCATGTTACACCTAATAATAACTACAATAAACACTTAATACCATTCACCTACACATATATACTATTACAGATAAGAGGTACATAAGTTTGCATAACACTTGCAAAAAAGTTATAAGAGTTACATAAGTTTGCATAACACCACTTGCAAAATACTTGAATACAACGTCAACAACATATGCCTTTTGAAATGCCAGGGTTGTAGTGATCATTTTAAACGTTGGAGAGATGAACAGATAAATTCTGCTTACCGCCGTTGAACCGACGAATTTCAGCACGTGCACTTGTATACGTGAACATCACAATTCCACCTCGACCACCCCATGCGTCTACCCCGCACATTGAATTTATATTTAATTTCGACAATACAACTCTTTCAACCATTACACTAACCCTTGTTTCAGTAAGGACCATAAGAGTAGGTTTATACATTGTGCGTAGTTGCCATAGACCACCAAGGAATGTATCTCTACCCATTCCTCTACAATTCCACACAAGAATGTTTTCCAATCTATCGGGCCTTCCCATCAGTTGTGGTATGAGAGTACTATGAGTAGTGTGGACATCTAAGACTACACATATGGTTCTACCATCTAATATACATGGACACCGTGATGTGTCATTCTCAATAAATACTTTCCAACTACAAAACACATCTACGCCATTTGAGTTGTTCTTGTTGTAGTGCAAGACTTTAATGGTATTACTACAACTTTTATAATTTGATTCATAGGTTGAATCCACAAACTTCTCGTCTCCAACCATATATAGGTACTCTATAGGGTCAATAAGTGGACTAATACTTGGTGGAACCACAATACCACTACTACAAAACTAAGCATAGACATCAGTGCATAAACGTCATACATTTTGAAAACCCATGTGTATAGTGAACCGGTGGTATTTTGGAAATTATGACCAAATTATAGACATCGGATTTTTTCAAAAAACCCATGTGTATTAATAGACATGTGTTTTTTTAGAAAAACCGATGTCTATATGTATTACATACACATCATACTTTTTGAAAAAACCCATGTCTATTCCCCCTAGATATTTTTTTCTCTAAAAACCGACGTGCATTCCTCTCTCCATAGTCACCTTGTATACTCTTCTCTGTCCTCTCTTGTTTTCCCAAACCACAATTTTAGCATCTTTCATTCTTTCTCTCTTCATTCTTCTCTCTTGTATACTCTTCTCTCTCCTCTCTAGTTTTCTCTCTTTCATTCTTTCTCTTTTGTTCTAGTTTCTCTCTCATAAAATCAGTTTTTCTCATCCATCATCTCTTCTATTCTCTCTCTTTGTTCTAAATGTACCACAATAATCCAGTAAAATCCCCAACTTCTCTTTTATAAACCCTAAACTAATCCCAAATTTGAAATTTTTTTCAAAACTAGATCCGATTCAATTCATTTTACAATGAAGAGTAATCAACAAAATCTCTTTTCTCCCCTTCAAAAACCCTAGACTTATGTCTAGTTTGTTATGTCTTAATTAGATCTATCTTCAAATTTCTTGTTTCTAATTCAAAGATTCTATATCATACGAAGTGAAGTCACACACTTAAGAGAAACCTCGAAGATTCAACCATTACAAAGGTATATTTAGCACTTTGTATACATTTGGGTATTTGAATTTGGAAGATATTGATGTGAAATTTGGGTACGATTGTGTTGCTGTAAACATTAAATTTGATTTGTTCTTGATCTAAACATGCAAGAGGAAATAACAGTAAAAAGCCCAAATTTAAACTTAAATTTGTATCTTTCTTTGATTTTATTCGAAATGATTATGTGCATACTAATAATTCTTATTAATAATTGTGTTTTTTGGATTTTTTGTTTGCAGACTTCTCCAATTCTTTTTCGAGATCTGCCATTTTTATGTAATATTTGTAGATCCATTTTCTAGATCTACTTTTTATTTGGTCAGAGCTAATGTAAATATTCGTGTTCCTTACATGTAACTTCTTTTGCACGTTAAATTTGTTTTACGCACAACAAAAGGTAGTGAAATGTATAGCTTTCAATTAAATTCAGAGATCTTCATTCGGTGCAGTTCTTGAATACATTGTCAATTTAATTTATTACTATTAATTAATTGATTTGTGTGCATAATCATGGTCGACAATTTTTTTTTTAAATTTAGTTGAAAGAATAGACATGGGATTTCTCACAAGTCTGATGTTTAAACTTCATATAGACGTGGGTTTTTTCTTCGAAACCCATGTCCATTAAGACTATAGACGTGGGTTTTTTCTTGAAAACCCATGTCTATTAAGACTATAGACGTCAGATTTATGAAAAAACCCATGTCTATAAAACTGATAGACGTGAGCCTAAAAACCGACGTGCATTGTCCTTTAATAGACGTGACCCAACTCAACGTCGATCGAGAATCCGACGTCTATGTCGAAAAAAGACCCATGTCTATGTGGGTTTTTGTAGTAGTGTACCCAAATCATTTAAAACCGGATCTATATAAAAAATCATCCAACATAGTACTATTCTTAGGGCATTATGATGGTGCAAGCCAAAGTCACTTAGATCTATTATATTAGTAGGATGTATGCTGTCATTTGGATAATCCAATTCCACTATATCGGAACGCGTGTAAAAAGGTGGAGCGAGTAATAGTGTTCGTACCTCTTTACATGTTAGCAATCGTAATGCCAATCCTCGAGTAGTAGATGAGGCCCGATATATCAAAGCATATGGCTTCCCATTTACGATTCCACCACCTATTTCTCGTGTTGTATCACGTATGCGCTCATCTTCTCGCTTTGTTCTACGTTTAAGAGTAGAAGAATTGACGTAGATGGGTCCCAAATACTCATGGTAGAATGATCCTAAATGTTCCATCTTTATTTGAAATTGAAGTACTCAGTGAGTTGTAAGTTAGTGAGTAGTGAGTAGTGAGTGAGTTATTGAGGTTTGTTGAGCTTGGGCGGGAATAAATTTACCTCTTTTGGCGCCAAAACGTGTTATGGCGGGAAAAAGTGATGCAATTTTGGCGCCACTTTTCAACTAACTTCTCTCATGTTTGTTGTATTAAAAAAATATGCCATATATGGCGCTAGGAGGGTTCTAGCCGTGGACCTAGGGTATGGAATGATAAAGTAATGACCGCTGCGCTAACTCGAAGTTACTACTATATATGTACTCGGATTTGTATATGTTATTACCTAAGGCAATGGGCTAAATTATTAAAGCCCCCTAAAAAACGCCATATCAGCCATTTTTCATGTTATTTTTTTTAACTTTTCTTATGCCGCGCGTCGTTTCATTATCCAAATTTTTGTGCTTTTATTATCGTATTCATAGTTATTGTGCTTGTATTTAACCTTCTTGTGGTTGGGTAAATAAAGTTATGCGATTAAAGGTATAAAAAAAGTATTATGTAATAGTATATAAAGATTGGAAACCATCAAATTTCCAATATAAAAACAAGAGCAATAACCCATCAAATTTTATTGCAAAGATAGATCAGAGATTATTGGATGCCCCATGATGTTATATCAAAGTTACATTTTCGATATGATGAATGTGGGGATTTAACGATTTCAACACATCTTACCCATATATCACCTAAGAAATGTTTAGAGAAGAAATATCTTGATTGGACGCACTTAGCCCAACTTAACCCCAACGCTGGACGTACAATTCTACCTGATGTGGTCGTCATAAGTGTATTCCCAAACTTTTCTTCTTCAATGGCCTGGGGTTGAACACATCAACAACTTCGTTACTAATCAGTACACAAATGCAGTGTTGTTGGACTAATTTCCTTAGGGTGTTTGCAACTTTGTATTGTAACGCAGATCTTTTGAGAATCCCACTAGTGTTTGCTTCAAAAGTGTGTCTAAACAACCCTGCAATGGAATCAATAACAACTAATTTGATAGGGGATTTACCTTGTGAAAGAAGGACTTCAATGATATTGTGCAAGTTGTTGATGATGGACAACAAGTCATACGGGTCATCTATGTTCTTAACGAATATATTATCACAAGCGTCATCTTTCAATGTCGTTCCCATATGCCTTGCTATCTCCATAAGACACTTTGTTGGAAAAGGTCCATTCGTGTGAATGTAGATAGTTCCCCCATTTAACCCTCCATTTTCAATTGATGGTGATGCGGATAACGATAATTGAAGACACATTTGCGTTTTTCCGGTGCCATCTTCCCCAAATATCTCATTTATTTCTCCAACCTCAAAACCCCCATTCAAAACACTATCTAATCTAGAGGATGATGTAGTGCACTTCATGATAAGGAGCTGATGTAGGAGAGATAATATATTTTGCAAAGACTTATAATGTTTGATATGATGCCGGCGGCCTTGCGTTTACATATATGTACCTTGGATTATATTAAATATATACCAAGGTACTTAAGACATATACAATTGCACGTACGTCATATACTATTGGCATTCCTTACATATAAAGATTAAAGTAAACAAACAAACTTGCAACATAAATTGAATTAAAAATCACCGATTACAACAGCTGTTACAACATAAGATTAATATAAAAACAAACATTAAGTAATGTAAATAAAGTAAAAAAGATTACAAGTTCAACGACAACAAATAAGGACATAACAGCAATTGAAAATCATGATTACAAGTCCGACTACAACTATGTTTACAACTACTCATACAAATCATTTTCAAATAGGTAAGGGTCATACTTCAGAGTATTGGCAGAAACATTCTCATCCCAAACAATTGCATTGTCAAACAGGAACCCCCTGCATACAAATCGCAACACATATCTTGCTCGACGTAGTAACATGCAATTTATTTCAGACCGAATAAATTGCACCACCAGCCACAATGGAGATTCAAATGATGTACAACTGATTAAATCAGTTGAATATGACTTTGGTATTGGTGCTCCAAAAGATATAAGATCCCATGATAACTTCTCCTTCTCACATTTCCTGATATTGTATTCATCCCAAAGAATAGGAATAGGGTCAGCCTGGCCAACAAATTTCGTTGAACCAAGCACCCAATTATCATGATTGTATCGGGCGTAAAAGGTGTCGTCGTACAAAACAACTCTACCATTACTAGTGCGTATATTTCTTATATTCTTAGGGTCAGCCCCTAATGCCTTACCCACCTTGCACCCCATGACGTGCTTTTCAAGCCGGATCATGTTAAGCGCACGCCATTGTTGCCCTTTTGAGTTGCGGGGTTGGTCCCTTGAATTCATAGTAGACGTGGACAACCCATTTCCTTACATTGACGTACGAGGTCCTGAGCTTGTTCTTTGCGGAACACCCACTCGTCGGCCATGGTTTCTACATCATCATCACATGGATGATCACCACGCAATGGATTGTGGCTAAAACCATTAAACGAGTATTTGAATCGTCCACCATCGTCTTACAACCCATAGTCGAAGCCTAAAGTTTGTATGATGTCGCATGGTTGAAACACCATAGCATGTTCACTGTTGGGTGGTAGTGTGAAAGTTGTCATGACAAAGCAGATTATGAAATTGTTTTAGTTTTATTAATATGACTTCCAGTTAGAAGATAATATTTTGCATTAAACATATGTAATGGATGTGTGTCCTTATATAGTACATATTACGCTGCCGTACACTTAACACTACCATGTCTACCATTTATATACAAACAAATGCCATGAATATCATACTTAAGCAAAGTAGGCCGTTATACGGTAGTGTACCATTCCGATAAGTTAACACGCCTTCAAATAAGTACACTTACTAACACCCATATATACCATTTCAGGGACAGAAATACCATGATATTCATACTTTATGTGTAAACCTGTAATTCACACACAATATGGTTAACGAACGTACGTACCACATTTGATTAAGCCGCGTTTTGTTATTTAGTATATAAATTGGCGTGATTTTTCACAAGTCAAAACACTATGCATTCCAAATGACCATATGAATATAATGAGTAATTAACCCCTTTGCATTCATTTCGTATATTTTAATCTGAAAAAGCATAAAATCAATGTATCTTCCGCCTTTGCAACCAAAGTTCGGGGATGTGTGATTATAATAAATACAATTTAAATATGCCTTTATCCATTTTAGTATGATTTACCGTCTTGATTAAAATGTGTGGTCTTTAACGTCTCTTATTTCCCGAAATAGCATGTGTGGAAATGCTCATATATCTATAACATTCCCCTCGAAACTTTCACATGCCTGGTACGCACAAACCGTAATTAATCGAAAACGAAAATGATCAATTAAATGAAGTTATGAATTTCATCGAGTTTTGCCCAATATATGATTGTTTCCAAATTGTTGATGGTATCAACGGTGAATTCAATGAAGTGGTTCAACATTTGTTACCGTTGGTAATGTGCAGTTTTCAATTCTTTCTTAAGCCATGTACAACGCTGGAGCGCACTCTCCAAAAAGCACTAACTCTCCAGTACATTCTCTCTCATTGGAGAGTCAATACCTTACTTCACCCTCACAATGCTATCACTCTCCTATCTAACTCTCCACCTCACTTTTAGTGGACCCGATTGTATTATTTTATCGCATCTTTTAATTTTCCACTCATCCTTTTACTATGTTTTCGTAAAAGATCGTTATAAGTTCAATATTTTTCAATATCATATAAAATAAGTCGACATCAAAATTATATTATATTATAAAATTATTTTTTAAAAAATAAAAAATGATTTTTTTTGAGTAAAAAAAGTTATTTTTGAAAATTAATTATTCTCGAACTTTATTAAATTAATAAAATATTTAAATCGTTGTTGATTACCGTAATTTGGTAGCATATTATATAAGAGTGGGTGTGGTATATGGGAGGAGAAATAGTTGTAGCTAACTATTTGTGTGCTGCAAATGGAGAGTTAGCTACATCAAATGTTGATGGAGAGTTAACTCTCCATTCTCTTGAAGCACACCACTGTGAGGTTATAGTTAACTTCTTCTCTCTCCTCTCTCCTCAAGAGTTAACTCTCCATTTCATTGAAACACATCATTGTACGTGCTCTTAGTCTTAGGCACATCAACCAGTTCCCTATATAACCCTAAGTTTTCAACTGAGATGAAGATCAAGTCATCCATCATCATGTGTGTTCATGTCATAGGTACTAGTCTATCATTGTAGTCCATACCGATACCGATACATGAACAGAACTTTAAATTGTGTCGATACCGATACATGTACTTTAGCATGCGCTGAAGTGAAAGTCTGCCATCAACAATTGAGTCCTCCATCAACAATTGAGTTGTCATATCGTAGTACTACTCTACATCTATGTATCATAATGATAGTGCACCTACTCTACACCTATGTATCATAATGATAGTGCAGGTGAGCTAAGATTCGTTGTATGTGCAGGTAAAGTAATATTAATTTCTTACACATATATACCATTTACCTTGGATACATGTGTCGTTAAATGGGTCAAGCATATAATCATTGTATTGCAAACACGTGTGTATTTTGAATTACTACGACTTATATCCCGAATATGTACTTAAATTAGCGCAGCGGTCCGTTGCTTAAATATTGCATAGCGTAGGTCACGAGATCAATGCCCAAAATTATTTTGGGATTTTTGTAGGTAATAATATCAATAACTTAACTTCGAGGTTATAGTTTTGGATATTTGAACTACCTACTTTAGCATCAACTACACTTCACGTCATTCGTGACCTATACAATTTGTCAAGTCTCTTAGCATGTGTAGTCATTTCATATCAGGTCTATTATGTATAATTATTACTGACATATATACTATTATAGATGGAGAAATGCTCATACGTCATCGGTAAGGGGGAGGGAATCTTAGAGTAAAGTAAAGTGTGATGGAGAAATGCTCATACGTCATCGGTAAGGGGAGGGAATCTTAGAGTAAAGTGTTTATTGAATAATATCAGAAGATTGTGTGTTTCACTATATGAGAATCTGTATCATGTGTACGTCACGATATATTTTGGAAATTGATATGTCGTCTACGATTGTTGAAAATGGTAAACGTATTGCGTGCTTGGTTCGATAACAGTTGTATGGAGGTATATGAAACCCTCTTTAATGTTTTTGTCGAAAGTCTATTATCAGTTAATCAAAATTATAGAATAAGCGGATTGTTGGCTAATAAAATCAGCTAATAATTATGACCCATATAACCATTTAATGGGAGTTTGTAAATGTGTCCTATTCTCCTTATCACACTTCGTCATTTAAATCATTTTGTAATCTTCATGTCCACATATCTGTACCTATACATTTGACAATAATATTATACTATTTACAGGTATCTATATACAATTGATATTAATGAAATACATTTGTAGTATGTATTGTAGTAGGCAAATGTTGTAGGCCCAATGATGGTCGTAATATAAATATCGGCATTACATACATTCGATCAGAATAGCACAACACAAACTCACTGTAATCTAATGTCATCATTTAACTTTGCTTTACCTCCTTACACCAACATATTACATTCGCATGGGGTAGATGACATATTTAAGGCACTTGGTTATGATAGTGGTTTGCAAAAGCACGAAAATCAGATTGGGGAGGTTCATCGTTACTCGTACAAGTCATGGGGTGGAATAATCGAACCAACAAATGAAGACAATGCGCACATAATAGATGGTGAGTGGGCATTAAGGGTTCAAGAATCGTATGAGTTACGGAGAAAATGTGAAGAACTCCTTCTTAATCAACCACAAAATTTGGCAACTAACCTTGTAGGTAATAAAGCATGTGCACTAAATATGATTCAATTTGAAAATCACATAATGGCATGCAAAATTAATAATATTGAGGTACAACATCCTTCAATTCTAAACGCTATGGCAACAGATTACGCGCAATTATTGCCCGCAACCAATTGGTCTTTTAATGTAGAGAGCGTTAGAGGTAAACATTGGGTGTTAGATTATTCAAAAGATAAATGGTTAGACATTGTGAAGTGGTGGGGTGAGGAAGCAGCGTCCGCATCAAATGAGTACGATTATCGTATAAGGGAATGGGAGGTCCTTGCAACGCATTTAAGACATCTAGGTGCGCCAATTCCATTTAGTCGCGCAAAGAAGCTTATACAACAACGCAGTGTAGTTGGGGAAGAAGAGATACCATTGTGCCAAATAGTTGATCATCTGAGAATGGAAATTAATTGTATGCTCTTAAAAAGAGCAAGATTTTCTCTTATTAATGTGTGTCAACAATTTGTTGAAGATATAGGATTCACATGGGAGGAAGATATGGTTCATAAAGCGAATTTGTATGATCCTTATATATCTGATGAGTACACATCAGATGCGGATGAATCAGATGTCGATTAGATGTATTTATAACATTTTGTGTTTAGTTTGTTTAGTGTAACAGTATGTTAGATGTTATTTCTACATTTTATGTAACACTTTGTTAAGTGTACCACTTTGTTTATCGAATATGAATTACATTTTCATTTAAATGTACCGTCTATATTAGTATTTACCGTCTATATTATATTAATATCATTTTGCATAATCATGATAATGTTGGAAAATCATGTCCGATATTGAATAACATATTGATACAATTCTTGCTCATCTATATACCATTTTATGAGCTTATATACCCATTTGATGAGCTTATATTTCCATGCTCATCAGCACTGTTTGTCATTAGTATTTAACGAAGAGCAAGTGCTTTCCCATGCTTTTCAATTTCACCGCAGAGAATCTCTCTTCTAAGCTATACACTTTATCTTCTCCAAAGAGCAGTCAAAATGTCAAACACACAAAATGAACTTCGCCACGCTCCTCAAATTATCACTCACTTTAAATATCTTTCATACAGAAGTCATGAGTTAAACATTAATTCCGCAACGTACTTTTACTTAGACACATCAACCCGCAATTATGTTAGAATCAGCAATGAGAAGTTAAGAGATATCATGGTGGACACAAAATTCAATGGCCCCGAATGGAAAACCATTTCTATGGTGTTGCAAGGAACGCGCGAAATGGTACCAGGTCATCTTCCACACTTAATGGACACATATGCTATGAAACTCGTTTTTTTTTTTATCTTCTTGGAATGGGTTTATAATAATTTACAACAAAGGTCATGGGTTTACCTTTTTCCAAGGGCATTGATGCATTTGGTTGATCCTGTTCCTGTGTTCAATTACGAACAACGTAGGTATGGATTACGCTATCAAACAAGGATTGTTTTAGGTAGTTATTCAGACGGTTTTCAAGTATTAACAACTACATTAGTAACTCATGCAATTGATATTTTAGTGTGTGTTCAAATCATTAATCCCCCATTTTGCATATGCCATTATTCAATGACATTATCTCTTCCAACTCATAAACCACCCAATGTTGGTCGTCCAATTGAAGTTGGTACTACTATCATGTGTTGGAATGCTCGTGGTGTATGTAGGCCGTCATTCATCCAGCACCTAAGTCGTTTTATTGTTCGGTATGATCCGAAACTAATCATAATTACTGAATCCAGATCAAGTTATATTAATTGTGGTAAGATCATGTTATCATCATTCCCGGAATTTCGGTGGGAATTGGTTGGGGAAGAGGGGTGCAAGGGGGGCGTTTTATTCATGTGGTCTCCAGAAGTTTTGGACTTCAATGGTGCGGCAAGCGATGGCCTTCCGACCGAAGTAACCATGGTGGTAATATTTTATTCCTTGCTAACATATTGAATGTTCCACGTTGTCAATGGTAGATGTACTTCAATGCATCATCTCAATTGAGATAACAAATTTCTAACAATATCTTTTTAAATTAGGGTCCATCCGATCATCCGCTAGCAAGGCGTCGTCTATTTTGATGATGGGGATATCACACTGCTGGAGTAATGGGGACATCAATAAGTAACATTTACATACGTCGGAAAGTAAATTATGTGTACTAATGATGTTGCAACTTCAAATTATTAAGGTTACTAATGATTGTATTGCAACATTGTATTAAGTTTGAAACTATCTTGTTTTAACATTCTTCTTTAAGAGTCGTACTATTTACATTGTGTCAATGTTAGTCCTCATGGTTGAATGTTTTATTTTATTTTTTTTGGTTACAAAGAGGGGCTAGGAACCGAGAAACCTCATGGTTGAATGTTAATCCTATGGTTGAATGACTTTAGTATTAGATACTTAAGGTTCAATACAAAGGTATATTATTGGACGTGAATGGTATAATTTAAATTTTAATGGTATATGAATGATACTCTAAATTCTGTTTTTACATCGAGTTTATGAACCACATGCGGCGCCCGCAAAATGGTTTGAGGTTTAAATGGTTATTGAACTAACCGAAGTTGGATCGTTGAAAACTGAGAGTCGCCACCCTGTCTTTACCCCGACAAGGAAGGGTTTCGAAACAAGTTTTAAAAAGCACAAGTTCGAAAACAAATGAAAGGATTTTAAGGAAAACCTTTCTAAAACCAAAAATGACTCCACGCGCCCTAAGGCAAAATTCCGTTTTTAGTGTTTATATTCACATTTTGGAAAACTGGTCTGCGAAATAGAGAAAATGGGTTCGGGGCCTTAGTTAAGGGGTGCGAACATTTGGAACTCGTCTCCCCTTCCGTCATAAGGACGGGCACTTACTAATACATCATATCCTTCTAAAGATTCTCGGTGAATTGGTTACGTTAAGATCCATATAAACAGATAGAAGTAGAAAAGCACATATATTCACATTATCATTCACATGCAAGAGTTTAGAAGAAGAATTTACAAAAGATTTCCCGAGTCTTTTGGGTACGGACTTGGGGGGTTTGAGCACCAAAGTTGCCCTACGTACCTTTCATCGTGGGATTGGAATCCACTCGAGGATCAAAACCCTACGTAGTTCTGACAGGCAGCCCCACGACAACGGCCTTTTCCACTGGGGGGTAGCGGCTAATATCCGCGAGGGTGGATGGATGGATCCACATGGTAGATATCATTCCACTGGGGAAATGATCGGTTTGATTCCACTGGGGATATCACCAATGTGGGGGTAGAGATGGGTTTTACTTCGCTTAGAAGTGGTAGAAAGTCGTTTCACTCAAAGTCGTGCTATTGAGAGACTTTATAGATGACTCACATTAGAGTCAAGTCGATCCACGTAGAATAGAGCAAGGTATATTCCGCTTGCATCTATGTGTCTCACGTCGAGACGGCGATCGCCATGATCACCATGCCTCCTGAACCAGACATGCCTCTTGAACGAGGTCTTAAAGTGGATGACTCGACCTCTCTAAGGCGAGTTTAAAGATTAGACCTCTCAATAGTTTGACTAAGGTTGAATCGACTCTCGCGGGGAGATTTAATGGAAAATGGATTGGGTTTTGTGTTTGGGCTCGGTGGAATTGGCCGTATCGTTAGAGCTGCCCGTGTAGGCCCTACAACAATATAAGGAAATAAATCGCCGATTCGATTATGTTCGATCAAGTGGTGTTCCACTGGGGTGTTGGTGGAATAGATGGTAGAGGTGAATGTAGATCGACCTCATGATCGCGCATAAGCGAATTGGCAATCCTTGCCTAGTGTTGGGGTAGGGCCCGGTCCAAAGTCCATACAAAGAACGGGAAAGAAAACTTTGCATGCAAAATACATCAAAGAAAGTTTATTTAGTTCCATGTACAAAAGGTTTTGGAAAAAGAAATGAATTTCTTAAAACGTTGAGGAAAAGGGAGAAAACGACTTTAATTAGGAAAACTAAGAAAAAGACGTTTGAAAACAAATAAGAAAACATTTTTAGGGGTTTTTGGTTTTATTAATTACATTATTGACAAAAGAAGGTCAATTTTAGTCCTTATTGACTTTAATCGACTCGGGTTGACTTCGGTTGACTTGCACCTATTTGCAAAGCAGACTTTAGTGGATTTTTGGGTAGATTTGGGTTGACTTGGGTAGACATTTGACATTGGTAGACTTGGGTCGATATTTGACATTGGTAGACTTGGGTAGACGTGTTTGACTTTAGTTGACTTTGGTTGACTCGAGTAGACTTTGGGTCATTGGTTGGATTTTAGTAGATTTTGGTAGACTTGGTTGTATTTGGAATGGTTTTAGACAATGGCTGACTTTCATTGACTTGACCTCGATTGACTTGACTTAGGTAGACTTGACTTAGGTAGATTTGACTTTGGTAGATTTGACTTGGGTTCACCTAGACTTCTTTCTAAGTGTTTTAAAGTCATCAAACAAATGGGTTGATTAATTAAACTTCCTATTAAGTCTAATTGTTTTTACAAATGGGGTTGAGTTGACTCCTAATTAAGTCTAAATCGATTTTAACATTTTGACATCTCCATGATGTGGACTAATTAGACTCCCTATTAAGTCTAACCATTTGATTAATTATGACCAATAATTTGGGTAAAAGAACTTGTCATTTATAGCCCCAAAAACAGAAAATTGAAGGAAATTAAGTGGTTTGAAAGATCAAATGAAGCCTTCAAATTTTTCTGGGTTGAAGGTGGGCTCATGAACATCTTGGGATCATTCATGAATTTTTTCATGACCCCAAAAGTCCATTTACTCACAAAACAAATTTAAGGTTGAAATTCGGATTTCTGAGAAAAACAGGATCTGTTTTCAAAAAATCATAACTGTTGATAGAGACATGAAAAAATTTTGACCCTTAGCTTTCTGGAAACCTGGGAGTCTGCTCTTCAACGTTTATGAAGGAGACATACCCAGAAAAGGTTGTTTTCAACTCAAAAAACCTCGTTGAATACAGTTGGTCGGAGCAGGGACCAGTTTTGAGCGATTTTATTGCAAAACTCATCATAAATAATCTGGTTTGAGTTTGGATCTGAAATTTTGCAGGATTGCATTTAAGACTCTAAAGAAGCAGTGTTTATAAATTCAGGAATTTTACCCTAAAGTAAGATTTTATACGAATTTTGGAAGTCAGACTGAAAAACAGTTTTCAGAGAACAAAAAATCGGATTGAGTTGTGGATTGTTTTTGTACATGGAAAAAATAGTAGAAAAACTTGTAAAAAATACTACATCATCACAAAAGGTTAATAAAACAGTAGACATGAGAAAAACACGCAAATGGGCACTCCTCTCCTAAGAATCTCGCATCTAATGTTCCCCTCAATAAAGGGAACGGCCCCCGTAAGGCCCTAGAAGTTGGCTTATGGACCTTGGTGTGGCTCAATAAACCACACTAGACCCATTACCAACCAAGGCTAGACAAAAAACAATGTTAGTAATGTATTTGATGAAAAATGAAATGAAATAGCAATAAAAAGAATAAAGGGAGAAGGAATACTACCTTTGGTGCTCAATGATTGAATGTCCTCCAATGCTAAGGTACTAAGTTCTCTAAATCAATTTTAATCTTAGGTGAGATTGATTTTATTTAGTTATAATCTAAGGTGGTACTAATGCTATTCATTTATTAGATTGAATTAAAATTAAAGTGGAGTTTTGATGTGGAAATGAATAAGAGAAAATGAATGAATGTAGGAGTAAATGCAAAGAGCAAACACTCTTCTTTTCTTCTTTGCTTGGCCGGCCCTTTCTTGCTCTCAACTCTTTTTTTTGCTTTGTTTTTGTGAGTAATGAATGTGTGTGTTGATGTTAAATGAGGAGTGTTTGCTTAAGGATGAAGAGAAGAGAATAAAATGAGTGAATGAGAGTGAATGTGAGAGATAAATATCTACTTAATTGAAGAATTAAATTAAAACAAAACTTGCTCTCCAAGCCCTTCATTTGGCCGGCCCTTCCTAGCCTCCCACCTCATCAAATTTTTTGTCATTTTGCTCTTGTAGTGAATGGAGAGAATCAATGAGTCATTACTTGAAATTTAAATCAAAAATCAAATAGTTAGCATATTGTTAGCATCTTGTTAGTGTAAATGTGAGTGACATGAGCATGACATAAAAAATGATGTCATTGCCTATGTGATTTAGTAGTACAAAAAAATGAAATCGAGTCTAGCTCGTCTCGAGCGAATTTACCTCGGTTTGCGCGAAAATGAAAACCGGGTGAATTAAATCAAAGAATTAATGAAATTAGAACTAAAAATGATAAAAATGAATATTATTAATATTATTTACACAATTTTCGAAATTTATATAAATAATAGAAAAAAATGTGAAATTGAAATTGTTGAGAAATCGTTTGAATTACAAATGAACGAATAGAAATAGGTAAATAGAAATGAATAGAATGAAATTGAATTAGAAAATAGAAATAGAATTAGAAAATATAAATAGATTAATAAAAATGAAAATGAAAAAGGTGAGACAAAATTTGGTGTCTACACCACACGACACACGAGTATATACCGTTTCGATGTTGTTAATTAAACACATATGTTAATCACCGATACTGATATATTGCCAACTTACAATCTGATATATTGCAAAAGGACTAAAAAAACAAACTTATTTTTTAATTATTAGGACCATGAACAAGATAAGGATTAATATTACTAAAAATATAACCAACCCCCTTAGCATGTCAACCTGATCACTCAGCAAAGAGACATCATCATAACATCTTCTGTTGGAATGAGAAACTTGATTACTGCTGGTAATTGATCGAATTGATGGTGGTGCCGGAGGTGCAGATGGTCCAGAGAAGGCGGTAGGCGGAGGTGCCGATGGTCCACCCAAGGCAGTTAATGTAGAAGGGGAAGATAGGACATCCTCATCACTCATCCAGTTCCAATAATTGCATTTGTTGCACTTATAGTACGGGACGTATGGATGATCTACAGATTCTGATATGAAAACGGATGCTCTACCTCTAGTCTTACAATTACAAATATGATTTTTCAATCTAAGTGAAATGATTTTATCCATAATATGAAATTATAAGGGTTGTTTTGAAGAAGTATATCGTGAAGGTTGAAGAGTAGTAATAGAGTGCCGTTGGGGAGGTCAATTTATAGACCCACATATATTACCGTTGGAATAGTACTGGAATAGTACTGGAATATCGGAAACAGTATAAACAGTATATATATGTTTTGTAATAGTATATTAAAACGTATTTATATTTAAATATAGATTTATATGAAATAATATATACAAATGCAATTACAAATATATCAGTAACATCGAGTTAGCGTACCGGTCTTTGCTACACACTTGCATAACCTTGGTCACAGGCTCAACGCATATATGGCGTTGTTTTTTGGCCCATGCCATGCCATAAATACTAATCCAATTAGATGCATAACATTAACTTCGAGTTAGCGCAACGGTTATTTCTTCAATATTCCATAACACAGGTCTCAGGCTCAATTCCTCCCATCCCCGTAAATGGTGTTTTTTTTGGGGGGTTATACAGCAGACACCCAGACTCGCCATGTACACCGTCTATATACTATTACATAACACATTTATACAATTTCAGAAGCATCATATACCTTTCCGCAAAATCTAACTGAAATTACCGTATCTAGTACTACAACGTACTAATTGCAAGATTCCGTACATACCATACAACCTAACTTTCATTGGCCTGGCTAAGTAGTTATCGTTAAAACGCAATAATTTCATTTATCGCAAAAACGTTGAATACAAGCACACAAACTATGAATACGATTTGAAAAGCGTATATACGATTCATTGCTATAATGGGGTTATGAAACCGCCAAGAATGGGGGCGGTTTGATTGGTGAGACCGCCACCCCTTATGGCGTTTTCAAGCCAGAATGTAGTGTCGTAAATTTATGTATTCATTTTCTTGAAGTGTGAAACCGCTACCCCACACGTCGGTTTAACCTTTTCATAAAAGAATCTTTCAAATTTAAGTATTCGATAGTACACGACCCTGGTATCTTGGTATCTTATTTCATAAAACAAACCGAAACAAAAATAACACCAATAACAAACCAAAAAGATGAGAACTCGAATGGCATGGTATCGATTTCATGACTTTAAATGTCTTATAAGATTCGAATACAACACTAACTTAACTTCACAAATTGTACCCCCATACATTACAAAGGACTATATTAATAGCTAATCTTCCGCTAGGCGGCGGCGGCGTGTAGGTCGACGTTGGCTTGAGGAAGCTGGTTGGCTTGAGGAAACTCGACGCATATATTGAATTAGAGGAGAATGATCATCCAAACTTACACTTGGTTGTTCTTGAGATTGTTGGATAAGATGTGAAAATCCCACCTTCTCGAGACATTCGAAGCAATGTTTACGGATGTCGGTTAAAGTTTGTACAAAATTGATATTAGATGCGTCATTGAGTGCAGCTTGAAGGTCATGGTCACACCTCATGTGTATAGTTGCAAAACCTTGGGTCTACAATACAAAAAAATAAATTATTTGATAAACATGCTTCCGATTCAATAAAAGTGAAATAACGATATATCATACTTACAAGCAATTGAATTGAGGGAGAAGAAAGATGGTAGGAAACCGGACCACCATGAGATTGTTTAACAGCTCCAATGATACGACGAGTATGATCTCGATACCAAACCATATACGGATCATTGTAATCCATCGGCTCATCATGTCTATCGGTATTAACCACCCTCCTTTCTCGACGCCTACGCCATAAATCGATATAGACATTGTGGATTACACTCCAACTTGTCTTGCGATTTCCTCTCCTATCCAATTTATGAAGACTCACCGAAGTATCACAGTGGACTGGGATAGTTTGCTTCATACCAAATTGGCGTACTACCCGATCCGGACAATGCCACTCTACTATATCAAAGCAGATCATAGGAGCCAAAACACACCAATCTTCTTCATCCTTACAACAAATCGGAGAGATAGCTGACAAGACATCCGCTGTATAAGGCTGCCAAATGAACTAAAATAAAACAAATAAATAAGTGGAATAACGTATAATTATGTTCATGCTTATAAAGTCACAAAAAACTGGATTGGATAAGTGAGTAAACTTACTTGATCATGAGTCATGCAATCAAATGCATCTCTATAAGCGGTAAGAGAGAAAATCCCATCGGCTCTTCTTCGATCGATCATAAGCCACTTACGTCCTAATGCATCTCTCCCATAGATATGTTGCTCACCAAATGGACTAGGTATAGTGTCATCCTCATTCTCATCCTCATCATCATCCTCATCTTCATCCTCATCCTCATTCTCATCTTCATCCTCGTATTCTAATGGTCCCATGTTCATAGGACGTCCTATAGCAATACGTTCCCAAGACCACAATTGAAGAAGAATTAGAGGCCCAGCTATCTCTAATGCACCCTTACAACACGCTCGACACAAGTTACGATACAATGTTGCTAGTACCGCACTTCCCCAAGAGTAATCATCCAATCTACTAACATCACTTAACAATGGCAAATAGATTACTTGAACTACATCCCCACTCTTATGAGGAAATAGAACGGTACCAAACAAAATGAGAAGATACGCACGAATATAGCAATGAAGTACGCCATCGTCCATACCGTAGGGCAAATGCCTAAATTGGGTCATCAACCAAGAGATTTTCAAAGACGTTCCCTTCAAACTTCCCCCCGGTGCTTTTCCCAACAATTTTCTCACTAATCCTTCCCAATTGTGATGGGTCTCATCTTCCGTCACTGGTCTTCCATCTATCCTCAAACCTAACATTACTTGAACATCTTGCAAGGTGATAGTGGCCTCCCCAACGGTTAAGTGAAAAGTGTGAGATTCTTGCCTCCATCTTTCTACCAACGCACTTATTAAATCCTGATCTAACTTAACACTAACTACTATATGCGCCCCATGAAACTGCGTTTTCCTAATAAATTTAAGTACCCGCTTACTAGGACGATATTCGCCATGCCATTTTATGTGAGTTCTACATCTAAGCGGACTCACCTCCTCTCCGTCCCAAATTGCTTGACTCCTGTGTTTCTCTTGCAGTTTGAGAAGAGACGGTTCAATCGGTCCCGGATGAAGATCCGCCTCCATGAGAGCTACAAAAACCAATACATAAGGGTACAAATATTACACATAAAGGTTAGGCATAAAAATGTTCACACACCAATATATACATCAACAAATAGCATTCACTGGATAAAATGTGTATTTCACACGTGCAACGATGGCTAAGAATAGGCCTCCTTTCAAAACTCCATTGAAACGGGTCAATCTTATAACACCCGGGGCACTCGAAACACTCTTTGTATTGATTTAAATTGCCTCACAAATCTCCCTAATGAAGTGATACTAGTACCATGATTATGCAAAACCCTAAATAATAAACTAAAATTTCAACTTCTACCATATATACCATGATTGTGCAAATTATTATATAACAAAAAAAATTATTCAATAACTAAGAAAACAAACAATTAAACTAATGAATTGGAAATTGGAATGAATTAGAATGAATGAAAGCAAACAATTAGAATGAATGAAATTTCAATTACAATGATTAAATTACCTTAAACTATTGGTACAAATTAGGGCGGAGCAGCGGCGGAATATGACAGAGCGGCGGGAGAGGGGCGGAGCAGCGGCAGGAGATGGACGGAGCAACGACGGAATACGGGCGGAGCAGCGGCAGGAGAGAAGGTCGGAAACGTGAGCTGCTACTAACGGCATATATGGCGTTTTAATCGTTTTATTGGGGGGGGGGGTGTTAAATAAATTAGCCCATTCCTTATGTGAGAATATACACAAATTGAATTAGATATATATCAGTAACTTCGAGTTAGCGCAACGGTCATTGCTTAAATCTTGCATACCCTTAGCTTGGTCACAGGCTCAAATCCTAACAACGCCATATATGGCGTTTTTTTGGGCCCATATTGTCATGCCATTGGGTAAGAATATATACAAATGCAATTCAATATATATCAGTAACTTCGAGTTAGCGCAACGGTCATTGCTTCAATCTTGCATACCCTACGTCACAGGCTCAAATCCTAACAACGCCATATATGTGTAACACCCCATACTTTTTGAGAATTTATCTAATTCGGGTGTTACTAATTATATTGAATTTAGGATCTTGCGGCTTAGTTTTGAGAATTTATATAGTGATTTTCGGATTTTAAAAGGGTGAATACTTGTTTTGTTATCCATTAGTGATCTCGGTTGTGGAATTGGATGATACCATTAAGTTTATTGAGAAGCTATTACTTAAGGAATGTTCGGTTACATTCTAAATCCATTGCCGTTTCGATAACTTTCTTAATCGTGAAGAAACGTTTACTTAGTCGTTAAGTAATCTCTTAACGTAAACCCGGAACAAAATTGTGATTGTTCCATTGTATCATTTGAGGAGCTTTCCTTGGTAAATATGAAGTCAAATGGCACAAGTTACAAGTCCATTCTCAACTTACACAATCTCATTCTACACAATTTTGAAAGCCTGTGTGTAGTGTCGGGATTAGAAACCGATCTTATTTCGTAAGCACGAGGTGCCGGGAGTACCTAGATGATCTTACCTCATGTTGACACTTAATTGGACCCCAATTCATCTGCTTACTCAGCCAAAATTCGTGCATAAGGACTGCACACGCAGCTGCCTCCTTGCCGCTTGTATATGCCACCCAACAGCTCAAACTTCATCACACGTTTTCTCCTTCATTTCGAAGCCAAATGAATTGAAACAAAAGCCTAAATTCATCTACTCTTTTATGGATACAACTTTGTAGAAGGTTTTGAGTTCATATTTCTTGATTATCATCACCAAATTTACCCAGAACCGTGAGGTGTCGTTTTACGCGCAGTTCTGGACCACTTCTGGTATATTGGTCATAACTCCTTCATTTGGTAAGATCAATCCTTAATTCTTGTTTATAATTACTCTAAAGATCTTTGGTAACAAACTCCAATTGGTTAATTTCATTTTCATTATGATTTAGTTGCCTAAATCATGTCCTAAAGTAAACCCTTGTTTCGTTGTTCTTCCTGTGAGTATCTTGAACATAGGGCCTTCGTAATTTGATCATAACAGCCTCATTACTTCATGTTTTTGATTGAAACAAAACCCTAAATTGAAATTCAGTTCAATATCTTGATGTTAGGCTTTTGAAATGCTTGAAAACCTATCGTTATGATCATGTTATAGTTTCTAGAAGTTGGATGCGCATTTAGTACTCTGTTTTGGAGCAGTTGTGGTATTTGGGCTATAAATCCTTTGATACTTAATGAAAGTTAACGTTTGATGTGTTGAAATACTCCTAAGAGGCAGTATTACAAGTTAAAGTTGGGTTTGTGTCTAAAATATTAGGAATTCATTACCAATCATCGTCTAAACATCAGTCTTATGTTCTGAAACATGAATAGAGGGTAGCCAATTGCTATATTGGATTTGGACAAGTTATACTTAGTCTCTTTGGGAGATTTTTGGGGAGTTCAATGATAATGTGTAGTTATTTGATGTCCCATGCTTACATGGTTCATAGGAGGATGACGTATGGAGGTTTTGGATGCTTGATTCGCAGTTTGGAGCTGTTCGAGATAGCTAAGAGCTTTGTGAATTTAAAGAGGTTCAGTTTGCCGATTGTGAGAAAGATTATTAAGGAGAAGTTAAGCGTGTTTGGTAAGAACGTTAACCCCTCTTGAGCTCGAGCATGTTTTCATATATCTTTTGGTGATCCGACTTTTCAGTTCATATCATTTATATTGCGATTCATATATACTCTTGTCGTTTCTAAATCTTATGAAGTCGGATAAATGAAATTCTACCAAATGAGAAGGGGCTCGACCCCTCAGTTATATATTTGATTTTGTACTCGTCTTTGTTTGGTATTCGGCTCAGGCTTACGTTGTCATATGAGATGGATTCTATAAATGAAATAATGTATCTAAGATGGATGAAATGGCCTTGTTGAATAATGTTACATCACAATCTGCTAGAGCAGGCGTGACCACGTGTCCGTCGGGAGTTACTGTTACATATACACCTCTGATCAAGGTGAAATCTGGGCTGGGTTAGCTACCAATCGCCTATTAGACTTCCTCCTAGAAGGGTTACATCCTACTGGCTCTCTAGTGAGGGGTGTGCACACTCGGGTCTATAGGGAGGTTCAGGAGCTCTAGTAGCGTGTTGGGGTAGGACCCAATCACGAAACCGGACTTATAATTGTTGATATATATGTTGAACTGATTGAATCTCAGCCTTGAGCTTTTGTTGTGATTCTGTACTTGGCTTCCTTTGGCTAAGCGTTGCTTGATTAGCTACGCGCCATGAAGGCGCGTATCTTCTTTTCCTTATTGTTCTGCATGCTTTCGAGTTCTTACTCAGCCTTTGCTGACGTTCTATGTTTGGGTTTGTCCCTACCCTATTTTGGGGCCTGTATCATTTTCTGTGATGCAGTTGGCAGGTCTACTTGAAGTGAATTGTTGCATGGACGTGTGCATATCATGGGGCTAGCTTGGAATATATGATACTACGGTTGAGTCACTTTAATCAGTTGTACTTATCATTTCAGTTGGGATTAGGTTTTGTAAACTTGACTTCTGTCTTCCGCTGTCAACTCGTTATCATTTATGTAAATAAGTTGGTTTAAAATTTATCAGGTTTTGAGCCTTGCAGTTGACTCAGTAGTCAATTGCGGCATAACAATCCTAGATTTTTGTATAATTAGATCTGGTCAAAATTTAGGGTTGTTACAATATGGCGTTTTTTTTACTATTACCTAATACTTTTATACAATTACCTAATACTTTTATACAACCTAACTTTCATTGGCCTCGCTGATTAGTTATAGTTTAAACGCAATAATTTGGTTATAAACAATATCGCATAGCTTAATTTACCCGAAGCACAAAAACTATGAATACGATTACATATGATTTCCAGTAGGAGTCAAACTCAGAAATATACAATTCACTAAAGGTATTAACAAATACAATTCAATCGGGTTAAACCGCCTCTCCGCATAGCGTATTCACTCCAGAACTGAGTCTGGGATCAATTATGTTCAAGTGTTAAACCGCCATGAGGGGGGCGGTTTTAATCACCTAAAACCGCCTCTTCGCATAACGTATTCACTCCAGATCTGAGTCTGGGATCAATTATGTTCAAGTGTTAAACCGCCATGAGGGGGGGCGGTTTTAGGTAAAAGTTAATGCATCATTGCGGACACGAGATTGAAATACTATATTAGTGTATACAAATAGTATATAAGTGTATTATAATGGTATAATGAAACGACGTGCCATAAGAAGAGAAACGTTCCAGTAGGCCTCAAAGTAGTATTTTCACTATTAATACTTGTTCCAAAATTTACATAGGTTTACATGATCTCTCAATATCTGTAGGGGAAACCTATGCTCCAGATTCGCTTGTTTTCATAATGGTTCCCATAGCAGTCTCACCAAACTTACGGATCTCCCTTGATGGCTTTAGGGGCCTTCTTGTTGAAAGTATATGCAGATGCTTGGGAAGGTTGATGGAGTTCTCACGAGTCACACATCACATCATTCTCATACACAAGTTGTTTCAATTCAGACTTGCATTCATTGGCATTGCACATTATGTCTCCATGAAGAATCATCTTCCAAAAATATGAAATAGCATTTTCATCAAATTTCTGCAAAAACGAGTCACAGAACAATACTCATGTTCACTTACGTAAAAGAAAGGTATTTCATATCTAAGATACGTACCAAGGATACTTTTTTTCTTAAAACGACTAGCACATTGCTTGATGCAGTATAACATAATAACGCCCGATGTTTTCCTAGTAAATGAACACATGTTAACGATAATTAATAAGTGAAAAAATAAATAACACCGGCACATACATATATTAGCTATACTTACTCCTCAAAACCATGACTTGTATTTACGTGTCTAAAATCCCAAGTACTGATGATCCCCGTTTGCCAGCTACTATCTACTTGCTTTAGTGAACTGTCAATTGCGTCCAACTAAATGACAATAATATTAGTTTGTTCCTTTGATTTCGCCCAATTCAAAACATAACTAAATTATACTCACCAATTTTTTCACAACAACATGTCTAGCGGATTGATGGGAATCAATAATCCATACGCACTCGTCTCTAAATGCAACTGCGAGACACCACCAAATGCCATTTCGATACACAGGAACAAAGATCTGTCATATCAAAAGACACGTTTGTCACTCATAAGTACACCGATTTATGACATGTACGGGTAATTTGTGTGTATACTTACGGTGCAAATATGGTTCCATGATTTCACCGTTAAGTATTTGAGGAAGTGATGTCCAACATCAGACCGTATCTTGGCCGGGATTGCCTTCCCTATAATTAACGATATAGCAATCTACACGATAATAATCATATTTCACGTCATTTGTGTGTATCGAAATCAACAAACCAAAAACATGTAATAAATTCATAATTAATGTACCGCAAAATCAGGAGCAACCATGTATCTAACAGAATCAGGCTTGAAATCATTGCTCCATCTTTTGTTGTATAGGTGACTTGCAAATTCAACATACTGATACACTCATCAATGATATTCAGTTAGATACATTATATAGATTTTATAATACACAAACAATCCCATGTCCTTTGTTTAAAAGGTTTTATGATAAACAATGACTTACCGTAATCGGCATATCGAGTTTAGGTACAGCTATACCATACGAACAATCTCCTACTGATAATTTGAAATATCCACACTTTGCCAATATAAATGCAGATTCATGTAAGCTACAAAAAAAAACAGCTCACATGCTCTTAGTTAAAAAAATATCAACCATTAATGAAGCAAATTTCAATTGTTTTGCCACAATTCTTAGTGGACTTTTCAATCAGTTACGCACCTCTTTTTACGTATGAAGTCATACAGGATGTTTATATCACGATCAGTCCGGTACTCCAGGGCCTACCGTGACCGGTGATACGGACAACATCAAGTCCTTCACCATTCTCGCTATTATCACTACTTGACTCGTCTCCTGAGGAGGCATCAACCTCCCCATGCTCACTAGTTTCGAACACGGGCCTAGAGCACACCCGTCCCTCTTCATGCCCACTGCTGCCACCCTCAACACTGCAACTGACACTCTCCTGATGCACCATCTTCTGCTCCTCATTCAATGGTTGTCGAGTTAGGACCTCTTCACAATTACCCAAACCATTATCATCGTGCTGAATCTCTTCATCATGGGGAAGTGGTTCTCGACGTTCTTGACCAATACAACCAAGTGCATAAACCACCTCTCCAACATTTTCACTCACAACCTTATCACGAGTCTTCTTCTCTCTTTCATTCTTCAATCTTCGCAACTGCTGCACAGATACATTGCATGTACGCCTTCTCTTCTGTTTGGGCGGCCTTCGATCTTCAGCATCATCAAACAATTCCGTAACATGATCCGTACTCGGCTGTACTATTGACCGCTTCACAAGCCTTTGAACATTACGAATCACCTGCCATCAATGATAAGTCACAAAATCAATTCCACAGCGATTTCACTATAACAAAGATCGACCTTTCATCGTATTAAACAGATATAAAACATAACATAGAGACATTGAACCACCTTAGTGCACAATGACAACTTAGTGCACAATGAAAATCTAAATGACAATCTAACAAAGGCGTCAAAATTATCTAACTTAAATTACTACTTTTCACTATATCCGATAGTCCATACCTCTTTAGCTACTTCTCGTGCGCTTGAAACCACATCAATATCTGGCTTGATATCCCTAGGTTCCAGAGGACGACATTCTCCATACGCAACATCAATCATTTTGGTCCAAAAACAAAAACACAATCAGTTATAAACATCCACAACCACTAAGCATCCAAATAAAACAGTCACACCATTTAATTAGAAGAGTATTACCCCTATTTTGCCAAAATTTCCACCATCCTCGTGTTTGTCTTTCGCAATAGCTGCATTCAATTTTTTTAAGGTCCAAGCGTCCACACGAGGGAAATGACCTCATCTCACAGGTGGGTTGTTCAAACGGTCAACATAAAAGAATTGCAAATTGCGTCATTAAATAGATTATATATCAAATATGAGTCATAATTAATGTACTTTTATATATGTCATCTGCATTTCAATCCCACTCACCACAAGGAAAATCACACAACCACCGCACCCGGAAACAAATCCATCTTTATCAAATTTTTCTTTAAATCTCTTACCATAGGACAGCAACTCCTCCAACTCCTCCAACACCAAAGAACACCAATCATACTTTTCAGCCACACTACCAAGAGTGGCAGCAGGGTACAAGTGATGGGGAAGGTTGCTAGTTGTTGATGGACATAGGATCATAAAGAGAGAGTACACTAAGAATGTTGTTTTAAACTCCTCCGTTTCTTCTACACCACAAATGTCGACATCACTTTCCAACAACTCACTTAACTTCTCATCACGTATAGCTAGGCTCTTCTGACTTGAGACATGCTCTCCAAATCTTGATAACAAACTTCCAATCTTAGTATCCATTGGAGATCCTTTATGGTACTTCATCGGAACCATATTAGGACCATCAGGTAGCCCTAACACCCATTTAACTTGCGTTGAACACAATGGGAACTCTGTGCCATCTGCACAAATAATTTTCCTATGACATGGATCAAGCCTTGTCATTAATCAATAGCAAAACTTCCGTGGCAGGATCCAATCTTTCCGAAATTCAAGTAAGGACCCAAATCCCATCTCCCTTATAACAGCCCTTTTGTTCTTGTTTGTACTCAGAGCAGTCATCACTCGACCAAACGTTTTCACTCTACAATTCACATTTGGTTGCTGAGAAACAAAATTTTTGATATTTAGCCAATTTTATACCACTAATTCTTATAGAGTTTGTAAATGGTATAGTACGAGTTATCAATGGTATATGAGTATTTAAATATGGTATATGACAATTTCCAGTTTAAAAAAAGTATAGTATGATTTATAAATGGTATATGAAGATTTATAAATGGTATTTCACAATTTACAGTTTGAAAAAAGTATAGTATCATTTATAAATGGTATATGAAGATTTCTAAATGGTATTTCACAATTTACAGTTTGAAAAAGGTACAGTATCATTTATAAATGGTATATGAAGATTTATAAATGTTATTTGGCAATTTACAGTTTCAAAAATGTATAGTAGGATTTATAAATGGGATATGACTATAAAGAAATGGTATATGACAAATTTCAGTTGAAGTTCTAACCTTAAGACCGTATTTTTTATCCCGAGTACACATCACTTTACGCGTCTCCTTGACAACATCTCCGACTGACTTTCGACATGCCTCTGCAGATGTACTTGTACTTGGACCATGTGAGTTCTCCTAAGTTACACAAACACCATTTAACAAGTTGTGACTTCCCTTAACGAAATTCAAAATGAGATTGACTTTTTACAACTGAGAAGTTGTGACAACTTCTTACCTTATTACTCCTACTCATATTTGGGTCATCAAGAGCCTCGTTCGTATGAGATTGACTACTACGTATCCCTTCCATCTACAACAACATTACAGACATTTAGGTTGTCAAAATTCATGATTTCAAGCACCATCATCATATGCAAACATACAAACATGACCATTATCATATGCGTACAATTTACCACCATCATCAACTCTGTGTCAAATATGGGAATGGCATATCCAATGTATCGCTCAACATGTTCTTACAACACATACATGAAAAAAAAATTCACACAAGGTTTCTTTAATGACCACGAGTTCTATACATATATGTTACTAATTGATCGTATTTTTCTAATCTAATTTATGAATAACACAAAAGTAATTGATTAAATAAAATGGACTTAAACCCACATTACCACTAATCAACAAAACCTCTAGAGCCGGCAAAAGCTGACACGACACGACAACACGACACGAACCGCACACGAAAGTAGCGGGTTAGTGTTTAGAGTCTTCGACCCGTTTAATTAAACGGGTCAACACGTGTAACACGATTAACTAAATGGGTTGGGTTAGTGTTGAAAATTTTGACACGAAACAAACACGAATTTACCCGTTTATTATAATTGATATGCTAGTCGTGTTAACTGGTATGACCTCCTTGACTTTTTAATCAGTATAGAGCCCAAATCAAAACTCAAATAATCAAAGTGCGCAAAATTACTCCATTCTAAACTAATCTTTATTATGAATGGGGAGTTACATAGACACAATAGCCACAATTCTACATTTTTTCTTTAATAAAATGTTATAATTACGAACCTTTTATTTTAACGGGTTAGGCGGGTTGTTAACGTGTTACACGTTTAATAAACAGGTCGGGTTAGTGTCAAGGGTTATCGACACGTTTAATAATCGGGTCGGGTTAGTGTCAAGGGTTTTACAACACGTTTATCTTTGACACGGACACGAACACGACACGAACACGAACTTTTGCCATCTCTAAAAACCTCTCCAAACAACAACAACAACGTTTCAACACATTCCATACTTTATTATTCTAATTTTCGAGTCAAATTTTCTAATTTCCATAACTATATGAAAATCCCATTACAACCCACATGAAATATTTCGTATTATTCCACTAAACCTCCATATTCCACTTAATTAAACTCCAATTTCAAATATATTTTGAATACTCTTCCCCCTAAACCCTAAAAATTTATTTCCCCATAATTGAATCCATTACTATTAATCTTCGCAAACCACCAACAAATGAACATCACACTTCCAAATCCACATCTTTAATCATGAAAACCATAAACTAAACATGCAACAACGATCATGTACAAAGAGAGAGAGAGACAAGTCATACCTGTTTACGGAGTGCTCTCAATTAAGATGACAAATCGATTCCAAGGAGAACAATGATTTCGAATTTTGATTGTAGAAGAAGGAGAAATTGATTTGGGGACTGTAGAGTGAGAGAGGAGAGAGAAACGCTTCAAAGAGGGAAAAGCGGAGGGGAAGAGTGTAGAGGGAGGGAGGAGAGAGAAACACAAAATGAAATAATTTCTGATTTTCTAATTAAATCAAAAAAATAATTTCCATTTTATGATTTTCTGAATTAATTCTTACAATAATTCTTTGTTTTTATTACAATTACAATAATAAAAACAAACTAACTGAATTTTATATTCCCCCCAAAACATATAGGCCCCACCAATTGCTTCCAATGTTCCCCCTCCCACACGTGCCTTGGCTGGTGCGGCGCCCGCAAAAAAATGGTTTGAGGTTTGAATGGTTATTGAACTAACCGAAGTTGGATCGTTGAAAACTCAGAGTCGCCACCCTGTCTTTACCCCGACAAGGAAGGGTTTCGAAACAAGTTTAAAAAGCACAAGTTCGAAAACAAATGAAAGAATTTTACGGAAAACCTCTCTAAAACCAAAAATGACTCCATACGCCCTAAGGCAAAATTCCGTTTTATTATATTTACCAAACAGTTTGGAAAACTGGTCTGCGAAATAGAGAAAAAAGGTTCGGGGCCTTAGTTAAGGGGTGCGAACATTTGGAACTCGTCTCCCCTTCCGTCATAAGGGCGGGCACTTACTAATACATCATATCCTTCTAAAGATTCTCGGTGAATTGATTACGTTAAGATCCATATAAACAAGTAGAAATAGAAAAGCATATATATTCACATTGTCATTCACATGCAAGAGTTTAGAAAAAGAATTTACAAAAGATTTCCCGAGTCTTTTGGGTACGGACTTGGGGGGGTTTGAGCACCAAAGTTGCCCTACGTACCTTTCATCGTGGGATTGGAATCCACTCGAGGATCAAAACCCTACGTAGTTCTGACGGGCAGCCCCACGACAACGGCCTTTTCCACTGGGGGGTAGCGGCTAATATCCGCGAGGGTGGATGGATGAATCCACATGGTAGATATCATTCCACTGGGGAAATGATCGGGTTGATTCCACTGGGGATATCACCAATGTGGGGGTAGAGATGGGTTTTACTTCGCTTGGAAGTGGTAGAAAGTCGTTTCACTCAAAGTCGTACTATTGAGAGACTTTATAGATGACTCACATTAGAGTCAAGTCGATCCACGTAGAATAGAGCAAGGTATATTCCGCTTGCATCTATGTGTCTCTCGTCGAGACGGCGATCGCCATGATCACCATGCCTCCTGAACCAGGCATGCCTCCTGAACGAGGTCTTAAAGTGGATGACTCGACCTCTCTAAGGCGAGTTTAAAGATTAGACCTCTCAATAGTTTGACTAAGGTTGAATTGACTATCGCGGGGAGATTTAATGGAAAATGGATTGGGTTAGGTGTTTAGGGCTCGGTGGAATTGGCCGTATCGTTAGAGCTGCCCGTGTAGGCCCTACAACAATATAAGGAAAATAAATCGCCGATTCGATTATGTTCGATCAAGTGGTGTTCCACTGGGGTGTTGGTGGAATAGATGGTAGAGGTGGATGTAGATCGACCTCATGATCGCGCATAAGCGAATTGGCAATCCTTGCCTAGTGTTGGGGTAGGGCCCCGTCCAAAGTCCATACTAGAACGGGAAAATAAAACTTTTCATGCAAAACACATCAAAGAAAGCTTATTTACTTCCATGTACAAAAAGTTTTGGAAAAAGAAATGAATTTCTTAAAACGTTGACGAAAATGGAGAAAACGATTTTAATTAGGAAAACTAAGAAAAAGACGTTTGAAAACAAATAAGAAAACATTTTTAGGGGTTTTTTGGTTTTATTAATTACATTATTTACATAAGGGGGTCGATTTTAGTCCTTATTGACTTTAATTGACTCGGGTTGACTTCGGTTGACTTGCACCTATTTGCAAAGTTGACTTTAGACGACTTTTAGGTAGATTTGGGTTTGACTTGGGTAGACATTGACATTGGTAGATTTGGGTAGACATTTGGCATTGGTAGGCTTGGATAGACGTGTTTGACTTTAGTTGACTTTGGTTGACTTTTGGTTGACTTTTGGTTGACTTTGGTTGACTTTTGGTTGACTTTGAGTAATTGGTTGGATTTTAGTAGACTTTGGTAGACTTGGTTGTAATTGAATTGGTTTTAGACGACGGTTGACTTTCATTGACTTGACCTCGATTGACTTGACTTAGGTAGACTCAACTTATGTAGACTTGACTTAGATTCACCTAGACTTCTTTCTAAGTGTTTTAAAGTCATCAAACAAATGGATTGATCAATTAAACACCCTATTAAGTCTAATTGTTTTTATAAATTGGGTTGAGTAGACTCCTAATTAAGTCTAAATCGATTTTAACATTTTGACATCTCAATGAGGTGAACTAATTAGACTCCCTATTAAGTCTAACCATTTAATTAATTAAGACAATTAATTTGGGTGAAAAACTTGTCATTTTCAACCCCAAAAACAGAAAATTGATGGAAATTGAATGGTTTGAAAGATCAAATCAAATCTTCAAATTTTTCTGGGTTGAGGGTGGGTTCATGAACATCTTGGGATCACACATGAATTTTTTCATGACCCCAAAAGTCCATTTACTCACAAAACAAATTTAAGGTTGAAATTCGGATTTCTGAGCAAAACAGGATCTGTTTTCAAAAAATCATAGCTGTTGATAGAGACATGACAAAATTTTGAACCTTAGCTTTCTGGAAACTTGGGAGTCTGATCTTCAACTTTTATGAAGGAGACATACCCAGAAAAGGTCGTTTTCAACTCGAAAAACCTCGTTGAATACAACTGGTCGGAGCAGGGACCAGTTTTGAGTCAGTTTATTGCAAAAATCATCATAAATAATCTGGTTTGAGTTTGGATCTGAAATTTTTCAGGGTTGCATTTAAGACCCCAAAGAAGCATTTTTTATAAAATCATGAATTTTACCAAAAGGGAAGATTTTATACGGATTTTGGAAGTCAGACTGAAAAACAGTTTTCAGAGAACAAAAAATCGGATTGAGTTGTAGATAGTTTTTGTACATGGAAATAATTGTAGAAAAATTTGTGAAAAAATATCAAATCACCACAAAAGGTCAATAAAACAGTAGACATAAGAAAAATCACACCAATGGGCACTCCACTCCTAAAACTCTCTCATCTAATGTTCCCCTCAGTAAAGGGAACGGCCACAAAAGGCCCTAGAGGCAAGCTTACGAATCCATACGGCTCAATAAACACGTATTTCATCGTTACCGACCAAGGCTCAACAAAGAAAAACGTTAGTAAGGTATTTGAGAGAAAATAAATGAAATGAAATTACAATAAAAAGAAGAAGGGAAGAAGAAATACTACCTTTTGAGATCAATGGTTGCAAATCCACCAATGCTAGGGTATTAAATCCTCTAAATTGATTTTAATTTAGATGAAGTTGGTTGATTTTATTTAATTAGAATCTAAGGTGATACTAATGCTATTCATTTATTAGATTGAATTAGAATTAAAGTGGAGTTTTGATGTGGAAGTAAATAAGAGAAAATGAATGAAAGTAGGAGTAAATGCAATGAACAAATACTCTTCTTCTCTCTCTCTCTTTGGCCGGCTCTCTCTCTTGCTCTCTCTCTCTTTTTTTTGTTTTGTTTGTGAGTAAAGAATGTGTGTGTGGGTGTGTGAATTAGGGTTTGTTTAAGTATTAAGAGGGTAGTAAAATGAGTGAATGTGAGTGAATATGAGAGATAAATATCTCATTAAATTAGCAAAATAAAGAACAAAACAATCTTGCTCTCCAAGCCTTGATTTGGCCGGCCAAAATGAGTGCCAACACACAATTTATTTTGTCATCTTGCTCTTGTAAGGAAGGGAGAGAATCAATGAGTCATCAATTCAAATTTTAATCAAAAATCAAATAGTTAGCATATTGTTAGCATCTTGTTAGTGTAAATGTGAGTGACATGGGCATGACATATAAAATGATGTCATTGCCTATGTGGTTTAGTAGTACAAAAAATTGAAATCGAGTTTGGCTCGTCTCGAGCAAATTTACCTCGGTTTGTGCGAAAATGAAAACCGGGTGAATTAAATCAAAGAATAAATGAATTTGGAATTATAAACAATGAAAATCAATATTATTGACATTATAACATAATTTTCAAAATTTATAATAATAATAGAAAAAATGGTGAAATTGAAATTGTTGAGAAATCGTTTGAATTACAAATAACCGAATAGAAATAGGTAAATAGAAATGAATAAAATGAAATTGAATTAGAAGATAGAAATAGAATTAGAAAATAGAAATAGATTAATAAAAATGAAAATAAAAAAAGGTGAGACAAAATTTGGTGTCTACAGTTTGCCCCTCGTTGGTCGAGTTTTGCAAAAACGAAGATCAACGCCATGAGAAGACGCAAAATTTTGGATCCCGATTTACAACTTGTTGTTGTTCGGGAGAGAAGAAGACCCTATTGTCTGAATTTGAAAATCTCTTTTAATTTTCAAAATACGGCTCATCGCCGTTTGTTTGGTTGAGGTAGATTGGTTGGATGCGACTGAGTTGTCGTCTTTTGAGGCGAAAACAATTTAGTTTTCAAAAATACGGCTGGTCGCCGTTTGATCATTGGTTGAGGTCGAGGTTGATGTTCGAGGTTGAAATCGAGTTTGAGGTTGAGGTTTGAGGTCGAGGTTGAGATCGAGTTTGAGGTTGAGGTTTGAGATCGAGGTTGAGATTGAAATTGAGATTGAATTTGAGGTCAGATCACGACTCTATTGTCGTTGTTTGACTTTTGAGTTGAAGTTGTGGTTGAGGTAGATTTACGACCTTATTGTCGTGGTTTGACTTTTGGAAAAACGTTTATCATTTTGAAAAAAAGAAAATTGAGTTTGAGAGTAAGATCAAGGGCCAATTCCTTTGACTCTATTAATCATGGTGATCAAGTAGCAATCCTCAAGGTTGACGTTAGGTAGTGTTGAGTGGGTTTCTCAAGGAAGGGAGGATTGTAAATTCAGTTGTCGGGTTGATGTTGACGGGTTGATAATGGTGTAGATTGAATTGGGTCGAAGTTGCTGCAAAGGGGAGTAACTTTCCTTTTCTAGCATAGGTCGCCCTTTCGGGTTTTCAACCTATCTCCTCCTTTTCACCTTTTTCTTTTTTTTTCGTCGGTAGAGATGTTGAACGCTTTCCGACCGAGGCAACGCTGTCTTGTCTCTAGTGTTTGCACCAGGTTTCCATTGCCGTTCTTCGTCTTTGAAGCTTTTGCGGTGGAGCCGAGCTACCAAGCTAGCAAGGTTGTATGTGGTCGGGTGTTTGTTTCAATAAGGGCCGTAAAAGATGAGGTTTGATAAGCTAAGGTGAGGCTGGAGTTTGAAGAGGTGGAGGTTGAACAGGGTAGAGTTTTAAACGATGGAGGGAGAGGGTGGAGATCGAAGGGTGGAGTTAGGAAAGGTGGAGGTCGAAAATATAAAGTTGGAAAAGGTCGAGGTTGAAAGGGTAGGGTCGAAAGAGGTTGATGTTTAAAAGGTAGAGTTAAAAAAAAGTGGAGGTTGAAACGGTAGAGTTGCAAATTGTCGTGGTTGAGAAAGTCGAAGTAGAAAGGTTGAGGGATGAAGTAGGTATGACTATGGGTCGAGGTTCGGGATCGATCACTTTGAGGTGGAGAAGATGGTTAGAATTTTCACAGTTCGAGTGGGGTAGTAAAGGGTCGTTAGGTTGAACAGGTGGAGTTAGCGTGACTTGGTGGACAAATAACCTTCATGTACTTACAGATGAAATGGGTTGCAATGAGATGGTAGTGCATGAATTTCAATCCAAGCATGTTTTTATGAATGACAATGATTTGATCAAAGTATGCATCCTTCGAACACATGAGTTCAAAATGATCCTAAAATGATGCATGAAGACTCAACACAAGATTAGCCCAAATGCAAATGTGGATGCACAAGATTAGAGAAACGTGGTAGATTGCCTTATAGCCAAGTTGAGGTCGGAGTTGGTGCGGTTCGACTGCGGGTTTGACCCGTTTTCACCCGAACCGTTTTTTTTTTTTTTTTTTTTTTTTTTTTTTTTTTTTTGGTCTCTCTGTTTTTTCAAGACCCTAATTTTTGCATAAGCCATCACTCATTTTTTTTTTTGCTCACTTTTTTCTTTTGGCTTATCGGGTCGTTTAGCCGGATCCCTAATGATCTTTTCGGCTCTAGAGAACTTTATTGGTAGATGTATGTCCACGAGATTCAAAAATTTCTCGCGAACCTTTGACCGGACCCTTTGAAGGGTTGCCTACGTATTCCGTTGTTGGAAATCAGGTCATGCGTAGTTCGTGCCTCTGTTAGCCCAAAATTCTGGTAGATTTTGCGGTCATCCATTTGACCAATTACAAATTTATTTATCATACATGGGTTGAATTATTACATCGAGGACCTATTCTCCTAAACATAATACTTCTTTAGTTGGTCGAGGTTGGTGTAGTGGACGAATTCGTTCCCATCAAAGTCCATGAGCCTCACTGCTCCTCCAGGTGTGATTGTCTTCACGAGGAACGGGCCTGACCAGTTTGGCCTGAACTTTCCCCTTATATCATGCATGGGCGCACGATTCTCTTTCAAGACCAAATCTCCTTCTTGGATGTTTCGATCTCGAATCCTCTTGTTGAATGCTCGAGCTATGCGCCTTTGATACGCATGTATGTTGTTGAGTGCTTGGAGACGCTTCTCGTCAGCAAATGCTAACTCGTCATATCGAGTTTGCAACCATAAGTCCTCAGGGAGCTCGCTTTCAGCCATGACTCTCAATGACTGAATTTCCATCTCGATTGGTAGGACAGGGTCCATACCATACACCAGAGAGTAAGGCGTCGTGCCGGTTGGAGTGCGAATGGAAGTCCTATATCCCCAAAGCGCATATGGCAGTTTTTCGTGCCAGTCTCGGGCTTTTTCAGTCGTTTTGGAGATGATAGTCTTGATTGTCTTATTTGCCGCCTCCACAGCGCCGTTTGTTTGAGGACGGTAGGGGGAGGATTGGTGATGTTTGATTTTGTACTTGGCCAAAGTCTCTTTCATGTGGCCCTCGAACTGCGAGCCATTGTCAGAAATGATCTCATAGGGTAGCCCATATCGGCAGACGATATTGTGCATGACAAACTTAGAAACTTCTCTTGCCCCTAGTTTTGAGAAAGAAGCAGCCTCGATCCATTTCGAGAAATAGTCGATTGCCACCAAGATGTATTGATGACCATTTGATGCTTGTGGATGAATCTGGCCAATGATGTCAATTCCCCACGTCGAGAACGGCCATGGCGATGTCATATTGTGTAAGGGCACCGGAGGCATGTGGTTGAGATTTGAGAAGATCTGACACTTTTTACAAGTGCGTACAAAGTGATGACAATCACTTAACATTGTCGTCCAATAGTAGTTGGCGCGGAGGATCTTCTTTGCAAGCATCACCCCATTCATGTGAGGACCGCATTTCCCACCATGGATTCGCTCCATGATTCTTTTCGTCTCTTGTTTGCCCACGCAAAGTTGGGGGCGACCATCTAACCCTTTATGGTACAAATTTCCTCCTATAAGAGCGAATTGGGACGCGAGCCTTCTAATGGCTAGTTGATCTTTCCTCGAACTTCCAGGCGGATAAGTTTGATCCTCTGCATATCTCTTGATGTCCGCGTACCAAGGTTCACTCTCGTCCTCCTCGGTTATGGTAGCGATGAATTCGTCGAATCCAACTGCAGGATTTTGCCTTTCTTCGAGCACTATTGATTGAACTTTGATCCCGGCCTCCCAACTGAGGTTCACGGCTAGATTTGCTAGAGCGTCAGTGAAACAGTTCTGTTCACGTGGGAGATGCTTGAAGTTGATGTCCTCGAAAAGAGGGATCAATTGTTGAAGGCACTCAGTGTACAGTTGGAGTCTCTCTTCTCTGACCCTCCAGGCTCCAATTGTTTGAGATATGATCAGGTTTGAATCACCATAGACCGTCAGGTGCTTCGCCCCTGCTGCGAGAGCAGCTTTGACGCCATACACACACGCTTCATATTCTGCGGTATTGTTAGTGGTGGGAAAGTCGAGTTTGACTGCAAATGGTATGTGGAGGCCATCTGGGTCTACCAGTAACACTCCGGCCCCGTTGCCCCTTCTGTTGGAAGCTCCATCGAAATACATTTTCCATTTTGGCACTTCGATGGTGCAGATGTGTTCGTCTGGAAAAGAGTCATCGTACTCGTCCCCGGAAATTGGCCCTTCTGCTAAGGCTTCTGAGATCGCCCCACCCTTCACAGATTTCTGGCTCATGCATTGGATGTCAAATTCGGACAGGATGGCGTGCCACCTTGCAAGCCTCTCACTGAGTATCGGCTTTTCAAAGAGATGTTTGATCGGATTGAGTCTCGAGACCAGGTACGTCGTGTGAGCTTGGAGGTGGTGTCTCAACTTCTTCGTAGCATACACCAGAGAGATGCAAGTTTTTTCCAGTGGTGAGTATCTCGTCTCGTACTCGAGAAATTTCTTGCTCAAGTAGTAGATAGCTACTTCTTTCTTAGACCCTTCTTGGTATTGTGCCAATAATGCCCCCATGGCAGTTTCTGTTACCGTGAGGTACAAGATCAATGGCTCGTCTGGCCTTGGCGGCATTAGAACTGGTGGATTGGCGAGATACGCCTTCATCGAGTCGAACGCCTTTTGACATTCCTCATTCCATTCTTTAGAGACTCCTTTTCTCAACAGTTTGAAGATCGGTTCACATTTGGTTGTGAGTTGAGATATGAATCGGCTGATGTACTGGATCCGACCCAGAAAGCCTCTGATTTCTTTTTCTGTCTTTGGTGGCGGTAATTCGATGATCGCTTTGGTTTTTTCAGCATCCACCTTGATCCCATCTTGGCTCACAACAAAACCAAGCAGTTTGCCTGAGATTACCCCGAATACACACTTCTGCGGGTTCAGTTTCAAGTTGTACTTTCTAATCCTCTCAAAGAAAGTCCTCAATGCCGAGAGATGCCCCTGGCGATCTTTGCTTTTGACAATCATGTCATCAACGTAGACTTCGACAACGTCGTGAATGAGATCATGCAAGATAGTTGTCGCAGCTCTTTGATAGGTGGCACCGGCGTTCTTCAGCCCAAATGGCATGACTCGATAGCAGTAGGTGCCCCATGGGGTGATGAACGAAGTCTTGTTCCTGTCTTCTTCTGCCATGAGAATTTGGTTGTACCCGGAGAACCCGTCCATGAACGAGAACATAGCATGGCCGGCGGTGTTATCGACTAGGACATCGATGTGAGGTAGCGGGAAGCAATCCTTTGGCGACGCTGCATTGAGGTCTCGGTAGTCAACACAGACTCGAACCTTTCCTCCTTTCTTCGGCACGACCACAATGTTGGCGAGCCAATCCGGGTGCTTGATTGCCTTAATGAAGTTTGCCTTGAGCTGTTTCTCGATCTCCTCTTTGACTTTGAGACTCACCTCAGGCTTCATTCGGCGAAGTCGTTGTTGCTTCGGCTTGCATTCTGGCAGTAGTAGAATTCGGTGCACAGCAATTTGTTGATCGACACCTGGCATATCGGCGTAGGACCATGCAAAGACATCTACGTACTCTTTTAACAATGCAATGAATGCAAGACTTTCTTCTGGGGAGAGGGATGAGCCCATTTTGACTTCTCTAACATCGTCATGTGACCCTATATTTACAATGATGGGCTCCTCCATGGGAGTCATGCATGATTCAGGAACATCTATGGACTCGGTGTCAGAAGATGCGTCATGATCAGATGCAATGTCATTTATGCAAACATACTCGGATATTGATTTATACACAATGTTTTCATTATCAGAAAAGTCAGATTGGGTAGAAAGAGAAGAATTGTCGGATGAGGAACTGTCAGTTTCGTAACCGTCATAATTGGTGGGGGAGTCAGGATTCGGTTGGTCAGTGAGTTTAGGGGTGAGGTTTCCTAGGGGATAGCCTAGCTCGGTAGCTTCGCTCTTGGATTCGCGCTCCACGCCCTCATTTTCTCGTGTGTGGTCTCTTGTCATCTCGATCAAGGTGGTGGGGTCGTTATCTATCTCATCACTCAGCTCTGACTCGAATAAGCGCTTCATCGCTTCACCACACATGGTGTCCACCCAATTTTGGTCCCTTTTGACCGGTTCGTCTTTCGCAAACCAACTTCTAATCAAATCCTTATTGGAAGCCTCAGCAAAGAATATCTCAAGTCCCGGAAGCCTCTCTCGCTTTTTCTCGTCGAACCATGGTTCTGAGAATTCGAAGTAGGGTTCACTCTCTCCCTGCAGCACGAACTGGCCATTGAGGGTTAGGGATGGCTTTTTGGCTTTTGTGGCTGTTGATGTTTCCTCACTAGGGTTGTATCCAAGGCCGTGTTTGTTTTGCTTGTTGGTGACCTCAATTGGACATTTGATCCCCTCGCCTTGTCTTCCTAGGCCATTTCCGGAGACATATCCCATCTTGTCCATCATGTGTAGAGTTTGGGGTTGAAAGGTAGGGATTGGCGGGGGATTCTCACGCTCACGGCGGGTTTGGGGTTTCTTGTTTCTCTTGGTGGTGTTGGTCATTTTGTGGGGACGTGGTGGGTTAGGATTGGCTACTTTCAAACCACAACTCAAAGGACTTCTTTCGGGAGATTGCCCCTAGAAATAAAGAATAAAGAATGGAATCAATATTCACACAAAAAAGGTTGAATGACAAACTTGAAACTCCTTGTTTCTGTTTGCTCGTTTTTTTTTAGAAGACAAATTTTTGTTCGGTTTGGTTTGTTTGATTGTTGTTTGTTATGGACAGTTCGAATTCTCCCATTCAGGATTTTGCCGTTTCACTTCCCACTTGAAGTTTAAATTTATATACAAAAATGTATAAGAGAAGAGAGTAAAGTCGTCTCCCTTTTGAGACATAGTCGGTTGAGTTCCTGCAAAGTGGACAATATTTTTATTATAATTAGTTTGGGCCGAACCCTAAGGTGGGTTGCCTACATATCTCCAGGTGTGAATGAACTTTGGAAGTTCTTTCTTGTTTGTGGTGTTGAAGTGCATGTGATTTGGAGAATCAGGCCCGATGTAGTTCTTGTGAGTACAAGAGAATTTTTTTTTTTTATTTATTTTACAAGATTTTATCCGTGGCCACATCCCGACATCCGCTAGCGGGATGTCTACGTAACCCCACACTATATTACAAAGAGTGCAAAATGGGTCAAATGTTGTAAGAACATTGACTTGGGGATTCAGGCCTCGCGCAGTTCTTTATGGACCTACGTTATTCCTAATACTCTAGGTGATGATAGGTTAGATGTTGTTGGAGCTTCAAGGGTCAATGACCCCAGCATCGATCAAATCCTGGATCTTGTGGCGGAGCTCTTCGCAGCCGTTGGTGTCGTGGCCGCAAGCTTGGCAGAAGCGGCAAAAAGTGGTGCAACTCAGTTCGCCACAGTAGGGAACAGCAGGTGGCAATTGAGGAGTTATGAGGTCAGCCCTCACTAGCTGGTTGAAGATGTGCTCTCGAGGGTGACGAAGGATTGAAAACCAACGCTTAGGGCGAGGGTCACTGGCGGAAATCATCACATGTTTCCCGACTTTCGACAAGTCAGGTGCTCTTTCTAGCTTTGCTGCATCCAGGCAGTAGCCTCGATGTTCCATCTCCTCTAGCGTCTTAAAGGTCTCGTTACCCATCTCGTCGAAATAAGCCTGGTTCAGGCCTGAGGCAATCATCAGCATGCACTCCTTCAGTGTTGGGGGAGCATAGGTTTCTCGATACTGAGTGCGCCAACGAGCGCAGTAGCTGGAGAATGACTCGTCGACTCCTTGTCGAACTCCCATCAATTGCAGCCTTGCCGGATCTATGTTCTGGTGGAACTTAACCCATTTGACAAACGAGTTTCGCAACACCGGCCAAGTACTCTTGAGTTCGATAGGCAGCTCGTAGAATCATTTCAATGCAGGACCGTCTAAGCTTTGGTCGAACAGAGGAGCATAACTGTCTGGGTGGATTCGCTGGGCCCTCATTTTCTGGCAGAACTTGATGAGGTGAAGTTGTGGATCGCCCCAACCGGTAAACTTGTTGAACACTGGAATGATATACCCCGGAGGTAAGCGGAAGTGAGGGAATGGGTCTAGGTCCAAAGCCGGAGGCGGTCCCCTTGGCATGATCGCCTCCCAATCGACTTGAGTGTCTGGAATAGCTTGTGGCGGTGCCACGGAGACTTGTGAACCTTCACCAGAGCCTGCCGACCATATGTTAGACGTGTTCTCACTCGGATGATCACTAGGATATTCGTCATCCTCCATAGGTTCACTCTCACTCGAATCGACACTTAATACATTAATTAGAAACCCATCCAAACAATGAGCCAACTCTTCATTCAGGTTGAGAACAGTCTTACTTGCCACAGCGGCATCCATGAATCCCGTGCCTCCTTCGAGAGTGACAACTCCAGCCTCGGTCATGAATTTAACTTTCCGATGTAAGGTGGACGGAACAGCTCTCATAGCGTGAATCCATGGCCTTCCTAATAATAGATTGAAACATGCTGGGATGTCGATTACCATGAAATTCTCTTCTCGGGTCACAGGTCCGAACTCCAAGTGTAGTGAAACTATACCCAAGACTTCCCTCTTAGCGTTGTCAAATCCCCGCACTCCTTCTTTGGACGGTTTTAGATGCTCATTGGAATACCCAAGCTTTTGGAGGACTCGCAAAGGACATACATTGGCGCCTGAACCATTATCGACTAGCACCATGGGAACTATCTTGCCACTACATTCAACTGTGAGGTGTAGAGCATTGTTGTGTGGGACATCATCGGGTAGATCATCATCACTAAATACAATCGCGGTAGACACAGGATGCACAAGAGCAACTACCTCTTCAGGAGACATTGAAGATGAGACGGCCACTTCATTTAGCAATTTCAAGACCGCGGCCCTATGAGGTTGCGAGTGCATAAGTAACTGCCATAGAGAAACATTCGAATTCACTTCCTTCATTCTCTTGATGGCATCCATGGCTTCTCCTTCATCCATAGGAAGCTCTTTCCCTTTTTCTTTCCTCTTTAAAGCTTCTAAAGGGTTTTCCTCTTCTAGGTGTGACGGTTTGAAATGTCTCCCGGCTCTTGTGAGGTGGGCAACCATGGAGTCTTCCTCATCACTAAGATCCTCTAAGCAGACAGGGCTTGCCACGGTGAGACCGAGAACGTTATTCAAGTGTTCCGTGGCTCGACTACAGATATTCATAACAGTGGCTTCTTCCTCGTCCTCATCGAACATGTAGAAGGCGCCATCACACTCTATAGTACCACACAACTCATCGAAGTGGTCTTTCCTTAGGATACTCTCAAGGTTCATCGTTTTCTTCGATACTAGCTCGTCTTTGGTCGAGAAGTCATATACTAGGTACTCTTTTCCCGGACCTCTCCCTTCTTGGATCATTCTTGGTTCAATTGGTCGTATGCCCCTCGAGGCATCACATAAGGGTGAGAGTGAGATCATGTTGATTGAGGGAACATCTTTGTGGTTAGGAAGTGGGTTTTTTGTGATGTTGGGATTGTCATTTCGGTTTACCACAAGCTTTCCTTGGTCAATAAGGTCTTGAATCGTGTGTTTCAATGCTCCACAATTTTCAGTATCGTGACCAGGACCTTAGTGGAAATTGCAATGTTCATTTGGATTGTAGCCAGGGTAAGGGTTCTTTGGAGGTGGCTTAGGAGTCAGGGGTTTGATCAGATTGGCTTTTGTCAATTTTGAAAAGGCTTGAGTGTAGCTCATGTGAATTGGGACAAACTCTCTTCTTTGTCTTGTCTGAAAGAAATTCCCGGAGGTCACAGCATTTACACCCGTGTATTGTTTCGAGGTACCTCCCTCATTTGCTACAGGCTTCTTGGCGCCAAACCTATAGGGACCTTGATTAGTGTTGGAGCTAGATCCGGTCTTCTTGATTTCACCTTTCTTAATGGCATCCTCTACCAATGACCCGGTTGCTATCAAAGCCTTAAAGGATGGAAAGTATTGAAAGCCCATGTGCTCCCTATAAGCCGGTAAGAGGTTCTTGATTACCATCTGGATTTGCTCCTCTTCCCCAGGCCTATTAACCATTTGAGCGGCCTTAGATCTCCACCTAGTGATGAAAGCGGAGAAGGTCTCATTGAAATTCTGGGAGGTGGTCTCCAAGTCTCTTCGGGTGATGTCAATTTCCTCATTGTACTTATATTGGTTAGTGAATTCCCGTACAATATCGGACCAAGTAGACTTCTTGCTATTCTCTAGGCCTAGAAACCAATTCAAAGCCGCACCCTCAAGATATTGTTGAAACATTTGAGCCATCAGCGGCTCGTCTAACTTCAGTAAACTCATGGTCCCGGCATACAATTTGAGGAAGTTGGTAGGGCTGTCGGTCCCATTAAACTTGGAGATGCTGGGGCTCCGGAATCCCTCGGGTAGATGAGCCTTAGGGAATAGTGTCAATCCGTGGATGTCTAACCATGGTTCAGCTTGGGTCATACCCTTCAGGACATCTTTCAACTTGTTTATCTCATCCTCTAACCTATTCGGCACTACCTCTTGGTGCTCGGAGGGAGGTCCTAAGTTGAAGGGTATTCCGATCTCGGAAGGGACAGGTAACCTCAGGATGTGATCACGTTGCATATTGAGAATGGTTTGCTCGACCGTGTCCTGACGGTCCAGTATGGTTTGCATCATCACTTTCAACTCGCTCATAGCATCGGAGTGGGGGTTAATCCGGTTGTCATTGTCGTTGCTCCCTTGAGCATCAGCCATTTCAGATGGTGGTTTTGGTGACTCACAAGTAGGTGCTCGAACTAATCTAGACCCGGATCGAAGCCAAAGGGTTGACCTACAAATAGAGGAAAAGAAGCGGTTTAGTAATGGTCGTGGGAGAAACGTAATTTTATTGATAGCGGGAGATGAAACGACAAAACTTATTTACAAGTGTGTTTCGGGAGAATTCCTTTATTAATCTTTGGATTGATAGTTTTTTTTTCGATGTTGAAATTTACAAATTCGAAAACTTTGATATTTGGAAAAAAGTTGTGATATTTACAAAAGTAGAAAAAGCAAAGTTTGTGTATATTTACAAAACTTTGTACAAGGTTAAGTATATTGACAAAATTAGAAAATTTGTGTATATTGACAAGGTTTGAGGGGTAGTGCCCGCATCCACGAGGACTGCCTACGTATCCCTTTCGGGAATCAGGGCGACGTAGTTCGGAAGTGAACTACGAGAAGGTAGATTTTGAAAAGACCCTTTTATCTTTTGAAAAACGGAGACCCTATTATCTCGTTTGATTGGTTGAAGTAGATTTGGTTAGATCGTTGAAGGTTTGAGTAGACACCATCGTCTCGTTTTAAATTTCGAAAAACATTTGTTTTGAAGTTTGATTTTTCTCTTTTTGGGATTTTCTTTGGATTTGAACTTCTCGATTTGAAAACGAGAGAGGTTTTATTGGAAGTGGAAAAAAATGATTTCTCTTTACAAAAGAAAAATAGTGAAGGTTGGATTTGATTGTAAAAAATAATTTATTTACAAAATTTGAAGGTATTTACAAGTAAAAACCTCATTTTCATTTTTGAAAAAACTTTGAGAGTTTTATTTGCAATTCTCAAAAGAATATAGAGTTAGTAGTTAGTTAGGTTTGAAAACATTTGGTTTTGTATTGAAGAAAGAAAGGTTATTTCAAAACTTTCTTTGAAACAAAAATCTTTTTACAAAAGAAGAAAATGTGTGTATTTACACAAAATTGAATTTTGAAAACGGTTGGAAAACCTTGACACTTATGTTAGACAAGACTCGTGAGTTAGACTCGGACTCGACAAATCACAAGAATGACTATGTATGTAGACGTAGTAACGACGCTATTCAAGCATGCGTTGGTCCATGTGTCCTACACTCAGACTCAGGGTGGTTGATTAAGGTATAATTTTTCTTCAAGTGACCTCGGCGCACTCCATTGTGCCCTCCGAGGGTTGAACGCTCTTGCATAGCCGGTCCTCAATAAGTCGCGGATACAAGTTTACGTTCTTAAGTATTTTATAATCTTTTCTTCTATTCCTGACCCGTCCTCAGTAAGGATAGGTGTCAGGCCTAAGTTTGGTTTTTCTAGAGAACAACATCACTGTGCAGTGTGTGCGGACCGGGGATTCAAACAGGCATTCCCAAACACACGTAATTTCACATATATACATGCTAGAGCAAGAATATACAAAAGCGATGGATCTACGCAACCAATACACGTCATTGATTCTAAAGAAGGAAATGATGTACTTTCAGGTCAAGGCCTCAAAAGGAATTTAGTTTATTTTTTTGTATAAAAAAAAAATAAAAGAAATTAAATATCCCCAGCGGAGTCGCCAGACTGCGGCGCCCGCAAAAAAATGGTTTGAGGTTTGAATGGTTATTGAACTAACCGAAGTTGGATCGTTGAAAACTCAGAGTCGCCACCCTGTCTTTACCCCGACAAGGAAGGGTTTCGAAACAAGTTTAAAAAGCACAAGTTCGAAAACAAATGAAAGAATTTTACGGAAAACCTCTCTAAAACCAAAAATGACTCCATACGCCCTAAGGCAAAATTCCGTTTTATTATATTTACCAAACGGTTTGGAAAACTGGTCTGCGAAATAGAGAAAAAAGGTTCGAGGCCTTAGTTAAGGGGTGCGAACATTTGGAACTCGTCTCCCCTTCCGTCATAAGGGCGGGCACTTACTAATACATCATATCCTTCTAAAGATTCTCGGTGAATTGATTACGTTAAGATCCATATAAACAAGTAGAAATAGAAAAGCATATATATTCACATTGTCATTCACATGCAAGAGTTTAGAAAAAGAATTTACAAAAGATTTCCCGAGTCTTTTGGGTACGGACTTGGGGGGGTTTGAGCACCAAAGTTGCCCTACGTACCTTTCATCGTGGGATTGGAATCCACTCGAGGATCAAAACCCTACGTAGTTCTGACGGGCAGCCCCACGACAACGGCCTTTTCCACTGGGGGGTAGCGGCTAATATCCGCGAGGGTGGATGGATGAATCCACATGGTAGATATCATTCCACTGGGGAAATGATCGGGTTGATTCCACTGGGGATATCACCAATGTGGGGGTAGAGATGGGTTTTACTTCGCTTGGAAGTGGTAGAAAGTCGTTTCACTCAAAGTCGTACTATTGAGAGACTTTATAGATGACTCACATTAGAGTCAAGTCGATCCACGTAGAATAGAGCAAGGTATATTCCGCTTGCATCTATGTGTCTCTCGTCGAGACGGCGATCGCCATGATCACCATGCCTCCTGAACCAGGCATGCCTCCTGAACGAGGTCTTAAAGTGGATGACTCGACCTCTCTAAGGCGAGTTTAAAGATTAGACCTCTCAATAGTTTGACTAAGGTTGAATTGACTATCGCGGGGAGATTTAATGGAAAATGGATTGGGTTAGGTGTTTAGGGCTCGGTGGAATTGGCCGTATCGTTAGAGCTGCCCGTGTAGGCCCTACAACAATATAAGGAAAATAAATCGCCGATTCGATTATGTTCGATCAAGTGGTGTTCCACTGGGGTGTTGGTGGAATAGATGGTAGAGGTGGATGTAGATCGACCTCATGATCGCGCATAAGCGAATTGGCAATCCTTGCCTAGTGTTGGGGTAGGGCCCCGTCCAAAGTCCATACTAGAACGGGAAAATAAAACTTTTCATGCAAAACACATCAAAGAAAGCTTATTTACTTCCATGTACAAAAAGTTTTGGAAAAAGAAATGAATTTCTTAAAACGTTGACGAAAATGGAGAAAACGATTTTAATTAGGAAAACTAAGAAAAAGACGTTTGAAAACAAATAAGAAAACATTTTTAGGGGTTTTTTGGTTTTATTAATTACATTATTTACATAAGGGGGTCGATTTTAGTCCTTATTGACTTTAATTGACTCGGGTTGACTTCGGTTGACTTGCACCTATTTGCAAAGTTGACTTTAGACGACTTTTAGGTAGATTTGGGTTTGACTTGGGTAGACATTGACATTGGTAGATTTGGGTAGACATTTGGCATTGGTAGGCTTGGATAGACGTGTTTGACTTTAGTTGACTTTGGTTGACTTTTGGTTGACTTTTGGTTGACTTTGGTTGACTTTTGGTTGACTTTGAGTAATTGGTTGGATTTTAGTAGACTTTGGTAGACTTGGTTGTAATTGAATTGGTTTTAGACGACGGTTGACTTTCATTGACTTGACCTCGATTGACTTGACTTAGGTAGACTCAACTTATGTAGACTTGACTTAGATTCACCTAGACTTCTTTCTAAGTGTTTTAAAGTCATCAAACAAATGGATTGATCAATTAAACACCCTATTAAGTCTAATTGTTTTTATAAATTGGGTTGAGTAGACTCCTAATTAAGTCTAAATCGATTTTAACATTTTGACATCTCAATGAGGTGAACTAATTAGACTCCCTATTAAGTCTAACCATTTAATTAATTAAGACAATTAATTTGGGTGAAAAACTTGTCATTTTCAACCCCAAAAACAGAAAATTGATGGAAATTGAATGGTTTGAAAGATCAAATCAAATCTTCAAATTTTTCTGGGTTGAGGGTGGGTTCATGAACATCTTGGGATCACACATGAATTTTTTCATGACCCCAAAAGTCCATTTACTCACAAAACAAATTTAAGGTTGAAATTCGGATTTCTGAGCAAAACAGGATCTGTTTTCAAAAAATCATAGCTGTTGATAGAGACATGACAAAATTTTGAACCTTAGCTTTCTGGAAACTTGGGAGTCTGATCTTCAACTTTTATGAAGGAGACATACCCAGAAAAGGTCGTTTTCAACTCGAAAAACCTCGTTGAATACAACTGGTCGGAGCAGGGACCAGTTTTGAGTCAGTTTATTGCAAAAATCATCATAAATAATCTGGTTTGAGTTTTGATCTGAAATTTTTCAGGGTTGCATTTAAGACCCCAAAGAAGCATTTTTTATAAAATCATGAATTTTACCAAAAGGGAAGATTTTATACGGATTTTGGAAGTCAGACTGAAAAACAGTTTTCAGAGAACAAAAAATCGGATTGAGTTGTAGATAGTTTTTGTACATGGAAATAATTGTAGAAAAATTTGTGAAAAAATATCAAATCACCACAAAAGGTCAATAAAACAGTAGACATAAGAAAAATCACACCAATGGGCACTCCACTCCTAAAACTCTCTCATCTAATGTTCCCCTCAGTAAAGGGAACGGCCACAAAAGGCCCTAGAGGCAAGCTTACGAATCCATACGGCTCAATAAACACGTATTTCATCGTTACCGACCAAGGCTCAACAAAGAAAAACGTTAGTAAGGTATTTGAGAGAAAATAAATGAAATGAAATTACAATAAAAAGAAGAAGGGAAGAAGAAATACTACCTTTTGAGATCAATGGTTGCAAATCCACCAATGCTAGGGTATTAAATCCTCTAAATTGATTTTAATTTAGATGAAGTTGGTTGATTTTATTTAATTAGAATCTAAGGTGATACTAATGCTATTCATTTATTAGATTGAATTAGAATTAAAGTGGAGTTTTGATGTGGAAGTAAATAAGAGAAAATGAATGAAAGTAGGAGTAAATGCAATGAACAAATACTCTTCTTCTCTCTCTCTCTTTGGCCGGCTCTCTCTCTTGCTCTCTCTCTCTTTTTTTTGTTTTGTTTGTGAGTAAAGAATGTGTGTGTGGGTGTGTGAATTAGGGTTTGTTTAAGTATTAAGAGGGTAGTAAAATGAGTGAATGTGAGTGAATATGAGAGATAAATATCTCATTAAATTAGCAAAATAAAGAACAAAACAATCTTGCTCTCCAAGCCTTGATTTGGCCGGCCAAAATGAGTGCCAACACACAATTTATTTTGTCATCTTGCTCTTGTAAGGAAGGGAGAGAATCAATGAGTCATCAATTCAAATTTTAATCAAAAATCAAATAGTTAGCATATTGTTAGCATCTTGTTAGTGTAAATGTGAGTGACATGGGCATGACATATAAAATGATGTCATTGCCTATGTGGTTTAGTAGTACAAAAAATTGAAATCGAGTTTGGCTCGTCTCGAGCAAATTTACCTCGGTTTGTGCGAAAATGAAAACCGGGTGAATTAAATCAAAGAATAAATGAATTTGGAATTATAAACAATGAAAATCAATATTATTGACATTATAACATAATTTTCAAAATTTATAATAATAATAGAAAAAATGGTGAAATTGAAATTGTTGAGAAATCGTTTGAATTACAAATAACCGAATAGAAATAGGTAAATAGAAATGAATAAAATGAAATTGAATTAGAAGATAGAAATAGAATTAGAAAATAGAAATAGATTAATAAAAATGAAAATAAAAAAAGGTGAGACAAAATTTGGTGTCTACAGCTGGCTGCAGCAAAAATTTGGCCTATAGTGCGGTGATTGGCAAAAGTTTGCCAATCACCGTGATTGGCCTATCCAACCTCTCCGTCCCCCTTTAAACACCCCGCTTTCCTTTTTGGGGTGTCCCCATTTAAACACCCCATTTCAAAAGTTACTCAATGGGGTAAGTTTCACCACACATCAACCCTCCACTATCTCCAAAAACAATAAACAAACCTCCCATTATTTCCAAAAATAATAAAAAAAAAATCATCCATTATCTCCAAAAATAATAAACAAACCACCCATTATTTTCAACAATAATAAACAAACTACCTATTACCTCAAATAATAATAAACAAATCACACCACCTTAATCCACGTAAAAAAGGGAGCGGGGTGTTTATAGGGGACGGAGGGAGTATTTTTGAAAGAGGATCGAGTACTTCAAAGTTTGATTATGTTCTGAACTACTTTGATTTTGTGGGTTTGTTATGTGTTGTGCCTAACTTTGAAACGAGGATATCCGTCTGGTCATACCAAGAGAGTAAATTGGCAATGACTGAGAACTTCTGAACTAACCAGAACTATACTACCCACTATTGGAAATTATTTATACTTATACGAATTGTAATCGTTTTACAATTTTAGCAATTCTACAATTTTAGTCAAATTTTGCATGCAATCAATGTGTTTTTTCACTTACGGTTGTAACCAGAAAAAACTATTTCACTTACCGTAATTAAGTTTGAAGTGAGGGGTAATTATTTATGCCCACTTTTTTCACTTACCGCAATTAAGTCTACATGAAACGCAGAAGAGGAACAGAGAGCGAAGAAGAGAGAGAAGAAAATAGACAAGAACAGAGAGTTGAAGTTGAAAAAGAATGAGTAGCGGAAAATTCTTACACCGGTAAGAAAAAAAAATGTCGGAATTCTTGAATGACTCAAAGGTAAAAATGCCATCAGTTTCCACATTTGACATTCCTCTTTTTTCAAGAATTCTTGGATACATTCTTGAATACTTTCTGTTTTTTCGCTCCATTGTCGAAATTGTGGCGTACAAGTTGCTAATTTGTTCATTGTTTTGATTATAAAGCGCTTGGTTATGAATGTTGTGGGATGTTAGTTGACGCCATCAGTTTTAATATCAGAACAATGAAATTATCTTTGATTGTTTGTTTGTTTGTTTGTTTCAGAACCTTGATCTTATTGGACGCCTTCTTTGTGATATTCGTTACAAAGAAAAATGGTACCGTCATTCGAGTCCTTTCAATGATGTCGCGCGTTTTTATTGTCAAAAGTTTTGGGAGATGGTTCTGAAGGCTTACAACGAGCAGACAACTTTTGTGGGGGGCTCAAACCCGCACTTTGAGAGAATTAATGAAGCTCATCGTACCTTTAAGGAGCAAGTTTTACAGTCAGAGAAGTCGTGTATGTTTTTGCTTGTCAAACGTACTTTTTCTGTCGATCACTTTTGTCTTTGAAAACGTTCGGCATAATGAAAACCTTAAAACTGTTTGTTCTTAATAGACATATTTCAAGAGCCAACGCAAATTGTAGCGTTCGTATATATTGATAATCAACTGGAAATTAACCTCGTTCAGTTAATTAGGTCCACCTCCAATGTTTATACCACAAGATATGAAAAATCGTCCGATACTTGAGATTATCAGGGAGATCCATGTTATCCCCGTCAAAGATAATATTGATCACTGACGAAACTTCTCAAACAAAAGCGGGGTCAAGGTTATCCCAATGCAGGACTAAAACCCCGAAAGTTTTGCACCATTAGGCTGAAAAAGCCCGTGAGCCCAGATGGAATCTGTAAGCTCCGAAGCCAGAAGATCCCCTCATCCTATCGCTTTGATTGAATCAATGTAGGAGGGGTCGTCAGAATTGAGTCGAGTCTCTATGTGGCCATGAGCTACGAAAATAGCATAAACGAGAGACTCACCTTCCATTGTCCGACCCAGTTTATTTATTTTGTTGAGATTATATTGGGCATGGGCAGTCCAGTGGCGTTTGGGTGGCAGATTTGTGGGTTTTTGGTACCTAACTTGCTCGTAAATTTGCTTAGGTTCAGTGGGAGTGGACATCGTCAACAATAAAAAAATAAAAATATATCACAATAATTAATTGCACAAATATAAAATTTTAGCAGCGAAGAAGGTAACGCCACCAAACAAATAAAAAACACAACAAATCCGTACAAGTTGTTCACTATAGTGGGTTAACTATTGCGTAAAATTTGTTACACTTTAATCATCAAGTACAAACTAGCCAATTTAACATCATTATCCAAGTAAATAATTGGTTGAAAACCACACATTTTTAGCAAACACCCACAAAAATAACCAACTTTAAACACTGTAAAAGAAGACAACATTGCGACATAATCCCACACATGATTACATATAATAATCATCATCATTTGCAAACAAAAGAGCTCAACATTTACAACATTCAATAAAACAAGAAATGCATGAATTGGGGAAAAAAATGGATGAAATCAAGAGGAAGAACAAGAGAAAATGAATAAAACACAACAAGGAACAAGGGCTACGACGTACCAGATAATTGGAAACATGAATTTTTTTCTTCAGTTCTGAGGAGAGAGAAAACTGCGCGAGAGAGTGAGCCTTGTGAAGTGAGGACAACATATGCATGGGAAGTTAGAATTTAAGCTAAATTGCCAGGTTGGGATCGTGACAAATGCCCAGATCCTGCGGGGTTAGATCAGGATTGATGAACGGCTGAAAATTGTCGATGTCATAATCTTTATGTATGTAACAAAACAAAACAAAAAAACTTCATATATAATGAATTTCCGACATGCGGTGTATTCAATCGAGTTTTAATTTTATTGGTCCATATGTAATTCTTGCAAAGGTTGGGAAGGTATCGTATAGGCATGCCTTACCGCCAATACTCTCAGGTGTGCATAATGTTTTCAATGTTACGATGCTTAAGAGGTTTGTTCAACGGGACGAACAAATTATGAAACTCTAACCTATTCAATTTCACCCAGATTTGAGTTACGAAGAACGACCACTGAAAACTTTGGGCCAAGAAATCAAGGTGTTAAGAAACAAGACAATTTCGTTCTTCGAGGTGCATTGGAACAATCACGATGAAAGAGAAGCCACTTGGGAAAAAGAGGCGGACATGAGGGAAAACTATCCGTACCTGTTCGAATCTTAATCTCGCTAAGTTTCGGGACGAAACTTTTTATTAGGAGGGGTGGATATAATATCCCACTTCTCAATATGAATTATATTAATAATAACAATATTAACAACAACAAACATGAGAAGTTTCAAAGGACACTTGGACAGTTAATTATCAAATAATGGACAATATCATTACATTACCAATGTGATCTTAAATAAATAACTTACGCAACTTTATTTACTTAGAACGAGAAAGCGCACGGAGTATTAGCGCGGTAATTTGGAATTCATGTAAGTGACTATTTCTGATTTAGCTTATAGTATTATTTTTTGTATACTCTAATGCTTATTTTTGAAAGAGGATCGAGTACTTCAAAGTCTGATTATGTTCTGAACTACTTTGATTTTGTGGGTTAGTTATGAGTTTTGGCTAACTTTGAAACGAGGATATCCGTCTGGTCCTGCCAAGGGAGAATTGGCACTGACTGAGAACTTCTGAACTAACCAGAACAATACTACCCATGGAAATTATTTATGCTTACACGAATTGTAATCATTTTACAATTTTAGCAATTGCTTGATCCGGTTAAGTCGGAAACTGTCTTTTACTGGGCTGTTGAGCTCACCCTTTCAATAATCAATTCTTTTCAGGTAATCAGTACTAGCTGGAAGTGAGAATTTGAGTTTGCTACCCAAGTCGTCTTGTAACATAAATAATGGCCTTAGTAATCGTTTATAGCATAGTATTCGTATGTATAATATTGTGTAATATATGTTCTGCACCTTCGACTTTTGAAGAATAAGAATGTCTTAGCCTACTTTTCGTAGGTTGCCGTATTTTATGTTCCAATAATAGTTTTGGGGTGTGACAACTGTGGAGCCCCCTGCCATCAGAAAGTTCCGAATCAGCTTCATAGTTGTAATTTTCTACGGCTTGTTCCCGCACATATTTCAAGAGCCAACGCAAATTGTAGCGTTCGTATATGTTGATAATCAACTGGAAATTAACCTCGTTCAGTTAATTAGGTCCACCTCCAGTGTTTATAGCATAAGAAATGAAAAATCCTCCGATACTTGAGATTATCAGGGAGATCTATATTATCCCCATCAAAGATAATATCTTTGATCACTGACGAAACTTCCCAAACAAAAAGCTGGGTCAAGGTTATCCCAATCCAGGACTAAAACCTGAAAGTTTTGCATCATTTGGCTGAAAAACCCCGTGAGCCCAGATAGAATCCGTAAGCTCCGAAAACAGAAGATCCCCCAATCCTATCGCTTTGATTGAATCAATGTAGGAGGGGTCGTTAGAATTGAGTCGAGTCTCTATGTGGCCATGAGCTACAGACATAGCATAAACGAGAGACTCACCTTCCATTGTCCGTCCCAGGTTTTTTTTATTTTGTTGAGGTTATATTGGGCATGGGCAGTCCAGTGGCGGTTGGGTGGCAGATTTGTGGGTTTTTGGTACCTAACTTGATCATAAATTTGTTTAGGTTCAGTGGGAGTGGACATCGTCAACAATAAAAAAAAAATACATCACAATAATTAATTGCCAAAATATAAAATTTAAGCAGCGAAGAAGGTAACGCCACCAAACAAAAAAAAACACAACAAAACCGTACAAGCTGTTCATTATAGTTGGTTAGCTATTGCGTAGAAATTGCTACACTTTAATCATCAAGTACAACTCGCTAATTTAACATCATTATCCAAGTAAATAATTGGTTGAAAACCACACATTTTTAGCAAACACCCACAAGAATAACCAACTTTAAACACTGTAAAAGAAGACAACATTTCAACAGAATCACACACATGATTACATATAATAATCATCATCATTTACAAACAAAAGAGCTCAACATTTACAACATTCAATAAAACAAGAAATGCATGAATTGGAGAATATAATGGATGAAATCAGGAGGAAAAACAAGAGAAAATGAAGAAAACACAACAAGGAACAAGGGCTACGACGTACTAGATAATCGGAAACAAGAATTTTTTTCTTCAGTTCTGAGGAGAGAGAAAACTGCGCGAGAGAGTGAGCCTTGTGAAGTGAGGACAACATATGCATGTGAAGTTAGAATTTAAGCTAAATTGCCAGGCTTGGGTCGTGACAAATGTCGAGATCCTACGGGCTTAGATCAGGATTGATGAACGGCTGAAAATTATCGATGTCAATATCTTTATGTATGTAACAAAAAAAAAATTCTTTATATATAATGATTTTTCCTACATGCGGTGTATTCAATCTAGTTTTAATCCCCCCCCCTCAAATTCTCAAATTACCAAATTTAAGTCAAATTTGAATTTGAGAATCAATTATTTGTACCCAACACTCTCTTACTCACTCCATTCATTTCCAATCTTCCTGTTACTTTTTTTTTGCACAAAGTTTAAGGAATGAATTAAAAATTTTTAAAACCAACTAGAAAAGGGACATTTAGCACTCAAGAGGCCTCCCATTGGCTGAAAAGTTACTAAAATTTAAAATATGATGCTTGGTAGTGAATTCCCTAAAAGGAAAACAAGAAGTTTAAATATGAATGGAGGGAGTATATTATTTTGAGCGGAGCCGTAAGCTAGAGTGTTGAAATGTTGAATATGACATCAAATAATTGGACCCGGAACCAACAATTGACTCAGTAGAGTACGGCTTTTGGACAACTAAAACGTTATAATAATACTTTCAATATTCAACCCATCTATCTGGGTCACATGGTGTGTGCGCACACGGCACACATGTCCCTCTCACTACATCGTTATGTACTTCTGGCTGCTCAATCAAACAAACAAACCAACCCTTTCATTTCTATTAAAAATTCCAATTCATTTCATCATCATTTTTACAACTTTCACCAAACCCAGATAGGAGTACTAATTATTATAATCACACCCATCTGAATTCCTCAATCATTTTATTCGATTAATTATTAAAATCCGAAGATCCGAAATTTGGGTCTTTCTTTCAGTAGACTTTTCAGCAGAATTTTGGTAGAAAAAGTAGTGAGAAATTTGAATCAGTAAAGAAAAGAGTGGGGGTGTAGGGAGATGGCGGCATTAGATTTCGAATCACTAGCAGAAGCAACATCGGGTGCAATCGGAGCATTGGTTAGTACAACAATATTGTACCCATTAGACACGTGTAAAACCAAGTACCAAGCTGAATCCCATTCTCATGATCAACACCCCAGATACAGGTCCCACTCTCTTTTTTATTCTTACCTCTTTTCTCCTACTTTTGTTCTTCTTGTTTGTTGTTGTTGTTGTTGTTGGGTTTTGTGTGGCTGATCTTTGTAGAAAATGATTGAAGTAAAATTGTGTGTTTGCGGATTTTGGTTGTTTGGATAATTGGATTATTATTAGAATGCTCTTCATTCGATTCTGTACTTGGAAGTTCTAGTTTGATCTCAACTAACACAATTCCATTTTTAAAATGGGAAATGATGGAGGAATTGAGGTGGGATTTGATGTTGATGAGAAAGTCAAAGGAATACATATGTTAATGTATTGCTATTAATTGATCCCAAGTAACACAATTACGTTTTTCGGGTTGTCGAAGTTTTATGTGAAGTTCTTTATAACGTCGATTTATTTACCAAAGAAGCTCGCTCCACTCTATACTTGGGGAGGGGGGGGGGGAGTGGTGTAATTGACATATAGCGTAGTTGTCTCTGAATTTCTCGGTTTCACTGGTTTCATGTAAATGTTGACTGCTGTTCGTTCCTGTCCTTATGATGATGGAGGCTAGTAGTCTTAGGGTGAAATAAAGAAACATCAGCTGTTAAATAAGTTGTCTGCCTTTTGTTTCGTTTTGTTGTACGCTTGATAGTGGCATAGGCAGGAAGTTAATGGTGTAGATTGGCAAAGGAATAGGCGTAATGTAGTTGTCTCTGAACTTTCAGGTCCTCTGGTCTAGTCACTCTAGTGTAAATGTTTGTCACTACATTGCTAAAGCCTTGTAACAAATAAAAAGAAAAAAAAAACATTGCTAGCAGCCTAGAAGTAGACCTTCCTTTGATGCTGATCAGCAAATGGTGAGCTTAGATTAGTTCTCAGCATCAATTCTGGCAACTTATTGATGGCTTAAAGGACGTTTGGCTAGATTTGGCGAGGAAAGGTGTAGTTCATGATTTTACTAGTTTGCAGTATCTGGAATTATGTTAATTTTTTTTTTCTTCATGCTTCCCTAATGTACCCAGTAGCCTATTAGCTATGTAGAATAACTGGACAATGGAAGGGGGATTGTTTCTAGAAAGATAGGATCGGAGTTGCTGGGGGAGTGAGAGTGAGAGAAAAGACGTGAAGAAGAAAAGGTGGTATCTTGACTATGGCACTATCTCAAGCCTTAGGCAATGCTTATTAGCGCCATTAGCACTTTTGAGTCTCAAACCAAGGCTCAGCGGTTGAATATGATGCCTGTCTTTCATCTCTTTGTTTATTCACTTGATAATGGCATGGACAGGGTGTTACTGTAATGGTGATGCTGCCTGAGATTTAGGGTATAATCATCGTAGTAGATAGCAGATACAAGATATGACACACATAAATTCGATAATCTAATCCTCACTTAACTGTGCTAACCTATTGGATGGTACCTATATCTGATTTGACCCTTGGTGTAGGGTCTCTTTTGAAATCAGGTTTAGTTCTTTTATCATAAAAGTGTTGATTTAGAGTTGGATTTTTAGTGTGGAATCACAGCTACAATTTGATTTAACGTGTGTACTAAAGTTAAGTAGACCATGGATGGGAGTGAAATGACAAGCAGGAGCGTGCAATTATACATCTTTTGATTTTATAACTTTTGGCCAAGCTCATCTTATGCAAACACCATTACATAAGTAATAACTTGGTGTATTCAATTTTATTCCTTTCCATGCAATTTTCTCGCGTCTTCATCTCCCGTATATTTCTTCCTGGATCCATTGCATCGTAACTGTTACTATATTCAATCAATCATGAATCATAATTTTAAAGTGGTTCAAATAGCAGTTTGAGATGGCTGGAACTTCCCGTGTTGTCCAAAACTCTGTGGTCATTCAAATACGACTTGAATTCATGTAAAATGAGTTCCTAAGAAGTAGAAAACTCGTAGAAGTTTGGTTGCCAAAGGTGTAGGAATTAGAACTTTCTAGTAACTTCTAATCCCACAAAGTATAGGAAGTTCCTTCCCGAGGGGGCTAGGTTAGTGGGACTTCGCATGGGAAGTTCTATATCCCCCTGGTTCATCCGAACAACATTGCTCAATTCCCATGCTTCAAAACTTCCTGGGATGTACAAGTTGATGGGGAGTTTGACTTCCCATGGTCACCCAAACAAGCGCTCACAAGTCACAATAGCCTTCTAACAACTTGTTAAACAAGGCATTGAGGTGTTTCCTATTTGTTTAAGATATCAAGCAATGCGGCAAGCGTGTGAAGCAATGGACTTTTTTTTGCGTAATGCTCTCAGAGTTATGCTTCAACAACAACAACATTATCCTATTGCCTTAAAGGCTCCCTCCTATGGGGAGGTAAGGGGGGATCGGATGTATGCAAGCCTTGTCCTTATATGGGAGTCACCCCCTTTGAGTCCTTTTGAATTTAATGATATTCCATCTTATAAAAAATAAACAAAAAAATATTCCCTTTTTTTTATGTGACTGCTTGTTGAAAATATTCACGTGGTCCTTATTATTTGCATGAAAATTTTCTTATGATTACAGCAAGTGTTGCTCACATGTTGAAGCGATGTTATTCTTCTACGTCGCTTTTGTTCCCGAATGAGGGGGTGGCGGTAGATGTCAAGATATATTTCCCGTATATAATGTGTAATAATCACATACAATTACAGTAATATGCTCTAGGAGTGCAAATGTACAGTCTTAATGTCTTTTGGTATGTATGCAAAGGTGAAAAATTGGCAAACGGCTGATTAAGTGAAATATACAGTATGTATTATGTTTAAATAAATGAAAATAGAGGTGAAACATTAACTTAGTAAACCGTTGGCACGTGGCACGTTGGTGTGTCAGTCTGCACTTCAATGTCTAAGAAGGTGCTTTGAGCTTGAAATTACTACAAAGAGTATTCCTTATTGTCTCTTAAAATTTTTTGTAATTACAATTCCATCTTGGTTGTTTGAGTATTCATGTGCATGCTTATTGTTTGAACAATGAACTTTAGTTAGTGAAGAACCCGATCAGTTACAGTTTGTCGGATAGAGAGAAATAAAGGGAAGAAGTCTAGGGGAAAAAGAGAGAGGGGTTTAAAATTATCTTGTTTGGATACAAATGCATAAAGGGAAGAAAGGGAGGGAAATGTTTATATGAAGCTACTCAATGAGTGCTGTTGAAGTTCGCTCTTGCAAAATTGCCAAAAGTTTTCCGCGTATGCTATATTCATGGATTACAGTATTACACTACTTGGCACTTGGGAGCCATAGAAATTGTCAAGGATTCCTCTGGATATTGGTTCTTAGCCGCCTCTTCAATGTGTTGGCCTATAACAATTGATAACATGAGATATAAATTACGCTTACTGGCATGATCATGATAGTGTTCCTCTTAAATCTGAAAATTTCCCCACATATCATTGTGTATCAAGAGAAGAGGACTTTTCTCTCCAAAGCTTTCTAAGTTTGAGAGAATTATGTTTATTGACACAGGAGGAGAATTTACACCTTCCTATCCTCTAATGTCTCTTTCCCTTCCCAGTATGTTTCCAAACATCCAATTTTTGAACTTTTTTTTCTCACTTTTCTACCAATTCCTATATCTTAAGAGTAATTTATTTCTCCTCTCAAAAAAAAAAAAGAGTATTTTATTTCACATTGCGTTCCTTTCTCACCCTTGCCTTTCCCTCCAATTCCCTCCCCTCCGTTTCCCTAAAACAAACTGTTAGCAACACAGTTACCTTTTGCCGTCTGAGATTAATGTCTTTGCTTACTTAGCACATAGATTAATGCTACCCAGGTAAGCACCTTAGGATTTAACCTCTTGTATATAGATGAACATGGCTTCCTGTGGACCTTAAGCTTGTGGTGTATTGATAGACCCGGCAGAATTATATTGCTTTGTTTGTCATAAATGCCGGTTACACAGTTGCACTTTGCTAGCCTTTTGTGGCAGTATACATCTAAATCATTGTCTGGACTGGAGCCAGTGTGAGCTCACTACCCGTTAAGGGCATCAGTACTTTGGGACTTTCGACAACACTGTTGTCATATAATGTTGGATGGTCTATATAGCACAGTGAGTATACGTTTGATATAAAACCAGACTTCTTAGATTTACTCGAGGAAATGGACTTGAAACCCATTCAACTAAGGACTACTTTAGAAGACGATCGATCATGTTATATATGAGACACAGAATATTCTGAAATAGCCCTGGATGTTGTGCTTCGATCCTGATCACATTAATAATCATTGACACAAGCACCCTGAGGTCTTAGGCTTGTTTACGGAAGCTGTTGTAAACGATCTAAATCAACAGCCTAAGCATTCCATAGTAAGCATTAACAAACAGCAACACACGCGTGTCCTTTATTATTGCTGGCTGTAACAAGTAACTTTTGATTTTGAACAAAACAGTAGAACCTGAGTCGAGTATACTCTCAGATTCAGAAGGCAGAGTCTAACTCTAACGTAATAGCCAGCATTTTTTTACTGGTACATTTCTAGTTACTGGAGGATGTTTCTGTGAGTTCTTTTCTTTTTTTTTTTTTTTTTGTGGCATTTGCCCGCAAGGGACCTATTGTTAGGCTCTTTCAGCTGTGAAAAGCCATGCATAATTTGACCCTTCTGTGTAAGATCAATTATCATCGCTGCACCACGTTTCAAATACATGTCAAACACGTCCTCTGTTGTATTGCTATTTTCAGGGCTCGATGATGTTGGTGAAGTTACTCTCTGTCTCTCTCCCTTTCTTAAGATTACACCTTTTTTCCTTTTTTTTTTTTTTATTTTTTTTTTTTTTCTGAATTCCATTTTCACTATTTTTTCTTTAAGACATCAGTAGATCGTAAATGTGCAAATTTAATAAACTTATTATGTCACGTGTCAAGCCTGTTTACTCCTAAATTTTGGTCCTGGTCTAGGAACACATTGTCAAAAGATAAATATGTTTGATGCCTTTAATTGAACCTCTGCTTGGGCTATCTTACACATAATAAGCCAGAACATGCTTTTTGTTTATACACTGCGATCAAAGTTCTTAGATACTGATTGTGTTCTGGGGTGCACTTTGCAGGAATCTTTCAGATGTATTATGGGAAGCTATTCGTAAAGGTCAAATTCTTTCATTATATCAGGGTTTGGGGACAAAGAATTTGCAGTCAGTTATACAACAGTTTATTTATTTCTATGGGTATAGCTTTTTCAAGAGGCTTTACTTGAAGAAAACTAATTCCAAGTCAATGGGCACAAAAGCAAACTTGGTTGTTGCTGCAGCTGCAGGAGCTTGTACAGTGTTGGTCACCCAGGTTGTTCCCTCACTCTTTTTTCCCAAAGGCTTCTCACGTGTACAATTTACTAGATACTATAGTAATTGTATTAAAGATTTATCCTAAAAAATTGACACTGTGGTTTATCCCAGTTAGAACTTATAGGTGCCAAGTTATTGTGGCACGTGGTTGTACAAAAAAAAAAAGGAGAAAGGAAAAGTAAAACTGGTCTTGTAGGGCACAATCCCTAACACTTGCTTTTTTTTTTTTTTTTTTTTTTTTTTTTTTTTTTTGTTGGTTGTTGTTTGGGAGGAGGGGGGGGGGGGGGGGGGTTAGATCATTCAGGGTAACCAACCCACGGAGGAAGCTTAGTTATACCTGCAAGCTAGGTATGAACCTATTGAAGATGACGATGATAAGGTTCAAATCCGCTGTTACAAGGTTAGGTTAGGGAGAGTGGGAGCTCTAATTATCTCCTGCTATTCTGTGACAGTGATCCAATTCTAGAGCCTTTGTTTAAGATTTGATACAACAACACCAATTACAACCAAGCTTTAGTCTGAAAATAATTTGGGGTCGACTAACATGAATTGTCCTCTGGAACTGTAAAACTAAATTAAGTCTTTTACACCCTCATATAGAGGCTAAAAGAGGTGATTGTTTGTACAGCATACAAATTGTTGCTTGTGCCTTTAACCAAAGTAATTATGATTCTCTGAATTTTTTCGGCGTGGAATGCCAGTCTTATCTTCGTCATGTATTGATCTGACAGCCATTGGATACTGCCTCATCCAAGATGCAAACTAGTGATTTTGGTAAATCAAAAGGGCTCTGGACAACCTTATCTGAAGGTAACTGGAGCAGCGCATTTGATGGCCTTGGCATATCTCTTCTTCTTACAGCAAACCCATCTATCCAGGTATGCAATTTCAATTTCTTGACTGAGACTTACTCTGTAGTTATGTTAAAATACATATTTCCTTGATGAACTGCTAATGAAGTAAACATTGCTTTATGGGTAGTACACAGTTTTTGATCAGCTGAAGAACAAACTTCTGATTAGCAGACTAGCTAAAAATACAGACGCTGATACATCCCCGCAAGCTCTCTCTGCTTCCACTGCCTTTCTGTTGGGTGCTCTCTCAAAGAGTATTGCCACCTGCTTGACATATCCAGCTATTAGGTTTGTTGTTGCATCCTTGAGTTTCTTGTTGCTGGTTTCCTACTTGATGACTAAACGCTTGAAATATATGGAATAAACTTTGTTATGATGGGAACATATATGCGGGTCTCTGTGCCCTATGATTGAATTTCATTGTTGAAATTTTCAGGTGTAAAGCCGTGATTCAAGCTGCTGAGAGAGAAGAGGAAAATTCCGCACAAACTGTAAGAGCCCGCAAGACACTATCAGGAGTTTTCTGCAACATCTGGAAACATGAAGGCATACCAGGATATTTCAAGGGCTTACATGCCCAAATCTTGAAGACTGTTCTAAGTTCTGCGTTGCTTCTGATGATAAAAGAAAAGATCACAAAGTCTACATGGGTTCTAATGCTCGCACTCAAAAAATCTTTGCTCGTGACCAAGACGAAACTGAAGAGTGCATAAACCGCGAGTATATTGTTCAAGTTATTTCTGTGAAAAGACAATGTAATGCAAATAAAGGCGCGGCCTATCTGTGCTTGAAAAGTGCAAACCAATGGGGCATTTCTCAGCTATGCAATAAAGGTTCAATGGATGGCAAAGGCCAACTTACACATCTTGTAAATTTAGTTGTAATATACTTCATATCTGTAACATTATATGTGTTGTCATAAGGTTAAAACCAATTGATGTTTATTGAATTTATTTGATCAAAATTATTTGTGAAGTTGGATCGTAGTTAATTGTGCATTATATCTTGTACAATTGTACACACATTCAGATGCCAATGATAAATAAGCATTCTATGCTGGTGTGAGTTGCGACTTAGTTCAGAATTTGTCTCTTCTGTGTTTGAAAGATCGCTGCTGGAATGTTCATCTCTAAAGAAATCTGATCAAACTGCATCTTAGGCAGCAGATGGCGCACCATACGATTCCTTTATTTGTTCATACATCTTCAAAGTGATCCCGGAATAGTCTTCTACATTTGAAACTAATTGGAATAATTTTCATAGCAATAACAAAATGCTATCAATGTGTGGTTCACAGTTGTTTAGAAGTAACAGAATTTTACCAAAGAATGCTGCAGTATATCCTAAGCCTAATGAAGGGGACAACAAAGTGCAAAATCCTGTGACATACACTTGGATACAGGTCTCCAGTGGAAAGGCATTGGAATAAAGAATTATCGAACGGCACAACCACCCAGCCAGGCCGCCTATAACAAGAAACAAGCCATTACAAATGCAGCCAAATAGTACAGGTGAGTAGGCCTGAAAATGAAACCGGCGCCTGTGGCATTCTCCATACTGCCACTTGAATCTGTGCCAAGAACTACGACAATCCAGTCACCAGCAGAAGCGATACCAGCTTCAGTATACGTGCTTTCATTTAGGCTACCTGAGTACTGAGACTTTGTGAAATTCGTAAGCACAAGACTTGGGTCCAAGCTTGGCACGCATGCTGGCATTATCATTGCATCTTTTGCGGTTGTAATGTTCATGTGGCAATGAGATAGAAAATCTGGGTAGTTGGGAAATTGTTCCTCAGTCCCTGGAACAGTGTCGGCCCCTGTGGTGTTTGTACAGGGCTGACCTTTGAATTGATCAGCAATTTGACCAGCAAGACATGCTGCATTATCATTCTTTGTCAGGGCTGTTAGGTTCAAAGATGTCCGATACTTGTTAATACCTTGAAAAAGATTGTCTTCCTCATCTGTAGCAAAGAGTTTCAAGCACGTTACTGGAATGAGGGACAACGAAAGATATGAATTACAACAACAATATGCGACCAATGCCTAAATGCTCCTGCCAATGGCGAAGGGTGGGGGGGGGGGGGGGGGGGGATCGGACGTACGCAGCCTTACACTCTTGTCGAGAATATAGACTGACTAATACTTCACAAATCACAATACAAGAATCGTGACTTCAATTTTCACTAGGTGTTAACTCATACGGCCCCATGTCAGGTAAGAAGCTAAGCCAAAAACATCCACAATGTTCCGCTGTTTACACATTCAGTTAGACAAGTCATTTTAATTTTTGGGAGCTTCATTGAAACGAATTTCTGAAACTCCATGCTCTTTATAACAGCAGAATACTTCCAAAGCATCTGACTAATGTTTTCAGCCATAGTGACCGGTCTGAAATTCGCTGTACTATCAATATAATGGCAATGACTGACACTTCATTTCAAAAGTTGAAATACGAACATTATCTTCAGTTGGCAAAACCTATGTGAGCATGCAACTAATTTCCTAAACAAATGCAACTTTCACTTGTGCCATCATTTTGCAATCAGATGTTACCTCAACAACTTATCTTAGACTACAAACTAACACTTGGATAATGGATGAGAACTGAGTTGGTTCTAGGCTCTCCATCTTAACCAGAGCAGTCTAAATAATCCTACTCAACTCGAGTCGTGTGATCTAAAATTTTCGCCACTTAACCATATTCTGCTGAAATCTAATGATCCAACTCCATATTCTACAAATATTTCCTAACCAATCTAGTAAAAAAACAGTACAGGTACAGGGTACTTGACAAATGTAGACAAGTGGCAAAAAAGGGCAACCTGCATTGCTCATTTCATAAGATCTTTGCTTATTTTACCACTTACCAGATCCAAAGCATACCAAAAATGTAATACTAATCAAATACAGAAAAAAGGGTCTAAATTCTACAGTTGAACTAAAGTAGCTCATATAACAGCAAAAGTTTCGAAAACTGATCAAAATTAAATCTTTTAGTTAGCATATAAGACGGTTTCAGATGACGATTCATGTTTGTTTATTAGATCAGTGACCCAGATCAAGTTTCAACTACAATGAACAATCTACATTAAAGTTTGGGCCACCAACATAATTGGATCATCAAGAACTAAGCAAACATAAAACAAACAACCAATATATTCGACCAAATCTTACTAAATTAAGACCAAAAAAGTTCAGCTACTCAGTAAATTAGCACAACAATGAATCAATGAACACAAAAAAGAGAAAATACCCATTAAAGAATGTCAAAAAATAAGAAGACCCAACAAAAGTAAAAGGTTAAAAAGAAGAAGTTACCATCAGATTTAACTTGGTGGTTGATCAAGACAGTCGCTTGAAGCAGAAGGCAAAGGAGAATGAGGTTTGTGAAAGAGGAAGCCATTGTTGGAGAAAAAATGGAGGAAAATGTAGAGTAAGTTGGAAGTTAAACAGATGAGGGAGAATGTTATTTACTTGGAACAAGAAATATCAAAGTCCGAAGAAACAAAACAGTGGAGTTGGAATATCAGTGTCGGTCCACTGTAAGTTTGTTAAGTAGCCTTTGCTTAATTTGGACATCCCAACTCCCACTTGATTTGCCACCGACCCTTGTTGTTGTTGGCGGCAAGGTATATTTTAGGCAATGATTTGCTCAAAAATTAATGTTGACCATAACAAACTACCACTAAAACGATTTCATACGAAACTTTGTGTAATGCTATTGAGTAGTGGAGTTTTTCGTATAATTATTGCGTATTGCATTGCATATATGACAATTATTTTATTTAGTCTGATAATAACTTTTAAATTATTGGTGACATGAAAATTCGGTGACATGTTTTGTTTTATTGGTAACATAGTTTGAAGTGTTGATGACCCTTTAAACAGAAGTAATAGTGTGTGAACAAGTTCCGGAAATTTCTTTATTATAATCGTTGTACCAAACATGTGTTCAAAAGCTTGATTCTTGGCTCTTGGATTTATAGTTGTCATGCTGATGAGATAACTCAACATCTAACTCTATTCTTACTTATCGACATGAGATACTTTTGATAAACAACAACAAAAATCAATGTAATGAGTTAGTACTTCCCGAACATGAGTTGCTTGTTATGAAGTATGAACCCATATAGCTACATTTCATACAGTTTTTTAAGGTCATCTACCATACTTAGGTAACTCTGATCAAAATACGGATTATGATGTACTCCGTATGTTTTTACATGGCTTCCTCGTAGAAAAGACTTATACTTCATGGTTTCATTTTTTTCCCCCTTAGGTTTGTACTCTCCTCTCGAGCAAGCAAGCCCCAAAAAAAAAAAAACAAGCACCTGTGAAAATATAACCTTCTCTCTTAAGACATTGTGGTACTATATAAACACTTACCTCAAACTGATAAAGATTACCAGGACAAATGAAAAGACATCAATACATCTCGATGAGAGATAACCAAAGCTTCAATTATATACTGAGAAATAGAGATTAGAATGCTTTACAATATAAACACCTAATGCTAGTGAAATGGTATCTTCTAAAGAAAGATTACTGATTAAAGATTTATCAGTATTTAAAGTCACAAACATCTCAAGGACAATGTGAAGACAGAGCTATACAATACAGGGATGGTGAATGGTCTACAGGCCATGGCCTTGGACAGATTACCATTGACCATTATACCGCGACAAAGTAACCCAAATGCTCGATAATCCAGAGAATCCCATGCATACAGTAATTTGCATCAATCTCTGTCTCCGTCATCTTCATCTTCCGGATCAGACGGCACTTCATACCTGGGCTGATTATACTTCTCTCGCAGCTGCTTGATAGGAATAAAGTCTCCAGCTGTGTCCACTCCAAAGAATAGAAATGATGTATAGGGATGATCAAACTTGGACTGCACAGAAAAATGGCATTGCCATTAAATCAAACATGCATCAGCACATTTTGCTTCATATTGCATATTTTAGAGCTAAATTCTCACTAACCAAAACAACTTCTATAGGTTTATCCTTCTAATGCCAAAAAAAAGAAAGGAAAAGAAAAGACAAAAAAAAAAGAACAAGAAAAAGAAGGTTCTCACTAACCAGGTCAGGCTTTTCTGGTACAAACAAGTTTTCCTCAGGAACTGAAACCAGATTATTAAAGCATGTTATTATGACGTACACAAACCGATGACGTAGTCTAGTACCATAAGTGCATATGATGCAGATTGCAGAAGAGTTTGTAGACAAAGAAAAAGGAATATACTGGAAGCCCAGCTGCGCATTACCATATGCAACAAGAAGATCGGGATCTTCATGGACATCTACCAATACCTGCAACAGCATGAAACAAGAGCCATGTAAGAAGCGCATCTGGCCCAGAAACTTCTTTAAGCTGAAAGAATTGTTCTGTTAAGTGGAGCACATTTTAGGGAAAACTTGATGGGAGAACTAGTTTATGACATGAAGAATAAATGCTGATCAGCAGTAAGATACTAGATTCTTGTGGAAGACCATTTCAATTTTCTTTTTCGAGTTCGTGGAGCAGGAGGGGGGTGGGGCCGTGGGGAGAATGGAATTAAAAAGTCCGTCAGTAATAGGTCAGGCGCTCTGAAGGAAGATCAGATTAAGGAATATGAAAGAAATCAATGAAATCTCTCGACCTGGTAGAAAGGCTGATTAGATCCATTAGTTAAATTTTGAACATTTGCAGTTTCCATCCAAGTACTTGATTCACAGCACACTGGATCCATGCCACATATAACACCCTGATATCCTGCATAATACCAGAATCTTTAACCATTAGATAAAGTTACACACAAAAACATTTCTTATTCTGCTACAAATTAAAGTTAAGTGAACTACATAATTCAACAAAATTCCGTTCATTTTGTAGTGCTCTTTTCTTGAAGTATAGCTTATTGTTGACTGAATTGCATGTGAAATATTTTACCAGCTACTTCCACCCAAAAGTTTTTCTTCTTGTCTCAAACATTTTCTTCTTATCATTTGTAAAATAGTTGTACACTCTATTCTTTGTTGGTTTTCTAATAATGTTCCTTTTTCTTCGTCTCTCAAACTTTTTCTTCTTCTCTCAAACATTTTTTTCTTATCATTTTTAAAAAAGTTCAGCACCTTTTTCATTTGTTTTACAACCCTTTAATTTATGGCTTTGTACAACTCTTGTTAAACGTGTTTCAGTACTCCTTAAACTTGTTCACAATGATCTAACTTTTCTGACCTACACGAGACAGTTACATATAACGATTCATGTTAGCCTACCACAAATCATTTTTGGGAATAAGGTTTGGTTTTTGTTGTTGGTCACATACTCCCACCCAAAAGTTACATTCAATCAACCCCTCTCTTCTATTCGTCTCTTTCCGTGACTAGTAGAGCTAGTTACAGAGACTCCACATATTTTGACCTTTGACCCATCCGTAGTGGTTGATCCACTTGGTGAGTCCTGACAAGGTGGGTTTCATGTTGCATGTCACCAGAGAGGGGAGGATGTTGGAAAACAGCCTAGAATGCAAGTTGACTATGAATAAGCAAAAGTAGGATCATCAAAAGCATCAAAACCACACAACAATGACTTAAAAGCCTAAAGCCTTATAGACTCCAGGGACACTTGGACTAGCTTACAGCTGAATGTTCAAAACTGTTTGGCGGTGTTAAGGCCACACAAGCAAAGTAATAGGATCCCCGCCAAGGTTGATTGTTATTTCTATAGCACAAGCAGCACTGGAGATAAGGGGCACATCACAAAGCTTACAATGAGGGAAACGTCACACCTAGGTCCTCGTGTATCCTATGAAGGTGTATCTATATGCCTCAACTTGTCTTGGCCAAAACATACATTATTTTCCTCGTCATGTTGAACGCACTAGCTTACAGGTGTAGATGAATTAATGGCAGTACAGCCAGGTTATAGCTGAAAGGGAAAGTCTATACCCATGCCATACCGAGGTAATTATAATCAAAGGTTTGTAGCTATTTATGAGGAACACTGTCCAGTGTCCACAATATGATAGCCTATCGCTTACGATTTTCCAGTCGACTATGCATCCTTCCTTAAAGGCTCTAGAATTAGAATACTGGCCCAGAAAACTGCATGCAAACTGAAACCAATAATACTTTATTCCTGAGGCCACCAGCATGTACCGTGACAAGACAATTTGACCTAAACTCTAAATTCCACGAAATTGAGTTTTTCCCTTTTTTTCTATGCTAGAAATTTTTATAAATGAAAAGATGAGCAATGTTGATCGCAGTCAGCTACAGCCTACAGGTACATGGAAGTGGCAATAACTAATATGTTATCGGACTAGGCAAGAATTCAACAACATCGACTGGGTAAAGAAAGGCAAGTGTGTGTATACACTGTACTATAGCTTATCATCAACAAAGCTATGGATAGAAAATGTCACGTTCTATGTTCAGAGAGGATACACAAACCAAGAGAAGAGTTATTTTCCGTACCAAATATCTTATGACGTACTTTTTGGCCCAAACGGAATGCATATTGAACCTTTCCAAAGGCCAAAGCTTTGGCTGATGCCTCTAGAGACTCTGCCTCCAATTTAGAAATTTGATCTCGTACTTCAGCAGCCGCACCATAATTCTCAGTGTCAACTGCATTCTGAAGCTCTGCACTGCATGGGGCAGGAAGCTGTCAGGTATCAACCGAATCAATCACCATGGCTACTCAAGACAAAGGACATACCGCAATCTCAAGATACGGATAGCCTGATCCTGAACTTCACTCTTCGAGGTTGAACCTTTCTTTGCATTGCGTTGTCTGGTGACTTCTTCTTCTACCTACCAGACATGACGAATAGAAGCAGCTACATAAGCCGATCAATGGCAAGGTCCCACGTTGATGTTGGCAAATGATGGAAGCCTTAACAAGAAGCACGCTATGAATGGCTAGGCAAATGATGATATTGCCAGCTAAAGAAAAAGGTAAAACACATGTTGCTAATTTATCTTCACTGCCTCTCTACTTCGTTTAAACCCACAAGTTTTAGATGATAAAGTAAAATTGGAACCTTGAAAATTTAGCATGTACAGCTTTTTAAACACACAAGAACTCCTTCAATCAACAAAAATGCCAAATGAACCCCGCACCTGTTTACAACATATAACAGAGTTTGAAGGACCGAACCTCAGTGAGCTTGTTCCGCAACTGCTGGGCAATATCAAACTGGTCCAAGTTTAAAGCATACTGGAGAAGGAAAAGTTAACGACAAAGATTCAGCTTTACAGAATAAAAAATGGCAACTACAGTATGATATTATAACTTTAGGAAGAAATAGACACAACCACAATCACGCCTTATCCCCAGAATGATTTGGGGTCAGCTAGGAAGATATAGACACTCTAATTGTTTATAATCTCAAGATCTACCACATAACTCAGAGACTACATATCAATCCCAATAATAGAAATAAATTACGAGTATGACCCAAATAATTTAATATAATATCAACTTCCAGGTGTTGCAGCTACGAATATCTCAACCTCCACGTCTTGAGTTCTGCCTCCCCAGGCCACAACTATGCTTAGGAAGCTATAATGCGTTGACGATTTTATCTAGGGAACTAAACATTTCCAATGCAACCATTGTAATATAAAGCCTGTACTATACAGAAAGACCACTAAACGATTATATTGATATAGGAAAAGCTATAGTTGACTACAAACAGACTAATTAACTCAGCCGACCTATAACAACTGTTACTGAAGACAGATGAGTTCGTTACAGACTTACAGCATCAAATCCACTATCCACAGCAACTGACCCGAAAACAACACTACAATCCCTAACAATATAGTTTTCTTTCGTGCCCTACCCAGTTAAATGAAGGTAAGAGTAAAATCTATCCTAGATCCCAGTAAAGGTAGGCCTTCAAGCTTTTGTTTCATATTATCTTCCTATTCTTCCCTTGTTTTACACATAGGCATCTTGAGGATCCTTCTACCTCCAATATAGCAGTGAATATTAGAAGATTCCAACAGATAGCTATATACAAACACTAGAATTAAACATGGACATATGCAATTTTGCGAAGACTACTTATTTGTAGAACAAACGCTATACATGAAAGCACATGAAACCCAATATTGTCAATTTGTCATACCCACAATCGATTTTCTCAGGCGGGTGTTGAGAGTGACACAATTCATAAGGTCAGAAACTCAGAACATATCTCAAATAGAAATAAAAGATGAATAAATTAATTTCTAACCTGAACCCGGGTAGCCAAGTCCAGCTGGAAAAAGAAAATCAAGATATCCTCATTGGCACTCTCACTTTGCTCAATGTTGGCTTGCGACCGTTTATCATCTGCTCCCCCCTTAAATAGCCATCCTGCTTCAACCTTCACACACCCTCGGTTTGTGATGTAGGGTAGTCCTCTTAGGAAGAGATTCTGACCACCATAGTTCCAGAGGTGCTGTCTTTCTGCTCCAGAAAGTAAAAGGGATCTTTTCACCAAACTCCTCGAGAAAGTTGACCCATACAACCCACCACTTCCAGGGTTTGTCAAAGTGCAAGTTGACATCCTTGGTATAACAATTTGTATAAAGTGACAACTTTCACCTCAATAACTACGCTGTCAATCTCTTATCTGAAATCTTAAAAAATATCTGCAGCCAAATAAAATTAATCATTTTCAAGAAATCCCTTGTCCAATAACCTACAAAGAACTGATTTGTATGAAAGCCACTTTTGAATAAACTAGAAATGGACCTATAGACTTGTTCCGCTAATGGTTTTATCCAATGCTCTTCTTTTATTTAAATGGTCGAAGGTGGATTCTTTGTTGCGAGCAATACAAATCATGTAAGCAGTAACATGTGAATCAGAAAACCAAGAGGAACTGAGGAATACACATGATTTCACTTCCATGAATGTCGCACTGACCAAATATAGCTGAATTTTGGTAGAAAATATCACACAACCTATACTCACTAACTTGCAAAGCTCTAACTCTCAGGAGTATAAAAAAAAAAAAAAAAAAAAAAAAAAAAAAAAAAAAAAAAAAAATTTAAGGGCATTTTCGATTTCCCCATTGTAATCTTGCAGACATTGCCAAATCTCAGCTCATAGCATTCCCATAGCTATAACCACCTAACAACCTCTAAATTGAGTACACCTATTTCCAGTGAATTGGGAAAGCAGAAGTGACAAAACTCAAAGGTAAAAACCACGATGTACACAGTGAATAATGGACAAACAAGCAGTCAGCCAAGTAGCCATCCAATAATTTACGACGCATCCCCCAGAGAGGAGAGCTGCAATTGTCACTTTGGGACCTTAGAACCAGTAGAACCCCCCCCCCCTCCCTCCCAACCCCCAAAGAAATTGATCAACTAAGTTAAAGGAGACCCGCATTTACGGAACTTCGAACCAACCAAATGGGCACTTGGATATGGTACCATTGTACCAACTGGGTTTAAACTTGTATATCATCCCAAACAACAATTCAAAGCATCTTATTACTGAAGAGACTAATTGGGCAGAATTTCATTTCCTTAAATCCAAGTTCCAAGCAATTATTAATAAATGTTCATAACCCTAATATTAATTGCAGCTCACAGAAATACCATAATTACTCAGTAAAAACCCAAATTAAAATTCTGGGCATTTGCAATTTAACATGGATATATGTTATAAACATGGTAAATTCCCCAGGTATGATCAAATTAAAAGCATATAAAAGAGTAAAAGCAGGTTAAATTAAAGGAATGAAGGAAGTAAAATGAAGCTCGGAATTACCTGAATTGGGAAAATGATGTGGTGTGGTGCAAAGTTATGGGGAAACTATGAGTGAGAGGACAGACTATCCCTCTCTTCTGCCTGTGGCGCAAACTGAATTGCGCTGCCTTCTTCTAGTGGTTCAAACTAGTCTAGTACGCACTCCTTTCTTTCATTTAGTACACGATTGATTCAAATTTGAGAAACGAATTTCCATACTAGTTTATTATCCCGTGCAAAATTGCACGGGTTGTTATATAAATTTGGTTATAACTGTACTTTATTACTCATAACTAACGCAAAATAGTAGGATTGTAAAAAACTTAACCGACCAGATGTGACCCGTTGTTCAAGGTTAATAGCCCGTTTTCTTCCTGATCAAGTTGTGACCACTGATAACTCGAACCCGTTTTAACCAGTATTCTTTTGGGTTAAACTTGAGATGGCTCGTTGTCACAGTTTTTCTATAATTAAGACTAACAGAAACGTGTTTAATTTGGTATCATCTTAGAGAAATTATGTTTGATTCAATGGAAACAATTTAATAAGTATAGCGAATTTATTTCAGTATTTTACGTTTATGTACGAATTACAATTTATGACCCGTGACCCGCTATTTTCGCGTCTTGTTTTGGTGAACTGTAATTCATATTAACCCCGACTACTTTTTAACACACTTTTTTGTAACTCTGACTCCACCCGTTGACCCGTATTTTGTATTAAAACAAAACAAACCCAAAATGTGTTATTTCCTAATATATTGCGCCTATATATACTACTTCCTAAGTTATCTCCAAAAATAAAATGATTTGATATGACTCAAATTATCTCGTCCAAAGTTTATCCGAAATTATCTCCTAAAATCTCAAATCCTTTATATATAGCTTTGTTAATATAAGTATCAAAAAAATCAATTTGCCTTAGTGGTTGAAGTGTTATAATTGTAACTTTGAGGTTACAGGTTCAACCCTTCACAAGCTCATTTTTTATGAGTCAAACACATGCAATAATGAGGTGGTGATGTCATCGCTGATGTCATCACTGCTGACGTGGATAGTGTAATTGAAGGTTAATGGGGTGGCTATTGGTTAAATTAATATTGTTATCAATGAACAAAAGCCCGGAATTTTAGTGACTAGTTTTAAACTCGTGCGTTGCACAATTAAATATTATATGTACGTAATAATTATTTTTTTGTCTATTAAATAAAAGATGTAGTATTATCCTTATTTTTATTGTCTCACGTATCCACTCCGGTTACAAATGTTAGAGGCAGCATTGGGTGGGTATGGGGCAGAAATAAGGCAGTCCGGATCACCCGTACTTTTTTTCCTATCCCACTCCGTGTCCCACTCTCTCCAGCTATGCCACGTGGAAAATAAATTTTAAGGGTAAAAAAAAAAAAAAGATTCCTTAGCTGCAACTGCTCAATCAATAATAAAGCGAATGAAACGACGCGCTACACTTTCATCTTGCTCTTCCCATTATACGATTATGAACACACAGAAACCCTACAAATTGAGAAATTTTACAACGCAGAAACAAAACTAAGTTGACTGAATTCTACAAGTGTAACACCCCGTATTTTTGAGACGTTTATTTATGGAAGTTATTGAGAATAATCATTTTATGAGGGTGTTTGATTCTATTTTAAGAAATTAGAGTTTACTTTCCTAATTTAGCTAATCTCCTAATTGGGTAGCCCAATTACTTATTTAACGTAAACCGACTTACCTAAACCCGTCTTTTAAGCTCTCACCATAAACTATAAATACAAACAAACCCCAAACCCTTTTCCCTCATACTACCGTCGCCCAAGAGAAGGAGAAGAGAAGGAGAAGAAGAGCGCGCGACCCGAGGACCGTCGCCGCCGCCTGTCGCCACTCGCCACCGCCGACCGCGCCCTAGCCGTTTTCCTTGCCCTCTTGCCCTTTTCTTTTGGTTTTGCATCCAAGAGTTGTAAGTTTTAATCCCTCTAGTACACTTTTAAATTAGGGCTTTACTATTATTCATGTTAATTGAAGTTTAAACATGAATTGGGTGATGATTAATTGTTGTTGAGATTATGATTGAGTTTAACTATGTTTTGAAGCATGAAATATTGAATTTATGAATTAGTGTTCATGTGATTGAAGTTATGATGATTTAATGATGATTTTATGATTAGGATTGTGTAGTGTTTGGAGGAATTGATTGTTATAATCTAGAGAATTTATGATTTAAGTTTGGAGTTGTTTTATGATGATTTGATGATGGAAAATACATGCTGTCCAGATCTGGTCTTGCCTTAATTTGAGTATTATCATGATGGTTTTGATGAGTTTATGATGGAATTATGTTGTTGGTATGTTCAGTAAGGTGCTGTGCGAATTTGGTTACGTTTGGAGATCGTTTGAGTGTTGGAATATGAGTCTAGAGGTGTTTTATTGGTGTTGGTAGAGTCATGGTTGATAATAAGTGATTTATTGTTGGTTTCTAGGTTGTGTGTTCGAGGAAGTACCCTTCTGAGAAGTGTTGTGTTGATTTGTAATTTGCTAGGAAGGTAAGAACGTTGGTCACAATCCCAACCACAATGACCAATCCTCTAAACTATCTTTTCTTGAACTAACCTTGACTTTGATGATCATTGTTCACAATTATCTTACCGTTGCTTCTTTTGTTTCCACATCTATCACCTGAAATTAACCATGCAGCAATAGCCTTTCGGCTTTCCTTCCACCTGGCCCTTCGGCCTCTTTGTTCGGCCGGTTCGGCCTTCTCGGCCACTCGGCGGCTTTTGGTCGAGTGTGCCTCGTTCTTTTTCCTTCTTGATTCGTTCATGTTGGTTCTTAAGTCTATAATTATAATATTGGTAATATAACATGATAATGAATGTTCTTGTAAGTTACACTTATGCTAATGACTATGATTGATGATTATGTTTGACGATTACCACCTAGAGTAGATGACTCGGCGTTGACCGGTCATCCTGTACCTTCTTTATGAGGGGAGTCTGTGGTCGGTTCGCTATCGGCTTCCTATTTGGCTTCCTCCTAGAGGCTTCGCATCCTAATGGCCCTCTAGAGAGGGGTGTGCACACTCTGAGTCATTACGGGTTGTTTTGAGTGCTCTAGCTCGCATTGGTTCGAGATTGTGGTGGCTGTGGGGTAGGAACCCGGCCTTAATGAATGTTAATATGATATGACCTCTGAATTCTATATCGCTGTGATGATTAAAGTTAATGATCTAACGGTAGCTTGTTATTTGTTAGCTACGCGCATTCAGGCGCGTATCTTTTGTCTTCCTATTCTTTTGTTGTTCTTACTCAGCCTGTATGCTGACGTTCTTATTCTGCTTCGTTCCCTACTTTATTTCTGGGGCCTACGTCATTCTCGATGGCGTAGTTGACAGGTTCTGTTGATGATGTGGATGCTTAGTTGAAGAGTCGTCTGCATAATGGGGATTTTATAAACTCTGTTTAATTTATATTTCAGTTTGATTATATAATTTAAGACTAGCTTTGAGAATAGTAGTTCGACATTCGTTTAAGACTTCCGCTGTTTCATTTAAGTTAATATTGTAATCGAATAATTAGCCTTGCAATTGACTTGGTAGTCAATTGCGGCGTGACAATTCTAAATTTGTTACAGTTATATTTGAGTCAAAATTTAGGGTTGCTACAACAAGAATCAAATCCGCCGCAACATTGCCTCGTTCTTCAAGTTCTACGGTACGTATGATTTACTCTTTGCTCATTCGTATATCCTATTTCAACGAGAAAAATCAAGCAACCACGCCTAATTGCGTATAAGAGATATACATCACAATTGGGTATCATGTGTGTAATGAGCACTGTTGATTGCATTTATATAAACATTGGTGTATAAGTGTCTGCTCCACCCCCATAATCTTTCATGTTTTGGATGAACTAAGCCCTTGATATAGTTGGACTTGTGTGGTGAACCAAACCTGAAATCACAAATCATTGTAAACTTTTTGTATGAAAAATAACTACGTCTAATTAACATGAATATGTCTAATCACATGACCATGAATGATGGAAGGAGTTTGGTACATGAGGCACAACTCATGGAAGATGAAGAATGTGCAGCACTAGATACACAACCACACATGGAAGTTAAGAATATGCAGTACAAAATACACCAGCACGCAAACGGTTAGACTTTGAACGGGTAGATGACTTTGTTACACCCTCAGGTATCAATATTGAAGATATACAGTCTATACATGATACATTATCTCTGGAGATAATACCAAAGATAGGGATAGAATTCGAAAATGAAAATGCAGCCTATGAATTCTACAATGCTTATGCTCGAGAAGTTGGGTTTTTTATTCGTAAACACAAGTCTCATACTAGCAAAAACAAAGTACTACTAGATAGAGTGCTTGTTTGTTCACGTGAGGGTGCACGACGTCTAGACAAACGAGCTAATCTTTCTACAAATCATCGACCAGAGACAAGATGCCACTGTCCAGCCAAACTCAAGATAAGTTGTCGTAAAGTAGCAAATATAAAATCGTCGAATTCGTTCCAAACCACAACCATAATGTGGCAACTCAAAGTAAGGCTCATCTATGTAGATCACAACGGAAAAGGTCATTTGCTCAAGGTGCTCAAATAGAAATGGTTGATGCGTCTGGTATAGCTCCTAGGCTTGGGTTCGAATTGTTGGCTAAAGAAGCAGGAGGCATTGAAAATGTCGGATATACTCGCACTGATTATAAGAATCACTTGCGCACCAAGCGTAGTATTGCCATGCAATCGGGTGATGTAAGTGGTATTTTGGAGTAATTACAGCAAAAACAATTAGATGACCCAAGTTTCTTTTACGCCATACAAGTTAACGAGAATGATCTGATCACTAATATATTTTGGGCTGATGCAAAAATGATGGCTGATTATCAGGTGTTTGGTGATGTTGTTTGCTTTGATACTACATATAGGAAACATAAAGATGGTCGACCAATTGCATTATTTGTTGGTGTTAACAATCATAAGCAAACATGTATCTTTGCTGTTGCATTATTATATGATGAAACTGCTGAGACTTTTAAGTGGCTATTTGATGCATTCTCTAAGGCTATGGATGGAAAATTAACAAGAACCATACTCACGGATCAAGATGCTGCTATGGCAAAAGCATTGACCTCTCAGTGGCCTAATACATATCATAGATTGTGTGTTTGGCACATCTTCCAGAATGCCGCCAATCATTTGAGTCATGTGTTCTCGAACTTTAAAGAGTTTACGGGGGATTTCAGCTCTTGTGTTTATGATTATGAACATGAGGCTGATTTTTTAGATGCTTGGAATACTATGCTTATTAAGTATGATCTTGAATCTAATGATTGGTTGAAGAGGATGATTAACATTAAAGAGAAGTGGGCTTTGGTTTATGGACGAGATACCTTTTGTGCCGATATGACCACGACCCAAAGGAGTGAGAGTATGAATAAGCACATCAAACATTATGTAAGCTATAGGCATGACTTGCGGAGATTCTTCTCAAATTTTGAACGTTTGCTTAGAGATCGCCGAAATGATGAGAGGACTGCGGATTTCAATGCTACCCAAAGTACCGTGGTGTTACCTTTACAAGTAGAAATTTTGAAGCACGCAGCCTCTATCTATACACCGACAGTATTTAGAATCTTCCAGGTTGAGTTATCCAAAGCATATGATTGTATCATCATTGAGTGTGACAAGACTGAAGAACAGATGAGGTATACTATCCAACCACACCAGAAGCAATATAGATATGTTGTCTCCTATAGCACATCAGAAGACACTATCTCTATTTCTTGCGGTTGTAGAAAATTTGAGTTTGGTGGCATACTATGTAGTCATGCTCTAAAGGTATTATCGGATAGAGGTGTAAAAAAAATTCCTGACAAGTATATACTCAAGAGATGGACGATCAATGCCAAGAAAGGAAGTATGAGAAGCAGTACTGGAGTGATGCCCAATGAAGATCCTAAAATAATAATTGGGAGGCGTTACAGAGACTTATGTCGTTTGTCTACACGTTTAACTACAATGGCAGCGGATTCGGAAGATACATATACAGGAGTGCGAGAAGGACTTATTCAATTGTTCGAGCAACTTTGTTTAAAAACATGTGACAATCAAGCCACTGCCAAAGAAAGTCATGTCGTGACACATGAGAAGAGTGAAAATGTTGTGGATTCTACTGGGGTAATGATGACGGTAAAAGGTCTAAAAGTGAAGAAAAAAACCGGAACTTCAAGTAAGAGACCGAAAAGAGCTCTTGAGACAGCAAGAAAAAGAGCCCGAGGCAAGCAAAAGACATCAACTTTGGACAAAGAGGAAATCTCAAGAACATGCCAACCTTATCAGGTACAAATTTTGTATAATGTTGTCACTAGGTCTATTTTTTTTTTTTTTTGTAAAGGAAGATAACAAACTTTTTTTAACTGTCTCAGGTTGATCTGCAAAGTCAAGAGCTCCTACCATCAGAAACTATACTGCAACAAGCCCATGTAAATACATACACTTGTCCTATTATTTGAAATTCATTGGAAAAAAAAGTAGTCAGCTAAACTCCTTGAGCTTATGTTCTTTATTAATTCATTGAAGGCAAACGAACAAATGCCTAGCTACCAAGACTTGTTGAACATGAACTATGCTGCAGCAGAAAATATATTTTATGAACAGTTCGAGCCTATGGGAAGCTACAACAAGGTATTCATGAGCATAAGATCTTCTATTAGACTCTCGTATAACATCTAATTTAACCCTTGCTAATTCTGTTATCAGGACCAAGAGCAGTAACCAGCTAGCAAAAAAGGGGTATAATGACTACTCGGAGACGCTAGGAGTTCATTTCAATTCAGTTTTCATTTTGTTTATATAGACAATTATAAATTACTTTACTTGAACGATTTGAGTAATTTTTCACAGTTTTGGTTGTATCTACTTTTTAAGGAAAGTTAATGCTCACTTAACACATTTTGTTTCTTCCATTATCATCAATAATTCATTGCAAGATTGTCCAGTGGAAGACAAAGCCAATCAATTTGTCTTACCTTTGGTACTGTTGTAGTTGAAAGAAATGAGTTGAACTTTGGTCTTCACTTCTCATCTGTACAAGATCGTCTTTTGCGATACCCGACCTAAGAACATCCATATCCTATAACCATATGCAGAAACTCATATTAATAATTATGACCACCAGAATGAAGTGTACAAAAAAAAATGAGGAGATATCACATGAGCTTTGATTAACATTACCTCTGTTATGTGGTCGGTACGATCGTCTTAGTGCCACTCGTTTTTAGATCTGCTTCTATCAGAACTTCGTTTATAGAAATTGATTGGTCTAGCTGTAAAAATGTTGATGGTGGGTGAGACAAGTCTGGATCATAACAAACTTGTAGAAATAATGAAATCACAATTTTGGGTTATCCTCAGAGGAGATCATAAGCTGAACGGGGATTTGATGTGGAGCAAATTGTGATGAAGATTTTGATACTTTGAATACTAACCTTCTCAAAAGTAACAATGGCCTTCAATTTTTTTTGACGAGATAAAGTCTCAGCCAAGCATTAAATTGTTGGTGGTGGGTCATACATATGGAAAGTAATAAGAAGTTTGGATACAGTTAAGCGCGTGAGTCTCATAAAACAATCGAGCACGTAAACTACTTGGGGTTGTTTTATTTCTAATTTTGTTAATTCCACGTGGCATAGCTGGAGAGAGTGGGACACGGAGTGAGATAGGAAAAAGGGTACGGGTGATCCGGACTGGAAAGAAGGGCTGAATCTGGCATATGGTGGAGTCCAACAAAAAAATGTCATATTAGGTGTGGTTGGACAAAAAGATTACATTAGATGTGATATGACCAAATTTCAATTGTGATAGGTGTGGTTCGACCAAAAATCTTAAATAGTGTTATGCTATGTTTGGATACTTGGAATTGGATTTCAATTCCAGAATTGGGCCAATTCTGGTGGTTGGGAACCCTAAAGAATTGGAACTGGCCCAATTCCAACCCAATGTAAATTAACCCATTTCAATTCCCATAAGAAAACACATCATTTCATTTCACATCAAACTTCTCTCCAGACACTCTCTCTCCTTACCCTCGGCACATCGCTGTTGCCGCCACCGTCACCGCCTCCTCGCCGTCACCCTCATCGTCACCATCACCGCCTCCTCATCCTCGTCGTCACCGGCCTCTTCTCCTTCTCTCTCCTCTGTGATTTTTCCATTGAAATAATGGATTAATTTTTTATTGATTATCGAATGAAATTCTGATTGAATTATCAAGGATTGATTGAATTATCGAATTAATTCTGATTGATTAGTTTTTTTTTTATTGAATTATCGAATTAAAATTTGATCGATTTGCTGAAAATTCGATTTCGATTTGGGGGAAATTCGATTTTGATTTAGGGGAACATTGATTTGGGGGAAATTCGATTTTGATTTGGGGGAAAATCGAATTGAGGGAAAATCAATTTAGGGGAAAATCAATTTGGGGGAAATTCGATTTGGGGGAAAATCGATTTTAAATTTTCGAAATCTAAACTCAATTCCAAGGATCTCCAAACATGAGTTGGAAATTGAAATTCAGGAATTTCAATTCCAAGGGGTGCCCAAACGATTCATGGAAAAAGAAATCCAACAATTCAATTTCTAGATTTGAATTCCATCAAATGAAATGAATTCCGAGTTCCCAAACCCTACCTTATGTAATTAAATGTTTGTTAGTTAAGATGTCTCCTCATCTCACTAAATCACTTACGGAGTACTACTTTATCTTTACATAATATATACTCCCTCCGTCCCAGCTCAAACACCCCGACCCATTTTTGTAGTGGAATAAGAAAAATTGATATAGTAAGTTGAGTGGGGTACTATTAGGAGAAAGGAGGAGAGAGAATGTGATGATTAATAAAAGTAGGAGAGATAATGTGTGAAAGGATGTAATAATTTAATAAAAGTAGGAGAGAGAAATATGTCCCAAAATAGATGGGGTGTTTGAGGTGGGACGTCGCGAAATGGAATATGAGGTGTTTGATCTGCGACGGAGGGAGTATATTTTTTACTTTTTACATTTCGAGATGGACTGGATAATACATGTATCACAATATTATGATATACGTAATCCAAGTTATTAAACTTGTAAGTCGTAAACTTGTCAATACAATTCAACCAAATATATAATTCACTTAATTTTTCAAAAATATTTGTGATTGGATCTTTTATTGAAATACATTTCGAAACGGATATAATGATACATGTATCTTAATATTTAGATATACACTAGTCCAAGTTATGACAAATTATATCACATGCTTGGTAGATGTTGATGAGGAACACCATTAAGTTAATACCTGCATAAGTGCAGGCAAAACTAGAAGTGACAATGATCTGGACCACAAAAAGGTGACATCGAGGGTCACCTATATTAGGGTTCAACAGACCGACAATACCACTCACAAGGAGTGCGCCGAAAGCCGAGGTAAGCTGCAACGTGGTTGCATCTCTCCCCGTCTTCTCCAATTTCTCCCTCTGAGACAAAAGTTGAGTCAAATCTCCCTCTTTTTGGTCGAGGAAAGAAGATATGATTTCAGCAGTGGTTGAGTTTTCAGTCATGTATTTCACCATGGAAAGTTCCTCGGTGCTGAGGGTTATTTCCGGCGGCGGAGTACCGTGAAATGACAACCGCAGAAAGCTGCCATTTCAAAACATGAATCCTCCGACCCCGATGGTGGTGGTGGTGGTGGTGGTGGTGGTGGAGGTGGTGGTGGAGGTGCCCCGCCATTTGCATGATTATTGTTGCCATTCGCGGTGGCTATCTCTTGCGTGACAATTTGGTTCACCCAGTTTTGGACGTTTTGGAACGGGGCTATGATTGAGTCCCATGCCCGGGCTAACAATGAAGTTGCTGGTTGCTGGTTTACTACTTGTGCTGCATGTGTAGCTGATGTTGGGTCTTGATGGATTTCTAGTGGGATTACTGTTTCTTGGGGGATAATTGTTTGTTGCGGTATTTATAGTGGGATTACTGTTTCTAGTGGGATTACTGTTTCTTGGGGGAAAACTGTTTGTTGCGCGATTTCTGTTTGTTGTGGGTTTTCTGGTTGTTGGGGGTTTTCTGGTGAGTGAGACATTGTTGCAAGTGAGAGAGATGTTGCATGCAGTGCTGTGGAGAGAGTGAGAAAGAGATGAGTGGGGTTTTGAAGTTTAGCTGTGTTATTATTTGATTGAAGGAAAGCGTGTATTTCAATCTATATATGTAGTATAATCTATAATCTGTGGCCCTGTATATGGGGAGAAATTGAAAAAAAAAATACAGTGGCATGACATGGTTGGACATAGGTCAACACTCTTCTCTATGTTGTTTTGGGGAACGTTCTATGTGGCCTGGTCATCCTTACTCTACAGCTCAGTAGCATTATTTTCTAGTAAGTCGTGTAACCACAATATGCTTTTTCTGGTTTAATTTTAACCATATCAAGTGTTTTTACGATTGAAATATCGTAATGTTTGTGCTTAATCGGTACCTCCTTAATACATCTCTTATGTCTTGTTGAAATTTCCGTAGATAATTTCATATTCGTAAGCTTACAAATGACACTATGTGAATGTGACGTTTGTTGTTATTGGTACATTCATATCCAAACGCCCCAATTTCCTTATTGGGAAATTCACATCCAAATGCCCCATTCCCTTTAGTAGTAACCATTTATTAATAAATTACTCACTTTCACCATTATTGATTTCTTTAACCCTAATTAATGCCCACTTGCACCAGAATTGAATTGTTTATCCCTAAATATTGCCCACTTGCACTTAAAATTGAATAGTTTATTTCGAACCATTGTCAACTTGCACTATTATTGAATTGTTTATTATTTTTCTTAAAAAGAGTGTAATGATGTCATGGGGCATTTGGATATGAATGGATGGATTAGTATATAAGAAGCATAATCATATGTGTTTCAGAGGGTTATATTTCCTGAGTCTCACAAGTTAGAAAAGAGAAGTTCCGTAAAAAAAAAGTTAGAAAAGAGAAGAAGTGTGTGTGTGTTCATCATCAAGAGTATGGAGTGCAATGGTAAATCGGGTTTTATTTTAGTTGAAGTGGGGTTATTAACTGGGATGGGCATTATACATCAACTTTGGGCTGGGTTGAGCTGGGCTTTATTAGCATTGGGCTCTATTTTGAATGTCCTTTTTCAATAATCACGGCTACAAACATTATTAACATTGGGCTTGTAATTTTTTCGGTGATCACGGCTACGGAGGTCAAGACCTTGTAGGTGGTGAAAACAGCAGCAGGAAAAAGAATATTCTTATACGGAAGGGCTGTGAGCAGGTGTCACGCCCCAAAACGAATATGGAACATAACAGACGGCTACCCACAAAAGTAGGCTAAACCTTTCTTAAAATTCAAATGTCAACGGTACAATGAAAATATTACAGAATATCAAACGTGCGGAAAAATACGGTACAAACGGTAAATAAGGCATTTGTTTAGTTTACAGGGCTAAACTGGTCCGGGTATCTCACTCAATTTCTTACTCCAAGCTAGTGACAATCACCTGAAAAGAATTTATTATTAAAGGGTGAGCTCAACAGCTCAGTAAAAGACTGTCTCTAATTTAACCGGATCAAGCAAGTGCTAAAACAGTAAAACAGATAATAATAATAATAATATTAATTATAAAAATACAATAGTTCTCAATAGTTCTCAGTAGTGGGTAGTAATAGTTCTGGTTAGTTCAGAAGTTCTCAGTCAGTGCCAGTTTAATCCCTTGGCAGGGCCAGACGGATATCCTCAGTTTTCAGTTAGTCAGAACATTAACTAACCCACAATTCAAAAGTAGTTCAAAAAATATTCAGAATTCACAATACTTGATCCTCTTTCAAAAATAAGCATTTGATATATTCGGGGATCATGTTGTTTCGTGTACAGGATTGGTTGGCGTCAAACATCGGCATAATGCTGTTCGTGACACGCTGGTTGACATCTGTTATCGGTCAGGGATCTCTGCTGGAAAGGAGGTTGACATTGGTATGATTGGTGCCAATGGCCGACCTCTCCGCCCAGCTGACATGCTGCTTTATTCTTGGGATAGAGGGCGCGACGTTTGCGTCGATCTGACTGGGTCGTTGCCCTTGACTCAGACGGGATTGACCGATTTCGAACCAGGTAAGGTGGTGTGGGAAGCGGCTGATCGTAAGCGTGCTAAGTATGAGGCTAGGTGCGCTGCTTTGGGCTATGACTTCCTTCCCTTCTCTTTCTCCTCTTTGGGGGAGTTGGAGCCCACAGTTGTTGCTCTGCTTAAGCGGATCCAGCAGTTCTCCAGGACGCAGGATATCGGTGCGCAGGCTGCAGCTCATATTTTTACTAGGATCTGTTTTTCCATAGCAAAGGGTGTGGGGGCTCAGATCGTATCTCGGCTCCCCACCAACTTCTTGTAAATTATTATTGATTTTTAGTGATATAATAAACTGAATGGAATAATAATATAAGCTAAATCAGAAGAAAGTCCCTTACCTGATTCCTGAATTGACGGGAGGTTACTTCTGTGCGTTTGCTCGTTCTAAGTAATAAAAATCGCGTAATTTATTATTTAAGATTACTTTGTTATTTCAATTATACAATTGATTAATTCTGGTAGTTTACTGTCCAAGGGTCCAACGACGTCCGAATTCTAAAAGTGGCGATTATCTAGTCAAATTGTTAATTTACTATTTATCGTCTTTTAGTGGAAATTATTCACTCTAAGATTAGTTTCACCGCTGGGGTAATTCCGCTGGGTTACTTTTAATCATGAAGTTACTATTTACCACTAACATAATTTATTCTTGGGTTAGTTGTTAATACGGTAATGTTCACAAAATGGGGTAATTCCGCCGAGTTACTTGTACCGTAATAACTATTTGCCACAAGGTTAATCAATTATTGAAAACGTGTACGAAAATAATAATACGTTCTAGCGATAATAATTTCATAATAGTTAAGAGTTATACCTCGGTTACGTTAAGTGACGATGACTATTTCGACGAAGCCTCGCTAAATAAAATATCCCTTTTCGTACGTACTTAACACTTCTTATTTCGTAAACTATCTTTACGAAATTTTATAACACTCTTAACTCACTTTGTATGTGGTGTGCTTATGGTCTGAAGCACTTCAGTTTGTTGTAACACTCGAGTGTTTGGTGCGTCGAAAAACGAAGGGAGACGAAGCTATTTATAGGGAAGGAAATTGCGTACGAACAAATGGGGTACTGTAAGGAGCGTATGGAGCTCCATGCTTAGAGATGCAAAAGAGGAAGATTTCCTCCGCAAAAACTCAAGCATCTTCATGTTTAAATGTCTTCTTCTCTTTGTCTATTTGTCTTCTTCCCAATGTCCTCACTTCCCCTTCCTACATTCTACTGTTTTTTTATTTGTTTGCAAAATTTTTTCATACGGAGAGAAGGGTTATTACAGCAGGCGAGCCGGAAACGCCTAAGAAGCTGTCGGAGAAGCGGTCACTCAGGCGGGCGCAGAAACTTTCGGAGCAGAGGACACTCTGGTGGCCACAGAAATCGTCCAAGCTGTCCAAGAGGCTATCGGAGGAGAGACCGTAGAGGTCGCAGAGGTCGGACAGCCTCAGGTTGGCGGCGCCGCAGCTCAGGCTTGCGCGTGTGGGCGGGATATCGTCTTGATGCTCCTCGGAATTGGAGTTGGAGCCGGAGTAATAGTGGTGCTGAAGAAAGTGGCCAAAATAAGCCGCCTACAGTATTTGGCAATCGTTGTTGGGTGTGTGATAGTTCTTGTTGGAAAATGTGCCTTAAGCACTGGGTTTCGCCAACGGGATCGATACAAGATCGAGATGAGCAAGCAAGGGAAATGGGCAACCATAGAGGTGTGCCCTTGGGGTGGTCGTAAGAGCATGTATAGTGGTGTGCTTCAACGAAATGGAGAGTTAACTCTTGAAGAGAGAGGGGAGAGAAAAAGAGTTAACTTTAACCTCACAGTGGTGTGCTTCAAGAGAATGGAGAGTTAACTCTCCATCAACATTTGATGTAGCTAACTCTCCGTTTGCAGCACACAAGTAGCTAGCTACAACTCTTACTCCTCTCACATACTCCACCCACTCTCATATAATATGCTATCAAATTACGGTAATCAATCACGATTTAAATATTTTATTAATTTAATAAAGTTCAAGAATAATTAATTTTCAAAAATAACTTTTTTTTACTCAAAAAAACAATTTTTTATTTTTAAAAAAATAATTTTATAATACTCATATAATTTTGATGTCGACTTATTTTATGTGATATTGAAAAATATCGAACTTATAACGATCTTTTACGAAAACATAGTAAAAGAATGAGTGGAAAATGAAAAAATGTGATAAAATAATACAATCGGGTCCACTAAAAGTGAGGTGGAGAGTTAGACAGGAGAGTGATAGCATTGTGAGGGTGAAATAAGGTATTGATTCTCCAAGGAGAGAAAATATGCTGGAGAGCTAGTGCTTTATGAAGAGTGCGGTTCAGCGTTGTACATGGCCTAAGCCACCAATGGCCGAGGAAAGACGTAAGAGCAATCTTGGAAGTCTGTGCGTCAAGGCGGCCCGCGGGTGAAGAAGCGCGGTGCGCGGAGCTCTTCGTATGGGTGGAGCCGAGAGCCGGATCCAGTAACTTTTGGCGGTCCGCCAAGAGTGCGGCGCGGGGCGCGGAGGTGACCGACGCGGTCCACGGTGATTGCTGGTCGGCTGCGTCACGCATTTTGCCTTACGCGGGATGTTTTGGTCGGCTGTTTTGTTTCGCTTGCTTATTGACTTTCCATAATTAAAATCTTTAGTTTAATTAGGTCTTTGTTAGGGGAGTTAATATATAAAATCTCCTTAGACCTAGCCTAATTGCTTATGGGAGAGAATTAGAGAGAGCCAATTCGAGCTCAAGAAGATCAGATTTTGAGAACTCAGATCATCTTTTGTATCTGTACACTCCTTAGATAATGAAATTGTTGATTCCTGACACTGGAGGACGTAGGTGTAACACCCCCAAATTTCGGCTAATTTAAAACTCAATTTATTATACGAAACGTGCCAAAATTCGGAGATATTACAAACTAATATACAAAGCCGGAGATACAGCTGTACAAAAATCTCTTACAAAATAAAATACAATTGCGGAAGCGAATAAAAACTACTCTGAACTCTTCAGCTGTACTCCTGACTCAAACCTGCAATCAAAGCTCAAGACAAGGACCTACCCCCATGACAAGGTAGCCCGAAGGAAACACGTCAGCATTTCGCTGAGCAACACTACTCTACCGAAAATATAAACTGAATAATAATATTAATCATAATTTTATATATCTGAATAATACGGGGTCACATAAGAAAACCCATAAGAAAGTGTAAAACACTCCCCCAGTACTAACCTCCTAATTCTCATAACTCAAACCACTCTAACCTCCTCAATATAAGTAAATCATGACCTTGACTAATTAAATCTCAAACTCATAATTCACGTAGCTGAACTCTTTCTCAAAACTCAACTCAATCTCTTCTCGGTTCCACACTTTCATCGTCGATCCTAGGTCTCGGAAATGGGGCAAGTGAACTGGCGGTATAACCGCGAAACAATACTTCTATCTCAAATCTCAGTATCAAACTCTGAATCTCTTTATTTCCTCTTTGCCACTCTGAGCTCAGTAACATCGCTCTAACTGATATCTCAATATAATACTGTCGAAGGTTCAGTGAACCCTGCTCAACACTTAGAGTATACTCTAAGCTACTCGACCCCATAACAAGTACAACAACAACTACGACTCATCAAACTCTTATAGTGTACCTTCAGCCTTAGTGTAATAATTCTCAAAAGTTTATGGGTCAAAATAGATACTCATTGTTGACCTTATTAGTCTCATGCTACGTGACTTGCTCAAAGATCGTCTAAGTCGAATTAAATTGTCAAATGCATCCTCAAACTACTTGCTCACGACATAAACGCTTAACGGCTGCACTACCAACGCTAGCTAATCGCCATACTCATCGTATCCCACGTACTGATCACCTCTGAATCCCAAATTTAAAACTAAGCCACTATCTTAGTCTGCCATTTCGAATAACCCAACTTCTATCGGTCAACCATAGACTCCATGCTAGTCTAGCTACCAATACTAAATTTAAGACTTTTAATACAAATCACAATAACTAAGACAAATCATTTTATTCACAGTTTAACCAATTGAACACTTAAACTTCACGTACGAATCTTTAGTACACACTTACATTACTCTATTAAAATCTAGAAAAATATCTTCTAAAATATTTTGATTTACACTCCGAACTAGTACACGGTACAGATAAGAAAAACAAGCTCTTATTCAAAATACTTAAAATGCTGAAAGAAGTTAAGTTGTGAAAAACAAATATAATAATTTATAGACTCTTCTTGAATACTCAAATCTGGGGTAGAGGTATCTGTGACAGTTAACTGGCCAAATGTCCCGAGTGCGCGCACCCCTTAGAGGGCTAACCCCAATAAGGAGGATCAAGAGGCATGGAATGTGATCAAGTCATCCCTCCGGAAGCTATAAGAGACGTCTCCCTTGTAATAATAACTCTCATACCCGGGCTGACCCGTAAAGAGTCAACCCCAACTTTCTATAGATAATCAGAAAACTTCTTTTCTCTTCTATTCTCGTAAAACAAGATATGTCTCATAAAATAAATTCTATATCATAATTTATAACAAACTAACTTATATCTCGAAACTCTAACAAAAATACACAAATCTACTTTTCTTTTTTTTTTTTTACTAAAAAAAATATGATTTCTCAAAGGATTTTTGGTCGAACCACACCTATTAAATTTAAAATTTTGGCAAACCACACCTATTATAATTTTTTTTGTCCAACCACACCTAATAAAAGTTTTTTCTTTGTTGGACTACACCTTATATCAACTTCCGCCTTTCATCCACCCACTACCGCTACTTACCCACCCACCGCCGCCGCTAGCACCACCCACTGCCGCCCTCACCACATGCTTATCACGTGACAAACAAAAAATTGAAACCCCTAATCAAAGAATAAGACAAAAAAATCGATTGGGGGAAATTTTTGAAGCAAAAAATCGATTTTGGAGAAAAGTGGTGGTGGTAGACTGGTAGTGGGGTGGCTAGCGGAACCAATGGGTGGCTAGGGGCGGCATTGGGTGGATAAGGGGCAGCATTGGGTGGGTATTGGGCGGAAGTATAACCGAAGTTAGAATAAGGTGTAGTCCAACAAAGAAAAAGATTTTATTAGGTGTGGTTGCACAAAAAAAATTATAATAGGTGTGGTTTGACAAAATTTTAGTTTTAATAGGTGTGGTTTGACCAAAAACAACCCTTTCTCAAATACACATACGAGGAAGTAAAATTTATCAAATGTTAGAAGAAACTAAAATTTCTTTCCTAACTAATTAAGAAGGACGACATATCAAGTAATGAATTCCCTTCTTTAATTTGCTTAAGCCTAACCAAACAAATATAGCCATTACTGTGTTTCTAAATTCTCGCTAGTCATCAAAATCCTAACCAAACACTACAAACCCATAATGATCGAATTATTCTATCGCACATTTGATCTTCTGAATTCTTTGACATCCCATCCTCGCACACACACAACTCACGTAATTCCCTTTTCTAACCCAAATTAATCATCAAACTTAAGGGAATCACATTCTTATCATAGTACAAAACATAACTATGTACAACATATCGGTACCAACAGAACCATAAGACACATCGACTATATCTGGCAATTTGCACATATACACACACAAAAACTTAGGCATATACGGAGTATATACAATCATAAACATGGGAGTAGTAGAAATTGTGTTACCTTAAACACGCAAAGACGTTCAAAAATCGCTTACAAGTAGCCTTTCAAAATCAGTCCCTCGAATAACCATATCGAAAAGTGATAAGGAATAGCCAAATTACCGATTATGGTGATGCGAGATATGATGATTAATCGAGAAATGTCCATATCTCGTATGAAGGATGGAAAATGACGAAAACATGATCTGATCTATAAAGATGAATGTGTGATGTCGCGTATTACGGAAATGATAATGATAGAGATGAATAAAAATGGAGTTGGCTGTGGAAGGTACGTAAGGTTAGGGTTTTAACGGTCAAAGGTGAGAAATAAAGCTGCACCCCATGAAACAAAGTGGATAATAATAATATATATAAAGGAAACATAAATTTGGGCCTCGTATAAATCAGTTTGGACATTGATTTTTTTTTTCAAGGAAATAAAAGTTTGATGAAAAATAAAACATAATCTAATCCAAACTAATAATAATAACGAAAATTCTATGGTCATTACCGCAAGTGGTAATCACCATAAAAAGATACATTATTTTATTAAGATTGATATATTTTAATATTAATTTTAAAGTAGAATATAATATTTTTGTAAAATTTTGTATCTTCTCCAATTAATTTAAAAATAAAACATTTTATTTTTATATTATTAAAAATTGTAAATCCTAATACATGTTTGGTTTGGTATATTCTTATATTAATTGGAATTGGTATTTTTGAGGGAAAAGTAGTAATCCTAATTAAGAAAGGCCATCATCATAATGCCATGAGTGAGGTACCCTTATCCACGGGATTTATTGTGATGTGAACTAAACTACCGCCACCCCACACAAAAACCAGCAAATCCTCCGCCGAGGACACTAACGGGTCGAGGACATACCGGCGAGCACACTTGGGCCACGACGGATCATCGTCATCGTTGTCTCATCCTTCTCTCTCCTCTCTACACTCTCCTTTCCAACCTTCTTCCAGTCTTCCACATTGCTTCCCTGCCCCTCCAACACCACCCCATTTGCTCCTCCCCTAACCCCTTGGACCCTTTGATGCCGCCGTTGCCTCCAACCGTCGCAGCCAAATAAATGGAGAAAAGAATGAGAAACTAAAGGTGGAGGGGAGCGCGTCAATGTCGCATGGGGCGGGAGGGGTGGTGAAAGGCAGCAAGCCGTCCCAGTGGTGGTGTTGGGTGACGTTTTAGTGGTGGAAAAGTTGGGCTGGCGGTGGTTGTGGGGTGGCCGGGGAGGGGGTTTGGGTGGAGGAGAAACATGAGTTTTGTAATTACTATTGGATTTAATTTGATCAATACATTAATTATAATTATTTAGGTCAAACCCTATTGAAAAATTATTAGGCATTATTATGACCCCTAATTAATACCAAACAAAGCTTAAAAAATTTGAATAAGAAAATATCAATTTCATTGTTTAAACTAAATTTCTATGCAATTAAAATATTGTTTTGAAATCTCTATCTCCAATAAAATAATATATTCTTATGGTAAATACCGCTAGCGGTAATGACCATAGAATCATCGTAATAATAAATGATATAAGAAAATACTCGAAAAATCTCGTGTGTTACAGTAGCTATCACATTTATAGTGAACGTCGTTAAATCCTCGTGTTCTTTATTATTGTTTTTGCCATCAGTTATCATAGCGCATACACGCTTTATTTCGCACAACAATTGGTATCAAAGCAATTGGTTGTAACGATCCTAGGCAACTCGATGGCTTGTTGAAGACAACGAAAATCGACGAGATTATTTGGGTGGAATAATTTCAGGCTATGTCAGATGAAGTTGAGATTTTGTCTAATGCAGTAACCAAAGGGGTGAAGCACATCCGGGCGAACCTATGGTGACTGTTGCGGTAGTCGTGGTGGAAGGGGCTCAATCCATCACCATGCATTGTTTAGCTGATGGAGGTATCTTGGGGTTTTCTATGATACGAAGGCTATTCGGGTTTGGCAATATTTTGGAGAGTTTGGACATGACAAATCCGCTCACCGGTAAGTTGTTCTTGGAACAATCGTTATTTGCCATGTATTTTCATGTGGGTTCGTTACTTAGATATCATCTTGGTGCACTTAAATCTATGTGGATCTGCTATATATAGATGTTAAAGTTGTTAGATGAAGATGGTTGTAACAACCCGATTTTCTAAGCTAGTTTTAAGACTTAATTAACAGTATTATTAGCGGAAGCATCATTAGCCTAAATCGGACCTGTTACCGCCGTATCTCCCCCAAAGGAAGATACAAGGCTCTCCAAAACATAAAACACTAATAATTCGGTTACAAACGATTATTATATTATACAAGTATATCAAAAAAAAAAACTTCCAGTCTGTTTACAAGTTATAACCTTTGGCATACTAATACCAAAGTCTAATACGACCTGACTTCTACTAGACTTGGTGATTCGTCCTCTCCACTAGTATGTGAACCTATACACGTACACCTGCACATTTAACAAAACCCGACAGTGCCCATTCCAATGAATTGAATGGACAGGGGTAACTCAGCAAAAGTTGGTAAGTTCATCGTACTTACGACACACATATAGGACTACTGAGGTACACCTGCCCTCATTTGTCCGACATATAAAGGTCCTGAGACCGACGACGATTCGTCACCAAACCCAATACTCATTTGCTAACCATTTATAGAATAATATGTCATGCTAGCAATGCACATAACACAACCTTGGCAATACAACCATACACGCCAATTAACACAACAAGACATTGTAAGGACTCGTACGACATAGCACGGCTCACTGATAACAAGGACACTATAACAGACAAGCTCATGTCACATTTGATTTCATATGCAAACCTACTTGTCACGCATAACCCTCTGACAAGTACACTAGAGCATACATCAAATCATGTTGGATTATAATACTAACACTTTCAATTAAGGCTACATGTATGAGCAGGATTATCATATTCCACCTCTAAGCACAACTCGAATTCAAACACGTAATTCATTGAATCACATTTCATATCATTCATAGTTCTAATTCAGAACTACACTATACGTTGCACATAGCACAATCATGCTTAGAGTATAACTCAATACGATACATAACTTGCAATATACAATTTATACTTTCATTGGCAATAGGTAAGGGAACGACGCGAGGGCGGCAAAGATCGCATTGCGGGCTCACTCGCTTGTTGGAGAACGTCTTCCCCTCATTTATGCATGCCTTAACAGTCATTAGTGTGCACACCCCTTGGAGGTCCTTACCCAAATTCGAGGTAATCTCTCCTAAGGCGACAATCAATATTGCCCATCAGGGTCATTTCAATCACGTAACCCAAATTCGAGGTTACAACTTTCTGTCATACGTTCATGACCTCATGGTACTCCCCCATCAAACCACTGAGGCTCCTTAACCAAATTGCCATCTAACTTACACATACGACGATTAGTGCGTCAATCATCAATTAATAAGACATCAAACAACAGGTGATTAGTCCGTCAATCACCAGTCACAATACATTTACATCGGGTGATTAATTCGTCAATCACCTCTTACTATACAATTCATTTACACAGGTGATTAGTTCGTCAATCACCAGTCACAAACACTTTCACATATACGTCTATACTCGTGTATATGAACTACAATTCACATGAATCACGTTTCCACACATGTCAAGTTGAGAACTCATTCTATCATAGAAATCACTCACTTAACGCACAAACACAAGAACACATCATGTGTACTCACGCAATTCAATAGATCGTGCGGACATAGACCACGTTCACATCTCAAAAACCATTATTTACTAGTATTATCATATAATCATGCACACCGTGTGCATAACCATGCACTACTCGCCCTCAAAGGGTTCTATTCACATATATTATGACTCGACGCATCATATACTATTTACATATGCTAAACAAAGTCTTATGAGTCATAACACCACTCATATAGTCATACACATTCAAATACGCATGCACTAGTAATCAAAAGATATATCATGTGCTAAACCGAGTTCCCTACACCATAACATGATAAAACTCAACAGTTATCATTCACACAAAATCATAACATCAAATATTAGCAATAAATTCATTAATATTGCTCACAACAAGTGTAGGACATGGTAAGTATGAACTAACGCTCTTAGCTATCCCGAACGGCTCCATACCGCGAACCAAGCATCCAAAACCTCCATGAATCAGCCTCCAACGAACCATATAATCATACGTCAGTATTCAACTCACCAAAAATCTCCCAAAGAAACCAAGTATAACTTACCCACATCCAATACAACAATAGGCTGCACCATCTTCATGATTCAGAACACATGACGGCTGTTTAGATGCTCATTTAGGCAATAATTCCTTATTCTTTAGACACAAAAACAACTGTAAATCATAACCCTTCCTCTTAGGAGTATTTCAACACATCAAACGTCAACTTTCATTAACTATTCAAGAATTTATAGCCCAAATACCACAGCTGCTCCAAAATAGAGTACCATAGGCGCATCCAACTTGTAGGGACTATAAGATGATCATAACGACAGGTTTTCAAGCATTAAAAAAGCCTAACATCAAGTTCTTGAAATGAAGTTAAACTTAGGGTTTTGTTTCGATTGAATACATGAACAAATGAGACTGTTATGATCAAATTACGAAGACCCTATGTTCATGATACCAGCAGGCAGAGCAACGAAACAAGGGTTTACTTTAGAATATGATTTGGGCAACTCAATCATATTGAAAATGAAATTAACCAATTGGAGTTTGTTCCAGTATATCTTAAGAGTAAATAGAAACAAGAATCAAGGATTGATCTTACCAAATGAAGGAGATATGACCAATATACACAAACGGGTCCAGAATTGCATTCAGAAAGACACCTTAACTTGTAGAGCCAATAAGGCGATCGTGATGAACAAATTTGGGCTTATTCTCTTCTGTGAAATTGTAGATAGAAAATAGTAGGTGAGCTTAGGCTTTTGTTTCGCCATTTTGGAGTGACAGAAGAATGAGAAAATTGATGTTGAAGATGGACCTGCTGCAGGTCATTCTAGCGGCAAGCAGGCAGCTGGGTGTCATCTCCATATGACACAAAATTTGGCTGAGTAAGGTGCAAGTTTTTGGGTCCAATTAAATATCAACATGAGGTATGATCATCAGGGAGTTATTTTGTAGTCTCGGCACCTCGTGCTTACGAAATAAGATCGGTTCCTAATCCCGACACTACACACAAACTTCTAAAATTGTGTAGATTGAGATTGTGTAAGTTGAGAATGAACCTATAACTTGTGTCATTTGACTTCATAATTACCAAGGAAAGCTCCTCAAATGAAACAATGGAACAATCACAATTTTGTTCCGGGTTTACGTTAAGAGATTACTTAGCGACTAAGAAAACGTTTCTTCACGATTAAGAAAGCTATCGAAACGACAATGGATTGAGAATGTAACCGGACATTCCTTAAGTAATAGCTCCTCAATAAACTTAATGGTATCATCTAATTTCACAACCGAGATCTCTAACCGGAGATTAGGAGAGTGATTAAGCTAATCAAAGTGATTAAGGAACCGGCTATTACAATGGTGCATGGTTATCTGCTAATGTTTCGTTATTGGCGGTGTTGTGTGGTCTTGTTGGGGTCATATGTTGTCAATATTGAAATTGTATTCTAGATGATGTGGTAGTCAGCGCATTAGTCTATGGTGTTGCGTGAAGCAATGGAAACTAGAAATAGTGGACTTGTTACGGTGCAGTTTTGTTAGTTGTCAAGGCATCTAATGAGAGAACCTCTTTGTACAAGAAGTTGGGATCTAGATTTTGAAATCTAGTGGCACTGTGGTGTAACAATTCTGCAGGGAACTTTGGCATATTGTTGTATGCTAGTGTTGACCGAAGTAGAATATAGGATGATCTTGGGTCTATGTACTTTCGCAGTTGGAGTGGTACACACATGGATCATTGGATCTTTATTTGGAGTTGCTTATGTCACGGACTCACGGGTGTCCAATGTTGCTTGGTGGTGTCCGTACAAGACATTTGTATGTGGTTGTATAGCTGTTGCGTGTTGGCAATAGTTGCTACTAGTAATTAGGTGGTTGTATTGGATTGGTCAAGTTAGGACAGGTGACTTGAGAAACACGTGCTTTGATATTGAGACAGATTCAGGTTCCGAATATGAACAATTACCGATTCGGTTGCAGTGATGGCTTTTAGGTTCGATTTAAGTGTTCAAGGCTTAGTTGTGAAGTGTCTCGTAGAAAAGTTCTAGCTTGGTACTTGTAAGTATCAAAGACTCGCTTTTTGTATTTCCACAAGGTGAGGTTACTGATTAGTTCTGCTTGGTGTTTTGTCTTCTAATCGCTAGGGATGACTAAGTCAAGTGTTTTTTGAGATTTAGTCATGGAGGTGATAGGAAGATGTAGTTGTTATCCCGGATGGATTTTCTTGTTGACTCAATATCTGATTTCTTGAGTATTGTGAGTAGTATGTGTGTTTCTTGACACACACACACACACACACACACAATTTCATATACTTTTCCAGCACAACTAAATTTTATTTGACAATGTAATTTTTAAGATAATATAGCATGAGCACTACAATTTTAGGGGAAATTTCTAACTTCTACCTTTAATATATATTCCAAAACTTTCAATTTCCTAACTTATATTTCAAAGTTCCCTAAATCCTACCTTTCAGAACAATTTTTTTATCTGATACCTACCAAATGCCATCTGCGGTGGGTTTTATTGTCTTTTCCGACATTGACCTTCATGTGTTTCTCACGTGATCAATAACTCACTTCATTTTCACCCTCTTCATCATATGCGCTCTCTCTATCTCTCTCTCTAGAAAATTCTTCATCTAAACCTGAATTATGTCATTCTCACTACTCAACTTTCATTCACAATCTGCGTAGATATTGTTCTCCTCGTCTCGCCTGGGACGGTAATGACGCATCTCGCCACGGACAATCATTAGTACCTCTTCACCCACAACTACACTAGAAGGGTACGTTCTCTCCGGAGATGGAGCCAAAATAATCTTTAAATGATCGAAGAACATCCCCTTCACACTTTCTATCAATGACTTTTCTTTTGCTCCTGACTTTTGGAATCATGGCCGAGCGTCTTCGTACTACCTTAGTAAATTCTTGCATGTGAAGACAATGTGCTTGAGGTATTGGCATAATGAAATTGTCAATGATACTATATATTCATTTGGGATTAATTTGTGAACTTGTTGTATGAGTTGCAAAAAATTCATTTTGGTCATCATAATTTGAGGATGCCTAGATTTCATTTTGTGTGGTTAAATTCGAAGGGAAGACAAAGTATATATATGAAGAGTACTTTAGTAAGTTGTAGACACCTGCATTTGTCTCTACCCAAATGCCCGATGATGAAAGGATATTATACAGTGAATTGCGTCTACTTGCTCTACTATGTGAACCACCGTTGTCGTGAATCCGTTAGCAAAATCCGTCTTCACCCAAAACAAGGCCAAAAACAACCATTTTCCTCCATTTTTACACCTAACCTAACTCAGGAACAACCCGCGTGCCTAACCGCCAAAAATCATCAACAAAACATGTTTTTGTACTTCATTTGCCCACCCAAATTCACATACATAATACCCATGTCATAAGAAGGCCAGAAATGCAATTTTGCATAGTGCATCAAGGAGTCCAGGCGCACCTTTACGCGCGCACAAAGGCCTTGGCGCACCCACGCCTGCGCCTTGCGCAACCACACCTGCGCCTTGCGCAACCACACATGCGCCATGCGCTACCTTACTCGCGCCATGCGCGAGCCAGGCTTCGCCTTGCGCGACCCATCCGCGCCTTGCGCACGCAGCCCTAGACGGCCAAAACCCTACCTCTCCAAACCACTATAAATACCCCCATTTCTACCCTAATTACACACACTTTCACACACCATTTTTTCCACCCCGAATCTCTGCTCCTCTCTCTACAATTCTCTCAGAGAAAACCCTAACCACAATACAAAAACCCTAGCTAATAGGCAGGGGCGAAGCCAGGCCAGAATGACAGAGGGGGCCGAGCCGGGACTGCGGACTAGCCACCATAGAGAATAGACCTTGCATTTATTTTCGGTAAACCAATTTTGTGCCAAAAATACGTAACCATCATCTTGGATTCTCACTCCTTTTCTCTTAAAAAGCAAATCAATTTTGACTTGTTTACCCATTATAAGCTCGATTGACTACAAAGACAAAGCTTCCTCTTATCAAGCTAAGGAATATTCACATTCAATTATTCAAAATTAATGGAACCAGAGCACAAACCTTTAAAGGCAAAATTCAAATATAAGCAATCAATTTTCAAAAAATCAAACACTCAACCGCCTAAAATTGATCTTGAAATTACAATTAGGTGCATTTAATAATAATCTAATTTATCTAATATCAAATCAAATAACCAACACCATCACATGTTCAAAACTAAAAGAAGCGAATGAATGGAACATGGTAATTAAAAAGAAAATAAAGAATTCTAGTATAATATGCATACCTTCAAGAGAATTTACTGGCTGAAAATTTGATAATTGTTGGCTGGAACGCCTTCAAGTTCTTTCTTCTATTTGAAAACCGAAAAGATTGCTGATTATACATATAACAATGTGGAATTAATGTAAGTTTCTCTGAAGAGATACTAGAAAACAGAGAAAGTTTGGAGGAAGGAGAAGCATCAGCACGGCAGCACCGTAAACAATGACAATAATTACCATTTAATTTCTCAAAAAAAAAATTAATTACCTTTTACAACTGTCCAACAGTTCCCGAAGATTACGTGGGATACTAGAAAAAGAGTGGATTGATAAGTTGGGGGGGCCAGCCCACTATTCTAGACAAAACCCAGTCCATTTTTTTCTGGACTCTTTAGAAACTTTAATAGATAAGCCCAAAGGCCAGGGGGGGCCATGGCCCAGTTCGGTCCCTCAATAGCTCCGCCCCTGCTAATAGCACCCCTACACCTCCAAGGCACCCCCAAACACAACACAAACAAAGCCCCTCTCAAACACCACGTTCGAAGAGCAACGCATCGCTCCAAGAACACATCTAGCCCTACGACGCATACTAAGGATCAACGCAGCGATCTCGAAGCATAGTAGAGCAAGTAGTGGTATCGCGGAGACACGTAAGTCCTGAGGGCAGCCCCTCTTTTCTAAACTCTTCTTTTACTTTATTCTCATCTTCTACCCCTTCTTTACGTGCGCATTTTATTGCTTGTACGACATAGATTTATATTTTGCCTAACCAAGATATAGATTTAAAATGAATTACATGAATCACGCCTAACACACATAGCGAAAGCGCTTAAACAATTTGGTAGCTAGAGACCGTTAATCAATCTTAACGACGTTGCGACCTGACCTAGTTTATGTGCTAAATAACTGACTTAGCTAATTTACTAGGTTGTATATAACTTGTAAATGATTGTAACTCGCATGGCTAACTTCTCAACGACTTGTACACGATAACTCAACTAGTAGAGGCCGCTATATGTGGGGGGGGGGGTTGGGTGTCTTATGGCTTCCCTACACGTACCGTCATCCCCGAACCCAGTCTTGCGGTCCGTAGGCTGCATATTGGAGTAGGGCACAATCCGCATTTTGTTCCTTACGTCCCTCGATTTTGTCCCTTTCGGTAAACGACTCGCGAAAGTGTTTTGTACTTGGCATGACTCGCTTCCCCAAGCGTTTATGCTCAATGGGTACAGACTCACCTAGCGTTTACGTAATCCCTCGGTAACAAGGAACAAGATCGCATTGCATGGTTTCCAAACACCCCACAATTGTCTGCTGGCGACTCCTATCCTATTGCAATTATCCCACGATTCGCGCGTCCGCCGCCATAGAGACTATCCGTGGAATCTACATAAGTGAATGAATATTATGTGTAGATGATGTAGTAAGTATATGGAAGCTTGTTGTGACAACGAAAAGAGTTTTTTGGCTAATTGTTTGATCACATGATTCGAAAGTTGAAAGCTACGTGCCTACTCAATTCACCAACCCTTTTCAATTTGTTGGAAACATATGCACCACATTTTAACTAAAAACAATAACATAAAAGGTAAAACAAGTTTTATAGAAAACAACAATGTCAAAATATTTAACTAAATAATTATGCATATACTTATCTCTAATATGTTTTTTTAGTTTCTGTTAATTCAAACTTGCTCAAGAGTGTGTGAAATATACAGAACTTGCGCTTATTAGAGTTTTCCTCTATCTTCATTCTCTTCATTTGCTCTTTTTCAATTTCAAATTTCAATTTTTTCTACTCGTTCACTCTATCAGCTATAACTTGTTCATTAGTAGGTTCTATCTCAATCCTTCAGACATCATCCCACTATTCGATATATTGATTAGTATGTCATAATATTGCCATAGAGCTCTGAAATTGTTTTTTTAAGAATATTAAGACGATCAAAGAAGCTGTTCAAGTACTTCTTTACATTTACACTAGCTAGAAAACTCATGTTCTGGTCTCGCGGGAATTCGAGGTGTTCCAGAATCAGGAGTAGACGATGAATAGACACTTCCTTCACTTAATTTGTAACCTTGTTCTTTGAATTTGCCATTAGCACTTTCCTCCATTTGGTTTGTTCAGAGTCCAATAATTTTTTAGGCTTGTTAGGGAGATACATTTTGTAGCAACTTGGGTTCTTTTTAAAATAAACCATAAGCATAATACATCGTAAAATCTTTCATATTATCACCTTTGAAGATTTCGTTGGCTATAATTATAACATCTTAGTCTAACATTCCACTATCTCTCCTAACTTATTCAGCAGACACAACACATATAAATTATAGAGGTAGCAACGCACTAACAGGACCTCCATCAGCGATGTGGGACGGGAATGACTAGTTCAAACTAAGAACATACACTAGAAGAACTATTGTGAAGATGAAAAACTCTTTTGTATCCCACATCGCCCAGGAAACTTGATGCAGCGTCGCCCACTGTTTATATTGGGCTAGATGTTTGAGCATTTGGCATATTTTTGTGTTGGGTTTTACTTATCACAACAACCAAAAACTCTAATGCTCAAATATTCAAAAAACTAGAATTGAAACTTTATGATTTATTTCATTTTGTCGGGGGTTGGCGGGAAGATAAATAGTGTCGTTAATTATATTTCAATAATACAAAAAATCATAACAATACAAATAAAAAGTAAAAATTCTCAAAAAATTCCAAATAAATTCCAAAGATTGATTTTTCCAAAAAAAAAAAAAAAAACTATTTAGAAGATTGATTTGACGAATTTTTTTTTCCGCGATATTATGTTATTGATGAAAAACATTGTGCACATGGTGCATGTTGAGTTTTATTGTTCACATGGTATTTCCAAGTTTTATCATGTTATGTATGAGGTATCCCTAGTTTTTCAATATAGTGCAAATATTATGCACAATGTGCTGCAAGCCTAGTTTTGAAAAAGTCATGGACACCATTGAAAAACTTTGGAACCACATACACAACATAGTTAAACTGGGGCACACCATGTGCACAGTCTTTTTCATCAATAACATAATTTCGGGGAAAAAAATTGGAAAAATCAAATTTTCAGAGTACTTTATTTAGAAAATCAATATTTGGAAATTTTTAAGAATTTTTAGTTTTTATATATTTTTTTATTATTGAAATATAATTCACAACACTAATTATCTTCCCGCCAACCACCAGTAATAACGTCCAGGTCATCAGAACTCTGGTAACGGATCGGAGTTAGGTCCGGGGACACCATAGGTTGTGTAAAACTAGGGGACACCAGAGGGTAATAGTTTTAAAAGTAGGGACACCATGTGCAAAACGTCAAAACTTAGGAACATCACGTGCATTTGCCAAAGAATTTAACACGATCTTCCATCTCGTTCTTGTTATATGTGTAAGTTGGGCTACAAAACCTAGTAATGCTATCTATAACAATAAGCTCACTACTACAAAAACACATATAGACGTCGGAGTTTTTTGGGCATACACTTCGGTTTAGGCTTAGACGTTAAGTTGAGTGACGTCTATATAAATGAGATAGACGTCGGTTTTACGTCTCACGTGCATTACTTTTTTTCACATCAGTTTTTTAAAAAAATCTGATGTCTATGTCTCTTATAGACATCAGACTTTATAGAAAAACTGATGTCTATAGGGGAGTATAGACATCAGTTTTAATTAAAAATCCCACGTCTATTCTCAAAACAGAAATTAAAAAAAAAATGAGAATACCCAACATCGTTAATCAACTTTGAATGAGGAACTCAAATCAATTAATTCAATTTATTACACAAATGAGGTATGCTCTAATAACAGAGAAACGTACCAACTTTACAAAAGTGAGAATAACAAATGTTACTAAAAAGACCTTAAAAAAAACTGTAACTAAAACACAGAAAATCATAGATCTAAAAGGCAGATCTTGAAGAACAAACTTAACAAAATCATAGTATTCAATCTTCTGGCTTCAATAGTATTGCCAAACCTGCTTTAAATCTGCGAATGACAAACACAAAAATATAAACATGGACTTAAGATATTATTGTTCAACAACCAACATATCAACAAACAACAAAAAATTTTAAGAATCTGATACAAAAAACTTATTGTTCAATATCTTGCTTCGAGAGTAAGCCTGCTTCAAATCCGAGAATGGGAAACAAAGCATAGAAACATGAAGTTAGGTTGTTATTGTTAAACACACAAACAAAGAAAAAACCTAAGAATGAGACATGATTTGTTTTTTTCACAAATTGAGATTCAAAAGTTTGAGAAATTCAAATCAACTCAATACACTTGTTCTCTCTCCCAAAACTATACCCTTCTTTGTTTCATTCTCACTTATCCTCTTTTAATCTCACAACAATTTTTTCTGGGTTCACAATAATAGCCTATCAAATACTTTCACCCAGATCCAAACTCTTCAAGGTGATCAAGAAACAAAAATTGAATTTTTAATTCTAAAAAAAGTTAAATCCATACCTTAAAATGAAGATCAACGAACAATATGAGAACTTGTCCTACATCCAACATGCTAACGGATTATGCTTCAAAAACGAATGAAGATGATAATGAAACGACACAATGGCTTTGAGGTAGGGGCGTTCTTTAGGAGACATATGAAGAGAAATAATGGAGTTTGAAGATGAATAATGGGTGATGAATGAGGAGAGAGAGAGAGAGAGGGAGATGAATTTTTTTGGGAGCAGAAGTGTAGAGGCGTAAGTATCAATCTAGGGTTGGAGTGAGGCAGTAATTAAAATACCCAAAAACTAAGAAACTAAACGTCGGTCATTCAATGTGTAATTTTGAAAACTTATTTTCAGAAAACTCGGGAAGATAGATAGACATCAGTCGTCTAGAAAGGACGTCTAGAAAGGACGACGTTTATAGAGAACCAATAGACGTCAGACTTCTAAAAAAATCTCATGTCTATTAATAGACGTCAGATTTCTCTAAAAAGCCCATGTCTATAATTTGATCGTAATTGCGAAAATGCCACCGATCCTGCATAGACATCAGTTTTTTTAAAGTCCCACATCTATCTAGTGATGTCTATAGTTGATTTTGTAGTAGTGGCTTGATTGGAAACTCCCCTCTATGAGACCTCTATAAGTTGCGCTCGTGTGTTTTGGAGAAGACTCGATGTTTTCATTTTTAGTGTTGGTATGAGGAGGACTGGCCTGTTTTGGAGAAGGCTCCATGTTTTGATTTCTAGTGTTGGTATGAGGGGGAGTCATGTATTTCCGAGACACAATTGGAAATATGGTAGATTGAGTATAAAGTTCACCGGTGTGAGTGAGATTAATATCCAATGGCCCATCAATCCTCGTTTCATTGCCCTCACTGCATTGTTCATTCACATTCCCTTTACCCCCCTTTTTTCTTTGTCTCGTCCTTCTTGGTGCTTCTTTTCCCTTCTTGCTCACACTTCACTGTTTTGGTTTTCATCAATTAGGTGAAATTTGTCGCTCCTCTTCCGTTTTGGGACATTTTTACTAATCAAACGCGCAACAACCGCCTTTGGTGGTTTATTACTTTGTTGTTGGGATGGCTTTCGCTGCTTAACAACGACTTTCTCGTCAAATGAAGCAAAAACCCATGAAGTAGTTGACAACAACACACCCTTATACAAAGATTGGTAATGATTATTTAATAATAACATGTCTCTTCCTTCAATCGAGTGGTTATATATACCCATATCATTACGAACAAGCTGTAATGTATCGTATAATTGATGTGTACATCATTGAAAATAGGGATTACCATATATGGAGTATTGATTAATAATATTTCACGGCATACCTTCAACTTCCCATACTTAATCTATCAATCACTATTTTGGCATCAACCTCTATAGAAGCCGCAATTTGGACTTGGCTCCAAGCCAAAAGCCTGGGATTGTCATACCAATTCATAGCGTTTGGTAGAGGTTAAGATCCAAATAGAGTATCTGCGACAAAAAAAAAAAAAAAAAAAAAAAAAAAAAAAAAAAAAACAGAGCAAAAGCATTAGATTCAATATTATACTACTAATAGCCAATTGAAAGGCCAATTATAAGAGTGTCCACGTAGGATATGATGTCACCGATGATATCATCGGTGACGTGGCAATTAAAATGACAACACAATTCTATTAAATAAATGCATGAGAAATTGTAGTTTAAGAAAAAAAAAAGAATGAGGCCGAAATTTTATGATATAATAACATAGAATCACGGCAGTTTATCTCTCCTATATTCACGGCAGTCTATGCCGCACATCCCATATTTATCTACCTAAATAGCGTGTTAAAATGTATTAAATTTAAAAACAAAATAAAAGAATCATTAAATCACTGTTACTCTGCAACGGAATCGCCAGTTTCCATAACTAAATTCAATTTAAATAAGGAGAATTTAAAAAACGAAATCTTCGGATGCATATTATTCGCACAAGAAGGAGAATAAAATTTATAAATCTTTAAAAGTTTCCTTTTATTTTGATATCTATTCAAATTCTGCCATTTTTTAGGGTTTATAAAAAAAAATTTAATCCCGTCCCATGCGCATAAATACTTTGAAATCACCATTGTCATTTATCTGATTATCAATATTGTTGTTTTTTCAGGTTGATATGATATAGCTTGGTTGGAAGGGGCAAACACGAAAAGAAAGAGTCACCCCTAAGGCCCTAACCCCAGGTTCACCACATATGTGACATTTTTTGTTCTTACTTTGAATTTTCTTTTGCTATCTTACATAATTTAAAAGTCGACACTCGACATTATTTTTTGCAAAGTTTGTTGAATTTGTAGGTTAGGGGCGAATTCGGAAGGACAGAGGTCTCACATGTTTAACCTTAACAAATTACAATGGGTGGAATCAATTTATTTCGTGCCGGTAGATGTGGAATTCAATGAACAGGAAAGAAACAGGTGGTTTAGCATGAAGTTAATACAGGTATTTTTCTTTTCTACATTTTTCAGTTTGATACAAATGCTTTTTATCATATAGTTTATGATTATGATCCGATTTTGTGTTAGGCATGGGAAGAAGACAAGAAAAGTAAAGAGATGGAGATGAGATTTTAAGGAGAGTTTGAAGTTGATCAGGTTAGCGGCCGAATTCATCTTTATGTCATTTATATCTGTAATCATATCATGAATCCCCTCTTCAAGTTTTGAGTCATTTCAAATTTGAAACGGTTTCTTATTTCGATCAACCTAATTTTTAGTTACATAGGGTTTATAATTCGTGTTCGGGTTAATTACATAGGGTTTATAATTCGTTTGTAAGATGTTCACTTTCAGGTGGGTGAGGAGAAGGTGCAAGATAAGGTTCAACCTTTCTCAGCGGCATTTCGTCGAAAGGTTGGCAGGCATGAGGAACCAGGCCCAGATTAGTACAAGCAGATAACAGAGTCGTCCAAGAGAAAATATCAGGGTACCCATTCCATAAAACGCAAGAGTCCAGATCCTTCGATTTGGCGTAAAACAAAAGGAGAGCGTTTGAGACATGATTAAAAGCTGTGAGACCGGTGTAAAAGGCGTGAGCAAGAAGCTGGTTGCCTAATGTGGAGTTGGGTGATTTCACGAAAGCGATGAACGCGGTGGATAGAGAATAATGGTCTATTGGTCTGGTCTGATAAGATTTGAGGAGTCAATTAGCTGGAAAAGAGAGAGAGAATCGTAGTAAGGATTTGAGCAAAGTGAGTTTTGGTAATTGTGTGCTGAGTTTTATTAGTTGCTTTGCGTCGTCTTGTGCTACTACAAGTTTGACACGCCATATCAAACTCATTGGCATCTTACGTACCGTCATTCCTGATTCCTAATTGTTGTTGAATTTGGATATAAATACCACGATCCTTGGATTACAATAAAATAATATGGAGTAATGTTTACGAGTATTTAACTATGGTCTCACATATCATATATTAATACAATACCTATAAATTTCACAGCATTCTAAGCGCGATATCGGTAAAGTTTATGGTTCTTTCATTAAGAGAAAATACACAAAATGTGCAGGATACTCTTAGTTCCTACACCCCAATTGAACGAAGATGGTGAACCAATAATCTCATTAGAATTTATTTGATAGTGGTAAACTGCTTATCATTGTATCGAGATAACGTAAATGGAGTCGTTTTATTCATATTAATATCACATACTATGTTGATCTTCAATTGATTTTACTACATTTTGCATGGTTGGGTGGTTACCTAATTCATCCATGTCGGGCATCATACCTTAGATATCACACAAATTGAGGGTTTTTGTAATCTTATTTAGGTGGATCCGATCCCCTTTTCATTTAAGCCCCACTACAGTTTCTACTAGATTGTCCTTAATTAGATAAGGAACTTGTATCAAAGAATGAGTACTTTTTGCTTGGTGCCTGCCAAGTGTACTTTCAAAATGTACCATAAGTTATTGTATTATAATGTAACAACATACTATCTAAAAGGCCAATCTATATGGAATGTGGTTGGAAAAGCTGACTGCTCTGCTGCTTGGAGGAATATCCTCCAAATAAGAGATGACATCTTAGGAAAAATGGCTGATGAGGCTAATGCAAACAATCTGGTAAAAAGCTGGCATTCAGCAAAGGACAGCAGCTTGATTTATGACTGGTTCAGACAGAAAAGAAGTAGGGTTGCTTGGGCTAGAACTGTTTGGAGCTCCTGCAGCCTTCCAAAGAGCTCAATTGCAGCCTTAGCCATTCAGAATGGTCTGCGTACAGTTTATAACCTAAAAAAGAGAGCGCTCAGCATGCCTAACTGGTGCATTTTATGCAAAATGGATGAGGAAGATGTACAACATTTATTCTTCAGCTATGACTTCTCTAGATCAGTTTGGGAAGCAGTATTGAGATGGCTTGGTTACCACAGACGTGCATGGAGTCTGAATAGGGAGCTCCAATGGTTCAAAAGAAAAGTGAAAGGGAAGGGCGGGAAGCAGGTCATGATCCGCTGTGCCTTTTCTGCTGCAATTTATGAGCTTTGGCGGGAATGCAATTTTCAAATTTTCCGAGATGTTAGTCGGAGTAGTGATCAAGTCGCACATTGTATTAAATTTCTAGTTTGTGTTCGAACTATAGATAGATTTAGCTCTTGTTTTCCGATTAGCTAATTGATGTTAGCTTAGTGGGTTTAAGCTCTTGTTAGGGTGACACTCCGTTGCCCTTTTTGGTTAGGTTGTAATTGTTCCCCATTTTCCCGTTAATGGTGAATAAAGCTAATCTTTCCAAAAAAAAATGTAACAACCCTAAAATTTGCTTAACGAAATATATAGAATTGTCACGCCGCAATTGACTACCAAGTCAATTGCAAGGCTACATATTTGATTACAATAACTAAATGGAAATAAAACAGCGGAAGTCTTAGACTAATGTCGAACTACAATCTTCAAAACGAAATCCCGAATTCCATAAACTAAATGAATTCAAATTCAAATGATGTTTATAAAATCCCCAACATGCAGACGACTCATCAATCAAGCATCAACATCAACAAGACCTGTCAAACTACGCCATCGAGGATAACGTAGGCCCCAGAAATAAGGTAGGGAACAAACCAAGAGAAGAACGTCAGCATACAGGCTGAGTAAGAATATCAAAGTAAAGAAACAACAATAAGATACGCTGGAGAATCATAATCAAAAGATATACAGTCAATCATCATGAGTATCCCACATGGATATGGAAACAGAGAATCATCATTCTTTTATTACGTTAGGCGTCGGGTCCTACCCCTAGCCACCAAAATATCAAACATCGCCGTTTGATCTAGAGTTTACGCCCCTATAACCCCGAGTGTGCACACCCCTCGCTAGAGATCCAGTAGGATGCGTACCTCTAGGAGGAAGATTAATAGGAAGTCGGTAGCTGATCTCCGACTTAGACATTACCTTGATCAGAGGATTTCATGAAGCTGCCGGCCAGACCGTAACAAGCTACTCTAGGTGGTATCATCTTTATCATGTTTTACTTTTATCAAATCAGCTCACTATCAACACTCGATAGTACTACTGAATTTACATCACATCAATCATAATCACAAGACAAATGAATCAAGAGAATATAGAAACAACAATAGAGAATACCACTCGACCGAACGGCCGAGTGATGCGCCGAGAACAACAAAGGCCGGGAGGCCGAAATCACAAAGGTCGAGAATCATGGAAGCCGAAGGGCTGTAAGATGGGTTAGCAAATCGAACAATAGTACACTCATGATATGAGATAGACAAAGACGAATCAATGGATATGATTGAGCGTATAAAACAAGATAATATGGTGATGAAGCAAGGTGATGTATCGAATAAGAATTGTGGTTAGTCAAGAGAATGGTGATCAACGTTTTTACCTCATAACGCTAATCCTTAATCATCCAATTATAAACTCAATCCACAATTCCCTAATCAAAAAGATGTAACCATAAGTCTTACAACTCACAACTATCACTAATATGAAACGGATCCACAAAAGGATCAGTGGTAAAGAAACACGAATAACTTCTACCTCCAATATTGGATGACCACCAAATTTTAGTGTGTTGTATAAGGGTATGTCAACAACCTCTCCACAAACTTTCGTCCAAAGACTCCAAGCGGATCGACGGGAATCAACTTCACAATGAACCACGAACAACAATTAGGGTTTACTCACGAAAACCAATGTAACCTTTGATACAGAAGTCTAGGTCTTACCAATTGGGGATATGTTTTCAAACCTATAGTTAGAAACATCTCCACCAAATTTCGTCTAAAAATATCTTCTGAGTCGACGGGAATCATCAGAACATCGAGGCGGCGACACAGTCTCCGGGTAGATAGACACAGCTCTACTAAAACACCTCTACCGTGAGCATCCCATGGAATCTTGGCACGATCAATATGTTCCTGGATTCTTATCAAAAGCACGGTTCTAACGCCACCAACCATTCTCTAATCAGAGATCCTATGAGAGAATTATGTGTGTTTGAAATTGACACAGTGATGCTGGTAATTTCTGCGAGTGGAGGCTACGAAAAGGAGAGAGAGGGAGAGAAGGAGGCCGAATGGTTATGAATAAAGCAAGGGTTTTCTTCATTATATGTATATAGGTATGAGGGTAGGCTCAGGTTTGGGCTTAGCTAATAGGTGGGTTGCGTGATCCAAAAACCCGACTCAAATCCGAAAGACTAACGAAATCTCTTGTGTAATTCTATCATTAGAAATCTCATAATAATTCAATCGAATCCCAATATACCCCTAATAAAACTCCCAATTACATTATAAACGTAACACGCTTATTAAATAATTACCCAAAAATACGGGGTGTTACATACAAGGAGAAAATTTACTTATATTTTTCTTTACAATGATTTCAAAGTGTTTCTTAACTGCTACTTTCTTGTGAAATTTTGATCTATTAGCATAACTTAGTGGGATTATTCTAGGTTAAAACAGATCAACATGTTAGGTCACAACTCATTCCCAAAACGGGTCCATGTTTCAGAAAATGCATCTATTAGTCCATCTAAAATAAAAAGTACAGGGAAAAATAAAACATACATTCTCCGTCTTATCTCAAACACCTCATATAAAAAACCAACAGGGTCGTTTTGATGTCAAGTATGGGTTAATTTGTCAAATGGGTTGTATTCGGAACATTAGGGGTCACGGGTCGTATAAAGCATTGTCATTACCTAACGAAAGCGAGTCGGATTAATTAAGTAGAGTTACTCCAATCACTTAAGCTTCTCAATTTTAATAGGTGTAATAATATTTGACATGATTCAAATTTTCATTTTAATGCATATTTTCTCCCTCAAGCCAATTTTTTTTCAAGAGCATGTTACATTTATCTATTATAACAAAAACATAATTAAAGAACAAAATGAGGAATACAAACGGCCAAAAAAAAATGATAGTCAAATTGAGTCAATGGGTCGGGTGGGATTTAATTCCAATAGATTCTCTCCAAAATGGGGTCGGTTAAATACAGATCATGGGTCACTGAAAGATGGTTCACCTAGGAAAAACGGGTAGTGTTTGGTTGAGTTACCACGTCAGTTTAGCTTTTGATAAGTTGGCCTCATGTGACGTGTCTTATATTCTAAGCCTATAGTAGATAAATGATTGATCACTAAACACAAGTTCGGTTAAAAACAGGGCACGAGTCACTAAAAACGAGATCATCACCAAGGAAAAGCGTGTATAGTAGTATTTGGTAGATTTACCATGTTAACTTAGCCGATATGTTAGACGTCGTGTGCCCTGTATATTATATTTTAAGACGCGTCTATTCGAATATCTTACAGATTGGACATAAAAAAAGGGTTTATATGTAACACAAAAGAGCGGGTCTATGACCCAGTAATAATATTTTTTTTTTAAAGGAGTGAAAATTTGTTGGCCCGTACAAAAATGCACGGGCTGCAATCTTAGTGAATTCAATATTAGTCTACTAATGCAACCTTTTTGTAATGTTTTTGGTAGTCTTTTAACACATGTTGGTTTCATTTTATCCTAACTCATACGCAGCAATGGGCCAAATGTGACCCAAATATGTGTGTCAAAATGAATTCGGGTTAATCTGGGTTACTGCGAGTTCATAACTAAACAATAAACAAAGCTTGTTCATGATCGGCAAATAGCGGGTCACAAGTCTTTTTTTTTTCTCCGACATATAAAGTTGTCCTTTTTTTTTTCTCTAATTACATCTATGAATTTTTGTCAATACTTTATTTGCATAAAAGGTTTAATATACAAACGAGTCATTATCAACATTTTATAACTACCCGTGCAATTTTGCACGGGTACATAAACTAGTTGATAACTAACACAAGCAGAAAATGCAATAAATCATGACATTGAAAGACCATGACGATTGCAAAAACTATACCAGAAACACTAAACCACATCCGCCTGCACCGTCGGTCCCTTTATTGTTGGCGCCACCATAGTAGCGTCCGGCGGTGTACATTAGCCAATCATAAACAAATTGACACCCTGCAAATTTTTTGAATGATTCGGAACAGTGTATGGCCGCATTTTGAAGAAGTTGTGAGATGTTGTTGGGCATAGGAAAACACCGAGTATATAAAGCAAGAATACGTGTCTCAACTCGGCGGTTGACAATGTCTCTTCCTACATGAATTTCTCAATCATGGAAGCGCATGGTACAGATCATCAACCAATGATGAACGTATGCACCCCAAGCATGCTCCTAACATCGTGATACATCAATTGCGACACCAAATAGTAGATTAAAGCGATCAGTAGATATAGTAGGACAAAGAATTGTGCAAAGTGCATAAATAAAAAACACGCGCCTAAAGATCTTCTCTCCTACATTAACTTGTAACATTGAATCATCTAAAAACTTAAGAATTATTTCATCATTTTGAAGGCCAAGCTTATACTTGTTATACAAATCTTCCACTATTGCCTTTTTCATTACGTTTAACACGTGAAATACCTTCGAACAACACGGCCATTGGATGGCAAACCCGATATCTAACGGACATGATTATTTGAAATTAGTAAATGATACCCATCATCGAAAACTAATGAGTTTAGAGTTGGATCAAACCTAGAGTACAATCACACCACAAACTTATGGTTTAGAATCATCGGGCATTTGCATAAAGATCCAAAACTAATTTCACAGATGATATCAAGCGAGTGGTTGGAGAGACGAAGGATTAATTTAGAAAGAGTTTCCATCTAAATATCACACTACCGACAACTTGTGATTCATATTCGTTGACATTTTCGTTTGTGAAAGAGGCCATCGGAATACTAACAAAGAAATGTAATTAATTTAAATTGAATTTATTGATGAACATATAAAATGATTTTAGTATATATATTGAGTTCGAAATTACACGGATCCTTGAAGCAAACAAATTAAAATGAACTAACCTTGAAAGTTGAATGTGGAACAAACCTTAAAAGTTGAATGTGGAAGTGTATGGAGAGGGAGAGAGAGAGAGAGAGAGAGAGAGAGAGAGAGAGAGGGAGAGAGAGTATATTCATCAGTTATGTCATTCCCTTAAATATCCCCCTTTTATCATGTAACTCTTTAATACATATTACGACAACAAAAACAAACTCACAATACATCCCACCATACTCACTTCCATAGTTCCATGCTAAGTGATTATGGAGTGTTTAATTGACATGGCACACTCAAAGCTACGTATTTCAAATTAAAGTTGTGACGTGCGACAGTAACATATATTTTCAATACTCACTCTAATTCATTTCATACACAGAGTAATTACCTCGGGAGTTATAATGATTGAGGTAGGGATCAGTATAATATGCAATATCAATTTCTATGGTTAATAGTGACTGTTTAATAACACGAGCAACAATAATTTCTCAATCAATTTCAACATCAATTCCCCATTATAATTCCATTAAAATCTCATATAAACCCTAATCTCATAAATCACCGAATTCAATTCATGATAATCACAACTTATCACAATCCTACTATCAAAATCATAAACTCTGATTAGATCTATCATGAAAACACATAAAACATGACTATGAAATTATTAAGGCATAGTGTAACACTATAAAGGGGAAAGGATACTTACAACACTTGATTAGGAGAGAAAGCGAGCGACGGCGGTGGTATGGCGGCCGAAGGCGGCGGTAGTGACGGTGGGAGGAGAGAGAGCCAGGAGAGTGCCGAGAGAAAAGAGAGGAGAAAGGTGTGAAAGAGATCAGAGGGAGAAAATAAAGAGAAGGTTTCTTATTTTTTTATTTTTTTTTTGTTGTACATATAAAAGAGTAAGAAGAAATTGGGTTGGGTTTTACTAGTAGAACCGTGGATAGTGATCCAACCCGGTCCAAGTCCAATAACCCAATTATAAACTTCCCAAAATAGAATTGACCATTTAATAAAATAATTCATAATTCGTCAATTGTCCAAAATAACTCTTATTAAATCTCCCAAAATGTTTAATAACACCCTAATTAATAAAAAAAAAGTCCCAAAAACTGTGGGGGTATTACAGACTTCCCTTCTTAAAATAATTTTTCTTCTCGAAGATTTAACTCCCTTCTTAAAGAGATTCCACAACACTTCTAAACCTCAAAATGTCTGCACCGCTTCTCGCACATAAGTTACAACTCAAGGGAAAATTTAACGTCGCCGGCATTGTTGATCTCAGATAACCTAGACGGTTTGTACTCTTGTTGAAAAGATAACAATCGCTTCACTTCGCCTTTGCATCTACTGCATGCTACAAAGTCATCTACACGACATTTTCAAATTAAAAGTTAAGATTAACCTACGACAAATGTTACAATTAACATACAGTTCATAACAAATAATTTCATGAGGGTTTCAAATTTTTGCCATATTCCTCTTTGCATCATTTTAAACCTTGAATATTATGTTGATAAAACCAACCATGTTCAACTAGAGGAAGTAATAAAACTTATTTCACAGTTTTTCAACTCAATCTTTATTTCTTATATTTTTTTCAATCAATTCATTAAACGAAGATTACACTTATAGACAGCAGGAAGTAACTACCTTGCATTACATGCATTCAATTTCTTAAAACACATGATTTCGTCTAAATGCGGGGATTTGGCGAGTTGAAATTTTAACCTTATGTGAGTATGCCAAAACATAAGTCTGTGTGACTGATGATATGTGACTAAATTTTTCCGAAAATCAATATGCCGAAGATAAGTCTTTTACGATTAAAATATATTGACTTTAATACCCAACCAACATAATTTATTGGCCACTGGGAGGACAAATTAATAAATTCAGATTCAATATAAATACATTAGATTCAATTGAGAGTTTGGGACGTACATACGTACTCACAACCAACTTAACAAATTCGCAACTTTTTACAAAGTAAGATAAACTGAATTGAGTATGATAAACATAAGTTTGTGTATTATATCTAAACAATTGACTAATGTCTATCTAGTAATGATGCACTCTTTATTTTTTATTTGCAGTTGACTCATACGCCATTGCTAATATAATAATTACGAATTTGTAAATTCAAGGTTCGGTAAATCAATATTCAATTGTTATTATAATAATCGCTATTTTGTGAATTCAAGTTTCAGACATTCAAAGATGGTTAACCATCGTCCAATGATTCCCAGTGACGCATTTCCATCCGACGTCGCCAAGCTCGACTTCCAAACAGTAAAGCCTCGTTTTGTCTCATTCAATCTTTTTCTTTAATGAAGAAAGGGGAAATTTTCTGATTGTTTTTTTTTTGTTGCAAAATTGATTTCAAAACCTTGGAGGATACATCAGAACCAACGGCCCAATTATTGTAGCCTCTTCGTTACCAAAGATCATGGATCAGTTAGTCATTGTTACATCGAACGGAATGAAGGACCGCAAGTGCACAGCCAAGTGATCGACTCAAAGGTGAGCATCCTCAAAACATCTGCTAAACTACAGATCTACAGTATTGATGGTCTAATTGAATTCTTGGATCTGAAATAGAAACGTAACTTGTATTTGTTCACTCCTGCTATGCCTTTGCAACTAGTATTTTATCCTAAACTCCATAACCAGACTAACCGCGACAGACATACCCCAACACCTACTCATATGACACGCCCGACAGCTTTGACCTCCACTTCACACATAAGTAATGTTGCACTATTTATTCAATTTGCAGTTGACTCATACTCCATTGCTAATATAATAATTACGAATTTGAGAATTCAAGGTTCGGTGAATCAATATTCAATTGCTAATATAATAATCGCTGCCATCTATCCGAATATCCGCAATAAACAACTCTCAACCTCGAAACACTGATCTAACTTAATCACCAACAAAGACCCGCGAGCAAGCAGAGCACGGGTGATCCATGGTGAAAAAAGGCACCCCCAGGCGGTATCAAAGCTAACAACGATAAGTGCGACCATTCATAATCTGACCCAACCCCGAAATCGGGACCACCCTAAGCCAATTATAATTGTGCATACCCAGTTGAAAACCCCAACAAGCTAACTGACGCGGTGTCAAAGAATAAACAGAAGCGGCATCCCTAGCGACCCCAGCAAAATACAAATCTACCAATCTTTTCATAAATCTGGGGGCAGCAATCTCACATGGATTACCCAAAATGTCAACCTCCATATTCCGATTAATAACACCAATAACACAAGCAAATGCAGGCCCTGAGGAGACAACACCTTTATGACGAAGAAGCTTTAGACTGCAGGTCAGTAGACTGAAGCCCCGACTCTAAAAAAAGCAAAATGGACAGCATCCTGGCCGAATAAACACCAAGCCCTCCGAACGAAAAGACAAAGTAGCGAGCCTCCACTGCCAATCACCAAAACCCGGACCAGAAGCAAAAATGATACGCTCTAAGGAAGAGCGTAGGGCCGCATCAAACACTAGCTGGGCCGACTTAAAAATATGCGGCGCACAAGTACATACGGAAGGCGAAATATAGCTTAGAAACCCCAATGCAAGCTCGAACAAGTAACAACTCGCTCTAAGGATCATAAAACTGAGCAACCGTGTCCTTGAGCTCAATGGTCTTAGCCACCCTCTACATAACCATAGAACTACAAAACTCAAAATCGACACTGACATTTGACCCCGAGGAGAGGTCTAGCAATATTAGGGGAGAAGACACCAACAAGCCGGTTCCGTTGATCCTCTGTAGGCAAAAAAATCTCAGTTTTATCAACATTAAGGTGAAGACCCAAAAGAGGACCCTCTGCTGAATCAACTCTAAGACATGGTCTCCAACCAAGGTATCACCGACAGTAGTGTCATCATCTAAATACCAAGCATGCAAACACAGGTCAAAAGAGTCTCTAATCTTACACGTTAAAGGTTGCAACACTAGAGCAAAAAGCAGCAGGCCTAGGGGTTCACCGTGCTGCACCCCCTGACACGACAAAAGAGTGTGGCTCCATAATATAACCGAGTTGGGCTGGAGTAACAGAACTCGATCCAACGAGCGAGAGCGGGGCAGCGAAGACGAACCTCCCGGAGCATAACGGTATGACCCACCATGTTAAAGGCATTCCGAAAATCTACCAATAATATCGAAAGACCCAACTCATCTCCACGACACTCAATCAAGCGGTTAACAGCATGTAAGATCGCCTCTTTACCCCCAGTGACACCCACACCAAATTGAAGGTTTGCGAAGTAATCACCCTAAGGAGGACCCAACAAAGAGGTCCCAACCTTGGAAACCAAACGCCGCCACACCGTGCCCACCGCAATAGGGCGAATGCCGCCGTCCAGCTTAGCAAGTGGAGTGAGTGACGCTCTCGCAACAAACGAACCCAAAAAAGTAGGACATTGCCCAACTAGAAAGAGGTTAACCACACGCGTGATCGAGGCAAGCAGCTCATCAGAAACTGCCACAACGGCACCATTCAAACAATCCACAAACACAAGAATTATTAGGCTTTAAAATGTTTTTTAACTAACAAGCTCATAGTCTACTTTTTGGTGCTACTCTTAGAAGCCGTCACAAATCTACACTTGGTCTTAAGTTTCAAATTATGGTTGATATTTCTAAATTTTGTACTACAAATCGACGAAAATAGATTTCAGTGTCTTAACTACAAGCTTGATGATTTAACGAAATGTTCACTTATTTGTTGAGATTATCATGATATTTATGGTGAAAATAGTATTCACCTTCTAAAGATCTGCAATTGTTTCTCATACACTGTTAATATTTGGCTGAAACGAGGATCAAGGTTGGCCTAGTGGTTAGGAACTCAACCAGTTTGGGGGTTGTCCCGGGTTCAAATCCTCATACCCCCACCCCCTCAACATTAGCTGCTCAATTGTACCCAAAAAAAATAAAAAATATTTGACTGAAACGTGTTAGATTTAATGGTTCTTTTAGACAAAAGAGTAAGGGTTGTTCACCAAATGGCAAGATTGTTGATGAAATGATGATTCTTTTGAGATACTAGTTGGAACGCCTTTATGTCAGTTGTAATATCTATCAAGTGGCTTTGATGAAGTAATTGTGTGCGTTAGTGCGTATAACGATATTCGTTAAGAAATTATGTTTATTCATATATAATTACATATTGAAACGACGCAGACGTAAGGTACACATAACAAAGAATTTATGGTGGAGATCGATTCAATTTCTACTCCAATATTTGAAAAGGTTTACTTTATTTTTCACATATTCCTAATTTGGGTCAATTTCGATTATCGGTGCTTATTCACTTATTGTGCTTTGCAATGCCACATGTTTGCGAGTTGTTACTTTCATTCATACTTATAAGTTCTGAAAGACCGCATCAATGTACATGACAACTACGTAGTAAATCGGAGGGAGTATAATATCAAGGCTTCCGAATTATGGGCTGGGTGCATATTACTCCCTCCATTTCATTCATTTCTTTACGTTGGGCCGGGTTTTGTGAGGGGAACCCAAGCCCAACGTAAAGAAATGAATGAAATGGAGGGAGTAGTTAACATTCAGATTATCTTATATTAATTAGAGTGCTCACATTTGCATGAAGTAATTATAACATGATAACTTAATGTAACAGCCACTGATACCCCTCCCACCGCGCTGCCCCTATGGTAAACTATTCCAACACAGATGGCACTACCCCATCCAACAAACTTCTTCCATTGTCCACCGCACCCTTACCACAAACGAGTCAAGCGCCTTGTTCCAATCGTACACTTCTCCACCATAGTACAAACTCCTCTACCGACCACCGCATTATCCCACACCCAGAAATTATAGCAACCAATTATACCAAATCAAATTTTACTCTTGTTGTCCTTAGTATAATTGTATGAATGTATGATACACTAACTCTTATGAAGACCCGACCCCCTACGTCAAATTCCTACACAGTACATACCCATCGTCAACGCCTCAACTCAATACCGAGCTACCCCATCATCTCAACACCCCATTGTAGTACCATGGTACCCCTTTCCCGTAAACGCCTCCACCTCCGCGACACCGTGTCACCCATCTCGTCAAAGCCTCCACCTCCGTGATACCGGCCGTGTCACCCCTTCCCATCAACACTTTACTGTGTCACCCCTCCTCGTCGACCATAAACTATTGAGAATTATTATTATTATACAAAGGCATTACCAAATCATTCACCGGGCACTTCAGAATCATGAGGAACAATAAAACCGATCATGAAACTAAAATTTATACCACTCAAAGCTACGGGAAAATCAACTTTGTTCCAACATCAATAAACCCAAACTCAGATAATTGCGAGTAATTAATTATCTTAATTAAAATTTAAAAACGGTTAAATTAAATTCTCGATCTTTAAAATAAAAACAACCATAGCAGTAACCCCAATACTCAAACTCACGAAAAAGTTGAAATCAAACTCGTACGATTTGGATCAACGGAGAAAACGAAATGGTGACGACTTCCTGCGCTAATGCTAATCAAATTCATACTCATCATGAGGATAAGATCATAACGTGTAATTTTTGTTTGGAAATTTCTGATTTTTTGCCAAGAAACAATAAAAAAACGAAGCGGGGCCATCAAATAATGGCAGTTTCGTAAATATTTAGAGGACAAGAACATGTTTGAAGGGTAAAATGGTCCACCCAACCCCCAACATCATGTTCTCTTTTATTTAAGTAGTAGATTCGCCTCTATTAACAAATTGTAATTCCGTCAATTGGAAGGAATTTTTTTTGTTTTCTTTTTTTTTGTTTATGGATTTCAACAATGTAGTAAGAAAACCATTTTGGTAACATGAAGGGAGGGACCCTTTTTTTTTCGAGTCAATAGGAAAAACATTTTTTTTTTAAATCAAGAATACAAAAAACCATTTTGGAAAAAACGGAAAGATATACTTTCAGGGAAAATTAACGCGATTACTTTATTACTTTAACCATTTAGCGATCATTTCGCGAACTTAAACGGTATAGTGAAAAAACCCCGCAAATTTGAAGATAATCCCCACTTGACCCACTTTGGAAAAATCAAACAAACTTGAGGTTTTGAGACTATTTATGCTCAACTTTGCAACCATTTCTGATATTTGTAATCCTACAAGAGAAGGTTGTCATCTGGTATCCAGTGGCTCCAAATGAAGACAACCGAAAGCAAAGAGTCACGCAAAAGGACATACATAACCAATGCAAATAAACCATAAGCATATTCCAATGCTAGTAATTACAGACAAATTGGAGGCCCTTTTTGCAATAAATCATAACTTCATACAATTGCTAGACCAACACAGAAAAAACTGGTGGATGCTATCAAGTTTGGATAAAATGTCCAAAACTCACTCGCAAAAATCTGCATAAGTCCATCTAAATTAGTACCTAATACTCTTTCCCTCCTTCCATAAATGTACTGTAATACTGTACGTTTCGACATATGCCATTTTCGCTATATTCATTGATATATATACACTGATACTGTCATACAGATAATCCTGGTTTCAGAGTTGGAATAAGTTTTGACGAGAGATGGCATTGCCATCAGCTGGCAGTCATGTTTCCTTATCAATGGCCGGGAGTTCTGGTATGCGTGGGAGGGACTGGACAGCCGCGAAGTTCAGCAATGGTGAACTGATGGGGTCTAAGCTCAAGAGTTTTCCATCACAGCAACGTACTCGAAGCCACAGTCAGTCTGTCAGACATACTGTCTGCATGTCTCTTGCAGCTGATTTTGCTTCCGATGCTAAGGTGATAATTATCTCTTACTATGAATTCACTCATATGATATTTCACATAAGACATTCTCCATTGTTGGAAGATCTTTCACTCCACAATAACTGCATTGTACTGTTTCAATACTATGACACTGCGAAAGAGTGAAACTCAAGGTGGAATTACAGAAACCCTTACTATGTAAATTCAGCTGATAAATGCCTTTGCACTGATAATCGAAGTTCATCTTGTTCAGGTTAAGGACCTCGAAGCAAGCAAAAGGGATGCGAAAACTGTGGCAGCTGTGATACTAGGAGGAGGAGCCGGCACTCGACTTTTCCCGCTGACAAAGCGCCGCGCCAAACCAGCTGTGAGACAGCTATTTTTTGGTTCCGTCGCTTCTATTTCCTCATCAACAGGAAAACTGAATGTCCTGGTGATTTACCATCTGCCCTTGACAGGTTCCCATCGGAGGAGCGTACAGGTTGATAGATGTCCCAATGAGCAACTGCATAAACAGCGGCATCAACAAAGTCTATATTTTAACACAGTTCAATTCAGCATCACTCAACAGGCATCTTGCTCGTGCTTACAACTTCGGCAGTGGAACCAGTTTCGGGGATGGGTATGTTGAGGTGCGTGCTCCATCACCTGCAGATTTCTCATTCCTTTCCTTCCTCCAACTCAACACATTCTGAACATCTATAAAAAAAAAATATGGGTATGGTATGACCTTCCTTTTTATGTGTGGATGCTCAGCTACTTTTAGCAGACATGGACGGAAAAGTACTGAGAATTGAGAAACGTACAGTTTCTTCCGTCTCTAAGGCTCCTTTAAAGCCCCCCCCCCCCCCCCTCCCGTCCTCCTCCCAAACCCGAGACAACAAACAAAATGTCGCACATCTCAGGTTACATTACGGTTGGACTTCACTAGCTAGGTTCAGCAGGTGAATCAGAATGACACAAGGCAATAACAATGATGTTGAAACACCTAACAATAGTACATGATTTCTCCATTATTCAGGTTCTCGCTGCCACACAAACATCAGGGGACGAAGGCAAAAGATGGTTCCAGGGTACTGCTGATGCTGTACGGCAGTTTGCCTGGCTCTTCGAGGTAATTTCCAGGATTTATGTCCTTATGATGGAGCAAGCCTCAATCTGAAGACTTTGGATGCTAAGAAATTACTCTACACGCATATCACAGGATCAAAGAAGCAAAGATATTGAGGATGTTCTGATTTTATCAGGAGACCACTTATACAGAATGGATTACCTGGACTTCATTCAGGTGAGCATCTTCGTACTCCACTAACCTACTCGAATCCCTCAAGAATAGCTGATCACCTGATCCAGTTGTTCAATAAAAAAAAAAAAAAAAAAAAAAAAAAAAAAAAAAAAAAGAAACTAGACACACATATCTGAATTGTCCCGTGACTAATGACTATCCTCGATTACAGAGTCATCGGCAGAGTGGCGCAGACATCACTATATCAAGTTTGCCAATGGATGACAGGTATTTAAATCTGTCATCAGAATCTTTCTGCTAAGAGAGCAATTCCATATTTAGAGTACATGCTGGTTTCTCAATGCAGACATTTTAGAAAGCTCAAGCAGAAAACATATCTAAGATGCAAGCAGTACATGTAGCTGAATCCTCTCTTTATGTGTAGTCGTGCCTCAGATTTCGGTTTAATGAAGATAGATGACACAGGAAGGATTCTATTCTTCGACGAAAAGCCTAAAGGAGATGCTTTGAAAGCTATGGTATGTACTCAGTACTACAGCATTTCGTTTTAAAGTAAAACACAGCAATGACAGAAAATGAAAAAAGAGCAGGAGAAAAAATTCTGAAAAAACAGTCTGATATTGGTGAATTCTTCAGGCAGTTGACACGACAATTCTAGGACTATCAAAAGAAGAAGCCGAGAAGAAGCCCTACATTGCATCTATGGGTGTCTACATCTTCAAAAAGGAGATACTTCTAAACCTGTTAAGGTAACTTCACTTTTTCCAGAAACCTGTGACAATAACAGTAAGAGTTGCAAGAATGCAGGGGTAAAGCTCAAATTATGCTCTTCCTTTGTTACCCAGATGGCGTTTTCCTACTGCAAATGACTTTGGATCAGAGATCATCCCTGCTTCTGCTAAAGAATTCAATATCAAGGTAAAATTGCAACCACCACACAGAAATCGAGATTTTTATGCCCATTATCCTCGAAAGAAAAACCAAAAAGTAAAGAAAGAGCATTTGCTTTACGACTGAGCACTTTTTATGAACCCTCCTAGATCAGATTGCTCAAACCAACTGCTGTTTTCTTTCACCTTTAATTGCTCAAACCCGTTAATGGCAGCTTTCTGTTCGTGAAACACGATTCTGCAGGCTTACCTATTCAATGATTACTGGGAAGATATCGGAACAATCAGATCATTTTTTGAAGCAAATCTTGCTCTAACAGAACATGTAGGTATCAACAATAAGCTTCTTTCTGCGCTTTCATATAACTTGTATGCAGCTCTAATAATTCTATGAATGTTACAGCCTCCAAGATTTAGCTTCTATGACGCAGAAAAGCCAATGTACACATCAAGAAGAAACTTGCCCCCAAGCAAGATAGACAATAGCAAGGTCTTTCATTGCCCTACCTTTGCTTTTACAGGTGCTGATCTGATGAAACATAAACTATGGTACTGATATGATCTATGTTTGCCATCTCCAGGTCGTGGACTCTATCATATCCCACGGAAGCTTTTTGAACAACTGCTTCATAGAGCACAGCGTTGTTGGTATTCGTTCTCGTATCAACTCAAATGTTCACTTAAAGGTGAGTACAAAGATTCACTTCTCCATCCACTAGATCTGCAGCTTTATGGCCTCTAAATATCGGATTTTAGTCACTGCAGCCCTTGGTCCAAACATCCCATACTCAGCACTCTGTAGACAATAAACCTTATCCTTTACCACATAAGAGAGGGAAAACGAAGGAGAGTTTTGACCATACTTGATAGGGCTGAAACTTATCTAAAGGGTATCAATACTCAAGTTCATCATCGGTACCCTGGGAAATGGTATCTGTATATACAGATTATGGGAACCATGGCTTTACAGAAAAGATTGTTATAATGTCTTACAATCCTAAAATTGCAAAACCTACATAATTCTGTAAACTGATCCTTTCATTGCAATGACACAGGACACAGTGATGCTTGGTGCAGATTACTATGAAACAGAAGCAGAAGTTGCATCATTGTTAGCCCAAGGAGGTGTTCCAATTGGGATTGGGGACAACACAAAGATCAAGTACAACACAATATGACATAATTCATATCAGTTTCCAATCGCACATTCACAACATTGCCACAGATAAAGGCACAGAAGCACAGTTAATAATTTCTCACCGGTATTTGTATTCTATTTGCAGGAATTGCATCATTGACAAGAATGCCAGGATAGGGAAGAATGTCATAATTTCGAATTCAGAGGTAAACAGGCTCTTACTCCAAACTTACTTCAACAGCATCCTCGGAAGCCTCAGTGTTGGGCAATCAGTGCTAACACACACAAAAATAGAGGAAAAGTGCAAGAAAACGATTTAGTGTGGTTCGGCGTAAGCCTACTCCACAACACAGCTATAAAAGTAGTCTCACAAGTACAAGTTCAAGGCATACTTGACAATCTTCACACAAGTACCGACCTAAACCCAAGTATACCCTCTCACTCAAAGGAACTTAGATGGAGAAATCTCACACAACACACACTTTTTGTTGTGGCTACTCTCTATTTCTCAACATAACCCAAAGCCCTTATTTATTGAACTAAAGCTAACTATAGAGCCTTCTAGGAGTACATGTACTAGAAGTATGCACATATGCTTTACAACATGCATTTATTCAACTAAATGCATACCTTTTTCATATTCCACTAATTTAATTTAATAAGGAATTCAAATAGTCTCATAATTTGTTGTAGTAGCAATAAATACGGTAGTATGAAGCACTGGATAGAACAAGGTCCTAATTATAACTGTTCTGGCTTTCAGGGAGTACAAGAAGCAGAGAGAGCGTCAGACGGGTTCTACATTCGATCTGGTATAACTGTCATACTAAAGAACTCAACCATCAAAGACGGCTCTTTAATATAACAAGGTAATCAGCCTATCATCCAGGGATGGGAATATGAGGATGATAGCCAGGCAATTAGATCACAGATCCAGAGGAATACAACAATCACGGAGAGTGGAGACCTGAACTTCACACCAATTTGCTTAAGGAAAATTCTCTATGGTCTTAAGGTTCATGGGAATTTCCTATCCAGGAGAACGAGCTAATTGCTAACAGCAGTATCCTATGTAGAGAAATAAAACCTTATATTGATGGCAACAAAACAGCACCTTTTTGCCTCTTGCTTGGACATTGATCAAATCTCTATTTCTAGTTGCATAATTGCAATCTCAATTTCTAGCACTTTTTCATAATTTTTTCCTCAAGTATATTTTAAAAAATAGTACCAAACAACATAGGGAATGTAAAGTGCAGAATCTTTATGCAAATTCTAGTGTGAGACGGTCTCATCGTATGAGACCTCTCACACATTTCAAAAGTAACTATTACTTTTTAAAGCTAGTTATTTCAAAAGTAGCATGCTAATTCATCAAAAATAACTGATTAATTGGTCTCATACGATGAGAAGGTCTCACGATAGAATTACTGGAATCTTTAATACCATTCAATAGCCTAAAACCAATTGCCTGAAACAGAGAATTCTTAGGATCAAGCTCACTCCAAGCTTCTCCGTTAATATGAAATGGATGGGAAATTAGAATCAACCATAACTTCTCCAATTATTAATTTCCATATTTCCTTTGAATAAACTCTTCGAATTTGACGGCTTATCTAACAGCATCTGTTTAGTTCTTTCAGACCAATTAAGTATGATCAGTAAGTTCTCTCACCAGAAACAGAGGAAGTATACAACTATGAAACATCAAGAAGGAGAAGCCAATACTAAATTACTAACCAGCAGAAAGAAGAACTGATATTAGAGGACGAGCATTTCACAATGGAACATCAACTCATGTTCAAAACGTTCTAATACAAACCGCTCCTCTGGAGCTATGATACTAGTCACAGTGCATTTTTCTTCTGAAAAAGGTTTCCTACCTGTTCTCCCAGCTCTATGTAGATAGTGCACAGCACTTCTTGGAAAATCCAGGTTGTATATATGCGTTGTCTCTGGCAGGTCAACCCCTCTTGCAGCTATGTCGGTTGCCACGAGAAGGTAGCGATTACTTTTCCTAACCTCCTAAATACAAGAAAGGAAAACACTTCAGTTAGTTATATAAACAGACCTAGGGGGCAATAACACCATTCAAAATATGCACAGTAGTGACTTGACTTATCAAAGAAGATAAACGATAAAGTAATTTCAAAGTGCAAACATCCATTTACTGATATATTCAAAACCAATTTAAGGATGCTTTAGTAAAGACTTCATAGGTCAACCTACAAATGCACCAAGAAGAATGTTTGTGATTTTTATTTTTCCTAGAGGTAGATAAATGCATGACACCATAATGGGTTTCACTTTAGATGGGAGACGGACGCAAACTTGACTTCTTCATCAGCCAGAATTTCATCTTCAACCAATTAATTTTTTAAAGCAGATGCACAGCTAGGCCACAATGTTGAAGCATCTACCATTGGTTCAAAGTATCAATCCTGTGACCTTACAGTACTTCAGCTTTGCCCGTTCAAGTATATCACAAGCAGAAAGAACGGAACAGATACTGAATCAAATCGAACAAAAATCAAAGCACATACCAGAAGAGAAGCTGCTCGGGAATTGAAATTCTGGTCTTCCTCAAGAAGGGAGATGTTGGAATATTCTGTACACGAGCACTTCATAAACTCAATCAGAGCAGTTGTCGTTGGCATGTCACCTGCCTTTTTCGACTTCTCAGACTTCAAAAGAAAGAGATGGGTTTAGAAATTCTTCATGCATCCCCAATGATGATGACATTCATATGGAAATATATGACACGCAATACTCAGGCTTTGGGAAAAAGAAACATACATCTAACGCAATTCTGGACTGTAACTCTGCAACATTTAAGTTTTTAGTATCTATTCCTCAGAATTGGTCGGTAAAATGGTAAAGCCAACACAACAAGAAAGATATTGGTGCTCGCAAATATGGCATCCAAAGCAAACTTATAAAGTCAAAACCAAGTACCATCAAAAATATAAGAGCACAGGACTCTCCCTGGTTGAAATGGTTTCAAACTAATAACAGTTTCTTAAATTAGTCTTTGGGGTGGGGTAACTGGCAAGTGAAACGAGTTGAAAAAAAGATCCTCTCAGATCCATCTATTACCAGTTGCTTTCATGCCCGACTTTTACTGCAAATTGCACTTTGGGCATACAGATGAAAAAGCTTAGTAATTGCATCATTAGAAACACTATGAATGGCCAAAGCTCCTATTGGAAGACCAGTGATGTAGCCATTAAGTCATTGGAGGACAAATTACACATCCCCTGGACTTAAACGGTGGGATAGCCCATTCCTATTGAAGCCCAACAAGTTTCTATAACCGATGTGTACATCAAGTCCCCTGTATGATCTTTTTACATAAAGACACTCTTGTCCTGGCTTTGCTCTAGAACTGTGTAGCCCAGGTGACACAGAAGTGACAGCGTGACCGTCACCAGCAACTGGCTTTACGCTAGAAAAATTGAGCTCAGGCAAACACTGTGAATACTCTTGGGTAGGGCAGAAATATGGTAGTATAGTCTGCTCTGTAAATACATTGAAATAGCTCATGGGGATAACCAAACCCCAAAAGCTAAAGGAGGGTTGAGCCCTACCCATACAAACCCCACATCAAGTACCCCATAACCTAGGGCGGACGAGTTCCCATGCCTTATAATGGGAGCTGTAACAGCCAGAAGTATTAGAGGATCTCAATAAAAGCCAGACTATCAGAGGTAACAAAGTCTTACCCCAACTATAAAAGTTGACAAAGTCTTGTCCAGAAATGAATATTCCTGACAAAATCACGGCGGAATGTAACCCTCGAGGCTTCATAATTTGGAACCTTAGCATGTTAACTACAAAGCTCATTTCTGTCTTTCTATTTGCTCTTTTTTCTTTGTTTATGGTGAAGCTCAAGGAAGGGGGAAGGTATTGTGATTCAGAAATCTGAAGTCAATGGTCATATATATGATATAATTCATGAACATAAGTTTGATCTGCTTCTGTGACATCATAAGAAAGGCTGGGCCGCATTTTCTTGACACTATACCAGTGGTCTTCAAGTCACCACTCACCATATGCCAATAAACTACGGTCAGCGCAATACTCCGCAAAAATTTGACATGGGTAACTCAGAAACAGCCTCTATGTTTCATCATAATATTGTGTACATCTGACCCCCCAACCTGGCCATAAGTGGGAGCCTTTTATGACTGAGTAATGGTGTTGTTATGCTATTCAAGTTGACAGAATCAGAATTCATGATCAATAAAAGAGCAGTAATAGTTGAAAATATTCTACAAACACCAGAGTAACACTAAGTATGAGGTATACAAAACTAACCTGTTCATTGACGAAAACTATGGCAGACTCAGGCAAATCGTACTGCAGCAAGGATAAGAGAGCTTGATAGTTCATGTTTCTTGGAGAAATCTGTTGAATAAAATATCGACATAAGTAGTAGGGAAACAACTATGATTGAAAAAATGACAAAAATAAAAACAGGATGAGCAGTCTTTGGTATGCATGGCAACATACCATGTATCTATGGTGCAACTGAGAAGGCATTGGCCTTATCCGATTCACATGGACATGAACAACATTGCTCTGTCAAAAGATAATTTACAACATAAACAAGCAATGAGCAATATGCTTGCATGAAACAACGGCTGATGAAATGTTAATCTTCATGGAATGGTGATAAGAGAAGATAAACAGACCTTTGTCCATTTCTGCTGTATACAATTATGTAGAAAGTGGTTGTGCTGAGGGATAGATGCGCTGGCAAATACGGTTTGCCGAGAGTGGCTTGCTGAATACAATGTCAACAACTTCCGCACAGATCCAGCTTGTTTAGAGGAGTTAAACATGAAATCTACCTGAGAAGTAAATAAATCCATCATTATTTCCTTTCACAGAAAATGATTCCAATATCCAGGAATAGAAGCCATTCTAGCAAAATTCCTGGATGATACACAAAAACTACAGGCGTAGGGGTGGATAACCATCACAAGAACTAGATAGGCACATGCTTAGTTTAAGGAGACGCAAGGCGCACCGAGGCGCTGGGGGCCGTTGCGATGAGGCGCGACGCGAAGGCGCAAGCCTCATGCACACGAGGCGCACTCATTTAGCGAACAAAATTATATTTTACGAAACCACATGTTGAAAAAAATAACCCCTTTTTTGGTATTTAAAGAGGGACAATGGGTAATTAAGTATAAACAAGGGATTAAGGGGCAAAGGGAAGTATAAAAATAAGGTTACAAGTTGGAAATTGCACAGGTTAAGCGCCTCGGTGCGCCTCAGGTGCGCCTCCTGCACACTTGTGCGCCTCAAGCTTCTGAGACGATGGCAGCTGCGCCTCAGTGAGCGCCTCGGGCGCGCTTTTTTAAACTAAGGGCACATGTTCTATCAGAAATATCCACTTGTTAATGTCACAGTCACCACTTATGCAGGTTGTGATAAGCTTTGACAAATTCTTGTTCAATCAATGCTACGACATTGAATAGGTAAAAAATACTTCTTTACATTGGTTCTTGATACATGGAAGTATCAACAGTTCTGATTTTATCTCCATGTCCAAAGAAGCAGTTTCATCCACCTTTAGGCAATAGTGTCATATCTAAGATGAGACACAAATACAATATATACATAGAAATACGTTCACAAAATTCTATCACACACAAAATACTAAAATAGCCAATCTTTATGAAAATCCTTTAAAGGTCAAACGCTACAACTACTTGGTCTGTAGAGAAAGAGACATAATAACTTTTCAATTACCTCATCGATTATGAGCACTCTCATAGCTTGAAGATCTAGAGCATGCTTATCAATCATCTGACACAAACTTGCCACAGTTGCCACCACGATAGTCGGGGGTTCAGCCTAGAATATTTAAAGATATCATAAACTGTGTTACAGCAGCACTAGAGGGAATCACATAATTTAATACATACTTCCATTCTGTTTCTACAAAATCAAGGTAAGCGTAAACCTTTAGCCAAATCCTGTGCCTCTTCAACATTCCCCCATCTAGAAGGGCCATCACTGTTCCTGTCTTCTGCTTCTCTGAGCTCAATTCAGCAGATTTTGCACCCAACATGCGCGCAACTTTAGCAACCTTAAAGAAAAAACCATCACACCATCAGCATAGTATACTTCAACTCTAATAAATGATAAATTGAAACACTTTGATGGAGAGAAGTACAAGGAACCCCGTTTTTTTTTTCTTTCATTGGCAAAACGGATCACAATAACTTGATTGTAACAGATAACTGGAGACAAAAGATACTTACTTGCATACCAAGCTCCCTTGTAGGAACCACAATTAACGCTTGGACAGCAGATCGTTGTGTATTGATCACTGAGTAAACCAGAAGGAGATATGTCAACGTCTTCCCAGATCCTGTCTAAAGAAAAAACAAAGAGAAACATAGAATTGATTGACCAAAATGAAATAGAAAAGAGGTATACAAAGGCAAATGCACTTTTTCTATTTGCAGTAAAGAACTTCACTTCTCGCATGGCTGCACTCGTAAGTCATAACTGAAAGGATTTACATCCAGTAGATCTAAGGCTCAAATTTTTAAGGTACGTCTACCACCCCGTGGAAAGCAGTCTCCAAGCTTCATAAAAATTAGGTTTTATCTTTTAGCCACATCACCACCCAGTAGAAAACAGCTTTTCCAGTTAAGTGTTCATCAATGATGTATTCTGTTTTTCTAAGTCAAAAGACCAACGTAAGAGAAGATACCAAGATACTCAAAAGAGGATACCAAGGGGGTTAAGCCCAATTACAGAAGATACCATGGGTATAACGCCCAATTACGGAAAGAGAGCAATAAAGCTTTATCCACGAAAAGGAGGAACGTCATGAGAACTTGACTCCAAAATGAAATTTAAAATCCTGATGTTAAAGCAACATCCTCACAGATAACAAGATTTTATTCTTTCCGAGTGCACCACAAAACAGCTAGTGGAACCATCTTCCAAACGTCAGTTATCTAAGCCGTATTCATCCTTATTTTACAGGCATGTCGAACAACTGTAGCCTTATGGTGATGAACCCGACTAAACCCAAAGAAAGACAAGGAATACGCATTTTTTCTAACTTACTAGATCAAAAGATCATAGGACGTGTACTTAGTTCCTTGCCACTATTTAGAGTAGCAAATTCACAACCGTCCCATACATATCTTTTTCATCTCATTTGTAATCAAGGAATTGCTACATCACCAGCAATTCTAGGGTAACAATCCCACATAACAGCAAGAGAACAGATAATATTCAAAGAATTGAGCATCACAGATTTCTACTGCTTTAGAAAAAAAAATCATAAATCGAACTGAATTGTTTAAGTAGCAGGTAGCATTTTACTAGCTGGTAGGTAGCTGTTAGTAGTTTATTGATATACTAGCTGTTCTAAATAACATGTTTGGCAAACTTAGCTGTTGAAATAATGAAATTAAGAAAAACGTAGAAGAAAAAACATATGAAATGCTACAAATACCTAGGAAATGCTAAAAACAATAGCATTTCATAAATGCTCCGGGAAATGCTACAGTACTTTTTAGTCCAGATGCTACTTTAAAAAATGGCTACCAAATGTGTAGATTAGCATATTGACCTGGTAAAAACGCTAAACGCTACCTACTAATGTATCACCAAACAAACCCGACATCGGTGATAAATTCAATGCATTATGACAGATTAAATGTTCTAGGAGCATATATCTGACATGTGGGAGTTCAGTGGTAGTCCAATGTGATTGAATCAAAATCAAAGCAATGGTAGAAAGAAGAAAGTTGACCTGTGCATGCAGTACACAATCAGAGCCCGAAAAGAGTACAGGAAGACCTTGTTGCTGCACCTCTGTTGGATTAACAAACCCTAGTTCTTCCATTCTTCAATATACAGGGAGATAGACAGAAAAAAAAAACACACACACTCAGCACCCAGTGAAATATATCCCTAACACGGTCCAAATGTACCCCTAACACAATGGAGGTGATTCTGAAATCGTAACACGAAACATTTTAAACATACATACATTGACACAAACACATTTTAATCATCAACACAAAAAAACAAGTCTCTAATAACAAGCTCATAATAAAAATTGAACCTGGTTCTTCATTTTCAAGATATCAAAATTACAACAATATCCCAAATTTAACAACAACATAACTCCACCGCCTCAAAATATTCCCGCCTATAGCAAGGTACTGGGGGGTTACGGATGACCCATAATGAAAATTGCGGCAAAAAATAACAAAAATTAAGAGAGTGGAGTGAAGAAATGAAACCTGGTGAGCACGTGATCAGGCACGTGACCTTGGCAGAGTTGGCGGAGAGTAGAAGAAGCGGGAGATTGTGAAACAGAAGAAGCTTCGTCAATTGGCGGGGAAAATTCAAGAGAAGAAGAAGCTTTGATTAGAGAGATTGATTTTGGGGAAGAGTTGGGGAAATTGTTGAGTTTGTTAATTTGGTTGAGTTTGGGGTTGTGATAACGGTTGGAAATTGGCGGGAAGGAGAAGGGTTGAAGAAGATGAAATGGGGTGAGGAGAGAAGCCATTGAAGAGATGTGAGAGAGACAACGGAGGTGAGTTAGTCTTAGCAAGTGAGGTGCATACTGCATACAGGCATAGTGGTGATCATGGGCCGGGCCGGGCCTAGGGTAAAAAAGTTGGCCCATTATGGGGGTTGGGCCGGGCCGGGCTTTTCTTTCGGGCCTAATCGGTCGGCCCAAGCCCGGCCCGTGCGGGCCAAAGTGGGCTTTCGGGCTCGTTCGGGCTTTTTTTAAAAAAAAATCTCGTATTATCTACTTTGTACGTTTTTTTTATCACTTTAATCACTAATATTATCCACTACTTGCATATTTAGTTCAATAATAAATTATTATACATATTTAAAGAGGTTTTTGATGTTTTTGTCATAATTTAAAATATTTTATTTTATTAATAGTAATTTTTTTATTATTTTAATATGCTTTATTCAGTACATTTACCCTAATTTTGCTACATTGACAATTTAATTACCAAATTCGTCATAATCCGACATCATTTACACTATTTTACATAATTTAGGTTTATAAAATTAAAAAAAATTGTGTTTATTTCTAAAAGCGGGCCGGGCCGGGCCAATTTTCGGGCCACAAGCTCGGCCCAAGCCCGGCCCATATTATTGCGGGCTTTTTCGGGCCGGGCCAAAATCGGGCTTTCGGGCCTAGTTGGTCGGCCCAAACCCGGGAAAAAGTCGGGCCGGGTCGGGCTTTCGGGCCTGGGCCTTTTGATCAGCTCTAGCATAGTGCATAGGTGTGCCTTAATTAGTTTTTGTTTTTCATTTGGGTAAATCTTAAGGGCCCGTCGTTCTCAGTTTTTGGAATTTTTGCGTAAAAATTTGAGTTAAGTGAGTTACTAAATGTATTAATATTGTTTGTTTCTATAATAGTTAAACAAAAAATGAAAAACTGAGTATTGAAAATACTTATTATGATTTTCGAAAGCACGACTTTGGCAACGAAAAACAGAAAACGATATCGAACAGGCCCTAGTTATGGATTTGTGGCCAGTGTGCTGGTCATATTTGACAATAAGACTACTTCGGACGGGATACGCCACCTACTCTATATATCCGATCAGAAATGACAATTTGGTCTGAAATCAGTTCTAATATCAGCCATAACTTTAACTGTATAGCTCTAATTGCTTAACTCCACCAACTAAAATGCGTAACCCTTGTAGCTTAACTCCAGAAACAAACTATCTAACTCTAATCATTTAAGTCCATTAACGGAATTGACAGAGACGTGGGGGAAGCTGGGCGAGCTGGGCCCATGCCCAGGGCCCCATTATCTCAAGTAGATATATATACATTTTTGCCTGCTTGAGGATCAAGACAGTTAAATTATCCTAGTGGTAAAAAGCATGTAAAATGTGAAGTAGGCGTGAGTTTGAAACCCATTAGGCCGCTATCCTTTGATTTTGTTTTTGTTCTTTCTTTAGTTGTCGAAGAGTTTTAGTTTATTATTAGTTTTTTTTTACGATGACATAAAATGTCCGTATGATTTTCACTATTAGCGAATGTTTTTTTGTTCTTTAGTTGTCGAAGAGTTTTAGTTTATTATTAGTTTTTCTTACGATGGCATAAAATTTCCGTATGATTTTCACTATTTAGCGCATGTTAACGACTTAACGTCTTTTAAGGGCCCCCTATTTAGCTCATGGTAACGTCTTTTAAGGGCCCTATTTTGGAATTTCAACCAAGTTACCTGTTTTAAGGGCCCGAACCTTGAATTTTCGCCCAGGGCCCCCATTTTCTCCCACACGGCCCCCGAATTGTTTAACTCTAATAAAATCAGCAATTTCACTAACTCTAAGTAACACTACATAACTCAACAGTTGAAACAAATAACTCCACTAAACTGAGAGCTTGTTTGGGTAGGGGGATTTGGAGGGAAGGGGAGGGGAGGGGGAGGGAGGGAATTTGTATCCCTTGTTTGGAACTTTGGATACAAGTTTGAGAGGGGAGGGAAGAGAATGGAGGGATTTGGGAGGATGGATTTTCCCTCATTTTTTCAATTTTTTGTCTCTTCAAAATTGGAGAGATTTGGAAGGAAAATGTTTTCAAATTAACTAAATGCCCTCACAATTTATTATATTTAAAATTAAACTTATTAAAATATACAAATCTAATCCCCTATGTTTTCTCTCTCCTCCCTCCTTTCCCCCACCACTGCCGCCACCACCTCTCCACCGTTGGCATGCACCAGCCACCACCTTATCCGCCGGCGTCACCACCACTGCCACCACAAGACTCCGGCGAGCACTTCTTCCTTAATCACAGTCTTCGATCACCACCCTAAGACCACCAATTTTAGATCTAAGGTTTCGAAAATAAAAATTAAAAAGAGTTTTTCCGGCCAATGAAGGCCGGTTCCGGGTAGACGACCACCAATGATAGGTGGCTGAGAGTTTGAGGGAGAGAGATGAGGGTGGGTCGTGGGTGAATCTGGGTAAAACGAGGGAGAAGGAAAGAAGAGAGAAGGCTTCGCGCGCGCCAAATGAATGGGAGGCAGTGGCCGTCGAAGGCCGAGGATGGGTCGCCGTACCTTGGCGCTTCGGGGGGTGGTGTTGACGCCGGAGTTGGTTGTCGCCGGTGTCAGGGCGCGGTGGCGGTGTGGCTGTGCAGGGAGAGGAAAGAGAAAGCAATGACTTGGGATTGGATTATTCTTCAACAATGGTGATGGTAAAGTATCACTCCCCCTCCGCTTCCCTCCTATTAATTTGCTATCCAAACAAAGGAAATCATTTTTCTTCTCTCTCACCTCCCCTCCCCTCCCTTTTCCTCTCAAAATTGTATCCAAACAGGCTCTAAAAGACATAACTTCAACTTATCTCCAATACCTATAATTCTAATACCTAAAATACATAATTCCAACTTAGTTACACTAAAACTAATCTCATTCTTTTCTTTGACCACGTACCAAGGCACCTTTACTATTCTAACACCCAACAGAGTAGTACTTATCTAAGATTCATATACAAGTTCCCTTCTTGAACATAGCCAATGCGTACCAAATCGATCGGGTTCCCTTCTTGAACATTGCCAGCGAGTACCAAATCGATAAGATGTTAAAGGCAAATTTCTAACATCAATGCTTTTGAGCATGAACAGCTTCTCCTTAGCCTTCTCGGTCTCGTTATTGCATGTTTAATTAGCTTTGAAGGCAAATAAAACCTTGACTTTAATTACAATGTCATTTCTAACATTTTACGTTTTACCACCCAAATCTTCATAACAAATTAACAACTACATACGGTGTACTCTTTTAGTCTTTTGTCTACTTGATTAATGATTATGATTATGATGGAGTGGGTGCCTTACAAATATGATATTATAGCTGCTATCAAGTATCAAGTGTCAAAGTATTAACGATTCAATGAAAGATATCATGACTCATAATTAAGAACAACTACATATACTTTATTCACATGTTGGAGTAAGTTGTAGAGTAGTAGCACGCACCCTAGTCGTGCTTGTCATCTGTTCTAATGAGAAATAGCAGAGCATATAATAGTATAAACATCTTCAAGTTGACGTTTACAAGCCACAACATTTGTAATTTTGTAAGTCAAAAAATAGATAAAGGAAATCACAAAAGACGGATGTTGTCATTTTGTTTGACTAAACACTTAAATAGTTTCACTTTTCCTACAATCGTCAAGACTAGAGTATATTATGATGACGTTGTTTTGTTAAATATCTTTGTCATGTGTACTCTCAACAACTAAATAGAATTTTGTACGGAACAGAATGAGGATGGTAGAAGGGGGTGAGGGGTGTAGCGAGAGGCAAGGGGTGGGGATGGTGTGGTCGACTATTTGGGGGCTGGGTGTTCCACCGAAAATACGATCTTTTGTGTGGAGATTGGGGAAGGGTGCGATTCCAACGAGGGCCAATATCCAAAGGTGAATCAAAGATGCAGATGTTACGTGTCCACGGTGTAATATGGCGATGGAAGATGAGATGCATGCCATCATTTTATGTCCAGCGGTGAGGGATGTGTGGACCGCGGTGGGGGTGGAGTTGGAGATGAGGGAGGGGTGTAAGACGGGGTTCGATCTGGTGGACCAGTGGTGTACGGGTAAAGGGGAGAGGAAGGAGGTTTTAGCAGTTGTGGGGTGGGCTGTTTGGAATGCTAGAAACGATTTTGTTCATAGTGGGAGGGTGACGGAGGCAGGGCAGGTGGCTCACAGCGCTCTGAGCTATTTGCGAGCTTTTGAGCGAAGGGCGAAGGGGGCCGGTGAGGCTGTTCGGCGGGAGAGGGAGGCGGAGAGTGATGCGGCGTGGAGGCCTCCACCAGCCGAGTGGTTTAAAGTTAACACGGATGGGGCGGTTTTAGGCGAGGCAGGATCAGGGATGGGGGTGGTGATTCGCGGCTCTGAGGGGGAGGTGATGAGGGTAGCTTGCCGGCAAGTGGAGGACAAGTGGGACCTAAATGTTACGGAAGCAATGGCGGCCTTCTTGGGGCTCCAACAGGCGTGGCAACAAGGCGCGAAGCAGGTGATCTTAGAGTCCGACTGTCTGCAGCTGATTAATAGTCTTAAGGCAATTTCTTTTCCGTCTAGTTACTTTGGTACGGTTTCTTTTGACATTTTCAATTTCTCGCGTAGATTTGATTCTTTTAATTTTAGTCATGTTAGAAGGTCTGGGAATAAGGTTGCACACCTTATTGCCCACTTAGGTCCGTTTGATTATTCGACAAGAGTGTGGGTGGAGAGCGGACCACCTAATGTACCTGATTTGGTGGCCGCGGACTTCATTTCCGCGGTTACTTGAGGTTTTTAATATATTGTCCTTTCGTTTCGAAAAAAAAAAAAAAACTAAATAGAATTTTCTTTTTATTCTAGAACTTTAAGTTGCACAAAATTTTAGATCGAGGTTCTATTATATTGTGTACTTCTCTCATTTCGTGCTCTTTTTTAGACCATTTAATACGGTTTAAACAATCGTGATAATTCGTCTTAATCAAAGAAAAATAGTCTTAATTTTATTAATTATTGCATCATTTCGCATAACAAATTATATATCAATCACACGAGATAACAATCATAATATAGTGTGTGATTGTCGTTCTACACTTTCAACGACAACTATCCCGACAAAGGCCAAAATTCTTCTCCTCTTGCATGACATAATCACTAGCGGTAATGACCATAGGTTCATCACACTATGAAACAATGTATCTTTATATTTGCATGACCTCAATTTAAAGAAAAAATCATTAATCGTGGTATATTGTAATATTAGTTCTTTTAAATTTTTTATACCTTAAAAAAGCTTTATTAGCGATCAGCCAATATCATTTTCAAAAAGTAATCTCCATTTTATTACAAAAATGTCATCCCACATTCTTTCAAAATGTCACATGTTTCATGTGTCCATTTTGATACTACCGAGTAATAAGAGCATGTCCTCTCTCAGTTTCACTCGAGGCAGCACATATGCAAAATCACATTGTTAGCATATACTCTCTCCACAAATAAATATAAGTCGTTCTCACATATCGAGGTAATCCGTACAAATTTCAATATCTCTTAACATATATATGTAAAAATTATGAAAGTATAATTTTCCGAAAGGATTTTTCGTTAGGAATCCAATTGTATAAGTTTCATAATTTTTTCCAAGTACTTTTTCGTTAAATTGAGAGTCAAACCATCGTCTCCATAAGTGAGAACGACTTATGTTTATTTATGCAGGAAGTAATAAACTTAATGAACTCGTTGTATTTTAAAACTTTGTGAAATTCTCAAACTCGATTAATAACATTTATACAACTCGACCATAAATAAAAATGGGACATATATATATAGAATCGCTCTGCCTAAATAACACCATACGATGTCAGTTGGCACTGCGAATCTTCTATCATTCTCGATGTATCATTCTATAGATAAAATTTTTATTAACACGAAAATGAGACACAAGATCCACATCGACCATGTTGGGAAGTAGGACAAGGAGAGGTGAATCTTTCAAAACCAAAAGACACGTCTGAATAGGATTCAAGATCTTTACTCCCTTTTTCCGCATCCTCCTCCTCTTCCCCCTCCCCCATAATTATTCCCTCCCTGCCCTTTTTGACTCTTTACTCCCCCCTCTCTCTATTGTTCTTCTTCTTGACTCTTTCTCCCTCCTTCCCGCTCTCCTCCCCCCTTAAACCCCCCCTCCCACTCCTACTCCTCTCCTCTCCTCATTCTCCCTCTCATTTTCTCTCTCCTCCCTTTTCTTCAACAACAATGGCCGACTTCATCTCATCGCAAAAGTCTCCGATCATTCCCACCGCCTTCTTCGCCGGATCTTCCTCCCCCGCCGCCGACGACGATCTCGAGGAAGATTCCTGTAGTATCTGTCTTGAGCCTTTCTGCGCCGGTGATCCCGCTACGGTAACTTCTTCTTTACGATAACTCTCAGTTACTTCATTTTTTCGCCATTTTTTTGAACATTTCTCATTTCTGTGTGAATTTGCGATCATTTGTTCATATTTTGAGCTGAATTGTGTTATGATCGAGTTTCTGACTGGAGTTTGACTGCGTTGTTTGGTTCTCAATCGTCACCGTGACGCCGTATCGAGCGATTGATTCTGATTAGTTGTTGAATTGGTTTGATTTTTCTTCGTTTTGATGAGGTTGTTGAGGAATTTGACAAATGATGAGTTATTTACATGTGTAGAATGAATCTGGTAGGTTGAGATTATGTTTGAACTTTAATTGGATTGATTAAACCGATGTCGAAATCGTTTTCTGAGAGATGTATGATTGAGGAATGAAGAGTTGTTATATTGTTAAAATGTGATGCCTAGATCATGTGAAATGTTGTTATAATACGCGTTAGATAAGTCAAAGAGCTTGCGATCAAGGTTTCGGATGAACTTTGACTGTGTAGGTTTGTGCATTTCTATTGTTTTGCGGATTTTATCATCAACATTGGACAATGGATTCGGTTTAGGGGATTAGTTGCATTGTTGTATTGGCTCTAATAGGAATTGTCAGAGACTATGGTTTTAATTTGGAATTGGTTCGTTGAAATTCTTCGGAAACTGTGACTGATAGGTCGAAATCAATCATACCACCGCTGGTGATTATATAGTCTTAACGTGATGTGGTTTAAAGAGATGTTTTTATGAAGCGTATTGATCAGATGATTTTGAATTTTGGATCATTGATTTCATGGTGATAATGTATTTTTGTGTTTTTTCGGTTCAGGTGACAACGTGCAGGCATGATTATCATCTGCATTGTATACTTGAATGGTATGATTCAGTTCCGTCTTTGTAAATTTTGAGTGATTTGTACCCTACTGTGGTTTGATATATAGTGATGATTGAGACTTCATTGTTTATGCTTTGATGTGTGTAGGTCGCAGCGAAGTAAGGAGTGTCCAATTTGTTGGCAGTCTCTTGCGTTAAAAGATCCTGCAAGGTATATAGTTGTGGTTGTGACCCGTTGTCACTTATGCTTTTGGCCTTTTCGGTGAAAATAAGCTGGACTGTTTTAGGGTTATCGGTTTTGAGATAACTTCAGTATTCGTGTTTTGACCTACACCTTTTATGTTATTGGGCGATAACAGCCAGGAGCTTTTAGCTGCGGTTGAAATTGAACGTAATGCTAGGCGAAGGCGGGGGTCTACTGGAGGACCAACTTATCCTCGTCAACATCAGGATTCTGATTTAGAGTTTGTAAGTAAACTTGCTCTAGCCTGTTTCAGTCTTAACATGAAGAATTTGAAATGATTAGTTAACACAACTGTGGGAATGTGTTTTGCCAGGGGTCTCATTGGACCGATGACCCTGATTTCAATGATCGAATTATGCAGCATTTGGCTGCTATGATGAGCCGAGCTCGACAAGTTCATAGAACTGAGAGGCATAGGTCTTCTGAGCGGAGTCCTTCCCCAGTTATGTTCCCAACTCGTTTAAGCGAATCAAGTATGCATCCAAACACTCCTGAAGAATGCAACTCTGCTTATGGTTCTTCTGGAGGCAGCTCACCGACTCCTAGCATCTCATCTGTTGATGCTCAGCCTTCACTGTCTCCAACTCCATCTTTTGTTAACTTTTCTTCAGGCTCTGCTCCTAGGAGAGCCATTCATCAGTCATTCAGGTATAACCCTCAAATTTGTTCAATTCTCGATGAGTGACTTTATCGCTTTGAGAATCTAGCCTAATGGTTCATGCAGTATGTATCACTCTATATTCTCATTTTCTTTCCCTTGTTCTTGAATCCTGATCTTAGACCTGTGGAAAGACAATCACCTGATAGTACGCAGAGTCAAAGGTCAGCAGAGTTGCTTGCTTTTTCTGAGTCACTCAAGTCCAAATTATCCGCGGCTTCATCCAGGTAAAGATTTGCCTGCTGCTATAGTGAAATGACTTTAACGTGTGAGAAAGGGTTCATCTACTTGATTCTGATATCGATGGATCTTTTGCAAACAGATATAAGGACTCAATTTCTAAGGGTACCCAAGGATTCCGGGAAAAGTTTCTTGCACGTAATAATTCCGTCAAGGAAATGAGTAAAGGAGTTCAGCGAGAAATGAGTGCTAGTATAGCTGGTGTTTCACGGATGATTGAGAGACTAGATCTCAAATCGAAACAGAAATCACCCTCTGCTGAAGGTGTTAGACGTGGTGGAGAGACCTCAAACCTCTTTGCAAAAGGAAAAGGAGTGCTGGATAATTTAATAGCTAGCTCTCGTGAAAATCGTATGCCATCTGACCAAGCTGTTGATTTGCATGAGAAATCCCAGGCCACTTGCTCCATTTCAGGCCGATAAGGTGTTATTTGTGCTAAGGTTTGTTGACTCGTTCTCATATTGTCCGACTCTGGCTGCCTTATACTCCATGTGACTTGTGTGTTTTGTTTAGCCTGGACATTTTATTTTCTTTATCATTTCTTGGTAACTCTTTTGACAAACCTCCTAGCTTATTGATATTTCTATTTTCAGTACTTTCTTTTTTGGGAACTTTATAAATTTTTAGAAGTGGTAATTGTAGCTTAGATTCACACATTTAGGTTTTGGATTTTACTCTTTGGTGCATAAATAATTGTCACCATAAGGGACATCATCATTGTTCAACGCATCAAAATGGGCTCATGCTTTAAGCAAAGTAAGGGTGATGAGGGTCGAACTTGCACTACCTTTTCCTTGTAAATTCCGATAAGCTGATAATTGAGAGCCATTTTAACGTAGTTTATTATACCAGGAAACTAGAAGAACAATGAACCTTGGCTACATCTGTACGTGATTAAGAAAGTGTGGCCTGCCCTTGCTTCCCATATTTCACCAAATAGTAATTTTCCCCTTAGCTTCCCATTCCTCACCAATAGTAATTTTTCCTTTAGCCTTGGCGCACCGGTTAAGGTGTTGCTTTGTCATCAATAGGTCATGGGTTTAAGGCTTAGGAGCAGCCTCTTGTCCATAAATGACAAGGCTTGCTCCCTATACACCATTGTGGTAGGACCCTCTTCCGGACCCTCGCCTTGTGGGGATGTCAGTGTGCGCCACTCTGCCCTTTAGTATAACTTTTTTTTCCTTCTGAAGTGCTTTGGTTCCCATTTGTAATATAATTCCTCGGAACAGCTTTTTTGTGGAATTTGATACATTTCTTAATAGAACATGGTATGTCGTATTGCATCTCAAATTAGTGTGTAAGTTGGGGAGCACAAGCAGAAGAACTTTATTTACTTGTATCTTTACATTTAAGATTAAAGATCTACCAGTATATGCTTTGGATGTTGGTAGCTATAATGGATTTTTGGCCTCGTAAGTTTCCATCGGAGGAGACATTTTGGATAGGACTCGAGATCTTCCAAAGATATCTACAGACTATAACACTATAATAGGTTAATATGCAGGAGATTAGTATTCCCTGTGGCTATTTGAGCAACGTAAAGGCAGTTCTTCTGAGACTGGAAATGGCCTTAATGAACATGTCCATTTCTTGTGGTTGCTCCAGATCTTTCAGTTGGAGTGGTTTGTGCGTGTTTCTGTCTAATGATTGCATTGTTGATAATCAATCTTGTTCTGATCTGTTTGGGGGATTATTCTTGTTGTGCAGCTAATCAAGACCTTAACATGAGTGCATCAATTGAGTGCTACTTACAATATAAGAAGTGCAAATATGTTAATATCGCTTTGTATAGGTATCACAAACATGTCATGAATTATGATGCTTGGAGAAAAAAAAAGTAATGCTTACGCAAAAAACTAATAGTTGTAATTGTGAAGTTTTCAAAATGAATTCTGATGCTAAATTTTTATTTTTTATTTTTTACCTTTTTGTCAACATTTCTGATTTGTTCTGTACACAGGTAACTGAAAATATTGGAGCTGGTTGGCAATACTAGGTGTTCTGAATCCCTTGTGAAGCCTGCCTTCAAAGAAAGTATTTATCAATGTAAGCGACGGTTGTGAAGGCGGCCGATTTTACCATCATGATTGGTCCCGGCGTCCTGCAAATGGTAATTTGTTCTTTTTTTACCTGGTGACTTGGTGGATTTGCTCCAAAAATGATTTCAGGTCATGTGAATGTGTTGACTGTCTCAATTTCATATCCGATCTTATACTTCAGTTTATTTGATTACTTTCTGCTCATGTAAATCAATGTAATTTTATCCTCTCATATGAGACTTATGCACACTTTGGTGTAAGCTCACTGTACTTTGGCGATTCTCTACGAAATCAAAATTTACAGGCATTCTGAATCCCTTTAGTTTTTACAGTATCTCTGCCCAACCTAACTGACATAAGAAAGTCCAATTGTCAGGTATTCCTCATCATAATAATAGAAATCTGGCCCTCTCGACATAATTCACCATTCCCATACCTTGAAGCTACCTGAATGACTCACGGAAGCCCGGTTAGTCGATTACTGATAAAGGAAGAGAGTGGTTCATCTAATAGACTAATACTGGAAAGAAAGGAGAGAAATTGACAAGTAATGTGAGATCACCCATAGGATGTGAGGGTCTGAGGGAGTGGTTCAGGTAAATGTCACTGTAGCAGATTGTAGTTCTTGGCTTCTTGGTTCTTAACTTGTACGAAAGGTGCCATCCTAATTTCCCAAAATTACCTTTACCTAAAGCCTACGTTGTCATGCAACAGCTTTTTCTTATGCAATGTGCTTTGCGTCTCTACTTATGATGGCTGTTGTGATAAGACTGTGAGGAGGTGAACTAATAGGACCAATATACCTTCTTTGAATCTGGTGTGCTTCTTTCAGTGTGTATCTGGTGTGAGAACCGCAAGGTGTGAATCGATCTCGTAGATGGCCTTCGAGTTTGGCATTAGTCAATTATATATCTTCTTTGAGTTGATCAGAAACTAGTCTAAGTGGTCGTTTGGTTGGAAAGTGGTGAACCTTCGAATTCATTTCTTTGTTGTTGACGTCTCATGAACTTAAATTAATACGCACTGTGTGCTACAAACTACAACACGAATGAAAATGTTTATTACAGGGCAGGCCTATATATTGATGTCTATACTTGAATTATATTGTGGAGTAGGCTGCATTATGTGATGTGAGGCTGCAGATGTAAGCATAATTGCACTTATCTTCGTAGGCATGTTTAGAGTGATCAACCATTGACGATAATTCCTCCTAAAACACATCAAAAACAACAAAAATCTCTATTAGAATGGCAAAGCTAGCGTATACATATGTACAATGGGAAACAGCAGTCAGAGCTACAATGTCAGTCAGCGTACCATTAGAATGAAGGACTTGGCCAGTGATGTATGACGAGCAATTGTTGCTCGCGAGGAAGACGTAGGATGGTGCCAGTTCATAAGGCTGTCCTGCTCTACCAATTGGTGCTTGTGAATCAAAGTTCACAATTTGGTCCACAGGCAACGAACCTGATGCGACCTGCAGGGGAGTCCAGATGGGGCCTGGTGAGACCCCATTCACCCGAATCCCTCGTTTCATGAGCTGCAGCGCCAGGCTTCGGGTAAAGGCAACTACGGCACCTTTAGTGCTACTGTAATCTACCATGTTTGCATTACCTATGTAAGCTACGGCAGAGGCTGTGTTGATGATCACGCTTCCTTCTTTCATGTGTTTCAGTGAATGCCTGCATATCCAAAAATCATGGCATTCGTCAGAATGAACCTGTCATATTTATAACTGAGTTTGTGACAGGTTAGTGCTTGATTTAGATATACCTTGCCATGAAGAAATAACCGAATATGTTTGTTTCAAATGTCTTCCTAAGCTGCTCCTCTGTCATATCTTCTATGCTTTCGGTATAGAATTGAACGGATGCATTGTTCACCAGGATGTCAATGCGTCCAAAGCGGCTAACAACCTCGTCCACCACTTGCTTGCATTTCTCTTCAGATCGGAGATCAGTTGGTATCGCAATCGGCCCATCTGCATTGCTTGCCTTGGCTTCGCTTATCAGAGCTAGGGCGTCTTTTGCATCCTGATCCTCTATTTCTTTAACATATGTGAAGGCCACAGTTGCTCCTTCTAGTGCAAAGTAGTAGCATACTGCCCTTCCTATCCCTGAATCGCCTCCTGTCACTACAGCCACTTTCCCCTGCACCAGTAATAACATGTTGTAATGTCACGAGACATTAGACCTTTAGCATTTAACATTTGACGACTAACAAAGTACCAATAACCCGTGATGATAACAAGTCGAGTTCAGTTGGTAGATAATGTGTTACCTGAAGTTTGTTCGACGGCTTGTAATTAGGATTGACGTTTTGTGGGAGGGGTTTCATTAGGTACTGTTTCCCAGGCTGTGTATCCTGCTTCTGCGGTGGGTATTTCTCGACTCCGGTCGCCATTGTCTTGCTTACTAAGCTTTCAGAAATGGAACTAGCAAAGAAAAGGGTACGTTCGATCACTATAATGATTTTATTTTATAAGTACATGTTTTGTGTTCGAAGTGTTAGATTAGATAGCCAGCCAAAATGTCCAGTTATTTATAGATGCAGATCATAATTGCCATGTGCTTATTTTTAGGCAAGTCCGTGAGGAGTTTTAGGCATGACTTCATGAGTCATGGGTCGTGAGTCGTGACCTTCCCTCGAAGCAACCCGAGTTACCATCAAAATTATCCTTGTGACTTCTCGATTCATCTTTAATTCGTTACATTACTCATATTTGCCCTCTTACCTTTTTGCTCTTTTAATCGAAAACCAAAATTAGTTAAGGACCACATATGATCTTGCTTTGTCCAACTCAGGTTCGGTTCTTGTATAGTTGTATAAGTTCACAGAGTTTGTATACAACACTTGTCTCGCCCTAGAGCCTCTCCTCTTCACGTATTCAAGTGATGAAGCTGATAGAGTATACGAAAGTAAGGCGGGACAAGGGTTATATATGCAATAGTCGAGAGTGGCATCGACTCACCTATGGAGTGGTTTGATTGTTCGAAAGTACCTACTTGCTATGTATGACATTGTAGTTTTGCGCGTCCCTTCGTCCTTAATATATTACGTTTCATTTTAAACGAGTACTCGAACTTCTTATCATTGGACCGTATAAAACAGAATTAAATGACTTTATATCGTATTATATATGTTAGATATACTTTTGAAATTTTAGATAGAGCGTTAGCCTTTACGAGTTGGTTGCAGCTTTTTCCCGACTCTAGATTCAACCATCATCCATTTACTAGCTCTAATCATTGCAACATTTCTCTTTGTTTCGCTTCTAACATAAGGGGCAAATCCCCTCCGTTTCGATTCGAAATGATGTGGACAATGCGAAAAGATTTTGAATTAATTGTTCGTAAAGCATGGAATGAGAGATTTCATGGCTCTCACATGTATAGACTCGTGAAAAAATATAAAAGTTTAAAGAAAAATGCAAAGGAATGGAACAAAACAAAGTTGGGCAACATTTTCAAACAACTTTCTTGTGTAGAGTTAAAACTAGAAAATATACAAAAGGCACTACTCGTAAATAGCAATAACATGCAATTAGAAGTAGCTCAAGAAAACCGGGTAGGGGGGCAAGTGGGGAGCAGCGATGCGTCAATAACTAGCGAGCTATGGCGCCGTTTGTGGAAGCTCAAGGTCCCTCCGAAGGTGAGGATGTTTATTTGGAGGCTGTGTAGGGGTGCAATCCCGTCGATGGCTAATATCAATAGACGGGTAAGTGATGCGGATGTCCTCTGTCCAAGGTGTGGTGTAGGACTAGAGGATGACATCCATGCTTTGATTTTCTGTCCTGAAGTTGTCCAGGTGTGGGAGGAGGCTGGCTTTGACACTAGTGAGTGGGGTAGTTGCAGAAGGGTAGGGATTTGGTAGAGCTGTGGTGGGAGAAGGTGGGGAAGCTGATTTGGAGAGAGTTTTAGTCACTGCTTGGGCCATTTGGTTTGCCCGTAACGAGGCGGTCCACGGAGGTGCTGAGACCTACGGTGGGACAACGGCGCAGCGTGCTGCTAGCTACCTGGAGGCTTATAGGGTAGCGATCGGGAGTAAAGAGGAGCGAGAGCTGAGAGTCGGGGAGGTGGGCTCGGAGGTGTGGTGTCCACCACCAGAGAGGGTAGTTAAGGTCAATACGGATGGGGCCATTCTAGGTGAAGCGGGGTCAGGGATGGGGGTGGTACTCAGAGGCTCGGAGGGGGAGGTGTCTCGGGTGGCAGTGAGGCAGGTAAGAGAACGGTGGGAGCCGGACGTGGTAGAGGCCAGAGCGGTGGAGCTGGGATTGCAGATGGCGTGGCAGCAAGGTGCTCAAGACGTCATTCTGGAGTCTGATTCTTTAGTTTTGAATAATGCACTTAGGACTGGTTATTTTACTTCCTCGTATTTTGGTTTTGTTGTTTCGGATGTTCTTTCTCTTTCACGTAGGTTTCGGTCTTGTAGTTTTAATCATACTCGTAGGTTAGGGAATAAGGCTGCCCATACGGCAGCTCATTTTTGTCCAATTGATTATACGACTCGGGTCTGGGTGGATAGTGGCCCGGGTGATGTTCTGGATGTAGCTGCTACGGATTTTGTAGTAGCAATGACGTAATATACGAGTTCGCATGTTTCCCTCAAAAAAAAAAAAAAGAAGTAGCTCAAGAAAAATGGTTAAAGAAGAGAAATTGCCTCCTTAGTTATAAGGGATATTATCCAGGGTACCCCTGAGGTTCCCGACTTTATCTGTGGTACCCCCGAGGTTTCCAAAATTCCTGTGGTACCTCTGAGGTTTGCGATTTGCCAAAATATGTAACAGAAAGTTAACACCGTTAGCTAACTATTTAATCTAATAAAGAAAATATCAAAAAAAAAAAAACCACAAACTTCAAACCCTAAACCTCTTCTCTCTCCTCCCTCTCCTCCCACTCATCCCTACATGAGCCACCACCACCATTGGTTACCACTTACCACCGCCACCACTTGCACCCACCACCGCTAATCCTGCCTCCGAATCCACCACCATAACCCCCTTTCTCCGGCGACCTTAACCCCGATCATCACCCTCAACGACCCCATCCCCTCCCTCACAATTTTCGCATTCTAATCGACTTAGGGTCATGGTTTCTCCCCTTATTTCGCTGTTGAGCATGGGCATTTGCCATTGAAAACAAAAACAATAATTTGTAGAAGATTTTATTGGATAAATTGAGGGTGCAAATGTAAATTTCGAGGAGAGAGAAAAAAAATAAAGAATGAGGAAATTGTGGCGGGGAAGAGGGAGGCGTTAGGGATGATTATGGGGGTTTTGGTCGCAGGACGAAGGGGGTCATGGTGGTGGAGTTGAAGACTGGATTGGTTGTGGTGGGTGCGGGTGGTGGTGTTGGTTGCGGGTGGTGGTGGTGGTGGGTGCAGTAGGGAGAGGTGGTGGGTAAAGAGAGGAGAGAGGAAAAGTGAGGAGGTTTGAGGTTTGTCTTGATTGTTTTCATTTTAATTTTTTTTTTTTTACATTAAATAGATAAAAGTGTTAATTAATTTCTAAATATCACAATTAGCAAACGGTGTCAACTTTTCGTTACATATTTTGGAAAATCGCAAACCTCGAGGGTACCATAGGAATTTCGGAAACCTCAGGGGTACCACAGATAAAGTCGGGAACCTCAAGGGTACCCTGGATAATATCACTAGTTATAATAAATATTATTGGAGCCAAAAAGCCCGTATCAGTAAAGCAAATTTAGGGGATAGCAATATTAAGTATTTTCAAGTTCATGCCACTATTAGACGAAATAAAAATGCTATTCATAGATTTACTTCTTCCGATGGTGTCCAATTTACGGATCCTTTGCAAATAGGTTCGGCTATTACTAAAGAATTTCTGTAATAGCCCGATCCATCATACGTCGCAACACAACCCAATAAGATGGGAAGTCACCTTTTAGGCCCGAATATCCTCTCGTGGGCTCTAAAAGGTAAAGACCTTGTTGGTAGTATGATAGTAGGAATCTATTATAAACTGATCATATGAGCTTTATTTTCCCAATGTGGGACAAACCAACTCCATAAACCACTTTCCAAATTCCGTAGTGTTACAAACTCCCCCACTTAGAGAACGCGGCGTCCCCGTCGCGCCTCGGCCAAACCATACCAACATCAACACAGGTCCAAGATCTCCCCCGCTAGATGGCTGGTCTGGGCCTCGCCCCAGCACCCAACACACGGTCGCAGGGTTGCTCTGATACCATCTGTAATAGCCTGATCCATCATACATCGCAACACAACCCAATAAGATGGGAAGTCACCTTTTAGGCCCGAATATCCTCTCGTGGGCTCTAAAAGGTAAAGGCCTTGTTGGTAGTATGATGGTAGGAATCTATTATAACTGATCATATGAGCTTTATTTTCCCAATGTGGGACAAACCAACTCCATAAACCACTTTCCAAATTCCGTAGTGTTACAAACTCCCCCACTTAGAGAACGCGGCGTCCCCGTCGCGCCTCGGCCAAACCATACCAACATCAACACAGGTCCAAGATCTCCCCCGCTAGATGGCTGGTCTGGGCCTCGCCCCAGCACCCAACACACGGTCGCAGGGTTGCTCTGATACCATCTGTAATACCCCGATCCATCATACGTCGCAACACAACCCAATAAGATGGGAAGTCTCCTTTTAGGCCCGAATATCCTCTCGTGGGCTCTAAAAGGTAAATGCCTTGTTGGTAGTATGATGGTAGGAATCTATTATAACTGATCATATGAGCTTTATTTTCCCAATGTGGGACAAACCAACTCCATAAACCACTTTCCAAATTCCGTAGTGTTACAATTTCAGTTGAGATTTTTGAGTAATTCTAACTGCACTTTTAACGACTCAGACTTTGTTGCAATTAAAAATCAAGTTTCGGAGGAGGATAACCATTATCTAATTAGTGAGGTCACCGGTGAAGAAATTAAATCTGCTGTTTTTCAATTGGCAGCCGACAAAGCCCCTGGTCCTGACGCATACCCTCCTTCTTTTTTCCAGAAATATTGGAATATTGTTGGCAAGTCGGTAGTTAGAGCTGTTTCAGCGTTTTTCCATTTAGGAAAATTGCTTAGAGAAATCAATCATACTTTTATAGCTCTCATTCCGAAAATAGAAAACCGTGAAACAGCTAATCATTTCCGACCAGTTAGTCTTTGCTCTACGATTTACAAGGTTATTTCGAAAGTTCTAGCAAATCGCTTTAAAGTTATCCTAGGGAAAATAATTCATTCTTTTCAAGGGGCTTTTACCCCTAATAGAATTATTCAAGATAATATCCTGATGGCACATGAAGTTTTCAGCTCCTTTAAGAAGAAGGGGGGAAAAGGTGGGTGGTTGGCTATTAAACTAGACATGGAAAAAGCTTATGATCGATTAGAATGGAGATATATTGAAGAAACTTTGCGGCAATTTGGTTTCCATTCTAAGTGGATTAATTGGATTATGAGTTGTGTTAATACAGTATCTTTTTCGGTGTTAATGGTTGTCCAGAAGACTTATTTAACCCGACGCGAGGCATTAGACAAGGAGACCCTCTTTCACCTTATTTATTTATTCTCTGTGCCGAACTTTTGGCAAGAAATTTACAGATTGCTAGTGATCAAAAGTCTCATCTAGTAGGAGTTAAAATTAGCCAAAACTCTGATAGAATACCATTCCTTACATTTGCTGATGATACCATGATTGTTAGTAAAGCTTCTAGGGCAAGTTGTCAGGCGATCAGGAATATATTGGATAAATTTTGTCATATGTCCGGACAACAAGTCAATTATACGAAATCAGCGTTTCAATGCACCAAAAATGTGCCGAGAGTGGATAGACAAATCTTTCATGGTATTTTGGGTATGCCAGAAGCTATTTCGTTAGGAAAATATTTAGGTTGTCCTATTATAGACAGTAGAGTAACCAAAGACACATTTTCTAGCGTTATTTCATCTTCAAGAAATCAACTAACGAAATGGAAAGCTAACTCTATCTCGCAAGCTGGAAGAACGATTTTGATTCGAGCTAATTTAGCTGCTAAATCTACTTTTCAAATGCAAAGTTTCTTGATTCCGAGTTCGATTCATAAAGATTTAGATAAGATCAATAGAGATTTCCTGTGGAATAAAAATAGTTGTAATAAATCTCCGAATCTTATAGATTGGAATGAAATTTGTGTCGCGAAAAGTATGGGAGGTTTGGGCCTCCGAAAAGCAAATTCGGCTAATCAAGCAATGCAGCTTAAATTGTTTTGAAAAATCTTAACAGAGCCACAAAATATTTGGGTGAATGTTGTTAAGAAAAAGTATCTTAAAATTCAAAATTATTTGATCATTCCCCTACCACTAGTAGCTCTTGGCAATGGAAAAAGTTAATGGCACTTAGAACCGTTTTCAAAAAAGGCTTGCGTTGGCAAGTAGGCAATGGCAAAGACATTATTTTCTGGCATGACAATTGGGTTATTTCGAAACCTCTCTCTGAGGTAGCTCTGAATATTAATGATATTCAATCATCCCTTATAATGTGAGCCAATTTATTACAAGTACAAATCAATAGGATTTTCAACGTCTTAGACAAGTTCTTCCTACAGAAATTGTAAACAAGATTAATAGCATTTATATTCCTTCTCATGACATGAGTGATCAAGTATTTTGGGGTCTGTCTACCGATGGTTCATTTTCGACCAAATCAGCGACTTGGCTAGTACAAGGTCTCCTAGACAGGGGTCAGACAAAATGCAGTTTTTATTGGATTTGGAAGTATGATGTCCCAAATAAGGTTAAAAACTTTATTTGGAAAGCTTGTATGGATGGTCTTCGTACTCGGGACAGACTGATGCGTAGTCATGTTTCCGTTCCAGCTCAATGTGTATTTTGTGATCATCTTTCAGAAGACGCATACCATCTGTTCTTTTTTTTCCTGCCCGCTCGTAATGGAGGTTGCTAATAAATTTGATGTGAATTTACATTTTTTTCAAGCTAATAATACTAGCCTACATAATATTAATAGTTCCGTTAGCCGCTCGTTCAGCTACAACCTAGATCGTTTTAAACAATCAATGAACAACAATTCACTTCAAAAACTTCTGTTTATTTGGTGGAATGTATGGTTCGCTAGAAATAACTTGTTTTTTAAGAATTTAACACCTTCTGTTGATAAAGTTAAATGTCTAACGGAATTATCACTAAAAGACTGGTTGTTCCTTAGAAAGCACGATATTGATAATCCAGACTATTGCATAGACAATCCTGTCTCTCGTAAAAATAACATCTTTAATGAAACCATTTTTTGGAACAAACCCCCTGCAGATTTCTTTAAGTTAAACTTTGATGGTTCTGACAGTCTTCTTTAGGATATGTTATTAGAAATTCAAATGGAATCCCGTTATTATTTGGGGCCAAACCTTGTAATTCTACGACTATTCTTTTTGCAGAAGCTTTAGCTTTTAAAGAAGGTCTAAAGACAACTAATTTTTTAGACATCAAAAATATTATAATTGAGGGAGACAATCTTTGTGTGATCAATTCTATCCGCCGTAATTGGAAGGTTCCGTGGGAGATTTCTAATCTCATTACAGATATTTTAGTGGACTTGTCAACTTTTCACAAAGTAGAGATTAATCACTGCTTTCGTGAGGCCAATAAAGTCGCAGACTTTATGGCCAACTTAGGGCATTCGTTTTCTTCTCTTACACGTTAGTTTGAGAGTCCCTCTGACTCTCTTTCCTCTCTCATCCGAAAGGATGAGTTAGGTTGGACTTATGTTCGGGGATCAACCTAGGCTTTCTTACCTTTATCAAAAAAAAAGGAGATAATCTCGATGATTGGGCCGGGAAAAATTTGCTTACATAGGGGCTAAGGCAATGGTATATACGCCCTCCTACCCACTAAGATTCCCCCTTTTGTTTTCCGCTTTTGAGTAGCTATGTTCGGAGCTATTTCTAAAGCAAATGAAAGATCTGATTACCTTAAAATCAAGTGGAGTTGGTAGAATGCATGCAGAATAGAGCATGTACTAATTTTTACAACAAATGAACGATTCATTTGGTCAAAAAGTAGCTCCAAATATACCTACCCAAAAAATGTTTTGGAAATGAGGACATCATTATGGGTAGGAGGGAGTAAGCGCTAATAGTCTAATACTCTTATATGTACATGAGGTAAATATGATTCATCATATTATTCATATATCTACTGTGATAGATATAGTACTGAACTATACTGTGATAGATACTCCCTCCAATCCAAAGACATTTTCGTGTATTCCTTTTTGAAACGATTCACTAACATTTTTCTCTTTCTAAAGTTACCCCATTTGGCAATTTTTGGGACTAAACTATATATATGTACGAATGTGCGATTGTAGGTCCAATAGTACCACTCTGATCCTCTTTAACATGCTTCTTATAAGATATTCATTACACAATCGTCATTGATCTTATTCAGGATTCTTAGTTACATAATCAGGAACTAGAATTATCTATTTATCTGGATGTACACACGATTCACCATTCACCAAGCTAAGCATTCACAATTGTCCCACCTGCAACACGAAAAAATACCACTCATTTGTAAAAGAAAGTTGAAAATTTCTCGAGTGTAATTGCCAAAATTATTGTGCAGTTAGTTGTCAATATACCAAAATCTAACAGTAATATATAGTAAGATTTTCGCGGAATATACCATTAGGATGCAGAAACTGGCCAGTGAAGTAGGAAGAGCAGTCATTGCTTGCAAGAAACACGTAAGATGGCGCGATCTCATACGGCTGTGCTGCATAATCCATAGGCACCTGAGTACCGAATGAGACGACTTCATCTACAGGCAAGGAGGCCACCTCTAAGGGAGTCCAGACGGGGCCTGGCGCAACACCGTTGACTCGAATTTTGCGACTGATGAGCTGGAGAGCTAGGCTTCTGGTGAAGCTGACTATAGCGCCTTTGGTGGAGCTGTACTCTAACAATGTTGGTAGACCTGTGTAGGCTGTGGACGACGCCGTGTTGATTATGCAACTTCCTTCTTTCATGTGTCTTAGAGCAAACCTGTCAAATGTTTTAACCAAGTGGGCCTTAACTACTCATTATATTAACTCTATATTTCTTAAAAACTGTGTTATAACCCTACACGTTTTATAGCTTAACGGAGGGATCGGAGTATTATTAAATACATCACGAGTACCGAGTATAAGATACTTACCTAGCCATGAAGAAATAAGCGAAAAAGTTAGTCTCATATGTGTTTCGAAGCTGATCAGCTGAGACGTCTTCTATGCTTCTTGACCAAAACTGGACTGCGGCATTGTTAACCAAGATGTCGATGCGGCCAAACTTCGCAATCACCTCATCGACCACCGCCTCACAGTTTTCTTCAGACCGGACGTCCGTTGGTATGGCTATCGGTCCGTCTGCATCAGCTGCCTTGGCTTGAGTAATCAAGGCAAGGGCGTCAGCGGCGTCAATGTCCTCTCGACCGCCTTTAATATATGTAAAGGCCACGGTTGCGCCTTCTAGCGCAAATAAGTAGCACACTGCTCTTCCTATCCCCGAATCACCTCCTGTTACGAGGGCCACCTTCCCCTATAATTATACACTTATGGCTAAATTAAAATTCAGTAGAATTACGTGTCAAATAAAAAAGATTGTTATATACTTTTAGAATTTTGCCATCCCCAACACAGTATAGTACTATGCGGGCGATGGGGCTTCAAACGCACAAGAAAGGGGAAACATTTCATCTAATGGTCCTCGTCCACTACCATTTTCCCTTTGCTTGTGTTATGCAGAGTGTATCACTACAACAGTTCATCATTTGTGCCACTTTTAAATACGTGGCACAAGTAGTACGTTAGCCCGTGGCTAGTCAGCTTGGCCACGGAAATTTTGAGTTCGATCGGGCACTCGTGACACAATTCAAGTGGTCGTGGCAAGAAAAGACTGTTTTGTGGCATAAATAAGTTTTCTTGCCAGGAAGTATAGCCACGTGAATTATTAAGGCTAGCAAAATCCTACAACACTACATTTTTTTTTTTTTAAGAAAAAACACTACTTAACGCTTAACAAAGTTCATATTTAATTAGCTCATATTTTATTTGTCAAATCGCGAAGGTTTAATGTGTCAGCATTCAAAATTGCATAATGTCAACATTGACTTTGCTACACTAGCAAAATTTTACAACCAAGTCAATTACTTGAGTTAAGTCCCAAATCAAGACCTCAACTCATCAAAAATGCTGAAATCAGGACCCCGTAACTTTTATGGTCGAAATCAGGACCTCATCTCAATTGTCCGTTCAATTGCTAACGTTGTTTGTGTACGAAGGACCCAAACTTTGCCTTTGATCCACTCATTCAACCAATACACCCTCCATCATCATCTTTCCCAGAAATTAACTTACTTCCCTCAATTTAATCATCAAATCCCTAAAAAACAAAGTATCATTCAACTCTATCAAATTCAAGCACCATTATATGAAGAAATCTCTCTTTTTTATACGATAAATTCCAAAAAAAATCAAACCCAAAAAACAATCTAAGATCACCAAGCCAAAAAGTTCTAATTCTTTTTAAGATTACCCACCCATAAATCTAAGATCACCAACTTAGAAATCTAAAATCTAAGTTTGAACCCAGAAAATCTCCCTCTCTGATTTCTCCAAATTTTGTTTTCTCCTGGGTGGTGATCATATTTATTTTTCTTATAAAGAAATTTGATGTAAAACCCCCTCGAAATTTTAATGTACAGTTTTTGTTTTTATAAATCTCATAAAAATTACCCTATATTTTCCCCAATATTTTCGAAATATTATGAATCTCATGATTGAGTAGAAGGAGATAATACCATCGCTAGCTTCAATCTCAACGCGGAAAAGATGAAGATCTTGAAAGAAGCTTTCCGATCATGAAAGTAACTTCGGTTGTTCCTTCTTCTGCAATAGAGATTGGAAACAAGTTGATGATGTATTTGAGAGGAAGTAGATTGTTTTAAGGGGGAAAAGTTCTGGGTTGATGCCTTGATAGTTGAGAGGAGGGAGGAGAGAGACTCAGAGAAAGAAATAGGGGGTATGAAGATGAAGGTTAACGCCGTTGTGAAAATTGGATGGAAAATTGATTGAGGTCCTGATTTCAACCAAAATAGTTGACAGGTCCTGATTTCAGCAAAAGTGGAGAGTTGAGGTCCTGATTTCGACCTTAACTCCAATTACTTTCACCATGATTTTATTTTACTACTAATATTTTTAAGTGAAAATTAATTTACTACTAGCTCAATTTTACTACAGTTAAACCATTTTTATTTCCACATTTACATTAGACAAATTAATCGTATCTAAACTTTAGATCTCTAGGCTACCATTGTCCTATTTGCTAAATAGAAAAATTCAACTGTTAGTATCTGCTATTGTGTATTTCAAAGTGTTTGAATCAATCCTACTAAAATTAAGGTAAAATTCCAAAGGGTAGAGAGGAACTCATTTTATAAGAATTTTCAATCCCTACGGTATTTGAGCACTTATGTTGATCCCAACACAATGCTAAGCTTTGTATAACTGGTATTTATTAAGGCCAGGGTATCTAAAGTTTCAAAAAGGCACTAAAAATGACTAAGTTTCCGTTGTAGATGCCGTATACCTTTTTATATATAACAAGTTCTTCTTTCTCTAAAAAAAAAAAAAAAAAACTGACGTTAGGCCAAAAATCAGACCCTACTACATTAGACTACACATATACTACTAACTCCGGCCCACTATAAACTTCTTATTTCATTTGAAAACCTCTCACATATTTAAATGAACTAGAAATTTAATTTAGGAGTAAAGGAGTATTTGATCCATAAAATCTTTAGTCGTAAATAGTGGCAACTTGAAGTGATTTTGTCAACACAGTAATTACTCCGCAACATCATCATCTAGGAATGTAATTAAGCAAAACGGATATCTTACATGAAGCTTGTTGGATCCTTGATACCGAGGATTGACAGTTTCAGGTATCGGATTCATGACGTACTGGAGGCCAGGTTGAGTATCCTGCTGCTGTGGTGGGAACTTCTCTTCCGCCATTGTTATACGTATTGATTATTTCTAATTTACTATATGATCAAATAATTATAGATGGGTAAAGTCTACTAGATCTAACAGATCAATAAGTGAAGATAAAACCAAACAAATGAAACCATGCTGCATATAAATACATCAGATGATATTCATAGGCACGCACGTGACTAGATACATTAAGCTCGTACGTGATTAGTTTGAGTGTAAGTAACTACCAAAGAAATTTTTAATTTTTACTTTTGTAGCTAATTTGTTCTTACCTACCTTGTCACAAACCGTGCGGGGTTGATTTTTATTTTTTTTGGTACGGTAGGGGGCAATGTAGTAGGACTATTTCTTAAGTCAACACGATTCGATTCCAAAATGGATATGACGAAACCCATTAATAATTAGATCGGGACCAACTTGATTTGAGAGTGACCTCGCTCAACCAAGGATCCATATACTCTACGATAATTACACCAAATAAACCTAACCCCTAACGGCCTAACCGATCCGACCTAATTTATAGCTTAGGTTGCCACATGCACGAATGAATATGCAGCGAGGTCTTCAAATTTTTGATTGATTACTCGATGTAAATCATTAGTCAGTGAATAAGTAAGTTTAACCTCACTCAAGCATTCCCATTAGTCGCCACATTGTCGGATTGTCCTCTATTAAATTGATTGAAGGATTATCTATCAAGAAAAGTAGCTAATACAGAGAGTTCTCTTACGAAATGTTTTGTAATTTACATCAAAGTGAAAACACAGATCCTCGATTATCCTCACTCAAACATTCCGAATTTGTATAAACTTTTTTGTTGGATGATTAAGATCGACAACACAAGGACTCAACTCATTTATTTATTCAACTCGTATATAGCATGCATATCTGTAGACACCCTACTTGGGGGCTTCCCATTTATAAAATCCCGATGATGAGATGGATATGGCGGTGGAAGGATCGCTCGCAGCAAATTCGATTTTTGGTCTTGACCTGAGTTACGGTTTAGTCTAATGTCTAGCCCATGAATTGGGTCGTGTTAGTCCAATTTCCGATATTGTGATTAATGTATAGTGGTTGACAAAATGATAATTCCAGCCCATAATTACTTTATAATTGCTTAAGCCCGAATGATGTGCATGTACGTACAGATCATCTAATAAAAACCCATTTTAAGCTCGTATGGCAACCCATTGGCATCTTACCACATAATTGTGTTTTGTTTACGTATGGATTCTTCATTTAGCTTTATCCTTATCACATTGCACACCTAGTTAGATCATCTGAGCAACCTCTTCAAACTTTTTATCTTATCTCTTCAACTAGATAAAGGATAAGTCAAAGTGTTTTAGTTGTAAAACGACTCTCCTGTATGGCTTGATTTCCAAGATTTGTTTTGCTGCGTGAGAGACTTAAACCCTTCATATCATTTCCTATATATACTGTCTTCATATCACTCACAAAGGGGAGGCACATAAAAATTGCACAACAAAATGCACAAGGGCACATCATACGACATACAGAGCTAGCTACAAAAATGGCCTAACCTATCTCTACTTCAAAACACATATCTCTCTACCACACTTATACACACACCGATACGCGGACAACGGAAGAATTAACCAAGCACACCACTTGTGTTATTCTCAACCATAACCCGTATAGGACTAAATCGCATATAATTAAGGGTCAAGATCAAGGTCGGGGGCGTTGGCGAGCGAAGCCGAGATCCGCGCGGTACCGATAATACGTGATACGTCCACCTGAGGGCCTCATAATCTTCCTAAAATGGTTTTTCAAAGCTCTTCAAAGCTCTTTTACATATCTTGATCCTGATTTTGAATCGTATTAATTTGCTATGCACGCGTGGACCATTAGTGTTGTGCGTATGTGTTACTTGCATCTTGCCGTACGTACAACATTCTTAGTCAATTTATAAATAGGCCATTTACATGCAACGTAATTACGTAACACGTGGGTTGGTTTACTTTTCTTGGCATGCAATTAATTAGCATTCACTTAGTTCTGCTCCACGTTGAACAATTATGTAAGTGTGCATATGTATGTGTTCCTGGTGGCAATGTTTTATCACGTACCATTATTTTATCGCTCAATTGCATGATTTGTATTGTTATATACGTACGTCGCGTGCTATTTGCTATATGATTCCGTCGTCGATTATGAACTGTATATTTATCTTGGATCAATTAGTAGAGGCCGTTTTCGGACGGGCGATTCGGGTGCCTAACACCTTCCCGAATCGTACCTTGCAAAGGACCCATCCTAGGTTTGTAGGATCCTATAAAAATCCTGCTGGCGACTCCAAATTCATATAAAAAATAGAAAGACCCAATCGGTCCACCCCAGGCCGGTACGGTATCTCACAATATCAATATATCATCAGTCACTTTGGCTTATGCAAACACATAAAAATAAGGACAATGCTAGGTGTCTACAATGTAAACACCCAAAATTGTCTACAATCAGCAATAATTTTACTACATTATCAAAATTTTACTACTCACACAATTAATTTTACTACCTGAGTTTTTCATTACAATTAATTTTACTACTCCGGTCTCAATTATACTACTACTAACTCGATTTTACATTGTAGACAAATTAATTGTGTCTACATTGTAGACCTCTATCAATTTGCTAAAAATAATGCAAATATTTACGTGACCAATTTGATTTGATAAAATATTTAGTCGTCGATCAAACGCTGAATAAGTCTTAGTTAGATCGATTTGTAGGTCAATGTGGTTATGACAATTGACATGACATATACCAACCCAAAGACAGCTTAATACAATGCAAGCAATTACTCGACAATTTTTACGGTTACGACTTTCATTCTGAAATCCTACGCGTTCGTACTGTAAAAAAGGTCATGTTCGATGCTCAAATTTTCTTTTTCTTTTTTCTTTATTGAGAAGGTTTACTACGCTCACTTTAATTCTTAGTCTCTTTGACTATCTGAATTGGTAACAATTTGAATAGAATTGACACCTTTTTTAAACCATACATTTTTTTATATGAAATAACGATATAGAATTGAATTCACTATCGGAATATGAAGGTCTACGATTTTTACACAATCAAAAGTCTAGACTGATGGTTGAGACCTAATAATTGATTATATCTTAACACTCTCCCTTACGTGAAAGCCCACTGAGCTAAAAACGTGGATTTAATGCATAGGCGATCCTTCCTTGTGCTTTGAAATTCAAAGGTCATCCAAACCTTGTGAGAAAATTCCACTTGAAAGAAAGGAGGGGGCTCCCACGATTTGAACTTGAGACCTCACTGAGGCTCTGATACCATGTAAGAAAACTATCTCAACCAAATGTCTAGACTGATGGTGGAAGTAATCTAGAAAAATCTAGATTAGTCCACAAAGTACAAGAATTATCTAGCAATTAGGCTTATTATGTAAATCCCCTAGAAAGTTCTACAACGTTGTAAGCATGTCGGTTAGGTAAATGTTGCCGACATATGAGCTCTATAAATAGAGAGCATGATGTATCAAATGTAATGAATAATTGAAGAAGCAAAAATTCAAGAATAATAATAACAATCAAGTTTCATGTTGACAAGAGCGCCACAAATTGAACCAAAAAATAAGAACAATAAAGAAGAAATTTGAATCGCCCGTTTGCTACCGTTTAGGGGTGCCTTTATTCACCATGGATCGCCCGTGCTCTGCTTGCTCGCGGGTCTTTGTGGGTGATATATTCGGGGATCATGCTGTTTCGTGTACAGGATTGGTTGGCGTCAAACATCGGCATAATGCTGTTCGTGACACGCTGGTTGACATCTGTTATCGGTCAGGGATCTCTGCTGGAAAGGAGGTTGACATTGGTATGATTGGTGCCGATGGCCGACCTCTCCGCCCAACTGACATGTTGCTTTATTCTTGGGATAGAGGGCGCGACGTTTGCGTCGATCTGACTGGGTCGTCGCCCTTGACTCAGACGAGATTGACCGATTTCGAACCAGGTAAGGTGGTGTGGGAAGCGGCTGATCGTAAGCGTGCTAAGTATGAGGCTAGGTGCGCTGCTTTGGGTTATCGCTTCATTCCCTTATCTTTCTCCTCTTTGGGGGAGTTGGAGCCCACAGTTGTTGCTCTGCTTTCGCGGATTCAGCAGTTCTTCAGGACGCAAGATATCGGTGCGCAGGCTGCAGCTCATATTTTTACTAGGATTGGTTTTTCCATAGCAAAGGGTGTGGGGGCTCAAATCGTATCTCGGCTCCCCACCAACTTCTTGTAAATTATTATTGATTTTTAGTGCTATTACAAAATATAACTTCTGATAAAGAAGAAGCAAGAATTTTGGGGCTACTAGAGCGCCACAAGTAAACAAAAAAATTTGAATTAAGAAATGTTCGGTGACACGAGCACCAACAAAAAAAAAAAATTACAAAAGAAGTAGTTTAAGATTTTTCAGATTAGGGGGGGTGTTGTAAGTAATCTAGAAAAATTTAGATTAGTCCACAAAGTTCAAGATTAAGCTAGCAATTAGAAAATAATTGTATAATCTAGAAAATTCTACAAATGTGTATGCAGAATATCGGTTATGCCAAGTTAATTAGCCGATTTAAGAAACTCTATAAATAGAGCATTATGCAAATGTAATCAAGAACAACAGTTCAATGAACAATTGAAGAAGCAAGAATTTCAGAAGAAGAATAACAATCAAGTTTCATATCAATCACCATTAAAAACGTAGTCCCAAAACTCCAACAGGTTGAAACCCAATAATTGATTATATCTTAACAATATACAACCAAATTACTAGAGAAACTCATTTTTTTTTGCATATCTACTGTATTGTAAAAAGTTTATACATTCATGAGTATAAGATAATTGCAGTAGTTGTAGTGTCCTGGTGCATCACAGGGCCAACTGCAAGTGTACTTAAACACTAAATTTGGATCACATTTTAAAAAATTCGTGTTTCTCATAGACGCATAGTCCAGATAATAAGAATCAGTTACTCTGAACTTATTATTCAAGCATTACAATCATCTATCTATCTTGACGAACAACACTGCTGGACTAAGCATTCACGATTGCTCCACCTGCAACAACCACAAAATAGTCACCTATACTTCGCTGTCTACTTAGCATAATATTAAGAATTTGCTAAAAGAACCCAAACGAAATTATCCCCACAAATAATGTAAAAGCATTTTTTCTTTACGCCAAAATGTAAAATTATATACTCCCTTGATAAAAGCATATAAGTCGTTCTTTACTTGCGAAACGACAATTTGACCATAAATTTAACGGAAAAGTATTTGGCCAAAAAGTATAGAACTTATAGTGTTAGCTTCGTAAAGAAAAACTCTATCACAATAACATGTTTTTATAATTTTTACCCATATAGATTGAGAGATATAAGGCGGTCAAATCACTTTCTCGAAAAATGAGAACGGCTGATATTCTTTCATGGAGGGAGTAGGTAGTTGACTTAGGCCCTGTGCGATTCAACTTTAACGGTGTTTTCAAATCAGATCAGATTTATTCAAATCAAATCAAATCAGATCAGCTTTATTCAAATCAAATCAAATCAGATCAGAATTACCCAAATAACAATCAATGAATGTAGTCTATTTTTAGTTATTAATTCTTCTAGTTGCATTTAATTTATCAGTTAATTCAGTTCAGATCAAATCAAATCAAATTTATTCAAATCAAATCAAATCAGATAATTCAAATCAAATCAAATCAGAAAAATGTAGTCCAATCGCACAGGGCCTTAATGTCCACGGACATCAAAACGTGAATTTCGACGTGAAAAATATGCCATACATGATTTTAACATAACAAATAATTGTGTATTTGTGTGTAAGTTTTAGCTAGTACTTCCACATAGAAAATATGTGACAAGTAACAACTTACCATTTGGATGGAGGAATTGGCCAGTGAAATAGGAAGAGCAATCATTGCTTGCTAAAAATACATAAGATGGTGCGATTTCATAAGGCTGTGCTGCACGACCCATAGGAAACTGTGTACCATATTTCGCGACAACATCCGCGGGCAATGAAGCCACCACTATGGGTGTCCACACAGGACCTGGCGCAACGCCGTTCACTCGGATTTTCCGACCGATGAGCTGGAGGGCGAGGCTTCTAGTGAAGCTGACTACCGCGCCTTTGGCGGAGCTGTACTCCACCAATGTTGCTGCACCCGTGTAGGCTGTTGATGACGCCGTGTTGATGATGCAACTTCCTTCTTTCATGTGCCTTAGAGCAAACCTGTCAAATGTATGACATCGATCATATATGTAGACCAAAACATATATGTGGTGCATGCAATAGTAAAAAATTGGGTCATACACGCAGTAAGACTGTCCGTCCGCAATGGTCTCCTGCTTTGCCCTAGGGTAATATATCAAAAACTAATTCTCTAATGGCTTACCCTACCTCTATGCCATAGCATTTCACATTGGTGCCCCAGGGCAAGAGGAAAGATAACATTCTAGAGACGATTAGAGAAATTAAAATATGGTTTAAAGTATATTAAATGTAGTCTTTACGTATAGAGGTAAAAAGATTATAATTGTTGGAGTAATCTATAATTATTTCATTTTATTTTTAGCAAGTCAAAATTCGATATTGTCAACAAAATGTTGAAAAAGACATAAAATACAACACTCTCTCTCCTCTCACCACCCATTGCCCCTGGTTAAGTTGAGGGCAAACTTTGCCCCAAGTTGTCTCTCTTGCCCCAACTCTTTTCTTTTCCCTGTTTCTTTTGCCTACCTCTTGAGTCTTGCCCTTGCCCCAACCCCTTATGCCCTACCCATTGTGGGTAGTTCTAGTTTAGATAAGTTTCACGTACTAAAAGACAATGCATGTAGAAAGGTGAGTACGCTACAAGAAAACAGCCAAAATGCGACCGTCTAAATTTTGAACGCAAAAATCATTATTGCGACCGTTTTCTACGTAGAACGGCAACCAATTTTTGCAGTTTGTTTTCCTTTTAGAGAGAAAACATTTTCATATAATAATTTTAGAAATGTTACTAGCTAAGTAGCTCTTACGTTAACTTTTAGTAGACTAATATTCACGGTAGATAATTTTTACCTGGCCATGAAGAAATAAGCAAAGAAGTTGGTTTCAAAAATGGTTCGGAGCTGATCAGCTGATACATCTTCTATGTCTTTTGAATATAAACCTATGGATGCATTGTTAACTAGGATGTCGATGCAGCCAAACTTCACAATCACCTCATCAACAACCGCCTTGCAGTTTTCTTCAGACCGAAGATCGGTGGGTATGGCAATCGGTCCACCTGCATCACTTGCCTTAGCTTGAGTGAACAATGCAAGGGCGTCTGCCGCATCAATGTCCTCTCTGTCTTTAACATATGTAAAGGCCACGGTTGCGCCCTCTAGCGCGAATAAGTAGCACACTGCCCTTCCTATCCCTGAATCACCCCCGGTTACTAAAGCTACCTTTCCCTACAATTACAATAGTTAAACACCATTATTAGAAGATAATAAGAAATGCCATACTTTAACTAACGCTACACGTATGTGTATTTGATCGATCGATGTATAATGTATATTATTTACATTACATAACACAAGTAGTGTGGTCATTTTTGCATTATATTGGTTATTGTTCCTAGAAAAGAATAATTGTTCGACTTTTATCCCGTATAGTACTTATGTAGTTGTTGAGTTTTGCAGACTTGTGCCATCCTTTACCAGATTGTCAGAAACAATTTTGAATGAACAATAAAATTGCAAGTGCAAAGAGTTTGTGTGAATTGCAGACCTAATGCGGCTGCTCTCTCATTTCAGAATTCTCAGTGCTAACATGTACACTTATGGTCCCTTATATATGGAGGGAAACTACAAAAACCTAGCTATGATTTGTACAAACAGACAAAGCTAATTACAACCTTGATTTACAGCTCAAAAGCTTCACCTAACTACTACAGCTCACCTAGTACGAACCAGTCACATGCCAAACTTGGCTTTCCTCTTGTGTCTTTGCCATAATGAATTCCATGCAGAGTTCAGGCTAAAATTAGCATTATGTGAACCCGAATTTGCCATACTTCTACACTCCCCCTCAAGATGAGAGTGAGAGACTTCTTGAACTCCCATCTTGCTGAGCAAATGTCTGTGTTGCGCTACAGGCAGGGTTTTTGTCAAAACATCAGCAATTTGATGTTTTGAAGGAACATAGGAGGGAAGAACAGTACCTTGGGATACCTTGTCTCGAATGAAATGACAATCTATCTCTATGTGTTTCGTTCTCTCATGCAGCACAGGGTTTGCTGCAATCGACAGGGCAGCTTGATTATCACATTTCAACACAGCTGATTTGACCTGTTTGAGACCCAATTCCTTGAGCAGAGACAAGATCCACGTAATTTCACATGTAGTGAGGGCCATAGCCCTGTATTCAGCCTCAGCTGACGATCTAGCAACCACCCCTTGCTTTTTAGACTTCCATGAGATAGGTGAGTTGCCAAGGAGAATGCAAAAACCAGTTGTTGACCTGCGAGAGAAAGGGCAGGAAGCCCAGTCAGAGTCACAGTATGCGGTAAGCTTGGCTGCAGAGGAATTTGCAAGGAGGATGCCCTGACTAGGAGACCCTTTCAAGTATCTCAGAACCCGTCTTGCTGCTTGCCAGTGATCAGATGTAGGTTGTTGCATGAACTGACTCAGCAATTGCACAGAGAATGAGATATCTGGCCTGGATATGGTTAAGTAGATCAGCTTACCAATGAGCCTCCTGTATGTGTCAGGACTTGAGAGAAGAGTACCCTTTCCTGGTTCCAGTTTTTCATTAGCATCCAATGGGATTTTTAAAGGTCTCTCCTTTTCAATACCAAATTCTTTCAGCATGTCTGTAGTATACTTCCTTTGAGAAACAAAAATGCCTTGAGGTGTGTGTGCAATCTCCAGACCTAAGAAGTAGGACAGCTTTCCAAGGTCTTTCATGTGAAATTCACCACTAAGCATTCTCTTGACAAGCTGAATTTCAGTGGGACTGTTGCCAGCAATCACCATGTCGTCCACATACACAAGAATAGTGGTGACATTCTCTCCCTGAGTCTTAATGAACAATGAATGGTCAGCAGTGGATTGCTTATATCCAAAAGTAATCAGTGATGTAGAGAGCCTTGCAAACCACTGCCTTGGAGCTTGCTTTAACCCATACAAGGATTTTATGAGTCTGCAGACCCTTTGGTTTGAGCTTGGTACATTTGAGTTTGTTTCTGTACTGATTCTACAGCCCTTACCTGTATAGCCTTTTGGGAGCTGCATATACACCTCCTCCTTCAATTCTCCATGTAAAAATGCATTAGTAACATCCATTTGACATGTTTCCCAGCCTAACATGGATGCAATTGCAAGAAGGGCTCTCACAGTTGTCATTTTGGCCACTGGTGCAAATGTTTCAGTGTAGTCAATCCCTTCCTGTTGTCTGCACCCTTGTATTACTAGCCGTGCTTTATACCTCTCCAATGAACCATCAGGCTTGTATTTCAACTTGTATAACCATCTACAGCCTATGGCCTTTCTCCCAGGTGGCAAATTGGTCACCTCCCATGTATTGTTGAGTTCCAGAGCATCAAGTTCTTTGTTCATAGCTTCAACCCAGTTTAAGTCTCTCACTGCTTCTTTAAAGAAGTACGGTTCATGGGCGTTGGAGATTTGTTTCACCATATTGGCAAATACATCATCAATCTCTGCTTCAGCCACTGGCACAACCTTGGCTGCATTGTCATTATTACTTTTCCCTTTGTAACCTGTGATGAAATCATTCATCCAAGCTGGTGGTCTTCTTTCTCTTTCTGATCTCCTTGGGAGATTCTCACTGTTCTCCCCCTCACTTACACACTCCACTTCAGTGGTGTCATGGTCCATTTCAGCTTCACCTGTGCTCTCACTTTCTTCAGAAGCATTTACTTCATCTTCATTCGTACTCTTTTCCTGATTTTCAGTGTCAAAGATAGGTACATCTGCAAGTTCTTGACTCAGCACAGGGGGCACAGGATGCATAAACACTTGCTTGCCTGATTTTTGAAATGGAAACACACTCTCATGGAATGTTACATCCCTGGTGACAAATCTCCTCTTAGTCATCAGATCCTGTACCTTATACCCTTTTTGCACAGTAGGGTAGCCAAGGAACACACAAGGTATTCCCCTGGGTTGAAATTTATCCTTATTTCTGTCAGGATTGTATGCCATCACCAGACAGCCAAAGACCTTCAGGTTTTCATAGCTTGGCTTCCTTCCATGTATGATTTCATATGGAGTCTTGTTTTTGATTACTGGAGAGGGTAGTCTGTTTATGATGTATGCTGCTGTCAACACACAGTCACCCCAATATCCAAGTGACAAGCCAGCTTGAAATCTCAGGGCTCTACTTATTTCGAGTACATGCCTGTGTTTCCTCTCCACTACCCCGTTTTGCTGCTGTCTGTCAGCAATAGAAGTGTGGTGCACAATTCCCTTACTTTCAAAGTATTTTAAACAGCTGCTGTCATGAAATTCTAGAGCATTGTCAGATCTTATCACCTTGACTCTGTTCCCAAACTGATTTTCAGCAAACTCACAAAAGGCTTTGAGAGTTTCAAAGGCTTCTGACTTGTATTCTAGAAGGTACACCCATGTTCCTCTAGATAAATCATCAACAATAGTCAGAAAATATCTATATTTGCCCTTGTATGCAACCCTATAAGCACCCCATATATCTATGTGTATCAAGTCAAAAGGTTGAGCAACAGTGGTCACACTGGTGGGATAGGGTGATTTTGTGTGTTTGGCCATTGGACAGGACAAGCATATGTGGTCATTCTGGCTTTTAGTGTTCAAATTCAAATCAGATATATATTTGAGTTTGCTCATAGGAGCATGTCCTAGCCTGTTGTGCCACAGATTGTAAATTGAAACAGATTGTTTTGCATTCAAACCACAAATGTTGTTACATTTGGAATTGTTTTCTGGCTTATGACCACAAATGTCAGCCTCAAAATTACACTTTCTAACAAAGTTTGATAAGCTAGGACAAAAGAGAGGCTCATTTCTTGACTTGATAGCTTCTGGTTTTGTGGTGTGGTTGGCCTTTTTGTAGCTTGGATTTAGGTAGTAGAGACCACTGTATGCTCTTCCTAGTTCCTTGACTTCATGGCTTATACAGTCCTGCACATTACATTTAGTGTCACAAAAAGTCACAATACAGTTGTTATCTCTTGCAAGTTTTTGCACAGACAACAAGTTTTGTTTGAACTCAGGTATGTACAGCACATCTTTCAGTTTCAACCCATCTACAAGAGTGAGTTGACCCTTGTGGGTGACAAAGGCAGTTTTCCCATTGGGTAAATTCACCTTAGGTTTGTTTTGAATCTCAATCAGGTTTTCTAACATGGTGGGATTTGCAGTCATGTGGTCAGAGGCACCTGAGTCAATGATCCACTCAAGTTTAGATGAATGAGCACTACAACTAATGATCATACCTGCAAAGTTGCAGTCAATCTCTTCATCAGTGTCTCCTCCTGCACTTTCTGAGTTGCTGGTGCTGGGGGCATACTTCATGAGCTGCTGAATTTGCTGGTTCATAGCTGCCAGGGTTGCAGCAAAGTCAGGCTGTTCTGTTTCCATTTGTGCATTAGATGCTGTCTTCTGCTGATTTCCATATGTCTTTGGCTTATTGTAACTGTTGTTGTTGTTGTTGTTGTTCCCCCATTTAGCTCCCCCTTGCTGGTAATTCCCTTGAGTATTTTTCTGGTTCCATTGACCACCATTTCCTCTTCCTGTTCCATTTTGGTTCATTCTCCTCATTTTAGGGTGGTTTTGAGGGAACCCAACAATCTTCCAGCATTCTTCAGTCTTATGATTTCTCATTTGAGGACAGTGGGTGCAAAATTGCTCTCCATTCTCCCTTCTCATCATCATAGCAGACATTTCACTCTCCTTACTCTTGTTGTGGCCTAAGTTAACCATCTGGGTTTCTTCTTGGAGTATTAAACCAACAACTTCATCCACTGTGGGCAATTGACTCATCATAAGCACATTGCTTCTCAAGTTTCCATACAGTTTGGTGTCCAACCCATTCAGAAATTGAAACAGTCTGGTTTCATTCTTCTGCTTTTGTATGGCTTCGAGGATTCTGGAGATGTCTTCTGTCACATTCGCAATCACGGGGAAGTCACTCATCTGTTCATACTTGTCCCATAAGATGGTGAGTTCAGTGTAGTATTCATCCACACTTTTGTTTCCCTGCACCACTTCATATGTCTCTTTGCTCAGTTTGTATTTCTTGGCTCCATTTGCAACTGAGTACCTTCTCTTGAGTGTGTCCCAGATTTCCTTGGCTGTCTGTGTGTACAGATTTGCCATTTTGATAGGTCTGGTCACATTGTTCAATAACCAGGATATTACCAAGTTGTTGTTGGCATTCCAGGCCTCAATATGAGCCTCATTGGTTACAGGTTTTGCTGTTGCACCTGTCACAAACCCAAATTTTCTCCTGGCTGATAAGGCCAACTCCATCTGCCTTTTCCAGGGCCCATAGGTCTCTGAGCCGGACAGGATTGGGTCAACCCTAATCATCATCATCCCATCATGATTACCCTGTTGTTGATTTCCTCCATTCACATTCACATTCAACTCATTTCCCACAACTTCCTCATTTCCAACATTCATTTTCACAACAATAATCCAGTAAACAGAGTAAAGTCGTCAACTTTGACCAAAAACACCCTTCTTCAAGCACAACACTACTCCAAAGAAACAATCTTTATCCCAAATAGATAGGTTTACAAACACCAGCAACAAAGGTCTCTGCTTTGTTGCTAGAACAGACCAAAGTTTAAATCTTTCGAACAGAAAACAACAAAAGTCTATGTTTTGTTGTATCAGCAGATTAAAGTTTCGAACTTTCGAAACAAGGGCAACAAAAATCTATGTTTTGATGCGAAAAACTAACAGATCTATCTTCTTATAGCAGGCTTATGAGAAAGTTCAATGCTTTCTCTCAACAACTTATCTTATACTACGAATTTCAGCGGAAACAACGTAAACTAATTTCTAATTTGCAGAGTTCTAAGGTAACAGGAACTTACACGTTTTCAGGTTAGAAAGGACTCTGGTAATCAGGAGCACAAGGCTCTGATACCATGTTGAGTTTTGCAGACTTGTGCCATCCTTTACCAGATTGTCAGAAACAATTTTGAATGAACAATAAAATTGCAAGTGCAAAGAGTTTGTGTGAATTGCAGACCTAATGCGGCTGCTCTCTCATTTCAGAATTCTCAGTGCTAACATGTACACTTATGGTCCCTTATATATGGAGGGAAACTACAAAAACCTAGCTATGATTTGTACAAACAGACAAAGCTAATTACAACCTTGATTTACAGCTCAAAAGCTTCACCTAACTACTACAGCTCACCTAGTACGAACCAGTCACATGCCAAACTTGGCTTTCCTCTTGTGTCTTTGCCATAATGAATTCCATGCAGAGTTCAGGCTAAAATTAGCATTATGTGAACCCGAATTTGCCATACTTCTACAGTAGTTAATGGTAAAATTAAAGCGAATGACTTACACGAAGCTTGTTAGATCCTTGATATCGAGGATTGACAGTTACGGGGAGTGGATTCATCAAGTATTGTAGGCCTGGTTGAGCATCCTGGTGCTGTGGTGGGAACTCCTTTTCCACCATTTCTATATATACGTTGTATTCTTTATATCTGGCTTACTTGAATGATCAATATATAAATTTTAGTAACCTTATTTGAATCACTAATTTAATTTGAGAACTTAAATATTGTTACTTTAGACAAGCAAGATGAAGAACATGCATGCTATATATATATAGTCATCAACTAATCATCATCAATTAAAAGTCCAGCAAGAAACCATAGAACTTTTGTGGACAATTTGGTTAGTTGGTCACATCAGCCTTTGTCATAAGCCGTGGATTCGTGGAAACTCGAAAATGATGATATATATCGACACGCAGACACGCTGCAAATTTCTACCCTTTTGTAATTTGTTTGTGTACGTAAGAAGAGGGGAGGAGGCAGGTCGTACTAGAGTAGTATACTACTCCGTATAAATTGATAATGTCGAATATTAAAGGTTCATCTTATTTTAATGTGTAATTATAAATATTTTGAATTGTGTAATGTTGTTATGAATTTAATAGCTAAAACAAAATCTTACGACTAACACAATTAATAATACTCGTACTATAATAATTCAATTTTATTACCAATCAACAATTTTGAATCCGTTGTACATTTATTACTAGCTTTCCCAAATTCACTTAGTTTTACTAACATTCCGAGGTCCTTGACAAGTACCGTAAAACACTATAATAGCCTTCATCTCAGCCGTACATAATGCTAGAAATCAATCTACATACACCATCCATTTTTTTTTCATCAGATATATTTTATAAATTATATTGTAAATAACCAATAAAATAGAAAAAAATGGTTGATTGAATTTATTTAAATTTTTATGCTTACGTATACATGGTAGAATTATATCTAATATAATTTGATAATTATTTAGTTTTTTAAAAATTCAATAAGTTATTAAAAAATGATTTATTGTGGTTTTTGCGGTACTTGTCGAGCATCCTGGAAATAATTTCTGTCTAGACATTAGACATCTACACATGTAGTAGCTATAGAGTCCTATATGTTACGATGCGCATACAATTATATCCAAGATATATAGCGTACATGGGCGATTACTGAATTGAATTAAGTTTGGGGTCAGACGACGGGATGAGATTTGCAGATTAATAAATTAATTTTTCCCCTTAATTATCTCTATTCCTATATAACTAGAAAAATTGATTAAAAAAAATTCAACCTCGAAATTGTTTGACATTAATAATCCGATGTAGTTCATAATTTCTTAAAACAATTCAACCTCTACACTAACATACAACTTACTGTATATGATACAGTAATAAACCAACCTTTCAAAGTTTGGTAAAGAATTTGGAAGCTATGGATTACTTTTAGAAATGTGAAAGGCTGGAATTTGTCAATAATTTGTAGTACATGCATAAGGAATTCTTCTACGAAATCTTTTTACTTAAATAAGAACAACAACATACAAATCCTCGACTAACCACACTCAAGCATCCTCGATTTGTACAAACATTCCCTCGTCTTTCTTTAATTTCCCTTAATTGCATGTATTGACCTTTATAGTTAGGTGAGTATGATAATAGAAGAGCAACTACTCAACTAGCTAATAATTCGTCTTTTTCAACCCGTATATGCACGCATGCATATCAGTCACTTGTTCTCTTTATCTTCGCAAACTCATTGAAATTAAGATATCACTTTAGTCAAACCTCACTAGCTAGCTTTCATAATTCTTAGATTAAGATGTGTTGGGAACGTATTTGTAGTAGACCTCGTTACTTAACCCAACCAATTTCTCATTCCGTCATTTTTACGTTATAGACTTTCATTATGAAAACTACGTAGGTACAAATATATACATAACGTAACGTACTTCAAACAATATGGTACTAGGTCATGCATAGCATATACAGTACAACTACATACTAGTCATGTTAGTTGCATTGGATGGCAACATTTTAGGTAGTCGGTTCCTTTGATTATTCTTTGAATTTCAGACAATATGTATTTGAGATTATCTAAATTGAAACGTTGATTAATAATCAAAATTGTAACTTTAATTGTAAATAAGCATATATGGTTCAATACCAATTTAACCATATAGTCTTATAGTCACTCTTATATTCTATATACTGTAATTGTAAATTATTTGATCGAAGTCAATGATAACTAGTAAATTTGAATTTTTAAAATAATGTTGCGATCATATAGAACCCGATCTGACGGAATATCTTTGAACTTAAAGATCATGAATTGACTCATTGTATGATAACCTTTAGCAAACGGGCCTATTTGGTATCATTTTTTGTTTCCGATTTTCATTTTTTATTTTTAAACCAAAATCTCGTTTTGGAAAACTAGAAACCATGATTTAATTTTCAATTGTCAGTTTTCATTTCAAATATATCGTCTATTATTGAAACAATCGGTTTAAAGTCCATTTCGTAACTTATAGATGGAAAAAAAATTGATAATGACAGTGAACGAGCCAGCTTTTGAAAGCTTTTTAATAATTTTTTTCTAACCGCGCAGTCACTACAAATCGTCCTTAGGTATACATTGGAATCCAAATGATCGTGCAAAGGCTTTTTTTGGCTCGAAAACAAGGGATTGTAGTCTTTGTAGAAATTTCCACAAATTGAATAATTTGTATGTACAACTTATACTTAAATCCTAACAAACAAAACAAAGATACAATGTATGTGAAAGAGGTAAAGACAATGAATTTTACTACATGTTTATTAATTTGGTTTTAAATTGTCGATCAGAAGAGAATTATTGTTAGGCTTTTTTATTGTTTGTACACACGTGTGATAGTTGAAAACACATTTTTAATTACCAGCTGTAACATTTAGAACATATAATCGTATTATTTGAAAATATAGGTGTATAAAAAGAGAGCACATCCATCTTTACATTATTACCAGGTTTAAACTAAGCAATAGTCGTAATGTTATCTGCATCACAATAATAGTTATGTACAATGAACACATATGCATACTCGCTCATTGTTGCAAATCTTGCAATGTTATTCGAGGATTACAATAATAATCTATCTTCATGATCATATGACTTATAAGTTGGATTACGCATTGATAACCCTCGAACTAATCTCCGATTAAACCGACTAAAGATAAAAACTTTGAGCTGTTTAACACAAGGTTAATAGGCCCAATTTAACTTAAATCTGTGGTGAGTTCTAAGGAAAGTCACCTAGGATCTAAGCATGAAAAGAAAGAAGATGGATTTGCAGAAAAGGAATTCTCATTGAATGAGATTTTGATTAATTGCTGAATAATGAAAAATGAAGAGTACAACCTCCTTATATAGAGGAGCGTCTCTTCTGTTGCTAGCTGGCAATACCACTAGCTGGTATTCCTGATACAGTGGATTAAGGAAAATAGCTTGCTATTCAAGCCAACAAGTACAATAACGGATAAATTCAGATTGGCGGCTAATGATTAGGCTGACACAGCAATGATGAGCTGTCCTCATGAGAATCTTCCAGAAACTGAGGAATTGGCTGCACATGGTCAGTGATTTCTTTGGTACTGACCCTCCACTCTGCTCCTGACACCTGTGTATTAGCCAATTCATCTCCTTTCCCGGCAATATTTGAATTTTGCGCGCCAACATTCGTATCAATACCCTCCCCATGAGAAGATCCTTGACCCCAAGGATCAAAAGAAGGAAACTTCTTCTGCAGATCATAGAGATACTCCCAAGTAGCATCTTCAAGAGCAGCATTCGACCATTTGATTAACACTTTAGTAGCGGTGATCCTACCTCTCTTGACAGATTTCCTTGCTAACACAGCCTCTGGTTCTCTGATTGGAGTTGAGTAATCATGGGGGTTGAGGTCAATTGGAGGAGTGCTCCCATGGAACTTCTTGAGTAATGAGACATGGAATGTGGGGTGAATTTTCAAACCAGCAGGCAAATTGAGTTTGTATGCCACCTTCCCAATCTTCTCCTTGATTAAGTAAGGTCCAAAGTATCTCTTTGCAAGCTTTTGATTGCTTCTATTCTCCACAGAGCTCTGCCTATAGGGATGCAGCTTCAAGTACACCCACTCTCCAGTTTCAAACTCCCTTTCACTCCTTTTCTTATTCGCTTGCTGTCTCATGCGATTCTGGGCTCTGGCTAGATTAGCCTTAATACTCTGCATTGCTTCCTCTCTCTCTAGTAGTACTCTGTCAACTGTTTCCACTTTACTTTCTCCAGGTAGATAGGGAAGGTGCAAGGGCGGTGGTTGTCCATACAGTACCTCATAGGGGGTGGTTTTGAGTGAGCTGTGATAGGATGTGTTATACCAATACTCAGCAGCCGGCAGGTATTTACACCAATCAGTAGGAGTCTCATTACAAAAACACCTTAAGTATGTCTCGAGGCACCTGTTGAGAACCTCAGTTTGCCCATCAGACTGTGGATAGTAGGAAGAAGTGAGGTTAAGGTCAACTCCATGCACAGAGAACATCTCCTGCCAAAAATTGCTGAGAAAGATCGAGTCTCTATCTGATACAATGGATTCAGGCATCCCATGAAGCTTGTAGACCTGATCAAAGTATGCCTGAGCTACCTCTGTTGCAGAATATGGGTGTTTGAGAGCCACAAAATGTGCAGACTTACTTAGTCTATCCACGATTACCATGATTGAGTCACATCCCATGGATTTTGGAAGGCCATCTATAAAATCCATGCTGATTGCAGTCCAGATTGAGCTTGGAATGCTCAGAGGCTGTAATTTCCCTGGGCTTGCAACTGTCTCATACTTGCATTGTTGACAAGTGGGGCATTTCTGGATATACTCCCTTGTGTCCCTTTTCATCCCCTTCCAGAAAAAATTGTGCCTTAACCTCTGATATGTGCCCTCTATCCCTGAATGGCCAGCTTGGATGGTATCATGGGCCATTGACAATAGAGTTTTCCTGAGTGGTTCACTATTTCCAATGACCAGCTTACCATTCTTCCTTAGTACTTCATTCTGCCAAGTGTAGCCCTTATGTGAATTTGGATTCTCCTGTAACTCATTAATGAGTGACTTGAGTGATGGATCCTCCTTCCAGGTTGCAGCAATTTCTGAATACAGGTTGGTTTGGATGGTGCTAATGTAAAGTTGGGAGAGTTCAGCACTGGTGTAGACTCTAGACAGTGCATCAGCTGCAACATTCTCCTTTCCTTTCTTATAGGTTATCTCATAATCATATCCCAATAGTTTAGCTAACCACTTCTGCTGAAAAGGGCTTGTTATTCTTTGCTCGAGGAGATACTTGAGGCTCTGGTGGTCTGTTTTGATGATGAAGTGCCTGTCTTGGAGATATTGACCCCACTTGGTGACTGCGTGGATTATAGCTAGCAATTCCCTCTCATAAACTGATAGAGTCTGGTGCCTCATGGATAATGCCTTACTGATGAATGCTATTGGATGATGTTCTTGCATTAATACTGCACCTATCCCTTCTCCGGAAGCATCTGTCTCTATGGTGAAGGTTTTTGAAAAGTCAGGTAAGGCTAGGACTGGAGCAGTTGTCATGGCTTTTTTGAGCTTATCAAAAGCCTCCTGTGCTTCACAGCTCCATTTAAAGGCATTCTTCTTTAGTAGAGAGGTGAGTGGTTTGCTGATGCTCCCATAACCCATAATAAATCTCCTGTAATACCCTGTCAATCCAAGAAACCCTCTCAATTGCTTCAGTGTAGTAGGAGTAGGCCATTGGACCACTGCTTCTATTTTGGCTGGATCAGTAGCAACCCCTTCTCTAGATATTATGTGTCCAAGATATTCTAGCTGAGTAGCCCCAAAACAACACTTACTAGGCTTGGCATATAGCTGGTGTTGTCTCATTATCACTAACACCTCCTCCAAGTGCTGCAGATGTTGCTCCCAGCTTTTTACTATACACCAAGATGTCATCAAAAAACACCAAGACAAAATTTCTCAGCAAGGGTTGGAATACTTTATTCATGAGACTCTGAAAAGTTGAGGGGGCATTTGTCAGCCCAAAAGGCATAACCAAGTACTCAAAATGATTTGAGTGAGTCTTGAAGGCTGTCTTATAGACATCTTCAGGTTCCATTCTTATTTGATGGAATCCTGATCTCAAATCAATCTTGGTATAGTACTTAGAACCATGGAGCTCATCCAATAACTCCTCAATCAGTGGGATTGGAAACTTATCTTTTATGGTTTGCTTATTCAATTCTCTGTAATCAACACAAAGTCTCCAAGATCCGTCTTTCTTTTTGACTAAAACCACAGGTGAGGCGTAAGGACTGGTGCTATGCCTTATGACACCACTATTCAAGAGCTCCTCAGTCATTGATTCAATGATATCTTTTTGCAGCATGGGATATCTGTAAGGTCTCACCTTGACTGGCTCAGCATTGTTTTTTAGCATTATCTTGTGGTTTAGACCTTGCCTGAATGGTGGTAGCCCAGTGGGTTCATCAAATACATCTGAGTACTTGTCTAGGAGAGTCTGTATTTGTAATGAATCCCCTTCCCCTGCACTGAGCTGCATTGCAAAGAATTCCACTCCTTCTGTCTGATGCTGCAGCATGGCCAGCTGTCCACCTTCCAACAATACCTTACTCATGTGCTTATGTGAGGGTAACTTGATACTTGCAGGCCTGGTGCCCTTCCATAACTGTTTCTTCCCCTCAAAAACAAATTCCATGGTTAACTCCTTGAAATTCCAAGTTATAGGGCCCAGAGTTTCCAACCATTGCACCCCAAGCACAGCATCACAACTACCAAGGGGTATTACATAGAAATCTGCCAAAAAGTCAGTATTTCTGATTCTCCATTTCAGATCAGAAACCACATTTGAACACATGAGCTTTCCCCCATTAGCCACAGATATATTGAAGTTGGGAATAGCTTGCAAGGGCAGCCCTAACTTTTCTGCTACTCCAACATCCAAGAAATTGTGGGAGCTCCCACTGTCAACCAAGATACTTATTGCCTTCTTTCCTATTTGCCCAGGAATTCTCATCGTCTGACAATGACTCTTCCCTATCAGGGCATTCACAGAAATCTGGGTTATCTGTGCATCAGTGGTTTCTTCCTCCTCTTCCTCCAGAATCTCCACTTCCTCCAATTCACTTATATCAGATTCTAACATGTAAATCTGCCTCCTATTTTTACACACATTAACATGACCAGGAGCGTATTTCTCATCACAGTAAAAACATTGTCCCTTGGCTCTCCTTGCTTCAATCTCATTGTTTGCAGTTCTGAATTTAGGAGTAGATGATGGAATTGGGTTGTTTTGTGGGGTGAAGGGCTTCCTATACCCTCCTGTTGGTTGGTGGGGTCTAGGGGAGAAAGGTTTGGGTGTTGATAGAATGGGTGGAGTGTTTTTTGTGGGTTTGTTTAGTTGCAAGGCTGTTTCTTGTAACCTGGCCAATCCATAGGCTTCTTGGATGGTTTTTGGCTTGAGCATTCTTACCATAACAGCGATTTTCTCATTTAAACCAGACAAAAAGCAAGAGAGCGCATAACTAGGCTGCAAGCTAAGCTTACTCAACAAGATATCAAAGGAATCATGATAAGACTGCACAGAACCTTCCTGTTTTAACATCAAAAGCTCAGACATTGGGTCTTCCCGAGAATCACCAAACCTAGCCCTAACAGCTAGCTTATATTCTGCCCAACCTAAAGGAACAGTAGAATTCCTACCCTTTTCAAACCCCTGATGCCAAGCTAAAGCCTTTGACTCAAGATGCATAGCCACATAAACAACCTTAGTCACATCATCCATATCATCAACAGAAAAATATTGTTCACACTTAAAAATCCAACCATCTACATCATTACCATCAAAAGTCGGAAACTTTATCTTTGGAGTTCTAAGAACATAATTATTAGAGTTGGTATTAGAGTTGTTACCATTCTTATAACTCGCTAACTCAGTAGAAATTGCTGTAAGGCTTTGTGTGAGAAGCTCTATCGTTTCCTTCATCTGTTGTAGCTCTGCCATCTCTGCTCTGCCCCGGCGTTGGTAGGTTCTGATTTCTGCAATCCTTCCCTAACACAGGTCGAGAAGAAGGTGGCTCTGATAACCAAATGATAACCCTCGAACTAATCTCCGATTAAACCGACTAAAGATAAAAACTTTGAGCTGTTTAACACAAGGTTAATAGGCCCAATTTAACTTAAATCTGTGGTGAGTTCTAAGGAAAGTCACCTAGGATCTAAGCATGAAAAGAAAGAAGATGGATTTGCAGAAAAGGAATTCTCATTGAATGAGATTTTGATTAATTGCTGAATAATGAAAAATGAAGAGTACAACCTCCTTATATAGAGGAGCGTCTCTTCTGATGCTAGCTGGCAATACCACTAGCTGGTATTCCTGATACAGTGGATTAAGGAAAATAGCTTGCTATTCAAGCCAACAAGTACAATAACGGATAAATTCAGATTGGCGGCTAATGATTAGGCTGACACAGCAATGATGAGCTGTCCTCATGAGAATCTTCCAGAAACTGAGGAATTGGCTGCACATGGTCAGTGATTTCTTTGGTACTGACCCTCCACTCTGCTCCTGACACCTGTGTATTAGCCAATTCATCTCCTTCCCCGGCAATATTTGAATTTTGCGCGCCAACATTCGTATCACGCATTCACGATCACTCCACCTGAAATCACCATTAGAAGAAACAATTTTGTTATGAAGGAGAATAATTTCCCATCAAATAAAGTACATATATAATTAGTTTTACTAAACACAAAACTATTGCGTACTCCGTATAACCATTGCACATAGATTTACAATAATTCATCACTAAAAGTCAAGCATATATGTCATCAATTTTATCAACATACTGAAACATTAAAATCCAATGATGTGCATGTTTTTGACTGTACTATATGATAATCGTTCAACATAAATAATTAAGTTACACCCACCCTCCAACAAAAATAAAAGAAGTCATGCATATAAAATTTACCATTTGGATGGAGAACTTGACCGGTGAAGAAAGAAGAGCACTCATCGCTCGCAAGAAAAACATAAGATGGCGCGATTTCAAAAGGTTGTGCTGCATAGTCCATAGGCACTTGGCTACCAAATATCGCGACTTCATTTGCTGGTAATGAAGCCACTTCTAAGGGTGTCCAGGTGCGGCCAGGTGCAACACCGTTTACTCGAATTTTTCGGTTAATGAGCTGGAGGGCAAGGCTTCTCGTGAAGCTGACAATAGCGCCTTTGGTGGTGCTGTATTCCAACAATACCGGCTCACCTGAGTAGGCTGTAATAGACGTTGTGTTTATTATGCAACTTCCTTCTTTCATATGTCTAAGAGCAAACCTGTATACGGTAGTACGATTCATGTCAATATATATCAGAAGTTTTCAATTGTCTCGAATTCTGTATGGAGTATATTTGATTAAACATAGTAGGAGAAACAGTTCAAATGCGTACACATACATAGGATAATACTCGTTTTAAACAATGTTAGGGTTTCTACATGTATATACACAATTCATTTGTTTATTATATAAAGTAGTAACATTTAGTGAGCAGTACTCATTAGCAGTAATAAAATTAATTTACGAATTGCAATAATGAAAAATATTAATAGTAAAATTATATTATATTGTGATAAAATTAATGTGGTAGTAAAATTTTAGTTCTTTAGCAATTAAAATTATTATTAAGAGTAGACAATTTCGGGTAGGCATCTAGCATTAATATTATTAGTAGAAGATTTTTTTTTTACCTTGCCATGAAGAAGTAAGCGAAGAAGTTAGTTTCATATGTGGTGCGAAGCTGATCAGCTGAGACATCTTCTATACTTAATGAATAGAACTGGACCCCGGCATTGTTCACCAAGATGTCTATGCGGCCGAACTTTGCAACCACCTCGTCAACAACCGCCTTGCAGTTATCCTCAGACCGGAGATCTGTGGGTATGGCTATCGGTCCACCTGCGTCAGCTGCCTTTGCTTGAGTAAACAATGCAAGGGCGTCAGCAGCATCAATGTCCTCTCGGTCTTTAACATACGTAAAAGCCACGGTTGCGCCCTCTAGTGAGAATAAGTAGCACACTGCCCTTCCTATCCCTGAATCACCTCCTGTCACTAGGGCCACTTTCCCCTACATGCAATTACAGTTTAACTTCACCAATTTGAAAAAACTATGTCCACTTATGACATTAAAAATGTCAAATTGTTAATTACCGATTATAGTGAAATTGGACTTTTGGTATTATTAGACAAAGTAAGTGGCTGCATATGTAAAATTGGGTTGTCAATGTTAATTATCAGTTTATCACACAATTTCTTGTACGTAGTTACGTACAGTAATCGAAATTATCATGAATCTACTAGTGTGGCTAACCCTAAAAATTAAAAAAGTATGAGAATTGGGGGAATTTGTTTGGATAAACGAGACATAGCAATTCCTATCGAAATAACTTCTACTTACCTAGCCCCCGCAAGGTAAAAAACTTCTGACACTACATTTTGTGGTAACTAAACAACTAATGGTAATCCAATAATTCCAAAATTTCTTGATATTACGTATATACTGCACTACATCCAACAAAAAAGGACGGTTTAATTTCTTCGTGACGTTTGTATATATATTTTTTAGTCTTTTCATTGTGTTTAATTAGCCTTTTTCACCCGAAAATCACAAGCGTGGTGAAAACAAATTAAGAAAATGATCAGCAAGGTCTCTTATACCTGAAGCTTGTTTGATCCTTGATATTGAGGATTGACAGTTACGGGAAGTGGATTCATCAAGTACTGTAGACCTGGTTGAATAATTTATTCCCCATTTATTTATACACTTATGACTATGTTAAATAATTTATTCTTACCTTTTTAAGTAAACTCTACCAAATAGAGTTTATTTTCAACTCTAGAGGATCCCTACACTATTTCTATATATATGCACCAATTATGGTTTTGAGTAATACGGAGACGGAGTAATGTATAAGAAACACCAGCAATGAAATTCCTATGAACTTGAGATTGTTACTTATACCAGCAAGATCCAAGCAATGTTAATATATATATATACTCCAACTTGTTTACTTTGAGTGTAGGGAAATACCATAGAAATTTTGTTAGATACATAAATACACACGGTTAATAAACTGCACTTGTCAATTGTCATAGCCTATTTAATTTGTGATGAACATTGGAGCAATTCTAATGCTGAAAATTAAAGATTTGTGCTAAGGATTCGGATCGTTAATCATTCTTCTTAAATGGTGTTGGGTTTCCGGTTTTGATGATAACAAATATTGTTGCACGATTAAGGTTAGTAGTTTGATTGATGTGCTTATTGAACTAACCTTATGATCTAATACTTTTCGAGTTGTTTGTTTCTTTATAAGAACAGGTTTCACCGATTATGGTGAATTGAGTTTTAATGGAACAACTACAAGTGTCGTGCAACTACAAGAGACGTCAAGAACATCTGGTTTAGTCGGTATAGATCTCTTGTATTAATCATAGTTGATGCACATGGAAAAGAACTTTGCCTTGAGATAAACAGAGCAGGGAACAGAGCATGGAACAGACTAATAGTCTTTGTTCCATACACTGTTCCCATGCGTTGAGATGTTACAAAACTTTAAACGTGATTTTCAAAGAAAATAATCTTTTATAAAGATTATGATTTTGTCTCAAAAAAGATTTTGGTAAAAACGATTATCTCATTTCTTACTATTTTCGAGTATTATCTTTTAAAGAGATTTCCACACTGTGTTTATTAGATATTTTCCAAAATACTTTCTTTAAGTTTGGAAACTATATCTTTTAGAATATCATTTCTTAATCAGTTTTTGAGACCTAATCTCTGTTATAAGAAGAACACAAATCACGTTAAACAGTATCTTATCAAGGCAAACAAAGTTCCTAGTGCGTCATCTTGATTTAGGGCTTAATCGTATCTCACTCGCTTTCAAGAAGCACATCGAGATATTGAATCTTTGTAATCTTTATTTTCTTAAGAGTGGATTCGGGTAGAGTCTCAATATCTGGTAGATATTTGGGTAGTGGTTCTTGTGGTAAGAACGTCAATTAGTTCTTGTGGTAAGAACGTGAATTGGTGCTTGTATTACTCTTTTGATAATAGTGGATTATTGAAGATTAGGCTATGGTGGACGTAGACCTTGAGGTAAGGTCGAACCACGGTAAATCTCTGTGTTATCTGCGTACTGCATTACTTTCGTTTTACAGGGAACAGTCTCACATACACTGTTCCGTGTAGCATTCCTCTCACGTTTCATTGTGTAGAGAACAGTCACACATACACTATTCCATATACTGTTCTCTCCCTTCGTAATCGTCTTTAAAGTGCGAAAAATTTATAGAATTCGGGTCAATTACTCGAATTCCCTCAAACGCTCTATTCACCCCCCCTCTAGAGTGTCCGCCTGATACCAACAATTGGTATCAGAGCAGGTTTGCTCGAAAGGATAATATCCTAGAGTATATTCATGAGATCTGTGAAGCAGGAAACGAAAAGGAATATTATGTCTATGCTGGCTCCACCAAATTTCAAAGAAAATATGAAAGAAGCGGCATGGGGATCACGTGATTCAGAGGAGGGAAATTTTGATCGACATCAGTTGCATATCTCAAATACATGTTGCACCGCGTCAAGCATGGAACAGGGAACGGAACAGTTCCCTACAGAGCCTAACTTGTGTTTAATGGCAAGACATGAAGATGAAGATGACGATGACGGCCAGGTAAGTTTCGATTCAATAAAGTCTAATTTGCATAGGCTATCTAGAGATAAACTTGCTAAATTCATCGTTACGATTATGGATGAATGTATGGATATAGCTAGCACATGTCAAGATTTAAAAGAACAACTTCAAGATCAAATCACTAATAGAACTTTGCATGAAAAGAAAATTTCTTCACTTGAAAATGATTGCTCTACTTTATGTGATGAAAATTCTTTATTACTGAAAGATCTTGAAGAGAAGAGTGTTCAATTGTCTGTTATGCAAAAGAAACTTGATGAAAAGTCAAATCATGTCGTTGTTCCTAACACTGTTCCCAAGTTTGAAGAATGTGAAAATAAAATTCGTTTGTTAGAACAGGAAATAGCAGATCTCATATCAAAACCTACTCATGGGCATAATTCTAATGATTCTGTTTTCCTTGATGAAAATGTCTTACAAAGTTTTGACCTTGCTAAATCTGAGATTGAGTCTTTGACAATAAAGAATAAGGAACTTGTGAGTAAAATTGAAGTTCTTGAGAATTCTTTAAACATTGCTAAACAACAGAATGATAAGACAGGTATTGGTTATGATGGTGTTGAGACCAGTACAAGGAACAATGCACATAGTACCCGCATGAACAACGTGCAGTCAAGGAATAGTGGACAGACTTGTGGAAGGAACATTGTACGCACCAGCAGAAGGAACAGTGCACAGACCAGTTCCCGTAACACTCCAAGGAACAATGCACAGACCAGTGTATGGATCAACCAACGTAACAGTGCACAGAACAGTTCCCGGAAAAGTCCAAGGAACAATGCACAGACCAGTGCACGGACCAATCAATGGAACAGTACACAGAACAATGCCCGTTCTCTCCAGAGAAAGAGAATGCATAACTACTGGAGTAATGTTTACGGCAATGTTCCACAGTCCAATCGAAGCAATGAGCAATGGAACAATGCATGGACCAGTGATAGATGGTGTTTCAATGACTACAGACATGACACTAGAAGATGGAACAACCATTGGAACAATGCACAGACCAGTCACAGAAGGTGGTCCAAACAAGGTAAGTATATCTGCATGCCTGATTCCACTGTGCATTATGTGTCTAATAATATTGAGATGTATGAATGCACGAAAAAGGGGAAAGCATTTTCAAGGAACGGTAAGGTAGTCAAGCAAGTATGGATTCGTAAGGATTTGATTAATGCTATGACTAACTCCAAGGGACCCAAGTCTGTTTGGCCTCCTAAATCAAAGAACTAAGTTCCTTTTGCAGGCTAGGGTGAGAGCGAGCAACTTTTGGTATGTGTGAAGTGGTTGCTCGAAGCATATGACATGTGATCCAATTTATTTCTCTCACTCAGAGCCTTGAAGGAGGGTGTGTGATTGTTGATGACATCAAGCATGATATTATCACTGATGTAGGTAAGATTGGTAAGTCTTTCACACACTTGGTTAGTGATTGGATTTGTTGAGTTTTTGCTCTGTGTCTCAAGTTTTACATTGTGCTCATCTGTTTACTATTCGCTCTTGTACAAAGCATATGGACATGTATCTCATTCTTTGTGACAATGTGAAAAAGGGGTTTTGATGAGCTCTTGGTTGTGGCTAACTGAAAATCAACTTGTTGGTACTTTATTAGACTGTTACCTAGTGATATGTTTAAGAAAATAAGAGTCGAACTTTGGTTGATTAAAATTGAGATGTTTGTAAGCATACTTCGACCCCCAATGATTGACGAGAATTGGTTGTCACCACTTGAGTTACACAAATGTCATTTGTATGCACATCTGATTGATCTTGTTGAATGCTTTAGACGTACAAAGACTCGTGGAATTGTTTGCAAACTATGATATCCATTAACCTAAGTTGCCTTGGAAACAGCGCTGAGAACAGTCCTGAGAACATCATTGACCCCCTTGTTCCCTTTGTGCTTTTGATCCTAAACTTCCCAATTTGCTCTCACTCATGTCTTGTCCGTTTCCACACCTTGATCCTACACTTGTTCCCATTCATGTTCCTAGCAGTTCACATGGCTTCACGTTTATACACTGTTCCCTCGCCTGTTCCTAAGTTGTTTTGCGGATCATCTAATCAAAGGCAGGAGGTTGAGATTATACGTATAACTGCAATTGTTGAAATTTTCTATAAACTGGGACATCATATTGAAGATACTCGAGGAATATACATTGGTTGGAAAGTTACTTGATACTAACATCAAGGGGTATATTTGCTTGCAAGAAGAGAATATGAAGAGAGATCATGGAATATTTGCAACCGGTGAAAATCAAAGAAGATATTATTCATGATATATGGTAATTTTGGTTCGAAATATTATCATAATATGGAGATATTGGTTTTGCCGATATTGAAAAGCGCTGGTGAAGGAAATTATGCACATTGCAATGGAAGGAAACAAATTCCCAATACAATTCCTATGGAAAGATTTGAAAGAAGAGAGACTTTGATGATACGGCATTGAGTTTTATAGCGGAGATTTTTCCTATTATTCATGTTGTTGTTCCCTCACCTGTTCACAAACTCTTTCCTATCACACCAGTGACTGTTCCCAACAGTGGTCTTGCAACATATATCTTTGTCGTGTGAAGATTTGGAAATTGAATAATCGAAGATTTTGATTACTTGGGTTACAAGAAGAAAAGTTGCTGAAGATACGTCTGAAATTTGGATTGTGATGAAAAGATCTCCATTTGCATTGGTTTGGAAAGTTTCAAGGAGCAGGCTTACACAACATCCGTCAGAATAATTATGTGCAAAGAGAGGGTTTGTTTTCCCAAAAAAAAAAAAAAAAAAAAAAAAAAAAAAAAAGACAAAAAAAAAAAGATGATGAGAAAAAAAAAGGAAAACAGACTCCTAACAGTAGACGGACTCCAGGACGTTTTACATGAATAAAGGGTTGCGCAATTTCATCTTCACAAAACTGCTACTGCTACTTGACACAAGCCCAGCCAAAAGAAGCAAATATGCACCTGGCCCTAACTCTGGTCCTAAACATCGTTCAAATCATTAGCGCCGAGGAAACATCTGGCAAAACTTGAAGAAGCTGTGCCAACTGGAATTATGAGGACGAAGATTCTCATAGTGCTGATGAAACTTTTGTGGAAACTTGTGAAAGACAAGATGATTCTTCTAGTGATGAGAAAGAGGAGAAAATATTGGCTTGGTCTCAGGGGGGAACATCTTAATTTGCATTTGTTTGGAAGAGACATCATTTGGAAGAGACAATTTTCACGGGGACATCAACTACAATTTTCACGGGGACATCAACTACAATTGTTGTTCTATCATCTGTTCCTTACACTGTTCCAGCATCTGTTTCCACTCCTGGTTCCATCACTGTTCCCATGTTCTTATTCTATTGTGATAGACTGTCATTGAAGAGTGAAGAGAATAGATGGATGATTTTGAGGGGGAACATAGGATTGACGGAATATGGTTGATGAGTTTCATAAAGAAGGTGCTTGCTCAATAATGCATTAATTTTGGATTCGTCAGAGACTCTTTTCGAGGGGGAACATAGTTGCACGGACTTTCCAAGAGGCAAGCTCGATCCATGGAGACTTGGGCATGCAGGTAACTTGTGTTTGGGTTCTTGAATGAATGAGTAGATAAATTTTCTCTGCAACTTTAATTTGACTATTGCTACTCACGGTGTTACTGCTACGACAAGTTTTTGTTGAGAATGATGAACCCGTACTCGTTTCCATCAGTGTTCTCAAGTTACAGTATGCTGTTCCCACCACTGGTCCTAGAAAAGTGATGAGTCTGCTGGCTTCGCACCTGGTAATATTACCTTTGATCCCACAACTGTTCCCTCTATTCGTTTCAATCACTGATCCTTTCTCCCTTCTAAAAACCACAAACCCAGCCTTGAACATACATTTGTTGTTGTTCTCTCTTTTGCTGACTGTTTGATACACTCTCATGCTAACGCTGTTATGTTTCTAAGGATTTTGTGACCTGGTTTTGGGTAGACATAGCTTAATTACAATTTTGACTGAGCTATTTGATTTCTATTGTCTACTCAACTTGGTTCAATTCGCATTTGTGGTGTTGGATTCGCATACTCTCTTGTGCAGCCTTGACCTTTTTGATGGTGTCAAAAGGGGGAAAATTTGTGCAAACTTTCCATCTCTAAATTACGATGACAGAGCTATTCTTGAGTTTTCGGCAGTTTAGTTCAGTACCAAATTGTTGAAATTCATGTTTGCTACTGACCTTTGAGCTTCATGTATGCTATTGACCATTGTCTGCCTCTATGTCTTCATGCTTTGCTCTGTGAATGATTTTTGTGAAAGTTTGACACACATATTTGTCATCATCAAAAAGGGGGAATTTGTTGGGTTTCCGGTTTTGATGATAACAAATATTGTTGCACGATTAAGGTTAGTAGTTTGATTGATGTGCATATTGAACTAACCTTATGATCTAATACTTTTCGAGTTGTTTGTTTCTTTATAAGAACAGGTTTCACCGATTATGGTGAATTGAGTTTTAATGGAACAACTACAAGTGTCGTGCAACTACAAGAGACGTCAAGAACATCTGGTTTAGTCGGTATAGATCTCTTGTATTAATCATAGTTGATGCACATGGAAAAGAACTTTGCCTTGAGATAAACAGAGCAGGGAACAGAGCATGGAACAGACTAATAGTCTTTGTTCCATACACTGTTCCCATGCGTTGAGATGTTACAAAACTTTAAACGTGATTTTCAAAGAAAATAATCTTTTATAAAGATTATGATTTTGTCTCAAAAAAAGATTTTGGTAAAAACGATTATCTCATTTCTTACTATTTTCGAGTATTATCTTTTAAAGAGATTTCCACACTGTGTTTATTAGATATTTTCCAAAATACTTTCTTTAAGTTTGGAAACTATATCTTTTAGAATATCATTTCTTAATCAGTTTTTGAGACCTAATCTCTGTTATAAGAAGAACACAAATCACGTTATTTTATACACGCACCTTGAAATTAAAACGTTTTGAGCTTAAACAGTATTTTATCAAGGCAAACAAAGTTCCTAATGCGTCATCTTGATTTAGGGCTTAATCGTATCTCACTCGCTTTCAAGAAGCACATCGAGATATTGAATCTTTGTAATCTTTATTTTCTTAAGAGTGGATTCGGGTAAAGTCTCAATATCTGTGGTGGATATTTGGGTAGTGGTTCTTGTGGTAAGAACGTCAATTAGTTCTTGTGGTAAGAACGTGAATTGGTGCTTGTATTACTCTTTTGATAATAGTGGATTATTGAAGATTAGGCTAGGGTGGACGTAGACCTTGAGGTAAGGTCGAACCACGGTAAATCTCTGTGTTATCTGCGTATTACTTTCGTTTTACAGGGAACAGTCTCACATACACTGTTTCGTGTAGCATTCCTCTCACGTTTCATTGTGTAGAGAACAGTCACACATACATTGTTCCATATACTATTCTCTCCCTTCGTAATCCTCTTTAAAGTGCGAAAAATTTATAGAATTCGGGTCAATTACTCGAATTCCCTCAAACACTCTATTCACCCCCCCCCCCCCTTTAGAGTGTCCGCCTGATACCAACAAATGGCATGTCACATGTGCTAGTCATCTAGGTGTGCTTCAGATAGGCTCATTAGATAGCTAGGGTGCCGGATTGGAGATTCCTATTTCGGGGAGTCTCGCGATATAATTGTAACTTAAGGTAAAATATTGATTTATTTTATTAACATCGAAATGTTGAGTTCTTTTATTCATCCACCAAGAGGAAAATAAAAGATTGATCTGACTTACAAAAGAATACCTCTAGAGAGAAATTAAGCCTACGCTACAAGGCTACAAAGTTAAGCTATCTACAACCTCCGTCCTCATTGTTGTGACAAACAAATTTTCATCCGAAATATATTATAACAGTTTAGGCACTCAGTCCATTCCCTTTTATTCTTCGAATTTGTAACAATTTGAATTGTAGATTATCCAAATTGAAACATTGATTGGGCATGTTTGGTATCATTTCCAATGCTTATACCATGCATCAAGGTGTACAATGAGTATGGTGCACCTCCTCACAATAGAGGAGTAGGGATCACACTTAAAATAATTTAAATTTATTTAAGTGTGGTCCCTACTGCTCTATTGTGAGGAGGTGCACCATACTCATTGTGCACCTTGGTGCACGATATAATTTGCGTATCGTTTCCGTTTTCAGTTTTCTGTTTTTTAAAAACAAAAGTCACGTTAAAACCAGATAAAATTGTTTTCAGTTTTCAGTTGTCAGTATGACTTTTAAAGACTCAAACATTTTAAATTTGATTTCGTAACTTATTTAACTAAAAGTTATAAGCAAAAAAATAAACGAAAAGCTGAAAACGACAGTGATACTGAACATGCCCTGTTCTCAAGATATATTGAACAATTATAGTTCAAAACTAATTTAACCGTGCAGTATTATATTCTATGTAATTTCATATTAGATCGAAGTCATTGGTAATGGATAAATATGAAATAAAATGTTGCGATCATATAGAGCAGAATTTGAGGGAATATATTTGAACTTAAAGATCATTGTATGATAGCCTTAAGCTTAGGGCCTGTTTGGTATTATTTTCTATTTTTTTGTTTTATTTGAAAACCAAGTTCCCGTTTTTCAGAAAAAAAAAAAAAAAAAAAAAAAAAAAAAAAAAAACTTTGTCGGGTTTCATTTTTGTACTTGACTATTATGGAAGCAAATCGTTTTAAGTTAATTAAGTAGCTTAGTTACCAAATAATATTTGAATTGGATGCAGAAACACAAATTGAAAAAGGCAGTGATATTGAACGGCCCCTTATCTTTTGAAAGGTTTTTTTCTTCAGTAAGGGTCGTTAGAAACCACCCTTATTATTTATATCGTGACATGTTTCACATAATAAAGTGACTAGTATCCTACTTATAGTAATCGTTTTAGTTAATGACCATGGCATTTAACCTAAGACTCACAGAGGATTACTCTATAATTAGACCTAATATAATATAACATGTTATCCTTTGAAATTATATATGATTTAATAGAGTTATAAACGAAAACGATTACTAAGAGTACTGACACGTAGAGTTACAAACAATCTAAGAAGGGTCAATTTGCAACGTGTTAAGATAGTCTCTCAATAATTAATTGAGAGACTGTCTCTTACGAAACTCTGTGTTTTTTCTTAATGTGGCAAATCAGAGGTCGTGCCGTAGGCACCATAAATTTCTAGGGACGCTCTTGAAAAATGATCATGCAAATTCCTTTTTTTGCTTGAATAATAGGTTTGTTGACATTCCCACAAAAGCATAATCGTATTATTTGAATACATACAGTACAAAAAAGAGAGTACATCTTTACGTAATCGGGTTTAGAAATAGTTGTGGTAATGCTATACTGCATTACAATAGTAATTGTGTATTATGAACAATAATCACGCTTCTCACAAGATTATCTTCATATAACTTATACGGAGTAAGTTGGACTACGCATTCACGATTGCCCCACCTGCAACCACAATTACAAGAAAATTTTGTTATGAAGGATGGGAGTATGACCTCCCATTAAAGTCCACAATTATTGCATACTAGAAAGCATCTAGTGCTTTGCAAGATCAGGTTTATATTAAGATGGACAACATTCGTGTATATAAGATATTTTTTTACTCACTCGTATGAAATATGATGCGCATATTCACTCACTACCGTATATGTATAGCTCATATTATAGACCATGACTATCAGTATTTCAAATACGTCATTAATTTGAAACGTATAAACTAATCATCATCACTAAATGATTCATTAGTTTAGTGCAAATTATTTAATTTAGTTTAGGTTCATGCATAAACTTTTAAAATAAGTTTAATTAGTGTGAACATTCATTTTTCCAAAAGTGTAATTCAATCAATATGAGATTACTTCTTATTGAAGTTGTCTATCCACACTTGCTCAACCCACTTTTATATAGAAATACTAGATAGCATCTCGTGCTTCGAACATTCAGGTTGTATATATAGGTGGGTGAAATTGGTAAGATTTTTTCTATCCTAGTATACATGGTTAGGATATGGATATTATAATCGTAACCACAATTTTCATACTCCAATCATATCATGTAGAACAATTAAGATAGGAATGGGTGAGATGAGTTATTTCTTTTGAAAAAGTGTGGGTTTTATATACTCAAACTAGAAAGTATCTCGTGCTTCGCACGATAAGGATCTAAATTTAGGTTTAAACACTTGCATTGGTTTGCAAATTGCAATAGACACAAAACACATAATGTAAGTTTGAGAGGGCAATACTTATACATTTATACTTAGCTTGTATTGCATGTATACTTTAATTCATATATTTTGAATATTTCAAACTACATACATTCATGAAATTAAAATGGTACATTGAACATTTCAAAGTACATACATTCATGTATACAGTTATTCATATACATCAAGTCAAACTATGCAAATTCATTTTCAACCACATTCATTTTCAAGATTCATGCACAAACTCAATGTACATTGTGACTCTATGCATAATGTATGTAATGTGAATGTCGTGCCCAAAAACTTGAAATATATAATGTTGTAACTTTTAGCCAATTGAAATTGGACAAATGTACCTACCACACCTTTGCAACCCAAAATTATATAGAGATATATGATTAGTCTAATGTTCAAGCACTTATGGTTTTCATGAACCTTGAGAATTGAAGTGGAATGACACGTTCACATCATCTTTGACATCTAATATCTCTATCTATCATGCATGCATGGTTAGAACTTAATTTAGCTTTGAGTTCATACATATTCTACATATGCACAATTTCCTAGGAATAATGTGTAGTGCGTACGTGTATGAACTCAACTTCAGTTTAGCTAATTAAGCTACTTAGTGAAACATTAAAATTCAATGACGGGCATGCTTTTGACTTGGTATGATAACCGTTGTACGTTGAACATAATTTATTTTATACAATAATTACACCCAACCTCGAACAAAAATATGAGATGACATGCATATAAAAATTTACCATTTGGGTGAAGAACTTGGCCAGTGAAATAAGAAGAGCACTCATCGCTCGCAAGAAAAACATAAGATGGCGCGACTTGGTATGGTTGTGCAGCATAATCCATAGGCACTTGTGTACCAAATATCATGACTTCATTCACTGGCAATGAAGCCACTTCTAAGGGTGTCCAGATGGGGCCCGGTGCAACACCATTGACTCGGATTTTCCGGTCGATGAGCTGGAGGGCGAGGCTTCTGGTGAAGCTAACAATAGCGCCTTTGGTGGTGCTGTACTCCAACAACTTTGGCTGACCTTGGTAGGCTGTAATCGACGTCGTGTTGATTATGCAACTTCCCTCTTTCATATGCCTTAGAGCAAACCTATTTGCGATAGTAAGATTCATATCAATATTAATCAATTTCAAAGTGTTTATATACGATTAATTGTAGTAGGAAATGCACACCGGCACACACCGGCACACACGTACATAGAATAGGTTAAAATAACATTATATTAGCAGAAGAAAATATATTTACTTGGCCATGAAGAAATAAGCGAAGAAGTTAGTTTCATATGTGGTTCGAAGTTGATCAGCTGAGACATCTTCTATACTTAATGAGTAGAACTGGACCGCAGCATTGTTAACTAGGACGTCTATGCGGCCGAACTTTGCAACCACCTCTTCAACAACCGCCTTGCAGTTATCTTCAGATCGGAGATCTGTGGGTATGGCTATCGGTCCACCTGCGTCAGTTGCCTTTGCTTGAGTAAACAGTGCAAGGGCATCGGCGGCATCAATGTCCTCTCGGTCTTTCACATACGTAAAGGCCACGGTTGCACCCTCTAACGCAAATAAGTAGCACACTGCCCTTCCTATCCCTGAATCACCTCCTGTTACTAGAGCCACTTTCCCCTACATACAATTACAGTTTAACTTCGTCAGTTTGAAGAAACTACGTCTACTTGTGACACTTCTAATATCATGCGCACTTTTACCGATCATACTGAAATTAAACTTTTGGTACAGAAATTAGTTCCACAAAAAACGACGGATTAGTAGTAGTAAATTTGTGTTATCACAGTCAAGTAACTGCGCGTATGGTAAAATTGGGGTGCTGAGTTTCACACTCCCCGCAGTGAATTTCTACACTCCTTATGAGAGGAGCACGTTCTTAGCATAAATGTGACTCACAACGGGGAGTTTAATTATCGCACAATTTCTTTTACGTCATAATTAAGCTTTGAACTTTCAACCGTACCTCTAACTTTTGTGTAATCAACGTGACTAAGATGAATAGGCATGAGTAGTAGATCGATGTTTTGTCAATGGCACAATGGTACGAAATCAAAATGGCGGCAAAAACAGTGAGAATGAAGCAAATGTCTTATACCTGAAGCTTGTTGGATCCTTGATATTGAGGATTGACAGTTACGGGTAATGGATTCATCAAGTATTGTACGCCTGGTTGAGTGTCCTGGTGCTGTGGTGGGAACTTCTCTTCCGCCATTTCTACACTTCCGATAGTTTTTCTGAATTTTTTTTACGACCAAATTAATAAGAAACAACGATGAATTTCCTACGAACTTGAGAGGGGTACTTATATTAGCAAGATCGAAGCCATGTTATATAGAGTATACTCCAACTTGTTTAGATTGAGTGTAAGAAATAACCATAGAAATTTTTCTGTCGATGACAGATAACAACATATAGGCATATATCAATCGTTAGTATAGATTTGCCATTGGCAAACACGTCAAAATGTAGTAATTATTAACGTGCTAATTTGATATTCGCTTCGTCAAACCTTTATTAATTAGAGTCGTACGTGAATTTGAAGGGCAAGTTAAGCACGGAACAAAACCTGCTTTGGTCCCGGATGCATACTGGAGAGATAAGCCTCCATGCATTATTAATCAGCTTAATTACGCAATTAAGACTATGGCATCACATAATCACCCTAAATTAATGAGTACAAATGTTCCTGAAGCCTATAATACAGGTCTCTGTTCATCTAAGACGAACAAATTGGCGGTCTCCAGCGACAATTTAGTTATTTCAGGCCCTCTATGATTTTGACGTGAAATACAGGCAGTTTTGCACAGCAGTGCTTTGGCTCGGTTCGAAACGCGGAAACAAAAAGGCCAAAAGAAGAGTCTCACAAGAGTACAGAACTTTATTGCAAGTGAACCGAGTCTGACAACAAAAACAACCAGTGTTACATATGCAAGTATGCAATAGCTTCCTTACTTAAGAGTACTGGAGCTGGTAATGGAACAATCACTCGGCTAACAGAAAGGCTATCAACTTTGGAGACCAAAGCAGTGAACGCAGTATTGAAGCCGTTAGATCTGAGAGAGCATATGATCCCCGCCAGAGACTTTGAATTCAGATGGAACTTTCTCGACATTGAGAACAGTGATTTTTCCATCATCTACACATGCTGACCATCTGCATAGAAACCAGTGAGTCACTCAGGAAAGAACGTATGACAATTGTAACCACCAAGAACACAAACTAAGCTCGACAGGGTTGAAGAAAATATAACGTCTAGGAGTTAGCTTGAAAAGAATACTCAATGTAGAGCAGAGAGTTAATACCTGTGAGAGCGATTCCCGAGCAAAGCTGAGGAGAGGTCTATAGTTAAGTCCAGGCTTTTGTGAAAGCTTGCGTCAAAATCTCCATAAAATTGAATCTAAAAAGAACATCAAGTATCAAATAATAAGTCAAAGCTGAGAGTAAAGGGGATAGCCCAGCAAAGCAGGATGAGATTCTTGAATTTAATTGAATAGCATGATCGTCTTCTGGAAAGATAAAGCCTAAAACATAGTTTCATCAACTTAAATATAGTGTCTTAAGCTCCCAACATAAACTTTGTATAAATCAACAGCTTACGCAATAATCAAATCTATTCAGTTCGTTTGCAAACGCTAAAGCCGCAAATACTGCCCTCAACAATCAGGAACAAGAAATCTAATGTTGGACATGCTCTTCTTGAATATGAAATAGAGAACTTATACTACGTAAGTTTCTACTTCATCGTCCCCACTTTATATTGCAGCTAAACCTGGCAACTTTAATCCGGTTATGATTAAAGATACAGTACAGGGGGCATGCTCAACAGAGCGGTGTGTACACTCTACTTGGCCCTGGTGGCCAGCACTGAACTTAATGTTCATCCTACGTATGACATTGTACGACTTAAAAATGACATTGGCAATCCCCAATAACCACAGTGTTTCAAGGAGGGATAAGGGGAGGCCAAATATGTGCAGCCTAACCCCTTCGATATTGTTGAAAAGGTTAACCCATTGAAAGAGTAAGACTGATGTTAAGGATGATAAAGGGAAGCCCAGGCTAAAACTTAACCTTCAACTAGAAAGAAAAAACATTACAGCAACACCTATACCAAATTTTACACATAGTTAAATTCACAGCTAAGCTAGAACAATGACAAAGCACCGAGCGGCAATTCAGGATAATAAGACTCGGAACAACTAGGAAGCTTACAGTATCTTTGGCATCAAGCTTCTCAGCCCATCCGTTCATAACATACGGGTCATTCACAGAAACACAAATTACGGAGTCAATCCCTTTAGCCTTGAATTTATGAATGTTGTTCTTGTAGCTAGGCACATGCTGAGATGAACAGACTCCCGTGTAGGCACCCTGAAAAATACAAATATTGTAAAGAAAGCACGTTAGTTATGAATCTTATTCTTGTAGCTAGGGAAGTGCAAAGAATTGGAATTATGGTCAAGAACAAATTTAAACAGATGCTAGCTATAGGAATTAGTCCCTTGTCAAAAAAACAAAAGAAATTAGTTTAAACTCTAAACCCCAAGCAAGTGACGGCAATATTGTATTCTTCTTTGAGAAGAAAAAAAAAACAGAAACTATCAAAACTTATAATGACTGAGATGTTATTATAACAATCACTGAGAACAGCATTCTATGTTGGAGAACACTAAAAGTTCATCATAGACTATAGTTTAGTCTCTCAAAAATGTTCTTGTCATATTACAAGATAAAGTGAACCATGTATATGTTTTGTAGGCCTGAATTATTTAAATTCACATGAACAAATATAGGTTAGGTTCTTCCCATCTTTAGTATAACTTAGACTCCTTTCGACCCTCGAGGAAAACAAAATTAGAAGACTTTTATTATCTTATTTTTATGGATCATCTTTGGCTTCTCTAACTTAAGATAGTTCTCAGCTAAACGTATATTAATCTTTCACAATTTTCCTATATTCTGATAAGTACTTACTATTTATGAAACAAAAGAATAGTTGGAAGTGAACAAACCCAAAGAGGGTTATACAAAAGAAAGTATTATGACAATCAATTTATCTTAAGATATGAAATGCTTCAATATAGCAAAAAATTTGGCTCCAATATACCCAAATCTGACATGCTACAGCATAGGCAGAGTGGCACAGCCATATCATAGGGTACAGTACATTGAACATTAATCTACCAGCTTTTCTCATTATTCAAACCCAAGATTCCTCACACCTTCACTTTTGCATAATCCGATGGTCCTAGCAACAAATTGGTACCTTTTTCCCTCCACTGGTGAAGGGTTATAAGTCTAGAGGACTACATTCAGAGACACGAATGCCCAATAACCAACCGGAGCACATCAGTGACTGACATTAGGTGCACATCATACCTTCTTAAGAAAGGAAAGCATCATGTACCATTGCACAATCACAATTATGGTGCTTGAGCATAAATATACCAAGCGGATCTTTGCTTGCACACAAATGTACCTAGTGGATCAATGCTGACTCATAAATGTACCTAATGGATCTTTGCTTGCGCACAAAAGTACAGCATTTCCCAACTCCTTGAGTTGCTTCGTTAGGAAATGCACAAAAACTTCCACTTTCCAAAGAAGTGGAAACTTGCAAACCTAGCACTATATCCACAAGAACTTCCACTCTCCAAAAAAGAGCAAACATAACTAAACAATTATATGCATTTTCAAGGAATTATGTACTCAATCGAAAATAAACTTCACGAAACAAACAACGACCTAGAGTCCACTAATTTCTTGTTAGTTGATCCAAAGCAGTTAGGGACAAAGGCTTTCTTGTTGCTATTAGCAGAGCTCATAGTACAGCAGGGCAATTCTACAGAGACCGAAAGGCGGAAACCCAATAACTGCAATTCCTCATTTATCAAGTACTCCATCAATTGATTCTTTCAGAAAACACATGATTGTGCATAAGAAGTTTAGTTTTCATAGTACTATATAGAAAGAAACTGCACTAGCGCAGAACTGAAATCTGCTAGAACCATATCTAACCCAGGTTCGAATCAGCATTATTTATTTGTCTTTGTTTTGCCCTACTCTAAAATTGAACTGTTGTCAAGCTTAAAAGGAATGTTTCATAGTGGAATATTTCATAGCGCAATAGATAAAATTGCAGGATAAGCTATTCATCCAGGTTCGAATCCTGGCTGCAGCAAATATTTTCTTTTCTGTTTTTGTTTTTTCGCTTTTTTGTGAAAATAATAAAAATAAAATAGTTTCCAAATATTGTGCTGCTTAAAAAACGGTAAAGCTGCAGATGCACAATACATAAAATCAAGAGGATGATGCTACATACAGTATCAAGAACTAATTTGTATCATGAGAAAAATTGGTGGATTTTTTCATATAAAAAAAAATCAAAATATGCTTCTTTTTATGGTTTCCAATCCCAATGGAGCCAAAGACTATTCTTTGGTTTTTCGGATATAATGGAATAAAGTATAATGGCTCATAAAACTGACTCTGCTTCTTATTTTGTGAAGTAGCAGTCAATCGGTGCGATTCTCGAAACAATTTTCATTTTGGGTTATCCGTGCGCAGCCTCTCTATGTTTCAATAGGGGTAAGGCTTGCGTGCATCCGACCCCCCCTTACCCCGCCTTATGGCGGGAGCCTTTAAGGCACTGGGGTTAAAGATGTTGTTGTTGTTGTTGTTGTTGTGGTTGTTGTTGTATGCTTCTTTTTATGGAGACAAATAGTAATAGTCAAATACTATAGATGAAAATTCAGAGCATATGCAAAAGGAAGAATAACCTACCGGTTACTTTTCTCATGATTTAAACCTTTGATGGGATTACCCCTCTTTCCTACCAAATTGATGCTCCAACCCCATAAACTAGCATTTGTTCTCTATTCATAAAGGTTCAAAGGTGTTCACTTCAATGACAGACAGAGAAGCTTTACCAGGTAATAATGAAGCAAATTTGTGCTCATTTCAAACAAGCAAAGAAACTGAAACATAATAAGAAAATCTATTTCTGTAATTCCATGTAAAGTAAATTCCTCAAGAGTTTTTTGGCCTAATTTGGTACTTGGCTTGTCCTTCTTTACTAAGAACATGTTCCCCCTAGTTCGCTTTGACCTCTCTGATATACATGCCACTTTACAGTATAAAGCATTTAGCCTTCCTCATATGTTTCGTTAACAAACCACTAATCCAGAGAAACATCAAAGAGTCCACCAAATTAGTAGCCCTATTCAACTAACACAAGGGCACTTTCTAAGATAACTACTATCTATTATTTTCTCAAGGTAAGAAAACATTATGTTTCATTATGTCATTCCACATTCATAAGTAACGTTCTTGACTATGAACGTATCTACTGGTGCTTTGATTAAAAGTTTGTTTGGCTAGCGAAGTGGAGGGACAAGGAGGGGGTCCAAAATGTAAAACAGTAGGGGAGAGAGAGAAAGAAAATACTCTTACAAGAAGGATATGGCAGCGGATGGAGAGAAAGCTTTCCAAAATTCCTTTTCTTGGATATCATTTGTAAAGGGTAGAGAAAGAGGAAGAGATTTGAGAGAAAGCATTGTCCGTTATATTATGAATAAACCAAACCCCTTCTAATGTCACGACGATTTCGAAGGAAAATGCCCTACCTATTCATATTACTAGAAGTAAACTTCTTTTTTTTTGTCCCCAAGGCCCCAACCAAAACCTGATAGGCATGCAGCAGCTGCATTTCCTTTCCTCTCCCCACTCTTGGCTTGTTTGGTTGGACTGTTGGAGGGGTGTAATGTAAACATGTAATCACAATTACCACCCATTTAGCCCAAAAACAGCATAGGTGACGGAGTTGGGTGTAATCCTTGTTAGAATGCAATTAGATCTCTAGTGAAGTAAGGCAATATTATTGTTCAACTTAAACCTATGTAATTGTCATTACATCATTAAATGTAATCAACTACTTTCTCCCTCTTGTGAATCCTCTCTCTCCCTCTTCAGTTTCACATTTCCGTACTAATTTCATTCCACCACATTATAATGACGTAATGACCATTACACCCAACCAAACATAACCTCATTATCCAAGTAATGATTTCGGAACCCAGCATTTCTTCCTACTCAAACACCGGGGAAAAGTAGAGGAAGTCCTTAAGCCCTTTAGTTGAAATTCACAAGGAGTTCCATTACAAAGAGTGGAGATTTGCTAACCTATCCCCCTAGGTCGAGTAAAAACTCCAATTCAACCAAATATCGTTCTGAACTACTGAGAAACTGAAATTTTATCTGAAACTCATCATCATGGGAACTACAATTTCTCATCAAACCAAACGACCTATTGTCACAAGTTCAGTAACTTACAAGTTTCAACACAAAATGACCAGCTTACTACATACATATCCAAAAAAAAAAAAAAAACAAGTACAAATGAAAAAGAAAACCCCAAAATTCAACAAATACAAGCACTACAATCAGATATCAGCACTACCCACTTGTCAAATTAGATAATATTCCCAACAATCACAACATCAAACCTCAGAAAATTTAGAAATAACTTACAGGAAGACCAAAGATGACAACTTTCTTCCCCTGCAAATGAACAAAATAAAACGATATAAATAACACTGGTCATATTTCGGTATAACAATAATAACATTACCCCAGTGCCTCAAAGGCGTAAGGGGGGTCGGATGTACGTAAGTCTTACGATAATGTTACGATATCCGTAAAAACAAATAATTTAAAAGAAGGGTACCTTGAAAATGTCATGAAGAGGGGTAGTGGCAAACTTGGAAGAGACACCTTCATCCCAAGAACGAGCTTTTTGGAGGGAAACATCGGGAGCAGAGGAGACCAAATCGGATCCCACTGCAATTGACGCATATGCCCTTGATGCCGCCGCTCTTAGTCCACCACTCAAATAAGATTTGAGCATCATCGATCTCTTCATCGCCATTGATGATGCCATTTTACTCTTCTGGGTTTTTAAGGTTTAAATGTACGACTATTGAGAAATGGGGTTTTCTTAGATTTATGAGTTGCCTTGCGTGGTTCCTGTTTCCCTGCTAAGTGGGAGACCCGTGAGTTTTTTTTTTTTTTTTTTTTTTTTGGTATTTTAGGCAATGATTCTATGGTGATTGTCAGTTTTTGACAATTAGGATAAGATTTAACCATGGTTAATAATTAAATAATAATATAAATATTACGTAATCTTGTATAAATATTATTTAGATTTGTTAAAATATATTCCTACATAAATACTGTAATTATAAATGTCCCTCCCTTCAAAAAAAAAAATGAAAAAATACACAAATGTCTCACCATCTCACCTTCACGTAATCTAGAGTTCACTATTAAATTGATTTGGGGAAAAAATTAGTACAAAAATATGGAAGGTAGTAAAAATGGCGTAACAAGACTAACAACAACCCTATGGTCGGTGCAACCCTCATATCTCGCCGGAGCAAAAACTCGCCGGCTCGAAACTCGATACGCGTTTATTCCGACCACCCTCTCAAGCTCGATACGCGTTTATTCTAATTCTGGGTTCCGATTTCACTATTCCCGATTTCCCGAATTCCAGTGAGGTGGGTGGTTGTGGTGAGTTCGAATTTTCGGGTTGACAGCCATGACAGGGTTAGGGAAGGTACGATTTTCATGGTGGACATGGTGAGTTTGGGTGTCAAATTTAAGGGTTGACACTATAACGAAATGCATCATCATCAGCATTATTGTTGAACAAAGGGAATAGATCAAGGAGCATCAGTGGGAGCCATTGATGTTTTCAGAATTCACTATCATTTCTTATAAGGGCAATATGGGAATGAAAGTTAAAATTGAAAATTATTTCGTTTGATTTTTTGGTTCCATACACTTTTCGTTTTCTCTTCTGTTATCAACCCACAAAAATCAGATATTTAATATTAGAATAGATAGACAAGATCCAATTAAGAGAGGAAACAAATATTTCGAGTACATATAAAATTATTATGATAAATTCACGTGGTGTCCCTGAGGTTTACCAGTTTGCGCGTGGTGTCCCTATGTTTGAAACTTGTACATTGTGGTGTCCCTGAGATTTGCAAAACGCGGTACGTGGTGTCCCTCAAGCTAACGGTGTTAACTTTTTTCCGTTAAGTGATGACGTGGCGGCCATTTATAAATTTAATTTGGTATTAATTCAATTTTATAATTTCTGAAAATATTAAAAAAATCCAAAATTTCAAAAAAAAAAAAAAAAAGTTTCGAAATCAATTTTAATAATTATTGGGAAAAAAAATTCGCAAAAAAAATCAAGTTATATAATTTTAAACGTAATTTTAGTGAAATTTTTTCGAAAATTCTCTAATATCTGTAAACTTCAGTGCACATGGTGTCCCTGAGCTATACACACTAGTGTACATGGTGTCCCTGAACTTTACACACTAGTGTACATGGTGTCCCTCGGGTTTGCATTACATTGCACATAGTGACCCTCTGTTTTTGTTTTTTTATTGCAACCGCTAGTTACAAAAGTGAAATAGCCTTGAAAGATTTGAACGTGTTTCGGAGGATCTAATGTGAGTGTTCGTTTTGCATCGAGGGCATAGATCGTTTTCCACGAAAAAAACATACGAAAATGAAGATTCATGGGATGAAATGGAATCCATAAATTTGATTTGATTTGATTTAATAATAATGTTTGCTTTGGAAAGAATGAGATTTTTACGTATATATATGCAGCTACAACGGCTTCTTTTGTAACTAGCCGTTGCAATAATAAACTGAAACATGGGGTCACCATGTGCAGTGTAATGCAAACCTGAGGGACACCATGTACACTAGTGCATACTAGTATAGTTTAGGGACACCATGTGCACCGAATTTTATAGATATTAGATAATTTTCGCAAAAATTTCACTAAAATTACGTTTAAAATTATATAAATTGATTTTTTTTGCGAAATTTTTTTTCCAATAATTATTAAAATTAATTTTGGAACTTTTTTTTTTTAATTTTTTTAATTTTTTAAATATATTCAGAAATTACAAAAATTAATTTTCAATTTTTTTTCTTTTTTCCAGAAATTACAAAAATGAATTAAACCCAAGTTAAATTTATATCTGGCCGCCACGTCATCACTTAACGGAAAAAAGTTAACACTGTTAGCTTGAGGGACACCACGTACCGCGTTTTGCAAATCTCAGGGACACCACAATGTACAAGTTTCAAACATAGGGACACCACGCGCAAACTGGTAAACCTCGGGGACACCACGTGAATTTTCCGAAATTATTATGTGTTGTGATCCTGTGTGATAAGGTGTGTGATAAGAACTTTTTTAACCATGGTTAAAAAAAATCAAATGGCTGAAATTTATCTTATCCTAATTCAATGGTCTCGATTTTATTTCTTATCCTAATTGTCAAATACTGACAATTATAATAGAATTTTTGTATTTTAGGGACTATTTCTTACATTTGTGTCTTTGGCCAGTTTCATTTCTAAAACCCATATACAGTTCAAAAATTATATACGAGTTTGGCCAAACACACCCTTACTATAATCTAAGGAGGAAGTCAAGGGGTTATTATAGAAATCCTAACCTAGTGTCGGGCATGAACCCGGTAGGAGGCCCCTTACAAGGGTGTCGTGCCACTGCCAATCATCCACGCACAAAGTTCCTTGTACTCTTGGTAGGGGGTTGATAACACTGCCACTCAGCTACCACCACTTACTTGACTAGTGAACCGAATTAAGTGGATAGTTTCTTTTCAAGATAAAAACGATGGAGATGAGCATGTCGATTAAGAACATATTTGATAAATACTCATTAGCTAAGACAACATACGTACAAGAGAAATGTATTTGTTGCAAGGGAGAATACTGTCCCTACGGCGAACCGGACCGAAGCGGTCCATCGGTTCGGTTTTATCACTTCCGGTCCGATCCTCGGGTCCACCTAAAAATGCAATTTTATAATTCAGTCCAAACGATCTAAGGGACTGTATTGAATCGGACCGAATGAGCTTAGGTCCGGTCCTTGATCAAATTTTTTTGAAGGTTCGGTATTTGGTCCGCTCCGATCTTGGACCGATGCTCACTTCTAATTTGTTATTGTTGTAGAGAACCGGGGGAGGTGGCATTGGTCTAGCAACCTTTGTACAAACTTAATCCAACACATGGGTATGTAAGTGATGGGAAAAACTTCATTTCATGAATTTACATGTAACAATTGGGGGGTTTACCTTTTGGAATAATCATATAACGTCATTAATCCATCTGTTTCATTAAATTCTTTACAATTTGTTTGGATATGTGAGAGTAATTCAAACGAAACATAAAAAAACCTAAATTTGAAGGGAGTATCAACCTTTTTGTACAGTTTTTGTTAGAAATTTCATGGTAACTTGGCAAGGATTGTTTAGCATCTTCGGTGGTAAACTAAAATGAATGTTATCTCAATAAAAACTCTAACTAGTTTTTGCGCCCGTGAAATCACGGGTCTTTTTTTTTCCTTCCTTTCAAGTGAAAATTATAGATATTTCTATGACTAACTTTGCGTTATCTATCATTGCGCCAATTTCACCAAAAGTTAGGTTTCTGACTTAAGAAAGCAACACATGTATAATCTTAACTCGCACGTAAACAATATTGTATATAAATTCTTGATATCTTGTTTGTGTACCTTTCTTGAAATTGTGTAAGCAGGGTGAGAAAAGGGATAAGGGTTAAATAGAGTTCGTTATATAATTTGAAACCAAATTTAAAAAAAAAAAATTAAGTAATAAGCAGATTAATGAGTACGTTATGCGTAAGAATAATAAAGTCATCTGGTCACTTCATGAGTGATTAACGCCTTGGTTACAATATCAACTTTCATTATAAAAAAACTTTCACTACAACATAATAAGTTGAAATAATTTCTATCTTAATTTGTAACTAACATAATTTGTAAATATGTATAAACATATAAATTACATAAAATCTGACTACATTGTTACATTAAGTCACTAAAAGTTCTCAATATCCCTCTAAATTGTTGTGAGAGACAATTATCTACACTACCAGTTTCATCTCTCCTCTCGTAACTTCATTTCTCTCTTTGGACATACCGCTCATGTATGTTGTGCATTTTTTCTAACTAACTTCAAACAAATAATTCAGGTATATATAGCATGTCGATCAAACATGTAATTGACAAATTTGGCAAACGAAAATCCAAGACACAAAATTTAATACCACTATTAAGATCATGAGTAATTATTTGAATAATAAAACTTATGATAATTCAATTTAAAGAAGTGGAGATGCTTTATAAACTCTCAGAAAGGCAGCTCAAGAGATGTTATTCATCTGATTTAATATGAGATTGACACGTAAGCTGATAACATTGAATTAAACTTAACACAACTAAGCCTAATCATTATGGGCATGCCATGTGGTATTTGTGGAACTATTTTTTTAGCCTACTAATATTAAGTTATTAAGTTATTAATTTTGAGCCTAATCATTGTGTGCATGTCTTAGTTAGGTGATGAGATCTATTAAGTACTCCCTCCATTTCATTCATTTCTTTACGTCGGGCCGGGTTTTGTGAGGGGAACCCAAGCCCAACGTAAAGAAATGAATGAAATGGAGGGAGTAATATAAACTTATTAATTTGTTGTAAAGTGGTGAAGTAATTTCATTTTTATTATAAACCAAAGAATTGTGGAAAGTAACAATTAAATATATATCTCAAAACTTCACTCCTCTAACTTATTACTGAAAAGAAAATATATATGTTTAATTTTTTTGGAGAAGTTTTTGAATGAATTATTGTTATATTTTGATATACTTCTTTTAATTGAGAATGATGAATCATACATACTTTTTCAATTGCAATGGAAAATATAATTGATCAAATGACCAAATTCTAATATAACAATATGAGTATCATAAATAACCATATGTATACCAATCTATAAACAATGATTATTTGAGAGTACAAACACAAATATTAGACTGTTTTATTTGATAGATGAACAAACACATACAATACCTAAAATGTAGTTATAATTGATTCGCAAATTTACTAAACGATGATAATATCCCTCTTGTAAGAGAAAATTATCGACACCACTATCTTCATATCTAATTTCCTAACATAATTTATCTCTTTCAACATGCCTTTCATGTATGACATGCATTCTTTTCTTACCAACTTCAAACAAATAATTGCGGTATATATACTACTTTAAACTAACATGTAACTGACAAATTTGGCACACGAAAAGCCAATTGACAATATTTAATACCATTATGAAGATTAATAATGATATAAATAATAAAATTATATTTTGAAGAAGTTGAAGTGTCTAAACGTTCAATAAGGCATATGAAAAGATGTTATTTATTTTATTTAAGGGACTGACACATAAGGTGATGACGTAGCTAAATCACTTTCAACATGCCACGTAGGATTAGCGAAATTTTTATGTTAGACTATTAATATTATTATATAGATAAGTTACTCCGTTGACAAACTACATGTGATCAGTGGCGGACCCACATATACCATTTGGGGGTCGATTGACCCCACTTGGAAATTAATAAGTACTTTAAATGTTAGATGCATTCAACAAAATTGGCTTGGTATAATGGTTAATATGTAGAATTTTGCCCACAAGGTCATGCGTTCAAGCCTTTGCAATGCATATTTTTGACCCCACTTGACATTTTAATTTTTTTTGACCCTACTTAAGTTTAAGTCTGGGTCCGCCACTGCATGTGATATAGTTTTGTTTGGCCCTACCAATAATAAATTAAAAAAAGAAAATTGCATCAACTTTAGACACATCTATTTTTTTTTTTTAATATCCAAGCTATGTAGTTCGGGTAGGCTACATTGCCCACAAAGGCACAAAATCAGTGATATCAACAGTTTGCATTTTCGCTGCAATGGTATGAGACTATGAGCTGCTCACATCAACATTCTCACAAGCCAAACTACAAGGAATTTCCTCCCATTGGAGATGCGGCTAAGCTTTTCATGATTTGACAAAATTTTGCTACAGGGCCCATTCGATATCACTGCCGTTTTTAGTTTTTGTTTTTTTTTTTTTGCGTAAAAAGTTTAGTTAAATAAGTTGCAAAATTAACTTTAAATTGTTGGTTATATAATAGTCATACAGAAAATGAAAACTGAAAACAACTTTTTCTGATTTTTAAAAACGAAACTTTGGTTTTCAAAAACTGAAAACTGAAAACAAAAAGTGATACCAAACATGCCCTAAGCTCCTAAAGGGTGGCCTATTTCCGATCCAAAGGAAGAAACAACTAAAGCGTTCACCACACTGACACACATAATAAACCCCGAGACCCAATCTCTTCGAGTTTGGGCCTTATTTTAGCCCAAAGCCCTACACATGATTGAATGAAAATATACTTTTCGTAAAAAAAAAAAAAGAACAAAAATATACTAGTTGAGCTGTTCTAGTGGCATCTCCGACTCATGAGTTGCCACTCTTGCTGATTAAGGTGTCCAGCCAATTTCACTTCATCACATCCTCAAGTAATCATCTCCTTCCATATCTAAGTGGGATCTTCGAATAATCCACTTCAATCATCGTAATAAGTGGCACATGTAAGTTGGACTTTTTGAGGTCAAAACCCGCGCGGTGCCGGTATTGATCATCCATTTCGAGCCATTTCGACTTAAAATGTGTCATTTATTTCAATACGTATGTCTGTAAATATGTTACTTTAACTCTTCATTTTAGGTGTCAAACCTGGTCACAAATTCACAACACTTATGGGTTTTATTACGAAATCCTTACCATTCTTATATCCTTAGCACATACAACTACTGGTTCGTTCTTGTATTATAAATAGAAGAAAAAGGCATGTGTAACGAAGCATTTATTACGTACCGTTGAATTTCAATGATTTTGAACTTTGGAGTATATCTCAAGACTCTCAAGTGTACATTTCGCTTAAAAAAAGCTCTAGATATCTGTTACTAAGATGAAATGTTTATTATCATCGATCAATTGTCATGGAGACCTATAGCGTACATATATATCCTTATTAGTTTAGTAATTTAGTCCTAATGTCCAAATACTCGCGCCATAATTCATGTGTCCGAACTCGTATATAAGTTTAAATAGCATAGACCCACATAACATACAATGGACTTTATTATAAAATTTCAAATTCATCATTCTCAAACAAAGTTACAGATGAATTAACATAATCAAAAATATACATGCATAGTTTTATGATAATTACAATAAGGAGATCGATCTTAAATCTCTTTGCTGAGTACATCTCCTAGCAAACTTGACAAAACTTAGCAGCTCACTATACTCTGCATTTACATACAGAATTTTATCCTCCGATCGATCCTCGCCCCAACCAAACAGACAAGGCGCAAATTATACCATGCTCCCGGGAGCACAAGGAGCATGGTGGTCCTCCTCACAATAAAGGAGTGGGGACCACACTTAAAATGATTTTTCATTTTTTAATATGTGGTCCCCACTCATCTATTGTGAGGAGGACCACCATGCTCCTTGTGCTCCCGGGAGCATGGTATAAGCACTGACAGACAAGGTAGTGAGGTAGCAAAATATAGTCAGCAACTCATAAAGAATATGATTATTGAATTTGAATCACACTAAATGTGAAATAATTAGCATAATACCTTAATTTATACTAATTCAATACCATAATATAATCCTTTTCCTTAGTTAGTTAATATTTAACGTCCCACTTACGGTTACTCCAACTCGCCATGTTGGACAAGACTTGAATTTATAAATTCGGACACTAAAATCTTAAAATAGCCGAGTCTGTCACTTTCGTATACGCTAATATTGAGTAATGTTAGTGGGGTAGGAAGGAGTAGTATGAGCCGCAATATTCGACCTCCCTCTGGAGTTAGTGACCTGTTTGTTTTTACTCGTTTTGGCAGCGAAAGATGACGCTGATGAAGCTCGTTTGCCTTGCTGTTTGTATCTCCTCCTTGGCTGTGAAGATTGTGGTATAAATACTCCTGTTCCTTTGCTTATTATCTCTGCTCTTCTGAAATTTGCTTCGTATAATTCGTATTGTGACGGCATTATTGGCGGATGAACTAACATTCTTTGATGATATTCCTGCAAATAGTAATTAACAACGTAATTAAGTACCTATGATAATTACTGTAGGAGTACCTAATAACAATTACTTATTTCAAAAAAAAAAAAAAAAATTAACAATTACACATAGCCTGGCAAATTGAAGTACTTCATACATCGTGCCTTTACAAGCTAAGAGAACAAGCTCCATTTTCATGCAATCATGCATGGACGACGTTTTCATTGAAAGTTCTTACGCCTTTTGTAATTAGGACTTGAACTACTCGTGACATCGAGTTTGGTGCAACAACACTATCTCAACCACTAAATAAGGTTATTGGGGTCGTAGAGCAACTTTTGGGTGTAATCGTCTTAGAAAAGTTTTGGTGTGATCAGTTGCACATACAAATGTGTGTCAATATTTGCATAAAATTAAAGTATATGTTGTTGCGCCTAAGCCATGCAGGATTCAATTTCATAATGAACCAATTGATCAATATCATTAGAAAGTCCTAATTATTTTGATGTCGGACTAACTCATACATGTTCATAATACGTAAACGTAGCAAAAGCTATATCACAAAGGCATAAGAAGATTAACCTGAGGCGTACGGGAGGCGAAACGGGAGACGTGCTCATCATCTTCATCGATCAAAAGGGATATTTGCCGGTTTAAGTCCGCAAAGTAAACATCGTCTTCCATGGCTAGTTCCATAGCCATCTTGGTTAAGCACTTAAGAGAACAGACGACCCAACAAATTAAAGAGCTATAACAATATCGTACGACGTACCAAAAACAGAACTTGTAGTAGAAGTATCGCTATTTTGATATGAAATTTGGTAAGGCAAGAAATAAAGGGTTAAATAAGAAGTGGGAAGAAAGTCTCATGTGAGTGGTGGGAACTCACAGAAGAGAAGTGGGGGAGTTAGACAATCTGTGTTACAGAGAGAAATTGGGTAAGAAACACCCCAAAAAACACATGATGGGGATGGATCCAACTTGTGATGTGGGTTTTTATCCAGTTGGGTCAGATTGATTGCTATACATTGTGATAAGTAGCCGGCAAAATTCGTACCCCATGTTATTTTCTGATCCTCAAAGATCCTAGATATAGATATATAGATAGATAGATCGACGATATCTTATGTTTGTTTGTGTCATTGATACAACAAGAAGCTAGTGGTAGTTTAACCTCCAAATGTTCGGTCTAGTGTTATTAGTATCGTTTCATTAGACAATAAGTCACGAGTTTCATCGTGTAGGAACTGAGTCGTCATGGTTCTTTTTCGACTAAATTTTGGAATGTATATGGTGAACTGTTTTAATCCGCCAAATTATCTTAAATGATTTTGTATCGGGCCATCAAAACTTGTATAGCGTTATCTAAAAAGAAAACTAGTGGTCGTGTGGGATGTGTACATCTCTCACCCTTTTGCTCGTTCATTCTCCTCATATCCACAGATTTATGGTTTGAATATTCAAGTTGTTGGTCCACTTTTGGAGACCTTGTCTACTAGATTGTTATTTGTGTGTTCATGAATTGTCTTTGATGTACATGGATCTGAAAGCTAGTGTTGATAGTCTTAGTTTAGGATTTGTATGGGTGTATGAGTATATCTATTGTGATATAGGGTGGTGTTTAAAAAGAAATGTCAAATGATTGAAGGTTCATTTTATGATCGGAGTGGAAATTAAAGTTCATTTTCCACCAATAAAATTAATGTTTTACAAAATTAACTCATGCGCCTAGAAAAACTAGGAACTTGTACTTTATTTGCCAAATCCGGCTATTTTCTGAACATCTAATCAAATTTAAGGACAATCGGGCGCGAACCGGCAAACTAAAACAAGTGGTTCAAAATAAGCTACTTCCTACGTCCACTTCAAACACCACATATCGAAAACACTAATCGGTTAATCAAAATTACATAGCGAATTTCAAATGCGCCGAGATCGAAAACATGGAGGCCGCCTTATTCATCCCATTTAAAGGGATGGAGGAATCATAGATATAGGAGTTGATTAGATAAAACAATAATGATCAATACTCCGTATATAGTTTAATGAAAGTCAAATCTCTTATGGAACACCGAATCCAGCTTTATTAATTATCCAATTAGATTAGGTTGATTGCATCGTAACGAAAATGCATGCTACCAATCATTCAATCAAGGCTAATCATCATATTGAACTATTGTTCCCAATCGGATGAACAATCAGTCACCAAAATAATACTTCCATACGGGACGTTTCCGGACCAGATCAGGATTATAGACAAATTTTTGAATCATATGCTCGATCGGTACATCGATGTTTTACTAGCTACTAATCGCTTCAGGCTATTTGGCTCAGACAAGAGCAGTTACCCGAGATCAACAAAGACCACTCAGCTATCATTGTTACTTGGTTAGCTTTCTAGTAAGGAACAATGGAAAAAATTGGAAGCAAGGGAAAATACGAGGAAGGCGATAAGAAGAATCTCCGATCTGCAGCTTCACCAGATGAATTTTCCCGCTCCACGGTGCAAGACGAATCAGACATCAGGCACACCAGCAGCCATATCCATGTCTGCAGTTCCATCAACACCCTTAAAAGTGACGCGTAATTTCCTTTGACCAGATGTTTTCTTGTCGTTCTTGCTACTTGTACCTGTAACATGAACAGTTCCACTAGGAACCCTACCCATCAACTCAAACAGTGGTTGCGTGAGGTTTTCTCGAGTCATCTCTTCAAGTACAGGAGGCGCTTGCATGTACAAGTTCTTGCTTTGGTAACTCACACTAGCTTTTGACAGGTGAAGCTTCGGGTGCTCCTCAAGTAATTCTATGAACTGTTCTCATATATAACAATGAAAAGTGTCAGGCAAGATGCTCAAACCAAGATGTTTAGAACTAAAAAGGAACCCCTTTTGTTCTCAATCAGGTGATTATATGCCCATTTAAACCAAAGAATTTTCCATGGTCAGAATCTAAAGCAAGGTATATGCAGCGAACTACGAATGAAAACAGGACTACGTATTTAAAAATTGTACCAAAGAAACAAATTAGAGGGAAATAAATTATATGACGGTTTTGAAGTATATGCTTTGAAAAAGTGAAAGTAAAGAACATTGTAATAAACTTTCATTTCTTCAGCTATGTTTTACGGGCAAGCTAGTAAGATCTTGAGCTTTTTCTTATAAGCCCATTGGCCATTACCTCTCCAGAGACATCACATTTCCTGACTTCACTTTCATAATATAGGAAGTAATTTCATTTAAATATGCCACTTGCCTAGAGGGGAGATGGTAAAGCAAATTTCCCAATTTGTAGGAATCGAACAATTGATAAAATACAGAAATCCCAAACTTTCATGAAAATTCCTATACGTTTTTCATGCTTAACCAAGCAACCACTATGATAGGAATTTACAATACCATTGCAACATTTATTTGTTTCAAAACTTAAAGATGAATAAAGGCCCAAAGATACAAGTTCATCTGATTGTACAGACTACCAAATGCATCAAAAACAGACAAATTATGCAATATAAAAACCTTTTCCAACAATGGAGGAGATACCAACTGACCTAAAACTTATTTAGCAATATTAAAATCTAAATTTATCATTGTGACTAAAAGGGAAAAAGGAGTAAATGACCTTCAACAGAAAAACTAATGGAAACCTAGACATAGTGGAAACAATCACTACGAGGAAGTCAAGCTATACAGAATAATTGCATGAATTTCCATATAAAAGAAATGCATTAAGAAAGATCAAGGAAAGAGTTTCGAACCTTCTGCAGGGTATAAGAAGTATCCAACTCCATAAGAACTCCAGGACCACACACAAGACAGTCCTTATCCCTGACAAACTCTGTCACTTTGGTGTGCAGGCCTTCAACTCCGTTGTACCTGCCAGTGTAACAGCAAATAGTTCAGAGTTGTGAATGATAAGCAAAACTACCACCAGGGATACATTTTAACAGTAAAGGATTAAGGAAATACTTTTGCATCCTTCGCCTTTGAAGGGGGAGTACTCAGAAAGTTCAAATTGAACTACAAAATGAGAACATCAACTAACTACCCATGAAAGACAGCAAATACCAGCCCATGTGTGGCAAATCGTGAATGACCCCTTATCTCGAAGATAGCGATTAAAAAAACAGAGGGAGGGAGAAAGAGAGAGCGATAAATTGATGATACAAATTCTACAACGACACGGTCTCATACTCTCATACAATGAGACCAAGTACTAATTCTCGAAAGTACCTTGATTATTTTCAATAGTGTAATCTCCAAAAGTACCATAATAAAAAAGTAACTTAATAATTTTCAAAATAATTCAACTTTCCAAACTAAGATAATTGTAAAATAACCTACTACTCCACTAGAGTATAAAACAAAGTTAATTCAAAAGTAACATACTACTTTGTCTAAAGAACCTCAATAGGCATCATCAAGAGTATCGAAGTGGTCTAGAGATAATAGGCATCAACAAGAGTATTAGGAATGAGAAGCTGATTTTCAAACTTCAGACTATAGTTTTCTTGATCTCTAAGGCTAAGTTGAATTCATTTAGAGTCTGGTTCCTGGCTGTTTCTTAGAAGTTCCAAACCAAACTGTAAGTATAACGTAGACGAAATTAAGCGTACAACAACGAAAGCTTAAAGACAAAGGGCATTTTGGCAAACTCACAAAAACATTCAGACCAATATGCGCTGGAGGACTGATCAGCATCACAATAAAGCTTAGGGGGTGTTCTATAACTTTTCATGGAATGTATGTCAGAATCTACCATTCAATCAAAAAACTTGTTGTGAATTACATATATGTATTTTGTTTACTTTTTTTTTGTCAGAAGTACCTTGTAAATTATCAGGTACTTTGTTTTTTGCAAAACACTGACAAGCTGTATCTATACCTTCCAAGGAAAATCCCAAATTGGATCATAATGAGATAATTGTACATTTGACTTTGTGCTGCTCCCGCTCTTAAGCCAAATTACTACATTCTCCTACCTTTACATCAAACTTTTCCCAAAAACCCAAATAAGAAACCCCACAAATCACTCAAACGCAAACTCTTACATTCCCTCCACATTATTCATTAACTCACCTCCATACAATCATAAAGAAGAAGGAAAGAAAGGTTAGTAAATTCTCAACCCATATTTAATTTTAAAAACCGAAATATAATATCAAGGACTGCTTTTCTTCTGTTAACTTATAAGGTATTGCCTCCACTAAGGTCATGCAACTGGAATATTTTCGCTGTCTAGACTCGTAGCATTCCTGAGAAATGTGCATGGGCTTGTAAATACTATGATGTAGAGACAAAAGACTAAAAGAGCATGCTTGTACAATAATCAGAGGTTTTGACAAATTTATGACTGAATGGTAACAGGATGTCATCAAACTATTAGCGGTTTACAAAGTTCTTATTACAGGGAAAAAAAAAAAGACACCAGGAGCTCCGTTGCACATAGCATATGCACAAATCAAGTAAATAGTTGAACGTGTGAAATCTTGGATGCAATGTTAGTTATGATGGACACGAAGCCCTGATAAAGGAAGGACATGTGGGAAAGCAATGGTGCTATTGACAAAGATCTTAACAGGGTTTGTTGGTACAGTGGAAGGGTGTAGCAAGAAACAAGTAGCTTAAGGTTGTTTTTTGGGTAAGAAAAACAATATAAAAGATGGTTGCTCACAAAATAGTCTAGAAAGATAGTTTTCTACAAAGCTATACAAAGACAGTACAAAGTTTGTATGATCAATAAAGGGTGGTCTAAATAACTTTTGGTTACTGAGGTAGCATTCATTATAGAACCATGACTAATTGGTTCAATAATTAAAACCCTACGTAACCTTGAAGTTGGACACAATGACATTGACAAAATCGGAAAGTTGTGTTTCTCAAGTTCAGCTAATAAGATCTCTTCGCTATCAGTTCATTTACATCTAAGCTTTTTCCGTAAATTGAATTGCAAAAGAAACTCCAAAGGCAGTATATAAAAACATCTTAAATTCAAGAAACGGTCCACAAATAAGTTTAAGCACAGAGAACTAAAAACTAAAAGAGTGAGAGTCTAGGACGCACGTCAAATAATTGGATAGAGTTTTACTGCATCCAGTTGCAATCTTCAAAGTTTCTAGAGCGCAAGCCGCCGATATAATAGCGTTAGTTGAAGCAATAGCTGGAATGATATTCTTTACAACTCCCTGGAAACATTAAAGCACATAAGCAGAGCACGGTACAATTTAAACAGCCACAAACTGACACAAACTACAGTAATCAGAGTCCAAGGAACATAAATTATTTGCCAAATACTGGTATTTCGAATTGGAAGAGGAAGAACATTTCAATGCTTCACTTGGTACCAATTAATAACTCAAAAAAAGGAAAAGGGCCAAAACTAATCTGATGGCACTTGGCGAGAAGATGAAAGTAAGACACAGCTAGTATATATGTGAAAGATTTAAGAATTATCATGTTGCACTGTAACAAAAAGCAAATCTGAGGAGAATGAAAGAATAAGCTTGGGATCTCTCTTCTCAAAATATTTCTGCTTTCCACTCAAAATATTATACCTGAGTGAGAGAGTAAGTTACTCCAGGAATTCCAAAAAGCTCAGCTCGCTTGACAGCCTGCAATACACAAGGAAGCATTCCAGAGTTAAAGGATGAAATTGTAAACACTTCAGCAAGTCGACAAGTCAACTGTACTCCATTACCTCTGCATGGATCCACTGCATATGCTCCGGATTATCAGGATCAAAAGTTTTGCCTTTGTATACCTGCCCAAGGTATGCAATATATTAGTGAATAATTATAAGGAGAGTAGCTTAATACGGCTAAGTGAGAATTATTACCTCATCCCATTTGATAAGATGAGCATATTCGATACAATGTGCAGCAGTTCTAGGTGTCTCTGCAAGAGTACATAATGGGAATTTGACTTGAGGAGGGAAAAGCCAGATGGTGCACTCGAAACATGGTGTCATTCCTGGTACAATAACTCTAGCATGGCCCTTAAAACCTTCAGTTCCACCATCCACCATAGGCTTAATTGTTTCCGGCTTGGGATTGTCATCCGCATCATACTCTGTAAAATCAACAAAAAGCTAATGTGTAAACAAAGGCGTGGAAGTAGCGGTAACATATCTAAAATTTCACCACCACTCAATGCTAAACTTATAAATGCACAGTAACTTATACATTATCAGGCATAACAGCATATTAATTGGTAAGGAGTTTATTGGGGCTCTCAACCAAGATAAAACCTATGGGATCTTGTATCCAAGACCGACCACAATTACCTCTACTAGTCTCAATGTATCTTTAGGCTATAAATATCATCAACACTACAACCCCAAGACCCGGAATCTCCAAAGAAATACTCGTACCAAACGGGAGTACACGCAAAAGCACTTACACAACTTATTTCTGGATGGTAAAGAGGTTTACCAATTGATGCTGAGTCGAAAACATGACAATCAGTTTTTACTTGTGATAAAAAACAGTGCAAACTCATTCTCTTCTCATGAGTCGCACCAGAAACACATAATATATAATTAGATGAAATTACATTCTGAAGATTAAACGAGATATTATTAAACCATGTCATCTATCACTTGCGCTTGACAGAGGACTAAAAGTTATTAGTAAAAGAAATCAAAAGAACTTCTCGATTCATCAATACCCAGCAATTTACGAGCTTAGCTTACGTAAGAAGCTTCATTATCAAGGCCGGAAAATCTAGAAAATCAGCCATTTTTCAACCCAACACTAGCTTTAAAAAATATACCAAACCGTTCATGAATATAACTAAAGTTCGTTCATTTCAAGGAGGGAAAAACAAAAACAAAAAAAAAAAAAAAAAAAAAAGAGGGAACAAAATAGGTTTTGAAAGATTGTTCCACAGACAAGCCAAGTCCAAAATTTCTCAGCTCATTGACGTGAAAAGTTCCATTCACCAATTTGCATAAAATTCAACAATAAATTAGTAAATTACCCGTAACCAGAGAGCTTTGGTCAGGTAACAGACATTCAAATCGATTGAACTTATTCTGTCACACATTTATATTTTCGGGTTAAACATTTTTTTAATACAGATAAAGAGATACTTTAAACCTAGGAATCATAAGAGATTAAGAGCTCGTGACCATGCTGAACTTTTTTCGATTTTACGGTCCAAAGAGTGAACAATAATGGTGGTAAATGGAAGTCCTACATGTCAAGCTTTTTATACAATAGTTTACAGTAGAAAAACTCACATTAATTTAAGCCAAATGACTAATAAAGAAAGACCACAAGCGTCAAATATAAGACAAATATTTAACTTGCTTCCACTAACTAATGCTACGAACAAGGATTTCAAAGGTTCAGAGATTAAAATTTGAACTTTCAGGTGACTGCACAAATAAACTTCGAAGATGATCTTCTTGTCAATTTGTGGTAAAGTTTTTATGATAGTAGACTACATAACAACTTCCTATCCCAAGAAACCTTAACCTAAATGAATGTCGAACAACAGGATGCCACACAAATGTTTTTTCAAAGAAAAATTCCATAAATAGAAATATCTTCACTGGTCAACAAAACATAGATAAAAAGAAAGGCCTAATTCCTATGCAAATGAATAAAAAGGATCTCTTTACAGACATCTGCTGGTTGATTCGATTCCGAGAAAGAAGAATCGATTCCCACATTAATGGATTGACTGGTTCACTGTACCACTTATACTGCGGGGTTCAAAGATAACTAAACGCCCGAGTAGTTAATTAAATACCTCTAAAATAGCAAAATCCCTTAAATTCGCTTGATTGGTTCAAGCCTCATATATATGCCTTTCTTGTTCGAACGGTAAAAAGAAAATTCCGCCACAGCAGAAGTATAACAACCCTCCCCGTAACATAGTCAAGAAATATAAATCCACCCTAAAACTGCTCTTTATTTGCCCCAAAACCCACAAGTTTAGTAAGTTGGAAACACGATTATTCCAAATCAACTTCTTCTCTTTATCTACCCCCAAACTTCGTCTGGAGTAAATCAACTACCGATCCAGGACACACACGAGTTGCACAACTTTGCGTCACATGACACACACGTTTAGCAAGAAGAGTATCTGGTCTAGCTTCTTGACATCGTGTCAAATACCACACCACGGACAAGTAGGTACGGATTGTAATCTCAAACAAATAATAAATGTAGCTCCGTAAGAAAAAGCTTAATTTATTTACATTTCGACAATGAAAATAACTTCATTACAAAATACCAAGTACCTGCATGAAACAGCTTAAGGCTCTATTTTCTAATTGGATCTGCAGCGAAGTGCTTAACTTCTTTTATGAAAGAAGCAAAAGAACAAGAAATCAATATCTGAGTACAAAACAGCAATACATCCTTAAACTCGCTCATTAGAGCCCCTCCTGTCCCGACCCAACCAACCATTAGCATACCTGAAATCTGATACCTAGAAGACTTTACTAAACAAAGTAAAGTATCCTAAGCAAAATGCCTAACCTTAGGCTATAACTTCAACCCCACAAAAAGAAGTCGAAAAGCTTCCTAGCTGTCCCCCAGTCTCCAAAGAGATTACACAATGTGAGGCCATTTGATAATACCGCCTCCATCCAAACAAGTTTGACAACTCGTTCACAATGAACTTACAGTCATATAATTTTATTATTAAACCCAAAGTTGCCAAGAAAAAATCACAGAAAATAACGAATCCTTGTGAATTTTTCGATGACTTATTAACCATTATCAATGAAGTTATAGTCATGTAAATCTTATTATTAAACCAAAGTTGTGAAGAGAAGGCATTGAGAAAAAAGTACTCATGCACTTATAAATCATGTTAGCTGGGAAAGGAGACAGGAGAACCCAGTAGGATAAGAATTTAGAGTTACATAGATGAAAAAGACATACCTAGAAAACCGCAAGCCACCCCATTAATATAGCTTCGAGCCTCAACAGAATCAAGCCCAAGGGCGATAATGCTAAAATCACTATAGAAGTCAAGTTCCTTGTCCTCAATCCGGCAAAAATGGGGAACTATATTAACACCACTAACTCTTTCCATCACACGCTTAGCAGCAACTTCAGCCTTTGGTTTGCCCACATCTTCAAGCCTATATAGAGATTCACATTATAATACGAATCTAGAAACAACACGATTCCACAACTAGTGCAAACACAAAAAAAAACTAATCTGGAGGAAATACATTAAAAATCACTTCTCCAAATTCCTGCTTCCTTTGGAGTGGACTGAGGCATATAGGCATATTTCCTCTTGTCTAAAGAGTAAAGCAATAATCTACCAAAACTAGAGCGCAATGACATAAATGAATGATTGCGGTTTGAATCTAACAAAGCAAGACAATTCAATAGGCACAGAGAATGTTCTCGTTTCAATTAAATACGAAGTTACAGCAACAGCTTCCAATTCCAGGTATCTTTCTACACTCTGGCCTAGCATTAGATAACTTCCTCTAGCAGGTCTCTACACCTAACATACTGTTCAAGGCAGTTGCAATGTAATCCTTTGACCAAGTCACTAAACTTGTCTTACTCTCCTACCTCCATCAGTCCATCCCATAACTTTATTTCTAAATCCAATATTCTCTGAATACTCTATATCTATTATCCAAAGTAAACTTGGGAAAAAAAATATAAAATGATATAGTCAGTGAACAGACTATTCATTGCGAATGCACCATGTCTGAAAAAAGACAAACATAAGACTTTTGTTATGGGTTATTTTGGAGTAAGAGAAACACAAAGAACTGATGCTTTCAACCAGGCGTGTACCTATCAAGCACAAAGTCTCTCTAGAGTCCTAATAATGATGACAGTGTTAGCTTGTCTCTCATCTTTCCCATGTAAGTCGATCTCACTTGAGAATTTTGACACAGCTTCCATGCCCAGAATTTTTTTTTTTAAAGCAAGCTCAAAACTGACAGAACCATGAAAATATGCCAAATGGAGTAACAGGAATAAACATGTTGAGCCTCCTTCATTTTGGGAGAATTGTAATCAAAAGCCCTTACTTTCTTGGACAGAATAATTAGTGGTCAACTGGTTGTAACTCACTAAATTTGCAAGAGGCGGCCAGCTCTTCCAGAATATACAACTCAGTAAACTCAATACGTGCGTCAAGTAAGATTGCTCATACCACTAGAATCTCCGAGAAAAGCTATGTGAGAATGCAATAACAGAACTCTAGTTTAGAGTTGAGAGGAATATTATTGATGGTGAGTTAGTGCTAGTGAAGGTTGAAGCAAAACAGGGTTCCACGAATGCATAGAAATTAAACGATTAGAAAACGGCAGCAGAAAGCTGGCGGAATCTTAAGAGAATTACTATAAACTTGTTTTCAAATTTACTCTTATATTGTGGCATCGCTTTCATAACTTCTCAGGTCTCTGACTTTAGAAGAGACAAATTTTCCTTCCTAAGTACCCTAAGGAAATGACAATTTGTATATAACGTTTTCCATCTATTGTAGACAACCATGGTCGTTGTAGGAGATCTTATCATCCAAGTAGGTAAACCCACCAAGGTTGATCCAAGGACCCTGGCACCAGGTACATGCACTTCTGGCCTTCCCACAAAATATTGGAATGTGCCAACTATGTGATTCACAGAAACAAGGTGAATTCTCTACACTTGAGAACGAAACTCGCCAAGATCTAGTGATATAAATAAACCCATATGTATCTCTAACAGCCAAGATAATTATCTTAACATTCCAAACACACATTAATTGCCCTAGCTTCGAGATAATAAACATGGCAAAACACTAAACATCAATAAGTTATCCATATATGTCAAATTATCAAGAATTTTACTGTCCAAGCTCAAAATTATGAATACTAACACAACTTAAATTTTATTCGAATGATAACCAAGAATACAACTTTTTGTCACATCTTCTCATGGTATCTAACCCAATCTAGGACCAGCATAATCTTAGCATGTGTCTCTCTTCTGTAATCAAATAAGATTTGCGCACTATAACATCAAAGTCAGCCGGATGGCAAGAGCACCTTCCTCATACCCTTAAGTTGCAAATGTATTAAACAACTAACACTTCATAGCTACAACACGACTCCTATACTTGCCGAAAATTCAGCTACAGCCCACAGAACAAAGACGCCCCTTTGCTCCCCATGAGCTCGCATAAATAATGTCAAATCCGATTACTTAAAATAGGGAACAAGCACCCAATGTAATCATCAATCAGTCATACTAAAACGCAATCACAAAACCTAACCAATACATTACATTACCAAAGGTCAAAGAGTGATGACACAAACCTGAAAAGAAATTGACGATTTAGATTCGTAACTTCAATACGATCCATATCAATAACTTCAAGGTTCTTAAACCCCGTTAAAGCCAAATCCTTCAACAATTCGCATCCTAATCCACCAGCACCTACCACCAAAACCCTAGCGTATTCCTGAAGATCATCTCTCAACTGCAAAATTCAACGAAACCCCACAAAAATCAAACAAAACCCATCTAAAAACAAACCAAGTAAACTCCTTTCCATTCAAATTCCAGACAAACATGATCAGCGATAAACCCTAATCAAAACCCATCAACAAAAACGCAAAATCTAAACAACCCAGAAACACAATTGCATAAATTCAACAGAACAACATTATGCACACCAACTGTTCGACGAAATGCCTAAACCAAAATTCAAGCTTGACCCAGAAGATAAAACTTAGGGAGGAGAGAGAAAAGAGAGATGAACCTCAGAACCGGGTTCGAAGGTGGGGCCAACGAGATGACCAGGGCGTAGGAGAAGCTTGTCGAGGTCTCTGGTACGGCTGTTAGCAGTAGAATCCGCCATGGGAACGTCACTGCAAGTCGTCTGCTCAAGCACCACCTCCTCCTCTGCGTCCTGAATATCTGAATCAGTATGCATATATTTGCGCTTCTTTGTAGCTTTGGGTTTACGCTTCTTTGGGTTTTTTTTTTTTTTTTTTTATTTATAATGGCTTTGTTTTGTTGTTGTGGGTTTTTGCGGAAGGTTTTCACCACTTTTTCACCTCACCTCTCTTCTCTGCAGTGTGTTTTTGCAGTGGATGCTCCTTGAGAAAGTCAGGAGGTGGGTTTTGTGTGCTGACGAGAGGTGGTAAATAAACCAATTAAGGCCTTCTTTACCTTGACGGTAACTTTTTGATCTCGTTTGGATGGATCTAAATGAGATTATTTACTGCGTATCTCGGCTGCTCACCAATTTTTTTGTAAACTATTTTAGATTTTTAGATTAATAAAATCACCTATCTTTTTGTTAATTATTAGTTATTATTACAAAAGATTTAATTAAATCATACTAATCATATGCCAAATCACCGTTTAACATTCAAAAATTAACGGCGTTAGGGAATAAGGGGGGTTAGGGGCACGGCATGCCTACAGTGCAAAGTTCAGGGGCACCATATGTACAAGTTTCAAAGTTAAGGCACCACTCGCATCCTGACATAGTTTGGGGTACCACGTGAATTTGTCGAAAATAAATTTGTTTGGAGATTATGCAACAACTCACAACTACATCAGAAGTGATTTACCATTGCATTGCATTTGACGTACTTTGCAATGTTTGCTGAGAATCCTTCTCACTCCTACGTGGCAACCACAAACTACAATACCATTGGAGATGCTTTAAGGAAATTAATAAGAGAGTAATTTATCATCACTAATTATATGGTATGTTTGTTTAAATCTATTAACAAAATCCAGCTTGACAAATTATAAAACTATTGAAATCATAAAAATTCTTGTTTTATGGATAAACTATTACGTTATATAGTTGCGCCATAGTCCATAAAACATTTCAGCCCAATGGGAGCGTAATTCATCAACTTGGCCCATACTGTATCCAGAGATTCATGTTGGACGTGCTTCATTAAGAGAATGAGATTATTTTATTGATAGGGAGGCATTGGCGCCTATCTCGGTTGGAGTTGCAATTCAAACTCAAGTGTGAGGGGAAATCGTGGGATTCAACCGCATCGGCTGTTAGCACCACACACAGTCGAGAGAAGTGGAGATCAAGAAAGAGATCAACTGCAATGGGAGGGTCCTATATATATGGAGGCGGATTTCAAAAAAAAAGTGCAGTACTTATTTTTGCTCAATTCAGCTCATTTCTTCTTAGAGATTAAATGCTTTTGTGGAGGAGAAAATATGGACGTAATTGTTGTACCCTTTGTCCAAGAACAAAATGGAAGTTCAAATCGAATTTTTGTTAATAGAAACTCAAGTTCGAATACTAATATAGCCACCCTCCAAAGTTACAATTTTTTTTTTTTGAGAGGACACCTCCACAGTTAGTATATGTGTTTCTAGCTTATGAAAATCTATTTAGTTTGATCGCAACATGCATAATATTCATTTGTTTTGGGAACAATTTTGTAGCTTCAGAAAGTCCAGATGTTTGGATTGTTACATTTTCGGTTAACCAAACCGTTCACGTAATTCAATTCGGGGTTAAACCGAAATGAGTATCCCTAAAACAAGCAAATGTTTTTTCCGTCCTTTTAAGTCTTGTACTCCGTATGAGGTGCTCTAGCAATAAAGTAAGAAGCCATTAAAACGAGTACAAAATTCTTTACACAACACATCTATGCGTATTTGTCACTAAAAAGTTGAAGCTAGTAATCATCAATGACTTACTGAAATGTGGTATTCTCTATGGATATGAACTAGAATCTAGAATAATTATCAGCACTACTCCATAGTATGTTCCTGCAAATCTCCTGAAGTTAATATACATTGGTTAGTTGTAAAGTATATCAGTGTATGAGATCTATATAATCATTTAAGATGCACAGCCTAAATTTGAGTAGTTTGATTCCGGGATTGAGAGACGTCACGCCTATATAACAAAGCATAAAGCAGCTCATTCCACGAATCAGGAACCCCGGGCAGGCACCAGTGGCTGCAATCCTGCCGATGAATTGATGCAGGACCTACGCCAGGGCCTAGATAGTATAAAGATAAGTGGCCATCCTTCCGTCTTGAAGACATCATTGTGATGTTTAGCACACTTATGCTCCTTGAATTTGCCTGGTTCAAACCAGCTGTTAATACATCTGTGCTTATGGTGAGTTTAGGCCATATTTGGGATGGAACTAGTGAGGATCCGAGCTCTGGGAGGTTCTCCATATGACAAGTCCCTCCAGTCTTCCAATCACCTCCTCTGTCAGACAGATATGTAACCAATATTAGGTGTCTTAAGCGGATTGATTCACGAGTACAGTGCTGATATGATGAAGAGAAGGTCAAGGCATGTTTAAGTTACATTTAAGATGTGACACACTCAAATTGCACTACACTAGCTTAATACAGTAAGTTGTATCATTTTAATCTTAACTTGGCATGAAACTCATATTCAAGAATAGCAACATAGCAAGGTATACACTTAGCTATGGAGAAAGATACAAACCTGAAATGCACAGGTGCATATGTGCGAAAGAAGACACGGGTCTTAGTTGAATTTACATCTTTGTCAATCCAGTCAAGCACAGTCTCTAACGACCTTCGAAATGCACCATTCTCTGTCATACTCATGTTCACTTTTTCTCCTGTCTGAAAGTAGCAACCCCTGCCAAACAATTAAGCATTGTCAATGTGTGCAATAATATACAACAGTCTAATCCAGAAAAAAAAAAAACTGGCCTTGGAGACGAAATCCAAAGTCTTAGGATTCAAACTGTTTCAAGTAAAGTTTGTTAGATGCCATAAATCATACAGCGCAAACCTTCATGATTAACCTACATAGCAAATGAACATCTATCATAAGCTAAGATATTACAACCTACACCCACCAAAATACGGGTAGAGTAAACACAGATGCAATATAAGCTTGATATAGTGAAATGCTAAACTGGCGCATACATGGATCACGAAAAATCGAATCCCACCTAAATGAAATAATTATGCAGTTTTTTTAAGCTGTTTGTTTCAAGAAAATATCGCCAAACCCTACTATAATACCCGAATAAAATAGAATAGGAAGATGCATCAGGAGTCGCAACAGTATATCTGACTTGTAAATGATACAAATGCAAATGCGCCAGTTCCCTAGTAGCATACATACCCTCAATATCATTATTAAATGGAGATTAATTGGATCTTCCCAGACAATTTTCCGGACCCCCAAACTTCTAGGCAAATACCAGAATAGTCTATGAGATAACTGCAAAGTTCTAAGTTGGACAAACAAGCATCAAACTTGTAAAATGGACATTAGTGTACTTAGAATCACAGTGTCGTCAGCTGCCAAATGACATCTGAAACACAAAAACTCGAGAACCATTGCAAGAGTGGTCTGCCAAATGCAGTATTACTACAAATTCAACTAAAATACTACTATTGCATGTACCTGTCCCCGTGTTTCTTGGTAAATTCTACAGAATTTGGCCGCGATCCATTTGAAAATTACAAATTTTTGAATATTTGTGAATGCCGCACAAGGAGATATATTTATTGCACGGCATAAGTTTAGAGAAATAAAAGTCCTCATGTTATACAATATTAAAGGAGCAAAACCCATTTATGCAGAGAGCATGTTGCTTCAACGAATCAAATAAGTAATAAGCAACAAATATAACGCAGAACTCCATATCAATCAGAAAAAGGTGATCAACTAAACAGGGCAAAAGCAGAGATATAAGACCAGTAGTAGCACTTAAACAAAAATGGAATCGAGAACAAATATATGACAGTATAATGTAGAGAAATGTGAAGTACCCTCTTAAAGTCTTCTCATAGTTCCACCAGTGACCGGTGTTCAAGACGAGGATGTCAGCATCTCTCCACTTCTCACAGTTCCAGTCCATTTGATCAACTCTTAATGTAGATTTGACCTTTGCTGGAGCTCCTTCAGGGGCACGTCCCTGCTGGATGAGAAATGGAGATCGATAATACTCCACCGTGCAGTTATAGTCCTTAAACTTGAAGATTAGAAACCCTTTGTGCTTTGTGATCGGATTGCCATTTACTTCATAGATTGTACTCTGATCAGGAACCGCAGAAGAGAGCATGCAGAGAAGAGATTCCCACTGATTCCTTCCAATCGAGTCTCCAGCAAAAACTATGCGTTTGTTTCTTAACTTCTCCAACATCAATCTTGCATCAAACCTGATGATTGCAATTAGAAAAGAGCTATTAAAATACAGAAATGTAAATAAGTAGGTATCATGGAGATGGCATAACAGAAATGGTAAATGTAATCAACTGATAGTGATAGTGGGATCAGATAAAACATCCTAAACGTATAATCAGTTGGTATAACCAATTCACCCCTTCACTAGTGTAATAGTATAGACAGTGAGAAAACTTAGCACAACAGAATGATGCCTACATAAAAGGTTTGCACGAGTAAACTAGTATGAAGCGAAAACAGACTAAAGCATCATTACAATAACAACATTATAATGGCGGTACAAGCCTACTAGACATCCAGCGGTTACCTATTTCACAATGTAAGAAGCGCAAACACTTTAGCCATATTGCATCATTTCTAAGCCAAATAATGGTGCGTCTTTGGCTCCATTCAAAATAAACTCAAACCTAAGACATCATTATTACAGACTTTAGATGCGGAATCCAGTTCTCCGAAACAGAAAAGAAACAGTAGCACTTCTAGTGCTTCATTTCCATCCACCAACAAGCTATTATGAGTACACCAACAGCAAAAAAAGGCCTTTCCAATTGCATATAATGTCCAAGCAATAAGATACCAAAGCAACATGAAACAGAAACAGTGAAGTAGGTACATTAGAATTAATTGGTTGATCAAACAAGGCAGAAATAAAGGATTAAGACATTGCGTACGACATATCACATATAGATATTGACTCACCAAAGTACATCCTAGTTAGTCAATTACAACGGTTCATTTATGTTAGGTACTGCATCAGTACATTGTGTACTAGTAAGACAGATATATTAATAATAAGATGGCTAGAGATAACTAACCAAGTATCCAAAGTACCAATAACCAATTTAGTACAAAGTGGTCTAACTCAGAACAAGATTAGATATATCTTGATGACATGTTTACCATTTTGAGTAATCTTATCAAGGTAATTAACATTAAAGGTATACCATAACACAAAATGCACATCAATGCCGCGAATTTTCACTAACTATGAAACTATGCGCTAGAAATCCGAAGATTATACCTACGTTATCCCATAACAGTCCAACTACAAAGTCTACAATATACTGAGCCCGATTGGTTAGATTGCATACACCCCATCCCCCAACCATAAGCAGTTAAGCACGAGTTCATCAAAGGAACAACACCAATGATATCTAAGTTTCGGAACCACACCACTCTCGCCCATTTCTAAAGCACGAAAAAACTCGAAATAATGCATTTCTATATACCATCACACATTTTGAATGTGGAAGCACAAAAATAAGGTATTCAAACACCATGTAACATGACAACAACAATGCAGCAAAACGGCATCGTTAAAAACTCGCGGGGAGAGCTTTGCCGCCCTTTAATCTCCTACCCGACTCAAATACGGACAAATCCACAATACCCTACCTAACAATGTAGTTGAAAAAACAACACAAAAAACCGGTATTATTATTAAATAAAATAAACCGAGGGAGAGTTTTATCGCCCTATACGTAGTCCTACCGACTCGAATACGCACGAAACATACCTGGGCAAGTTACAAAGTTTAGGCTGCCAACGCCACTTGGTGTAAAAACGATCAGGACGACCACTTTCGGAGCACCTAAACCCAAAATCCATAAAGTTACAATCTTTAGACTCATACAACGGGTAACTCTCATCCCACACCCAATCACCATCAAACACGTCACACCCACTTCCCTTCTCACTCCAAAACTCCACCTTTCTCTCTCCAGAAACGGACCCACCACCATCACCGTTTCGAAGCCACCGAAACGTTTCGGATTGACGAAACGGGAAACGAAACCCTTTTGCAAAAGCTCTGTAATCCAAGTAAAAGAAACAGCAAATAACACAAATTGTTACTACCAAAAACCCAATAATACTTAACGACGGCTCAAAGAATCTGAAACGTTTCATTCTTTTGAACGTTTCTTCACCCATGTAATTCCAACTGTTTTCTGGGTTTATCTCTTCTTGTTCTTCAGATTGGGGTTTTGACATTTTTGGAAAGGGGGAAGATTGGGCTTATGGGTTTATTTGAGGAAATGATGCATTAATTGGTAGGAAGATACCAAAGACAAGTTAGTAATTAAAGTTTTGGACAGTTTGAATTAATTTAGTGTTTATACAATGTGGTGTGGTGATGAGGAAATGAGGTGAAACTTCTAAGTGAAGTTAGTGTTTAGGAGAGAGAATATTATAAGATGGGTGTCAAGAAAGCAAAGAAGCATTCATGGTGGCGGTTACTGCACAACCTTGCCTTTTTTTCTTCTTTTTGTATTTGTTTTCAGAGGGAAACAGAGAAGAGAAAGTGGGAGAGAAGAAAGTGGGAGTGTGTTTGGTCAAGAAATGATTACTATGTTGTCTTTCTTTGGTTCTAATTGTTTTCGTGGAGTTTTTAAAAGACGCATATAGAGTTGCGACCCTTGTAAGTATTACTAGTTCTAACACTGTTATGTGAACTGTTTGGTTGATAATCTAACACGGTGCTAGATGTTATGTTGTGCCATTGTGGTAGCAAACCACTTATTTGGGTCGTAGAAGATCTACGAAGCTTAGTAATGGTTTGAACTTGCATTTCTTTGGTCGTAGAAGATGCAAAAACTTTTCTTTTTATTGTTAAGGACTCGAGACTTACAATGTTGCCATCTTTTGTATATGAGGCACGTGAAAAATTATCAATCGTTTAAGCCGATCAAGATTGGGTTATTGTCGAATTCACGTTATTCAAATTGGCTCGATTAATATTATTCCTATTAGGTACGAATACACGGTTAGAGACTTAGAGCTAACAAATTGCCTAGAGTCTAAAACTTAAAACCGACTTACACACCCTTCAGGCCTGCCTGCACATATGTTGGCCATTGGCCAAAATGCAATCCACCCAAAAATTGTGCCCGTGACCAATGGTGCCCCAAAACTTACTTTAGTTTTGGATTACACGGAAAATAAATGTCTTTGTCATACTTTGTTTGGATTAGACAAAAAGGGCAGTGTTACTATTTACAAAAGTTTGGAAAGAAAAACAAAATCGAAATCTAGGCAACTCGCTCGAAATTTGCATATACGGTTGACAAAAGTTAAACTTCACTGAACTAAACTAGTACGCCTAACATACATCTTAACTGAAACACTCTGTATTAGATTGAATCTTATTGTTATAATTGATGTATATCATCCTTTATACGGAGTATACAATTAACAGTTAAGTCGCTTAAATCGGATTCCTAATATTGAATTGAAACTTATGACAAGTAAGGATTTGACGTATATCATCATTTATATACAAAATATCGAAGGATGTACAAGGTATTCACCATATAAACCATTACATCAAAATTTGTAGAAAAATTTACACCAGATAAACTAACTTAACATTTGCCAGTAGGTTTACAAGTATACAAGTATAGGTTTTAATACTGATGGTGTTATACACATATACATAACGTTTAGTGCAAGATAAATTCACAGAAAACAAACCCAGAAAGTAAGTACTGCAGCAATCCCACTGACAATGCACAACCTATCAGTCCGGCTTTCATTCCTCAATTTTTCCTCCTTCATTTCAGTCCTAACTCTGGTATATAAATTGCAACACTCCAGAGCTTCACTGTAGTTCCTGCTCCTGTCGCAGCTTAGCGCCTTTTTCAGAATCATCAAACTGTTTTTTCCGTTTACATGTGAGCCTTCTATGTCTTCCAGCTGCATGCTCACTTGGTTAAGCTCGATGTTTATAAAACCCGTGGTAATGTCCTCAACCATTCTGAATTTCGCCTGAAGAATGCATTCGACAGCTTGACAAGGTAATATATCTTCTGCAGGAAGAACAGACCCGAACCTTACCAGGAAATCCTTGTTAGTTGGCCAATGCCTTTGTACTCCAAGGGGAATACAGCTAGAGACATTAGCAGCTTGCTTGACACTCATGTTTACGATAATCCAACTAAGCGTTATGCCATCTTGAAGCTCCTTCCAGAGCTTGCCTTCCTTTCTTTCACTGTCGACAGATTGGATTGCAGGTAAACCATCAGAAATCGACAGGATGATTTTTCCCATTTCGTCATTGCTATCAAGATTGCCAAGGAGGTCAATACGGAATGGTGAATTGTAGAACCAACGGCTCAGAACATCTGACTCAGAAATACCCCATAGAACTTTGGAGAAAATCGGTCTGCCCTTATACTTAATGTCAACCAGGGAAACAAAATCGGATGGTGTAATGCTTTGATACTCTTCGTGTTCATCGTAGTACTCTGCTTCCGGCCATTCTTCCAGGTGCTCGGCCAAGGAATCCCAGGGAAACTGCTCGAGTTGTTTGTTAACAATGAGAGGGTAACAATCAGCATAGAACTTTTTGAAGCCACCCATTGATTTGATCAAATTTCGCACATCATCCCTGTTTGTTGAAGGCCACAGGGAGTGACAGACATTTTGCCATATCCTCTCCTCCTTGGAGATTGAGCAGAATGCAGCACAGGCACAAGCCGCAGTGGCTAAAGAAGCCCCATCTAGACGCCTCAATATGTCGTAGAAAATATCATCATTCAGCGGGCATACATTCTCAGCTTGAATTGACATCCTGATGTTCTCTGAATCTGACAGCACAATATAGTCAGGAATACAGAAATGACATACTTATCAAATTGATGCTTTACAACAACATGCTGCCATATGATGAAGAGAATTCCTGACACATTAACAAGAAGTGCAAAAAGGGCACATAAACATTTCCTAACTTCTCGAGTAAAGTTGAAGAAACAATTAGTACATGACAAAGATCAAAAAGTCTGAGACTCGTAGGCATGGTGACTGTCCTATAAATACACAAATTGAGAATCCTGGATTCTGGCAACGCGGTATTTCAAACTTCAAACAAAAGCAAAGCACGATCATATACATATTTATACTGATGCAGGATAGAAGTTGATGCGTCTGAGCACAACGTACCCTAAAGGCTAAAGGCCTAGATTTGAACACACCTCGGCTTTCTTACACCCAAGAATTTGGATATAGAATTATGGAAATTCCCCAAGCAACTCTGCTTAAAGTGACACCAAATCTCAACCTTATCCATTTGCTTGCAAACATCTACTTGAAATCCATTTCTTGTTAAAGATACAAGCCTAAATGAAATAGGGCATCTTAATTGGATGTTTACTGAAGTCGACTAACATGATACTCTCTCTGTTTCTTTTTACTTTTTAGTTTGATGTGTATTCGTGATTCGTCTCACATATTCAAACCAAACGTAAAGAATTCATGAAATAGAGTTAGTAGTAAACATCATATGACTGGGGCCGATTTCACTCCAAGACAGATTTTTTCACTATGTTTTTTCAGGTTTTCACCCAAATGAATGCAGCTCCCAACAACAACAATAACGACAACATTACCCCAGTGCCTCAAATAAACGCAGCTCCGTAACTTGAAAAGCAAAAACAGTAATATATAGTAATTCAATGCAATTGATCGAACAAAGTACACAAGTACAGACAGAAAAACAACAAAACTCTTCTAGAATTCAAATATTAATCTACTCCATATATTACGGGACATACAGATAAACACAAACAATCTAAATGAATGATCAAAGCAAAAAAAAAAAAAGTAAGGACAATTATAATATACTCGTAAATGAAAAGAGGTAAAGGGAGAAAGAAACTCACAAAGTCACAAGTGAGAGGAATGAATGATGAATAAGGAATGAAAAATGAAACGTAAAGATTACGAAAAAAGGGGTGAATAAATATAGAGGAAGAAGAATGAATGAAAAAATGGGGGGTTTGATTTCATGGCACAAGTTGCATCCTATTCATCCGCACTTTTCACGGGTTATTTGTGGACATCTACTTCGACTTGACGACTTCCATCCAATGTGTAATACTCCGTAGGAAGAATGAAGAAGAAGAAACTCTTACAACTTCGTAAGAGTTGAGACTTAAGAGTCAAAGGTGGTATTTATTGGCTTTGGTTGCTAAGTCAATTTTTATATTTTTCACCAACTTAGTGCTTCAATTCTTGTACGAGCTAGTTGATTGCGTGACATCGAAGACAACAGTATTTGGATGGCGGAATAGGGGCGAGTCCATAACTTGACATTTCGAGTTGGTGAAATAATAGTGCCAATTGCCAAAACTATTTAAATGATTCATTGACGGTGTCACTATGTGTTTTTCATTGCGATAAAGTTTTTAGTGTAACTGTTCCATTCAAAGTATTAACATGCAGTGATAGATAGTTTGTCGACATCGTCATCAACAACTCAAACCTTGCCGCAATCATTTAGATTATAGCTATGTTCCTTTTCCCTCCATCCTTTAATTTGAAGTTTTTGCTTTTAATTAAGCTCATTTCTTCTTATCTTAATGGTGTTTAGATAAACTGATAAACATTGATTGGTGTTCATAGGGTCAAATCTCCCAATTGAGTCGAGGGATTACTAATTAATACGGAGTAGTGAACATCATAGAATTCGGGCAGTATCCAAGTTGCCAAACTAGTAGTGTTGTTCAAACTTCAAAGCTGCAATGCATATATATTTTGCATGATTGGGCTACCCCCATAAATTTGACTTCAACTTTTGGACATGATTTAAGTTTTTTAGGTATGATAAATGCATAAAGTGTAGGGGTGATGTACATATGTCCACACTGCCTTTCTGAGATTTGATCGAATTCTTTTTCAAAGTAGGGTTTTAGGAAAAAAATATCTATCAAGTTAAGTTGGAAAATTAAACATTCAACATTTGGGGGTGCACATCACTCAAACTTTGCTTTGGAATAGAATTTCCAAATGCAATTTTCTTTTGTGAGTAGTGAAAACCGTCATTCAGGATATGATTTTGTATGACATAGACTGCCACACCAAATAGCGGATTTAGCAGGTTAAGATTTTTTTGTTCCAATGGCAGTTCTATACTTCAAATCCCAACCAGAAAACCGGTGACGTGCACGGTGCACCCCATTTCATTGAACATTTTATTTTCCAACCCAGTTTATTAGATGTTTTTAAAACAATATTTTATAATAAATTTGATTTTATCATGCAAAGGGAGAAAAAGAAAAAAAACTTATTCCCTTTGGGTTTTTTTCATAAGATAAAAGGAACGAAAGTTTATTTTATATTTTAAATTGTGTTAGATTATTTTACGGTTTAGTAGGGACTAGACAATAGGAAAAACGAAGAAGACTATTTATCCCTAATGATAGAATCTCAAATAAGGGCATGTTAAAAAGAATCACAATTGAGTGACATGCCATTAAATTGGAACTTGGAAGAGACTCGTACCATACTAACAAACCTTCAAATGTCTTTCAGTAATAATCGACATATGTTTTTAATACACGGGTTTCTTTTTAAGTTCCCACTGATGTTAGACTAGTATGTACAATTTGAGTTCTTCTAAACAGAAAACTTATTTTGATAATGATGGTTCACCAAAACATCGTATCGATGAAAATATGGTTTAGTAAGTGAATTTATTCCATTTTCATTATGAATTTTTATAGCACCAGAATCTATCCAAGAATGCATTTTTTTTTTCTAGTTTGTGTTAGACCTGAATAATTATCTATGCTACATATATTGATATAGATACAAAATCCACATTTTCAAGCAACAATGAGATTTGAAAACTACAAATCAACCACCATTTAATAATGTAGAAGAGGAGTATTAGAAAAAAGAGTTGGCATATCATTGTTCATCTTGAATTGTTGATTGTTAATTCAATTTAATGCCAGTGGTTGGGCAAATATCATATCATTTCCCAAATTCTCAACATGCCATGCATTCTGGATAATTTCATTATCAATCATATCTCAGTTAGATAGATGAAAATTAAGCTTACGCGATAAAGAACCATGACTCTTACGTTCGTTAATCATTCATGAAGATGTATTAATAGCGTTCACATGTCTATCACCTAATTAAATTGATCCGAAATTTATTGAGTAGAGCTAATATGATCTTATCAGAAATTTGAATTATGTTGAATTAATACCGACATTTCGAACGTAAATTTATCGAAATTTATGAAATAGTAATTGATATGGATGATTCGATAAAAACTTATTGGACTTAATCTAAAATGGACTACGATTTTTAAGTTTGAACAGAGCGATGCATACGTCGTACGTCCCTAACCGATTTGAGAGCTAGTTTGTCATACGACATGCTAAGTACTAATACGGGAAGTCGGGAAGGACGAATGGACTCGTGAAAGTTGGCGAAATAAATGAATGAATGGATGTTGGATTGATATAGACATTTGGGTTGTGCTTGTTTCGGGCTAGAGTAGCCGTGTAGGGAAGAAGATCATCACAATAAACGGTTTAGTTGACCCAATCAATAATTACGTTATCGATACACCCCCTCTTGCGAAGCCAATTGCGCTCTTAAGCATGGATAATGATGCACAAGCCTCCTTATACGTTGTACTCGGGCTAACTGGATAAGGGTTTCTCAAGATTTGACTTAAAGAGTTAAGATATCTTGGTCATATGAAATGATAGGGGATTAGGGGATGATATGTGGCTTAGTATACTTTCTTGTTTGATCAACAAGACGTACGTAACAAGTTGCAGATTATCGGAACGAGGGGAAGGGTCGAGTTGGAAGAAGAGAGGTAAGAACGGGCGGAGCGAGTTGTAGATGAACCTAACCTACTAAAGAAGTCTCTACCAAAAGTATACACCAATAATGCCATGCATGTTGGATGATCTTTCATTTTTCGTTGCACTAGTGTTTGGGGGATTATAACATCTTCAGCAAAGACGACTCAGAAACAAACCAGTAGGATCAGAGATGATAAGGAGAATAGTAGACAACCCATTCTCTGTTTTCTGTAACATCGTTTTCAACACAATTACTACTTCTTTAGAGACACATGAACTGAGATTAAGAATTTCAGGTCGCTTCTCATACAGAGTACCATGAGGTTCAGGTAACAACCACCTGAATGTCTACCCTTACAGATAGATGATGGTGCATCTGAAGGCCATATATACTATTAGCTTGGCTACAGTACATCAGTAACGAGGATCAAGGTTGGCCTAGTGGATAGGAACTCAACCTACCTGGGGGTTGTCCCGGGTTCAAATCCTCATACCCCCCACCCCCCGCAGCATTAGCTGCTCCTTTGTACCAAAAAAAAACAGTACATCAGTAACTATTAACTCGACATTAGTTTTCTCATAAACAGTGATCAGTAGTGATCAGTAGTACTGCATACGACTTTTCACAGTTACGACATAAAATATCCACCCATCCTTTTCCAAAACAGGCAAAACGATTAGCCATGTCAAACTAGGCTATCTTGTAACATGAAATTATGAATCGTACACATTCCTACTTGATAGTCAAAAGCCAATAAAATCAGACCAGCCATGTTGGAAGAACATCTGGTCTCGAGTTAAGCATGCAAACGGTTGTACAAGAAATTAACATCAGAAAAGAGTGAGCCTTGACTGACCAACAGAGCCTTGTCGTTTTAGATGGCCAGAAAGCTACGGCTTGCCAGACTCTGGATATTGTCAAACCTTCTGAATTCTGATAAGATCGGAGTGAGCAGCGTGCCTTCTTGGTACAGTGGGTCCTCAAATTCCTGCGAAGAAGTTTCACAATACTTGTCAGGAGATTTGACTTAAACTTCAACTACTATCACTCTATCAGCCAAACAAAAACTATAAGAGGAAATGCTAGCTCAGTAGCTGTGAAATGTACAACAACAACAACAACAACCACCATTTACCCCAGTGCCTTAAAGGCTCCCGCCATAAGGTGCGGTAAGGGGGGGTTGGATGCACACAAGCCTTACCCCTATTGAAACATAGAGAGGCTGCGCACGGCCAAAATGAAAATTAATTCGAGAGTAGCTGTGAAATGTAATTTGAAGAAAAAAAAAGGGGGAGAGGCTGCAGTTGTATTGCTTCAAAACCAGTTCCATGGCCGGTGGAAAAGTAGTGTCAAGGAAATGAGAGTGAAAGCTAAAACTTATTTGGTGGGAACATTGATATCTAGGCTTGCGCTTGCCCCAGAAATTAAGGTGCTCTTTCTCATTTGCCCAATCTAATTCTTCTCAATTGAGCCGTTCAAGCTCCATTCTTCGGCAAAGTTTCTTTTGACGGAATATTTCTCTGTTTTCTTTTACATACAAGTTTAACTTCTCCAATGGCTGATAAAGAAGAATGAGAAAAAAACAGACTTTTCAGTCATCTAGGAACCTGCCCTCCTTCACAGTACTATTTTTCTCTTTGCCTGGCCTAGGGCACTGATATACCCACGGGTTTTATCTACTCATTTATGGCTACATTGTACACTCAAGTAGACCATTTGTTCAAGTTAAAGTGTGTACTGAAATGGATCTATGCTGAAGTTACCACAGAGCCAATTACATCGAATTGCGAACTATCATCAATGGTAAACCCTCCTCAAAAGGCAGTTGCCAAATAGGAAGACTTTAGGATATAAACCCTCCTGCCAACCTGGATAAGAGTTCTCTAGAATTGAAAAGGGATCCAATTTTAAAGCTTTCGAAGGAATGAGGAGCAAAAATCATGTATAGCAAATAAGAACAAATGCTAATTTGTTTCATAACATCGCAATATAGGGATGTACATAAACTAATCAATCATCTCCTAGATTACCTTATGTTGCTGAAAGGAGTTTGACTCTAATCAGGGCAAGTCAAAACACTCGAAAGTTCTCTTGACTCAGGAAATATGCTGGGTACTCGTGGTAAAGGTTGAAGGCAAATTTGGAGGAAACAAGGAGTGTGCCTGGAACTTGACAGAAGATCAAAAAGAGATCGAAGCCTCTTGAAAAGCAGTCTTACTGTTCTATGCCCACTTCACAACTCTTCCTTATAAACAAGTTAGCATCTACGTGTACTAGTTCAAATATTTGCCTGGCATAAGTGTATCGATCAACCTAAATGTAAGTGATATCTGCGTTTGCTCAACTAAATAAGTTGCCAGCCTTGTCACACCATAAGAAAACGGGGCAAAGAGCTCTCTTAAAGAGCTAAAACACCAAAAGAACGGGCAATTTGCGATGAGCCAGATCCACCGGAGCTACATGGTTACTCCGAGAGAGTAAATGTGAGTGCCAGAAGAAGCCAGGTCATACAGAAGCACACGGCTACTCCATGATTTATAACATCGACTATAGAACCCCTCAACCACAATTGACTTCACTCGTGAAGTTTTAAACACATGAAAACTGATCCATTTGATACAGAACAACACAAACCTTTTGCCTACTTTGCCAAGGAGTGAATATTAAGAAATTATATGTTCATTGTTCAGCTAACATGGAGCATGAACCTAAGGGACAAGCCATGACTACAGGAAATAAGCCCGAAAAATTACCCTTGTCAGACTTTAGAAGTACTGGGTAAACGCCAATTTTTACGAGTAATCATCATACTCATGGATCCCAATTAACCAAAAGTCAAGTGATAATTAGTATTCTACACACACACTTCCAAAAAACAAAAAAAAAAAAATAGATTCAACAGAATTGAGTAAACTTGATTATAGAATGAAAGAGCATTTTTGCCAGCCTGGACCAAACTAAATCAATCTTTATAGGAAAAAAAGTGAAACCCATTTAAGTCAAGGAGGAAACATGCGAAAAATAAAGTACAATGGAGCTCTTTGCATATCATTATGGAAAGCTTTTTATTGGCCTCTTATTTAACGCACCTAGAATTCAGACACGGAATTCATTTATATCGTCTGGGTGTATCGTGGAAACTCAGTAAAATCTGGCCACACAGTAACAATCACTTAGAAAAAAACAAACAGTTTAAAAAAGAAAAAAAGAACAGCCAATTGAAGGGGTCACGTGATTCAAATTACCCATGTATACTCTATATTTTACAGGATGTTCCTCTTTGGACTATCCCCACTCCTTCAAAAACACTCCATAAGAAAGAGAATGGAATAACCTTAGCTCAGAAATTCTGGCCCCCTAAAGCAGGAGAACAGAGTCACAGAAATATGCCTACTCACAAGTCTTTGTGCAACTGGATGATTGCTACATTTCTTCATGAACACTTGAACACCATGGTAGCTCTCATCTATGGCAAGTTTGAAAGCATTACCTACACTCCTAATTCTGAACTATAATCTGTCTCAGTGATGTTTAAGGAAACTCATCAGCTATTATGAGAAATTAGGACGATTTAACCTCAAAAGCTAATTATGGTAGAATTGCAGAAGAAAATGGAATGCCGGTACTATAGGTTCCTTTGCAGGAGGGTCACTTACTTCGCCTGGGTTTTTAGATAAACACTGGTACAATTCTGTTTATAATTTTCTCTATTACAAGGATGCCTTATCTTCATTCCTTCCCTTTCTAACTAGCTCTCTTACAAGAATCACCTACCTAGGGATTTGTGGTTGCTTAACATGAGCAAAGTTATAATAGACATATCTTTCAGTTTTAATGGTAGTGGCCAATCACAAGTAAAAGAACTAATAGCCCTCCTTAGTTAAAGAAGAACCCTCTACCTCTAGAATGGTGAAGGAATCCCAGTTAAGGTCAGTGAAGGAAGCGGGCAATTATTTTCAAGCACGCATAGGCTAGAACAACAAATGCAGCCACATGCTCCATAACATCTTCATAAACGGACAAAACAGAAGAAATCAAGAGAAAGATAATAGGTGAAAAAGCAGCTAAGAACACTTTATGCCTACTTCAAAACTCATTTGAATTCTGAACATATAATCTGAGCTATTTGATATTCATACAGCTTCAATCTGTATAATCAACTATGTAGACTGCCTAGGGATTGTCCCGGGTTGGAATACTCATATTCTCCACCCATGCAACATTAGCTGCACCAAAAAAAAAAAAAAAAAAAACTATGTAGACTCAATCTCACACGTCATTAAAGACCTTGTTTGCTCAAAACAAGCTGAAGTTAAAGCTGATAGTCAAGGTGTACCCTTAAACTGTTAATCACGCCTTAGTTTAAAGATTGAACTAGAAGGGTAAGTTACTCTAGCCTGATGAAGTCACGTCTGTTCCCTAAATGGTGGTGTGTGCCATAGCGGTAAGGCATGTGATGACCAACATCGAGGGGTCATTTGACTCATTTCAAGTTGGAGTAATGGTTACAAAAGCAGTACACCAAAAACAAGGGGAAATTCGAAAAAAAGACAGTGGCGATAGACGAGACTCAAAAAGAGAGGGCAATCCCTAACCCATAAAGAAGTGATTTTCTATCTCAAACCCAGACTCCAATTTATTGGTGTCTAAGGGACAGTAAAAATGAGCGCCGCCAGCAGAGGCCACCATGATATGTACGATGAGTCTGTAATACCCTTTTCGAAGGTCAACAGAACCAAACTAAGCATAACCCTAAAGCTTCACACTTGATAAGCTGCTTATGTGTAGGGATATTACAATCTGCTCCACATCAAGGCCTTTCCACAGTTTTGGTAATTTACCCAAGCCTCATGCATCAAAAAACTAGATTCATTGTTCAACGAACACGGACCAGACATGTCTGAAACAAAATCTAAAATCTAGTTCGAAACTCGAGACCAATCCTAACTTACTAATTTCCTGATTCTCATAATCAAGGCTTCTAATTTCTGGAAAGTCGAGGGAATGATTATCCTCCTCACAAAACCCGTGTCGGGCCCTACTAGCAGGGTCTAACTAACACAGTTTGATTCCAATTCAGGTCCCATCCCATCCCAAACCAAATAATATGACAAACCAATCTGATCTAACTCACCAAACAATCACAAAGTGCACAGTTTCAACCAACACATGATAATAATAACATAAAGGGGACTAATAGTAATTACCCAACAAAGGCAGTAAATTGTCAATGCTATATCAAAACCCAAATCAAATAAACTTAATTTAATGCTTACAAAAAAAACATACCTCAAAAAATAATGGGAAAGGAGGTACAATTAATCGGAACTTGAAGAAGAAGTTTCTGGAAAATCAAGGCGTTGCTGTTGTTGTTGGTGGTGGTGATGTTGCTCGTTTTCCAAATCAATTTGGTGTTGTTTTTGTAATTCAAGGTCAAGGGTTTGCTGGGCTCTCTCTAAGAAAGGGCGAAAACCAAGGTGTAATGTTAAGTACCCAAATGATAATGCTCCTAATACCACCAGACCTGACCTCATCGCGTTCATCTTCCACCTCTCTCTCATCTTCCCTCCACAAATTTTATGATGTTTCGATTGCTTCAGAATACGGAGTACCAATTTTCCTAAATTAAGTAGGGAGTATATTTTTAAAAGTTGCGATTTGGAAAGAAATTTCTGTATATAAGATTAAGAATTGCTACCGTGTTCACTACTAGTATTTCTTAACCTAAGCACACGTTTAACTCTTCTGTGACCGAGAGAGAATTAGACGTTTAATTGCGGCTTTGCTATAAACAATGGTTGTTATAAAGAGTACTCGTCGGAAAAAATACCGCAATTTGCCACCTGAAATATGGTACGAGATTTTTTCAAGACTATCTTTCAAGTCTTTTCACACGAGTCAATTTGTGCGCAAGTCTTGGAGATGCCTCTTCTTACATATGAGGAGGGATATCGATAAAGATATTTCGTGCATTCCATTGTGTGGTTTGTTAACTGTGCATTTGAGTTTAGACAACGGGCAAAATCTGAGTTATCTATGTCTAAAAACCAAGGAGAGCCTTAAGATGAGTGTGAATTCATCATCTCATGATCTTGTTGTTAGTAGTGGCTATGAAAAGGGTTTTCTTGCAAATTTATCGTTTGATTTTACGCCAATCAATTTAGCTAGACTGCATAACCCTCCTAACGAGTGTTATTATTTTTCTATTCATGGAGGATTACTTCTTATAACCTTAATTGATGGCACTTGTGAAGTACATAATCCAGCTACTAAGCAAAAGTTTTGTGTGCCCAAGTCTATGACTTTGGAATCATCGATGGGGTTCAAGTTTCATAACGAAGAGGAGAGGAGTGGCATCATCATTCATATAGCCTCCAAATTTTGTCGCCGAATTTTGTTTACGGTGATTAGAATTTGTGTGAGGTTTAGATATATGGAGATATACGATCCTTTTAAGGATTTTTGGGTTCCATACTCGTTGAACTTGGATGATTTCTTGTTTTCTACAACTTGGTGGTTAAAAAGTTATGTTGCCATTTTCAAGGATGGAGTTATATCTTTATTTATCTTGACGAGTGAGCATTATGGGATAGTATTCCACATTAGTGATGAGCATAAAATGGAGCATTATAAGTTTCTCTTACCGCATGTGACACAATCAGAAGTCTGCAATCAAACTAAAAGATTATGGGAATGTGAGAAAACCCTTTATCTCTCTTGTTATGATACCGAGGGACTTTGGATTTGGAAAGTTGGATCAACTCAACGTGATACTTGGGAATGGAATTTGTTATTTGAGATTAGCAACAGCGGGCAATTATGTAAGCCAATGGCCTCGAAACAGCTTGCGAAATACGTGCTTAATGCTGATGCTCATGTGAGTGTACTCGCTTGTCATCTTGATACACCCCTTGTATATCTTCGAGTTGAGGATTCTGTTCTTGCTTATGATATGACCAAGGACGGTATAGAATGGAAATCTGAGATAAGTGAACAAAGTTATTCTCATTTGTCCGTTGTCCTACCATTCAAGCCATGTTTAAGCTTTTTCTATGCTCCTAAAGACCGGTAACTGTACATCTTTTTTTCCTTTTTTTTTGTTTTTGGGAAACTCCATATGTAATGTTTAGTTTATGAATGCAAGTAGTTTAATTAATTAATGAGTTAATCTTGTTTTCCATATAATGAGACCGTCTCATCGCAAAATTTGTATACCCACTCATCAAATTACCTTACCCCCAAAACCTCGAAGCTCAGGGTTTAAGACTTTAAGAAGAGCACCTCCATAATTAAGCATCCCCAAAGTTTGAATATTGGAACCCCAAAGAAATCCAAATCAAATGTCAAACCCCAAAACCCCGACACCCTCAGAATTCACCCACGCCCTCACTCGCCTTTCCGTCGCCCAAATCCTCAAAACCACCGGTTTCAAATCCGCCAAATCCTCCGCCCTCGAAACCCTAACTCGCGTCGCCGCCCTCTTCCTCAACCACCTCACCACCTCCGCCGCCTCCCGCACCTCCTTCTCCGCCGACAATCCCGCTCTTTACGACCTTCTCTCCGCCCTCCAAGACCTCAATTTCCCCCTCGATTTCTCCCCCCGCCACCTCTCCCACTTTATTACCGACTCCGACCACCTCCCCTTCCCCCGCCGCGTATCAAAACCCGACGCTTCCGCCGCGGCGCCGGTTTCTGAACCTGACGGCGGCGATTCTACCCGCCGCCGTGGTCCGGAGGTTCCGTTATGGTTGCCGGCGTTTCCTCGAGTTAGCGTAGACGACGAATTTAACAACTACGGTGGTGGTGATGTCAGTGGTAACAGTGGTGATGGTGATGATGATGATGAAAATGTGAAGAGGAAGGAGGTGTATTGGGAGGAGAAGAGGGGGAATTGCGGCGTTTTGCCGATTCCGGTGGCGAAAGAGGATGCGAAAGAGAAGGGGAGTAGGAAGAGGAATAGAGGAAAGGGAGGGATTTTGGTTTACAGGAGGAGGGAAAGAGTGAAGTTTAAGTTACGGGATGTAAGGCAGGCGAAATCGGGTTTTGTGGATGATATGGAGCTTAGGAATGGGGTTTGTAGAGGTGGTAAGAGAATTTGTTTGGTTAAACCGGCTAATTCTAATATTATTTTCGACGACGATGGAGGGGAATGATATAGTGCTGGGATGCGTATTTTTGACGAAATTCTTTTTGATTGATTGATTGGGTTCGGTTCGGGTTTTTCGATTTTGTGAGGAGGAGGAGGAAGCAGTTATTATGATAGGTTGAACATTGTGATTATTATTTACTTGGGGAAAATTCGATTTCAACACGAGGAGTCGCTGTTATTCTTTTGATTGATTCAATCACTTGAAGCCGGAAAATTGAAGCTTACCGCGTATATGAGGGTGCTATTTAATGGTGGTCAGAGATGCTGCTATTTGAAGCTGTTTGGTTTCTCCGGTTGTGCTGTCGTTCGAGCAGCCTGTGATCATGTACGTAGCAGATTCCTTGCTAGCTTATGCTGTGTCTACTTTGGTTAATTTGGTGGTTGTGTTATTATTTACTGGCTGAACTTTCTTTTACCGAGTAGTTGGTTTGTTGTGTATACACTGTTAGAGTAGGTTTGCAGATGATATAGTTTGTTCTCGAAGCCAAAGGCAAGAAAGTTGTATCCGAAGGAATTAGAATTGGTATCTGATAGTTTATATATATAATGACGATTATGAATACCGTTTCTTTCATGTTGTTTTCGTTATTTGATTGTTAGTAATATGTTTGAGATTTTAGAAATCCGTGAAATGGATGATAGCCTTTATTCACATTTTAATTGACGAGTCTCAGAAATTAGTGAAGGATTTGTAGGAAGTTACTGAAAATGTGTAAGGATCAGACTCAATTAAGATTGTACTGATTGATCAAAAACTATTTTTTGTTTATGAATTTGAGAAAACAAAAAGGAGCAACCAACTCTTAGCAGTCTGTTCTGATAGAGAAAAATGGAGGAAAGGAAGGCGAGGGAAATGAAGGGATGTATAATTCATTGTTTGCATAACAAATGAAAAGAGGGAGGAAATGAAGGAAATGTTAGAACAACAACTTACCAATATTGAATGATATTGAACAAGAGCATTGCCATCATATTGATCTATCTTGTTGTTAATCGTGAGATATGCAGCTTACTACTGTTCTGCATAAGCTTGCAAAGTTGCAACTCATATATAAAACGTTGATTTATAGTTTGTATATCTTTCATGCCATGATGATGTTATCTCATCACTGGTAACCTATGCGTGCAACTCCAGTGTGTTTTTTTGCGGCTATGCTCTTTCATTTTTTAATGCTTAGAGGCAGGTGATGCTATCATTGTTACTAGTAATTTATTTGTTTCTTGTTGTTGTATTCACATTGGCACATAAAAGACAAGATGAGTTTCCTCCCAAATCTCATCCTTTAAAAAGATTTGGTTTATTCAAAAAGGAGGGAAAAATGTCTCCAATTCTCTACCCTAGACATTTGTTATCAAAACAACCAAAAGATGAATCTCTCACTCTCTCCTCATATACTTTCTGCAGTATAAGAGTGTTTATGCTCCCTTGCTCTCCCTTCCCTCACATTAAGCAACTTGATAGCCAGAAATGTGGATCATTAAGTTGGTGAAGTCATGGTAAGTTGGCTTTTTGGGCTGTAACTAAATCCAGGTGAGGTTTGTTTTCCATGGTTGGCTAAACAACTAGCTTAATGTCGTTAGGTCACTGACCTGGACTTCAGTCATATTCCTGCATCATTAAGTTTTGTGTTATCTATGGTTTTTCTCCAGAGCACAAACTGAAAGTTTTTCTCCATGTCTCATCAGATGATATTAGTTCTGAAGCAGTGATTAAATTTTGCCGTAGTTAATCTATGTGTATGGTGAGATGGAGCCTAGGATGAAATCCATGCTGGATAGAATTTTAGAAATACATTTTATCATCCTCAGAAGCTGAAGAATATTTTATCTTAAACCTGATGTAGAAACACTTTTAGGAGTGAATGCAGATCAACAGTTCGAGTTTATGGTGACAATTTGGTTTGTTAATTGCCAGATGAGATTATGATATGTTGTGAGCTCTTTTGAGGGCTAAAGGTTCACTTGTGAAAGCCTAGGGTCACATGGATTAATTTTGGGCCTCCTGCTTCCAGAAGACGTGGGTTGCCTCACTTGCGCGGTAATATATATTTTGGCTTGTGGCGGTGCCTCTTTATCAGTCAATACAAGCAGTTCTCTTTCTGGAACCCTGTCGATAGATTCTTAAAGAGGCTTTATGAGTGAAAGAGGGCGTATTTTTTTTTTTTTCAATTTGGGAGATTTTGATACCTTATTAGTTCTTGCCTCTTGAAGGGTAAGTTTTATCGAACGGCAATTAGGCCGGCACTGTTATATGGCACGGAATGTTGGGCCGTGAAACAGTGTCACGTTCATAAGATGAGTGTGACGGAGATGCGCATGTTACGGTGGATGTGTGGACATACAAGACGTGATCGGTTGAGAAATGAAGTTATTAGGGAGAAAGTAGGGGTTGCACCCATAGGGGATAAGATGATGGAGAACCGACTGAGGTGGTATGGCCACGTGAGGAGGAGGCCTAGTGAGGCGCCGGTTAGAAGAGTAGAAGGGTGGAGAAGTGATAATATTAGTAGGGGTCGGGGAAGACCCAAGATGACTTGGACGAGGGTGATTAGAAGTGATATGAGCTTCCTAGGGCTTGAAGAGAGTATGGTGTTGGATAGGGCAGGGTGGCGAGACTCTATCCATGTGGAGGACTTTTTCTGACCCCTTTTGATTTATTTGTTTGGTTTTTCCAACTATTTTTCCAAAACTTTTTTAACTTGTGTTCAAAGTTCATCTGTTTTTTGCAATATTTTTTGAAAACTTTTTATTTATTTTGACGACTTTCTAATTTTCCTTTGAAAGTGTTTAAATACTTCTAATATGTTTACAACGTTTTCGAAATTTTTTGGCGTACACAAGACGGTTACTGGATGACGATTCATGTTAGCCGACCCCAAATCATTTTGGGAATAAGGCTTGGTTGTTGTTGTTGTTGTATTAGTTCTTGCCTCTTTAGAATGCTCTCTGTAATGTATCCCCTTTCGGAAACTCATGTTTTTTTTTTTTGAACGTGACCCTCCTGTATGGTGTTTTTTGTATTTATCTGTATCATTATGGGGCTAAGGCTTTATTGTTGTTGTTGGTGGTGATGGTGTTTGTTGCATGATAATTTGTCAATGTGGAGTGTTTATTTGTCACCTATTTGGAGGCAGCACGATAATGATTATTCCCTTCTCTCCCTACTGGCCCCATTTATTGAGCAGGAGTACTTGCCTGAATATGCTAATTCTTGGGACATCACTTCGCCCTGGACTTGTGCAGGAGTGAGTTCTTTGTGCCTGCCTTTATGGTTTCTCTTTGTGATGTCATCCGGGCCTGTACTTCTGTTCTGATTGTATTCTGTTTGTATTCTGTTTGCACTAAAGCAGATGCCTTCCGAGGGAGATCTTTTTGTGGAAAAATCTTAAGTCCAGGCGCAAATTGTTTTTGGCAACGCAAGGTAATATTCTAGTCATGGATACCTTCTTATCCAAGCTTTTGTGCAAGAGAATAAATTTTCAAGATAATGGTGTGGTTATGTTCAACCCATGCCGGTGTTTCAGTTTTCAGTTGAGCTTTCAAAGTATAAACCAAGCTTTTAGAAATTTTTTTTAATCTTCACTCTACTTGTTCTCCATGTAACTTTCTCAATCTTACAAATTCACTTTCACAGTTTCACACGATCTAATAATTACTAGTTATGCGATTTTGCCCAAGTAATGCCTGTAGTTTTTTAGCCGATCTTTCTCACTCTGTAAAGTGGATAAATACATTGCGTATCATGGATATCTATTTCACCAAGTGAGAAAGTGCACTATTATATCATTGGTATATCTCCCAGGTCCTTTTGAGAGCTCTTGGCTTGTAGGACCACCATGGTCAAAGCAAATTGTTCGTCCATCATTATTATCTGGAAAAGATTAAATTTCTGGCCTTTTTTCCAGATTGGGGGAACAAAAATATCCTGGATTCTATTAAGGTTGCCTTGTAGATACTAGAACTAGTCCAATTCCCCTGGATATGTAATTTGGATCAATTTTTACTTCCAGATTGTGTTGGGTTTCATCCTGTTCTCACATCTGAAAGGACTGGGAATTCCTGAGACTTTGATTTAATTGACTGCATAAAAAAATGCTAAGCTGTGATGCATTTATTTGAGAAGGTTGCGAAAAGCGGAAAATCGAAAACTAATCTATCTAGTTTTACTCAACTGGCAAATCACTGACTTGATCTGCTACTCTGCTGTTATGTATGATTTCAACAAGTGCTCTGTTCAGTTTGGATATTTCATATTTAGGGACCCTGGAAAGTCCATCGTTTTTTTGATTCGAAACCTATTTTGTCTGATATTTCAATCTTTCTCATGTTTCTCGAGTCAGCATTGTCGTTATTGTGATTCTAATCACTGATTTGGTTCAAAAAGTATTTGTGCTGTTTAGAAGTTGTACTTGGCAACTTAGTACATCTCAGTCCGCTATAAACGATAGTGCCTTATGATTTGGTATAAAGCGATTGGCATTTCTGGGGTCATATACTTGCTAAATGCAAGTGATACAACTACCCAATTGTTTTTCTTTTTTTTTTTTTTTTTTTTTTTTGCGGGGATTTTTTTGTGGAGGGGGGGGGGGGGGATGGTAATAATTGTTTTGGGTGTTCTTGTTCAACATGTGATTATATAACATTGGCGAATTATGTTTCAAGTCATACTCCCTCCATTCATTTCCAAGCTTCCTGTTTGTTTTTGCACAAAGTTTTAAAAATGGATTAGGAGGTCTCTCATTGGCCAAAAGCAAGTGGAAAAGGGACATTTAGCACTTAGGAGACCTCTGATTGGCTCAAAAGTTACCAAAACAAAAAACATGAAGCTTGGTAGTGAATTCCCCTAAAAGGAAATCAGGAAGCTTGGAAATGAATGGAGGGAGTAGTTAGCAAGGCAATTCATTCCATGGCATTTGTAATCTATGTCTGATCAGTGTGTAGATAATTGCATATAGTAATGGTTCTTTTTTTGGTGTAAAATGTGCAGGCTTGTGATATGCTGACTGTAAGCAAAACATGAAAATGGACAGTCCCGAAAGGGAATTGGGTGGAAAAACCTGCTGGCCGCACTGTCGTGCTGATTTTTAAGAACTTTCCCAGACTCCAACTGGCTAATGGTATGTTAATTTATTCAGTAGGTTACAATTTGATCTGAGTAAGTAACTTGTTCAGTACTTGTACATGAGTAGCTCACCAAGTGCATAGGTTACATGCTAATTAAGTAAAGCGTATACTGAACCCGGACCTATCCCGAAAATAAAATCATAGTGAAAACCTTTGTTAGATGGTTGCATCACTTGGAAGATTTGGATTCATAGGATGCAAGAACTGTAGAGTTGTGTTCCTCAATAGTTAGCTTTAAATTAAATCAGCACAAGTAAGGCATTTGAGAGATTGTTAGGTCGTGTCCATGCTGTCATGACCAACGCTTTCCACGCGTATGGTGAAGTTAATTCTTGGTGTTGTTTCTTATGAAATTTTAGTCTAGTAGCAAGTAGGAGAGTCCTGTTGTCTTAGGTCTGTTCTCTCATCATATATTCATAATCTTTGCTTGGGTCATTCTGAGTCCCTGAGCTTCCTACTCTCCTTTTCAGTGGGTGAGCCTATTTTCATGGATTGGGGCAGTGTTCTTAATGATATTGAAATCATATACTTCCTCTGGTTCTCTTATTCTGCGTACTGCATTTCCTTTTTACCGTTGTTCTTCCTCTACCCCAAATGGCGTAATGTTAATGATGTTTGAAAGGATCTACAATCACAATATTGTCTTATAAGAAGGTTATATTGACATAAAATGCTATTTGTTAGATGATTAGTAGGTTATATATTTGGGGAGGGTGAGGATCCCCTAGAGTTAGTTTTTGGTTGAGTTGGCAGAGTTTACTGAAATAGGAATAAGACAAGGTAAAGAGGCTCTTGAATGCACAAAGAAAATGCAAAATAATTAATTCTTTCCCGATTGAGTAAACTCTACCATGTACTAGAGTTTATTTTCAACTCTAGGGGATCCAAATCCATTTGGAGAGTAATCATATTTCTTAATCTTAGCCTACTTCAACCTCTTCTATTGTTGTTTAATGTGGTTGAATGGCACCGGTGAAAATAAGTAGTGACGGGAACCATTGGTATACAAATTATTATTATTATTATAGTGTGGATGCGCAAGCAAACACATACAAAAATTTGAATAATAACCCAAAGAAACACCAAGATTTGATGAACAGAAAAGCGAACAAACTTTAGGCTTCCGGCCAACTGTAGTTATTAAAAGGAGAATCACAAAACATGCATATAAACCTGGCTTGAGCATTGACATTTTTAATGGTCTGAGGGGAAGACAGAGAGCTTGAATCTGAGGTCAGGATCCTCCTGTTGTCTTTTCCTCTGAATCGCCCTTGCTGACGAAGCCACAGCTGGGTTGGTGCTATGTAGATCCAGGTGGTGGAGGTTGGGCAGATTTTCAAAATCTGAGGGAATTGTTTTCAGCTTGTCACAGTACTTGAGAAGAATTGCTGTGATCATAGGGAAGTTTTCGCATGAAGCATCCCAATCTTCCAAATCTGTTTTTCCAAGAAGGAAGACTTCAAGACTGAGGAAACTTTCACTCGGGGGCTTCCAATACTTGCCAACAAAGGCCTCATCTTTAAGTTTCAGGACCACTAGATTAGGCAACCTTGCTAGGATCTTCATGTGCTTTTCCCAAGAGAGGTACGTCTTTGATAGAGTAAGTTGCCTGATGGTATGGGGAAAGGTTATCTCTCCAGGGAAGAAGCTTACTTTCCCCCTGGAGGTTGATTCGTGTTTAATCTTTAGAACCTCGAGATGTTCCAGAGGCGAAAATCCGTCAAAGCCATCAGCTTCTCCTTGTCCCACACCCGGAAGCTTCTGTAAATCTCCTCGAATTCCCAACTTCTTCACTTTGTCAACCTTGGCGAAAAAATCTAGTGTGCACGTTTCAGGTGCGATAAAAGTGATTGTTCTAATAGGTGATTTGTTAACTTGCTGCATTTTCTTGGTAGACAGAGAAAAATGAGCAGGTATATTTGTGTGCAGGTGCCTTAGTTGGTACATCTCCCATATATTGGCATCAATTGTGAGATTATATATTTGTTCTCCTTCTTTCACTTTGACTATGAAAACCTGCAACTTTGAGAGCTTGGTCATATGTGTGGAGATTTTGTTGAAATTAATGTATATAGCAACATACCTTAGGTGCCCCAGTTTTGGTAAAAGATCGGGAAGACGTGATAACAGTATGGATGTCACGTCCAACACCCTGAGGAGTTGAAACGGTCCGGGGAAAGTTTTTTTCGCAGAGATGGGCAAGGAGAGCTCAGGGCCTAAGGATAAAAAGGAACGCACCAGCACCCCTGAAGCCTTTGCTTTGATGAGGTAGTCTAGAACACGAGAGTGGGTAGTGTCATGGATGGAGACGCGACGGTCTTGATGGGTACACTCACTAAGGTAATGGTCAAGGTTCTTAATCTGGTAAAACATCTTCTCTTCTCTAGCTTCTTTGGTGCATAAATCATGAAGTATGTCATGAACACGACATTTTTTGATCTTGTTATTACACTTGGTTTCCTCAACCATCACTAAATTTCTATTCACGAGGTCTTGGAGATACTTCTCCGCTACTTCCTCTAAATCCAATCCCTCTTCTGCCTTAATAAATCCTTCACCAATCCATAGGCAGAACAATTTCGAAGCAGCTAAGGGAGCGCTACGTGGGAAGATGCCGAAGTAGAGGAAGCATGCTTTCAAGTGCTGTGGCAAGTTATCGTAGCTAAGTCGTACAATCTCCCAGCAGTTCTTTTCCTCGGCCACATTCTCTGTCACCCTCATAGAGATATTCAGCCACCAACTCTTTTCTTGGGGAATTGGCTGAAGCACACCAGCCATTATGACTATAGCTAGTGGCAATCCTCCACATTTAGCCACAATTTTTTTTGCCTCGCCCTTCAGATGGTCATTCGCTTCCTGAAAACCCTCTTCTCGAGCAGTTCAAACCCCTTCTCTGGTTTTAGTCTGTTCAACTGAAATGGGATAGCTTCTGGAGCAATTGTACTCAACCGAGACGTGATTAATATTCGTAAATTTTTGTTTTGGGTGGGGAAAGCATTCTGGAGTTCATCCCAAACTGCCTTGCTCCAAATGTCATCCAAAACAATAAGGCAGTGCTTTTCTGCAAGCTGTTAATGGAGGAGCTTAGTCAGCTCATCAGACTTAACGTCGGCATCTATTGGGTTGCCCGAAGAACAGTCACTCACTTCCCGCCAGATTTGCCAGAGCACCTCACCTCTGTCATATTGCTGGGATACACGGACCCAGACAATGTACAAGAACTTATAGTCTATGTTATTAACGTCAGTGTACACTTTGTTGGCGAGGGTGGTCTTACCAAGACCTGGCATTCCCGCGACTAATACCACTCTTCTCTCATCAGAATTGCTGGTGAGGAGGTCAATAAGGTCTTCAGTCTCCTTTTCTAGACCTACGACTTCGTCTCCCTTTGCGAAGTGTACAACCCCCTACGGAAATCGCCAAAAAATAAAAAGGAACAAAGTGTACAACAAAAATATACTTAGAGAGGTGAACTATAACACATTTAAGAATAATAAAAGTAAGCTATTAATTAATCTCCACATCAAATGCAAAGCTCAGGTTAATGAGACTAGGAAAAGCGGCTGTTGTGGGTTTTGAGCTGTTTAAGGTTCAGGGCCGAGTTGGGTTTGGTGCAGCTGGTTGCGGGTGGTGGGCAGCTTATTTGAAGTCAACAAGGAACAAGGTAATTAACTAGAATACTAGATAGACGAAACTTTACCTTTGGCCCAGTGGCTACCGTCGTCTTGCTGGTCTGACGACTGAGATTACTGAAAGTGTGAAGATCACAGAATAACCTATCTTCCTTGATTCGCTGGATTCTATCCTTGATATCCTTGAACTCTTTGGCGACGTCATAGGTGTCCATGAAACTCACTGCTTTCATAATCCATCCATGCCGGAACACGACGTGCCTCTCCATTGCATCCTCCGCATCATATGTCACGTCTCTGATCTGTGCGATGAGTGTCTTTATACTGGCCGACTTGCGACACTCAGGGTGAGCAGCGTCGATCAAGAATGCCTTCATCCTCTCCATGTCGTCACAGATGACCTTGAAATCGCCCTTCACGCCACTGATTAAGTCAACATTGTACTTAACCAGGTCAGTGGCCAATCCTAGGAAAATGTCGATTGCAGCGTCCGCCATCTACTGAAAATTTGCCAATATGTACTTGTTACTTTTCCATAAACAAACAATTTTATGACTTTATTTAGATATACACAAAACTAGTTAAGAAATAATGCACTCTCTCGGTGTTATGATGTTAGAAGTATCAGGGATCGAATTGCAAATAGAAGAAGTTGTAGAAAAACAGTTAGAAAGTCGGTTAGAAGTTTGTTATGCTTTAGAAAATCTGTTACAGTTGATAGAATTATGTTACAATCCAAGTATAAATACTTCACAAATGTAATACAGAAAAGATATGAATAACATTACAATCTTCTCCTCAAATTCTCTCAATTCTTCTATTCTAAACTTCTTCTTCACTCTTCTCTTCTTCTTCTTCTTCTACTCCTTTTCTGACTTCTTGATTGCACTTCCTCTTCACAATTCCACCATTGTTGAGCTAGCATTTACAGTATATCTTCAATACTGTACCACTGGTATCAGCTAAACATTCGATCTTGAGAAAAGCTTCCGCAATACAAATAAACTGGCGAGAATCCGACACCAATCTTACCAGTTTAATCAGCATCAGATTCAAACTCAGCAAACAATGGCACAGCCTGATCAATTTCAGATACTCAGAGAAGAGCTACAGCAACAGAGAGCTGAGATGAATCAACAGAGGCTTGACTTTGAAGCCAGATTTACCCAGATGTTGCAGCAGATGAATCAGACTAACAGTCACACCAGACATGCTGATAATCATGCTGAAAATTCAGGAAACAGCACCAGAAATCTTGGTTACGACACAAAACTTGAATTTCCGAGTTTTGATGGGTCTGATGTATCAATGTGGGTTAGTAGGTGTGAGAAATACTTCAATCTCTGCAAGATTGCTGACAATCAGAGAGTTGATATGGCATGTCTGAACATGGGTGGAAAAGCAGAAGTTTGGGCCACCTGTTACATGACATCTCACAGCAACGCTTCTTGGACTGAATTTGTACTGGCTTTATCATCAAGATTTCGGGATGAAAACAGTTACAATGTGGTTGAGAAATTCAACAAATTGGTGCAATCAGGATCATTGGATCAATACATTGATGAATTTGAGAAACTTCGAAGTCTGGTGAAGCGCAGAAACCCTGAGCTACCAGATTCGTACTTTCTTGAAAGTTTTATTGGGGGTCTCAAACCTGTGATCAAACCATTTGTCAGGGCATTCACACCAGCTACCATAGCAGCAGCAACTGATCTTGCAAGATGCCAGGAAGAGCAAATGAATGCCACTGCAAAAATGATGCCAAGGCAGACTTTCTCAGGAAATTTTTCAAAACCTGCAAATCACAGCTATCAGGGTTTGTTACCAACACCTGCAGCTTCAACAGCATTAAAAAATCCTGTAATCAGCTATCCACCTCGATCAGGCCAAAGGAATTTCATTTCTGCAGCAGTCAAGGCTGAAAAAGAGGCCAAGGGTGAATGTTACTACTGCAATGAACCCTACAGCAGGGGCCACAGATGCAAATTCAGAGAAAAGCAAGTGTTCATGGTAGAAGTAGACTGTGATTGGGATGCAGCTGAGGAGGATGATGAACTGTTGCAAGATAACATGGAAGAGACAGTAAATGGAGAGCCTTGTATTTCAGTAAATGCATTATCTGGCAATCAAGGGTTCCAAACTATGAGAGTTATGGGGTTTGTGAACAGAAAACCTATCCACATCCTCATAGACTCAGGGAGTACCCATAATTTCATGGACATTCAGATGGCTCACAAGTTAGGGTGCAAGATTGAGAAAATTACACCTCAGGCTGTCACAGTTGCAGATGGGAATCATTTACCTTGTCAGAGCATCAGCAAAGGGTTTTCTTGGGAAATGCAGCATAAGAAGTTCACTTCAGATGCATTGTTGATAAATCTGGGTGGGTGTGACATGGTATTGGGTGTACAATGGCTGAGTACACTAGGGCCTGTTCAATGGGACTTCAAGCAGCTTATTATGCAGTTTCAATGGGATAATGATTCAGTGATACTGAAAGGAGTACCTGCACAGAAAATTAAGATGGTACAAGGGAAAACAGCAGCTCAGTGCCTAACCAATGCAACTCAATTATGCTTTTTGCAATTGGTTTCAGAAGAAGCAGCTGATAATCATATCACTTGTCATGCTGTCAGTACAGGCTCAGATAAGTATCCACCACCATTACAGCTACTGTTATCTGAATTTGAATGCTTATTTGAGGAACCAAAATGCTTGCCACCTTCTAGAGGAATTTTCGACCATAAAATTCCACTGGAAAACAATGCAACACCTGTGAGTATCAGACCTTATAGATACCCCTTGAATAAGAGAGATATCATTGAGAAACTTATTCAAGAGATGCTAGACAATGGGATAATACAAAATAGCTCCAGCCCCTTTGCATCACCTGTTGTGTTAGTGGGAAAGAAGGATGGTACATGGAGGTTATGTGTGGATTACAGAGAGCTGAACAGGAAAACTGTAAAAGATAAATTTCCAATTCCTGTAATTGATGAGTTGATTGATGAACTAGCAGGAGCTAGTATATTCACTAAGTTGGATTTGAGGGCTGGTTATCATCAGTTAAGAATGAGTGCAGAAGATGTGTTTAAAACAGCATTCAAGACACACAGTGGGCATTATGAATTTTTAGTCATGCCATTTGGTCTGACTAATGCACCAGCATCCTTCCAAGGATGGATGAATGCTGTATTCAAACCATTGCTAAGAAAATGTGTCCTGGTCTTCTTTGATGATATTCTGGTGTACAGTAGGACTGAGGTAGAGCATTGGGAGCATCTGAGAATGGTTTTTCAACTGATGAAAACAAGCCAGATGTATGCCAAGTTGTCCAAATGTAGCTTTGCAATTGGAAGGGTGGAATACTTAGGCCACTATATTTCAGGAAAAGGGGTGGAAACTGATGAGAAAAAGATACAAGCTGTGGCAAATTGGCCCAAACCCAAATCTGCAAAAGATGTTAGAAGTTTCCTGGGATTGGCTGGATACTACAGGAAATTTGTCAAAAATTATGCCCTTATCAGCAAGCCTCTAACCAATCTTCTGAAAAAGGGAGAATATAAGTGGAATTCAGAAGCTGATCAGGCATTTCAGAAACTGAAGGAGGCATTGACATCAGCACCTGTGTTAGCTGTACCTGATTTTTCTTTACAGTTTGTGGTTGAGACAGATGCTTCTAATGAGGGCATTGGAGCAGTCTTAATGCAGCGGGACCATCCATTGGCCTACATCAGCAGGGCATTGGGACCAAAATGGCAGAAATTATCAGTGTATGAGAAGGAGCTGATGGCAATAGTTTTTGCAGTACAGAATTGGGAACAATACTTGTCAGGGCATCACTTCATAATTAAAACTGACCAGAAAAGTCTGAAATGGTTGCTGCAACAGAAAATTTCGACACCTTTTCAACAATTCTGGCTGTCTAAATTGATGGGTTTTGATTATGAAATTCAATACAGGAGTGGGAAAGAGAATCTGGCAGCAGATGCTTTGTCTAGGGTGCAAGGTTCAGAGTTGTTGTGCCTAGCTATATCTGTGGTAGATTCAGACTTGGAATTGAGAATCAAAAATAGCTATGTTGCTGATGACCATGCTGAACAAATCATACAAAAGTTACAGCAGGGTGTCAAGGTCAAGAGTTACACCTTTCAGGATGGGTTATTAAGGAAGGATGGTAGGATTTATGTGGGAAGAAATGCAGATCTGCGAAATGAAATATTGAAATGGCACCATGTAACTGGAGAGGCAGGCCATACTGGCAGAACTGGTACACTAAAGAGATTGAAGACACTGTTTCATTGGAAAGGGCTGTTCAAAGATGTCAATTCTTTTATCAGGAATTGTCTGGTTTGTCAGGCATCTAAATCTGAGAATGTAGCTTATCCTGGACTACTCCAACCTTTACCAATACCAGATGAAGTTTGGGTAGATATTTCAATGGACTTCATCACTGGACTTCCCAAATCTCAGGGCAAGGAAGTAATCTGGGTTGTGGTTGACAGGTTGAGCAAAGCTGCTCACTTTGTGGCTTTATCACACCCATTTACTGCTGTGGAGGTCGCTCAGGCTTATTTAGATCACATTTTTAAGCTTCATGGGTGGCCTAGAAGCATTGTGAGTGACAGGGATCCCATATTCATCAGTCAGTTCTGGAAGTCATTGTTTTCATTGCATGGAACTGAATTCAAGCTCTCTTCTGCATACCATCCCCAGACTGATGGCCAAACAGAAGTGGTAAATAGATGCTTGGAAATGTACTTGAGATGCATGTGTGGAGAGAGGCCTAAGGAATGGAGTATGTGGCTTCCACTGGCTGAATGGTGGTTTAACACACACTACCATACTGCAACTGGCATGACTCCTTATGAAATAGTCTACAATCAGCCCCCTCCACTTCATCTGCCATATTTACCAGGGGAGTCAAAGGTTGATAAAGTAGACAGGTCCATGCAGAGAAGGGAAGCTATGATAAGTAATGTCAAGCAGCATCTATTGAAAGCTCAAGCCAGAATGAAGCAACAGGCAGATCAACACAGGACAGAGAGGAGTTTTGAAAAGGGTGATTGGGTCTGGTTGAAGTTGCAATCCTATAGGCAGAATTCAGTCCAACAGAGGAGTAACCAGAAACTGTCACACAAGTACTTTGGACCATTTCAGGTCTCTGCTGTGATTGGAAAAGCAGCATACCAGCTGAAGCTTCCTAAGTCTGCAAAGATATTCAATGTCTTCCATGTGTCTCAGTTGAAAGTATTCAGGGGTACTCTACCTGCTGCTACACACATTCCGGCCTGGTTTCACAATCAGGATGCTCAATACATCCCCACTCCAGCTGCTGTACTTGACCAGAGGGTGGTTAAAGTCAGAAACCAGTCTCAATCTCAGATACTGGTGCAATGGGAAGGTTTCTCTGAGGTTGAGGCAACTTGGGAGAATGTTGCTGAGTTTGGATTGCAGTTCCCTGATTTCACTGCTAAGTTCATAAATCAGGCTTGACTTGAGGGCAAGTCAATTCTGATGGAGGAAGGGATGTTATGATGTTAGAAGTATCAGGGATCGAATTGCAAATAGAAGAAGTTGTAGAAAAACTGTTAGAAAGTCGGTTAGAAGTTTGTTATGCTTTAGAAAATCTGTTACAGTTGATAGAATTCTGTTACAATCCAAGTATAAATACTTCACAAATGTAATACAGAAAAGATATGAATAACATTACAATCTTCTCCTCAAATTCTCTCAATTCTTCTATTCTAAACTTCTTCTCCACTCTTCTCTTCTTCTTCTTCTTCTACTCCTTTTCTGACTTCTTGATTGCACTTCCTCTTCACAATTCCACCATTGTTGAGCTAGCATTTACAGTATATCTTCAATACTGTACCACTCGGTTTATCTTAAATTGCTAGCGTTGATTGATCTTAAATTCTCTCACATATTCAAAACAACTGTTGACTATTCTTCACAAGAAATGTACGAACCGTAGTTAGAGAGTGGAAGATCGAAGTTTCTTACCTGATGATGCTTGTAAAGCTAAGAGAGTTAAAAACTGAGTTTGCTGGGTTGTTATAACTTCGTGGGCTAGCTATTTCTCCAATATAGCTTGTTTAGTATTGTACTCAGACTCCCTTATTCTTACTTTATTCACTTATTTATCATATAAAGTCGTGGATATGCTTGATTAATCTGTTAGAAAATGAGAAGTGTACATGATTAAGCCTTTGACTTCTCAACATCGCCACTTCATTTGTGGTGTTACTGATTGATACTCCCATGTTAACCTTGATACTCGCTGCATGTGTATATATACATATTGATTATTTGGCCGCGATTATTGGATCCAGCCTCCCGTTAGCTGATGGGTACCAGTATGGCGAATGTGCAAGATCAACAATATTATAGTAACGAAGATCGTGTTCTACGAGAAAAATTCTCATTCAGAATGATTGTAACCAAATTAAAACAAAGTTTAAGAACACACTGGTACTAATACAAAGATGCTGGGTCATAACACTGGTACTCATTCAGAATGATTGCAACCAAATTAAAACAAAGTTTAAGAACACACTGGTACTAATACGAAGATGCTGGGTCATAACAATACTAGTTTGATGACCCGTGCAACGCCCGGGCTACTTGTATAAATTTTAAAATTATGTAAACGAATTTTTTTTTATCTAAAACCTAAAATCTCATTTCAAACACCCATGTGATATTTGTAATGTATTCAGATGGAAACTCACCTTTAAAAACTTTAAGTCATGTTTGAACACCCGTGGGATATTTGTAATGTAATTAGATGGAAAATCACCTTTAAAAACCTAAAATCTCATTTCGAACACCCGTGTGATATTTGTAATTTAATTAGAGGAGAATTTACATTTCAAAAGTTAAAGTCCCATTTTGAAACACCCGTGGAATATTTGATCAAATTGCCATAATCTATCAAGTAGTTAATATATTACATAACTATTTTCCATAAATCAAATAATAATGTTATTTTATTAGAATAATATTATCATGTACTTACCATATCCTATTTTGGATAAACATTATTAACAATATAATAATATTATTATATGCCACGTGTCAACGTGGGAATTGACCGGATTCAGGATTACATATATACTAGTTTGCGTGCCCGTGCCGCGCACGGGCTCCCTATTTGTACCAATCATACTTGTTTCACAAAAAAAAAAAACCGTTGTTAGATAATTACATTGTACACATAAATGTTATATGTTGAACATTATTTAAGATATGAGAAAAATACTCTTATAGTTTAGCTATGAATTTATAAGTGTCGGCTATCACTTAAAGAGTACGTACTCCCTGCGGTCACTTCAAACACCCCGTTAGGCATTTGCAATGGAATAAGAAAATTTGATATATAAGTTGAGTAGGATAATATTAGGAAAAAGGAAGAGAGAGAATATGAGATTTAATAAAAGTAGGAGGGATAATGTGAGACAGAATGTAATCATTTAATAAAAGTCAAAGAGAGTAATATGTCCCAAAATAGATGGAGTGTTTGAGGTGGGACGTTCCGAAATGGAATATAGGGCGTTTTAGTTGGGACAGATGATAGATGACGTTTTGATCGAGATCGAGATGAGGGTTTGACTTACAAATATAAGAAAAAATATTCATAAAAAATAAATAAAGAAATGCACGTCGTGCGGTTTGTATTGAACAATACTTTCATATAATAAATTATAGAATGTACAATTTAATTTCATGCAAACCTACATAATACGAACTCAATATAAGCCAACCCGCTCTGACCATACGTGAAATTGATCTGACCCTCCTAATTTCCAACTTTATTTGCATTATTCATTTATTTTTATCTTTGTTGAAATTACAAAAAAACCTATAATTCTACACATATGTAATCATCTTACCAAGAGAAATATATTTCGCTTAGTAATTTACATCATTATCTTTATATAATTTATTGATTATCTTTACAAAAATTAATAAAGTCATTCACTATATATATAACTGTGTTCCCCTTCAAAAAAAAAAAAATATATATAATTGTGTTAATTAGTGCCATGTTACCGATTCTAACTTTTAATTCAAGTTTTGGAAATATAAGTCTTTCAACAATACATTACTATACGGAATAGTAAGTAGTAAAGGGAGAACTTTATAATCAATTTTAAAAATAATAACTAACTAAAACTTGAACTCCCTCCAATTTTGATGATGATTTTGCATTGTAAATGTCACGTATTGACCTTTATTTAATGTATGAAAAAAACACTTTAGCTGTGACATTTTAAATGCAAATAAATATTTATTAGAGCCTATTATACAGTCATCATTGCAAAGTATTATTTAGTCTAACTGTCTGAATAAAAGGTGACATTATGCGAGCAATCCAAAAACTCGACGTGGTAGAACATGAGTCAATCCAATCTAGAGGTGATCATGGGCCGGGCCGGGCCGGGTTCGGGCCGGGCTTAGGGTAAAAAAGTTGGCCCGTTGTGCGGGCCGGGCCGGGCTTTTCTTCCGGGCCTAATCGGTCGGCCCAAGCCCGGCCCGTTCGGGCCAAAGCGGGCTCAATCGGGCTTTTTAAAAAAATCTCGTATTACCTAATTTGTACGTATTTGATCACTTTACTCATTAATATTATCCACTACTTGCATATTTAGTTCAATAATACATTATTATACATTTTTAAAGAGGTTTTTGATGTTATTTTCATAATTTACAATATTTTAATTTATTAACAGTAATTTTTTTTATTATTTTAATGTGCTTTATTCACTACATTTACCCTAATTTTGCTACATTGATAATTTAATTACTAAATTCGTCATAATCCGACATTATTACACTATTTTACATAACTTAGGTTTATAAAATTAAAAAAAAAATTGCGTTTATTTCTAAAAGCGGGCCGGGCCGGGCCAATTTTCGGGCCACGAGCTCGGCCCATATTATTGAGGGCTTTTCGGGCCGGGCCAAAATCGGGCTTTCGGGCCTAGTTGGTCGGCCCAAGCCCGGGAAAAAGTCGGGCCGGGCCGGGCCGGGCTTTCGGGCCTGGGCCTTTTGATCAGCTCTAATCCAATCCTATTCATAAACCCCTATTCATGAATCAATGCTACATGACAAAATAATGTTCAACTTGAACTTGATTTCGATTTCTATAAGACAATGAAACTCGTTAAGTAACTTTTTAAAATTCGATTAGCCGATTAACGTGTTTGCTCACCTTAAAAAGCGTGTCTGTTGGCCCTATATATATGTGGTTTAAAGGCAAACGGAGGAAGTATATTTTAAACACATTGCTTAATCATGTTGAATATTTTTGAAATAAACTCTTTCGACGGTTGTACGAAAGAGTCAAATTGGCAAAATTAGTAAACGGAAATCTTTATAATCACTTGTTCAACTAATAATAATTCACCTTAAGGCTTATACTTTTCTCCAATTCTCTATGATTTGCACATTTTTTTGGATCTCTTTATTTTTGATAAGAGAGGTGTTGTAAATTGAAACTGTGTCACAAATATTATAATCATGATTAGCATAATAGAATAGAATCATATACTTCTTATAGATTGTAAATCATTTTTTTGGACAATTTCTACCATTTAATATTTTCCACACTTAATAGATTTCAAGACTTTCCTTTTTTAAATCTAAGGTAAAGTTTTTTAAATATTCAACTAATTATAATTTTTAATTGTTTATTAATTTTTCACATTACTATATTAATATTTTACATGTATTTCCATATCCTGATAATCAACAATATATTTTTTAATTACATCCAATAGAATTGTACCAAGTGTCCATCAATGAAGGGCTGTACTCGGTTTTTATAATATATATAATATACTAGTTTGCGTGCCCGTCCAAAAAGAAAATAAAAAAATCAGTGTTAGATAATTACTGTACACGTAAATGTCACATGTTGAACATTATTTAACGTATGGAAAAAAAAAAGTGTCACCTATCACTTAAAAAGTATTAGGTCTCCCTTATAAAAGGTTGATTACTACTACCTCCATAAAATATGACGTATTGATAGTGTTGAGAGTTTGATTTACAAATATAAGAATAAATACTCATAAATAAATTATGAAATGCACATTGTGTGATTCTTATCAAAAACTATTTTTACATATGTATGCTTTCATGAATAAGATATCAATAGATAAAGGAAGTGTCTCAAAATAATGAGATAAAAGGATTTTGTAACCAATCGCTATGAGAACCTAATAAAAATCAACCTAACTTTTAAAAAACTAACCTTATAATACGCGACTTGATTGAAAGCTATTTGAATAAAAATCGACTCGATGTACAATTTTACGTGGACCCCACATGAGACGAACCCAGTATAACCCAACCCGCTCTTACCATACGGGAAATAGATCTAACCCTCGTAATTTCCAACTTTATTTGCATTACTCATTGATTTTTATTTTTTGTTGAGATTGCAAAGAAACCTATAATTGTACACATACATAATCATCTTACCAAAAGAAAACATATTTCGTTTAGTAGTTTACATCATTATCTTTATATGAGTTATTCATTGTCTTAAAAAAAATAATAAAGTCATAAACTATATATTTAATGGCGTTAATAAGTGTTATGTTCCTGATTCTCCGACTTTTAATCCAGTTGAAACTTTTGAAATAAAACTCTTCAAACAATAAATTACCACACATAATAGTAAATAGTATAGGGAGAACTTTCTAATATATATTAACGGCCCGTTTGGCAAATAAGATAAGATAGGAGGGATAAGAAGGTTGGATTACGGAGGGATAAGAGAGTGGGATAAGAGATTTTTAATTCCATCCCTTGTTTGGTAAGATGAAGAGATTAGAGGTTGGGGATAAGAAAAAATGTATTAATTATTTGTAATAGGACAATTTTACCCCTTAATAATAAAAGATTTATTTTTCACTTAATAGTGGCATATGTGTCATTTTCATTAAATTTTATCCCCCTCTTCCTAATACCTGCCCCCTAGATATTATTTTGGTGGGATAACTTATCCCATAATCCCTATCCCACTACCTAATCTCCTTTGCCAAACATGAGAATATAGACTATTGAGATTATCTATCTTATCCCACCTTTTTATCCCACAAAACAAACAACTCCTAAGAATTATAACTAACTTAACGACTTATACTCCTTTCAATTTTGATTATGATGTTGCATTGTAAATGCACGTATTGACCCTCATTATATGTTTGAAAAAAAATACACTTTAGTTGTTACATTATAAATGTAAATAAATATTTTCAAGGCCTATCATATGGTCATCATTTCAAAGTATATTTAGTTTAATTGTTTGTATCAAATGTGGCATTATGTTCAAAAACTCTACTGGTAGAACTTCAGTCAGCTCAATCCTATTCATGAACTCCTATTCATGAACCAATGCTAGATAATAGAATAACGTCCAGCCTGAACTTGATTCTAATTTTTATAAGAGAATGAAACTTTTGAAAGAAAGTGAAAAGAGTATAAAAATAATTCGCCTTAAGGCTTATACTTTCTCCAATTCTCTATGATTTGCACATTTATTTTGGACTTTTTTTTTTCCGCAGGATATTAAGATGTATTGGAAAATGAAATGTGTCACAACTATAATATCATAATTAAAAATTGAAGAGAATCGTGTACTTAACACAGATTGGAGATCATTTTTATTCGCCTGTTTCAACCATTCAATATTTCAAATCTTAATAGATAAATTAAAATAATCTAAATTTTTAAATAATTATGATATTTACATTGTTTATTAATTTAAATTCCTTATCAATATTTTAATACTTTATAAGTAGTTTTCCATATTCTTATAACCAATAATATTTATTTATTCACATCCAATAAGATTGTGCCAAGTGTCCATCAATGAAGGGATGTACTCGACTTTTATAATATATATTAGATATTAGATTAGATATTAGATTAGATAGATTAGATAACATGCTCGATCTTTCAGACAACTGCACGATTTGGCAATTAGCTGTGTACAATGTTGATGTATACCGTTCTTCTCAATGTTATCATTTCTGATATATAGGGGCGTTCTTCTAAATTTGTAACATTTTTGCCCAACATCTTATTCGGAATTTCGAAGAAAGTGGGTGGCGAGTCTGGTGACCATACGCTCCATACACATGGTGCATCTGCTCGGAGTGCTTACCTAGTTTTGCCTCTCCTCAAGGTGAGCAATGTTAAAATCCTCGCACTTGGTTTATCACATGCACCTTTGTTTTACTAGTATGAGAGCTCATGCTTCTAGTCTTCGTCAGTTCTTTTCACAGTGCAGTTGGATGAGCGTATTTTCCTTGCATGGCTAGCTCCCTTGGATGATCAGAAGTACATATTCTTGCCCTATCTCATTGTTCTACATCCCCAAGTAAGCTCCCTTCGATCTTTCACTACTCTTCTATCAAATTAAATTAAAACTAGGGAGTCAAGTTCTATGTCATTAGTTTTCATTCACTTTTTCACAATATTTGCAGCTAGATCGTACTTTGATACCTTGTTCAATGGTGATCGGGTGAATGATATTGGAAATGTAAACATTCATCCAAGTATTGTTAATCGGGTGTTCATGCGGAGAATCTAGAAGGGAGAGGTGAGGATGGCCTTGAAGAAGATGGGACTGAACAAAGCAGTGGGGCCAGACGGCATACCTATTGAGGTTTGGAGGTGTCTAGGAGATAGAGGTGTGTAATGGTTGACGACACTTTTCAACATGATTTGGAGAGGTAATAAGATGCCGGTGGAGTGGAGGAAGAACACTTTGGTCCCTTTGTATAAGAACAAAGGGGATGTTCAAGAGTGTGCCAACTATCGCGGGATCAAGTTGATGAGTCATACAATGAAACTTTGGGAACGAGTGATTGAGCTTAGATTAAGAAGAAATGTGAATATTTCAGAGAACCAATTTAAATTTATGGCGGGGAGGTCAACTATGGACGCGATTCATCTCATAAGACAGACAATGGAAACTTATCGGGATAGGAAGAAGGACCTACATATGGTGTTTATTGATTTGGAGAAGGCGTATGACAAGGTACCAAAGGAAAGACTTTGGTGGGCTCTAACTAAGAAAGGAGTTCCGCAAAAATATATTGACATCATTAAGGACATGTATGAGGGAGCTAGCACGAGTGTGCGGACTAGTGTAGGGAAGTCAGAAGAGTTCCCTATTACAATTGGAGTGCACCAAGGGTCCGCACTTAGCCCGTTTCTCTTTGCTATAGTCATGGACGAATTGACGAAATCAATCCAGGATGATATACCATGGTGCATGATGTTTGCAAATGATATAGTGTTGATCTCAGAAACGAGAGAGGAGGTTGGAGCTATGGAGGCACACTTTGGAGTCCTGAGGGTTTCGGTTAAGTCGGAGCAAGACCGAGTATTTGGAGTGTAAGTTCAGCGGCATTAGGCAAACGGAGACGAGGACGATCAGGTTGGATGGAAAGATTGTTCAGGGATCAGACTTTTTCCGATATTGAGGATCGATTCTTCAAAAGGATGGAGAATTGGATGGAGATGTGGCTCATAGGATCAAATCAGGTTGGTTGAAGTGGAAGAATGCCACAGGACTTCTATGTAATCGAGGAATGCCCAATAAGTTGAAGGGTAAGTTTTATCGAACGTCAATTAGGCCGGCACTGTTATATGGCACGAAATGTTGGGCCGTGAAACAGTGTCACGTTCATAAGATGAGTGTGACGGAGATGCGCATGTTACGGTGGATGTGTGGACATATAAGACGTGATCGGTTGAGAAATGAAGTTATTAGGGAGAAAGTAGGGGTTGCACCCATAGGGGATAAGATGATGGAGAACCGACTGAGGTGGTATGACCACGTGAGGAGGAGGCCTAGTGAGGCGCCGGTTAGAAAAGTAGAAGGGTGGAGAGGTGATAATATTAGTAGGGGTCGGGGAAGACCCAAGATGACTTGGACGAGGGTGATTAGAAGTGATATGAGCTTCCTAGGGCTTGAAGAGAGTATGGTGTTGGATAGGGCAGTGTGGCGAGACTCTATCCATGTGGAGGACTTTTTCTGACTCCTTTTGATTTATTTGTTCTGTTTTTCCAACTATTTTTCCAAAACTTTTTAACTTGTGTTCAAAGTTCATATTGCAATATTTTTTAAACTTTTTTTATTGATTTTGACGACTTCCTAAAGTTCCTTTGAAAGTGTTTAAATACTTTTAAAATGTTTACAACGTTTTCGAAATTTCTTGGCGTACACATGACGGTTACTGGATGACGATTCATGTTAGCCGACCCCAAATCATTTTGGGAATAAGGCTTGGTTGTTGTTGTTGTTGTTGTTGTTGTTGTAATGGTCTTTTATATACTACTAGTATGTGAAAATTGTTAATTTTTGGCGTATGAGTGACCTAAGTTTCTTTTTATAATGATCTATGAGCTCCGAATTAAGAAGATAATATACGAGCTTACAACCAATGGCTGCTTTTTCATATTGGTAATGTAACTAGTTTTTGGTTCCGTGAATTTCACGGGATTATAATTCGTACACCTTTCAAGATTTTATAGTATTATCAACATAGCAAGCTTTTTGAAGTTAATTCAAAACCCAATATGACATTTCATCTCTCCCACTTCGATTCACACCTCAGAGTTCGTCGTTCTTATTCTTATAGAAAGAAACGTGCTTTCATATCTCAACACGAAATGAAATGCCAGGGAGAGGAAAGTATCCTTTGTTTTGGATACTCCGAGCAATAGTGACGGTGGGGTGGGGCTGTAGCTTAGAGGATAAGAGGACGTGGCTATGAACCACGGTATTGGGGGCTTGAATCCCTCATTGGTTAAAACCGGTTCTGAAAACCTCATGGACTAGAAAAGGTTACCTATGGAAGGTGGCAAGTAGTAAGGCGGGTTTGATAGTCATTCACATTGATGTAGGCAAATGACGATGAAGTGTCTAAAGTTTCCAAATGTGGAGGTGATCAGCTTTAATATACTAACAAGTAACGATTACCCCCACCCTCAATGGCTCGGTACACCCATGGTTTTTATGGATCCTGCAAATCAGACTGTTCGTGGACCAATCCGATATGTCGGCCGGTGGAGCAGAGGATGTGAGGTGCACCGAGGAGGAGGAAGAGGATGCTATGTCGTCTCACAGCTCTGATGCCGGTTCAGATCCAATTCAAGCAAGTTTTGGACCGTTTCAATATCAGGCATCATCTGGTAGATATAGGCGACATGGTGGTATTGCAGGGTCAGTCCACGCACCATTTGAAGCACAATGCGAGTATTGTCAATGCTAGACGTCAAGCATTTCGGACACCAGATCCTTGATGCGTAGACGGGTGTTGAGTTCATGCTCGACGGTGGCGAGGCGTGCGCTTTTGTTGTCGAGAAAGATGCCTCATTCCTTTTCCATGCCTCATAGGTACTGGATTTGTCCACCAGTACAGAGCTGCGTATGTCGTTGGAAAGCGTTCCATAGATCCACCTGAGGACCCGGGCGTTGATTTTATTCCAGGCCTCGAAGGTGTGGTCTGGCTGCTGGTTTGGTGCCGTCTATGTGATGGGTCACCTTGTAACCATGGGTGTGGTTTTAGAAAGGATTAAGCCATCTTCTGGACTTTGTCATCTTGTCATCAAGCATGCGTACTTTGTGAAGAATGTTGGAGACGCTGCACAGGGTAGGGTGGAGCCTGGCTGTATTCGCCAGTGGGTTGTTTATCGCCTGCCATGGTTGAAATCTGAGGCAGGGAGCGGTGTGTGTATTAATTGTGTTGTGTTGGCGCCGAGGTGATCCCGTGTAGGAATGGTAACCTAGATCTTTGATATCATCTTCGAATGCAATCCGCGGATTAGGGTATTCTCATCAGATGATCATATAAAAAACAAGATATCCGAACATACAGTATTTACTCCGTAGTTAACAATACAACCTTATGTTAGGAAGCAATCTAAAATAACTAGGCAATGATATTTACCAGTATTTACATACACCATTACTATTATTACCTCGGACTATTAGTGAGAGATGCCAAACACATTGTTAGCTTCCTCCAGTTATAGACAATTACACATAGTGCAATACCAAAAGTCCCAAAGTTTATGCTCATCATTTTGCATACTTACTTGGAGTTGTTAATGCATTCTGCTGATCATACTTCAGCTCTTTTATTTGCTTCACATTATTCAACAGTAGTTAACTATTGCACAACTACTGAAAGCTAGTGGATCGATATTCGATAACAGAACGTTTTGTATTCAGCGTGGTTATATATTCAACTTTGTATCTTAATTTAACACTTGGTATCATTGCTGCATGTAAGTAATAGAATTGTCTATTTAATAGCTTCTTACAGACCTGAAACGATTTAGAAACATTACTTTTCAGGTTATATCAGAGACGGTTACTTATGAGGATTCATGTTAGCCCACCCCAAATCATTTTGGGAATACGGCTTGGTTGTTGTTTACCTTCTCGGTAAGTCGTTGGATTGACTTCCGTGAAGGTTTATCATTCGTATAGAGGCCTGGTCGTAATATCGAATCGCACATACAGGTCAAACGGAATGGACGAAAACTTGAATGGTGGTAGGAGAAGCAGATAAGGAACAAGGAAATACGTATGTGATTTCCTTGAAAAGGAAATATGAGTGTGTTTGAGAGAGTCTTGAAGGAGTTGGAGGCGCTAGAAGCAGATACAGAGAAGTCGGTTCGTGGCTCCACGTGTTCTATGCAAAGCCGAATCGAGTCCTTGAGGCATCGGACCATGTACATTTTGCCATACTTGAATTCTGTTTGGAAAAGTTCGTCCCGTACCAGTTTAGAAAATTTCGAACCTCACACATTCAAAGACCTGGAGAAATTTGTTGATTATGGGGATAAAAAGCTAAAGTGTTCGTATGAGTGGTCTAACCCACCGTCTTACCATAGTTTCTGTTCCATGCATGACGCTATGAGGTTTTATTCAACAGAGGGTGTGATGAAAATGGGCGAATACGATTGGTTAAGATGCACTGAGCGAGTCCTAAAAAATCTAGGTTACGCTCAGAGACTTGAGGACAAGCTAAGTGTTGCAATGAAAAAACAATTTCGGACCATTACAGCAGGGCTGTGATTAGTCCTGTGTTTTCACAAGTCGTTGTCCAACTGGAATTTTGTTAATTTGAAAGAACACAAGTGTAATCTTCACCAGTATATTGAACCTTTGCCTCTGAGAGCTGCCCATGTCTTTGGCCTATTTACCATAGAGGATAAAAGAAGCATGCTTCAAAGCGAACTTTGTGCCTTAGTGGAGATGGTTTACAGTGCGCAGGTTCAAGCAAAGGCAGCCTACATTCAAGTCTTGCCAGTCTTTGAGATTAACGTGGGAAATTCCTTCCGAATGGAGGCCGGAACTCTAAGCCGTTTTGTCAGGGACCTGCTAAACATTCTCAAAACATTAGTGGATGATCTTCATCGTCCTTCACGGAAGTCAGTGCAGGTGTGGGGAATTCTACTGGAGCTGGAATTTATCTCTGGTGCAGTAAAGCATACATGGAACCATTCTATGGAGGCCGGAATATCATATGCCATCGCGACACATATTGATCTCCTGGCTGCTGAGGCCTTTTGTCCACTACCTTATAGTTATTCATCCGGGATGACATCATATCTTGACGCCCATAACTCAAGAATTGTACATTGTGCAAAGCAGAAGATCAAGAATTTGAGCAATGATATCAAAAAGACGTACAGAGACTACAATACGGCTTCCTGCTGCATTGGTGACTTCTTAAAAATATTAAGGTTGCTAGTGGGGGACGATGTCTTAAGCAGGACCGCTGCTTCCACCCACATGACAGAGCTCAACTCTCTGCACATGTTCATGAGGGATACTCAACAGTTGCTTCGTTTAGATTCGGAGCTCAAGAATGTGTGTCACCATATTGAAGATATGTTTTGCCACGCGTGGTGGGATGTCCGATCTTTCAGCTTCAGAAAATTGAAATCTGATGAGAAATTCCATAATCTTTGTCTTGGCATTCTCAAGGATGTTATAGATAAACTGCCACAGCCTAATGAACTGCTACTGTTTTTGAACCAATCTGTAGTCCTTAAACTTGGCAGATCTCTTGTGGCGACAAAAGAAGGCAAAGTATTTCCATGCATAGTCTACGGTTTTAAGAGCTTTTTGATGAAGCTAATAGATTCGGATGCCATTGCAGATTATTTGAAAGATGTTAAGAAGGCGGCACCAGTTGATCAAGTGAAGAAGGTCGAGGCTGGGGGCCTTGAAGAAGTACATAGTTATATAAATTTTCATAGGGAAGCGAAAGATAACGTTTGCTCCAGTATGGAAGAAACAGTGGAGAACTTCAAGGAATCTGTCAGACACGGTTATGCCAAATATGTCAAGTTATCTGACATGGAGCTGCCGGAGTCTGATTTACACTTTTTTGATATGCTAGTCAATCTGAGAGAGTTCAAGGAGGGTGATGCCTATTCTTCGGTATGTATGGATTACCGAATTGGAGTACTCCATGATGCTTTTACCATATGTAGTTCTTTTCTATGCCGTTATGCAGTTAGGCACCACGAAGCAGATGAAGTAAACAACCTCTGGACACAGATTGTCAGGGTGGGTCACAAGGTGGATAATATGATAGACACATTTCAGGAATTTTCTAACTGGTTTTTCCAATTCCAACTGTTTAGTGTCACAGAAGAGGTTAAACTCATCAATGAAAAGATCTCAAGTCTATCCTTCAATGTCACACGCATGTCTCGTGGTGCAACAAAGTGTTGCAAACATGAAGGTTTGAATAAGCCAGAAATTGCAGGACGAAGAGATGCTTGGTTTTGAGGAAGAAGATATATTAATATTATGGATGCAACTTACCACAGGATCAAATAGACTGGAGAAGATCTCGATAGTTGGCATGCCTGGTTTGGGCAAGACAACTCTTGCCATGAAACTATTCAAAGGTTGTGCCAATTCATTCCATCGTGCTTGGGCTTATGTCGGACAAGACTTCCAAAGGAAAGAGCTTCTATTGCAAATCACAAGTCAGATCAGTGGGCAGCCTATTAGTGCGATAAAGGGAAAGATGGAGGAAGATTTAGCTAAGGAATTGAAGCAGAGTTTACTAGAGAAAGGAAACTATCTAATAGTCTTAGATGATGTATGGGATGTGGATGCATGGGATGCCCTTAAGATGAGTTTTCCATCCCGCAACAATGGAAGTAGAATACTAATAACAAGCAGGGATAAGACCGTTGGAGAGAAAGTATGTGGTGCCCAGAACTGTATTCAGCTTAATCTTCTGTCCACAGAAAAAAGCTGGCAATTAATCCGGAATAAGCTATTTGGCACCGGGATTTACCCTGAAACCTTATGTAAAGTTGGAAAAGAAATAGCCGAAAGATGTGGGGGACTGCCACTTTCAGTTGTTGTGATAGCCGGAGTTCTTAAAAATACAGAAATGACAGAAGATAGTTGGTGTCAAGTTGCAAAAAGTGTAGACTCTCACCTTGTAGACGGGGTTTTAAGTACGCTTGAACTAAGCTACCGGCATCTTTCAGTTCGGATGAAACAGTGCTTTCTGTATTGTAGAGTATTCCTGAAAGGAAGAACAATTTCTAGGTCAAAACTAGTGCGGCTATGGATTGCAGAAAGATTCATAGAAGATTCGGATCATCAGCAGGAAAGCTTGGAAATTTTAGCAGAGAAGTACCTATCGGACCTGGTAGATAGGAGCTTACTGATGGTTGTAAAAACCGGCTCAAATAATCGAATTCAAACATGCAGAATCCACGATTTGCTGCGTGACTTTTGCATACAAAAAGCAGAAGAGGAAAAGTTTATGATGACGATTGACAGGTATGACTTACTCCCGTGATTAAATTCATTCACTTGTCCTTTCATTTCACCTCTATTGTTCGAAAATATCTGTCTTGTGAAATGTCAATGTTGATCATACATGGAAAGTGTAGGTTCCTGTGAGCAATGATACGCATTTAGCTTTGACTAAGATTATCTTACACCATTGATTTTGTCGTCTAAATTTCAGCTGGGACGACCCTGCGGCCAGGCAATGGCAGCGTCGCCTATGCTTTAGCTCAACTCGGGATGAGTTTCTGAAATTCAAATACACAGAGGGGTCATCAAAGCAAACAACCCGTATGTTGTCCTTCTCAAAAATCAGCTCCAGGCTCATTATGGATTCATGCGACATGTCCTTCATTTTTTAGAATTTCAAGTTAGTGACTATGTTGGACTTGGAGAACATCGAAATGGGCAGTATTATTTCTGCAAGTGTCGCGGGACTTCAGTTTTTGAGGTACTTGGCGTTGAGGGGATGGATGAGAAGTATCCCATCATCAATTGGCGAGCTTGTGAACCTTGAAACATTAATCGTGAAAGGTGAAGAGTCGTGTCGCGAGATTTACTCAAGAGGGGGGGGGGTGAATTGAGTATAGACTTTAGTTGGTACTTTTTCATTTTACACGAGTAATGTATGTGTAAAGCAGCGGAAGAGACAGACTAGTGTACTGTACCACAAACTAGAGATTGTAGTTTGTGATGGTACATTGCACAGATCTGTACTATCAAGTAAAGTATGAAACAATAAATAAAGTACACACAAGATTTACGTGGTTCGACCCCAACCCAAGGTCTACGTCCACAAAATCCACTAGAATTTTCTTCTCTACAAGCTCAACCCAAGACAAGTAGAGGAACCCCACAATCAACCCAATTGTGATTCCTACTCTCTCAACCCAAGACAATAGGAAACTCGAGTACAACCCCATACCCCAAATACCTCACTCTAGAAGAGAAAAATACAAAGTAATCACCTCGGAATAATGCTTCTTAGGCAAGCAAATAGAGGTAACAATTTCGACCTATGATGAGAAGTGTGTGTATTATCAGTGGAGGGTACAGTATGCTGTTCTGTACTGTCTGGACGTTTCCTTTGAAAATTAAGCTCAAAACTCTTTGTGTGGAAAACGTCTAAGTGATTATCAAAACCAAAGTTTCTTTTTATGTGCAGTAAAAGACTCTTGGTTACTTAGGAAACAATTTAGAAGATAAAGTTTATTCCATTCAAAACCATGAGTGTTAATACCATACACCACGGTGCACAATGCCCGGAGGTGCACCATGGGCATTGTGCACCGTGGTGTACCATATAATTTGCGCAAAACCATAGGATAAAATCAATTAAGGATAGAATATAGAATTCTACCTCAATTGAAATCCTATCAAATATCTTCAAATCAATTCAAAATAAAATCAACTTAAAAGATGATTAAATCTGAAACAAGACAACCAAAATATCTTATTAAAATATTTAGGATAATTAAAAGATAATATTTCAAATAAAATCTTTTCCAAATTTCCTAAAACATAATTATAACATATAAAAATATATTCTTGTTTAAGAAATAATATTTTCCAAAATATGTGAATCAAGTAAAATAAATCTTTGAGATATTTGGTATCATTAAAAATCCTTTGTATAAGATAATCACGTTTTCTTTAAACCAATTTCGAAATCAATAGATTCAGCAATACACTGTACAGTACCTAGTACTGTTCTGTGTAAGAACAGTTTTGCACAATTCATGAGACAGATTGCCGATCTGTCTCTTGCAGCATTTAGCACTTCCACACACTTCAATCAAACACACAACTCATCTTACAACAAGACTATATGAAAGTAAAACCTTCTAAACTAGTCTTCAATTCCTCACACCTTATAGCTCCATTGGTATAGCCGTATACTTGTACATGAATCCAATATTCCTGAAATGTTAGCTTACCAAAACTAAACAAGGTGTTAGCTCATAACAAAGGGAATCATCATCATATAATCAATATCATCTTGTCATCATCAAAACACATGTATTGCTACATGATTCAACAAAAGGGATGCGTGGGGAGATAGACATTCCAGAGACAATTTTCAAGCTCAGTAAGATAGTGTTTGGAAACTAGCATTTGAGAATTTGGAATTATTTCAATTCTAGCATTTGAGAATTTGGATTTCAAATACAAATCTAATGTTTGGGAAAAACTTAAATTTGGAATTCTAGTATCTGAAATCCAAATTCCTTGTTTGGAAACACAAAAAAATTTGAAATCCAAATTTATATATTCAAATAAAATTTAAAAAAAAAAAAAAAAAACCTCAGCAATCCCTCATCTTCATCACTCCACCGTCCACCACAAGGAATAATTTCCACCACCACTGCCCCGCCGCCGCTGCTCACCGGAGCTCGATCTCCACCCAGCCAAAAACCGCCGATGTCCCCAATATTCCGGCTAGCCAACACGTCATTCCCGTCCCCTCATCTCCCCTTTCATCATTTCTCTATCTTCTCTCACACTCAACCTTCCTCGACTCTCTCTCCTCCACTTTCACCGCCACCACAGTTGGACGGTCGTCAGAGGAGGTAGGATGTGCGTTTGTTGTGCTGGGAGGAGATGAGTGAGAGTTGAATAGGAGGAGGGTTAATTAGAGAGGACGAAAAAGGAGGATGGGAAGGGGGAGAAGGTGAATATGGTGCGCGAAGCACGACGGCGACGCGCTGGTGATGCAAAGGTGGAGTCTGAGGCGGTAGGTCGCCGGCACCGACGACTTTTTTGGTAGAGACAGTGAGGTGGTCGGGTGGCGGCAGATTTGGGTGGGGGGTGGAGGAGAGAGAAAAGGGGAAAGTTTGAGTTGACAAATTAAGCTTGGATTTGCAAATGACAAAGTTTTTGGTGTCATTTGGTTTACAACTAAAAAGATCTCAAGCAAATTGCAAATGATTTGATACAAATCCAAATTCTCAAATTCTGAAGTTCCCAAACTTAGGATTTGAGTCAAATTTGGATTTGTAAATCAAATCCATGTTCCCAAACACTACCTAAGTTAAGGCATCTGCTGGTGGATAAACGTGCACGAGTTAGGATCGAAAGCAGCCTCAGTCCAGTTCTTTCAACTAGTTTGCAAAACTTCTCCACCCCAGTTCTTTTTACTAGTCCACAAAACTTCACTACTTTTGTTTCAAAGACCTCTGCTGAGCAGATAATTGAACGGTTGCCAGTTCTTCGAAAGCTCAGATGCATATTTCTAGAGGAGTCTTTTGACCTATCTATTCTGGACTCTCTCCGAGACCTTGAATCTTTGCGAGCCTTCTACTATGGCCTCCGTGAATTTCGTGGCAAGCTTAGCTTCCCCTCCAACCTCATCAAGTTGACACTTTCCAAATTTCGCCTACCTTGGTCTGAAATTGATAAGATTGCGGAGTTGCTGCCCCGGCTTGAGATTCTCAAGCTAATGTTCAAACTTCAAAGCCTGTGAAGGACCCGAATGGAGAACAACAGCCACCTTCGAAAAGCTGAAGTACTTGAGATTGGAGGAGCTTAATATTCAAGAATGGGAAGCGTCAGACGATAACTTTCCAAGCCTACAGCGATTAATAGTGCGAAAATGCAAGTCGCTGGATAAAATCCCAGAAGATTTCGGAAACATTGGAGATTTGATGGGCATTGAAGCTTGCTGGTGCAATCCTTCTGTTGCCATATCCATACTTAGAATCAAGAGGGACCAGACTGATGGCGGGAACATGAAGTTCGAGATCATCGTCTATCCACCTCTTCTCCACCTTAATGATGATGATATTGATGAAGTCAGTGATTAAACAAGATGGATATCTTGGCACCTTAAATTTACTGTAACATTGACGCTAATGTCGAATTGAATGATTAAAGATTTTCTCGCTATTTTTTTTCGACTGTTCGGGATTCTATTTATGATCTAACAGTTATCAAAATTGGATTGCGTGTAATAGTTTTGTTTTCATTTTCACCATGGGTCTAGCTAGGAATTCTCAAAACAGTGAGGTGAAATTTTGGTTCTACTGTGGTGACTCCTTGTCACATAAACTATCATATATTGAACGGGTTCATCCAACGCGTACTCTATAAATTTTGATTCGACAATGAACAAACAAGCTACTTCAATCATAAAGATTTTGATTATATTTTTCTTTTCAGGAGTTCAAGCAATCATGTTCTTACATTACAGTAAAAAATCTGTCACTCTGCTTCCTATGCTCAAAGATCTGGTGGAGGCCAGGCATTCTGATGAGACAGACCAGTGCCAGACCAACTCCCTTGCAAGTAACTACTTGTCTCAGTTACCTGATCATTTTGCACCAGATGCATAGGCAAACACATGGTTAGCCCTACCCCTGCACCTTCTGCCAGTGTAATGTCCTGCTGGTGCTGATGCTGATGCTGATGCTGATGCTGACGCACATTGTTGCGCGGTGTGACCATAAACGGCATGACAGGCGGCGCAGCTGGTGCGACAATTGGCTTTTCCCTTGGGACAATGTCTACCAGAAAATCAAACAAATCAGTTGTCGAAAGTGCAGCTGATATATCAGCCCTCTGCAGTGTCCTCCTCTTGCTTTCCTCTGTACACACCCATGACCTTAGGGTCAAGTCCTGTATAAACATCTCACAGGCTTTCGACAGCAGTACAGGAGCTTCTGCTGATATCATCCTCACATCTTCATCAGACTTCATTATCTTCTTGATCCTGGCCAGTGGCAAGCTATGATTTCTGTAGTCATTAGCCTGCTCGCTTTCGGCACGCTGTCTCTGCCAAAAGTTCCTCATCTGCTGCTGCAGCAGATCATTGCTTTCTGAAGCTGAATTTACAACTGGGTTTTGTTCATGGAACTGAGGAGTACAGTTGATAAATGGTATTATTTGCTGGTTTTGCTGCTGCTGATTATGGCAGTGAAGATTAGGCCAATGGGGATCCATGAATAGAATTTTGTTGGGTTATTTTAGAGTAAAGTTGTGTTTTTGTGATGGGACATGTTTACAGGAGATTTGGCAGTTAATTTATGGGGTTAAAAAGTGCAGAAAGAGAAAAGAGGAGAATGATGAAATTTGACACTTCAAATGTACTGTAGATGTTACTAGTAATGATCATTAGAAGGGACTTGAGGAAAGGGAGATTGACACCTGAAAGTTTCAACAACTTTTTTAACCTTTTGGTCGAAAGTCAAAAATAGTACAATTAATCTGGTACTAAGATCTAGTTAAGTGATAATCATATGCTTAAATTGCTGTATATATTATGGACGAGATAACATGTTGAATCATACTAGATTTGTAAGGTGCACTACGTATACATGCCTTGGTTTCTAGTTTCCACGATGCTTTAAGGTCATGAAATTAGTTAAGAAAAAAGATACTAGTATGTTTACATGAAATTAATAATGCTTCAAATTTTGGTATTCTATCTTGGTAAAATGAAACATAATAACACATTCCAATATTTCAGACCATCAGGTTCGAGTGAGATATCATTAAAGGCTCATCTGGTGCACACCAGGTTCTACTGAAATACCATTATGAAAACAACATTTTAGTACTACATGGAATACATCACGTCAAAAACATACCTAGGTAGGTATAGTGGTAGTAAACTAAACTTGCACCGAATAATGTTGAAAAAAGCTTTGAATTTTTTGTTATAAGATCGCGTTATACTAGTAAAAGTCATGTCAGTATAGGAAAGCTTCAAGTCATGATAGGATGAAGCAACTGTATGTAGGAGTGAAGCATGAATTATAGCTAAAGGTTATTGCTAAAATTTGACAAGGAAAGAACAAGTAGCTCGTGCTTAAAATGGTAAGAAAAAGGAGTTTGACTCAATATGATCCGCCTGTACAATATTACAAATTTACAATTGCTGGTAGTGTAAGGAACAATACATGATTAACAGCAGATAATGTTATGTGGGGGGACAAATGATGATTTACTGCACTTGCTTCTCAAAGTATTCACCAAGATACTCGAACCAATTGGAACATCTGTCGACTGCCGCTCTAAAGTTCTACTATGCCTTAAAAGGAAATCATATGAACTTACTAGTTTTGAAAAGTGTATTCTCAGAAAATTTTAAATTATGATCGTGGAGCACATGATCATTTCACTGATCATGAGAAATAAACAAAGGAAGGAAGGAAAGAAATGGCCATAAATTAGACCATACTTCCTCAAGGTACATAGACCTATTGTCCTCTTTGGAGGCCAAGGGACTTATGATATGTGTCTTGATTTAACCCGTCCAACCGTCTTAAGTTTTCATCACGGTAACTTAGAGCATACTATCTACATAATTGACCAAATCTTATGAGGGTCCTCAATTCTCCTCAAACGGATGATCTTATAAATGTCATGTGAGACTATTTCATTTACTTATAGAGTGATGAATTTTACGTATTTAGTGACCGTTTACATTAATTTTAGATTTATTTTAGTTTCAAAGGAGTTGCTATACAAATTATGGCTAATATTAGTAATGTCGTTATAGAAAAAACTATAACAACCGCTAAAAGTAATACTAGAATAATCACAATTCACAAACATTGTTTCAAAAAAAAGGAAAGAATAATTACAAACAATGGAAACACTGAAATCGCCACTTTTTTAGGCAAATAGACCACATTACAATAATTTTTGTAAGAATGTTTTATATGAGACTTTATTGAAAACCCAATTATGCAAAAGCACAACCCAACCCAACTTCGTACTTTGACCTTGATCCATAAGGCAAAGCCCACAAACTAACAAGTTAATTTTCTTAAGTTAGGCATTAATTTTGGGCTAATGTCAGGCAAGTCTAGATTGAGCTACTCTAGAGCATGTTGCATGTCAGAGTGGATACATACAACCTTGTGGTTACACAATGTGGGGCTGAAGATCCACACTGGTCACATACTTGCATGCCAAATCAGCTTTGGATTTCGGTTCTCCGAATCCGTTAAACCTTTGAATTAGTCCCAATCTGGTATATCTTGAGGTTGAAGATAAAGGTGTACTGGTTGCTACTACTGTCTAGTACGTATGGCAGTGTGGGCGTTGGGTTGTCGACGTGGTCACCGGACCTTGTATTATTGTCGTCGAATTGGTGAGCTCAGAAAACGATTTGCTATGGGTTGAGAAATAAGAAGCACCAAAATCCACATCAAATTTTATTAATGCACACAGCACAACTGTACATACATGATACATACAACAGCTTGATGTAATGGACGCCCCAAAGTTCATCTCAACAACTAAGTATACAAGACAGAAAAAGAATAGATCGATTCCATAACAACACAAGACAACTCTACATTATTTTCACAGTTATGAGACACGGATAAATCAATCATAAGCTGGCAATTTTCGATATGTCGTCATCATCAACTCTGTACACAGGCATGCCTATGAGTTCTGTAACCACACATTACAGGTATGAACAAATCTTCCAGAATCCATGATGGCTTCAGCTTGTGATAAATAAAGTAGGTGACTTATTTTGTGGCAGCTAAAACTGATGGCCCTTCCACCTGAAACAAATAAATATAATCCAATCATACAATATCAGTCCCATACAATAACTCAATAAGCTACCTATTTGTGACTAGATTTATTCTCTAAGTTGCTTTCGCCGAGACATTATTGGCGCCATAATGCCATATAATAATGTTAACGAATACAATATCTCCAATAATTACAAGTCATTTTCGAGCTATAGGAGTATAGGCCAGGATGATGTATGTAATTAATACTAGATAATAGAAATGGACCAATTATCTATTAGTATATATCATATATACCATATCATGTTGTAATAGCTCCATCACCAAAAGAAAAGTTTTCAAATGAAGATGATTACAAAAATATAATGTGGTTTTTTAAGTGTATGGTGACGCCGACTGAAATGCACATTTGTTGGAACAGACAAATTGTTTTGTCATTAGGTAAGGGTCACTTTGACAATATGTGATAATGCTATGACTTTTTTCGATTTACATCGGATGTCGTATCGTTGATTTTAAGGTACATATATCGATTGTGCTAGTAATTGTCATACTATGTGTAGTATTCCAGCAATACTGATTTCAAACTTTCAATTCATCATCAGTAAACAAGATATCTATTACTCAAACTTTCAATTCATTATCGGGTAAACGGGATATCATATGTGAACCGAAAGCGGCTGTAGGTCATATCTTAGTGGTCGTTTGGTTGCATAAAGGAATTTGGAGTTCCCATGCAATTTCACTTCCCAGGAGTTAGAAGTTCATGGGAATTTCTCAAAATTGTTTGGTTGGATGTAGGAATTAAATTCATGTAGGAATTGCCAAATGCCAATTACCAAGGGGGGGCTAGGTAAGCCAATTCCTCCATTTTGTAGGAATTGGAAATTCCCATGAATTCTCAATTCCTATGAATTTGGCTAACCAAACAACTCCAATTTTTTCAATTCATGGGATTTCTGAATTCCCATGATTTAACTTGGCAACCAAACGACCACTTAGTCTAGTTCATTGGGATGAAGCTCTGGTCACAAGCTCACATAAGCGAATGACTCTGTTACTTGCAATGCTGACGAAAAGCTAACAAACAAACATTTTTATTCATGTTGCTTCTCAATGTACTTCACCAACCTATATATATATGGTCTACTGCATATTCGATTTAAAGTCTAATAAGTTTTCAAGAAGAATATCTGATCTTACGATATAAACCATCGATTAAAATTTAAGAAAAGCAAGTCGTTTATATCAATATCAAATGACAAACAATGGATCATTATTACCTTAAATGTAGCACCCCAGATTTCTTCATCAGTGGCAGGAACAGCAGTAATTATGTTCTTAGGGTTCTCATAGCTCCTTAGTTCCCCAACTGTTGTAGAGAAGTAGCATCCTACGACAATGAAGTCATTCTTCCATTAGAAAACAGTTCGGCAAGGAAGCCAAACTCAAACAAAACGGCATTTGTTAGAACGTCGTTGGGCAAGAAGGCTTTAGAGGTACATTATTGCTTATCAATAATCTTATGAGTGTTTGAAGCCTTAGGAAGCAGTTACGCAAATAATTGTGAGACCAGATTACATGATTATGAATCATTCTACCGCGCCCCACTTTAAGTTTTAAATTAAAGGGGCTACTCTATGGAATGGGAAGATTCAAACCTTAGACGTCCTATAATTTCTTAAAACCAACGCGTACAATTTGGCATTGAACCACGTCCAAGGGTGATGATGTTAAGTCAACACAATCAATTAAATAAAGTCTTAAAATGGTTAGGACCCCTTGTCATCACCCATAGCTCCTCGACCATGTTGAAATTATGCGCATAATATATTCTTGTTTACAAAATAATTAAGTCATGACAACCCACCTTGAGGAAAAGAGGCAAGGGACTTGCCACAAGATCCCTTGAGCAAGTCTGCGTCATCAGCGAAGGCAACATTACCATCTGCAGTGATTCCCCAATACAAAGGTATCTTGCCATATTGATCCTATATGCAAACACCAAGGAGTACACTTGTTAATGAGAGTTGTTTATATATAATTATAAAAATGTATGGAAGGTGAAAGTAAAGCATTTATAGGTATTTTATATATACGCACCGAAGCGACAAACAAGGTGGATGTAGACTTGTCAAAAACTACAAAAGAAAAATCGCCATCAAGGTGGCCGATAACATGGTTAGGCGGGTATGGAGCTCGATCCCGGAGTGCCTTATAAGCTTCAATGATTAAAACTGATTCATTGGCCGACTTTGCCAGCCCGTATTGTTGGTTTAGACTTCCTAAGTTGTGAAGTGCTCCTTCAAACAAGCAGAATATCTCATCTTTCACACCAAATGACCTACATACAATAATAACATAATAACACATGTATTAGATGTTTAAATTCTCTCATCTACTTTTGATTCAGGGCTAATTGCGATTGCCACAATTGTACAAAGTATACATTATACTTTCAAATAAGTGCATTGCTTTCATCGTTTATGACTAGCTTATTAGCTATCATCTCCGACTTTGCATAAATTAAGAGGCTCTTCATACAAGCAACATAAAGTGATTATACTTTGTGTGTATTGAAAACAATGATCAGTTTCAAGCAACCAAAACAGAGAGCATGCACAAATTTATTAGACTGTCCAATAAAACCAATTATACGTATGAACGTAGTTTAGGTAACCTAGTTTAATTTGCATTTTACACCAAAAGAGAACAGTAGCAACATTTACATGTGTACATTTTACGTGCAATTACTTATATTAGTTTGAATCTCTATTGAAACAAGGACCATGATTCAGGTAATATTTCACTCTAAACATTGTATAATATCTACATTTGGAGGCGGCTTAATTGACTAAACCTTGATACATAGTACATCAAATGTTAAATAAATTAAATAACATGAGAATGAACTTTCAAACAAGAGAAAGTGAGTTGAGAACATTCTTTCTTATTCTATAAGGCTCTTCAACTGTTAAACCATATAAGACGTAGAATTTTGGAACTTCAAAATAAACAAAGATTGAAAGCGAAATAAAGAAAGAATTACTATTCTTTTAACTCTCCTAGGTGATGTAAAGGGTACGGTGGAGTCGATCAGTGCATTTTAAAGGCCTATCAATATCTTACCTAACAAAACTGTAACATTAGTATAGGTTTGATTTCAATGTCATTTAGGTATGGGCAACACTCAACAATATTTAAATCTATTTGCACCATTCGTTTATCAAAATTACTCAAATAATAGTATGCATGAAAAAGTGTTTTCATAGACTTGAAGTATAAAGAATCTCCCTACACCAAGCATCTGAAAAATGATTGAAGTAATTAATTAATATCCTTCTCAAACTCGTTCTCTCCATTTTTCCAGGGTACAATGGAGCAGCTAATGTCGTGCTGTGCGGGAGAGGAGATATGCAAATTTGAACCCGAAACAACGTCCTAGCAAGTCAACCTCTTGATTAACCACTTGGTCAACCTTGATCGTCATTTTAATTTCCCTTTGATTTTGAGGGGAAGATCATCATTTTAAGAAAACTTGATCCTTCTTACTATGTAATTGTAACTAGTAATTAGATAAGAAAATGACGACTTTTCTTGCTACGAAGATTCTCCGTAGGTCACTCTACAACTTTAAAATGATTCTAATCATAATTTCTATTCAATATACAATATTGTAATGTATTTCTTGATATATTGCTGAATTCTTTACAAACGTTGATTTGTTCGCCATCCCCACCCGCCCACCGCATTCAATTAAAAAATCGGTCGAAATGTAGATCCAATAGAAGAACTTAAAATAATTCCGAAATGTTGCAACTTCGTAAATGAGAGACACTAAACTAAACCCATTTGATTTGGGATCAGGATTAGAGTTGAATAACAACATGATCATACAAAGATTGTTACTAATCTTTATTTTGTTTCATACTCCCTCCTACCCAAAATGATCTCCCCCATTTGTGTTATTGTTTTGACAGGCTATGTTGTGAGCTAATTAATTATCGGCGAAAGGAATTGTTCACTTGTTGTAAAATGCATTGCAATTCTATCAACTCCATTTAATTTAATTTTAAGGCAAGCGAATGTTTTATTTGGTATAGAAAGAGCTCTTAACACGCATGATCAATCAAAACGGCAAAACAAAATAGGGAAATTTTAGTAAATACGAGTATGACTATAGGAGGGAGTACATTTTAAAATTTTGTATCTTTTTACAAAAATATTAGGAGTTTATATGTAGACAAATAAAAGATTCTCTATGGTTAGTGAGTAGTGATATTTAAAAAATGATAGATTGTAAGGAAAGAGAGACAATCAACGATCCTTGATTTTGGAAATAAATCAATTTAAATTTCATTCCATTGATAGAATCGTAACCATGTTCATTTTACTGTCAATGTCATAAATTTACTGCAAATATGTTAAATTTACTGTACAACCACATTTATTACTACTTGTCGTCTTTAACTTACCACAGTCCACACTTCATTATACTATAGACAATTTTTCTATTGTCTACATATAGATTCCTAGGATCAAACATCTTTTTAATTATACTACTAATTATATATTTCGTAGTAAAATCTACCGACTCTCTAAAAACTGTAAAGTCGAATCCAATCTCTCGATATGAGAATGATGGAAAAATCTGTCAATAATATTATTAAGGTTGTACGACCTTAAAATTACTAAAATGACATAAAATCTGAATGACAGAGCTCCACATCAGATTCTGACACGTTACCAAAATGCAAGATGACATAAAATAAAAGTGGGCATGTGTGGCCAACAGAATCAAGGACGCCGTGGATTCAAGGAACATGATTCTCGTGAGGCCGCCATCTCTCCTATATTATCCATATTCATTGCCATTTGGCACACACCACTCATTGTTTTTATATTTCATCGAAACTGGATTAAGCCTTACCAGTTAATATACACTCACACGAATGACCTTTGGGCTTGAAATATGATGGATAATGCACGCGTTAGTGCACAATATCGATTAGAGCCGACTTGAAATACGAGAAGACTCCCATGATTTGAAGTTAAGACCTCGATATAGTTTCAACCAAGTCCTACTTAAGACGATCTACGACTTATGGTTGAGATTCAGTCAATGAGTTTATACCTTAATGACATTGATGATTACCCATGCATAAAGGTCTAAGCCTCTAAGGAACTGAGTTATATGCATATTCATAAACAATAATAATTACTAACTAGTCACTAAGAACCACTAAGAATCTAAGATTGTTTGCAATTTTGCAAATCAATCATGCAAATTAAACAAAAGATTATATATATATGGCTCACCAACTATCTATTGTCTCTTTGTCAAATAATTAGCGTCTAATTATGTAACAGTTCTAAAAATAAACAATTAACTATAATAACTTGTCACATGATACACTATAATATCCATTACAACGACGTTTATAATTTAGTATGAGATTACCTAGGCCGTAGAGGGGATTCACCCTCATGAGAAATGGCAAGTTGAGCGTCTTCTCCAAGTTTTACCGACACCGCGGAGCTGTTACCGGCGAGGAACCGGTTCATAAGCTCGGACGCCTTCGTTTTTGGCGAAGGCGTCCGGCTTCCTGCGGCCACTAACTCCTCCGGTGGAGATACAACTGAGCTACTGAATACTCCCAACATGCTTTCTCGCTTTTAATCTATTTCTCCTTAATATTTCTCAAAAGATTGGGTGTTGGAAGCTCGGAAATAATGGGAGTGGAAATGATCATCAAATTATCTTGGCTTTTATAAGCTTAATGGAGGGGTATAATGGTCATTTCATAAGAAACTTGATAACACTGATTACACTATTTTATTTCCTACGTCTTGGCATTTTGTTATCAAATTTTTTCATTATTGGTATATCGTGTTTTCTTATTATGAGTTCCAAAAACGCATGTAAAAAGTCCATTGACTACTTATATTATCCGATTAATTAATGTGTTTTCATTTCATAGGTTGATATGCTAGATCTAAATGATAAATCTCACATAAATAATAAGAGAGGTGATGTGGCCGTCTCATAAAATACGCGCTTTAATACTTTAGAAGTAACATAATGAGTTATTTTGTGTCGAAAATACTAGAATGCACAAATGAAAATGAAATTTTTTATATTATATACGAAATGTAGGGGTGAACATATAGCAAAGTAAGTTTTGTGTGAGACGGTCTTATTGTGAGACCATCTTATTCGTCTCTATAGTGACCATTTTTACGATATTAGTGACCATTATACTTCTTTTAGTGGGCGGTTTAAATCGCAACAAATGTAGTTAGTTGTAAAATAGAACGATCACTAAAAGCAATACAACGGTCACAAATAATGTTAAACTGGTCACTTTTTAACCAAGTAAGGTCGTCTCACATAATTTGCTGTGAGACCGTCTCATATGAGACTTTTGAGCAAAGTAATATAAAATAAAATGAGAAATTTTGGTATGAAATTTGGAAAGGGTAAACTGGCCAACAAACTAACAGGTGACTAATACACGTTCGGTCGGACCCAAGGGAAGGGCGATAACACTTATGAGTGCCCTTTTGCGGGGTCTTGGTGGGTTTGTTTGGATAAGAATTTACAAAAACATTTTTTTTTTATTTGATTGGCAAGACAATGTTAAATATTGTCTACTACTTAGTACATAATCTTTCACTCCTTTAATCAAATCCTACTTCGTTTCATCTTAGGTTAAAATGTTACGAGTACTTAAATATGTTTGCCTTTTGGTATATAACAATCAAATTCGTATTCATCGAGAATTCACAAATTCTACTGTGTGAAAATTGTATGCTTCACTATTATCCTTTTCATTAACATATACAAAGTAGGATTGAAATTTCCGATAATACCGTGTGAGAAAACGATCTCAACCAAGAATCTACATGTAACAATTTTTATACCTTAAGTACGATTATACTCCGTAATCTAATAATGCAAACAACCATACTATCAAATAAAGCCATGGAGTTCCATATAATGGTGGAGGAAAGCAAAGCGTAATGAGTACAGTATATATGTATGTAGTTATGTACAATGCACTGTCCAGAGAATCTAGTAACAAATTGTTCAGTGTTTCTGAGCTAAAGAGTAAAGATCAGAGTAGTTGAGAGTGTCTTCATTTCAGAAAGATGTAATGCCACTGTGTCTTATTGTGCCACATCAGAGATTCAGCAAGCAACTTGGAATTTCAAAGTGGAAAATTACGTAGCTCTACCTCAATTACGAATCTATGCTTAAGGTGGAGGAGTATCAAATTGTCATTATCCGCCAACCAAAGGTAGCCCACAGTTTATGGAACATTTTTGTCACTACTACTGATAGGGATTTCTGCTCATATCATGGTTTTCACTACTTTCTTTATCGACTACTGCTTACATACTAGTAAAGTGTTCCTTTTCAAATTCGTTTTTACATTCTCGGAATTTATCTTTATGCTCCTCTATATGAGTTATATGGTTGATTTTGCGTGGTTGTTTTTTGGTCAAGCAACTATGATAATATTGCGACGTCTTTGGTACAATGAGAAAGCGGTGTATCTGATTAATTAAACTTAAGAAGTCGCATGCATAGGCTTATTTACCATGTCGATGAGGTAAAATAAAAGGTGCATTTTAGACAATGATGATAGAGTGATAGACCATACGTACGAACTTGATATATATTGATTCAATTAATTAGCATTAGTGAAACGGTAGAAATAACTCACTAACTTACGGCAGAAATAGCTAACTTCTATTTCCACCAAATGTGTCTAAGGTCAGCAACACATGGCACTAAAGACGGCCAACTAAACCGGAGCAGCGCCCACGGTATCGTTTTAGAGACCATAGTTTCAGCAGCCGTCCGGTAGGAGACAGCTTCACTAGAGAATTAGATTCTTTTTGTCTAACTTTCTGGTACTTCTCGTTATTACACTAATCTGGTCATTTTTATTTGTTATTGCACCTAGCTGGAGAGGAAGAACTCCCTACAACAAGCTTCTTAGAGGATCAAATATTCATACTCAAAAGTTTTATCATCATGAGGCATCAAAGCTAAGGGACCAATCGATCTGTGAAATTACAGCTCTTACAAGATTACGTTCTTTAAAGTGATTAAGGATCAAGGTTGGCCTATTTGTCAGGAACTCAACCGGCCTATGGGGCTGTTCTGAATTCGGATCCTTATATCCCCATTCCCCCCGCAGCATTAGCTGCTCCTATATACAAAAAAAAAAAAAAAAACATTCTTTAAAATAATTAACATTTTAGGGCCCTGTAGTTTCTAGGTGGGTTTTAAGGGATTCGAAAATTGATTACAAGGCGAGTTTAAGTTATTCGAAAGGTAAATGAGAGAGCTAAAGTTATAGCGTGAACAATGAACATGCAAGGGCTATAGCTACTTGAGAAAGTGGAGGCTCGCCTCCACTCGTGGAATGCGTTATGGCTCTCGCCAGCTGGGCGGCTAACGCTTATTTACTCGGTCTTGTCAGCCTTGTCTATTTATACGCTATCGGTATTTCGTATACCGGTAAGAGTGGCAAAAAAGATTCAGTCTCTTTTGGCGCTTTTTTGGTGGGCGGGACCGAGGAAAAATTCAACGGTTCATTGGCGTAGCTGGAAGTTTCTTTCAAAGCCGAAAGGCTTGGGTGGGGTGGGTCTCCGAGATGTTATATGCTTCAATCAAGCTCTGTTGGCTAAGCAGCTCAGGGCTGGAGGATTCTTAACAAGCCGGAAACGTTGGTAAGCCGTGTGTTCCGAGCTAAGTACAAGGTTAGTTGGAATGGGGTGATGGATGGGTCACTCTTGCAAAGACGTAGGGGGTCGTGGGGATGGCAGAGCATTCGATGGGGTCGATCTCGAGTTGGTTAGGCAGGGTGTAGGAGTGATCCCAGGAGTGTCCTCCGACTTAAGCATCGAGTGTCCTCCGACTTAAGCATCACGGGGGTGCCTTGGGTGTTGGGAGAAACGCCTGTGGTACGGTCTGAGGATGATGATGTCCCACCACACTTTTATGAACTGCAAGTTAAACATTTAATCAGGAGGGGGGCTTGGGATGAAGAGCTGGTTGAATGCATGTTCCCCACGGAGACAGTAGAAGCAATTCTTAGTATTCCGGTGCCTTTAGGGGATCAAAAAGACATGTTTCTTTGGAAGGAGGGGCATGGAGGAGAGTTTACGGTGAAATCAGCCTACGGGCAAGCGGTGAGGGTGAGAGATGAGTTGGAGAGACAGCCGAGTAGGATCGAGAGATTTGAAAGGAAAAACTCATATTTGCTGGTTGACTGGAGATTGATTTGGCACTTGCCAGGGCCAAATAAGTGGAAGTGCTTCCTATGAAAACTGATGGTGGATGCACTTCCTGTGGGACGGGAATTTGTGCGCAGAAGGATGGCAACAAGGTATGCCTGCGGATTATGTGAAGACAATGTGGAGGATTCTGTCGATCATTTATTCACGGACTGTGCTCTAGCTAAAAGAGTATGGAGTATTGGAGACCTTGGACTTAATGTTGAGTTGGATTGTTCCATCCCGATACCTCTTTGGGTTGCTAATTGGATCAAACTTTTGAAAAAAAGAGATGATTCTCTTCGGTTGTTGGGATGGTTTGTGGGTACCCTCTGGGCCTTGTGGTGTCATCGAAATGACATGGTGTTTCATGGAATGACTGTCAGCATCGGTGCCATACTTGTTCGAGCTAAAGAGGCGGTTGAAAGTATGAGTAGGGCGGCTTGGATGGGAGGAAGCGGGACCGGGGGGGGGGGAGACGGAATCTCGAATGAATGAGCAGGACACTGTGGCTTCTTCGGTTCAAACACTGCAAATCGTTTCGTATACGAGTTCATGTCGAAAGATCAGAATCCAAGTGGATGGTGCGTGGGAGTCGCTTTCTATAGCGAGGATCGGATGGTGTGCGGTTGACGAGGATGGAATTACTATTGAATCCGCTGAACGGAAAGTGCGGGCGTGCTCTCCAATCCAAGCTGAAGGTAAGGCTGTGTGGCAAGCGGTGTCGAGAGCATCGAGAATGGGCTGGCTCCATATCGAAGTTCAGACGGATTGCCTTGATCAGATCAACAGTTTGCAGGTCTGAAGCCGTTTAGGGTGCAACTCAAGACTATCTTTTCAAATGTTCGGTTTGTAGGAGCTAATTTCCATTGCTTTACGCTTAGTTATATTCCTACACAGCGTAATGGCCGTGCTCATAGGCTAGCCATTAGCGCTAAAAATTGTTAGGTCCTTTTCTTTACAGCTGCCAAAAAAAAAAAAAACAAACACTTGCTCACAGCTCATCACAATGAAGCAAAGCTTAAGGGGGAATTGGCCGAGCTGATCAGTCCCCTGGCTGAAAAAGATGAGTAAAGAAGCAGAAGAGTTGATCGTTCTGAGAGTATTTAAAAGAACATGGAGGGTTGCAGAGACGGGGATGGAATCAAGGGGGCCAGTTTGCGTGCTTTTTGTGCTGTAACCTAAACTTTACCGAAACTGGTAATGACATCATATCCCTGTTGGAGATCAAACCATTTTTTGACCAAAAAAACAACCTTTACATTCAAAGGTTATCTGTAATTTAACAACATTAGTGTTCATGGAGCTCTTCTGAACTTTAGTCTAACTCTGAACCAAGGTGCTGGCAAATCAAATGTATTGTTGCGGAAACTGATATCCTGTCAGTACTCTTTTGCCTGTAAACATCATTCCAGTCTTGGGCATGACGTGCCAGTGCAATGTCAAGTTGAACTTCTTGCCTCGCAAATTGCTACCCTGGAACACATTAAAGAACCTCATTCAAACTTGATGCTTGAATAAATTTACAATTCCTCACCGAGACACCTTTGAAATGTTTGAAAACAGGTATCGGAAGCAGGAATGTCTATAGTTGACACAGGTACCCGTGGAATGTATGAAGGTGAGTGGGGTGACCATGTTACAAGTTACGGTAATATTGACTTCAAACCAGATTAGACTAAAAGGGAGAGTGAAAATGGCATTAAATAAAGAAGCAGTGACTTAAACACTAACAACGCAGCTATCAGGAGAGTAGGAGACCCATTTTTCTGTTCCAAAAGACAGTAACGCAACAAGATTTGTTGTAATGGCGTACCTGGTCAAATAACGCGTATTTGTTTCTGAATGTTGCCTGAATCACCGCATCCTCTTTTGACTGTATTATAACGTCCCAAAGAGAAATCTGTTCACAAAACAGATCGACAACAGATTAAAAACACAAAACATGAACTAGAGACATGGTTTTGTAGGTGAGATGTAGAAAGAAACTGTTTCATGCAGCTCATGATAACTGAACAGACACCTGTTTGATAATCTGTATACAGTCTAGGTGTCAAGTCGTAGAGAGGACATAAAAAAGCTAAACATTGTGACAGTCCAGACTGCAGATTCCGACAGCCAAGGGATTTAAGTCCTATTCCAGAATTTCTACACTCTGATGCAAAATAGGCCCTATACCTTTCTAGACACAAGTTTGGCACTTCCAAATATCCTAACAAAGAAATAAGATGGCACATGTTCTAGGTAGATTTGGTTGGTCCGAAAACCAGATCCCAGTACTTAAGGAATTACCTGATTAAGTGCATTTTGAGGGCTTTCATACTCTGCAGCAACAAAGGCAAACACCTGCAGGGAACAATGATAGAAGCATACCAGTTAAAAATAAGATTTTGCTCGCTCTTATAATGATGAACATATTCAGTAGCCTGATACATCGAAAAATTGGCATTCTTAATTTCAATATTTTCAAATACAAGCATACTCAAAGAATGAATTTTTTTGTTAAAAATGGGAGAGATAGCGAGTAAACATCATCTGTGAGGAAAGGATAGTAAGATTAGCAGAAGTAGATTGCAGGGCAAAAACAATTTTGGGAGCTTTGCTTTATCCAAACAGACACTTATGCTGGTCATCTCATGACTCATGACACATAGTTGACTTATAAAGGGAAAAGAGAAAACATGTCTCAAATTCAACGATTTTGGTCTACCAGACCTATCAGACATGAATTGCGGAAGATAATAATTTTTTGGCAGGATAATTGTAGACATGTACTAGATAATTGTGTTGGCAATTGAAAATTTGAAATACTCTCAGAAAGAAGCATACTGTATATCACAAGCTCATAGATCTGAGATACTTCAACAATAGAACAACAACATTAAACTAAAGGCTTCAAGAAACTGTACCTGCTTGGTGTTCCACGTAAACAATGACTGCAAATCTGCATCTACTTTTAGCTTCATTCTAACCTGCAATGATGAGAAGTAGAGGATTACAACATTTGCAAGTACAATCACACAGGAAATAGCAAGAGGATGGAATGGAAGAACCATGAATAGAAATGCCTCCTCCAATGTTCAAATCAGCTTAAAATAAATTAAAACAGATAATCTCCAAAATTATTGATATGAACAATTGCAGGTCAGTTTGTGTACTATGCAACTTGAATTGCTAGCCTTATGGCATTCCTATCACCCTAAGTCTCTACTACACTTTGCTCCTAAAAAGCTAAAACACTATTAGCTATCTTCTTCACAAAGGTCTTTATCCTCATTTTACATACCAGTAAATAACCCCAACTAACAAAAGACAAATATAAACTCATCCAAAAACATAGAGATAAGCTATCTTTTTTTTTTTTTACTACGTCTAAATCATAGAGATAGTCCATCTGAACAAAATGTGAAGACCGGTACACAGAATGATTCAAACGATGTTGAGGTGCTTGCTTATTGATCAGCACAGAACACAATATTTGCTACATTAGCAGATATGCAGATCTCTGTCTAATTGACTGACTTTCAACAGAGAGACAATGAATCCATTTACTATGATGAAAATTGTGTTTGTAGCTTGAATACAAGAGAAAGACGAAGTAGCATGTAGTGTTATAAACAAGAAATTGCTATGGTACTTGGACTCCTCATATTTTTCTCAAAGTATCCTGGTTCGACACTAGATGCATGGACATGGAAACGGAAAATTTACGCTTCACTTTAGGCCAGAAACACGGACATTTTAAAACTACCCAATTTCACTTGGACGCATAACAGGATATATACTGTTATCCAACATCAAGGAATTATTTATATTTTGATTTGCAGAATGCACAGGAAGAAGAATAGAAAAGGGTAATGGTAGAACAGCTATGCGATTCTCAAAGGTATGACCTAGTCTTGAACCAATCTAAAACACCCCTTTTCTTCATACAATTCCGTGCAAAGTCTATGACTTTCCCCCTGATGGGATAAAACAGAGATGAAGTAGGCCAGAGAGAGAAGCAACATGCTAGCCACTTTTGTGGGGGGTGGACAACACAAAAACTCCAGAAATTAAAAAAATCTAAACAGGTAAGGGCGTTATTGATGTCAGGCTACTTAGGCACCCACCAATAAAATCCAGTTGGAAGATGTACTGTTGACAAAATCCAAGTGAGTATGAGAAACCCCTCCTCTCTTTTCTTTAACCAGTGGCCATGTAGGCCGGGGAGAGAAAAATTGCAGAGACAAGGGTAAGTAACAAAGCAAGAGATTGGCTAAAAGCAGCAGGAAGCTGTCCAGAAAAACTTAAACAGCACATAAGCAGACCCAGAAATATCCAGTGCAAGGCAATCATCTTTTAACAAAAAAAAAAAAAAAAAAAAAAAAAAAAAAAAAGAAAAGGAAAATGGCAACATTACCAAACAGGTATCAAGTCTTCAAACGTATCAAATTTGAATATTGAATGAGCTATAACGATTCTACAGCTGCGGGAAGGGAAGGAAACACATTCAAAAAAATTTAACCCTACTAGCTTTGAAACTTAAAAATCTTAAAAGGAAAACTTGCTCTCCTGATGATAATATTAACATATAAAGCCAACTAATTTTGCCCCAACATCACTTCAGAATATCCCATCACTCTCCCAACCCATAATCGAAGGCCTTTGATCCCTACCAGCCCACTATGTTTACCCCTCCCAAATAAAAGGAATGCGCCTGATATGCAAAAGTAGAGGGAGCTCTTCGTTTTGGAACACGCATCCCACCACAATCCTCAAACGTGAGGAAATACATGCGGACAAAACTACCACATCTCCCCGGCAGCGTATCACCAGAGACCATACAACTCCAAGAGCCGCACCAAGTAAGTTACACAGATACTCTTCCTTGTTCAAAACCCCACTTTATTTCAAACAAAAACAATATCTTGAACAACAGAAAGCAGAAGAGGAGTAGAATATGGATGATGTGATAGAGGATGTCCCAAACAGCACAGAAGTTACAAACCTTGAGACAATAAAAAAGAAGACGAAATTAACATTGATGCAGAGAACATCGTGGATACAGTAGCTGAGCTTGGACACATCTAGATCCATGATAGCCATGAAAAATCATAGCATGGAAATGCCGAGGGTTTGCTGACTCACACAGAATGTATTCTCTGAGATTGGGACTGAGGGAGAGGCCAACCATTGTGTTGGTTACAGAGACAATGATATAGTGTAGGTGTGCGACAATAGCTTCCTTATGGTTCATGAGTGTATACAACAAAGCCTCGGTCCAAAACTTTTGCGGTTTGTTAACATGAACACTTGTATAGATCAGTTGATGTGCGGTCGGAAAACACTTAAGAGTTGTAGGAAAGGGAAAACAACATAATACTACAGAGTTACTCCCACTACACAGCAGCAAGTCTTACTACCACAATGGCAGCCCCCAATGCAGGGAGTCAGCAAACTGAACACACGCAGCCTTATTTGCAAAAGACAAAATAAAACATTGTAATTCAAGTTCAACTAAAGAGAGAGGCATCCTAGTGACGAACAAACACAACCAGCATTCAGGTAGAAACACAACAATTCCGGGTTCCTCAGTTCCTGCCTGAATTGTGCAAAGTTTTGCGCACTAAAACACCCACAATTCGATTCCGGGATACATACAGATACCCACAGTTTCAAAACTCAGCTAAACTTAGCTATGTTCAATGTCATAATAATCTAATCTAAACTGCATCAACCAATTAGTGTGAATCTACGCAGCAAGATTAAAACTTTAATCAACAAAATTACCAATAAACACAATAAATTGAAAAGCAGAATCAAATAGAAAAACCCAATTCAATTAAATTGAAAAGGAGCAGAAAGAATTGATTAATTACCGCTTCATTGCCGTCTTTAGTTTTCATAAACCCATCAAAACTAACAACCTGATCAACAAAAAAACCCAGATCAGACCCAAAAATATTAATTACCAGTTGAATTATAATGAACCAAACAAGAAGAAGAAGAAGACCTTAATGTCGACAGTAGGATCAGGGTGAGTGAAAGTATCAGAGAAAGACGCAACAGCGCACATAAACGCAAGAATTGTTACTCCTAATGTTAGCACTGCATTGGCTCTGTACCCAAACGAATGCATCTTTTCTTTTTAGCTTCTTCTTCACTCTTTGTTTCCTCCACAGGGATTTTTGAGATGTCAATTGTATCAGAGAAGATTCATTGACTGTTCCGACCAGGGAATTGAATTGAATTGATATAATAAATTGCGCGTAAGAAAATTACTAGTTTGTGAGGAATTTTTTGGTAAGTAACTGTAATTTTTTTGTGACGTGTTTACTGGATGCTGAGTGGTTCGTGTTACGACTCTTTTTGGGTTTGGATTACCAAACTACGCTGCTCTTTCCTTTCCCCTATCATTCGCGTAGAGCCGCTTGATACCCTTATCGTGATGTAATAATTGATTACAAACTATTCTACTCTGTCCGTTAGCTAGGCCTTTTATTTAACGCAACGTCGAATTTTTTTTCTAACTTTGTTTAACCGATTAGTAGATACACCCTTCTCAATAAACAAATCTCTATGCAATTTATAACATCTATAGCCGAATGGAGGAAGTAGTACTGAGCATGCGAAACAAATCCGATCCAAGAAACCTAAACCGTGATCCGTGAAAATCTAACTCAATAGAACATGAAAGGCCAATGTAGACCCTACAATGTCAGGTTTGAGCACGTACCTAACATATCGGTTTCAAATCAGATCAAATCACGGTTTCAAATCGGATCAAAGCAGGTCGGATTCTTACATTGAAATTCGGGTCACTTTTCACATCACTACATCAGCATGGCCTTTTGGTTAAGGCTACGGTAACTTTTGGTTCGGTCGGAATCAAGTTGACTTCACGAGGTAAATTTTGTCAATGTTTTTTTTTTTTGGCGTAATTAGGTCACTAAGTTTACCCGTGGTTAATCGATCACATTTGGTTCAGATAATTAGGTTAGTATGACAATTCTTGCTCAAAATTGCTCCGACAGGAAAATTAAACTTGATGACTGAGTAATCACGTAAGTAGACGAAGTACTACACAAATGCTTGCATATGTATTCCTCTGCATTGTCATAAGTACAAGTAATCATCATAAACATATGTCATATAGAGTTTGTCGTCGTTGCCAAAGTATTAGGACTTTGGAGTGACTCTTTGGTACACAAAGCATGAACCATTAAAACTCCTAGAATTGCACCACCAATTGGAGCAAGAATGTAGATCCATATGTAACTAAAGCTCCATGAGAGAATTGCTGGTCCTAGTGATCTTGCTGGGTTCAATGATCCTCCGGACACCGGCCTGCGACCAAAACGATCTTTTTTTTAACTATATCTCGCCACAGCGACAATTTGAACACCAGGTTACAAGATAGGATGATGGCGAAGAGCTAAGGTTTAACGTTCCAAGTTGAAACTTTACATCAAAACCTTAAAAGCTCGCTCCATCTGATCTCATCGCAAACAAGACTACAATAATTCAATGAATGTAATTAGGATATATGGAGGATGTACCCGGTAATCAAGACCGCAAGTGCGATGGTTATTCCCATTGCAAATGGAGCTAAATGACCAATCTGCAAAATATTTGGTTCGTTTCAGTTCAACTGATCTAGGCAAATCACAACTGATGCATGCATTGTAACCAAAAAAACCAAATGATGTATGCAGAGACCTTATCTTAAACCATGACATTTTTTTTTTTACCAATCTGTCAATTTGAAGGGCTGCTACTCCAAAATCAACCTAGCTATGTTATACATACCGATTTTGCATCCTTTGCTAGTGATGCAGCAAGGAATGTGACCATAAACGTTGCGATCAATTCAGCGAAAAAAGCCTCAAAACCACCGTCTTTCACCGGGAGAGTCATCACGAGCTCAGGCTTTACGCCGAAGACAAGCTTCCCGGAATATGACGCCAATATGGAGCCCAACATTTGCGCGCTTATATAAAATGGTACCTTTATTAAAAAGATGTTTCATTAGTTCCTCTCCTAGTTAGTACAATAGCATGGGTCCTTAAATAGGTACTCAAATTATAATGCCAATAACATAATTTAAGGATTTAAAAATGACTCGCAAAGTAAACCTCTCTAATAAAACTTGCGTCCCTACCATTTGGATTCGAAGAGAGGAGCAAACGTACATAATAACAAAAACAACTAAACTAGCAAAACTTTAGTAATCACTTATGCATGGGCAGGGCTAGGCCGGGTTTTTTAAAATTAAAAAGACGCGAAGATGGAGAAGATAAAGTTGTATTCCAAACCAAAAATTGAAAAAGGACATGAGAAAAACACCTTGGACCATGGAAAATGACCAAAGACCGCAAAGGCAATGGTGACTGCCGGATTGACATGGGCACCGGAGATGCTTCCGACCGTGAAAACAATAAGTGTAATCGATGAACCAGCTGTGATCGCATACTCCGTAAGACCGACTTGGCTCCCTAGCAATCTCATACTCCCCATTATCCCAAATACGCTGAATATTAATATGAATGTACCTAAAACTTCTGCTACAACCTGCACAAATTATAGTACAGTATGATCATGAATTAGCATAAAAAAGTTCGAGTACCATTGAGTAACACTATCTCATTTCCTTAAATAGCGCACATATACATGAAAAGACACGTAAAGTATATGCTTATAAGAACACAAGACATACAACACGAGCATCGTTCAGCTTGACTCGACCAAGCAAGCAGTATGATCTCGGATTGGTAGCGTATTGATCGGACATTGAATCATGAAGAGTCCCCATTAGGTGATCAATTGGAGATTGCCTGGTAAATGAAGATAATTTTCCATTTGGGGAGCGATCGGAAGAAGATGAAGCTTCTTCTAACATGAGATTAATTATGTTTCGAAGAAGATTAATTAGTTAAACGTTAGCTGTGACCTTTAAATATTAATGAGTATTCTAGCGAGGTGTTAGGAAGAACATCAGAGCATCCCCAAATTATTTGCATGCTCATTATAAAGATAAGTGACTAGTTTATCATATACTTAATTAATTTCCTGTTTGTCACACGTATTTTGCTTTCTTCAGTGTAACCAAGAAGTTGTTTGCCAAAAAACTTGGCATGCAAAGATAGCGACTCATCCTGCCAAAGTGTTCGCCAATGTTGGCAAACATAATATTTCCCCCCCTTTTTTTACATAGAAGTAAAAAGAAAGATCTAACATCATTTACCTGTTAGTCTGTTACCGTGTTCCGAGCCTATACGTTTAGATTGTGAGAAATGAAACTAGCTAAACGGAACACACACATTGCAAAAAAAAAATGTTGGTTCTCAAGTATGTGCACGATTGGCACATCGGTAGGGTAATGTGATGAGCCAGAGCAGAAGGTATACGAGTCTAGTAGACTACTGCTTTTCAAAGATGAAATCTCGCTTTACTTATGAACAGGCCAATCACTTTATCAGCTATGCTTTAGCTGCGGGCGAAGACTGACCAAAGAACACCTACTTTCTTCTTCATCTCCTTAATAAGAACATTTGTAAAATGGGCGATCATCCCTGGTCTTAGGCGGAAAGAGAGCAAGGCAATATGTAAGAGATGGTGTGAAACTAGGCACTAGCTAGGCTAAGTAATTCGACATCCTCCCACATGAACTCTACCCATCCTGCAATAATACGGCTCCCGTATACTATATCGCTTATGCCTATCAAGTGCAATTGAATTTATGCCTCGAATGGTATCCCATTTCTAACCACACGCTTATTCTTCAACAACATAGATGTTCACTTACTTTCACCCAAGTTTCATCACGGTCGTGGATAGATTATACCAGGTTCAAGTCCTTGAAAGTTGAAACATTACAATTCTCATCCCACGCTCCATCAATCATAATGTTAAGTAGTACAGATAATATTGTTTGACAAATCGCAGAAAGGTTGGGAAAACACAAAATGGTTTTACATTCACTGCTCTTCGAGGGCCATGAATAAGATCTGATATCACAAAATATATTTGACAAACTATGTTTGATTAGGTTTTCTGGGGATGGATCTAGATGTAATAAACCTGAAAACAATGCTGCAGTTATTGGCACAATGGATGAACTGCTCGGTCTCTCGTATTATATCAGAGTAAGGGACTCAAGGCAACTGCCTTCTCTCTAAAGAGATTACTTTCAGCGAAGTTTCATTCACATGAAAATCATAGTAGAACAAGACTCAGAGGATCGGGTTGGCTTGGTTGGAGAAGAGAACATCAAGTCCTAGTAACATTGTATGGCCATGAACAAGATTGGACAGTGATTGCTCTATTCTTCCTCAAACCCAAACGAAGGAGACTAAACAGGAAGAGGATTCACACTACACACATAGCTAGGGGTGGGTATAACACCTAAGAAGGGATTTGAGTATAGATGTGGTGGTAAGAGTTACCTACGAAATTACAGACTTACAGAAAAATTCAAATGAGTGTTCCATTTGTGCTGGAGATGAGACGATGGAAACACAATTTATTGGGATGCTATATGAAAGAAGACTGTCAAGCATCATGCACAAACTCTAAAATCAGAAAAAGTTACCTGAGAGCACATTGGACATACTGGATAGTTAGCAAAGAGGTCAAATGCTACTAGAGGAAATTTCTGATGCAGATGTTCAATACATAGAGAGTGTGAAGTCATCTTCTCTTTTATAGACAATTCAGCAGAAAGTACTTTGAAACTAGAGAGGATCCATCCCAAGCCATCTCATAAGCATTGCAAGACTTTCTCGGCGCTTGTATTCTGGAGCAGTATGTCCTGCTCCCTGCAATATACGGAGGATAAGATTTTAAGCTAAGATGCCTTCTCCGCGAACCCCTAAATGGTACTTTTAACAATATACGAGGAAACTAGTCAAGTGAGCTTTATCACCTTCACAGTAGCAAATGTCACATCGTAATGACCATTTGAGAACTTCATGGTATATCTGCACATGGTACAGCAAAGGTGAGAGAAACAAGGGAGAAGAAACAAGGAACAAGAGATGACAATAACCAAGAAAGGTACTCACCCAGCAACTTGATTTTGCACAAACCATGGCCGCCAATCATCCACGACCTTAATGCATAGATTCTTAATCCAACCTAGTGTTCCCACATATGATATTTTCAGGTCTTGATCACCACTGGCATTGGAGAAAATAAAAAGTTTCAGAGAGAATGAAAATGCGAATCTGAATCTAAACGTGTAATATTGGCATCATATTTAAAGAATTTCTGTGACGAAAGATATTGGCGAAGGCTGCTGAACGATTTGCCTGCAGAAATGGTTAGGACTTGCCCGGCAATGGCACAGGTGCTCTACAAAGTGAACGTAAAAAGAGATGAGAATTTTCAATTTTTACTATATGTATATCCAAACTAGGCAAACATCCCACTGAGGTACTGACGGCCAAAGGGGGGCCTGTTATTTCTGTAATTTCGTTATCTATTCAGGTACTCTGTCACTTACAGACTTTGTATAGTGAAGGGAGGTATTTCATTGGGATGGATTAGAACCTTAGAAGTAAGGATATATATATCTAACAACAAAAATGCACCTATGGTGTAGTCATTCTGCCACATTTGCATAATTGATTACCTTTTTGGTCCATCAGTGTGTACTGTTACTCACACAACAGAATTTTTTCGCCAAGATATGAGAGAATGAAGCGTCAAAAAAAAAGAGAGAGAAGAGAATGACTACCTATATACAAGAGCGCGGAGGAGCTCATTCGTGAAATTTTGGTGGTAACCGAAGGTGCTGACAATATTATTAGCATATGCTAAAGTGCCATTACACCTAACCCATTGACTTTTAGTGCCCTAATCACAAATCAAATGTATAAGCTGCAGCTGTAGTTAAAACCATTAGAAAGTTAAGTAACTCATCAGTGCATGAAATATCAAGGTTACAAGACGACACAAACATCTACATCATTTGTCCCTACGCAAAGCATGTTGATATTGGAAAGTCATATCATATGATCAGTAGGAACCTGCCAACACAGTTCTAGCGAGGCCTAGATATTTAGTTATTTACCCCTTGGCCTCCGGCAAGTAAGACAATTAAATATATAACAGAGTCGAGAAATGAATTGACAGCTGAATAAGATTACTATGCGTGTGAGAGGCTTCAAGGGCAAAAAACTCATGTAATTAGTGAGCCCCACACGTTATGCCCAGCCCATATATTACCTTGGATCAACTCAACACTCTAAGAATTCACTATCTAGGATAACGGATTCTGGTTAAGCAATGAGAATACGGGATGCTTAGAAACACAAGTGGAAACCATTTCACAGCAGTACTTTTACGTCTCAGTTTTCACATACTCAGCACACACAACATCTCTTTCTACATTACAACATGTTCTAAAGGATTTTGATGGCTTGTGCCCTCAAAATACCGCCCAGCCCATTAGCCCAAGCTGCTCCTTCCACAACAACCAGCTTGCCAGGACTTTCTTGTCCAGCATCTTTTCTAAATTCCATAAACTTCTTCTTAAACAAACTGTTTTGTAGTTAACTCTCGCTTAAAAGCTCAAACATCAATCTAAGATTAGAGTGTTTTTTTACGCAAACATGCCAATCATGAAGGTACAAGAAGACATGACAATTGTGTTTTAAATACCTCACGGATTTGAAGAGTTTCTTGAACCTCTGCATTGTTGGCCCAAGTGAACAGCAGCTGGTAGTTGGTCTCCTGCAATATATTAGGGTAAGTGCAAGTCTAAAGGAAATTTTTTGAGGAATTGCAATAGAAATCTAGATGAAATAACAGAGACTTTCGTAGTTATACAACCTGATGAGGTCAAACCAAATGAATGATGTCTGTATGATTGTAAGTTGCATTTATTGAGTTCTACCTTGATTTCAAACTCAATTTCAACTAGTTAGGCTTATGTTACTCAAAGTCTCAAACGCGCTAAAAGTATCCAGAACCCAAAGAAGATAGTTAGTCCACTTCATAGACCCAAAGAGTTTGTCCTAAACCAATTGGCAATAGGAGACTAGGAGTAGTAACTCCTTCGCTTATATACGAATCAACTCTCTCCTTTTTCTTTAATGTTGAACACTCATATGTGGAGCTCCCTTTCAACTGAAACATTTCGTGTCCAAGTGTCGGACTCGGCTATTTTGTGAAAAACCTCTCGTTTTGGCCTAAAATGAACGATCCAAGTGTCATACTACGCATGTCTGAATGTCAAGTGTCGGACAGGGGTATGTGAGGTACTATAAAGAGCTAGGTACATCTGCTCTTCCTTGTACAGGTATTCTGGTATTCTCAAAAGAAAGCAGAAGGGTTAAATAAAGAAGAGATAGGAAGAGAACCAAAGGCACATACAACAGTTACACACATTCATGCTAGAGATGCAAGTTCCGACTTCTGATGCAAAAACATGTGAGTTGGGTGCTCAATACAGTTTTACCAAACAGCTGGACTCTCTGGTGCAGAACTGTCATGAAATACACCTCTCCAGAGATGTCCTCAGCGCCAAGGAACAAGGCTGACCTTGATCCCTGTTATTTGGAGGTCATACTAGAAAAAAATTTAGGTTCAATCTTTTTTTTTTAGACAAATTGTGATAAACAGCATGGACATCCAAGTCTTCCCCAAGGCATAATATTGAGAATGCTCATTGAGTTCCAACATTAGGAGGAAAACATGAGTTGAAAATAGTAAGATAAGAAATTGAAAGATTTAGAACCGATTATCAGAATAACTACGCGAAAAATTAGGACAGAGACGTCTATTTCCTCCCCACATGGAAAAAAGTACATATACAGGAATATGTGCCAGTGTATGAAGCTTAGGCTTTAACAAAAAGGTTTCCAGGTTACAAATATATAATTTTCTTAAGCGTGAGATTTTGACATATAAAAACACAAGGTTAAAGGGTTAAGTAAAGAGCATTTTGGAACAAGAGACAAGGTAGAGGGACGTGCTGCACATGTGTCGATAACTCTACTTTTGATAAGAAAAATGTATTAACAATAACAATCAAAAGTAAGATACCAGAGTGGAGGATAAGGAATCCTCCAAAAACTTAAAATAAGCTATATGTTCCTCCGATTATGTTCCAGAATCGTGAGAGAATCCTCAAAAGAACCAGAAGAGTTACCCATAATGATACAAAGTAAACAATAAGACTGCAAAGGTAATCTCGAGGGTGAGGAACTCCAAAAGTACGGCAATTCCTCTCCAACCAAAGGCACCAAATGGTAGCATAAAAGCGTGCTACCATAGGATCCTATTATCCTTTTGACTCCCCAATCCAGCGTAGTGGATTTGCAAGCTATATCCACTAGAGAGAGCGAGGATGTTCTACAAGCGTAGTTGCCAAATCATAAGATCTTCAAGTTAATTTATTAAAAAGTTGGCTATTGATGGAGAGTTATTTTGGATAGGGGATTTGGAATGAAAGGGAAAGGAGAAGAAAAGAGGGAAAGTAATTTGCCCTGTTTGGGCAAAGGAAGAGGGAATTTGACGGTATACAATTTCTCACCATCCTGAATAAACTCCATCTCTCCATTGCAAGAAACATTTGGGGCGAACAACAACAACCAAGCCTTAGTCACAAATAATGTAAGGTGAGGTAAAAGTCAGACAACAACAACAACATTCAAGCTTAGTCTTAAATTATATAAGATGAGGTAAGAGTAAGACACACGACAAATCGTCCAGGAGCGAGAAAGGAAATTTGGTGGAGAGTGGAGACATCAGAATATGGTGAATGAGACAAGGACACAGCTCAAAATAAACATAGTGAGCAGTCACGAAGTGGGTGGTAGCGAAATTTATTAATTTACAGGAAGAAATGCAAGCTTGGGAAGAATATGAAAGTGTCCTATTGCTATCCGTGATTTCCAATAGATGACCCTAGAGGGACAGATATATCCAAAAGAAAAAAATAAGGAAAAAGATTAAAAAAAAAGTAGAAGGCAACATGTCCATTGTGAAAACAACATTCAAACAAAAAAGATATCCTATTGGACATCATAGGCATTAGGGCCCTCGGCAAAGAGAGACCAAGTACTTAACTTGTGCCACCAGCCTACCTGCCATTCTATTGGAATGTACCGGGAATGGGGGGACACTATTTATCAAATGTAGAACAATAACAGAGCAAGGAGTTAAGGTATGAGAGCGCTACCTGGCACTGTGTTTGAGGAGTTAAGCATTTAGGCTCTAAGACATGAGCATCAAACAGCGGGTCAAGGTTCTGCATGGCACAGTTACTCATTTCTTGGTTACAATTGAAACAAATCTCACATGAACATCAAAAATTAAAAAAACTTGCATAAATAACTATCAGGATTTAGTGTGCATCATTGCCTTGAAGTATAGCTCGGAAACAAACATTAGCATATATTCTTTTCGTTGTAAAATTAAGAAAAGAAGACATAAGAAATTCACATGATACCCACCCACCCAACCTCCCATTCCCCTCTCCTCCCATGAGTTTGAACTCCAATCAGCTATCTTAAATAGTAAGAAGCCCAGACTAAAGTACTAGACAAAATAAAAAAGTTCACATGAGAATATTGGTGACTGTTTATATCATTCTGATTTCTGAGTATACTTTAGAATGAGGCTCTCGACCCAAAGTCATTTCTCGGACACTATTATTTCATTTCAGTCATTTGGTTTAAGAAAAATAGAAAATTGTTTCGTTTGACAAGTGACTTACATCTGATATGACTTGAAGATGTTTTCTGCAATCCTCATCTGCATCCTCATAGGTGGCATTCAAGCACTCTTTGGTTAACTGTATACAAGAGTGATAAGATTTCAATCGGCAAATTGAAAGGCAATCTGTATGACCCTAGATCAAGAATTTTCAGAGTACGAACAAGAAAAAAGTTCAGCATGTAATAAACTAAAACAACTTGGCCACAAGCATGCAAGGAGTTAACAAATGTTTTTTTAGAATACAATCTAGAGTTTGGAGATCACCTCATAAAGCTCACTGGATAAGAGAGACACACGTTCAGCATACTGAACTCTGGAGACTGTCTGGTCTTCCTTCCATGTGGCTGGGTTTCCAAGAATGTATCCCTACAATGAAAGGTCTTTTTATGCCCCACCAAATATATAGTACAGAAGAAACACACAACATAATACGAGCAGTCGAGTAGGATGGGTTCAGGGTTCTATTTTAAATAGAAAAGGAAAAATACATTAGCATGACCATATATTCGATTATCAAAGTTTTATAGTCAGAGCCACTAGTCACAAACTTTTGTAAAACATCCGATGATTCAAGATGCACCAGGTAAACAATTTTATTTTAAAGTGCTCCATCCCTAATCTGTAAGCATCAAAAGGATGCATTGTTTGAAAAGTTATATGATATTTATTGCATCATTTACTCGATTGTTTCATGTAACAGAAAAATGATTTACAAGCTCAAAAGAAAGAGGTACAAGCATAATCTTTGGGTCTCAGGTCGGTATGCTTATGCAATAACACATAATTATCATCATTACCATAACCATTACTCCAATGTGTTCAAACAGGCTACAACCAAACAAGGTGATTGCAGTTAGAAGTACCGGGTCTGGCTTTCCCAGTTTTTTTTTTTTTTTTGAAATCAGGCTTTCACTGTATTAGTCTTTCCTATGTAATAACTAAGGCAACTACTAAACAGTCCATTGGATAAGGGATGTCTCTTTGATACTTAGTGAAGAAGAAACACAAGGGATTTCCTAGTCATATTGTAACAAATTTTATATCAAAGCCAAAACGAAACTAAATAACCGAGTCCACTGGAATGGGACGATAAAGATGCAATGACATTTCGAAAAAATATAATAGCAGCAACAAAACTATTATTCCCAAAAGAAAAACTATGGTCAGATTATTGTTCGTTTAGACAAGAGTGGCAGATGCAAGACAAGCGTGCGTCAAAAATGGAATTGGGCGGGTCAACATTCATTCCAACAATCTTTTAAATTTTTCCTAAATTAATTATATAATAGCTCTACATGAAACATATTATGAGCAGTCTTATACACAAAATCTTACTAGCAGCACTTGAAGTTGTAAGTACGATGATTTTCATTCCATGGACTATACCTTAAGATTCATATTCGGAGCAACTTCACCTTTGTTCCCTACAAAATGCCGTAAGTATGACAGTTAGGAAGAAAAAAAGATAAACAAAGGTAACTCTTGAGGAATTGCAAGTAACTTCTATTAGACATGCAACATCCACAAAAGTACGCAATAGTCTCTCAGAAAAAAAAAAAACAGAATGTCTACCCCTACCATACTCCCAAAGAGTATGTACTCTTCAATTTTATGTACTTTAGCGGGTTTTGTACTTTTGGGAGTATTTCATGTACTTCAGAGGACATCAATTTACACAGTTACCAAAAAATAAAGAGAAGTGTACTTAAAGTACATGGAATGAGAGTAAAGTACAACAATGTTTCTATAATAAAGTACACAACATTAAAAACAGGTGCACATACCCCCGAGGGTGTGCAAGCATTTTCCAAGAAAAAACAAAGTTTAAGGTCATAAATTATCAGATTTTGACGCCTAGATTTCACGGTGCACGTGTTGTTGATGGCCTAGACAACATCAAATAGATTATAAGTAGATTTGCTAAGAAATGCAAAGAGAGGGTTCTACCCACTTTGCGTCACGTTGATGTGATTTGTGGGGATATAATGAGTTTTAAATTTGAGAAAAATAGTTCGTGAGTGTTAATGCCATAAAATGTATTGATGGAAAATGTTGTTGGTCAGTCGAACTCTCCGAGGGGGTTTCTGGAAGATATAGTGCTCGTTTGGTTAACAAGGGAACTCAATCCCTACTGGAAATTCTACTTCCTGGGAAATCAATTCCTATAGCAAATTCCCGAGAAATTAGTTAGATGCAATAGGAATTTACACTTCCTTGGGATTGGAGTTTATTTGCCACGTGTTGTTTGGTTTATCATCCTACTTCCCATGTTAATCTTTTCAAGTTGAAAATTATGTTTACAAAGGTAGCGTTTGGAAACAAGAATTTGAAAATTCGTAATCATTTCAATTCCATTATTTGAGAATGTGGAGTTCAAATACAAATCAAATGTTTAGGGAGGGTGGGATGTCAAAATGACACCTCTTCAAGTGTCATTTGTTTTTTTTTGCCTAAGAGAGTGTTTGGAAAGTAGAATTTGATTCTCAAATCCAAATTTGACACCAATCCCATGTTTGGGAACTCATATTTGAGAATTTGGATTTGTGTCAAATCCTTTAGAATTTGTATCAAATTCAATTAGGCAAAAAACAAATGACACTTCAAGAGGTGTCATATTGAAATCCCACTCTCCCTAAACAATTGATTTGTATTTGAATTCCACATTCTCAAATAATGGAATTGAAATGATTACGAATTTTCAAATTCTTGTTTCCTAACGCTACCTAATTGAATTTGATACATATTCCAAAGGGTTTGACACAAATCCAAATTCTCAAATTCTTGAGTTCCCAAACATGGGATTTGTGTCAAATTTGGATTTGAGAATCAAATTCTTGTTTCCAAACACTCTCTAAGGGTAAATTGGTATGTTTACTCATCTAGAAGCACAACAATTCTGAATAACAAAGGGGGAGTAACTAAGCTACTTTCCATGGTGTATGGGAATTAGAAATTCCAAAGTAAGTTCGCCTTCCCATAGAAAGAGTAAGTTAGTTTTGAAAATTAATAAAATACTTTTTGTTAAGTTACTTTTGTAAATTTTATAAGGTTATTTTAATTAAGTTACTTTTGAGTATTATGCTACTTTTGAAAAATAATCAGATTACTCGTGGGATTAATAGATGGTCTCAGCGTATGAGGTGATCTCATACTAGATTTTGTCCCGACTTCCTAAGAATTTCCCAATTCCTATAGAACAAATGGGTATCCAAACGACCTCGAAGTATCAACCTCTCTTGGGATAGAATTGCAGGAAGAGTTTGCAGTCTTACCCAATTCTGCATGCAAGACCTTTAGAGATGTTGGCTAAGAATTTATTTTCGCTATTGGACAACTTTCTTTTGAGAGATGTCATGTCATTACATCAGAGCGTGATAAATATAGTTGTGTACAATGAAGCCATAACATTTGACTCAAAACGAGCTTATCTTTGTAATGATGATGAGAATCGTGATGAGAGGCCTTGTGGAATGACAAAGAGATATATGATGGCAAGATTTCAGACAAAGATTTGACCAAATTAAAGGACCACCGACCACTTAGTGGTCTATCGTCTATCAATCAGTCACCCCTTGTCATGGGTTTTACTACCTCCAGCAGCCACCGACCCTTTGTCGAGGATCTTTGAAGGTTCGTCTTAAAAACCCACGCCTTACGAAAACATCAGACTTTGACTCGACCCTCTAGCTTCCCAAATCGTCTCTTGAGGCAAAGCCAGTATTCCTATCAGGCCGCAAACCCAAATGATCAGATACCCACCTTGCCATATTCAATGGCATCAATATCAGCCTTATGGAAAAGCTCCAGGCCAAAGTAATTTCTAGACTAAATAATGAAAAGGAGGTAGGTAGAAGAAATCCATTACATGATTATGCTCTTCTCCCTTTCAAATTTATATCCAACCAGCCCCCTCAGAGAAATTATCTGTGGAACTCCAAACAGAGATTAAGAACCAATGAAACACCAATCAACCTTATCAAAGACTAATGGCAACGTTTTGTGCTACCCAGGACCGCAGGAGTCCTATGCGGCATTAATGACGAGGAACTTGGTGAAAAGACGAGACAAGGAAGGAGGCAATTGGACATGAAGAAATCATTTTGGTCGCTGATGTAGGATCACAACTAGATACCTCATATATGATCATAACAACAATGTTACCCCTGTGCCACGATGGTTCCAGCCTACGGTGGGAAAAGGGAGGTCGGACTAAAGGAGGTTAACCTTTTGGCTCCTTTAGGACCATGACTTTGTGTACTCTTTGTTTCCCTCGTTTTTTCTTGTAGCTGGTTTGTATCGATTATGTTTACTCTGGGGTTTTTTTAGTCCATGCCTGTTTTCCAAAAGAAAAAAGGGAGGTTGGACGTATGGAGCCTATCCCCAGATGGGTAAAACAAAAAGATGTTGTTAACGGATAGCCCTATATGAAACCAGGGTCGAGAATAGCATCAACCAATTGCTACTATACAGTAAGAAATCTGTAAAAATTTATAGTGTCATTTGCTTTATTCCATCGTTTTCCAAATCCAAAAAGTAATTAGTCTTGGCCCATTGGAATTAAATGTTAAATGTGATTACATTTTGCATATCTAGCATAATAAATGCTATGATAATTTGTGGAAGCAGTACAAGAGCAGGTGCAAAGTAGCCATGCAAACTGGAAAATTTATTGTAAAGAGAATTGGGCACTTAGGAGTAGCGATAAGATTGAGCATGTAGCAGGAGAAACAGGTCATGGGCAAAATGCCTAAGCACTCTTTTATCCTAGATCGAATGATAATATGAACAAAATTTTTACAGATTCAAGAGGTTAGCAGAACTACAAGCAGTGTGGGTTCTCCTCGAGCTCGATTTGATTTGATCCAAGCACTAACCGAACCAAATCCGAGGACTTGGCAAACTGGCTAGGCTTCTCTAATACTCTAGTGAAAGTTTTTTGAAGAATGAAATTCAGTTTTAGGCCAAGATATAGAACACATTTATTCACCGACTTATGAATTGCAAATTGAAACACAAGAAAAAAAATTTGATGTAGAGCTTGTGATTACATTACCATTTATAATGTATTGGACAATGACAGGGACAATAATGCCACAATAGGAGTCGCCAGAAATGTAAAGAGGATTATCCTTAAATTCGATGTGGTCCACCAACCACTGCATAAATCACAAACCAATTTAAAATGAGCGACAGCAATGTGAGCTCTAATTATTACGATGTAAACTGATTGATAAAGAACCGTTTTCTTGGAGAGATAATAACCACCACATAACAAAACAAAGCAAAAGAAGCTAAGGACCTTCATAGCTATATTTCGTGCAAATTGCCAGCAACAGCACACCGTGCACCCATAAGTCAAGAGACAAAAGGTAGACCAGTGGGTGGAAACCGCACCATTTCTCTCTGGTTTTCTTAGTTTTAAAGGTACGAGACGAACCGAGACAAGGAGGGCCTGTGGCAACGAGGCCCAAGGAGCGCCTCACGGAAGCGAGCGCACTCTTTTAGCAAACAAACTTCAATTTCAAAAAATATTACCTACTTTTTGGGACTTACGGAGGGCCAATATGTAAAGAAGTTGCCACTCATCTATAGAGAGTCGCAGCCTCAAATCGACAGAGAGGCCAGAGCCACTTCTTGTAATTACTACTAATTCTATTAACATGTGTCCTACTCTCAATTTTACATCACTGATTACGTGCTGAAGAGTAACAGTTGGTTGTAGGCTTGTAGCACAATCAACTCTATCCTACATTAGTTGCGCATGGTCCAACGGTGGTATGTGAAGGCACATACTACCGCTCCAACCATCTGCTTTTGAAGCTTAGTTCATGATTTGCACCTAAAGCACCACTGAGTTACATTCTTTTCTGTGGTTTAATATGCAATCGATGTTGGAGTATTTTCAAGAATGAAACTTGTAATTACATTTTGTCCCACATTGGAAAATGAAAGAAGTTTTCATGTGTTTATAAGGTGTTGTCTCTTATGGACTATTATGTTTTGTACATGGATTGGGCCTAACTTTGGTTTGGGTCTAATTAGTGCATTTGGCTAAAATGATTATGAATATAATTATATTTAATAATCATAGACTTAGCACTTAGCATGAGCACGTCTTTGATTAAGATGGTTTATTTTAGGATTAATTTAATTAATTCTGATTAATTAAAGGCAGTTATAGGCAGTTTTATCTGGCCTTATCCAAGAGCAGTTATTGATCCTAATGATGCCTCTTCTCCTTATATAAACAGAGCAGTTAGGAGAATCGAGGGTTAGATTATTAGTGCAGATAATCTAATGTTTAGGCTTCATTGTATCCTACGGGGCGATTTGCTGGACCTGTGCACGATTACGGGTGCATATTACGCCTAAAGGATAGTGCTTTTGTGCGCGCCTTGAAGTCGTTTCCTTTAGTATTGTAATTTGTAGTTGTGAGTAATTCTTAGGGCTTGTTGTAATTTCGGTTTGTAATTTAATTAGGAGAGTGAATTGTACTTATTTTCTAACAATCTATTAGAAAGGAATCGCAAACGCTTGTTATTTTAGGAACCAGGAAAGAGCATGTAATCACGAGATTACATTTTATCCTGGCATAACACAAAGTTTTTATCAGCACATATCTGGTCCACTTTTCTCTTCAATTACAGTCTCTTCAACATGACTAAGAAACAATAGCATGCTTGGGAATCACATACTAACTCTAAACAGTCGTCGGCTAACAATAAAGCTTTGGATATGTACCTTTTAATCAAGTGTATCCAACACTAACAGAGAATACTTGCCCATTGTCATGCACTCATGCCCATTCCACAGAGATGCCATTTTATACCTCACTATACATATACACTTTTAAGGCTAACTGGAGTCTGCAGGAGGATATGATCCTGAAACTGTTTACCCCTCCAAATAGACATTATCCACCCATTTGATCCATAAGTGATCAGAACAAAAGTGAATCAACCACACAGTTATTCGTATAGAAGCAACTAAAGGTGAATCAACCACAGAGATATTTGTACATAACCAACATTCAACATGTAGGCATCTCTTTAACCCAAAACATTCACGAACTCAGATTTAGATAAATCCTCCCAAGCAACCATCGGGGCTCTCATATAAGCATCATTCCCATCCCACAGAAAGTTTCTATATGCTGCTATCACTTTGACCATAATCTCTTTAGTCACACTTTCCTTTAAACTCCCAGAGAAGTAAATATCAGACTTAGCCACATTCAGTTCTAAAGCTCAACAAAAAGTAGCAAACCCTTCTATTATCAGCTTAATGTTTGTGTTCACCTTTACAGAAGAGAAGAAGGTCGTCTGCAAAAAACAGATGGTCCATCCTACGTTGCCACATAGACAATGAAACTCAAACTTCTTACTAGCTACCACCTTCATAACCATAGAAAGGTACTCCATGCAGATTGTAAACTATGGTCGGGCCAACAGATCATCCTGTCTTAAACCGATTTTCCTTTGAAAAATCCTAACTGCTCTCCGTTAAGTGCTGGGGAAAAAGAGGAGGATCTCACACATTTCAAAATCATGTTTATCTTTTGAGGACAAAACAAAAGTCCACCAAATAAAAATTCAGCCCTATATCTTGAAGCGATGGTAGAACTGTACAGCAGAAGGACGAAGGTGAAGATAGGAAAAAGTTAGTAGTTTAGTAGTTAGTACATACAAACTTACAAAGTGAATGAAAGAAGAATGAGATAGTCGAGAAAAGAGAGAGAGAGAGAGAGAGGTTGTGGTTTGGTGGCTCGTATAGGAGAGGAGTCAGGCTTTGGGTAGTAGCCAATGAGAGTTTTGACTTTTTGAGGTAAATAAAATAAATCTAATCAAATGAATGATAAATGCATAAAAAGAATTAAAAACAGTATAAATGTGCTTTTCTATAATGTGATAAAGAAAAACACAAAGTTACGGAAATGGTGACGGAATCCATAACAATAAACAAAATTAGTTGCCTAGGTCATTGATATGAATATAAATGATAGTCTTATGTCCTATATCGACTCTGACAAAATAGTATCCCGTAACTATTATCTTTGGTTTGTGTGCTCATGTACGTATCTGATTATGTGTGTATGCCCAAACATCGAATGGAGTGGTGGAGACCGGTGTTGTACATACTATAAGTCTATATTCCCACACATACAATATTCCCTATCGTATATTTTCCTAATATGTCGACATTATACCATATCTCAATAACCTCTAACATATACATACTAAGGCACTAAGCTCATTCAACTCAGTTCGCTGCCTCAAGACCAAAAATTAGACGATAAAAATCTCTTGCAAAAACTAATAGAACTGACACTCCATATGGTAACTTGCAAGGATTGAAGATGCTCTACGTACCTTCCTCAAGAACTCATAAATATGCCATGATTGCAAGATATCATCACTGTAGTAACTTTCAGGAGCTGTTGCATAAGAGAAACCAGTTCCAACAGGGGCATCTACAAACACTATACTAGCCGCCTGAAAATAAAAAAGACCAGCTCACATTAGTCACGAACGAACAACGGGCTAGTAGTGTCCCAAATTTGGCTTTCAATGTTGTTTCCCATTCAGATACAAGACAACGGAGGAAAGAAAGGGAAACCATTGTAAGACTAAAGCTAAGGTTTCCTTCTAGTACCTTTGTCCATGAAAAGGGATTTAACTGGAAGCTTGGAATTTCTGACGCCCAACTTGAGGAACTATCATTCAATTTCAGAGGTCCTGAGAAGTGACATCAACATTCAACACTCCAAGTCCAAGGTAGTGAAAACAAATGGAAACAAAAAATTACAGTGTACCAGTATGCAGTCACAAGAGCGAGACTGTGGCCCAACAACACACGTATAGAGTATGAACTAGGGAGAGTAGTTGGGGACCTACTGTCACCCATACTCACCATTTTTGAAAGATCAAAAAGGGTATTAAATCATTAAAGTCGTATGGTATAACATTTCCTCAGGCTTCTTTAAACCCCAAGTGTTAGAAATCATCACATTGTCATGAAACTCATAACCACATCGGTAGACCAGGGATTGCTATTTCCTCCGGAGAGGTACGAAGAACCAATGTAACATGTTCTTCGTGAGTAAACATATGAACTGCTACGCTCAAGCGATGGAACAAATAGGGAGCACGGGTGCAATCAAGTGATATCAGTTTCAGTGGTTTCAATGTTAGCTGTGGCTCGTAACGTGCCTCAAGGGTCATTCCAGGCTCAACTGTAACAGAAATATTAATGAAAGAAAAGAAGGCGCGCATCGGGCTAAGGCATATTATAAGTATACAAGTACACAAGGATTAAACTTACAAAAGCAATGCCCTTGAAAAAAGGGTAACGGTTAGTCGAGTGGATTGGGTTGGGCAAGTACTTTATTTCAGTGACATTGTTAAATGTCTGCCCCTTCCCCGTATAAAGAACTAGAGACTTTTATGTATGAACTGGGAAGAAGCTAGGGCAGTCTCAAAGGAACTTGGAATGCGAGATGCTTGTGATCTATGACAAGATCTGTCTTTTGCCAATTCAAATGTTAGCTGATAGTTTGATGCTTAAACATCGAATAGTGAACAGCATCTCCGACAAGGGGACCATATGATTATACTTTATATTCTTTATAAATCCTCACTCAAGTTCAAGTAAACATATCATGCTCACTCAGCCCTTAAAAAGGTTTTCTTTTTGTTCCACTAGTCAAGCCAAACTGCCGCAGAACATACTCCCTCCGCCCCACTTCAAACACCACGTTGGGTATGTGTAGTGGAATAAGGAAAATGAGTAGAGTGGTGGTTGTGGAAAGAATATTAGGCAGAAGGAGGAGAGAGGATGTGAGGATTAGGAGAGATAATATGAGATGGGAAGATATCAAATTCTACTCTAAGACGTTCTCATTCGATGAGACCTCTCACACATTTCAAAAGGAACTATTACTTTTCAAAACCAACCTATTTTAAAAGTAACATGCTAATTTATCAAAAGTAACCTATTAATCGGTCTCCTACGATGAGACGGTCTTAGCGTAGAAATACTGGAAGAAGATTAGCAAAGAGTAGGAGCGAGAAAAAACAAAAAAAAAAAAAAAAAAAAAAAGTTGTCCCAAAATAGATGGGGTGTTTGAGGTGGGACGTCCAAATAAGGAAATTGGGGTGTTTGAAGTGGGATGACAGGAGTAGTTTGTTTTTAACCAAATCTTTTGTTACTTGAGTGCTGTCCTGAAAAACCATTCCACGAGAATAAAATAAAGAACTCGTATATTGGCCCTTTGTTGCTCGGTATTCATATATACTTGGTTATGGCAAATAGTTCATTTTTCTAATACTACCAAAAAAAAAACATAGGTAGAGAACAACCTAACTTATCCTTTCCGACTAGAGAGGTAATAAGAGAACCAGCGAGTAAGAGAAAGGCATGATTTGCATTGGCCTTGTGAAAGCAGAGACTAATCTACGTTGTGAAAAATGAAAACTTCATCAAAATGTCTGTGGCAAGGTTAGATATTTTCGAAGACCTTCAAAACTCAACGAACAGAATTAATCACACAAACATCATCTCCCAACCAACATCTCCTGTCAGAAACATAGAGAAGGAAGAAATCTTATATGCCTCACAAAAATCATTTCCTCACACAACCTCCCTCCTTTCGAGTTCCCTTTGTCCGTGGAAATTACCAGATGAAACATAACATCACCCTCTAATTTAAAATGCGGATGTAAGGTGGAAGTTGGAAGATGACACAAAAAGATAACCTGGCCTACGTTTTTTTCCAACAAAAATGATTTGCTAAATTTCAAAGATAGGGTACAGGCTCTGGTTTCATGGTTACTTATCACTCCTAAAGTCCTTACAAAATAGGGTGAATTACAAAGATTGTACCATTGTTGGCTAAGAGCCTAGAGGTAGTGCTTCAACTGATGGTTTCAAACAATCAGTGTGTGTAGTATATCTTACATTTCTGCTCCAAGACTTCTTAAGAATCTTCTTTGAAACTTGAAGCCCAACCGAAAATATATTGCTTATATGGCTCACTCTAGAGTAAGTTGTACACTTGTTATAATGGCGTTCCCAGTCAACTTTACCTTTGTAATCTGGCAGCTGAAACCTTCAGCCTAATGTTAGTTGACAGCGTATTTCCAGAATAGCTGCAATTAACTATTTGCTATGATACATGGCAGACCAGTTTAACACAGCACTCAAACCACAATTGCTTGAACCAAACACATTGTTTATGAGTGGGATGTCCGCACTCAAATCTTTTTTTTAAAAACTCTCCAACTCTTTCACGACAAACTGAAAACCCAATCGTCAATTTGTCACCACAAATTAGTATGAACGGATTTAAGGTGGAAGTCCGTCTAATTAGCTGTGCGTGTAAATAACCCTTTCGGGAACCTTAGAAGAACCTTGATGACTAGAAATAAACTCTCTTCTTACACAAACAACTTCTTAATTTCTTATGATTAACTACATCTCAATTAGCTTAAAACAAACACAATGTTGTGTGTGTGGATGTCGAAACTCAAATCTCATCTACAAGTATCACGAAACAGCCTAACCCACATTACAATATGAAGACTAATGTTGGACCTCCCGGCCGTGTGTTGTACAAACAACTACTCCTAGTAATCAGCTACATGTCAATTAGCTTATCGGTAACGCCAATCGTTACATAGATGAAATCATGGTACATATCAAACACCAACAACAAAACACACCAACAAAAAGTATGCTACCAAAGGGGTATGACTAAAATTCGGAACCCCTCTGCATCAATATTCCGTAATTGCACCAAAAGAAGAAAGAAAAGAACATTAGAAAGAAAGAAAAGCAGAGCAACATTACCAATTTCGATAGAGAGACCGGAGAAAGCGGAACAACCAGGGCCACCAGTGAGCCAAAGAAGAAGCGGGTCTCGCCGAGGGTCTTTCTCCGACTCAACAAAGTAGTAGAACAACTGCACTTCTTCAGACTTCCCTACTCCAACATACCTGCATGCAGTTCATTTTTAGTGTATCAAATACGCTAACCACCCCGAAAAGATTGATCAATTTTCATATAATTGAAAGAAATCAATTATATTGGGTTTGAAAGAGGAGATATATTTTGCAGAAAAAATTAAAGAAAAAAGAATACCCAGTTTCGAGATGAAAGGGGAGCTTGCCCGGGAATCCAGGTAGAGAAGTGATGATATTGGGTTTCGAAGCAGTGGAAATTGAGCATAGAATTAAAGTGACTGATAACAGTTGTACAAAGTTTCTGGTCACCATTTTTTTTTCTTCAGCTTCAGCACTGTGCGTCTTTAGCCGTTAAGCAGCATTTTAGTCCCTACGTTACCAATTTACCACAAATTATGTTTTTGGTTTAGGACTATAGGTGGAGAATTAGATTAGAACTCGAGAAGTAGCCACCGTAATAAATACAGTAGTTTTCAACTAATTTAAATTTATTAATAAACAAAAGAAATTATTTATTTAAGCCACGTAAGCACTTCGGAAAGCCTTATAGGATTAATCAAGTTGCTTATGATTATACTAGTTGATTAAAGCTGCTTATTATACTGACCTCTTTTCTACAGGAAATCCGGACTGGACGATGCCTTAGCTTATTTCCCAAGCTGTATTACTGAGGAAATCAATGCAGCCCTTGAAGAGGAGCCGTCTGCTGATGAAGTTTTTGAGGCTCTCTCGATGATGCATCCAACAAAAGCCCCGGGTCCGGATGGGTTACATGCTTTGTTCTATCAAAAGTTCTGGGACATTGTTGGGAGTGACGTGGTGAGTTTTGTCCAGCGATGGTGGCGACAGGAGGCTGATTTCGGCCCGATTAATCAGACTTCAATCGTCCTCATCCCAAAATGCAAAGAGCCGAAATCTATGGGTGAGTACCGTCCGCTCAGTTTATGTAATGTCATCTATAAGATTGTGTCAAAGACTCTTGCTAATAGGTTGAAGCGGTTTTTGCCGATGATAGTGTCAGAGAACCAGAGTGCCTTCATCCCAGGGAGGCTGATTACTGATAACGCCATCGTAGCTTTCGAAACTTTCCATGCGATGAAGCGCAAGGGTGAGGGTCGTGGCGGGTCGATAGCTCTGAAACTTGACATGAGTAAGGCTTACGACCGCGTTGAGTGGGCTTTCTTGGAGGGTGTTCTGAGACGGTGTGGCTTTTCCAGCAGTTGGGTAAGTAAGATTATGAGGTGTGTTAAAAGCGTTAAATTCTCTTTTGCTTTTAACGGTCAGTTATGCGGTCAGCTTACTCCCTCCCGTGGGTTACGGCAGGGTGATCCCATATCCCCTTATCTTTTCATTTTATGTGCGGAGGCTTTCTCTATGGCCCTGAATGCGGCCGCGGGGAGAGGGGATATACATGGGGCTAGAGTCTGTCGTGGTGTTCCGAGAGTCTCTCATTTATTCTTCGCTGATGACAGTATTCTTTTTGCTCGTGCAAATCTCCAGGAATGCTCGGTTTTAGCGGACATTATCAGCCAATATGAGAGAGCATCCGGTCAGATCATTAATTATGCAAAGTCGGAGATTTCTTTTAGCAAGAATGTGCCTGATGCGAGAAGACGGGAGATATTGGATCTTATCCAGGTGAAGGAGGTCAAGAAGCATGCAAAATATTTGGGGCTCCCCACTATCATAGGGAAGTCCAAAAAATCAGTTTTTGCTTGTCTCATGGAACGAATCTGGAAAAAGTTGCAAGGATGGAAGGAAAAGTTGTTGTCTATGCCGGGGAGAGAGGTGCTAATCAAAGTCGTGGCTCAAGCTATTCCAACCTATATGATGAGTGTCTTTCACATTCCGGATACCCTTATAGATGAAATCCACTCAGTGATTGCCCGTTTTTGGTGGGGTGCGAAGGGGTCGGAGCGCAAGGTTCATTGGTTGAGTTGGGAATCTCTTTGCAAACCGAAATCAGAGGGGGGTATGGGTTTTCGTAATCTGAAGATCTTTAACCAGGCGCTATTGGCAAAACAGGGCTGGAGGCTGGTGTGCAATCCTAACTCACTTGCTGGGCGCATTCTGAAAGCAAGATACTTCAAACATGTCTCTTTTGTCGAGGCAAGCAGAGGGGATGATCCGAGTTTTATATGGAGGAGCATTTGGGGTGCCAAGTCCTTACTTCTTGAGGGGCTGAAATGGAGAGTTGGGAATGGAGCTCGAATTAATGTCTGGAGCGATTCTTGGCTCCTGGGGAACCATTCATCTAGGGTGCCGCTCAAGCCTTCCTGGGCCGAGAGTGAGATGACTGTGACTGATCTGATAGATGTAGACGGAGCAACATGGAGAAATGACCTGATCTCTCTTTTGTTTGAAGAAGAGGATGCTAGGTTGATCAGAAGTATTCCGCTGAGTACTAGGCTCCCTCCTGATATCCTCTACTGGTGGCCTAGCAAGAATGGGCTTTTTACAGTAAAATCTTGCTACTGGCTGGGTTTGCTGGGAGAAAGGAGTTGGAGTGTGCCGAGGTCGTCTCAAATAGGCCAGCAGGTATGGGATCTAATCTGGGGGCTCGACACCCTCCCAAAACTCAAGCACTTTTGTTGGAGAGCCTGTTCTCGGGGTCTCGCCGTCATGGAGAGGCTCCGATACCGACATATTGTACAGTCAGCGCTATGTCCTATATGTCAGTCGCATGATGAATCGGTGAAGCACGCTCTTTTGTTTTGTAGTGTGCCTCAACAGGTGTGGAGAACGTCTTCTTTTGAGACGTTTGTGGACAGGCTCCGAGGGCTGTCGATGGATAGCGTGCTGAGACTAACGGCGGCAGAGTTGGATGATGATGAGCTATGTGAGTTCTTGACAATAACGTGGGCATTGTGGAAATACAGGAATGAGCAGGTGTTTAACAAGGAGGTGCTGAATTTGGATATGCTGATTCCCGGGTTTTTGAGATTGCACCAGGATTATCGAGCCTATAATCGAGCCACTACCGTTCAGCGGGGTGGGGGACAGGGCCCGACTAGTTCTCACTGGTTCCCCCCTCCTGATGGGGTGATTAAAATCAATACAGATGCAGCATGCAATCCGAACGGGGTGGTAGAATTTGGGGTGGTGCTGAAGAATGCTGAAGCGGCTTCTCTGATGGTGGCCTCTAGGGGACTGGAATGTCACAGGAGCCCGGCTATAGCAGAAATTGAGGCTTGTAGATGGGGGCTGCAAGTTGCGCTGGACTTCAATGCCAGGGATGTAGTCTTGGAAAGTGATGCTCTCGGACCAATCCTCGCTCTCCAAAAACCGGCGCCAGGTAGAAGTATGAATGATCTAGTCTTAGACGATGTGTGTACCCTAGCTAGTCGTTTTGAGTCCTTCCTTTGTTCACATGTAAAACGGAGTGGGAATACTGTAGCCCACTACGCAGCGAGATTAGCTTCCCCGGATAATCCGGTTGTTGTTCTTGTAGACAATTTCCCACCAGGGATTCAATCCCTGCCCGACCTCGATATGATTGAATGAGAAGGCACGACGTTTGATTTCAAAAAAAAAAAAAAAAAGATCCCAAGACCCCCTCGTTCAAGGCTGCACAATTCAGCGATTTCATAGAGGGTATACGAAAGTGGTGTATCTTTTTTACGATCTTAGCTTTTATGGAGTTGAGTTTTATGCAAATTTGTTTGAGTTGTTTGTTATTATCAGCTTCCGATGTAGATGCCGTATGGCTTTTAAATGAATGTTGTCTTTCTTTCAAAAAAAAATACTAGTTTAGGGACCCGTGCTTGGTACGGGGTACTTAAATGTTTATGTGAATTAGTTTTAATAGTGTTATGTATATACTCCCTAATTCTAGGAATATGTGACATTCTCGTTTTTTCAGTTGAGTTTTACTTTTGATTTAACAAAAAAAAACTAATTGAATTTATAGGGGCAAAATAAAGTTATTAGATTCGTAATAAAGGTTTGCATTTAAGAAATGTAGAAGGAAAATTATTAATAAGTGATATGGTATGAAAATCACAAAATATTTAGTTTTACATTAGGTTTGTAATAATAATAATGTTTGTAATTGAGAGTAATGACAAAGTAATATATACCCAACTAACAGTGTGGGGGCAAAAGGCAATCACATAGCTAATATATCTCAAATAAAAAAATAAAAATAAAAACACAAACCATCTCTCACAAAATAAGGGAAAAACCAGCAGCTTCTTTCATGAAAGTCAAGACACCATCTTGGGCATCTTCCATCAACACCACAATTCACAAATCCACCAACAAAATCACGTCAACTTAAAAAAAACCCATCAAATTTGATATCATGATAGCTGATCGGAAGTTGACGTACCATAAATCTCTGAGTGATCATCAAACGACGATAAGCTAGAATTATTACATCAGGTAAGAAATATACTTTTTACGTCAGTCAAACACTTAAATGTTATGCTTTCACATTATAATTATGCTTTCACATTCAAAAAACTTATTTTCGTAAAATTTCTAATTCCGCTATGAACTCGGTAAAGTAACGAAATTTGCAAATTATTATTTTTACGAACAACATGCAGCTTATTTACATTTGTATTTGTGTTTGAATAACTGTAGGAGTACGCAAAAGTAATGAGAGAGATCAAATGTTGAGCAAATGGTTGCCGTGTTGCTACTATCTACCTCTCTAATTTGCTCCCAGCCTCCTTAATTGGTTCCCATCACATGTAATTGTGTTATCATATTCACAATTGTTTTCGTTGTTTAGGTGGAGGATTAGACTCAAAGTAGCACCCTAATACATACGATCGTACAATAGTTTTTAATTACGTTATTATTAATTAAAAATATTTTCATGAAAATAACTTGGAATCCGGAATTATTTGATATGTACATTGTGAGACACCACCTAATAGTTTTCCCATTTTTTTGGGGCACCATCTAAAGTCAATTCAGTTATACCCAATGTTTTAAAAACCGGACCGTACATCACACTGATCGTCTCGAGGGTTCGATGGGTCAAAGGGTTTGAACGGATCAAAAAATATAAAATAATAAAAATATTACTAAAAACATAAAATATATATGGAAAAAATGTTCAAACCGGTCAAACCCGGTCAAATCGGGTTGAACCGGCCGGTTGACCGGGTTTGACCGGCCGGTTCTCACCGGTTCACCACCGGTTCTTGCACTTTAACCGGTGGTTTGGACCGGTTCAACCCGATTATCCCGGGTTTGATCACCCCCAGTCTTGGGAGCTAATCGGACCGGACCAATCACCGTTTCCCGGTTGAAGCGCTTTAAATGTCCAGTCCGGTTAAAACATTGGTTATGCTGAAACCACCTATTAACGACTTGACCATGAGGTAATGGATTAATCCTATGTGACTTCACGGAGTGCTTGCGTGGCGCTACTTCTTAACAAAAAACAAATGTTTTCTCTCGCCTCCCATACGCATCCTCAACCCACCTCATATTCTCTCTCCTACATCCTCACCCCAACCACTAACCACCATCCACATGTATGGACAACCACCAGATGTGCTCCAAGAACCACCAAGGACTTCGCCTGAGTACGTAGATTAAGTCCACGGGCCACCTTCTTGACAGGCTAAAGTCGTAGGCCTACAAATATAAAATTTCAATACTAACCTAAAACGTAGTAATAGGCAAGTAAGGTTCGTATCCACAGAGAACGGTAATTATCAATGTATGTCAAGTAACAAATGGGGGGTTAATGAGTATAAGTGATCAAGTAATCAAACACAAAAGAGTAATTTGCAAATCAATTAAGGGAAAAGTCTCGGACGATTAATATCCACTACAGTTCATCCAATTGATCATTGTCCTCACTGAGATCAACTATGTCGAGTACCTAGTTGTGAAAACGGAGTTTTCGATCGTTCCTTATTAATAGCTAGCAAGAGAGATCAGCCCTACCAACTAGCCCTAATCGGTGGATAACAAAGACGCGCGCCTAAATTCAATCCAGCGAAAGCATAAAGCAATAGAACGATAACAACTAGGATAGATAAGATCTAGACACACGCGGTTTCGATCTTCAATCAATATATCAATTCTCTTCTAAACCCTAGATCTATGATCAGCACGGAATTAAGGTTTAGTTTCTACTAGTGAATCAATTAAACAAACAATTAGTCCTTTGATTAATGATTCTAGCAATATGATTTAACCTAGGGCTAATTAGTTTGCAACCTAATTAACGATAAATCAATCAATAAGCAATTGAAACAAAGAGAATGATAATACTCAACAATAATTGAAATAGTTAATTAAGACTCACGATTGTCTAGATGAATCTGTAGCTTCAACTAATAAATCCGAGAAATAGGTCTTTAGCCTTGCATAGTCTTGAAAATAATACAACTTAGGTCTTGAAAACTGAATGATGAAAATAAAAACGAAACTTAGGTTTAAATAGAAAAAGATTACAAAACGGGTTTAGGAAACCCGTCGATAAGCCGACACAGCAGCGGACGAGTCGTTCATATGAGTTGCTTAATAGGATTGATAGTGCTACTCATACCAACAAAGTCGACTTTCTTTTTAGGAATCTCATCTGATAAGAACTCCACAGTTAAGCGTGCTTGACTGGGAGTAATTTCAGGATAGGTGACCTCCTGGGAAGTTTCCTAGGGTGCACATGAGTGAGGTCAACATGCGCCGAAAGGACCCGTGTTGGTCTGTGAGATCAGCCCACATCCTGGCATGGTGCCGTAGGTGACTACTTCCGGCTCAATCGATGAGTCGAGGTGTTACAGGTTCGTGATCAGTGGCAACGTGAGGTGGTTGAGGCCAAGGCAGCAAAATTTGGGCTTCTACTAGCGTGGCAGCAAGGCTTTGAAGCGAGTTACCCTTATTTCTTCCTATTTTGGTTTTGTTGTGTTGGATATTCTTGTTTTGTATCAACATTTTCGTTCTTGCTCACTTAGTCATATTCGTAGATTAGGTAATAAAGCCGCTAATATTACGGCTCATTCAGGCGCGATTGACTATTCGACTCGCGATTAGGTTGAAATTGGATCATTGGATGTACTAGACATAACAGTTGGGGATTTCATAACACCGTCGACGTAATGAAGTTTTTATCCTTTCCCCTAAAAGCAAAAAAGATGAAGAGGTTAAACTATGATGAGTTACTAGCTAGTTAGTTAAAGTTTTGACAAGTTTAATGTCGTTTATTTGTTATTTCTTATCGTGAAAATAGATTCAGTAGCTTCAAACCGCAATAAATGAGGTCAAAGGGTTAATTGTAAGGATTGATCTTTGTTCAACTAGTTAGTTTTTTTCAAAGATATTCAATTGTAAGATCGTCTCATAGTGCGCTATACTTCATTATCTAAAAAGATAATTTAATAAGGTAAACATTTAAACTTGTTACACCTTTCATATTACAAAGGATTCATTCCCAACCATTTTGTTATCATGTTGAGGCACTCATGACGTTTATACTCTGGGGCTGTATGACCTCCTCCCTGCAATGAAAATATGCAATATATCATAAACTTTAGTACTCGATGTTATTTAGTGCTATTGAGCAATCTAATACTATATATTAAAAACCTGAAACCAAGTCTTTCATAGGTTGACACTTGGCGTACATTAATTGGATAGAACATAAAAATAGCATTAAATGCAATTATCGGTTAGGATATGGTAATAAAGAGTAGTATATTATTATCCAATTTAAGTAAAATAATCATTATGGTAATTGATTAGAACAAAGATAAGCCAACATTTTTCCTATAAAAGCGAGTATAAATTATCATAGAGTATAAACAATATAAATACATAGTCCGGGCGTGGCACGGGCATGCAAACTAATTTGAGATGATTCATATACTAAGTTGATCAAAATAAACTTCAAGGAGAAAACGAATGAAACATATGCATTTGACGAAGTATCTGTATAGTCTTTTTTGTTCTCAAACAAGGGGATTAAAAAACCTGTGATATGCATTTTTAACTGGGTACTATACCTTGATGGTAGTAAACATTAACTTGTAATGACCATTGGAGTATTCAGTTTTATACCTACATTTTTCATCAAAACCCTAAATTAATAAAAGACTATAGATAGTACCAGATTGCTTTTGAACCAATCCATGCCCCCTAAGTCAAGTGTGTGAGATACATGCACCAAACTCAAGAGGGTATGTATTGGTTCAAAAGTAATGTGTCATCAAGGACACTTAACAAGATTTTATTGAGAAACCAGTAGCACTAAAAAGTTCAAAGACTCACCCTGCAACTTGACCTTTTACAAACCATGGATGCCAATCATCGATGATAGGGATTGCTAATTTCTTAATCCATTCAATTGTTCCAACATACGATACTTTCATGTCTTGGTCTCCACTGCATTTTAAAAGTCAAGATTTAGTTTAACATGGTTTTGTACAACATTATAAATTTGATCAATGTATACTTATGGAAAATCATCATGCTTCTACCTGTAGATTAGTGCTCGCATGAACAATTTGGTAAGGTTTTTATGGTAGATAAAAGAGTCGTCAACGTTGTATGTATATGCAGATGATTCATTACATCTAATCCAATGACTTTTTGTACCCTGAAAAAAGAAGTAAAAATTTTAATTTAAAATAAACGAAAATTATTCTCTTTTATGGCTCTTCATTATTTATTTAGCGTCTACGTTAATTACGCATCTGACGTGCTTGAAAATTATCAATGTTTAACGCAGTGATAGCAAAATGTACCGTTCGTATATGAAGAGCTTCTTGAACTTTTAATTTATTAGCCCAAATCTCTAGAAGTTTATAACTTGTTTCCTGCAATTTAAAAAATAAAGACAAGACACGGGATTACAAAAAAATCAATACAAGATAATGAAAATGTTTACATTGTTCTACTATTTAGGCGGACATTATATACGAAAGAAATTAAAAAACTACCGTTTATATGAGATTCAATGAGTTAAGTCTTATACACATGAGTTCAACTTTAGAGTGTTTAAGTACACTATTTCCTACGTACGAATTAGTTCTTTCGAGTTGATCTCTCCTATTATTTCTTTTATTCTTACCTTTACACTACACTTTAGCTGTAATCTCTTGGACGGTTTCATCTTTCCGACTCAGATTATTTACCACATTGAAAAACTTCATGTGGTCAATGGCGATGCATGAGACCTAATTAGTTTTTATTTTGGCCATATCTCCCGAAAAAAGTGTCATGGGCAATCATTCTTAATTATTATAAATAGACAATTTGCTCAAACATGTTAATACGTTGAAGGTTAAACTCCGACCGGTAGCGAATTCCATTTTTATATCAAATAAAAAAGAACACCCCACGCGGCTAGGGAGGAGAAAAAAATAGTCCATTCTACTTCTGTCATTTTTACATCTATAGTAATTATTCCAACTTTTATCCTTTACATAATTCCTCTACAAGTTTGGTGAAACGTTAACAACATTTTCTCTTCTGATTTAAAAACGATACTTAATTTCTCGATAAAATAAAATAGATTGTGAGTGATAGAATAGGTCAAAGTTATAAGATATACCCGGCATAAAGTTTGAGGTGTCAAACATGCAGGCTCTAGAACATTTACGGCGAATACTGGTTGAAGGTCCTGCACAATTGATCATAATTTTTATGAGCAATATCATGAAAATAAGGTTCAATTCTCATATAAATCTACGTACGAAATCGTTAATCAATTATTAAAGATCAAAAGACACCATAGTTTGACCATGGATGCAACGATGTATTTAGGGACTCAATCTCGCAAAAATTTTGGGTAAGGCAAGGCCGCTTCAATCAAATTAGATAGTAAACAGATACATTTTACTATAATGAACTTTATGCTTCACTTACAATCCTAGCACAAAATCAAAAGACCACTACTACCATTTGCACTTGAATTTTAAAAGTAACTCTTCTTTTCCAAGTGACGTGATTTTTTAAACCTCAAGTAAAGCATAACTTATAGTGTGTATATATATCTCAAGGTTCATCAACATTTTTCACTAATGTACTGAAAATGTTCAATTTGAAGTCAAATACGACATCACTGATCATTACCATCATATAATTTACTAAGACCTTGTCTTTCTAGCCTATTATTAAATGAATACTCGCTCCTATGTCATGTAGTTAACATTATAATCAATAATGAAATAATTGTAATCAAAATGCTTGTTCGACAGACAACTATTTTTTGCCGGACTCTTACACTTACTTCATTTTATGCCAACTAATGTCAAACAAATTACCAAAACGGAACATTCATTCAATTCCTCTAGGACGACTAGAATTTAATTGCTCTTGGAAAAAAAGGTATTAGAATTTACTTATGGACTTTATAGTGAAATTATAATTTGGGTTGTTTAAATAATGACTAATTTACTTATGCTTTTCGGAGTATATCGCTATACATAAAGTAGATATTCAATGAATTAAAACTATGCTCGAAAGGCATGCATATAACCTATACTTTCGTACAACACATTTAACAAAAGGAAACGACACACTAAGATTTCTTGTGTAACTCACATTCAATATAGCCTGGATATTTTTTTGGCACTTTATATTATCAACATCCGAAACCTCATAAGTCCCCATACAACTTACGCCAGTTGTCTGCAAAAAAAAAAAGATGTTAAATATTTTACAGATATAAATGTAATTAATATAATAAATAAAAACTCGTGAAACTCTTGCAATAATGAAAACTAAGGAGTCATGAAAATCAAGACCAACCAAATGTGAAAGGACAACGATTATAAACTTGAGTTTGTCGGTCTTGATGAGTCATGATATTACGTACACAACAAACTTTTACCTCAAACAGTTCATCGGATAAGAGAGATACACGTCGACTGTACTCGTATCTTGATTTTGTGGCGTCATCCTTTGTCGTCACTGGGTTCCCGATAACATAACCCTATAATAACAGTTAAAAAATATACTTAATATGCTCGTGTATATATGAAATTAAAAATTTATTTACAACAGTAATATTAAGGTTTAGAGCTAGCATTCTAATTAAAATTCTAAATTGATGACAATGTTAATATTTAATAGTTTTCATTTTAAAATGAAACTTGATAATTTTAACATTTTGGATTTTGTTCAAAAAATTTCAAAAGATATTTAAAAAAAAAAAAATTGGCACACCCTACTCCCTCCGTCTGAGTATAAACGCCCAGTATTTCTTAACGGGGTGTCAAATTTAAACACTCTATTTTCAAACACGGTAAGTTTTTGTATGAAAATGACCAAATTGTCCCTACTTAACTTTTTTACAATTGCAATTTATTTATTCTCTCTCCCACTTTATCCCTAATGCCCCTCCCCTATCTTCCACAAATTTAAACTACTCGCATTGCCTTAATCCTTATGCAAATGGCAATGAGGTATTTATACTCGTGCGGAGGGAGTATCTTACAAGGGTGTATTTTTTCCAAGATCATACTCGTTTCTCGGGAAGCCAAAACAACTCTTAAACTTCTCTCTACTGATCACTTTCCTTATTTATCCCTAGTTTTATCCCCAATTTTCCTTCCTTTAATTCATTTTCCCATAAGGTTGCAAGTTTTTCTCATAAAAAAGATGTTGCACAATATTAAACGAAAAGTGCATCTATCATAGAATACAAAAAAAAAGATGAAGGGAATGTAGCTCAAGGAAATATGTTGTTGAGAGGAAAAAATAAGAGGAAGAATATAAGGGTAGCACGGAAAAGATGTAGGGAGTTATACGCGGATGGGAGCAATGATACATATGGATAATTAGATACGGAGCGAGACTAATCTGATAATCAAAATTACGTTTAACAATTTGAGATTCTAAAGAATTAAGCATGAAATTTGGGGTTTCAGGCTGGTCTGGGTAGGATAGTCATACAGAGAAAGGGGGGGGGGGATTTAGGGGGTAAAAGGGCTAGAGTCGTCATAGTTAAGTCAACTCGCCGGAATAAGTAGTCAAGTCAACTTGACGGAAAACCGAGTTAGGTATGTCCATGTAATGAAACACTCTAATCTGTTATTGTTTAACCAAAAAGAATTACTCCCTCTATCCCAACTCAAAACCCACATCCCCAAAATACCCTTATGTTGAAGAGTGTTCACACACATTAATCGGTTTATCAATTGTTTCAAAAAATATTATATAACGGTTAGATTAGAGTTTTCGCTAATTTGCCATGCAATTTTTTTAAAATTTGATTAACCGAGTAGAGTGTACACCCTTCCCAATATGAGATCATATTTTCCATGGGGCGTTTGAGGTAGGACGGAGGGAGATACTCCCTTTTATCCACAAAGACATGTTTGGAGCTGCTTTTAGACCAAATTAATCTTTCACTTGCTGTTAAAAGTAGTTCATATTCTGTTCTGCATTATTCTACCAAATCCACTTGATTTTAAGGTAGGTAACGGGTCTTTCGTTATGTCTAGAAGTGGTTCCGAACATAGCTACTCAAAAACGGAAAACGAAAGGGGGGAATCTTTATGGGTAGGAGGGTGTATGCTCTTTGTAAATTTTTGTAGAGTTAATGTTGTAATAGTCTAATATATAACTTAAACTATATATATTAAAAGTTGTGTTAGAGGCAGCGACCACGTTCACCGGGTTCAGTTAGACAATCTAGCATGCCACGTGGCATGTTCCTTTGAGTTTCATTTTAAAAAAAAACGGCAAATGCACGTGGTGTCCCTAAGTTTTGACATTTTGCACATGGTGTCCCTGCTTTTGAAACTGCTACTTTCTGGTGTCCCTCAGTTTTACACAACGCGGCACATGGTGTCCCTGAGTCTAACGGTGTTAACAAAGTTCCGTTAAGTGATGACGTGGACGTCATTAATGGTTTGAGGGGAAATAATTAGTGTTATTACTTATATTTTAATAAAAAATTATAATAAAAAATAAAAAATCTCTAAAATTCCAAAAAATTTCAATAAAAAAACCAGATATTGAGTTTTCTAAAAATAAGTTTGAATATTGATTTTTCGAATTTATTTTCCCCGAAATTATGTTATTGGTGAAAACCACGGTGCACACGGTGTCCCTGAGTTCTACACTTTTGTGCACATGGTGTCCCCCGGTTTTACAATTCGTGTATGTGGTGTCCCTAAATTTTCCAATTTAATGCAAACGGTGTCCCTGCTTTACATTGAATCCGTTTTTTTCGTGAAATTATTGTTTGATAGTCGTGATTTATGTTTACATTAGATTCCAAATGTATAATAACCGAAATTTTAAAATTGGAGCAATAATTTCACGAAAAAAACGGATTCAATGTTAGGCAGGGACACCATTTGCATTAAATTGGAAAAATCGGGGACACCACATACACAAATTGTAAAACTGGGGGATACCATGTGCACAAAAGTGTAGAACTCAGGGACACCGCGTGCACTGTCGTTTTCACCAATAACATAATTTCGGGAAATAAATTCGAAAAATTAGAATTCAAAATTATTTTTAGAAAAATCAATATCTGAATTTTTTTTTTTAATTTTTGGAATTTTTAGAGAATTTTTATTTTTGTTATGTTTTTTATTATAATTTTTTGTTAAAATATAATTAATAACACTAATTATTTCCCCTCTAACTACTAATGACGTCCACGTCATCATTTAACGGAACTTTGTTAACACCGTTAGACCCAGGTACACCACGTGTCGCGTTGTGTAAAACTGAGGGGCACCAAAGAGTAGTAGTTTCAAAAGCAGGGACACCATGTGCAAAACGTCAAAACTCAGGGACACCACGTGCATTTGCCGAAAAAAAATACTTCACATAAGTTGATTTACTCTTTACCTTATTATTGTATATTTATCTCATTATGGTTATTTACTTATTTTTTTTTTGTTGTTTATTGAAGATTTAGTAATTTAATATTGTACATCTATTACACAATCATTCTTTATTTATAATATAAAAGATGATAGATTTTGTTTCGGGCGTAGCCCGGGTAGTAAACTAGTATATGTATAATCCTGAACCTGGTCAATTTACATGCTTACATGTGGCATGTAAGATGATTATTATATTGTTATAAAGTGAATCCAAAATAGGATATGAATTAGTTTTTCTGGTGGGTATCCTTAATTCTCTCATTTCTTGAACCTATTGTTACAGATCCAAAAATGACCCATCCCCGGGATTATATTATAATTATTTCGGGTTGTGAGACACAGTAAAATTTAAGCAATATAACAATATGCTAAGTCCCCCCAAATAGAAACAAATAAAGAAAAATTAGAGGGAGGGGTCAAACTTAAACTTCGTGAATGAATTGAACAAAAATTCAATTGGAATCGACTTGAGGAGAGTAGCTGGGCTCGCTCTATACAAATAAATATGATTCACATAATATATTTATGAATATATAATAATATATAAGGTGGAAACATATTCCTTCTCAAGAAAGAAAACATGCGGATATAGTCGAATGGTAAAATTTCTCTTTGCCAAGGAGAAGACGCGGGTTCGATTCCCGCTATCCGCTCAAGAGACAGTAATTTCTGTAATATGATTATGATAAAGATAAAAAAATTATAGTTGATCATGATAGTTAGTGATACTATCCTTCTCATTCTCTTTTTTTTTTTAGATAATATATGGTAATATTTTTGAGAAGCTTGTATTTTACTTCCGAAGGGAGTAATTAAGAGAATTAACAAGTTATGTTAGGATTTTCTGTTTGGGCTATAAAAGACGGTGAAATAAGAATGGTTTTCAAATCATGGACGAGCTTCTGCAAACCTAAAAAAGAAGGGGGGTTAGACATAAAGGAATTACTCTGTTGAAATAAAGCTCTACTAGTGAAATGGCTGGGAAAAGTAGAGCACAACACCGATAGTATTTGGGCTTAATGACTGCGGGCATATATAATTGGAAACATAGACCCATGGAACATTGAGATTAAAGCTTTGTGGTTATGTAGCTGGGAAAACATCGTACGTACTAGGGATGAATTAATGGAGAAAGTTGGGGAGTTGATAATGCAAAGAATTCGATAAACTCAGCCAGGAAAACCTCACATTTGTAAGATATTTTTAGGGATAAGGAGGGGAAGAAATTCAAGCATAACGCTGACCCTGTTGTCATTCCAATACAAGGTTTCATAGGGTCGCTTGCCTTGCAGAAAAGCCTAGCCAGTGGATAATCTGTGCAAGAGAGGTTTCCAGCTTGCTAACAGGTGTACCCTGTGCTACAAGAATGTCGACACCATTAACCATCTGTTCTTTAGCCGCAGCTTACCTAGAAGAGTTTGCAAAGGAGAGAAATATGGATGATATGATCAGGAAAGTTAGCTATATAGTGGCAATTAGAATGGTGTGCTTGAACTCAGGCATGTCGAAGGATGTTCTTGCTGCTATGTTTTGAGTTGCCAATTTTTTGGTGCCTTAAAGTGTAGTCTAGGAATTTTTGTAATGGTTTTCGGGGCCTATCCCCGGTTTTTATAAAATTTGATCCTTACAATAAAAAAGTATGGTAATATTATTCCTATAAAATAACATTATTACTTGTTTTAATTCATAAAAAATAGTTATGTAATACAATAATTACTTGATTTATGGCAATTTCATCAAATATCCTACGGGTGTTCGGAATGTGATTTTACGTTTTGAATGACCACTTTCTATCTAATTACATTGCAAATATCTCACGGATGTTCGAAATGAGATTTTAGGATTTGAAAGGGGACTTTCCATCTAATTACATGACAAATATCTCATGGGTATTCGAAATGGTCATATTAGAACGAATAATTGCCAAAAAGTACTCGGATCCTACATCATAGTAATACAAATAGCAAAGAGATGATCTAGATGACGAATTTCTACGCTAGTTAACAAAACTAATCCCATGCATATTGACATTTTTGCGTCTTTTATTCGCAGAGAGTCTCACAATAACTTATCGTGAATCCATCTTATTTGTGTATATAATGGTCTCTTTTACGTAGTTAGTGATCATTATAACACTTGTACTAAAAAAATTCGTTTTTGTTTATAACATCCCATTTAGGATATTACAAAGGTTATATTATGGCTAAATTTTGTTATCCCTCAAATAACAATTCATAGTTTGAATGTAAACTAAAACAATAGGTAAAAGAGACACAATGATCACGCTCAATGTTAAAGTGATTAGTTTTTAGCCAAATAAAGTGGTTTCACAATAATTCATTGTGAGAGTGCTTATTATTTCCATTTAGTATGTGCTCGTACGTCCAACAAAATTTGTAATGTCGTCTATATTTATATATATAGATAAGAAATCATCACACTATATTTGTATTTCGAAAATAGAGGCACGACATATCCACATTAAGAGGCATTATTTTCTTTATATGAGCTCAAAATCAGTTTTGACCAAAAGAAGAAGGCATCTTATGCGTTTGGCTTTTTGAAGATAGAAAATTACATACCTTTAGATTCAATTGAGGCGCTACTCCACTTTCCATTCCTTAAAATACATAAGCTCGTTATAATAAGTTCAATAATGGAGAATGATATATATTATTGATGTTCTAGGAAAATAAGTTTCAAGGTATGATTACATGTATTGCAAATCACGTACGTGAAAATGAAATACATTGTCGTTATTAAGGAATATGTTAAAATAAACCAATTAATTAAAAAAAATATGAAAACTCTCTTAATTAACACAATCAACTAATGAGGACTCGAACCAAATTCTTCGCCAAAAACAAGATAAGGAACTAGATTTCGCACAATTAAATTAAAAGATAAATAAGTTATGTAAGGTTGTCGGTGATTATGAACTCAGAATACGTAGTAAATATGGGGAGATTTTTTATTGGTGGAATTAAGAGCGCATTAGTCGAGCACTTTCATTTTAAGGTTGTTTTTTAGTCAGCTAAGAGTAACAACCAATTCACCAAATGTTATCGTAATATTACTCAATAAGATTGGAATAAGTCACAATTTTGAGACAATAGATATCAACCATGCCCCAAAGATGATCTCTTGTAATTGCTACATTAATTAGTGGGAAAAATCTTTAATAAACTTTTTATTCCTTTCCTTAAATCATGGCTTGAAACATCTGTCTCTTAAATTGTTATTAGCTCCTCCTAGTGAAGAAGTAAATATTCCCTTTGAGCATAATAACGAGCTTTTGGTTTAACTTAGCATGCTTATGTTGTCAATGTTACAAAAATGATTAGAACTAACAAAATTTTGTTCGTTATAATAACACAAAGTGTTGCATTTGACTTCGTTGTTAGAGACATAATATAATATTCAAAAATTATAACGAAAAGTAAATCGGGTCTCTTTGAAAAAATCTTGGTTTTAATTTAGTAATAGACTACGCCTAAAAACATAGATCGAGTATATTGTCTAAGAGTAAAGAAAAAGGTTACCATTAATTATATTCTGGACCACAATAGGGATGATTCTACCAGCATAAGAGTCCCCTGTAATGTAAAGAGGATTTTTACGAAACTCAATGCGGTCCATAAGCCACTGCGTATCTCACAAGTGAACAAAATGTGATCACAGATATCATTATAGGATATATATAAAGAAACAAGAAGATAAGATCATGTACCTTTCGTAAAAACTCGTAAATATCCGATGCTTGAGCAATATCACTGCTATAATAAGCTTCATTACTTGTTGCATATGAGAAGCCTGTTCCCACAGGCGCCTCTACAAATAATACGCTAGCAACCTGAATGTTATAAATTAGGTTAGTCACAAAGTTATTAAACTAGTAATCGTCTTGTACGTTCTAGTAATACATATGTGTTTTGTTTGGATAGAGAAATGAACAGAACTTCTTACGGAAAGTCTCACTTACGTGCCCCCTAGGTAAGTAACTTGCTACACTCATCGAACTCATTAGTTTCTAGGAATCTGTAATTCCTACAACTTGGCAAAATATATTTATAACACTACATTTCACATTTGAGGAATTCATGGGACATACAAAACGAGCTCTACAGGTATAATAAAACGTAATGGAACAATTATATTTCGAGGTTATTTACCATCGAAAAGACCATTAAAGTCTCACACTCAACTAGGGCACCAAAAATCATAGTATTGAAATTAAGGATATCAAAACCATCACAATGAAACATGTTCACAAGATTTTGATGTTATAGAACCAGATAACGAATGGGAGTTGGAGCCCTCAGTTGTTGATGTGCTTAAGCGGATCTGGTAGTTCTCCAGGACGCAGGATATCGGTGCACATGATGCAGCTCATATTTTTAGTAGGATCGGTCTTGCCATAGCAAATGGTGTGGGGGTTCAAATAGTATCTCGGCTCCCCATCAACTTTTTGTAAATTATTAATGATTCTTCATTTAAGATAATAATAATAAGTAGTTAGGAGTATTGTATGTAGCAAAACTATAATGATTGTAACGACAAGAGAATGAAAATATGTTCAAGTTGTTTCGACATTAATTTACATAAATATGAAATCGGGTTTTACCACTTAGCAACCTGCATTTCTACCACCTGGTTCTCTCTAAAGATCAATGGCAATGCAAAAGGTTTCTTTGCAGGGAAAAGTGGGGTTAGGCAAGGTGATCCAATATCACCTTACCTATTTGTTATGGCAATGGAATTCCTCTCCAGGCTTCTCAGGAAGCTCCCTCAGTCCTCAGGGTTCTCTTTTCACCCTAAGTGTGCTAGGCTGAGGCTTACACACCTGGTTTTTGCAGACGACTTAATGATCTTTACCAATGCTGACTCACCGTCAGTTAGAGCTGTGGTTCGATGCCTGGATTGCTTTGCCAAAATCTCTGGCTTAAAGGCAAACCCAAGTAAAACTGAAATATATTTTGGTGGAGTTGGAGATGAGCTGAAGCATCTAATCTTACAGGATACTGGTTTTACTGAAGGCTCATTCCCCTTCAGATACTTGGGAATGCCTCTCAATAACACTAGACTTCTATCTGGAATGTATGACAGCCTTATTTCCAAAATTCAAGTCAAAGTGAAGCACTGGAATAACCAATTCCTGTCATATGTTGGTAAATGTCTCTTATTGAACTCTGTCATTTTTGGCATGCACAACTTTTGGTGTTCAAGCATTCTACTCCCTAAAGGAGTCATAAAGAAAATTAATAAGATGTGCAAGGATTTTGTTTGGGGCATCAAGGAGGGGCAAAGAAGGTTGTTGTTTAAGAGTTGGATGAGTTCATGTGCCCCCAGAAATGAAGGAGGCTTTCATATAAAGGAGATTCTTGGATGGAACAAAGCACTCATTTCCAAATGGATTTGGTATCTTAATTCTGGGAATTGTAATATCTGGTGCAATTGGGTTAACAATTATGTCCTGAAAGGCAGGTCTGTTTGGGAAGTAGATGCTAAAAGTCAGGACTCAGAGCTTTGGAGGAGCATTATGACTGTCAAGAATGAAATCCTCTATAAGACTGGCTCAGTTCAAAAAGCAGACGAGACCCTGCAATCATGGTGCAAAGGAGGTCAGTTTCAGGTTGCTAAGGCTTATGAATTTTTCAGATTGAAGTACAGGAAGAACAGGCTGCACAAGGTTATCTATGATAGTGTGAGTACTCCTAAATGCAGTTTCATTGCAAATTTAGCTGCACAAAGGGCACTCTCCACTACTGATAATCTGATTAAGAGAGGAGTAGTGTTGGTTAACAGGTGCTGCTTATGTAAATCAGACTCTGAAAATCATCACCACCTCTTTTTTAACTGCCCTTTCTCCCAGGCAGTTCTGCAGCTGATTAAGAGTTGGCTTAACACCAAAAACAGAGCTATCAGTCTCCGGGGTAACCTGAAATGGATTGGAAAGAACTCTAGGAGAAGGAACTGGTTTAGTAAGTGGCTGAAGTGCAGCATAACCACTACTATATACATGATCTGGCTTGAGAGAAACAGTAGGTTATTCAAGGAGGTGGAGCATGATGTGGATTGGATAGTGTATAGAATCAAATTCTTAGTTTGTGTTAGAGTGTTTAATTACATGAAAGAATTGTAAATGAGGACATTTTGGATCTCCTCAATGCCTAGGAATCTAGTGGTCTCTTTTTTGTAAGCTCCTTGCTTTTTTCCCTTCATGGAAGAATAAAAGCTCTAATTTTGCTTGCAAAAAAAAAAAAAAAAAAAAAAAAAACGAAAATGTTGATTAGTGTTCAACCTAGCTAAAAATGTACATAGTTTAGATAACGCAAAATGGACAAATTAATCCAATATTTCAGTTATCATGCCAAAATAACCTTGAATGTTTTACAAAATAATCTAAAACTTTGATAAGTTGTTTATAATAAAAGTTTGCATGGGGTAAATGGGTTCGCGTAACAAGTCTGTGCTTGGCAAATGCTTATTGTAGATAGAGCGATGGGGCTATCTATGGAGTACAATGATGCTAACAAGATGGTCCTTGACCGACCCCATTTTTATGGAAATCCCAAAAGTTGGTTATTACTCCTCACCGGTGTGACGACGCTTAAGGTTAATGTAGGTGTAGCTCGAACGATAATGAGAGGATTTTGAGTAGTGATAACGAAATTTTGTGTAAAATAATACGGTATTGCTTATTAGCTTGTTAGTCACCAATTAGTTTTGGGTAATGAATTGAAGATGTCAATGAAGGAGAAGCTTGTAATGCAAGATATTGGTTAGAGTTGGCCCGTGACTCCAACTTTTTTTTCACCAAATAACTGCAATGACCATCTTTAATTCATCATCAGGCCCCGTGAAAAAATGTATAGTAGACAGGATCATGGTATTTTAGTTTCAACATTTTGTCATTAGTTTAGTACTATTTCATTTTCTCATGTACGTATGTAGAAGAAGCAATCAACTTAATAAGGCTAAAACATTATCTGGATACAGAATAACTCTGGACAACTTAAGTATGTACGTCTTGATGTTGTATGCAATGAAATTTAAGGAAGCTGTTTGACCATAAAAAAAAGTATTAAGACATAAATTAAGGGTACCTTTGTCCAAGTATAGGGATTTGATTGAAGCATTGGTATTTCTGATTGCCAACTTTGAGGACTATCAACAAAAGTCAAAGGTCCTGTAAAACAATTAATTATTAGAAGAAGAAAAATAACACCAAAAATATCTATGTTATGATATAAATTAGCTAATAAAATAATAACACATTTTATATGTGTCATGGTGTGAGTAATTTTGTAGCCACGTTGTAAAAGCTACTTAATCGATTATGCGTCACACTCATATTTGACCTTATCCAATCAAATAAAAAGTTATTATGTGGTACACAAATTAGTCTTTCGGCTTCCTCCTAACACGAGTTTTTTGCATTGAGATGTTTCACAATAACGATATAAACATAATGTCTTTCAGCTATTGATTTGTCATGTTTGTAGGTCACATGTTAGTTCAAGATGCAATATCTGTCTTGCGTTTTACTTTAAATTTCTAAGAAAAACATACATTTCACAACACATGTAATATGAGTTATCTAATCAGATAAATCTAGGAAGGGGAAAAAAAATATACAGATAGTGGTGCAAATTTTTTTATACACCACTATTGAGGAGGGAGCTGGTTGTTGGTACATAATATTTTAAAGTATTATCGTAGTAAGGTGTTCCTAAGTTTGTGTTTGTACTCCCAAATTGTTGGTGATTTCAAAATGATATAGTAAACTGAAAAGTTATACGTCCCTCGTCCAAGTATAGACACCTCATATAAAAAATGCACCCTTATTGACGATTCACCTTAGATTGTTATTGATATCAAAAGTAAATGCTTAAAGTATAAAAATTAGACATTTCAATTCAACTATTGTTACCATGAATCTTATGATCGCACTGCAAGTTTAACACTAGCCCAATAAAAATATCAATGTGAAGTCAATTGTGCTATACTATTTGATTTGGTAATACTAAAAATAACAAATAGTCTCTTTGTTGGCGAGATTCGTTTTGGATATAGTTTATAATAATGTCATAATGTATCGAGCTAAAAAAGCAATTTAGGAAAAGAAAATCTCATGTGAGGAGAGAAATTCCCTCTGAGACTGTGCCGACACGATCGTTACAAACAAAAAAAAGATCTCTGCCATGGCCAAGAGAGGGCGCTCGCTCAAACCAAAGCTACCTCCAAATTCGCCGCAACAATACGATTTTAATAGTTTTAATTTGAGATAGAAAGATTCAAAAATAGTTCAAGAAAGTTATAGACCCAGGCCCCAGCTACGCGAAAAATCCCTTTCGCCGGTTTTCTTCCATGATGTCATCGCAGACGCCTTATGCAAGTCAAGTACTTTTATTTCATGTAGTCCTAATCCTAAGTTTCCTATTGCTAGTTTGAGTCATGTGAATTGTACTAGTGACCTAGAATGAGAAAAACCAATTTTCGATTTCAATGTGTTTAACAACTTCCCTGCTCCAGGCCACCAAATGATAAGGCTGCCTCTGCAGGAAATGAAACTGCTAGAACCTAGAGTAACGTAGTGTGGAGTAGGCCAAAAATTGGGATGAGTTTGGACTTGCATAAGTAACAAACACCTTCTGGGGAGATTATATTGTAATAGATGAGCACGATATTACGAAGGAATTAGAAAGATATATAGAAATGCACGTTCGTGGGTAATGTTTTGGGAACAAAGCCACAATTGAAGGGGATGCAGGAGTTTGTGGCAAATATTAGAGTAATATTACTTCACCAAATGTGCAATACTTTAAACGGGGGATAGTTTATCTTCAAGTATTACACAAAATCAGACATGAATGTTGTTTTAAAGCTTGGGCCATGGAAGGTCGGGAATAGCTCTTCAATTCTCGAGCAATGGTCACCCTCCTTATTCAAGATATTGATTATGTCTCTCACATCTCTGTCTGGGGTCTACTTCCATATTTAGACCCAGGATATTGGACTGAGAAGGCGCTTAACAAGATATTGAGCAAAATTGGCAAGCTAATGTTTGCTTATTACACAACCAAAAATTATCTTTTGTTGGAGTACTGATAGAAGTGGATGTCTCATAGAAACTGACGCAATGCATTACCTTGCGCACTCGTTTGTCTAGAGTTATGGAACAGATGGTCAAGTATGCACGGGTTCCATATTATTATTAGGGATGTAAAAAGCTAGGACATGTAATTCAAACATGCAAACTTCACTAGCCAAAACCCTAGGAAAAGAAAGTAAATAAGGTTTACACACCTGCGGTTGTGCCTATGGAAGCAGCTCCAGCTTTATAGGCACAACTGCACAAAACAGAGGACATTGATAGGAAAACTATGTCTTAGCCTAAGGCAATTCAAGAACATGTCATAGTGGAACACCATGAACATGAAAACCCAACATCTCAAGTGCAAGAAGTAGTGGGTGACCTAGGATTATTTCATAAAATCTTAGAATCGGATCCAGGAAAGTCTAGGGCTATCTAATGCAATTTGGGCAAGGATAGAGGATGCAAATGCAATAGGGGATGGTAAGCCTCATGATCCTGAATGTTAATTGTCCATGGGATGTTAGGGGTTAAACAACTCTCTCTCTCAAGTAATATGAGATTAGAGACCTCATGGCGAATTATAGGTTTAATATTTAGGCAGTTTAGAGACTAGAGTTAAAGAAAGAAAGACATGGGTCATCATTAAAAGGAGATTTTTTAATTACAAAGTTAAAACAAATTATTCTCGCTTTGTAATGGTAGAATAATATGGGTGCTTCGGAATACTCGACAAGCTGTGGTGGAGATTAGTGCACAATTCATTAATTGTTAAGTTGATCATTTTACTTCAAATTAGAGTATTATGAACATCTTTACTCATGGTATGGGTAGTAATGATGTTAAGGACATGCATGAGCCTTGGCAGTGTTGATAGCGCAATTGATGGCTATATTGTCTACAAATCATATCAAATTACCACTAAAAACTAACTAAATAAGTTAGGATAAGCTGGTATCCTATCAACACGGAAGAGGAAATAGACTAATATGCAATTCTTGTGCGGAAAATAAAAATAAAAGATAAAGCAAACTAATTAAGCAACAACAAAGAAAGCAAGGTTTTAAAAATATAATAAAAGGCGACTGGGGATGATGCGATCAAGTAAATCCCACACAAATTCATGCCAATTACGCTCAATCCCGATTTATTTAACCAATTAATCCGTTTATGGGGAACTTGAGCAACCACTAACAAATTTCACTCCGTTAATCCTAATTTGTCTAGTAACCACTCAAACAAAGGCATGAATAACAAGGATTAACAAAATATTAAAAACAACCCAAATTAGTATATAATTAGCCGCAACCACGACAACCAATCAAATCCAATCTATTAGTTGTATAAATAATTCCTCAGTTGCTAATTAATCATAACTATACATCAATTAGGCAAAAGTTACTTTCTTTTAGGCCAATACCCAAATACCATCAATTATCAACCAAGTACATAAATCACTCAAGTCTAATTTAGTAGTTAGTTAGAATAAACAAGGATAAATCATGCAGTTAAGAGTAAAGAATTAATTACTATGAAATTAAAGGCATAAATTAATAAAGGAAATCCTTAAAATTGCATACTCCCTCCATAAATAAATCTAAGTCATTCTCACTTATTGAGACGGGGGTTTAACTTTCAATTTAACGGAAAAGTACTTGGAAAACAATTATGAAACTTATACCACTCGATGCGTAACGAATTTTTTTCCAAAAAAGTATACTTTCATAATTATCACGTGTATATATTAAGAGATATTGATGTTTGATCGGAGTATCTCAATATGTAGAACGCCTTATATTTATTTGTGGAGTTAGTAAAATGGATGATTGGTTACACCGTGAATTTTGGAAGGATATTAGCTTTCCAATAAACTCATAATAAAATTAAATTACTAATGTTTTAGATCTAAAACTCTCTAATAAACTCTCTAAAATGAAACGAAGATGAAAATTATGTGATAAGATGTCTTGAGGGATCTCATACCCCTTTATATAGAATAAGTAGAAAACATTAAAAGACAAAAACATAATTAGCAAAATAAAGTGTCCCAAGAAAAGTAAGAAACTTCCCGAAATGTGCTTTCCTCGAACCGAGGAGGTGTGTCTCGGACTGATCCGGGTACTCTCCTCGGACCGAGGTATAAGCTCATCGAGCCGAGGTGGTTGTTCCACGAAATCGACCTCCTGACGGCTATCCTCGGTCCGGGAAAGCCTTATCTCGGCTCGAGTCAGGCTCTTTTTGATCCGTGGAACTAGTCTGCAGTGCGATTTTCAAACGTGCATAACTTTCACCTCCGAACTCTAATTTGATCTCATAATATATCTTTGGAAAAGTAAGACCATGAACTTTCATATCCAACTATTATTTCTACAAAAATCTTCTCGATGAAAAGTTATAAACATTTGAAATTCAAAGTGATGATGCATGTCTCTTGGAGCGTGGTCAAGCTATCTCCTTCCTCCTTCCTCATTGCTCGTTCCTCCACTCTCGTCCAAGGATTGTCAAGGGATATTAAGCCAAAACCATAGTAGACCATCGATTAAGTTCAAAGTCGCTCACAATGATGTGGCCTACGATTTGCAATTAAGCCAACTTAAAGGCTTCCTTGGTAGAATATTTGTTCCAGTGACCGCTATGGCAAGTTGTTCTGGTATGATTATTTGACACATTATATATTATATTTGAAAAAGCTGAGGAGGCTATAAGGATTCGAACACCCACTCGCTTAACTGTGGAGTTCTTATCACATGGAATTCCTAAAAGGAAAGTCGACTTTGTTGGTATGATGAGTAGCAATATCAATCCCTTTAAACGCTCATACGAGCCCCTTAATCTCTTATATACCTTCTCATAAATCTCGGTGTTACGTTCACCCCCTCTTAAGAAAGCAATGTCTTCTTTGCATTTTGCAGCTAACCATACTCCAACATCAAGATCTTTCCCCCGCTAGGCAGCTAACCTGGATACTCCATCCTGACCTAGGATCAACACGCGGTCGCTGAATTGCTCTGATACCATTTGAAACCGTCGACTCATCATACGTTGCAATAACACAGCCCAATAAGTTTGGAAGTCACGCACCCTTGGACCATAAATCTTCACTTAGGTTTAAAAGGTGAAGGTCTTGTTGGTAGTATACTATAAGCTGATCATAATCCAGTAGTGTTACATCATCCCTTTTCCTTTAAATTGGTTTATTTATAAATTTGGTGGTTATAAGACATCGATTTTGGACAATAACTGTGTCTTCTTATGTGCCACTTTGACCTGGTGTCATGTGGGATATCTTTTGACGACACCGCATTTTTCGATAGCAATTAGTGTCGAACGGCTAACTAGTCATCGTGTTTTGTACCCGGTTTTAGTCCTTATTTTGTAGTAGTGTGATACCGATATTGGGTCTTACAATTTATTTTTTTAATTTGTATAAATTTTATTCAAACATTGGTGAACCCTACGTGCACACTTCTCGATACTTTAGAGACAATCTTTGTTCATATCAAAGACCTTCTCAATTTTCGAGACCCTCTTCTATCTAAATTAGAGCACCGTGTCATTACTAGTGAGAAACTGAGAATCATTTTGGGTCTCAAATTTTATAATTATGTCACAATATCATCATACTTACATCAAAGCTGGTAGAATACCTATATGATATGATATATATTCCTTCCGATTCATATTATTTTGTTGTTTTGACTGTCCACGACGTTGGAGTTACTTTTTGATCAATTCAATTGTTTACTTATTGTAAAATTAGTACAAATTTCAATTTACATTGCTTTTTACCAACTCCACTAGATTTTAAACCAACGGGTTTTTCATTTGATCTAAAAGTATCTCCCAATATATATTGTTGAAATTGTGACTAGAACGTCGCAATGTTCGAAGTCTCGGGGATTGATAGATAGCATTGGTGATAAGTGTTGAGAAAACATAAGATTGAAGAAACGGTAACCAGTGGTATTCGGCAGTCCGCGAATGGTATTCGGCGGACCGTGGATGGTATACTGATGTATGCCAATGGTATAACTTTGTCCGCGAATAGTACACTGTTATTCCAAAATCTTCTTTGCTTGATGTTTGTCTTATTTCCTAATTACTTTTAGAGTGTTTTAGGAGATTTACTAGCTACTACTTACCTAAACTCATTAGGTCTTTTGGTAAGGTGGTTAATATATAAAACCCACCTCCTCTAGCCTAATTGGTGAAGGGAAGTAGTGAGAGAGCCACACAAAGAGAGTTCTTAGACTTGCAGATCTAGAGAACTGCTCAATTCATCTTGTATCTGTAATTCCCCACCATAGTGAAATTGATTCCTAGCCCCTGTGGACATAGCTATCACGTTATTAGTGAAGCACATTAAATCTTGGTGTGGTTTTCTTTATTATTGTTTGTTATCGTTCTTACACGCTTCCGAATTTTGCGCTCAATTGCACAACAATTGGCATCAGAGCTCCTGGTCGGAGATCCTTGGGGAGAACGATGGCCGGTGCGACAGTAACTGCGAAAATCGACAAGTTTTCAGGTAGGAATAATTTTAGTCTATGGCAGATAAAGATGAGGGCTTTGCTTAAGCAGCAAGGCATATGGTTACCTCTTGCCGAAAAAGAGGAGGATGATAAGAAGGCAGTAACTCAAGGGAAGCTTACCGAGTATGATCTGGCGATCATGGAGGAGAAAGCTCACTCCACCATCTTGCTGTGTTTGGATGACGATGTCATCACCGAAGTGACGGAAGAAGACACCGCGATCAAACTGTGGAAAAGGCTCGAATCTTTGTACATGAAGAAGTCACTCACCAACAAGTTGTTGTTGAAACAGAGGCTGTTTTCTTTGAAGATGGAGAAAGGTATGTTGCTTAGAGATCATCTAGATAAACTAAACTCTATATTGCTAGACCTACGGAATATAGGAGTTAAGGTTGAGGATGAAGATGCTGCTCTTATTCTGCTCGTGTCTTTGCCTTTGTCATATGAGAATTTTGTGGATTCTCTTGTGGTTGGGAATGACACGTTAACCCTAGAAGAAGTAAACTCATCACTTTTTACTAGGAAGTTACGCCAGAAAGCTTCCGTGGATATTGTGGAGGATTGTGTTGCAGGTTTAGTAGTAAACGGTGCTGAGGCAAAGGGTCGTTCTAGTGGGAGTAGGAGAAAGTCTAAAACCAAATCTAGAAGTCCTAGGTTCGACGATCGCTACCATAATTGTAATGAACCTGGTCATTGGAAGAATGATTGTCCTAAGTTGAAGAAGAGTGGTTCGGCTTCAATAGCGACAACACAGCATAGTGGCTACGACTCGGAGGGGGATTATGCTCTTGTAGCACATGAGGAGGAACACCTAGGTAATAGGTGGGTTCTTGATAGTGGGGCTACCTCACATATGTGTCCTAATAGAAAGATGTTCTTGACATAGCACGCGCGTAGAAGTTTGGTTACCATGGGTAATAACTCAATGTGTGAAGGTGTTGGGATTGGGTCTGTTCGGTTTAGGATGCATGATGGTGTTGCTAGGATCCTCAAGGATGTAGTGCATGTTCCACAACTTAAGAGTAGTCTTATCTCGCTTGGAATGCTAGAACGTAAGGGTTGTAGATTTCATGGCGAAGGTGGAGTATTGCGGTGTGGAAGGGTTCGTTAGAGGTGCTTCGTGGTGTAAGATCAAGGGCGGGTTCTTTGTATGAACTACAAGGGACGGCATTGATAGGAGAGATGACTAAAGATGTGACATCATCGTTTGAGCATCGTGGACTTGTGGCTATCTTGCCAATAGCACAGAGGGTCGATGAAGAGGTGAGTCATACTAGACCGGCGAGTCTAGAGGTGTGCTAGTTGAAGAGTTCGTCTTGTGTTGAAGATGATCGTGCCAAGAGTGGGGTAGAGGTTGAAGTAGCTCAGTCACTGATTGGTACTTTAGATCGTCAAGAAGAACAACAAAGAGACTTTCAAGGTCGTCAAGGTACTTTGAGGTTCCGTACAATCGATCCTATTGTACTTAGCTATTTGGTTTTGGACAATGGACTTGAGCCATGGGTCATTGGGTCAAGTGAGATAGTAGCCGATGGAATGCTCCGTGAGGTGGAGCAATCCACTTCTCATTAAGAGAAGTAATGACTCACGCCCCGACGGGGGTGGTGAGCGTGCTCCGGCGCGGGCACGGGGTTGGGCCCCGACGGGGGCTAACCGAGAGTTAGTGTTTAGTGTTAAACACATGGGCACTTCGACGGAGGTGTTTTGGATTCCGACGGGATGATAGGGTGCCTTGGCATAGGCACCGACTCCGGCGTGGGTCATGGGTTTCTTGAAGCAAAAATGGTCGTAGTAGGTGCGATAATTTTGTGCTTGGTTGAAACTTAATTGGCAAGTTTTGGCTTATCTTGATTAAGGTGGAGCTTCTTTGCGATCCAATGAAAATGGTTTGATTTCCGGCTTGAAATAGATCATGGTTCATGTGGGTGCATTGGTACTTAGGTACAGACTACTTCAAATGGGATTCTTGATTGAAGATCGTGGTATGCGACCGTTCAAGTCAAGGTGGAGATTGTTGAAATTGTGACTAGAACGTCGCAATGTTCGAAGTCTCGGGGATTGATAGATAGCATTGGTGATAAGTGTTGAGAAAACATAAGATTGAAGAAACGGTAACCAGTGGTATTCGGCAGTCCGCGAATGGTATTCGGCGGACCGTGGATGGTATACTGATGTACGCCAATGGTATAACTTTGTCCGCGAATAGTGCACTGTTATTCCAGAATCTTCTTTGCTTGATGTTTGTCTTATTTCCTAATTACTTTTAGAGTGTTTTAGGAGATTTACTAGCTACTACTTACCTAAACTCATTAGGTCTTTTGGTAAGGTGGTTAATATATAAAACTCACCTCATCTAGCTTAATTGGTGAAGGGAATTAGTGAGAGAGCCACACAAAGAGAGTTCTTAGACTTGCAGATCTAGAGAACTGCTCAATTCGTCTTGTATCTGTAATTCCCCACCATAGTGAAATTGATTTCTAGCCCCTGTGGTCGTAGCTATCACGTTGATAGTGAACCACATTAAATCTTGGTGTGATTTTCTTTATTATTGTTTGTTATCGTTCTTACACGCTTCCGAATTTTGCGCCCAATTGCACAACATATATAGTTAGTCAAAACAGCACAACAGATTAAGAAATTCTGTTTAAATCGGAAGGGGTATATCATATATGATATGATGATATGATATGAATACATAATTTGAGACCCTCAATGGTCAAGATGGTTAGAATATTTTTAAATTGGGACTCATATTATTCTCTATGAAACTCATGTAAGAAGCTCAAAAAAGATGAACTTATATGGATAACCATTTTGATAATCACGTATGCATTCACTATCTATTATAATTTACAAACATACCTATCTCAATAGCGAGGCCGGATAAAGCAGAGCAACCAGGGCCGCCTGTGAGCCAAAGTAGAAGAGGGTCTCCTTCAGGATCACTCTCCGACTCAACGAAGTAATAGAACAGCTGCACTTCTTCCGACTCTCCCACCCCTACGTACCTGTACGCCATTAATTTCTATTAGTATGTCTTGTACAATAGCTATAATTGTACATTTGTACCGGAGTAGACTCAAACTCGTTATGAATAGATTGATTTACGAAATTGTTTTCGATAAACAAGGTATTCTAAAAGTTTGTGATAAAAAACCATCAATAATTTGAGTCAAGTAATGTAGTTTAGTGAATTGTGTTTTTTTTTTTGACAAAGAGTTTAGTGAATTGTGACAAAGTAGAATTAAGTCAATCTCATACATAGCACATACAAGTAGTGTACCATACTACCATACATACTATTCCCGTGTATCGCCGTATCGGTGTATACGCAAGAAATCATCTAGCAGACTAGCACAAGATTATTGTTAGAAATCGATGAATGCATATAGGATGTATATATCAACTAGCTCAATTTCTTTTGAAATTAGTATAATGTTAACTAAATACGTAAACCTAGGAGACTAGGAACCAAATCGATAAAAGAAATATACGAGTAGTAGGGAATAAATTACCCTGTTTCCAAATGAAAAGGGAGATTGCCAGGATAACCAGGAAGAGATTTGACAACATGGTGTTCTGCAGCCAGTGAAATTTGCCAGAGTAGAAGAATCTGTAAGAATGAGAAAAGTTGCGAGAAATATTTGCTCATTTTGTAAAGGAAAATCATAATTTTTTAGTACGTGAAGTGCAAGAAGTGCAAATGTGCATGCAACACATGGATTATAACAATAAACTATATGGTTAAAAAAACGACACGATGAATCATAAATGATACACTTAAGTACTTCCATTTCGTCTTTTCTAACGTGGTTGGTAGATGGAATGGCAGATAAGTGTTCCGAACTCTGTTGGCATCAACATCGACCGATGGCGCTCATAGCAGATTGACATTCGAACACTGTTCAGCTTGAATACGACACTAGACGAGTTTGGGAATTGATTAAGAGACTTGAGACTGGGGGTTGGAGCTGCTCGGTTGTTAGGGAAGCATGTGAAGAAAGAAGACTAATCTATCAGCTTATAAACTATTTTCCGCAGCCTACTTTTACGATGTAGGACAGTGCTTTTGTACTGTGAATACAACTGGCTTTGGAAAAATTATCTTTGGGTGTTTCTTGTTATGATCAATTTCAAGATATTTTCACTACTGTCACAACATTAAATGTATTTGAGTTAACACACTTTGAAATTTAATACGGAGTACTGTATATAACTATTCTTTCATGGTAAAATTCCATCAAGCAAGTGGGTCATTTTTTTTTTTTTTTTATCTCTAGTGCTTTCTTATCGAGATAACTATTAACTTCTCGTAATCTTTATTTTCTCAAAAGTGTTGCAGGTTGGGAACAACACAAGCATTGTGTATCGTGTCGCTATCATATCCGGGTTATTGGATATTGGGGTTAAAGTTCTTGATGGTGAACTTGCATTAGTGCTTGTACTACTCTTTTGATAATAGTAAATTATTAAAATTAGGTAGGGTGGACGTAAGGTTTGAGGTCAAACCACGGTCATTTATCTTCTTTGTTACTTTCGTATTACAAAGAGCAATCATACATACGTCGTTCTTATCATTGTTCTCACGTTGTTCCATTGACCATTCCCAATCAAGTGAGAAAAAGTCATAGTGTCTCACTCGAAATCTATTAAACACTCTATTCACCCTTCTAAATTGTCTAAGGTACCGTACCAACAAGAACAAAACTAGTAATGATTACGGTTCGACACAACCACATGATCACATTATCGATAATTGTACTCTTTATAAATCATACCGAGAGGCATTCTATGCTTAATGTAAATTAAATGACTAGGTGACATACTGATATAGACCCCAACTACCAAAACATGAACACTCTACATTTGGTCATTTGGCATTCATTTGGCCCATAACTTGACTCAAAATTGTATCATTCAAGTTAACTGACCCAAAACATGTGCTATTCCAATTCAAACAGCTATAAATCCGAAATAAATTAAGGTGACTTGAATTTCACCTGATTGAAATTCCAACTGAAAATGACTTGATCGAAAATGGCAACGGCCAAAAGTTACACAAAGTTATGCAAAAGATTTGATCGAGCATTCGACCTACAGTTACGTGTCATGTACTCATGTAAATGAGATTTTTTTACAAATTTTAAATCTTTTGATACCTCGATCATGGACTCACGGTTAATTTATCAACTTAACATGATGTGTGAAAGTGTATTTACATCATCATAATATGAAATTGTTAGGTTACTTGGTAGTATATATAGTGATACACTTTCTACACACATACACACACACACAAAAAAATACAAAAAAACAAAAATAAAAAAAATCTGTACCAAAACGATGAGGGTAGGCCTCTTTTAGTTGGGCTGGGCTTTGGGACAACATAGACCCAACAATCCTGATGAAAAAATGATCTCCTCTCATCCATTATATCCGAAATCCGGGCTAATTAATCAGCCCATGGCTTTACTATGAAGCTTTGAGGTTGCAAGTCAAGCTGACTTTTCTGACTGGTCAACGCATTTTGGACGCAACTCTTTGCGCCACTTGTTTCCACATTTATTACCCGATAACATTGACCACTTTATCACTCTCGTACTTCACTATAAATACAACATCAAATCTACAAAACAACACAAAACAACTTCAATTCTTCACTTTTAGTGCAAAAAAAATGGCCACTTTCTTAGTTTCCACTTACATCACACTACTAACATTCACTACCATATTACTCTCTTTCCAACTCTCACAAACACAAGCAAACTCCCCTTTCATCTTACCTGTTCTCAAAGATACTTCAAGAACACAATACTACACATCTTTCCTCCTAGGAACTCCGTCGTTTCGAGTTTATCTCTCCGTCGATTTATCCAACCCTTGGTCCTGGTTCACTTGCAACTCCGTCGGTAACAACGAAACTATCTACGAACCCGTCCCAAACAGCAAAACATACCACCCGGTTCGTTGTGTGAACGCTACGTGTGCCTCGTACGATAGTCAGTTTTGCTACGATTGCGACTACCAAACTTGTTTATCGGCTAAAGGCCAAACGTGTGGTGCCGAGCCATATGGTCCATACTTTTACACCCATGAAGTTCAAGGCCATTTAATTGCGCCTTTGATCACGGATGTTATTACTATTTACAAGTCCAATACACCAACATTGGTGAAAACACAATTGTCTAATTTCCCCTTCACGTGTGGTTACATAAGCGTATTAAAGGGGCTATCACAATACACCAAGGGTGTGTTAAGTCTAGCTAGAAAAAATTCGGCATTGCCGAATTTAATTGCGAAGGCGTTTAATGTCCCTCGCAAATTCGCCCTATGTTTGCCATCCTCATCCACCACGGGTATCAACGGTGCAATTTATTTCGGGGGCGGTCCATACACTCTGGCTCCTAATACAAATGATTTGTCTAAGTCGTTTGTTACAACTCCCCTAGTCGTAAACCCGGTCGATATTGGTGTGACATTCTATAAGGGGAAATCCTCGGTCGATTACTTCATCAATGTAAAGTCTATACTAGTAGACGGTACACCAATCAAAATCGACTCGACTCTACTCACTATCAACAAAAATGGAACGGGTGGTACCAAACTCAGCACCATCGACGGGTACACTACCCTTCAAACCAACATATACAATGCGCTTGTCACCACATTCTCTACCAAGGCGGCCGCGATGAACATCACTAGGGTGGCACCAGTGAGCTCGTTTGGCGCGTGCTTTAGCTCGAAGAACATTGTGGGTTCGAAGACGGGTCCCAAGGTGCCCATCATTGATTTGGTGTTAGATGGGGGTAGTAAATGGAGGATTTATGGTGCAAATTCGATTATTAAAGTGTCAAGTGATGTGAGATGTCTAGGAATTATGGACGGAGGTGTAACGGCGAAGACATCGATAGTGATAGGAGGGAAGCAGATGGAAGATAATCTAATAGAGTTTGATTTGGAGTCCAATAAGTTAGGTGTCACCTCTTCTTTGCTTAGTTTTGGCACCAGTTGTTCTCAGTTCAAGGGGGTGTAACTAATTGTACTGTAGTGTATGTCATTGTTTATTTTCTTCCAAAATTTTCATTTTAGCGGATTGTATAATTCCATGAAGAATAAATGGTACGGATACACCCTACGTTGTTTTAATTGGCCTGGTTAACATAAACTGTACTCAATTTCAATCAATTATTCACAAAAAATTCTATGTTTCACAGCAAACTTATCAGATCAAAAAGACATGATATAATTGAGGCATTTATTTCCACCACTCAATCAAAATTTTATGATTTCACCGAAACTTGATCTATTTAAGGATCAAACTTTACAAATTTTGTAAATTACACCAGATGACCAGATTGTGTTAACAATCAAAACTTCATTTATTTTGCATGTATAGATCGAGTCAACAATTAAAACTTCATAAATTTCGCGAATTCTACATCTAGTCACCTATATTTAACATGCAAATTGATAGAGGTCTACAATGTAGACACAATTAATTTGTCTACAATGTAAAATTGAGTTAGTAGTAGTAAAATTGAGATCGGAGTAGTAAAATTAATTGTAATGAAAAACTCAGGTAGTAAAATTAATTGTGTGAGTAGTAAAATTTTGACACTGTAGTAAAATTATTGGTGATTGTAGACAATTTTGGGTGTCTACATTGTAGACCTCTATCATTGTAACATAATGTCTCTTGTGCTCAATACTATGGATCATTTGTCATATACTCATATTCATTCATGGATCAAGTAATTTTACGTTTATTTCTTTGTTGTTCTCTTGATGCATGATAAGAGTATATATATCCACTCTTCTTAATTGGCAAACATCAATGAGCAATCAATATGGTTTACAATTCGTACACGCTGAATTAATTCAGTAAGAGGCGAAGACGTACAAGCTAATCTCGTTATCACAAGGCAACTTATACAAAGAAAAATTAAACAAGCTAAGATGCCGAAGTCGTGTTGATGAAACCTGGCCAGGTTGAATTGATAAGAACACAAAACATCAATTTGGCCAATATGTACGTAACATGTACCGGGATCATGATGATGATGTTTGCCATGATGTTTATAGGCTTTCTTTGACCACTTGATTTTTTTTGGCTTAACTACGTAAAATACTAATATATTAATTAACGTTCTTAAAAACTAATACGTCATTTGACATTGAGATAGGAATTTATATCGGCAATTTGAGCTAAGCTTAACTTATCGGGTTAGACAAGCTCAACTTGTAGGTATTTACTAACGACGATTTCAACCGATGTAATGTTATATTATCCCCCTTTATTTCATTCAATTGTTTACGTTGGACTTGGATTCCCCTCATAAAACTCAACCTCTTTGACTCTCTGCGTTCGATTTGATCATCACATAAAAGAAATAGGAACCAAATATAATTTTTTGAAGAAATAGTGTCAGAGTACGTAACCTCCCTTTAGACAACACTTCCACCCTTCCGTTCTCATAATTGAATAAGATCAATTGAGTCTTTTTCTTAAGATTAATTAAAGTTCTCACATTCTATGACGTTATTTGAAATTGAGATAGAGAATTTGATTACTTCAGCAATTTTAAGCCATGCTTAACTTACAGGATTAGAAGAGTCGTAGTCTTGTAGGTATTCACTAACGACGATGTCAACCGCTCGAATCTTATCTTATTTGAGTATATAAACAAATCTACCCAAGACAAACCTAAGGAAAAGTCAAAAGAATAAGAAAAGCATTTTTAATTGTTTACGTTCGATTTAATCCTCACGTAAAAAAAATACGAACACATAATTTTTTGTTTTTTTAAGAAACAGAGTACATAGACAGCCTCCCTTTAGACAACACTTCCACCCCTCCGTTAACATAATTGAATAAGATCAATTGAGTCTTTCTTTAAGATTAATTGACTGCATATAGTATTTGTTGTTAGTTTAAAGTGGACAAGATAATTGGCCAATATCGTAAGTTCCCGATCGAATCGTGTAGTCGCATATAATATACTCGAATTTAAACATACCAAAACAAGCAGCTGGCCTGGCACCTTCATAAGTTCATAGTCGCCATCCTTGACCTATTCGGTCTTCTTATCTCATAATTTAATATACAACGGTCCATCAATTAACATTTTCAAATCCCACCTACGTGTTATAACGTGTTTTTCTGACTTAACACTTCTACATCCAAAGATCAAAGCTCCCTTTAAAACTGCACATCATTTCCCTAGCTTCCACAACACACAACTACTCTACCACATCATGGCTTCCACAGCTCATCACGTCCTCCTAACACTCCCTCTACTCCTCATCCTCTCCGTTACGGCCACCTCGGCCGCATCATTCCGTCCGAAAGCCCTTGTCCTCCCGGTCACCAAAGACCCCTCCACTCTCCAATACACAGCCAAACTCACCCAGAGAACCCCTCCAGTCTCAGTACCTGTAACCCTTGACCTAGGAGGAGGGTTCCTATGGGTCGACTGCGACCGAGGCTACTCCTCCTCGACATACCGCCCGGCACGGTGCCACTCGGCTCAATGCTCCTTAGCCAATTCCCAATCCTGTGGCACCTGTAACGCCCCATCCAAACCCGGGTGTAACAACAACACTTGTGGACTCTTCCCAGAGAACCCCTTCATCAACACCGCCACCTCGGGCGATCTCGGGTCCGACGTGGTTAAGATCCAGTCCACAGACGGATCAAACCCGGGTCAGGTTGTCTCGGTATCGAATTTTCTCTTCGCTTGCGGACCTACATTTTTAACAAAAGGTCTTGCAAAAGGTGTTAAAGGGATCGCCGGGCTTGGCAGGACTAAAATATCACTCCCTTACCAATTCTCCAGCACTTTCAGCTTCCCCAAGAAGTTTGCACTTTGCTTAACTTCTTCAAATGCAAACGGCGTCCTCTTCTTCGGTGACGGGCCTTACAAATTCCTCCCAGGAACCGACGCCTCGACCGGACTCATTTACACCCCTTTGATCATCAACCCTAACAGCACGGCCGGCACCTCTTTCGAAGGCGAGCCGTCTTCCGATTACTTCATCGGAGTCACGGCAATCAACATCAACGAAAAAGCGGTACCAATAAACAAGAATTTACTATCTATTACCAACGGAATTGGCGGAACCAAGATCAGTACAGTGAACCCATACACGGTTTTGGAAACTTCAATATACAACGCCGTAACAAACTTTTTCAAGAACGAGCTGAAGGGTGTACCGACAGTGGCCGCTGTCGCGCCATTTAAGGTCTGTTATAACGCGCAGTCGCTTGGCAGCACCAGGGTCGGACCTGCTGTACCGCAAATTGACCTGGTGCTGCAGAATGCGCAGGTGTTCTGGAGGATATTTGGTGCGAATTCGATGGTTCAAGTGAATGATAACACTCTCTGCCTCGGGTTAATTGACGGAGGGAAAAACCCGAGGACGTCGATTGTGATCGGAGCACATCAATTCGAGGATAATTTGCTGCAGTTTGATCTTGCGGGTTCCAGGCTTGGGTTTAGCTCTTCTCTGCTGTTTAGGCAGACTACTTGTGCCAACTTCAACTTTACCTCCAATGTATGAGCGGTGAAAATCTGCTTTAGCTGTTGTTTTGAATAATGTAATGATTTGATTTTAATCTTCTTACACTTACACAGTGTAAATTTGATTTATGCTCTCATTTATTACGTGAAAGAAGCACCAGTACGTATGTTTAGGAATGCTCTGTTCGTGTCGGCACGCTTAATTTCATGGACGATGCTAGAGGTTCAATGTCTAGATAGAAGTGATTTCTTCGAATGTCTACAATTCTACATAGTAATAAAAATTGAGGATCAAAGCTAGTTTACATAGTGCTTATGAAACCAATCTGCTCAAAGGTTAGTTATCCTGGGTTCGAATCTTTATATCCTCAGATTGCATCATTACTCGAACGTACTAAAAAAAAAAAAAAAAAGTAACATCGTAATAAGATTGAGACGAAAGTAGTAGAATCAAGTGATGACCATATACCAAAAAGATAAATTGCATTGAAAAATATTAGTAGTAAATTAAAATTGAGATAGCCGAGCTAATATATTGTGCACATTAATTTTGCTATGCACATGCAATTAAACTCCTCGGAACTGCGAGCAAGATGTTCCATAGCGGAGCAGAGAGGACGTAATCCCTAACTTAGAGGATTCCAAATCAAACTCTACGAGATTATCTTCCATTTGCTTTCCACCAATTACTATTGACGCCTTCCCCGTTACGCCTCCATCCGAAAATGCAAGACATCGAACATCATTAGACACCTTAATCATTGAATTCGAACCATATATTCTCCACAAACTATTCACTCCCTCAAATAGAAAATCGATTGTCGGAACTTTTGGACCTGTCTTCGTACCAACAAATTTCTTTGAGCTGAAGCACGCCCGAAATGAGCTCACTTGTGCCACCCTAGTAATGTTCATGGCGGCCGCCTTGCTAGTGAAGGCCTCGACAAGCGCATTGTAAATGTTTCTATGTAGGGTAGTGTAAGGATATATGGGGTTAATTTTCGTTCCTCCTAACCCATTTTTGTCAAGTAAGAGTAAAGTTGAATTTATCTTAATTGGTGTACCATCTACTAGTATAGACTTGACCTTAACAAAGTACTCCACTGAAACATTGAGCTTCTCGTACGTCTCACCAACGTCTACATGGTTAAGTACGAGTGGAGTTGTAACAAAGTGTCGAGACCAATCGAGCTTGCTAGGGGGCAAGTTATACGGACCGCCCCCAAAATACATAGCCCCATTGATCTTAGACCTAGACGAGGAAGGTAAACAAAGCGCGAATTTATGGGGAACTTTTAAAGACTTAGCTATTACGCTATGTAAGGAATCACCCATCCTAGCTAAACCAAGGACACCTTTGGTAAAATGTGACAAACCCTTCAAATCATCGGTACGAGCGCATCCGAAAGGGAAGCCGTACAACCTCTTACTTAACAGAGTCGTACTATTCTGCTTATAAATTGTGATTATATCTAGCAATAACCGAGCTACTGTGTGGCCGCTAATTAAAGTGTCATTGGTGTAAATGTACGGTGGGTAGATTTCACCCATGCACATTTTACCCCTAGGGACACACTCTGGAAAATTGCATTCGTAGCACTCTGTGCTATAATGAGCAGCACAAGACATTGTGTTTGTGCAACGTATGACGCGATAAGTAGAACTATTTGGGACAGTGGAATACGATGTCTTGTTGAAACCTACAATGTTGCAGGGGAACCAAGACCAAGGGCTGGATAGATCTATGGAGAGAGACACCGGAAACGAGGGCGTTCCGAGTAGGAAGGTTGTGTAGTATTGTGGCTTAGCAGTGTCTTTGAATATTGGGAGCATAATAGAGCTTTTTGCTCCTTTGCAAGAATGAAAGAGTGACATTATAGTGAACAAAGCTAGCATTGTTATGTAACATGATGATGAAAATGTGGAGTAAAACCCCATGGTTTGAGTTTCAGAGTTTAGAATTTGATAGGGTGAATATGATTTATTAGAGATATGATCATAATTAAGCACACACATATATAGTAATTAGCAGTAAATCCAAGGGTTTGAATGCTTTCAATCTACTTATGGATGCAGTAAAGTCAGCGGTCTATGCCAGCTACATAGCCCTAAAAATCTTGAATAAATCAGAGTATAGTAGTGCTACACTGCTACTAAACAAGTATTGCTTGCGTTGGTATTGATGGTTATGAATTTATGATTATGATTTCACCTTGTAGAGAGTTTATCATGAAGTCAAGGTGTTAAACTAATACTCCACTATGAATAGTATTCTGTAAGGAGCTACTATATTTAGAGAAAGATGTTGGTTAGTAAAATGACCTACTAGCTCCTTCCTATGCCAGTTCATAGCGTGGGAAGCTATTAATAATCTTTGACCTTGATTGCAAGTCAATTCCGGATCCAATCGAGTCAAAATTTGTGTTTGTGAAGTCTAACCTGAATCGGGGTCGCCTAACATGATTCGACGATTCGTCATCTGCAACCGTCATATACGGGCCACAAAGGTTAAAGGTAGGGTGCAAAGATGTTTTACAAGTAGTTAAAAAAATGTTTTGGAAGAGTTTTAAAATCATTAGAACATCATTTGCAATCAATTCAAATAAAATAAGATGCATTCAAATTAAATTAGACCATCAAATCATAAAATTACATTCCTATCAAGCAGAGCCTTGGTCCATTTTCATTTTTCTAGGGTAGTCCGTCTTTGACTCTTTGTTAATTGGTTTCGCCTTATATTAATTCTGGACTATATTTGTTAGAAATATTACACACTAATTTACACAAATTACATTACAACATACTCAAGAACGTAACCAATAACCTAGGCTTTAAGACGCGCACAAAAACACTTTCCTTTAGGTGAAATTCGTCCCACATTAGTGCAAATAATGGTCCAACGAATTCGACGTAGGATACAATGAAGCCACATTAGAAGCGCCTGCACTTGACGATCTAATCCGTATTCTTTGTGACTATCTAATAGCCTTGATAACGAACAACATTTCTCATGTTATATACAAATTAAAGTGTTTTCCACTTGTACTTTCTTGTTTTTTCTTGTTTTTCCTTATCTTTTCTTATCATATTATTACACAAACAACCCCTATATATTGAGACATGGTAACCTCGCTCTCATGACAAGACACCATTTGGTAGTTACATTTTGTGCCAAAAGTGTTTTATGTATTGTGTAATAAATATCTTGGTTATGACAAAATAAACTATTTCAACAATGCTCCTTTAGAATTATGTGGCAAATCGATATCAATTATTTGTAAATTAATGTGAAATGTCATGACTTAAAGTTGCTTTTCGGGAACTTGTATGCAACACTAACTTAAAAGCGCTTATCACACGGGTGAAAAGCGTTGATATAAGCTAAAAATATGCACTCCGAGAAACTTGATATGGAATACATGGCAAAATATAGGAGCATTTTTGGGCAAAGAAGTATTTTTTAGCCACCAAAGTGATGAGGGTGGGATCTAAAAAACACCAAAGTTGTATTTGGTATCTATAAAACACCAAAGTTGAAAATCTTGTTTTTAAAACACACTTTGCTATTTGGATATTTATTAAACACTAAAAAACAAATAAAAACATTAAAAAATAAAATGAAATTATGTTCCTACTTACCGAAATTAAGAAATACTAGGCTCGTTTCACAATAGGTAAAGATAAGGAGTAAATTCAGTTCATTGATCTCAAAAAAAAAAAATGCAAACATGATTGAACTGTACCGCGAAGTTCAAAATGTAGCATAAAATTGTTTAGAAGTGCCAAAATCCTTGCGCTCTCGCTCCATCATATCTAGGACGACTCTCATTTAGATTTCTCATAATCGTAGGTTCTAATTGTGAAGTTTGTTGGATATGACTTAAGCTTGCGTCGTGCCTTCGTAGAGAAAATCGATGATGGAGAACTGGAGGAGAAGAAGATGAGTAATTTTTTTTTAACAAAAATAATTTACTAGGTAAAATAAAAATTAACATTTATTTTTATTTGTTTTGGTGTTTAACAAATACCCAAATAGTTTGAAGTGTGTTATAAAAACAAGTTTTTTAACTTTGGTGTTTAATAAATCCCAAATACGACTTTTGTGTTTTTTAAATCCCACCCTCCTCACTTTGGTGGCTAATAAAAACTTCTTTGCATTTTTGGGAGCGTTTTTGTGTGCGCTCCTATCATTACCGACACATAAAAAAGCGCTCCAGTAAGTCCGAAAGAAGCGCTCCAAGATCAGTAGCACTATTTCTTTATCTATACAAACACTTTGACAAGTGTCGCAGTAGGGCCCTAGCGGTGGGAGCAAAGGGAGCACTTTTCCTTGCGTCCCCAAAAACCGTAGAAGCGGTAAATAGCGTCGCGGTATAGGGATTTAAAAACCACCAAATAGCACTTCATCATAACAATGATCCTTTTTTTTAGGTCTCGGTCTCACACACTTGGGGCTTTTAAAATATTGTTTGTTCCCAAATATAACTAGCTCACAAAGAAGTGGAATTTGTGATCAATTCTATGACGTTAGCTAGGAGACCACTGACTTCAATGGGGTTCTTGCCTGAAACGTTTGTTGGCTATCGTCACTCGCAGGTATCCGGCCTCCCAGAGTTTAACACAATTGCTCTTGAACGTGGCCGCACTCGCGCACATTTGGACGTGTTCGGTAAAAATATTTCTGACAGTGTAACGATACCATTAGTTGTTACCTATCCGATAGAATTTAGTGTTCCAACAAATCGAAATCTAATGAATATGTTCCCCACAAACAACTCTTGTGTCAGGGAAATTACATAAACAGACATCATATTTCATACTCCCTCCGTCCCAGCTCAAACACCCCGACCCTTATTTGTAGTGGAATAAGAAAAATTGATATAGTAAGTTGAGTGGGGTAATATTAGGAAAAATTAGGAGAGAGATTGTGATGATTAATAAAAGTAGGAGAGATAATGTGAGAGATAATGTAATAATTTAATAAAAGTAGGAGAGAGAAATATGTCCCAAAATAGATGGGGTGTTTGAGCTGGGACGGAGGGAGTATACAGAATTAGAGAAATTCCAGCTTGTACCCCTATGGTTTCGACTTTTCCAAGTTATGCCTATTCTTATTTTACAATTCCAGTTTGTGCCCCTGAAATATTCATTTTGTCCACAATGAGACCAAAGTACCATTTTTCCGTTAGTGTACAGTTAAGTTTAACATTTTCTTCCAAAACTTAAAAAAAAAATCACATTATACCCTTTTGGTTTTATATTTTGCGGGATATACCTATTTTCTATCAGTAATCTCCCTTAATTTTCAAAAGTTAAAAAGTTTATTATTTAGTTTGATCTTTTAATTAATTATTTGTAATTGTTTTTTTTTTTCCTTTTAGGGAATTTAGCTACTTAATATTTCTTTATGAAGAAATTAATATATGCTACATAAAAACTCAATGAATTAATTTAACAAATTCGAAACTCAAAAGAACACTTATCCTTCTTTGTTATAATTTCTTCCGTACAATATAACATATCAAATGATTGCAATAATTTTTTTTAAAGTGGCTAATTTTGATGTTAATAATGAAGTGACGATAAAATATAACACAAAGAATTTATAAATAAAATAATCTTATAACTAATGGGTATTTCCGACAAACAGTGAAACCATAGGGGTACAACTGTACAAGTATGAAAATTCTTTAACCTTTTATATGAAATATCCAAATTTAACTGCTCACTAACGGCAATATGATAGTTTGGTCACATTGTGAACAAAATGTCTATTTCAGGGGTCACTAGTAGAAAGCACTTGAAAGGCGTCGGTTGTAAAATAAAAAAGGCATCGGTTATTGGTGGACGCGGATCAAGCAGACGCCTTAAATAAGTACTTTAGGCATCGGTACAAACTGGAATCATAAAACAAGAATGAGTATAGCATGGAAAAGTCGAAACTACAGGAGTACAAGCAGGAATATCCCATCTAAAATCTAAGGGTCCGTTCGGTATCACTGCCGTTTTCACTTTTTGGTTTTTTTTTGTGTAAAACATTTAGTTAAATAAGTTGCAAAGATAAATTTTAATTGTATATATGTTTCTATAATAGACACACTGAAAATGAAAATTGACAAGTGAAAACTGAAAACCACTTTTTCTGGTTTTCAAAAACGGGACTTTGGTTAAAAAAAAAAAAACAGAAAACTGAAAACAGAAACGATACCAAATAGACCCTAAAGTAACAATTTGAATCCCCTCTTATCATTTTCTCTCTCCTCCCTGCCCCTCTCTCTCCTCCCACACCCCAACCTCACTATATCAAACACCACCGTCGCCTATGCACACCATACCACCACTGTCGCCGGAGATGCCACCGGTTGACCGCCATCTCTCCGGCAACCCTAGCGGCGAAATCGTGGCTTTTTTTCCCCTTTTCTCCCTTTTGTCTATCCTTCTCTTCTCCCTTGTATTCCTCCTTCAACTCCTGAAGCCGCCGCCTCCATCACCACTGCCGCCCCTCCCTCACCACGGCCGCCCTTTCTCACCCTAATAAGACCTTTAGTTGAAAAAAAACACGAAAAATCAAACCTAAATTTCTAGATTTATAGGTTATTGAGTAGAAATTAGACAAACCAATTATAGTGATCTTAATTATCCAATTATGGTTAGAATGGTCTTGACAATAATCAAAATGGTCATAGTTGGTGGTGGTCAACGGCGGCGGCGGGTGGTCAATGGTGGCGGCAGAGGGGAAGAGAAAATAGTTGAGGTGAGGGTGGTTAATTTAAAGAGAATTTGACTATTTTGCCCTTACTAGGGATATCATTCATATACTTGAACAGTTGAACCAAACGACATTTAAAAGAATAAAACTTGTTTCTACTCCCTTTACATTCTTGTTTACAATCCGTTTTCATTTCGAAATGTGAACCAAACGCCCCCTTATATTGATCATGTGCTGCAACTAGACCTGTCAAAAACTAACCAGACGCGAAAAACCGACCCTAACTAACCCGACCCGAAAAAACCCGGTTTTCTCAACCCGGACCCGAAAGCGACCCGAACCCGAAAATGACCCGAATGTCTAGGTCATAACCCGACCCGACTCGGAAATTAATTGCGCAAAATATATATTATAATAGTAAAAATAAAAAAGAAATTAAAAAATATTAATTAAATATTATTAATTGATTAATTGAGACATATAAGGACACAACTATAATTAAAATATTATTATTATATAATACAATGCATAAAATGCTTGTAAAATAGTAATAAAATAATAATTTGATGATATTAAATATCGAGAAAAAAAAGGCGCGAGCATGTATATTTGACCCGTTGGTCAACCCGTAACCCGACCCGAACCTATATTAACGCGCGTATAGTCGACCCGTATTTGACCCGACCAGTAGTGACCCGAAATTCGCTCGCCCGACCCGTTTGACTGGTCTAGCTGCAGCGTTTAGACTTTAGCGATGAAATTATCATCCCTCCCCAAAGGTCCCTATCCCTCCAAACCCCACCTCACCATTGTAGGCAGATTGAGAAACACGTTCTTATCTAGTTATCTGTAGTTTATACATACAGTACTGCTTAAGAAGTGGTGTTACAATTCTTTCAAATCTACACAAGTCAAGTGGAAGCTAAAATGAGATAAGCACAACTGCACAAGTACAGTCTCTAAGAATACGGCCATTTTGATATGATGTACGCCCGTTGTTTATCCTATTCGATCATTCTTATCCAATTTCCACCCATAGTAGATTCGAATCTCGTTTACGGGTTTTGCCCAACCCAACACCCCACTTGTCCCCTTCCTCTAGTACCGTATTGCTTAAAGATCAGTCCAAGATACGTAGTCAATTATTAGTACACCACGTCGTGTAACCACGTACATCCGACTCAGCAACAGCGCACACTTCAACAACTTATCAGCTTATCTCCTTCACACCATTAATGCTATGTCTTGACTTTAAAGTTTAAATTCTACAAGATGATAGGGTGACCGGTATGGTTGGCCCTCCATAAATCTGATCCGGTTTAAAGAAAATTGACTGAAACGTGGTATGAGTTACCCTTTGTTAAAGAGTCAACTAAATCAAAAATCTAGATTGATAGTTAGGGCCCAAACAATGACTTTATACTTTAACACTCCCCTAGCGTAATTGTATTTTGGGCATGAAACGTGGACTACTTACCAATCTACAGACGACGACTTGTGTTTGACTTGCACTTGATTGAAGAGTGAGTTACGAGAGTTTGAACTTGAGACCCCATGATTGAGGCTCTGACTAATTTAGACGTTAAGTTCGAATTGATCTTAGTAGATCTGAATTTAGCTGGGTCAAATGAAATATGAAAAAGTTTATAAATTTACAACTAAGCTACTCCACTTGAAATTGCCAAGTGAAAAATAGATTTTGAATGTTTCAATGTTATAGAAGTCTGTTTTGACAAAAGTATAAAACTTCTCGGTGAGAAATACTACATCACAATAACCCAATCCTCACATGATCTTACTTACTCGTATCGAATCTAATCTGAGTATAACAAGTCAAGAAAACAACTGAAAGAAACCCGACAATTAAAGCTGAGCCAACCCATTTCGTGATCACTACGGAGGGTGGCGTTTTGGATTCACCTCGAAATTCAGAGCTAACACTCCTGCAATGGCGGAACTAATGGCTATAAGGGAAGGGATGGTGATCGCTATGGAACAAGATTTGCAGAATGTTCATTTTGAAACTGATGCTCTGCTGATCAAATGCATGTTGGATGCCCCCCATGCTGCTGAGAACCACCCGCTGAGGTCTCTTGCGGATGATGTTTGGGGACTGCTCAAGCAAAATCCAAGCTTTTCCATTGAGCACACCAAGAGGGAGGCAAATCAAGTCGCCCACAGTCTAGCCAAGCATGCTCTCACTTTGGCTAATAGACGTACTATACATCTCTCTATCCCCATTTGTGTCAGGTCCCTCTACAATGGAGATCAGAGGCGTGCTTAAGGGGGAGACTTTGTAGATGTTGTACTGTTTCTGTTTGTTGTAACTTTTATGTCTCCTTTCTTCTGTTTTTAGCGGACTTTCTTTGCTTTTCTAGCTGGGCTTGTAATCCTCTCTAGGATGTACTGACTTTGTTCCGTTTCTAATGCATTCCTCTTTCCTAAAAAAAAAAAAAAAAAAAAAAAAAAAACCTAATTAAGACCTCAAAAAAAAAAAAACATCAACCTAATTAACATGATACAATATGGCTCACCCATTGCTAGCCCTAGGGTTGAGCATAGTTCATTTCTGTTCAATTAGTCGAAATCTAGAACAAATATATATTTCAGTTGGATACTTAAATGTACTTTATAAAAAAAAAAAAAAAAAAAAAAAAAAAAAAAAAAAAAAAACTTAAGGATAAAGAATTGTTCATATTAAACTTTACCGACTACCGGTACCTTATAGTTTGAGTCTTGCTTTTTACACTATTAAAGTGTACATTATACTGCTAGTGTGTTACACGACTCAATTAGTCAATTCCTAGCCCAACAACACCGTACAATACAACACAATAAAAATCGACTTATCCGCTTATCAACCGTCCAACTACAGATCAACGGTCAGATCAACCTTTCATCCCTGCCCCACTTTTGCGCGGCGTCTCACCAACGTATACAACACACTTCTTCCTTTAACCCTTCCTACTCGCTACATATCTCCTCACATTCCCAAATTCCACCCAAAAAAATTCCCCAATACATTTTCTCTCTCCTCCCTTCCCATGGCTTCCTTCCACCTTCACTCCCTCCTCCTCTTCACCCTCCTTCTCTTACAATCCTCACTTTCTCTCTCCTCCTCCGCCATTGTTCTTCCTCTAACAAAAGACCCACAAACTAACCAACACTTGACGCGTATCTTTCACACTTCTCAACTTCTCCCCACCAACCTTGTTCTAGATCTAAACTCCCCATTTCTATGGCTTGGTATTTCCTCCAATACCAACTCCCCCATCCTCCGCCGTTCGATCCAGTGCTCTGCTTCTGGGTTAGACCAATCTGGGCCGTCGGATGAAGTATGTAAGTTCCCACTGAAGAACCCAGTAACAGGGGATATTGCATCAGGGGAGCTTGTACAAGATGTTATTTCCGTCAACAATCAAATCTCAGCCGTTGATCAAATCCTCCTCCACGGTTCTGCGCCGTCGATTTTGCTGACTGGGTTAGCGGGGTCTGCTAAGGGCGTGTTTGGTTTGGGGAGGAATAGAGTTGGTGTTGTTGAGCAAGTTTCTCATTTTTCTGGCTTATCCAAGAAGTTTTCACTATGTTTGTCTTCTACAAATGGGATGATTTTATTTGGTGAGAATCAACCAAACAAGGTCTTAAACTCCATGGTTTACACCCCAATTTTAAGGGGTAATAATAATAATGGAGTAGATATAGATTCATACAATATAAATCTCAAATCATTGAAAATCCAACACAAGAAGCTTCCTTTTGACGATTTCTCAACAATTCGAATTACAACAATTGCTCCATACACACTAATGGAGAGCAAGTTGTACGGGGAGTTTGTTATCGGTTTTGCGGCCGCGGCCGAGGCGTTGAACATGGTGAGGGAACACCCAGTTGGGCGATTTGAGTTGTGTTATAAGGCTAATGGGAGTGGAAAGGTGCCATTGATTGATTTGGTGTTGCAAAGTGAGATGGTGAAGTGGAGAATACATGGGCATAATTCAATGGTGAAGGTTAATGATGAGGTTGCGTGTTTAGGAATTTTGGATGGAGGTGTTGATTTAGGTGCTTCAATTGTGTTGGGAAGTTATCAATTGGAAGATAATTTGTTGGAGTTTGATTTTGGAAGTTCTATGCTTGGGTTTAGTTCTTCTTTGATTGGGAAAGGTACTAGTTGTTCAAATTTGAGTTTGGCTTCCTTGCACAAAGATGTGCAATCCTCGTAAAATGCACTATGCAACACCGCAGCACATCAAGGGCGAGAGGCGTTTTATCCCCGCAATAATAGAACCGGGTTTTAAAGCATTTCCTTAAGCTCGAGTATAGTATCGTGTTACACCTAGCAATACTCGAGAACTTGTGTAAATTTTTTAAGTTTTCTTGGTTTTTTTTTGGGAAGGTTGACGGGTAGGTAATTTGGAGTAACGGAGTAGTAACAATTTTGACTGTGTAGTAAGAGCAGGAATATGCTAATGGCATAATCCAATGTCTTTGTGTAAATGAGAAGTTATTCCACGAGTGACAAGTATGGAAAAGAATGATAACATAAAGTTTGCCATGTTTGGTCTACATACAATTGTATCTTTTCTGATCACTCTTAAACTTCATTTTAATTACTACGAAGTACATGTTTGATTAATTGAAAGAAAAATAAGCAAGGGCAAATCAAGTGAGGAGATTGAGCGAAAGACAGCTAGAAAATTAACTTATGACATGATCTACAATAGTCCGAATAAATATACATTACTGTACATTGTACAATTATACTTGTGCTTAGAGCTGGCAACCTTGACCCGACCCGAGCGACCCGACCCGACTCACCCGAAAACCCGACCCGATTGGACCCGAAATTGTGATCACCCGAACCCGACTCGACCCGACCCGACAACGACTCATGACCCGATACAACCAGATAATGTCCAACCCGACAATGAACCGACCCGACCCGTAGTGACCCGTTATCCGACAATGACCCGACCCGTTTGATGACCCGATAATAATTAAACTTAATAATGATCCAAATTAAAACAATTTAGTATGCATATTGATAGTTTTAACTTACTAAATAAATAAATTCCCCTAATTATGCCAAAAAACCAAAAAATATTAACCAAAACTTGAAATGACAGGGATTAATAACCATCAGTAACTAAACCCGATTATGACCCGACCCAAAACCGACCCGACCCGACACAAAATTTACCCGACATGACTCGAACCGAAAGCGACCCGAGTCAAAACCGACCCGACCCGAAAGTTCATCTCGACTGGCCAAGACCCAAACCCGATATGACCCGACCCGCCTCAACCCGACCCAAAACCGACCCGACCCGCCCGATTGCCAGCTCTACTTGTGCTTATAGAAAAACAATATCGCCTTTGTGTTTTTTTAAAATTAGGCTCCCACTCGGAAATAATTGATTCGTTTTATTTTTTTCCTTCTTCTTATATTACTACTAGCTTTTTACCCGTGCAAAATTGCACGGGCGGCCCGATTACATTACACTTTTTTTTTCTTATTCAAATTAAACTAAATTTTATAGGTGTAAATTAATATAATATGATTTGCTTTGTATAACTTTAATATAAGGAATATAAATTACGGTGTAACTTTCTTTGAACGGAATGAACATGTCAATTGTGCTTATTCGTTATAACTGTTAGTAAATGATTTTATATTCACATCGACCGTATTTGTCCCTAGATTAGTTTTAACACAAAATCTCATAAAAGGCGGTCTCTCAATAACTTATCGAGAGACCATTATACTGTGTTATAATTGGATTTCATTAAACAGCCCGTGTATTTTACCCGTGCAAAACTGTTTAGTATGAATATTAAATTGAACGTCGAAATTAAAAAAAAAAAATTATTTTAGTTTTATATCACGCGCTTTTATGTGACATGAACCCACTTATATTATGATAAATAAACTTTATTAACTCGCGCCCGTTTTAAATCTCATATGTTACGGGTTTTATGTGTCATGAACCCATTTTTCATGACACAAAACTCATATTGACTTGCACCCGTTTTGACACTCATATGTTTAATTTCATTATTATCTATATGTCGTTATTATGTGTCATGAATAACCCTTTGTTTAATACACATAACCTTACTGACTCACACCGTTTATGCTGCCGAAAAGAAACTAACAAAGACATGGAAGACCCACATGTTCATCAAAACTAATCCGAGGAACTTCAGATTATGCATCATAATATCAAGACAATCACTAATTATCAAACAAATTAACATTAGCAAATCCGATCGGTTAATCAAATGGTTAAGTAACATGGTTAATCAGTATGTCATAGCATATTAAAAGAAGGAAAAGTTTGATTAATCGATCAATCAAGAGACAGGGTAACCAAAATCGCTCATTGTTACTACAGAGTAATGCACGTGAAAAAAAAAAATTAGTACACCAAGTCACCAACCATGGTAATAGAAATTTAGAACTCCAGTTGACTAATGTTAGAGCTGTGGGATTATAACCTAGCCAAATAGTCATAGAAGATACAAATAATTCATTTAAAAAACCGTAAGTGATTGTTAACCCCATAATTTGATGAGATAGACCGAGCGGTGGAACTTTAGCAGTAAGAGGGGGGTGATTAACATTGGATTGTTGATCGATTTCCAATGAAATGTTGTGTACCAGTTTGTGAATTTACATTATTGTTCATGTGTATAGTAGAACGAAAGAGAGCAAAGTGCAATAGTGCATAAACACCAAGGGTTATGCCTCCTTTTTATAGTAGCAGGGTATTGAAGAACCAAGATGGTAAGGGTATATTTAATTATCTCCTACTATTTTTTACATTTCATACCGGCAGGAAAATTGTTATCACATTTCATTGTATATATTGTGCCTAAATTGTGTCTATATTGAGATATAGTTTCCTTTCCTATAAGATTTCGGTAGATTTAACCTTAATTTAGGAGATTATAATATCGCCCTAATCAAGAAAATCCGTGCTATATCATGCCATAAATTATTCTTAGACGTTTTTTTTTTTCTAGGATTAGCTATATTCTTATAACATTTTCGTTTGAAAACGCTCTAATTGAGGAGATTATGATTTTTGTTAAAATTTTCAGCTTTTTTTTATGCCACCCATTTGATTTAATTCCGTTTTTAAGAAATTCTGCCATAAATCATGCCCATATTATCGACCATAGTAGCTTTTTATTGCGATTTCCGTTTTTAGAAAATTAACTTTAAAAGAAATCAGTCACAGATTAATATCCTTTATATATAGTTTTGTTAATAAATGAATCAATAAGATTCAATTGCCGTAGTGGTTGAGCTGTTATAATATAACTTTGAGGTTACATGTTCAAACCTTCGTAGCCTCATTTTTTCAGAATTTAATATATGGCAGGTGATAAGGTGGCAATGACATCAGCAAATGACATCATCGCTGATGTAGACACAAAAAATTGCACAAGATGTTTTGCCTATTAATTAATATAATATTGGTTTTTAAGTAACGATTATCAATTGAAATTAAAACCTTTTAAATAAGGATGGATGTCATTTTAAGGAATCTAGTGCAGTCAGTGTTATACTCTCTCACTTGTCAAAAGAAAACAAAACGTTCTCTCCATATCATTTAATCCTTACTTCAAATCAGGGGCGGATTCAGCGGGCCGGCACGGGGGACAAGTGATCCCCAATTAATTCTAACAATGTTGATATATGTATTAGAGAGTTTCACTAATTATCACAAACTATGAATAGCTGAGCTGGTACTGAGCCCACTATTTTATAGACTCCACTAGAGTTTGAATCCTGTCCCTGACTTTTCATAGCTTTCAATTTTTACTAGCTTTTTACCCGTGCAAAATTGCACGGGCGGCCCGATTACATTACATTGTTTTTTCTTATTCAAATTAAACTAAATTTTATACGTGTAAATTAATATAATATGATTTGCTTTGTATAACTTTAATATAAGGAATAAAAATTACGGTGTAACTTGCTTTGAATGGAATGAACATGTCAATTGTGCTTATTCGTTATAACTGTTAGTAAATCAAATTATATTCACCTCGACCGTATTTGTCCTTAGATTAGTTTTAACACAAAGTCTCATAAAAGGCGGTCTCTCAATAACTTATCGAGAGACCATTATACTGTGTTATAATTGAATTTCATTAAACAGCCCGTGCATTTTACCCGTGCAAAACTGTTTAGTATGAATACTAAATTAAACGTCGAAATTTAAAAAAAAATATTTTACTTTTATATCACGCGCTTTTATGTGACATGAACCCACTTATATTATGATAAATAAACTGTATTAACTCGCGCCCGTTTTAAACCTCATATGTTACGGGTTTTATGTGTCATGAACCCGTTTTTCATGACACAAAACTCATGTTGACTTGCACCCGTTTTGACCCTCATATGTTTAATTTCATTATTACCTATATGTCGCTATTATGTGTCATGAATAACCCTTTGTTTAATATACATAACCTTACTGACTCACACTCGTTTATGCTGCCGAAAAGGAAGTAACAAAGACATGGAAGACCCACATGTTCATCAAAGCTAATCCGAGGAACTTATATCCTTAAAAATCAGATTATGTATCATAATATCAAGACAATCACTAATTATCAAACAAATTAACCTTAGCAAATCCGATCGTTAATCAAATGGTTAAGTGACATGGTTAATCAGTATGTCATAACATATTAAAAGAAGGAAAAGTTTGATTCAATCAATCAAGAGACAGGGTAAGCAAAATCGCTCATTGTTACTACAGAGTAATGCACGTGAAAAAAAATTAGTACACTAACCATGGTAATAGAAATTTAGAACTCCAGTTAACTAATGTTAGAGCTGTGGGATTATAACCTGGCCAAATAGTCATAGAAGATACAAATAATTCATTTAAAAAATCGTAAGAGATTATGATTTTTGTTAAAATTTTCACCGTTTTTTTTTATGCCACCCATTTGATTTAATTCTGTTTTTAAGAAATTCTGCCATAAATCATGCCCATATTATCGATCATAGTAGCTTTTTATTGCGATTTCCGTTTTTAGCTAATTAATTTTAATAGAAATCAGTTACAGATTAATATCCTTTATATATAGTTTTGTTAATAAATGAATCAATAAGATCAATTGCCGTAGTGGTTGAGCTGTTATAATATAACTTTGAGGTTATAGGTTCAAACCTTCATAGCCTCATTTTTTCAGAATTTAATATATGGCAGGTGATGAGGTGGCGATGACATCAGCAAATGACATCATCGCTGATGTGGACGCAAAAAATTGCACAAGATGTTTTGCCTATTAATTAATATAACTAGTTTAATGACCCGTGCAAAATTGCACGGGCTGTTGTAGTAGACAGTTATATTGCAATCATTTTTGTAGTACACAATTATATACATAACACTTAAAAGATATTATAAACCAATATCGTTTTAATAAACATATTATTAGTGTAGTGATTTGTAAAAGGATGTCTTAACCCAAAAATAAAGAAATGCAATCTATAAATTAAAATAAACAAATACAGGCGCAATCCCTTTAAAAATAAAAGGGAATACAATTGCCCCTTGCAATAATGTTTCCTTTTTTTATAAAGTAATTAAACAGACGGTTCAAATCATCACGCTTTCCACCAAAACAGACTCGTCTTCTTCCCCAAAGATTATTCCCCTTGGTATTAGACTCCTACAATATTGTAAGGCCTCTCATTCTAAACAGTTTTAGGGAAATGTGATACATAACGACATGAATAATGGTAATCATTCTATTTTCACATGATGTGTGTGTAACGATTTAAGTCATTTTACGTTAATCAATATCCTTAGAAGCCGACCAGGTACAATAAAGTATTGTACACTATGAAAGCGGATACATGATAGTTATGTAAGCAAAATATTCCATCTTCATCTTCTCCCACCTCATATGCGAAGATCAACTTGTGAAGGGAGATTTTTTGAGCTAATAACACGCGAAATTAAACCTCACAACAATTTCAGTTGCCCGCTATTTTGAGTTATTAGTAACTTGTTTTTCCCATAAAATTTCATAACTTGTGACTTGAAGTGACCCATGTATGTTACCTCAAACTCGATCCAAACGGTTGATAAAATTTGGCCCTTAATTAACACAAATATCTCGAAATTTATAGCAAACCCTTATTCCTTTAATATCTAGGTTATGAACCCGCTATTATTGGGTTAATGGACCAGTTTTCTAATATCTGTAAACTGTATTCACCCGAACGTATTTTAATACACATACTTCTAGGTAGAGCTGACAACCTTGACCCGACCCGACCCGATTGGACCTGAAATTGTGATCACCCGAACCCGACTCGACCCGACCCGATAACGACCCATGACCCGATAAAACCCGATAATGTCCAACACGACAATGACCCGACCCGTTTGATGACTCGATAATAATTAAGCTTAATAATGATCCAAATTAAAACAATTTAGTATTCATATTGATGGTTTTAACTTACTAACTAAATAAATTCCCCTAATTGTGCCAAAAAACCAAAAAATATTAACCAAAACTTGAAAGGACGCGGATTAATAACCATCAGTAACTAAACCCGATTATGACCCGACCCAAAACCGACACAAAATTTACCCGACATGACTCGAACCGAAAGCAACCCGAGTCTAAACCGACCCGACCCAAAAGTTCATCTCGACCCGTCAAGACCCGAACCCGATATGACCCGACCCGCCTCGACCCGCCCGATTGCCAACTCTACTTCTAGGTCTAATTTGAGCAGACCTTTTGCTCCGTAATTAAGTTATGAAATTTAGTCTTATTCAGTTTTATGGTCGGTGACCCCTTTTTTGAGTTATAAATGTTTGGGTCGTCATTAAGTCACTTTTATAGTGACCCGGTTTTTTGAGTTATGAACCTGCCATTTTTAGGTCATTACTCAGTTCACCCCTAATTAAAAGTGGGTAAAAATGTATGCATGGTTTGAGAAACTGTTTATCTGAATCCTGAAAAAACACCCCTAGCCAGTTTCATTACGTAAATGTATTTTTGATAATCTAACGAAATTAACTCTTACGTACATATATTAGTGATGACTCTTTTTTATATTATATGTTTTATTATTTGAATATAGGTTATGTGTATTTGAATCAGGAAATAATAATATGTTATTAGATGTACATAAAAAAATACCTGACACTAAGTTAAACATGTAAAAGAAATTCCAAAACACAAATTCGCTTTTTATGACCTGTGACCCGCTATTGTTGAGTAATAATCCTATTTTTATGTTACAATGAGGGAGTGAACCATATTAAACGGGTTCAGATCCCCTGGAGTTATTTTTTCATAGAGTTGGTAGAGTTTACTATAAACGGAAAATATAATTGAAAGTATTTTTATGAAAATAAGAGATAAATACACATGGTAGAGTTAATTTGCCTTTTTAAGTAAACTCTACCGTGTAGAGTTATTTTTCAACTCCAGGGGATCTCAATCCATATTGAACATACCAAATGTGTTTTGACACACATAATTTTAAAAATAAGGAATAAATCCACATTATAGGGTTTCCATTTTGAGTAAACTCTACAATGTAGAATTATTTTTCAACTCCAGGGGATCTCAATCCTTTTATAATACACCATGAGTTATATTTGTGATTTGTGTAAGCAAATTAACCCTGAAGGCCTGAGTCAACCCTACTAACACTTTTTGGTTCAAGAACCCGTGAATTTTCGAATTATGACTCGTCAGTATTGACTCCAACCCATTTAGACGGCCCTCTCTTAATTAAAAATTGACGTATACCGATTCATTTGGATCGGTAATGAAATTTGATTAAGCAATTAACAATTATAAAATTATATGCTATCTTATGGCCAAGAGCAGCATCACGATTCACGAGTGTGTTTAAGTTCACCATTTACCGTCTTTGGTTTTTAAACAAAGAGTCAACTACTTCCTTGCAAATACCAAATTTATTCGTGAAAATGTTATCATGGTAGTGTCCCTTGTGGGATTGATGTCTCGTTGTTGCAGCATATTGATACTTTGATAGGAAAGGATATAATGTGTAAGAAAATTAAATCATGCACCAATCAGATAAACTAAAGAAAGATGCACATGGAAAATCGAAACCAAGATGAATACTTGTGATATGTATATTCTTAGTTCCATACTATCTTTAATTATTTTCACAAAAAGAATTACATTCCATATCACATAGACATAGGAGTGAAATCATCTTCTTTGCATCATTGCTACTTTGATCCAATCCGGCCTCCAAAAACGGCATAACACGGCTGCTAGTAGATCACCAGCATCCTTGTATACATCAAAGTCATTTTGGTAGAAACACCGAAAGTGAGAAAGGTTGAACTAATGGACTCCCTACCTTAATTCAAACATAAGGAGGAGTAATCAAAGATAATTAGAAATATTGAGGACCCCCTTGATACCTCTCACTTTCGGTGTTTCAGGCCTGCATCTATCAACTGTACTGTAATAATTTACGCCATTTGAGTACTTGACCTTGGCGAAATAATTAACCTCCGAAATTGTATAACGCTGTAAAATATTTTCTTATACTGACGTATAATATGCCCTCCGACTAAGATTGTGCATCTCACTCTTTAGAGTTGAATAGCGAGGTTATAGTCAATTCTTCGTCTTACTTCTTTTTTGTATGTGAACTTGTAAACAAATATTTTTTTTTGTAATCAATTAATAATGTTAAAAGACTAACAGTAAATCAAATGTAGTAATAATGTCTACAAAAACGGTCAAGCGCTCATCAGACCATGAATTAATAAGTTTGTGCGCGAGAAAACGAAATCAAAGGACGCTTGTATATGTACCTCATACTCTAGGTCAAGCATCTTCTTGTTCCTCGATCTGATGACAATCTGACATTTGTTTTCTCCCCGGAAATTGCATCGATCGAACTTTGGTCAACATACTGGACATAGCAGAAATTAATTCGACGACTAATAACACCCATGAACATATAGCAAATCAATTTTAACAGATAAGCTGCACATACATAAAAAATTTCGCACAAGATAAATTAAATATCAAAGAGACAATTAGATTCAGAACGTGAGCATTATTCATCATTCATCAATGTTGATCATCCTATCAACAATAAATGAGATTAACTACAAAGATAAAAACTTTTCACAAATAAATTAAACCTGGGAAATGTCACATGTGTTGAAATGTATTTGAAATGTCATTCGATCATCACCCCTAGCTCGCGTCATACATGGTATGCTGCAAATAACAGCAAAAATATTAGTTGCACACCTAAAATGTTGCAAAAGAACAGATAAACCACGGAGCTAGGTGGCTAGGTGAAAACTAAATTTAAATATGCTACGATGATAGAGGAGCTCATTTAGGATGCGATAAATATATGGCGAATTAATATATGAACAATATCTCTCTTTTTTTTAGGGAAATGAAGAATATCTCTTAGTTAATATTAAATGATGGATATATTTTTTTTCTAACACAAATTAAAGATATTAGGAAACAGTATATTCTTTCGAATTACAGTTGCCTTATTTATAGGAATCAAATTATTATACATTAGGCAAATACATTTTTGAACCGTGATATGTGTAATGTGTCATTGTAGTCTTAAATTTAGATCTATAATATAAAAAATATATGATTGCGAGTTTATTATCTTTATAATATTGCCCGTGCAAATTAAGATTCTATCAATATGTTCTTATCGATAATTATGCTTTTTAGGGTAAACTAGTTTGCATACCCGTGCCACGCCCGGACTATATATTTATATTGTTTATACACGTTCTAATAAAAAAAAATGGTGCCTTATTTTGCTCTAATAAATTACCATAATGATTAATTTCCATAAATTAGCTAATATTATATTACTCTATAATAATTTATTACCATATCCTAACCGATAATTGTATTCCATGCTATTTTTATAATCTATCCAATTAATATATGATAATTTATTACCATATTCTAACCGATAATTGTATTTTAATGCTATTTTAATGTTCTATCCAATTAATGTATGCCAAGTGTCGTCGTAAGAAAGACTTGGTTTCAGGTTTTAATATATAGTATTAGATAGCAAAATCTTATAATGTGGGTATTAATTACTGTACAATTTAAAAGATTTTTAATTCCGTTTTTAAGAAATTTTATAATTCCATTTTTAAGAAATTTTGCCGTAAATTTTGGCCAATAAATAACCCGCAGAATATGGAATGATTTTCAAAGATTTCGAATGATTTTATATAAGGAAGGACCATTATATCGAATAGTTTTATTGCCGTAAATAGCAGTCGATGACATCAGGTATGACATGGCGCTGATGTCAACGCTGATGTGGACGGCCTGAGAGGGCTGCAAATGCACCACTTAATATATTACTAGTTTATTGACCCGTGCAAAATTGCACGGGCTGTTATATAAAATTTGTATTAACTTATTTGTAAAATTAAAACTACGTTATAATAATCCAAATTCAGATTTTGATTATACTCATTTCCCTTGTTAGCGTCTAAAATAGAAAATAGGGTACCTAGTGTCGACTTAGGAAAAGCTCAATTGTTCCGATGACTCGACCACGTCTAACTATCCCCTATTCCCTCATCATGAACTTGCTCAATGACCCGTATTCTTATTTAACTAAACTACCACATATTTTTAGGACAAACCCTACATGGTCGTTGACCAAATTTTGAATCGTATTTAATAGAAAAGACAACTAAGACGAAACCAAGCTCTAAAATGGATTTAGAGATAAAAAGGCTAATAAACTAACTCAAAAGTTAATTTTACTTTATTAGATGCATATCCAACCCGATAAGTCTATAAAATTAGACATCCTTTTTATGGGTTCTGAACCCGTTTAGACTCACAAATATTGTTTGATCTAACCCATTGACTTGTAATTAAGACAAAACTAATAAGTTTTGAAGTCCGACATGTATGTTTACCGATTAGACCCATAAATAAGATAATGTTAGATTAACCCTGCAAAAATTGCACGGGTTTTGATAATAAGATATCATTGCTATGTGTATAGGCAATGTGTAGAAAAATTAAGAATGAAAATTGGTATTGTAACGTATTAAAATAGGAGACATGAACTTAGACATGTGTAAGATCTTTTGTTTTTTGAGCTATGCACCTGCTTTTATGGCGCGTAACCCGCTTTCTGGGTTATGACTCTGTTAACTTTGGGTCATGAACCCGTTTTTTATTACCCGTAGACTGTATTAACTCGAACCCATTTTGATACATATACTTTTGGGTTTAAATTTACCCAACCCATTGACCGTAATTGAGTTATAAAATTAGCTTTCTTGAATTTCATGGCTCAAACCTAAACCTGTTTGATAATACATATTTTTGGGTCATGACTTGCTTTTATGTCCCATGACCCAATTTCTTAGTAATGAACTCGATTTTTATGACTCGTAATATGTATTACCCCGAACTCGTTTTCATACACGTAATTTTGGGTGTAATCTCATCTTCCATCATTGACCCAATTTTACACATCTATGAAAAAAGTAAAACAAAATTGAGATTTACTTTGGCCATGATATTTGATCGAACCCGTTAACCGAATTTTAGACATATCTAAGGTAAAAGTAAAACGAAATTAAGATGAGGTGAAATTAAGATGAGATGACCCAATTGAGATTTACTTTGGCCATGATATTCTTTAAATCGAACCCGTTAACCCAATTTTGCACGGGTCAATGAACGAAATGAAGTGACTAAGTTCTCGTTTTAATATTCGTCATCAATGCAATTGTGTTATACTGTTATGGATTAAACTAATGGAAGAATAGTTAAGGTTTGTTGTGATATGAGGTGACCGCTAATGTGGACGACCTAGAATTTTGTTAAATCTAACCTTGAGATACAAATGGCACTATAAGGATTAGTTTTTTTTTTTTTTTTTGAGGTCACTATAAGGATTAGTTTGAAGCAAATCTCTTTTTGTATTAGGTTGATTAACGGTACAACATAGATCATACACATCTTTTTGCCAAACATTTCTCAATCTCTGTCTCCCTCCTCGGCCTCCTCACCCTCACTACCGTATGTGAGTGCTGATTATCGAGTAGTCATCGACCACCACCTGACCTCTTGACCTCCACTTGATTACACCCGGAACAGCCTATTTGTCCCTCAATTAGAAATTGCTCTTGTTTTTTGCTTTGTGTTGAATTTGCCGAACATGACAAATTATGTTTCTGAGTTGAAGGTGAAGATCGTCTCTACTTTTTTTTTTCTTGCTTGTTTTTTTTTTTGGTAACATATTAAGTCAACAATTTTGCTTGTTTTCAGAATTTATGTTACCAGGAAACTCTCAATAAAAAAAATGTTAGCTGGAAAAAATTATATTGATCGAGTATCGATTTCTCAGTATGTTTTAGTCAAACATAATCTGTGTAAGAGGCTAAGTCAGTAAAGAATTAGATGATCGAGGCCATGATTGATGAATCAATCAGTAAATTATGACTTTAAGATTCTTGATGGCTGCAATTCGAAGGCCGTGACAAATGTAAACAAAAGGGATCTTCTTCATCTATATATCAAACAAAAGAGAGATATAAAAAAATGATTACTTACAGCCGGCAACGTAGAGATATAAAATTGGAATAAAATATTAATTGAAGTTATGTAGTTTGACTCTTAAATTTAATCCTGAAAATAGTAGCATACAAAGACATTATTTACATTATCATAAATTTACATTATCGCGATAAGCCTAGAAACACAATCTTAATTTTTGATAACACCATTATCTGCAATCGATTTAGGAACTTCACATTTCTTCAAATAGATGTTTTTGGAACTTCACATGTGTTGAACTGTGTTTGATGTCATTCGATCATCACGCTTGGATTCTCATCATTTATACATGGTTTGCCTGCAAATTAAATAACAACAAATTTATTAGCTTTACGGCTAAACAGTTGCAAACGAACAAATAGAACGCGGAGCTATGTGAAAACTACGTGAAAATATGATGATTGAGGAGCTCAATGAGCATGCGATATATATATGACGATTTAAAATACGGAGGATATCTCTTGGTTTATAGTACAGGAAAGAAATATGTTTTTAAAAAGAAATTAAAATTATTAGGGAAGTTTATATCCTTTCAAATTATTCTTGCCTTATTTTTAGGAATCAAATTCATACAAATGAGAAAAATATATATTTGAGGCGTGATATGTGTCATGTCAAACAATTCAAATTATTTTTTCCTTTTAAATTCGTAATAAAGGTATTTCAATATTTTTTTTCTTTTTATAGGTAGATTTAATTTATATATGATTCTAGTAAATTTATTTATTTACGGAAACCGTTGTTTATTCAGTATATTACAGTGTGAATACAGTATACGGTATAAATTACCATTTAATCAAGGTAATTAATATCAATTACTTTTATTTTGCTACCTAAAATACTACATGTTGACGTCAGCTATGACGTGTCGATGATGTCACATCCTATGTGGACGGCCTAAAATGCTCCTAAATCTACCGCTATTGTATTTATACTAGTATATTGACCCGTGCAAAATTGCACGGGCTGTTATATGATATAGGTAGAAAATTCCTTTTTATACTCCAATATTTGATTATATATGTATTTTTATTGGCCAGATTAATAGCTATGTAGAAAATTTATAAAAAAAAAAAAATTGTTAGATCTGTCAAAAATTCAACTTATGTGGTAACTCGTCGGAATCCAACCCGTTTCGGGGTAATAAACATGTTTTCTATGACCCGTATCCCATATTGACCTGAACCCATTTTGACCCACATTTTTTTTGGGGTTAAACCTGATCCGATTGACCATTCACTAAGAAAAATTAAGATGGTTTAATCCAAACATGCATCAAAATTTATAATACAATAAATCAAAAACTTATTATAATTTTATGATGGTTTAGATTTAAACTTTTTAAATTATAAGTACGAATGAAATTTTGTTACGCCGAGTAAAATAGTGCTTTTTTACCCATACATAATTTGATCCAACTCGATATGGTCCAGTAACTTTTTTTACCTATGTCTGAACCAACCCGTATCTTCCCAGACCCGCTCATTAGACAGGGTGATACGATATACGTATAGCTGTTCATTATAGTTATATTAACTATAATTGTTTACTCATGAAAATAACAGTATTGTTATATGTACCCCCCTCGTGATATTCACACTAATTGTTGTTTTGTTCACCCGTATCAAAATTTCACATTTTAACAAATTAATATCTCAGCGTATAAGAGTGGGCACATGACACTAAACCTATCAAAAGTTTCAATCACCAACCTGATAACTCAACTTGATCTGACCCATCTTTTGGTATCCACGGCCCGTGTGACTTACACAGCTACACCCTTTATGACCAACACATTTTTCGATAAACCCCAACGTTGCCCATTAGGACATAAGCAAGACAAAATACAAATAAATTAAGCTCATAAATAATTATTATAAGAAACTTAAGTTCACAAAATAATTCAAGATATAGTTTTTAGTTTTATTATTGTTTGAGTATAATAATTTAAAGTCATTTATGTATGTATACTCCCATTTAATGTGTTCTTCCCATTTGATTTTGCACGGATACTATTGTAATCAATAACATGCTGCTGAAAATAAGAGTTGGAAAAAAAAACATTTTGCAATCGACAACCCGTGCAACTTTGTTGAGTCAAATAACTAAATATGTTAAAAGAGGTATTTATTCTCATTTACTCTTCCTTGATTATAAAGAATTGATTCTTTTCATTATATATACTCCCTCCATTCAAATCCAAATGCCCCATTGACTTTGCAGTTTTTGACTTAGCATATTGTGGGCTACATATCAACCAAATGAATAACTTATTTGCTATAAACTTAAGGGGAATTTGGATAGGGCATTGCAGAATAGAGTATTTGCTAATTTTTACACTAAGTGAACATTTCATTTGATTTAGAGGTATGCCCAAATATGGCCCGTCAAAAACTGCAAAAAAAATGGGGCATTTGGATATGAATGGAGGGAGTAATTGATTGCAAAATCCCTACTCAATTATATATTTTCCTAAATTTGTGGTTTTATAGATTTTTTTCAGTAATTTTTTTATTTATCCCGTATATGATATATTGGAATATTCTGATTTACCAAAAGGTAGATGTCTTTCATAAAAGTAATGTAATTTTCTGCGAATGTAAAAGATAATGGTTAAAGTTGGGTCTCGAGCTCGTAAAAGTCATAGGGGTATTTGAGTTGAATAGTGGAAGTGATACTTAAGATGAAAACTAAAAACTAAACCGTTATAAAAAGTGACCCGTGCATGGTAGTAGCTTTAATATTAATGAACTACCAAAACGAATGGCGGGTAAGTTGTGCATTTGGTCGTTTAAAACCTATTTAAATAGGTTGGCAAGTTGGATTCAGGTCACCCGTCTATAAGGTATGTTGGGTTTAGATACAACTTCTTGACCCATTTAGTAAACATGTCGGATTCAGGTTACAGAATATCCAGCCTGATTATATGCTGTGCTATCGACCTTACCCATCCCAACCTGGTTGCCGGGTTTAGATGTCAGAAAGTTATAACATTATTTTTGTGTGACTAACAAAACACTGGTTTTCCTTTTTTATAAGTTGTAAAATTTACAATAGGACAAAGCTTATATGAAGTACAATGACCGTGGAAAGCTGTACCATTTGTGATGAGCATCTTTGAGAAATATGATGATAAAAGGTTATTTGCGGAATGGTTTGTGGAAAACATTCCATATTGGATAAGGTTAGATACATATTTCCGCAAAGATTGCTTCAGACTTAGGCCAACTGTAATCAAGCGTTAAAGTATACTATTGGCGATTGTTTACAAATATACCATTATAATTTCGGTCAAAATATTTGTGTTCCTTACACATAAATGTGATTTATATTAAGCAATTAAACCTTGTCTACATATATAGGTCGATACCGTAACTATTATAAACGTCACTCTTTAAAAAGGATGCTTTGGATAAGACTTAAGCGTGATTGAAATTACCGCTTGGTCGAATTCCGACATTTATTAAAGTTGTTACACGTGTGCGTTCAAAACTGGTTGATAATGTGTTGCTACAAATCTAGTGAAGTAGATTGGCAATAGTTTGGAACTGATTTGCTAATTAGACCATATTTAAAGACAAATATTAGTAATCGTGTAGTATTGTTAATGACGTTAATTACAAAATGAGTATTAATATGCTATGACATCAAAAGATTAGTAGACAAAGTCTGAAAAATCACTGCCATGATGTTGTTCTCCTCCTTCTGGCGGTACTTGTAGATTCTCATTGTTGAGAAATCTATGTAGGGCAATAGGGCATTCAAATATATAAAGCAACGTAATGCTCGAAATTTTGAACATAATACAGAACATCTAGAAAATTACCCCGTAATGATCTAAAAATACAAACTCACATTCTAACAAAGATTGCGTAGCTCATGCCTCAAGGTAAGGAAGCTAGGGATTCGTTTTGATAGCCTCACTAAAAATATAAATAAAAAACAAACTATGGTGGTTTTCAAACAGCATTCTAACCAATTAATCTAAAACCTAAAAATAAAGTCAAATTTTTTTGAAGAAGACTCTTAACTTTGTACAGTAAAATCAAACTTGGAGAAAGTCCATTTTTAAGTCACAAAATTTCCCTGCATTAAGATAGTAGTCAATAAATTAAATCACACTAATTTTTTTAATTGGAAATCCAGTCATGAAGACTAATTTCCTTCGCGTACTACAAAAGACAAACGTCGCCCCCCTTCGTGATTGCTACAAAACTACTCCAAAGTATCAATCAACCCTTCCAGTCTAAAGTTACATTGATTAATAACTTAATTGACAATAGATAGAAGAACAATTTTTTCAAACAATGGTTGATGTACGAAAGTTCAATTCATAGCAAGTCAACCAAAGGTATAGTGCATGCTTACCATGTCCATGAATGTAATCAATACGGATTTTGGAATGAAAGTCGTACTCCAAAGTTCTGCAACAAATAAGCTTGCAAATCAATGCATAATCAGGAATTCAGGATTAAGAAAAAAAACAAAGAGGAAATACGAAGGAAAAACGACGCAAAAATGCTGATTTTATATTCCTTGCTGATGATTTTATAAGTGTTGATATATTTCGTATAAGAAAAGATATTTTCTTATTTTTTTGTCCGAATATATTCCTTCCTAGATTAACTCTAAGTGGCCACATTTGTAGCTGATTTTATCGAATTTCTTGATTTCTTAGATATTAAATGAGGGAATAATGTACATTTTAACTTTTGACGTGTTAGAGATTTGATGCTTTTTGATTTAGGTATGAAAGAATTGCTGATTGCTAAATATACATTCTTTCTCCTAGATTATGGTCAAACACATATTCTTTCCTAAATGTTCATCAAAACGTTAGAATAGGCTATATTATTTCTTTAAAAAAATATCTTTTAAAATTAGGTAAAAATAGCTAAACATTCCTCCATAAAATCGTTCCTCCATTTTAAGAGTTATAATTATAATTATGGAAAGACTTGGTCAAACGTAGAGATATTATGCATTTTTTAAGGACGAAATCAAGTTTAATTTTCTGATTTCCTACATTTAAAGTTTTAAACTATGGCGGAAATATAGAAAAAAAATATTGATTGATTTGAAAATCAATGCGTAAATTACCCTGTTACATTAAATTACCGAAATCATAAGCCCTTTTCCATTTTTGAGCAGATTATTTATTTAAGGTTTACACGGACTCGTATTGTCTAAAAAAAATACTCGCACTTTAGATCCTTTATGATATTGCCAATAATAAAAATATTCTAGTAGAATTCCATTTTTGATTATTTTACGTGTGAGTGTAAATATGTAGGGTAAATGCAGTATAAATTATGGTTTGAATATTCTATACCATTATTTATTTTTAGTATTAGAACAATTTTAAAGATTTGATTCTGATTTGAAAACGGAATATGCCAATTCTATTACAAACGGAATATGATATAGATATTTTCTAAAAGGTTTGTTAATTGAAAGGTAAAAGATCAGGAAAATTACCTTAACATGGCTAAATCAATGATATTACCTCCAAATTAACAAAAAAATGCATGCAAATATTATTATTTTCATTGTTAAAATTTCACAAATACGCATATCATACTAAAAAAAGGTTATTTAGTTGATTTTACCTAGTATTCGTAACTTTAATTTACCCATTTTATGAACTCCAAAAATACACGCTGCGGTGAACGATTTTGTGCCCCCCAATTCCCCATATCCTGGCTTCGCCACTGCTTCAAATCGTCACAATTTATAACATTTTTCATTTTTCACCAGTTATATGAGGCAGGGAGTACTCGTTTTGTTGCCATTTTGTATTATAAAACCGCTAAACCATACAGTGAATGTAAATTTCTTTTAGATAAGAACAACAGAATATATGCGAATAATTTGAGTGATTCCTTTCTTTGTTAATGACAATTTGTCATAAACAATGACTGAGGAGTGAGGGGTCGTCTATGGAAAGTATGGGTTTTTGATAAAAAAAGAAAAACAAAAAAAGACTCTACTGATTGAAAGAAGCGTCCACCTATCAAATGAGGCCACTACAAACAGCAAAGCACAAGAAACACGTGAGTAAAATGTACACCGACACAGTGAGCGAATGGACACTAGTGCGGTTAGAGTACGCATTTCGTGTCACGAAAGGCCAGCACGAGCCCGACACGACACGAGGGTTGAGCAGATTGGCACGGCCTGTGGCATGGCTGGTTTGTCTTGTGCCATGGGTGTGAAATCGAATTCTGGCCGTGTCTTGCCATGGTCTAACACCAGGCACGCTGGTGCGTCACGCGGACTAGTATGCAATCGTCTCGCAAAGGCACGCATTCTTTTAGAAAAATCACGAAAATAAAGAGAAAAAAAAAAAAAAGTAAAAAGGTAGCAGTTAACATAGCGGGTCAACACCTTATGGCACGACGTGTCAGCATGCCACGAGTCGTACCAGAGTGAGGTTTTCGGCACGTCGACACGAGGAAAGTTCACTGCCAGTAGGTCATCTGGCACGTGTCCAAGTTGGCGGTGAGTCGGCAACTCTTTGGTGGCCACATGTCACAAACATGAAAAATGAAAGCAGAGAATGGCATTTCACAAAATTTGCTTGTTTACTATCATTAATGATCATCAAGCATGTTGATGATAAAAGTTGATCTTATGATTAGGAAACGAACATGCTACTGGTCTGGCACGGAAGCGTGGGAAGGGATCACCTTTATCTTCCCCTTCTCCAATGAATTGGGCCTCATTCCAACTCAGCTCCTGAATGGTGGTAGCCTGGTAGGACAAATATGCTTCATGACCCACATTTTAAAGAAAATTGGTTGATTATCATTTAACTATAAGAAAATTTTCAGTTGGCCCTCCTAGGATTTTGGTAGTTCCAATTGTAACGATCTTAAGAGCATCTCCAATGGCAAACTACAATCCTTGTAGTTTGTATTTACCATGTAGGAGCCATTTAGGAGAGAGGTAACTAAGCCAAACTACAATACTTTTTGTACAATGGGAAACCACAAGTAGTGTAGTTTCGGGTGGGATCCAATATTTTTCTTTATATATTTTTTAATTATTTTCATGTAGTGGAAATTATTTTTTTTATTTTTTTTATTTCTCAAGCAATGTTGCTTGGTGGAGCTACATGGCTTGCTAGGCTACAAGTTAAAAATGTAAAACAATGGGTAAGCAAATGACATCAGCAGCTTGCAAAGCCAAACTACAAGAAAAAACTTAGCATTGGAGATGCTCTAATGATCATGTTCAAGTTGTGTATCATTCAAGTCTAAAAACTGTCTAATATCGTGAAACATATTTATATCGCAACACAATTTTACGCTTAGTTCATTTTCCATCGTAATCTAATTTTTTTTTTAGGTCTTTCATAATCTAATCTTACTTAACCTCTAGTATATCAACAAACTGCTAACAACTAACAGCTACTAAAAATATCACGTGCTACTTAAACAGCTAACAGCTAACAGCTAACAGCTAACCAAACAGACCCTTAGTATTAATTTTTTGTTTTGAGTGCAATTACTAAACATTATTATTAATTTTACACAGATTCAAAATGATTTCGTCAAAACACGCATTAAACCTCAAGATTGTACTTGCACATATTCATCCAAAACGAACAATTAGATAACATTCTACGAAAAAGAAAGGAAATAAGGGACACTGTCACACTGAACTTGTTAATCCAGAAATGCTGCTAGCTGACTGTACGTGGCGAATTGGTGGTGTACGTGCCGTAGGAAGAGGAAAATCGTGGATGACGATGAGTCACTAGGCCAGGTTCCCACAAATCCATGTGCACCTTCTTTGTGATCCAGCTAAACCTGTTTCAAAGAGTACGGCGTACCAACCGCGTCACCGTATGCGCATTTTAGGCGCCCACATATTTGAAATGAATAACACTATTTGTATATATATATAGGGGCGTATACGGTCAGAAGTATAATTTCTGTCAGAAGTCAGAAGTAATCTCAGCCATTGATTTCACCTAACTCCACAAACTGAACTGCATAACTCCAGTCGCTTAACTCCATCAACTGTTACCAGTAACTCCAGTCACATAACTCCACCAACTGAAACTCGTAACTCCAGACGTCTAATTCCATTAATTAAATTGTATAACTCCAGTTATATTAGATTTCCACCAACTTCAACTAAAATCTCGCAACTCTAACATAACTCCACTAACTAAAACCCGTAACTCCGATAACTCCAACGTAACTCCCGATCCATCAACTAAAATACGTAACTCCAACTTTTCTCCAAACTTTAAAATCCGTAACTCCAATAACTCTAACTTAACTCCATCAACTAAAATACATAACTCCAATAATTAAACCTCGTAACTCCAATAACTCCAAATCTCCAACTTAACTCCACCAACTAAAACACGTAACTCCGACTTAACTACAATAATTAAAAACCGTAACTCCAATAACTCCAACAACAAAAATGCGTAACTCCAAATAACTTTATTAATTAAAAAACGTAACTCCAAATAACTCCAAAATTAAAACACGTAACTCCAAAACACGTAAATCCCAAAATTAAAAGTCGTTACTCCGAAAACTAAAAAATGAAAGAAAAAAAAACAGAAAAATGATTACCTCCATTTTCTCTCTCCTTCCACACCACCCAACCCTACCGACCACCCCTTCCACCGCCACTACAGCACCGTGTCCCCGCCCCCACTTCCACCTGAAACATCGCAATCGCCACCAATCTTGACCACAAACCGCCGAAGAATGAGGTACGGGCCTCCTGCCGCGACGCCACCATCCCCTCCTCCCTTATTTCCCCATCTTTCCTCTCCTCACTCGATTTCCGCGCGAAAAATGAGAGGCGGCGGCAGCTGTAACAAGAGCTCCGACATGGAAGCGTGCCGAGAAAGGTGAAGGTCGACGGCGGAGATCAGCCATGGCGGCAAGATCTGAAAAATCGAGGGTGAAAAGATGGAGAGAGAAGACGATTTGCGCGCGCGGTTAAGTGAAAGTGGAAGACGATCGGTGATGATCGAAGAATGCTCGCCGTCGTGTTGGAGAGTGACGGTGGGGCCGTCGTCGAAAAATGGTGGCGGCGCGGCTGGGCCGTACGGGAGCAGGGGCGGGGAGGGGAGAGCGGAGAGAGAAAATGTGAGGGAGTTAGAGTTGGTTAATTTTTATTTTAGTTTTTCTTTTATTGAAGTTTATAATCTGGACCATTAGATCATGGTGTGATGAATGGACGAGATTGCTTCTGACTTCTGACAAAATCATCACTTCTTACTGGATTTATTTCCTATATATATATATTTTTTTTGAAACAACACTATTTGTATATAGGATCTTTGTACTTTGTATATAATGCCTTCGTAATGGACTAACGGGTATCGATAAAGCTGTTACTCCCTATTCAATATCCACCGTAGGATTCGTGATGTTTTGTTAGATTTATTCGTATATTGAATTAACGCTAATAATTTAGAAAAACTAGTTTTTGCTCTCGTGAAATCACGGGTCTATTTTTGTTTTATTTCAAACAAAAATTATAGACTACTGTACTCGAATATCTATATGACCAACTTTGTAAGATCTAGCATTGTGTCACCTTCACCTTATTTGATATTGTATGATGAGCATAGTAAGAACATATCAGATTTAGAAAAATAGAGTCATTATATATATATAAATTAAAGCCAAATTCACTTAAAAATTAGTGAATAAGCCAAAAGTTATTCTACGATTAGCCCGAATGCGTATGGAAAATCAAATTTATCTGCTCTAGTCTATGTTTTTATTTCTCTAACTAAATATCTCAATGTGAACGAACAACTCGATCATACTTGATCGCACAGAGTTAATTAAGCTTAATAATACAAAAAAATTACAATAAATAATTTATGACATTCATAAAAATATACTCTGAAGATGACACGTAGGATTAGAAGATTTTTCATGTTAGCCTATTAATCTAATACTATATATTAAAACCTGAAACCAAGTCTTTCCTAGGTTGACACTTGGCGTACATTAATTGGATATAACATAAAAACAGCATTAAATACAATTGTCGGTTAGGATATGGTAATAAATAATCATACATTAATTGGATAGAATATAAAAATAACATTAAATACAATTATCGGTTAGCATATGGTAATAAATTATTATAGAGTAGTATAATATTAGCTAATTTATGGAAAATATTCATTATGTTAAATTTATGGAACAAAGACACGGCAATATTTTTTTATTATAAAACGGGTATAAACAATATAAATATATAACCCGAGCGTGACACGGGCATGCAAACTAGTATTCTTATATAGATGAATAGAGTAAAAGTTTAGGAAATTAGAGTAGTATAAAGTCTCTATTCTACAAGAACTTATATGAAAGCAAAAAAAGCCCCAAATCATTGATTTTGCGTAACTACTTTTAGATATGTATCCAGACATGTAGTACTCGTACTCTGTATCAGAATCTACCCCGCTTAGAATGAAATAGACATGGTGAAATATCACCCGAAATTTCATATAAGAATGACTAGCTTATATCACGGCCTTGCGCATTTGGCTAATTTAATAATCTAGGTAATTTGTTTTAAACATTTGACTAATTTTTTGCGTAATTGCGTAAACGTCACTCTATATGGGATTATGGGTACCCAAGTAACCCAACATGCATGGGACAAGTATGATCTTAATTACGCATGGACGGAAAAATAACTCCCTTAATTATCTAGCCAAAAAAAGAAAACTCCCTAAATTGCTACTTACGCTTTCTATATTTGTTATTGAATAATTCGGAATAATCACAATAATGTTACGCAATAACATGCATCATGTGCTTAAGGTATAGTACTCTAGCATTTGGCCTTATTAAATTGAGCATAAACATTCAGAATTCATTTATCCAAGCAACTAAAGATTTGACTTTGTGGGCAATGCAACTAGCTCTTTTCAGCTATATATGCAATCTTCGGACTTCGGATCCACATCCTAAGGCATATTGAACTTTCCATTGTACTACTAAACCATGGCATCTTCATTATCGTTTCACCACCTCCTACTCATATCCACAATATTGTGTATGTGCCTTAATCTCATTGTGGCCACTACCGCGACTTACAAACCATCTCAACCAAAAGCACTAGTCATACCTCTATCAAGAGACGGCGACACCCTCGAACGTATAATCAAAATCAACCAAAGAACTCCACCCGTAACGATACAATTTACCGTCGACCTTCAAGGCGAATTCTTATGGCTCGATTGCGACCAAATCACCAAATCCTCGACTAATAGACGAATCCATTGCGACTCCGCACGTTGCTCTTTAGCCAACTCCAATTGCAATTTACCCAACAAACCTTGCAAAAATCTCTCCTGCAACATTTCCCTTACAAACCCCGTCAAAAACCTCGTTGCCAAAGGCGATTTATACGGAGACGTGGTTCGAATCAACTCAACCGATGGCACAAACCCGGTCCGTGTCGTGTCTGTGCCGAGATTCTCCTACGGTTGCGGACACACCTCGTTATTACAAGGCTTAAGTAAGAACGTCAAAGGGATAGCAGGACTTGGAAGGACCAAACTCTCCCTACCTACACAATTCTCATCATATTTCAGATTCGTCAATAAATTCGCAATGTGCGTGTCTTCCACTTACGACGGAGTCATAATCTTCGGCGACAAGCCTTACAATCTCTTAGGCGGAACAGAGGCCTCGACCCTTCTTACTTACACTCCTCTTCTCACTAACCACGCGGCCCCATCCGCGTACTACATTGGCGTAACGTCCGTCAAAATCGGCCAAAACGACGTACAATTCGACAAGGCATTATTATCCATAAATTCGAAAGGAATTGGCGGAACTACGATTAGCACCGTAGCTCCTTACACTATTATGCATTCGTCAATCTACAAAGCTGTGATTAGCGAATTCGTTACGCAAATTGAGAAGCCGGCGGGAATTTTGCCTAAGAGGGTTAAGGCAATCGCGCCATTTAAGGTGTGTTACGAGATTGGGTCGTTACCGTTTACGAGACTCGGAGTAATCGCGCCGGATATAAACCTGGTGATGGGAAGTGAAAGTGTAGTGTGGTCAATCACGGGGACTAATTCGATGGTGAATGTTAATAGTATAGGTGCGTATTGTCTTGGTGTTGTGGATGGTGGCGTCAATGTGAAGGCAGCGATTGTGATCGGATCGTATCAGTTAGAGAATAATCTGCTGCAGTTTGATTTGGTGAAGTCTAGACTTGGGTTCACTAATTCATCTTTGCTGTTTACTAGGAATAGGTGTGACAGCTTTAATTTTACGTCTGCCTAGCTAGTGCTTTTTGATTATGATGTGCAATGTTACAATTGCTGCTTCCGTTAATTTAATCATATGGACTTCAGTAATGTTCACATTTTTGGTATCATTTAAATGCCATCATTTCTCTTGACAATGAACGAAATTTGAAAGGTCAACTTTTCATGATTTTGATGCTCTCGTTCATGCTGTCGTCTTACGAAATCTTCAAAGTCTGATATGAAAATGGTCACATATCATCTGACCAGATCTCTTATAAGCGAGGTAAATACAATAGATCTGATATGTAGTTTACGACATTTTACTGTTGAGAAGTTGTATTGCACTCCACTTTTCTTCAAAGGCATGTTGTGTTAGGACTGTATCTTCAAAGTCCATTAGCTATGGTTGCTGCAATATTTAGTTACTTGAAGAAGGAAGTTTTTATTATCATTGAAATTCAGCTTGGGAGAAATATAGCTAGGATGGTGGAGCAGATAGTGCGTGGTTGATGTTATTAAACAGGCCGGCCTTGATCTCAATTTGGCTGCAAACCATGAAGAATTATTGGCCCCATTGTGGTCTCGGGCCTGGAATAGCAGCATTCTTACAGCAGTCATTGGTCAGGACTGGGGCAATTGTGACGCAAAAAGACGCAGAGGTTTAGGTGTTAGTGCCAACGAATGTGTTGATGTCTTGGATGATACAGGATTACATCCCAAGTGTTATGCTCTCTCACAGGATATGGCGAAAGATATATACAAGGCAATTATTTTGGTTGATAGTCTGGATGATGATGATGTCAAGATGGCAATTGAAAATCTAAGAGAAAGACGGAATCACCAAGCGCTCTAAAATCTTTTTAGTGTTGAGTATTATGCCAGGGATCCAGATCCCATTTCTAAGATGGATACCTTGAATGCCATACAGCTGGAGTTGATATGAGGGTTCCAAGTGGCGTAAGCCCTATGAAGAACTCAACCAAGGCGAGGAGTTTTATCGATCTCCGGTGAGACCGATTTTACTCTTGGTGCAGGACAAATTGTTCAAGCTAGTGCAGGGTGTAACTTCAGAGTGCCATTTGTTTCATGGAATCAGGGTTAAGAGTTCAACTGGTATGCTTAACAGGGAGGATTTCTTCAGATGATTGGAGGGATTCTGGTTTGACTGAGAAGTTACAGGAGGGAGATCCTTAGGAATGATAAGTTGGAGAACAGAAATGGGATAGAATACTGCTTTCGCATTTTTTATGAGCATCATGGCACTTTGTTCTAACATACTTACAAAGCTCCAATCCCGATCAAATATATATTGCCCTATACCCTAAAGGGATTCAAATTCCGTTAAGAGGATGTTTAAGGATATATATTGACAGCCTTGTGGGCTGTACTGTGGTATATTTTCTCTGAGTCAATCTAATGCTCTGCTCCATGAGTCAATCTAATCAGTTGCTTTCTTGCAACTGGCGGTTCCTCTGGTAAATCAGGTAGCGCTAGTGGTAACTGGTAAAGATGGTGGACAAGCATCTGTCATGTGTTACGGATATGATCTTGTTTACATGCAAGGGAAAGCCATGCTTTATTGGCATCCAAACCCCATGCTGGTTTGTTCTGATAAGCAGCCTTATGCCTTTGGCTTCTATCTGTCAAAATGATAGAAGAATTGTACTCTTCTTGTTCAGTATTAATCTTGTTGTTGACGCTCTTAATGATGCAGGTTGGTACCTTGATCTTACCTAACGTGCAATGTGGTTTAATGACATCAACACTAGAATCAATCTTAGCTTTCAGCTGGTAACGTAAACTGGGTGGTGAACGCTACATGAATAAAATGCATCAGCTAGCAAGGAACACTAGGTACTTTGGATATTTTATTCAGGACTTGTAAGGAGGTTCATTATGTGATTAATGTGTTTATCACAAAGGGAAAAGTTGAAAGTCACCAAAGGGGTTAGTAATTGCGAGTTTAAAACGAAGTTAGGCGTAAGCATATGTTGGAGATGAGTCTATTATTCATGTTAACTTGGGTTGTAGACAATGGAAACGCTGATGCATTTTACGTCACTTAAAGTATTGAAAACTTGAAGGGTGTTTACAAGGAAATTAAACTGTATTGTGATGGAGGCTAATGATCTCAAAAGGTGATGAGACTTGAAATTTGAAATAAGACATGATCTTGGTTATTGTCTCAGTGAAGGGTTTTGTGTTTTTTTATTGCATTATTTCATATAAATGAAACTATTAGTTATTATTCAGTGATTATTTTAGATAGGGGACAATGCCCCTATGGATATTTTTTATATTGTATAATGTCATTGGACTGAGCTAAATGCTACTTGTTTGGTGTGTATGAGTTTATCTTTGTGGCCTTGATTTGTGTGCTTGAACACGTAAATCGACCTTGGCTAAGGGTTTTAAGTGACACAAGAGTAATGTCCACCTGGATCAGCCTTGGCGTGAATTGTGTCTTCCTCACTTTCTATTGGCGTGAATTTCAGTGAATTAACTATTATGGGATTACATGGTCATGAAATAGTTGGAAAAGTTGTGAATCTTGCACGTTTGTCCTTCCTCTCACTTGATGCGATTAATGTGTTTATTTTATATGAATTGTCGTTCCACTTGATTCAACTCTAGTGCTTGTGCAATTTATTTGATATTGTGCCCCGTGCACTTCTATTAGAAATACTTGGCTCCACTCATTTGTATATTGTTTATACATATACAAACACATGTATGAAAATTTGATATATTCATCTACTTTTCATTTTGGAAACTTGCTCAAGTTCGGTTAGATGTAATTTGGGATTAGATACCCTTTTTTTTTAAAGGTGAATCGTCTATAGCAGAGGAGTAGGAGTTATGGAGATATGATATGTTCAAGAAATTGGGTTGAGTAAGAGACATCTGAAATATGCTTTTGGAAGATGAGTTTGGGCTTCGGGGACGAAGCCTTGTTTTATGGGGGGAAGTCTGTAACACCCCATAATTTTGAGAATTTATCTAATTCGGGTGTTACTAATTATATTGAATTTAGGATCTTGCGGTTTAGTTTTGGGAATTTATATAGTGACTTTCGGATTTTAAAAGAGTGAATATTTGTTTTGTTTATCCATTAGTGATCTAGGTTGTGGTATTGGATGATACCATCATATTTATTGAGGAGCTATTACTTAAGGAATGTTCGGTTACATTCTCAATCCATTGCCGTTTCGATAACTTTCTTAATCGTGAAGAAAAGTTTTCTTAGTCGTTAAGTAATCTCTTAACGTAAAACCGGAACAAAATTGTGATTGTTTCATTATATCATTTGAGGAGTTTTACTTGGTAAATATGAAGTCAAATGACACAAGTTATAGATCCATTCTCAACTTACACAATCTCATTCTATACAATTTTGGAAGCCAGTGTGTAGTGTCAGGATTAGAAACCGATCTTATTTCGTAAGCACGAGATGCCGAGACTACAAAATAACTCCTAGATGATCATACCTTCGGTTGGTATCTTATTGGACCGAGTTGGGAGCTAGGTGCTTGAGTGCTTGCCGCTTGTATATGCCACCCAACAGCTCCAACTTCATCACACGTTTTCTCCTTCATTTCGAAGCCAAATGAATTGAAATAAAAGCCTAAATTCATCTAATCTTTTATGGCTACAACTTTGTAGAAGGCTTTGAGTCCATATTTCTTGATTATCATCACCAAATGTACCCAGAACCGTGAGATGTCTTTTTACGCGCAGTTCTGGACCACTTCTGGTATATTAGTCATAACTCCTTCATTTGGTAAGATCAATCCTTAATTCTTGTTTATATTTACTCTAAAGATCTTTGGTAACAAACTCCAATTGGTTAATTTCATTTTCATTATGATTTAGTTGCCCAAATCATGTCCTAAAGTAAACCCTTGTTTCGTTGTTCTTCCTGTGAGTATCTTGAACATAGGGCCTTCGTAATTTGATCATAACAGCCTCATTTCTTCATGTATTTGATTGAAACAAAACCCTAAATTTAACTTCAGTTCACGATCTTGATGTTATGCTTTTGAAATGCTTGAAAACATGTCGTTATGATCATGTTATAGCTTCTATAATTTGGATGCGCATTTAGTACTCTGTTTTGGAGCAGTTGTGGTATTTGGGCTATAAATCCTTTGATACTTAATGAAAGTTAACGTTTGATGTGTTGAAATACTCCTAAGAGGAAGTGTTACAATTTAAAGTTGGGTTTGTGTCTAAAAGATTAGGAATTCATTACCAATCATCGTCTAAACATCAGTCCTGTGTTCTGAAACATGAAGAAAGGGTAGGCTATTGTTATATTGGATTTGGACAAGTTATACTTGGTTTCTTTGGAAGATTTTTGGTGAGTTGAATACTGATGTATAGTGATGTGATGTACCATGATTATATGGTTCGTTGGAAGCCGATTCATGGAGGTTTTGGATGCTTGGTTTGCGGTATGGAGCTGTTGGGGATAGCTAAGAGCTTTGTGAATTTAAAGAGGTTTTGTTTGGCGATTGTGAGAAAGATTATTAAGGAGAAGTTAAACGTGCCTGGTAAGAACGTTAACCCTTCTTGAGCTCGAGCATGTTTTCATATATCTTTCGGTGATCCGACTTTCAGTTCATGTCATCTATATTGCAATTGACATATAGCTTTTGTGATCCGGCAATTCATTTCATATTATATATGTTGCAATATATACTCATATCGTCTCCAAGTTTGATAAAGTCGGATAATTGAAATTCTACCTAATGAGAAGGGGCTTGACCCCTCAGTTATATATTTGATTTTGTACTCGTCTTTGTTTGGTATTCGGCTCAGGCTTACGTTGTTACTTGAGATGGATTCTATGAATGAAATAATGTATCTAAGACGGATAAAATGGTTATGTTGAATAATGTTACATCACAATCTGCTAGAGCAGGCGTGACCAATGTTGTCCGTCGGGGAGATACTAAAACACCTCTGATCAAGGTGGACTTATAGGCTGGGTTAGCTACCAGTCGCCTATTAGACTTCCTCCTAGAAGGGTTACATCCTACTGGCTCTCTAGTGAGGGGTGTGCACACTCGGATCTATAGGGAGGTTTGAGGGGAGCTCTAGTAGCGTGTTGGGGTAGGACCCAATCACGAAACCGGACTTATAATTGTTGATATATATATTGAACTGATTGAATCTCGGCCTTGAGCTTTTGTTGTATTTCTGTACTTGGCTTTCTTTGACTAAGCGTTGCTTGATTAGCTACGCGCCATGAAGGCGCGTATCTTCTTTTCCTTATTGTTATGCATGCTTTTGAGTTCTTACTCAGCCTTTGCTGACGTTCTATGTTTGGGTTTGTCCCTACCCTATTTTGGGGCCTGTATCATTCTCTGTGATGCAGTTGGCAGGTCTACTTGAAGTGAATTGTTGCATGGACGTTTGTGCATATCATGGGGCTAGCTTGGAATGTATGATACTACGGTTGAGTCACTTTAATCAGTTCTACTTGTCATTTCAGTTGGGATTAGGTTTTGTGAACTTGGCTTCCGTCTTCTGCTGTCAACTCGTTATCATTTATGTAAATAAGTTGGTTTAAATTTTATCAGGTTTTGAGCCTTGCAGTTGACTTATTAGTCAATTGCGGCATAACAATCCTAGATTTTTGTATAATTAGATCTGGTCAAAATTTAGGGTTGTTACAAAACTTGTCTCTGTGAGAGACATTATTGAGAGAATAACACAAACAACCAATAGTTCTGAGATTATCATATGTAGGAGGCTTGCCAAATAAGATTTCATGTGGGGTTTTCCATCCTAATATCTCAGAAGGCATGAGATTGATAAGATATGTAGCTGCTAGAACACACTCACCCCAAAATTTGTTGGGAAAACCAGCATGCAGCCTTAATGCCCTAGTAGTGTCTATCAGATGTCTGTGCTTCCTCTCAACTCTCCCCATTTTGCTGGGGCACACCTGGTATATATTTCTGATGAACTATACCCTTGCTAACAAACAATTTAGCACACATTTGGTGTACTATTTCTGTCCCATTATCTGATCTGTTGTGCTTAATGTGCACATTAAAGTGATTTGATACATATGCCAGGAATGCTGATACTGTATCATACACTTGAGTTTTGTTGGTTAACAGATGAGTCCATACTGCTCTACTCTTATCATCAAGAATGGTGAGAAAATAAATGGCACCAGATATATTAGGAGTGTTATATGCACCCCACAAGTTAATGTGAACCATACCAAACAGAGTAGGAGATATAAACTGGCTTCTCTGAAAAGGAAGTCTGTGTTGCTTGGCCAATATACAGGTTTCACAAAACAATTGTCTTATTCCATTATTGCAAGCCAAAGGTACATGATTCAGCTTAGACAATGAAGTATGACCCAATCTAGTATGCAGTAGATGCAAATCAATCTTATTTGAAGAAGTAAACATAGCCTGACTTACAGCCTTGTTGCCTTGAAGAATATTGATAAAAGAAGAATCAGAAATGCTTTGAACTCTGTAGAGACCTCCCTCTCTCTTCCCTTTTGCAAGAAGTTTCTTACTCAAATGGTCCTGAAACAGACACTACTCATTTGTGTCAAATATACAAGTAACACCATTCTTCAAGGCTATTATGCTGATAGAAAGTAGGCTGTGTCTGAAATCAGGAATAAAGAAGACATTCTCCAATAATATGTCTTTTGTGAAGGGAATACTGCCAAAAAAATGGAAAAGTTTCTTCTGCCCATCAGGTAAACCCACAACTATAGGAACAGATAATTTGCTGATGTTGGTAAAATGATCAAAATAAGGGCAAATGTGATCAGTAGCTCCTGTATCAATAATCCAACATATAGGCTGTCTATGTGGAAATTTTGAAAAGACATTTGAACTTGTACCTGCAAAGTTGGTAAATGATTGTATTTCATTGCCAGACTTTGAGGTAGAGACTTGAGAGCTTGCAGACTGCTAATAACTCTGAAGCTGTTGCATCATGGATTGAAATAACTGTGAATCCACATAGACTGCCGAAGGTTGATTCTGATGCTGCTGAAATTTGCTGTGGTGCTGCAGAAGAGAAAGTGGGTCTGGCTCACTTGTATCATAAGTAGCATGATTGTCAGCCATATTAGCAGCATGCTTCCCAGAACTGTTATTTTGCTGCAACTGTCTGTACCATTCAGGTGTCTTATTGCCAGGCTTCTTGAAACACTCAGCTGTCAGATTTCCTTTTCTGTTGCAGTGCTTACATACTGTGTTCCTCTTGAATTCTCTGTAAGCTTTGTATTCAGTAAATCCAAACTTGTTGAAAGGCTTTCCAGCATTATCTGACTGTGACTGGTATTTGACATTATGCACTGTACTAGGAACAGATGCCTGTACATCAACAACCATTGCACTGATATCCTATGTACTTGTCAAATGAGACATATTTCTTTGCCTTTCAGCCCTTAGTAACTGACTGTAAACACTGGTAAATTCAGGTAAAGGGATTGTTGACAAGATATTGTCCTTTATAGAAGAGTAATAAGGATCAACACCCATCAGAAACTTGACAACCTTCTGCCTTTTCTGAGAATCAACCAACTGTTTCAAGATATTGCAAGAACAATGCTCCATTCCTCAACAATTGCAGGTGGGGATTTCCTCAATAGCTGCCATTTGTTCCCAGACATTTTTGAGTTTACCATGATACTCAGCTAATGTCTGATTTCCCTGCTTTAGATCAGCAAGCTGACACTGTAATTCATAGTACTGCAGACTGTCTGTCTGACCATAACTTTCTTTGACCTCATCCCAAAGTTGCTTGGAAGTATTGGAGTATTTGAAACCTTCAAAAATTCTGGCTTCCATAGCAAAAAGTATCCAACACATCACCATATGGTTTACATACACCCATTTCTAATAATCAGGGGAAGTAATGGCAGGTTTAGCCAAAGTACCAGTCATAAAACATAACTTGTTCTTTGCCATTAAAGACATCTCCAAAGACCTGCTCCACTGCATGAACTCAGTACCATCAAACTTCTTGGGCACTATCTGAACATGAGGCTGATCTCCAGAAGTAACATAATATGGGTTTGAGTAACTTGCAGAGGAAGCCATACTATTTGGATTACTGTCAACCATTTTATCAGATTACAAACCAACAATTCCTGCAGAAAAATTCCGACTGTTTCACCAAAAATCCACCCAAAAAATCACCATAATCACCCAAAAAATAACCACAAATACTGCAATCTTAGGAAACCCAGCTTCCAAGAACAAATCTTGATTGTTCAAGAACTAATCTACAACCAAGGAACACCAAGAAAAACAGAATTGACCTGAACCTGTGCAATTCAAGTCGTGTTGAAGAAGCTTTCTTCAACCAAATAATCCCAATTTCGAATGAATCAACCCAAATATAACCAGAAATCAAGTGATGCAACACTTCAAATTCGAACCAGTATTGGATTCCGAAGAATCGTAGATATTACGCTTCGATTAGAAGCAATTTGAAGAGATATTGAGCTGAGTTAAGCTCAAAATTAACGAATTGTTATCGAAATTACAAGGTAATTTCGAAAAAAAATGAAGAAATTTGAAGAATTATGATGAATTAGTGTAAGATTTATGCGGAAATTGGACCGAAGATGGTCTGATACCATGAGAAGAAACCAAAAATGAGTAGCTTATAGTAGAAGATGAACAAAGAATAGAAGAATAACATTGTGATTTTTATTCCTCAAACTCATGAATGATATTACAGCTTGTATTTCCTATTTATAGTAGCTAAGGTAGTTACAACTGTTGCCACATCAGCTTAACAGAATTCTTCAACCAGAATTCTGTTATTTCAACTAACTCATATATCTCACAATGACACCATGACACTAATTTAATTTATTAAGATTGTAGCCTTTGTAGGCATATAAATGAATCATTCTCTTCAATTTGTAGTCAATTTCATTCTTGTTTGTTCACTTCTGTTAGCTCAATGTTTCAATCTGGGTAATGACTTTGGCAGGTGTGATCCGAGCCAAGACCAGGGGTGCGGGCAAGTTGATATGATTGATTACAGACGCGTTCGTCCGACAACCAGGCCTAGGCGAATTTGCCATCTCATCTATAGCCTATAGGTAGCAGTAGGGCTGGCAAACCCGACCCGACCTGATTCGTTGACCCGAAAATCTGAGCCGATAAGACCCGAAATTGTGGTCAACAGAACCCGACCAGACCCGACCCGATGTTGACCCGAACCGACACAACCCGATATGACCCGACCCGAAACCGACCCGACCTCCTGTTATCCGACAATGACCCGACTGGTAATGCCAAAAATTGAACTAACGCCCATAAATGGCCATAAGTAACTAAAACCGATTGTGACCCGACCCGAGGCGACACAAAATTTTCTCGATAAAACCGACCCAAAACCGACCCGACCCAACCCGAAACCGACCCTAAGGTTCATCTGACCCGCTATGACCCGACCCGATACGAACCGACCCGACATAACCCGACCCGGAACTGACCCGACGACCCATTTGCCACCACTAGATAGCAGATAGCGAACATGCCTCTTCAGCATATAACATCTAGGAGATCATTTTTTTTAGAAAATCCTTTTTAGCGTCAAAATTAGCCAGTAAATTTCTGATTCCAATTATTATGACAACTTGACTGGACCTTATGATATGATTTGTTTCAAGTATACATGCTCACTAATTGCATCTTGAAGTTGAGCACTATTGTCGGAATAATTTGGTCTTTCTAAGTTCGTCTACTAAGTCATTTAATTTTAAACAGGTCTTGAAATTTCACGTCCATCGGAACTCTGCTACATATATATGCGTGCATTTCGTATTAAAACAACGATCTAGCTAAGTAACCAGCTTCAAACTTTGTCTTGGTTCACCCATATCATTTTCTTGGTATAAAGGAGCAGCTAATGCTGCGGAGTATATCACAATTGACAATGAAGAGCATAAGTAATCAAATATGTAGCCACAAAGTACGCCCATATTTTATTCCGAAAATTATATTTCCGCACTTTCAAAGTATTTAATTTAAAATGAAAATAAAAAAAGTTAGATCATAAGGTGAACACAAAAGATATGAGAAATTGTCACATGAACAATTTCTCTTAGAAGAGAGAAAATGACACAATTTATTCACAAAAATGTTGAAGTCATTTATACTCTTTTTTCCCCTCTCAACAAATATAATAACACAAATTAATCCATTTTAGTCCAAAAAAAGTTGAAAACTGTACCTTCCAAGTCTTCTCCCTCTCTGCACACTCTGCACACCCTCAAGGTCACAATTTGCTCACAATTTCACCTAATCACAACTCACAACTTCTTTTTCTAAGCTCCATTGTTATCAACAATCAAATGGAAAAATCTGGTACGTATCTAGAACCCTAATTGCATTAGCTTAATCTCCCCTTCCCCTGAAATTTTACTGAGTTTTTTTTTTTTGTTTTTTTTTATGAAGTTTAACCCTAAAATCCCCTAATATTATTGGCATAGTTATTCTTTGGGTAATTTTTTTTTGAATTTACTGGAGAAAAATATGGTGTCTTGCTATTATTGGAGAAATGTAACTATGTATCTGGTTATTATGACGTTGTTACTTGTTCGTCGATTTAGTTTTTGTCAAATAACTGTTGTGGGTGATTGAGTAATTTGCTGTGAATTGTTGTTGTTGGTTTTCTATCTGTGAATGTTAGTAATTCGAGTATGCTAAGTAAATGGGTGTAGTAAATTTCAGGGGTTAATAACTTGAATATGACGTTCAGAGTATGTTGAGTTCCATTGAGTTTGTCATGCTTGATTACCAGAATTTCGAATAAGATTGTTTTATGGTTCTGCAATGGCGGCACACCCAATGGTTGTTCTGCAAAGCTTCAACGTCTCTGTTGAGCTTTTGTCTTGTACTAGAATTAAGGATAAAAGCACCAGTACTAATGTTGTCACTGTGCTGGACTGATGTACTCGCTTGGATTGGCCTATTTTTCTTTACATTTCTACACTCCCCCTCAAGATGAGAGTGAGGGGAGACCTGAACTCCCATCTTGTTCAGCAGCGCCTTATGATGTTCATCTGTAAGAGTTTTAGCGAGGACATAAGCCAATTGCCTATGAGAAGGAAAATTTGAGAAGACAGACTGTTCCTTGAGCCACCTTGTCTTGAATAAAATGACAGTAGGATGTATGATCAATTTCCAGACCCAAAAAATATGAGAGAGTTCCTAAATCTTTCATGTGGAATTCTAGCCCAACATAACCTTCAACTTTTGTATTTCAGTAGGTTCATTTCCCGCAATTACCATGTCATCGACATACACCAACAAGGCTCTGGTAGACTTTCCTTGGGTTTTGACAAATAGAGAGTGATCCGAACTTGACTGTTTGCATCCAAATCTGAGTAGTACACTGAACAATTTTGCAAACCATTCTCTTGGGGCTTGCTTAAGACCATATAGGGACTTAATCAGCTTGCAAACTTTCCGTTTGGAATGAGAGATTGAATAATCTTCTCCTTGCTTATTCTGACTTCCAAAACCTCTATACCCCTTAGGAAGCTGCATATAAACTTCTTCTTGCAAATCCCCATGTAGGAATGCATTAGTCGCATCCATTTGGCATGTTTGCCAGCCAAGCATTGATGCTATGGCTAAAAGAGCTCTTACAGTCGTCATTTTAGCCACTGGGGCAAAGGTTTTTGTGTAGTCTATACCTTCCCTTTGATTACATCCGTGGACAACAAACCTGGCTTTATGCCTCTCAAGTGATCCATCAGGTTTAAACTTCAATTTGTACAACCATCTTGACCCTATGGCTTTCCTACCTGGTGGCAGGTCAGGTATTCAACTCCAATGCATCTAGTTCTTTATTCATTGCCTTAATCCAATTTTCATCTTTCACTGCATTGGCAAAGAGATATGGTTCTTGCATCTCAGATATATTATGAACCATGTTGGCAAATAATGCAACATGAGCTGTGTCTCTTTTAGTATTTGATCCCTTATAGGTTACTATGAAGTCCTTCATCCAGTTGGGAGTGTACTTGGTTCTCCCTGACCTTCTGGAGCTGTTCTTTCTTTTGCTCCCCCTCACGAGAATGTTCATGCACCTCCTGCTCTTCTTCAGATTCTGTGTTGTGTTCTACAGGGGTGTTTTCTGTTCTCATGTTTCTGAATTCCATCAATGCACCTGATTCATTCATTACTTGATTCACAATTGACTGTTTTCAGTCAGTTCAGCCGACAATCCATTTTCCATCTGTCTTTTCCACTGGCCATAGTTCTCAGCACCTAACAGTGGTGGTTCAAACTTGAAAAATTGATTTGCGTCGGAGGGGTTGTAGCACAGTGGGTCATTTGGGTCAACAGACCTAACAATAATTCTTTCTCCATCACCTTCGTTCGCCATCTTCAACACTAATCACGAAAAAAAAAAAAAAAAAAGATAAAACCTTATCCACCAGAAATCACCAAATAACCAGTCTTTCTACTCAATACCTTTGGGTTTCTATACCTTAGAAAGATCAAAGCTTTCGAAACAAATCCGAAAGTTCAATGCTTTCAGATTTTACGACGAAAGTTCAGTGCTTTCTAACAGGAAATATAAATCTAAGTGTGCTAACGAGGATATACTACTAATACTAGTACTAAGTAGTAAAGGAACAATTTTAATAGAAATATAAAGGGCAGAGTGACTTCCAGCTTAACGGAGAAATCTGGTAATCAGGAGCATGATGGCTCTGATACCATGTTGAGTTCCATTGAGTTGTCATGCTTGATTACCAGAATTTCAAATAGGATTGTTTTATGGTTCTGCAATGGCGGCACACCCAATGGTTGTTCTGCAAAGCTTCAACATCTCTGTTGAGCTTTTGTCGTGTATTAGAATTAAGGATAAAAGCACCAGTACTAATGTTATCACTGGGTTGGACTGATGTACTCACTTGGATAGTTGGATTGGCCTATTTTTCTTTACATTTCTACAGAATATGAATATATTGTCAAGAAATTGCAGAAACAAACCATCACATATTCACATGTGTTTCTTTTAACTTCTTATGATACTCATTTAAATTATGTGATGTTGGTAGACATGGGTCGAAAAAGAAAAGAGATGGAAGTGAATGAGAAGAGAACTTTTCGTGATTGGTGTATCGAATTTGGTTGTAACGATTCCCTCAAGAAAAAAAAGAGCTCTCTAATGGAGAGTTTGTTATCTCTTGAGGAATACAATCATATAGTTGGAGAGGATGTAGAAGATGAAGAAGTAGGAGATGAAGAAATAGGAGATGAAGAAGGAGATGAAGAAATAGAAGATGAAGAAGTAGAAGGGGAATTCGAATTGTATGCAAAAATTGAGTCACATTCAAATTGCAACAACTGCAAATACAAGCTAATGGGTGCTTTTGCCGACCCAAAAGCAGGTTAGCAATGAAAATTCAATGTTTATGATAGTGTATATGATATACAATTATATACACTATCATTTAATTATTTACATTTTAGTTTTAATCACCCAGTGCCCCAGTGGCAATAAAATGCAATGAGACAGAGAAGTAGCGATCAAGATCTTATTAAGTGGAAGTCACCATATCAAGTAAGTATTATTAGGACTACTAATTGTGTATTAGCCAACATTTGATTCATTTTACGTTATTACATTCACTCATTAAGCGTTGCCATTATCAAGCAGGAGACGTGAAATTGAAGTTGTCACACCTAGTTCTACTAAACAACAAAGAAGAACTAAACCCAAGTCTAGACTTCACTAAATCAAACTGCAGCAGATTGTCCTCCAGCTGAAAGGATCCGATAACAATGGCCGCCTTCGCATTGACGCCACCATCAACAACACCAAGACAATACGCATTACTACTAAAAATCGCCACCATCGAATTAGTACCTGAGATCGTCCAAACTTGGTTGTTCTGCATCACCAGCTGTATATCCGGCACGATTACTCCGATCCTTGTGACGGGGAGCGAGCCAATTTCGTAACAAACCGTAAATGGCGCAATCGCCTTAACTCTCTTGGCGAAACTTCCTGGCCTCTCGACTTGTGCGGCAAATTCTGTAGTCACGGCTTTGTGAATTGACGATTGCAGTATAGCGTAAGGAGTTGTAGTGCTAATTTTGGTTCCACCAATTCCTTTTCCATTTATGGATAAGACCGATTTGTCGAACTTTGCGTCAATTTGATCAATTTTGACGGATGTTACGCCAATGTAGTACGCTGATGGGGCTGCGGGATTGGCGAGAAGGGGAGTGTAAGTAAGAAGATTCGAGGCTTCAAATTCGTCGAAAAGAGTGTATGGTTTATCACCGAAAATTATGAAACCGTCAGAATTACTAGAAGAAGAGACGCACAATGCGAACTTATTGACGAATTTGAAATACGATGAGAATTGTGTTGGCAGGGAGAGTTTAGTCCTTCCTAGCCCTGCTATTCCTTTGACACCCTTGATTAGGCCTTGTATTAACGGGGTGTGTCCGCAACCGTAGGAGAATCTCGGCACGGACACGACACAAATCGGGTTTTTCCCGTCGGTTGAGTTGATTCGGACTACGTCCGCGTATAACTCGCCCTTTGCAGCGATGTTTTTGACGGGGTTGGTAAGGGCAATGTTGCAGGAAGAGCTTTTGCACGACTTGTTAGGTGCGTTAGCTAGAGCGCAACGTGCAGAATCGCAGTGAATTCGCCTGTTGGTGGTCGACGAAGAGATTTTGTCACAATCGAGCCATAAGAGTTCGCCTTGGAGGTCGACAACAAATGGGATTGTTACGGGTGGAGTTCTTTGGTTGAGTTTGATTATACGTTGGAGGGTGGCATCGTCCCTCGAGAGAGGAATGACTAGGGCTTTTGGTTGAGATGGTACTAGCGCAAATGTGGCGGAGAAGAAATGGACAAGAAGGGTAGAAAGGAAGATTAGGAGATTGGTGAAAGATGCCATGTATGGTTGAGTAGAAGGGGTGTTTTAGGTGTGTATTAGTGCTAGTACGTGAGGGTGTACATATATAGGGGACGACTTCATCATATTTTTATTTTGAGGGAACGAACATATATAAAAGTGGTTTTTTAATGCGATAATGTTGAATGTCAAATGTGGCAACTTTGCACATGAACATTCTCACGAAAAAGGATGGCATTGAGTATTGACTATTGAGTATGCGTTTTGACATTATGACATTGTGGTACACTGAGCTACTACTTTTTGAGTGAGTGAAAAAATTATTCTAGATTGGATAATGTCAATGGTAGAAAATAAGTAAATAACGTCTTTAGTCTGTGATCTAGTTGTGATTATAAGAAAATAACCAATTTATTTGGATTTGATTTTGATCACTCCTAATTACAGAGGACATAATCAATGCGAAGAGGGATTTGCTTATTTGATTAATTAATGTATGATAGATTGATAGAATCCTAACCAACGCAAAATACTAAAGAATCAAGTCACTTAATTTATGTCAATATCTGCATGCGAGGATTGCTGCGCTATCGATGAGACGATGACACATTAATATGGTCTATATGGATAATATTTCAAGACCAATAAGGCAATAATGGAATACTATAGTAGTGTAGTTGATATTATTGATGTCCACGGTGAATAAGATAACATTAAAGAGCAGTACTCTGTACTCTGCCCGGCCGTATATTGTGGTGCACATGGATTGGGCATCATGCACGCACCAATTCGACTGTGCCTTCCCATAGAGAATGTAGAGTCAACGGCAAGCTAATAAATTTGGAGCTCACAATGATCAGTTACCATCCAGGGAACAGTCTCGTGTCTCGTTGGTTGTTCACTTGTTCCTTCATTTATGACAATTAGCAACATGTCGAGCTATAGACCCGTTGTATGTATATGAGCTATTAAACATATACTACTCATTTACTCTCTTTTAGTTTGTCGAATTCCTCATAGAACAACACCAACAAATTAACAATGATAATATCGAACAAGAAACATTTATATCTCATTCAATTTAAACCAAAGTGCAGATAATTCACCTAAATCGGAGTAGTGAGCAACAATCGAGATCGTCTTACACTCTTACGTGGAAAACTCCTCTAGAGTTGTACCGTGTTATTTGTCGAAAAGCCAACATTTAATTCATTTTGCATCATTACAATCACTAAAGCACTGCCAATATATATATCAGGCAGCAGACGTAAAATTGAAGTTGTCACACCTAGTCCTACTAAACAATAAAGAAGAACTGAACCCAAGTCTAGAGTTCACCAAATCAAACTGCAGCAAATTGTTCTCCAACTGATACGATCCGATCACAATGGCCGAATTCGGGTTCACTCCGCCATCAACAACAGCAAGACAATACGCATTACTACTATAAATTGCCACCATTGAATTAGTCCCTGAGATCGTCCAAACTTCATTCTCACTCTGCATCACCAGGTTAATATCCGGTACCACCACTCCAATCCGCGTGATGGGCAACGACCCGATCTCGTAACACACCGTAAAAGGCGCAATCGCATTAACCCTCTTGGCGAAACTTTCTGGCCCCTCGACTTGAGCCGCGAAATCGCTTGTGACTGCTTCGTAGATTGACGATTGCAGAATAGTGTAAGGTGTTACGGTGCTAATTTTCGTACCCCCAATTCCTTTCGAATTTATCGATAATAATGATTTGTCGAATTTGACCTCATTTTGAAATATTTTGACGGATGTTACGCCAATGTAGTACGAGGACGGGGCAGTCGGGTTAGTGAGAAGGGGGGTATACGTAAGAAGAGTCGAGGCTTCGGTTTCGTAAAATAGATTGTAAGGCTTGTCGCCGAAGATTATGAAACCGTCGGTGAAACTGGAAGAAGAGACGCATAATGCGAACTTATTCACGAATCTGAAATATGATGAGAATTGTGTAGGCAGGGAGAGTTTAGTTCTACCTAGTCCTGCTATCCCTTGGACACCCTGAACTAGGCCTTGTAATAACGGGGTGTGTCCGCAACCGTAGGAGAATCTCGGCACGGACACGACACCGATCGGGTTTGTGCCGTCGGTTGAGTTGATTCGGACCACATCCGCGTATAACTCGCCCTTGGCTGCGATGTTTTTGATGGGGTTCTTAAGGTCAATGCTACAGGAGAGTGTTTTGCAGGATTTGTAGGGTAAATTGCAAGAGATAGGGCAGGTGGAGTTGGCTAGAGCGCAACGTGCAGAGTTGCAGTGGATTCGTCTGTTGGTGGAGGACTTAGAGATTTGATCGCAGTCGAGCCATAAAAGTTTGCCTTCAAGGTCAATTGTAAGGGGGATGGTTACGGGTGGAGTTCTTTGGTTGAGTTTGATTATACGTTGGAGGGTAGCGTCATCCCTCGAGACGGGTATGACTAAGGCTTTTGGTCGAGATGGTGCTGCCGCAGTAATAATGGCAATGAGATTGAGAAGGAGTGTCGATATGAAGAGGAGATGGTGGAAAGATGGAGAAGACATAGTTCAGTTGAATGTAAAGGTCAGTGTGTCTTTAAGAATGTGGAAGATTGCATATATAGTGGGTATATGGAAGTTGAAGATTACTACAAGCTAAGTTAGCTTACTAAAATTCTGTCAAAACCCCATTTGGTGGATCGGATAAGTGAATTCTAAAAGTCAACTCTCATAAATTGATAAAATGTCAATGTCAACTTTGGCAACTCCATTTGATCAAACTCAATATGCAATTCCTAATACGTAACATAAAATAATAGCATGATAAAAAGTATAAGAAAATATAGTATTTCATGATCCATATTTCAATTCATATATACTCCGTATACATTTCTGAAGTACATCGTTTAAACGCATAATAAATCAGACAAATGTTTCAAACAAGTTACAAGAAGATTAGTTACAAGCTTAGACGCAACACCAATGCTAATCCATCGTATACTTTGTGTCTTTGTACAAACGTTTGGTTAACCGATTTTTGGTATATTGCGCCAAATAAAATGCATGTGGTGGATGCATTAGTACGGCGTATCTTGTGAAATTGAATTGGACAGTTTAAGTTATAGGGTTAATTCACGTGTTATCCTCGTGTTTTGTCGATTTGTACGTAATACCCAATGTTTTGCAAATCTGTACATAATACCCTCGAGATTTGACTGTTTGCACACGGTGCCCAAAACTTAACCCTCCCATTAACACCGTCAATTTTTTTTTTAAAAGAGGGTTAATTCACGTGGTACCCTCGTGTTTTACCGATTTGCTAGCGGTACCCAAAATTGTGCAAATTTGTTCCAAATACCGTCAAGATTTGACTATTTTACATGGTATTCTTACCTTTAATCTTCCCCACCACCGTCATCAACATCTTCATCATTTTCCACTACCACCATCATTTCCACCAATACTAAACACCATAACTACTATTTCCTCTTCTGCATTGAAACCAACTTTTACACGGCGTTAACGGAATTTTAAAATTAAGGGTACCATGTAAAAGCAGTCAAATTTGAAGTGAATTCGGTACAAATTTGTAACACTGGGTACCACGCGCAAATCGACAAAATACGAGGGTACCACGTGAATTAACCCTCTTTTTTAAAAAACAAAAGTTGACGGTGTTAATGAGAGGGTTAAGTTTTGGCTACCGTGTGCAAACAGTCAAATATCAAGGGTATTTTGTATAAATTTGCAAAACATTGGGTACCACGTGCAAATCGGCAAAACACGAGGGTACCACGTGAATTAACCCTAAGTTATATTATCTACGACAAAAGGATAGAAGTTGAATCGAGCGTCTTGCTTATTCCGCTACAAAGAGGTTGGACATGGGTTTGGAACTCTCCTAAGTCCCGACTTCTCCACGACTTTCCTCCTCTAACGTGACAACGCTTCGTTCTAGATCACAAATAACACAATTGCTGTGTCCCTGCCTCGTGTGCGTCTTGCCCAAAACAAAAAGAATACTCCGCACAACTTCTACATACCTGGAGAAAGATAAGCTCGAGGAAAAACTTGGCTGGATGGATGAGGAAATAGTCTGGTTTAATAATATAGAAGGATTACGTGTAAAAAGATTATTTCCTATCTTATAAACTATGTTTTTTTTTTTTTTTTACCATTTTCCTAGCAAAGACCTGTTTCCGGTGAGCTGGCTCTTTTTCTCCTAACCGCCTATATTTTTCATTTCCACTCAATTATTAACCCATTTTCTAACGATTTCCCCCAATTTATTTCATTTTCACTCTAGTTTTCTCACACCCTACCCGAATTTCTCTAATTAGACTTTTCTCACCTATTTCTCACGCACTCTCCGATCCATTTCCTTCGCTTTATATTCTTGTTTTTGAAATGCTCTTACTCACCATGTACCCTAGAATGAACCGAAGCTTAAACCTCATTGCATTCAATTATGACCTACATAGAAAATTTCAACGAAAAAACTAATTCAATTGAACCCAATTATTAATTATTACGATTCAATTAGCCACACAAAATTTACTTTGTTTACAATACTAGTTGACGCATAGTTGAAACAAACAATATAAGTAAAGTATCTACATTAATTTCGGGTTTAATTACAAGTACATTTGTTTTGAATTGATCATTTTAGTAAAGCTTAAATGCAGTCAAAAATAAAATCGAAGGTTTAAGAACCTAAGTTGTGGCTTATAAATGGTAAACACTAGGAGCACGAAATATTGAACAAGATTTGAAGACCATATTCGAGGTAAAAAAAAGTGTAGTAATAAAAAAGATGAGAGTAATAAAGGGTGGTAAAAGAAAGGAGGTTTTGAGGTAAAGGAGGAAACATTTTGGTGGAAAAACCTACTTAAGTGAAATTTAAGGAGCAAATGTAACAACCCTAAATTTTGACCAACTATAAATAGCAAATATTTAGAATTGTCACGCCACAATTGACTAGCGAGTCAATTGCTAGGCTAGAAATTCGATTACAATAGACCAAAAGAAATGATACAGCGGAAGTCTTAACATGACGAACCTACAGTTCTCAAACGAAATATCAAATTACAACTGCAATGAAATAAAGTCTTTATTGAAATATGTCTCTTGAAATAAATCCCCAGTTATGCATCAACTTCACTAGCACGCAGCCACACATCAAGACCTGTCAACTATGCCATCAAAGATTGACATAGGCCCCAGAAAATGGTAGGGACGAACCGGAAACAGAACGTTAGCACAGGCTGAGTAAGAATTAATAAGCATATATAAAAGACAAGATACGCGCCTTGAGGCGCGTAGCTAACAAGAACGAAATGAAGTTATATCACAAGAATAACAATGAGAATATCATGATTTAAGGAGTATCGCCGCTCATACATTAGAGTTATACATTTTATTTTGGCCAAGGTCCTACCCCATAGCCCCACTTATCGAACTTCGTTCGAGTTAGAGCCGTAATAAACGCCCCTATTAATCCCTAGTGTGCACACCCTGAAAGTTATTTAGCCCCTAATTAGACTCCTCTAATTAGTACTTAATTACCCCTAATTAAGTTTAGCTAGGATCTTTTGTTGCATGCAAGATTAAAGCATAAATAAGGTAATAAAACATATTTTTTATACCTTAATCAAGAGGAATTTAGACCTTCCTTCAAATGAAGGATCTTGAGCTGCTAATTTATGGGGATCCTCCTCCTTAGTCTTGAGTTTCCAAGTTAGGAAACCTCCTCTCTTGATCCACCAAAGAAGCTCTCCAAAAAAAAATCTCACTAAAAGACTAGTTTTTATGAGATTTTAACCCTAAAACCAAAATAAAATTAGCTAACACTTTAGCTAATGTTATTCTAGGTTTAGTGAAGTGTTTTGATCAAGTTTTTATTGACATGCAATGAAGAAAACTTGATCTTAAAAGAGTTGGAAGTAGGCTGAATTTCTAGAGAAATTAGAGGGTTTTCTCTCTATTCTCTCTCTAAAACAAGTTTTTGTGTATGTAGAAATGATGTGTTGTGTTTATTTGACATAAAACACACTATATATAATGGTTGTGGCAAATGACCATTTTGCCCTTACTAATTATACCCCTTAACATCTTATGTTACAATTTGGGTATAATTTCTACACTTATTTCTTTAAGTGTTAGTTACTTATTATATCTCTATATAATAATTACTAATTACATCATTTTAAGCTAAAATTACAATTCTTTGTAATTTAAATAGCTAATCGTCAATTTTGACAATTTACACAAAATCCATAATTTATCCGACTCGAGTTCCGAACTCGTAAAACACTATCCAACATAATCAGTTAACTCTATTACTGATACATTAGGGTTTATATTATATTGTATTAAATACAAATATAATATCTTTTGGAGAAACTATCTTTATCAGTGTGACCGGGAGGGATCAGTTGATTACCGCCGTCAAAACGACAATAACGTCAAACTCTAGCCAGCCAAGCGTTATCGATTTACGTTAATCAACTGACTTAGTATTTATAATATATCCCAGGTTTATTCCTAATTAGATTTAATTAGTCAACGCATTATTGTCGGAGGACACCTACTCCAACAATCTCCCACTTGTCCGAGACAAGTCATGCGTTACCGATTCTCTTGTCCGTTATATCTCCCACTCAATGCGAAGTATCTTTCAGGTCGAACTTGCATTGGATCTTTATCAAAAGTGGTTTTCTCGATCTGGATTATGACTGTCTGACCGGAATATCTATCATAGATCTCTTCCGAGCGTGGCCACGCATTTCCAGTCACAATTCCTCGAGTGGCCCAAAGATATTATACCCTGACGTGGGTGGACGATCCCTTCTTGAATTATCTTCTTCGTTTCATACAGTCGGTAATGACCCAATAGATGTTCTTTTAGCCTCCTTTTACGGCACGACTTAGGACATAAATCAAAGTCACCACCTGCTGTATAAACTTGGACAAATAATCTCAGGTCAAAAGAATCGACTAATAGGAATAATATAGATTACCTTGCCACGACCAGGCACAAAGGTTCTATAATTGGTCAAATGTCTGACAAGGTGTCTTCTACAGCCTGTCTATGTAATCGGTATTCATCTCTATGAATCCATGACTATTGAACTAGTCATCAACCGACTTACAATCTAGTCAATTGAGACGTCACCTCATTTTATGACTAGAGACAGAATACACTGTTGATCCTGATCACTTAATAGGGTTCAAATCGTCTCCACGACCTATTAGGAATCAACAGAGCATATATATAATTCAGCATTTTCTTAAAACTGAATTAATAAAAGAGTTCAATAAAACTTAAAACGATGAATTTAATTATCATATATGTAAAAGGTAATACACTTATTAACTATTACAACATATAATCTAACACATGTCAGGCATACGCCTCAAACCCATCGAGACAATATGACCATTGTGTTTAGCCTGTGATAATGGCTTGGTTAAAGGATCAGCGATATTATCATCTGTCCTAACCTTACAAATCGATATATCTTCTCGTTCCACAAAGTCTCGAATTACATGGAACTTCCTGAGTACATGTCTAGATTTGTTACTAGATTTAGGCTCTTTAACCTGAACTATTGCTCCACTATTGTCGCAATAGACTGGAATAGGATCCGCTGCTGTAGGGACTACATTTAATCCTTCCAGGAACTGCCGGATCCAAACTGCCTCTTTTGCAGCTTCTGACGCCGCAAGATACTCAGCCTCCGTTGTAGAATCCGCAGTCACCGATTGCTTGGTGCTCTTCCAGCATATAGCTCCACCATTCAGTATGAAAACATATCCTGATTGAGATTTTGAATCATCTCGGTCTGTTTGGAAACTAGCATCCGCATAACCCTTTACACGAAGCTCAGAATCCCCTCCATAAACTAAGAACGTGTCCTTAGTCCTTCTTAGGTATTTAAGGACGTTCTTAACGGCTATCCAGTGGCTCTCGCCTGGATTGGCTTGGTAACGACTTGTCATACTCAAAGCATATGACACGTCTGGACGCGTACAAATCATAGCATACATGATCGAACCGATTGCGGAAGCGTAAGGTTTCGATTTCATGCGTTCAATATCCTCAGGTTCAGTTGGACATTGAGATTTACTCAAAGTTATCCCACTTCCCATAGGTAAAAATCCTCGTTTAGAGTCTTTCATATTGAACTTGTCAAGAATCTTATCAATATAAGTTTCTTGACTTAACGCTAGTATTCTTTTTGATCTATCTCTATAGATTCGAATACCTAGGATGCGTTGCGCTTCTCCTAAATCCTTCATCTGAAAATGTTTCCCGAGCCAGTCCTTAACAGAGTTAAGCATAGGGATATCATTTCCAATGAGTAATATGTCATCTACATATAGGATTAGGAGAGTTACTTTACTCCCACTAAATTTCATGTATAAACAAGGTTCCTCGACACTTCGGGTGAAACCATTTTGTTTAATCACATGGTTGAACCGATGGTTCCAACTCCGAGATGCTTGCTTAAGACCATAAATGGATCTCTTAAGTTTGCAAACTTTCTTAGGACTGTTTGGATCAATAAAACCCTCAGGTTGTGTCATATACACTTCCTCTTCCAGAAACCCATTCAGGAAGGCGGTTTTAACATCCATCTGCCATATCTCATAATCATGAAAAGCAGCAATCGCTAATATTATCCGAATAGACCTAAGCATTGCAACTGGCGCAAAGGTCTCGTCATAGTTTAAACCATGAACTTGTGTGAAACCTTTAGCTACCAATCGAGCTTTGAAAATATCTTGATTTCCATCCATGCCGGTCTTGATCTTAAAGATCCATTTGCACTGAAGAACCTTGGTTCCTTCAGGCAAGTTAACCAAGTCCCATACTTGATTCTCGTACATGGAATCTATCTCGGATTTCATTGCCTCCAGCCATTTAGCAGAATTCGGTCCAGTCATGGCTGCTCTGTAGGTTGCAGGCTCATTGCTTTCTAGAAGCAAAAGGTGATCACCACCATCCTCGATCACACCTAGGTATCGATCTGGTGGGTGGCTTGATCTGCCTGACTTTCTAGGAGTGGAAAATGGAACCACAGAGTTAGACGATTCAGGAATGTCTTCTGGCAAAACATCCTGAGCCTCATTATGCATTTGTGGCTCCTGAACTTCACTAAGTTCAAATTTTCTCCCACTCTGTCTTTTAGAAATAAATTCCTTTTCTAAAAAGACAGCATCTCGAGACACAAAAACTTTGTTCTCTAGACGATTGTAGAAGTAATATCCTCGAGTATGTAAAGGATAACCTACAAAGAGACATTTATCAGATCTTTGTGCAAGCTTATTGTCAGTCTTATTTTTGACATATGCTTCACAACCCCAGATCTTGATAAATGAGAGGTTCGGAACTTTTCCTCTCCATAACTCATATGGAGTTTTCGGAGCTGATTTAGTCGGGCATCTATTGAGTGTGAAAATGGCAGTTTGGAGAGCAAAACCCCAGAATGAATCAGGAAGCTCAGTCTGACTCATCATTGATCTTACCATATCCAACAGGGTACGGTTTCTTCTTTCGGCTACACCATTTAATTGTGGTGTACCAGGAGGTGTAAGCTGTGATATGATTCCACAGTCTTTCAGATGAATATCAAAGTCATTACTGAGATATTCACCTCCCCGATCAGATCGTAAGGCCTTGATCTTCTTTCCTAATTGGTTTTCTACTTCCTTTTGAAATTCTATAAATTTCTCAAGTACCTCACTTTTATATTTAATTAGGTAGATGTAGCCATATCTACTAAAATCATCTGTAAAAGTGACAAAGTAGTCATAACCTCCTCTAGCAGTGATTGTCATTGGACCGCAAACATCTGTATGAATGAGGGCCAATAAATCACTCGCTCGTACTCCTTTTCTTGAAAAAGGTGCTCGAGTCATCTTGCCTAAAAGACAAGATTCGCATGTTCCATATGATCCAAAATCAAATGGTTTGAGAACTCCATTGGCTACGAGTCTCTCAATGCGTTTTTCGTTTATATGCCCTAAACGACAATGCCAAAGGTAGGATTGATCGGGATCTCCTATTTTGAGCTTTTTATTTGTTACATGATAGACCTCATTTATCAAATCTAAAACGTAAATACCGTTTATAGATTTGGCTGTTCCGTACACCATATCATTAAACGAGAAGGTACAACTGTTGTTTCGTATTGAAAATTCAAAACCTTCAGCGTCTAAAACAGAAACCGAAATTATATTCTTACTTAGAGTTGGTACAAAATAGCAGTTATTTAGATACAACTCTAGCCCTGAGGCCAGTGACAGAATATACGTTCCTACTGATACGGCGGCTACTTTAGCTCCATTCCCGACACGGAGGTCAACTTCACCTTTTGCCAGCCGACGTGCCTTCGTCAGCCCCTGCAAGTGATTACAAAGGTGAGATCCACATCCAGTGTCCAATACCCAGGACGTGGTACTTGCATAATTAATGTCTATCATATATATACCTGGTTTCGACTTCTTCTCCTCCAGGTACTGTGGGCAATTTCGCTTCCAATGGCCGAAATTTCCACAATGGAAGCATTTTTGTTCAGGAGTCGCGCCTCTCTTAGCAATAGAATTGTTGCCCGAAGCAACTTTTCCTTTTCCTTTGCCACGCGCGGGTTTCTTACCCTTCCCCGCACCCTTCTTGAACTTCCCTTTTTGTTTTACCGCCATGGATAAAACATCTTTATTCGCGCTCCCACTTGACACCAAATCCCTCTCATGTTGTACAAGCATGGCATGCAATTCATGAAGATTTTTCTTTAAATCATTCATGTTGTAATTCGTCCTAAAAGGACCGAATGTTGCAGGCAAAGAATTAAGCAGACGGTATACCGCAAAATCTTCAGAAATTGGGCATCCTAACTTCTCAAGAGTTTCAACATTCTCGATAAATTTGAGAACATGAGGACCAACTGGTTGGCCCTTTGAGAGCTTAGTCTCAAAGAAACTCGAAGCTGCTTCGTATTGAAGTATTCGCGGCTTTTGCGAGAAACTAGTCGTGAGCCTAGCGAATATTTGATATGCACTAAAATCAATCATGCGTTTCTGTAAACGCGGGTGCATAGCAAAAATCAATACATTCTTAATCTGGTCAGATTCATGCTTGTACTCTTCATACATTTGTATCATATCAGGGGTGGCGTCGGGACCTGGAGCGGGAATCGGGGGTTCGTATAGAAAACGTTGTTTTCTATCAGATTGAAGGGCTAATCGCAGGTTTAACTCCCAATCAGTAAAATTGCTTCCATCCTCCTTTAGTTCATTCTTTTCCATAAAATTACGAAGCCAGGAGTCTTTGGATATTACTGAATTGGACATTTGAGCCATTTTCGACTTTAAACTACAACGTGGGAAAAACAATCGATTAAATTCATCGTCAAATTCACATTAAAATAATTATTTGTGAATTTAGGCATTTATATAATGATCTCTCTAAATTATATAAATGATTCCGAGATCCGATCTTATATAAATCTAGGCACGCGGAGGGCGATACATCCTAAATTTATGTAATTTCGGTAAACCAACTCATGATTAATTCTACACTTAGAACTCTCGGTTGATCGATTTCAACTAAATCAATCCTTTAGTCCCGTATTGCAAGACTTGTATTGCAAATCACGTCAAGATTAAACCAAAATTCACTCGTAATAACTCTTTATTAACCTACTCCCCAAGGTAAAAAGGAAACACCCCGCTAGGGCGAGCGTGCCCCTAATGAACAAGGGTTGCATAGGTATGAATTGTGGAAGGACTAAATCTCGATTTTAAAATTTTTTGTGAGAGATCTTGTCATATTTTATCTATCGCTTTTAAGTGAACTAAATCTAGCGAGTCGTGGATAATGGATATGACAATGTGGGATTTGCGTTTGGTTATAATTGTGCAGAAATTAAACCAAGCATGCATCAAATAAATCCAAGTCCTAGTATGGCCATAAGACTAGAACCTAATAAAAGCAATTAAACCTAAACTAGGCTTCAAAAGCTTCAAAGGCTCCGTCTTCAATTCGATCTCGAGTCACCAACTATTGGCTCCGTGAAAAGCGCCGGTCTTCAATATAAACAAATGTACATATGGACTATCCTATTATACATTTTTGAAAAAATAAGGAAATTAAATATTATTACAAACCGGCGATACGAGATCGCAATTATTACAAACCAATCGGATACCGTCCTTACATTTCGGTACAGTACCGATACTATAGTACTCTATGGCCATACTATACTTAGAATCATGCAAATAAGACCGAAAATCAGATTTTCAACTTTACAGTACAAGCAACCCGATAAATTTAGGAATTTCCGATTCTAACTTATTAGAATCAATAATCAACACTTAAAACACCTTTCAAGTTTAAACTAACCACCAACAAATTAGTTTTTCAATATTTAGTCTCCACTAAAATTGAATTAATTAGTTTAATTTGATTATATTTGCTAACTATTTGTCCAAAAAACACATAATAAACCCGAAAATATCTAAATAAATCATAACTAATTATGAAAAAAATTTAGAAATTATTTCATTATGTGATTTAAGCTCACAACCAGTAGCTAATTAAGGACAAAAATATGCAAAATTATTTTGGTCATTTTTTCTTAAGAAATCAATTTTCCACCATTTACATTATTACTAATTAATAACAAATGGCCAATAAAAATTATGAAATAAATTTATGGAAATTATACTCATTATAATTCTGGAAAAATTATAAATTTCTTAAATTACAAAAATCAACATGCATGTTAATCTAATTACCCATTAATTAGAAAATAGCATTAATCTTGTAAAAACAACCAAAAATAAGCAAAAATTAGCAAATAAATTCCTAAAATATCATAATTTCGGTTGGAGCATCCACATGCCCAAAACATCACATGCAACTTTAGTTTGTATGATAAAACCAATTTTTATCATTAAAAATTAATTAAGTTACCAATTAACCTAATTAAAGCTTAAAATTAACATGCAACTTAAACCGATGCTCTGATACCACATGAAAGTTATTTAGCCCCTAATTAGACTCCTCTAATTAGTACTTAATTACCCCTAATTAAGTTTAGCTAGGATCTTTTGTTGCATGCAAGATTAAAGCATAAATAAGGTAATAAAACATATTTTTTATACCTTAATCAAGAGGAATTTAGACCTTCCTTCAAATGAAGGATCTTGAGCTGCTAATTTATGGGGATCCTCCTCCTTAGTCTTGAGTTTCCAAGTTAGGAAACCTCCTCTCTTGATCCACCAAAGAAGCTCTCCAAAAAAAAATCTCACTAAAAGACTAGTTTTTATGAGATTTTAACCCTAAAACCAAAATAAAATTAGCTAACACTTTAGCTAATGTTATTCTAGGTTTAGTGAAGTGTTTTGATCAAGTTTTTATTGACATGCAATGAAGAAAACTTGATCTTAAAAGAGTTGGAAGTAGGCTGAATTTCTAGAGAAATTAGAGGGTTTTCTCTCTATTCTCTCTCTAAAACAAGTTTTTGTGTATGTAGAAATGATGTGTTGTGTTTATTTGACATAAAACACACTATATATAATGGTTGTGGCAAATGACCATTTTGCCCTTACTAATTATACCCCTTAACATCTTATGTTACAATTTGGGTATAATTTCTACACTTATTTCTTTAAGTGTTAGTTACTTATTATATCTCTATATAATAATTACTAATTACATCATTTTAAGCTAAAATTACAATTCTTTGTAATTTAAATAGCTAATCGTCAATTTTGACAATTTACACAAAATCCATAATTTATCCGACTCGAGTTCCGAACTCGTAAAACACTATCCAACATAATCAGTTAACTCTATTACTGATACATTAGGGTTTATATTATATTGTATTAAATACAAATATAATATCTTTTGGAGAAACTATCTTTATCAGTGTGACCGGGAGGGATCAGTTGATTACCGCCGTCAAAACGACAATAACGTCAAACTCTAGCCAGCCAAGCGTTATCGATTTACGTTAATCAACTGACTTAGTATTTATAATATATCCCAGGTTTATTCCTAATTAGATTTAATTAGTCAACGCATTATTGTCGGAGGACACCTACTCCAACACACCCCTCGCTAGACAGCCGGTAGGACGAGTTTCCATCTAGGAGGAAGACTAATAGGAAGTCGGTAGCTAATCCGACCCACAGTACCTTGATCAGAGGTATATAACAGCGGTCGGTCGAGCCGAACATACGCTGAGACTCTAGGTGGATTATTACACTATCTTCATTCGTTTTATGTATGTTATTTGAGGATGAATTATTCGATGATACAAATTATTACAATCGTAAACGAATCACGCTAGCATACAAAGCAATAAGAGTACGAACAATTAACCACTCGGCCGAGAGGCCGAGTGACCGAGGAAAGCAAGGCCGAGAGGCCGAAAAGTAGAACGGCCGAGAGGCCGATCGCATGCAAAGGACTTGTGAAGCAATTGAACAAATCAAACAACGATAGTATGGATTCAATGATTGAATTAAGAACAAATATCATACAATGTGATCAATTGAGTGAAACAAGGCAATAGATGATCACACAAAACTTATCAATGATTCAATAGCAAGGGAGGGTGTTTGTGATCAACGCTCTTACCTTACTTGCGAATTCTCAAGATCAAATCAAGCCTTAAAATGGAACTTCCTCGAATACACAACCTAAAATCATACAACAACACTCCAATTACTAACCAACATCCTTCTAGTGCATCTAAGGCAACTTAAACTTAGATTTCATCAATCAAATGAACTCCAATTGACACCAATTTCGCACAACAACTCCCTAAGCATATTAACTTCACGAATCCATCATTAAATCATCATAATAATAACTTAAACACTCATTTAAGCCAATTTTCAGAATTGAGCAGAATATATAATCACTATTAGATCACCTTAAAACTTCACTAAATCAAAACCAACGTTTACCCAATTTATAATAAGTTTTCCCTTTCAAATTCCACATGAATTCATACATAAAATCACCCATAAACTCATATAAACCCTAATCTCAAAACTCTAATTTCAATCATAAACCAATCATGCATTCAAAACCATAATCTAGCATGATCATACATCAATAGGACAATTTCTAACAACCTAAACCCAAATTACACTACAATTGATAAAATCTAGAGATGCCCTAATTAGAAATAATGATCAAGAGGGTTTAAGACTTACTACTCTTGATTATAGAATCAAGAGAAAGGATGTAGGGTGGCGGTGGTGACCGGCGGCAGGGGCGGCGGTCGACGGTGGTGGTTCCGGCGGCTTTTCTCCCTCTCTCTCTCCTTCTCTTTTCGCGCGGCTCCTTCTTCTTCTTCTTCTCTCTTTTTTTTTTCTCTTCTTTCTCTGCGTTGTGCGTGTGAGGGCTTTGGAGGGTTTTGTTTTTTTTTTTTATTTATTTAATAGGTAGAATAAATATAGTAAGGGTATTTTGGTAATTTTGCCAAACAACTGCCAAAACGGGAAAGTGTCTCCAAAAGTGAAAGTATGCTCTAAATTCCCAAAATGAGACTTTATAGACTTAAAATAGACTCTCCCCAAAACTTAATACCATTTAAAGTAACCCAAAAATGTGGGGTGTTACAATCTTCCCTCCTTAAAACAAAGATTCGTCCCGAATCTTTAAACCCATCTTTCAAAAGGCACGCTCTTAACTAGTAACATTGATCACAGGGTAGGATAGAATGGAAAAGAAAATAGAACATGTTTGAGATAAGAACATGCTCGAAATGTCACAATAGAGTAATTGAACGGGAAGTAAATTGAGTTGGAAATATTGTACTCAAGGTACGAAGAATCGATCGACATATGAGTCAAAGCACACATCATAAAGTATAGATCACATCAACAAGCAATTAGGAACAAGTAAAGACAAAGCGCGCGAGGCTCTCATCCCCCTTAAAATTAAGGTTCGTCCCGAACCGAATATACCTTAAGTGAATAGATGGGGGTACTTCTCACGCATAACTGACTCCACTTCCCAAGTTGCCTCTTCAACGTTGTTATTGCACCACAGAACTTTCAGCATTTGAGTCTCAGTTCGTCGAGTTTTGCGCACCTTGGTGTCCAAAATTTTCAATGGTGCTTCCTCGTAAGTCATTGTTTCATCAAGCTCAATGGTCTCAGGGTTGAGTACATGTGTTGGATCGCTAATGTATCTTCTGAGTTGGGATACATGAAACACATTGTGGACCTTTTCAAGATTTGCTGGTAAATCTAAGTCATAAGCGACTTCGCCTACTCGTTTGATCACTCTGTATGGTCCAATGAACTTAGGATTCAGCTTTCCTTTCTTCCCAAATCTCATTACACCTCTGACAGGTGACACACGTAGTAGTACCATGTCTACTTCAATAAACTCAATTTGACTGCGAGTCTTATCTGCATAACTCTTTTGTCTGTCCTGCGCAACCTTAAGTCTTTCCTGAATCAGTTTAACCTGGTCGGGCATTTCCTGAATGTAATCTAGACCCAAAACCATTGTTTCACTGATGTCATTCCAACAGATAGGGCTTCTGCACTTCCTACCATAAAGAGCTTCATATGGAGCCATCTTGATAGAAGCTTGGTAGCTGTTGTTGTAAGAGAACTCTATCAAATCCAGCTTGTCCTCCTAGCTTCCTTGGTACTGTAGAGCGCAGGCTCTTAGCATGTCCTCCAAGGTCTGATTTGTTCTCTCTGTTTGACCATCAGTTGCAGGGTGAAAGGCTGTACTCATTAAGAGTCTAGTTCCCAAGGCTTCTTGTAACTTCTTCCAGAAACGAGAGACAAAACGAGCGTCGCGGTCAGAGACAATCTCCTTTGGTGTACCATGAAGTCTCAACACGTTATGAATGTAGGCATCGACCAATTGTTTCTTCTTCCACGTGTCCTTCATTGGTATAAAATGTGCACACTTTGTCAGTCTATCCACTATTACCCAAATCATGTTGTTGCCCTTAGGCGTCCTAGGTAATCCAGCAATGAAATCCATAGATATGGAACTCCATTTCCACTCTGGTACTGGTAAGGGTTGTAGTTTACCTTGAGGTCTTTTGTGTTCACTCTTAACCTTTTGGCAAACCAAACACCTAGCCACGAAATCAGCCACATCCTTCTTCATTCCTGACCACCAGAACACCTTCTTCAAATCCTGATACATCTTGTCTCCACCTGGATGTACCGAGTATTTACTTGCATGGGCCTCAGTTAGGATTTTATCCCTCAAAGTAGTGTCATTAGGTATGCAGACTCTCTCATGGAATCAAATTACTCCATCATCACCTCTTTTGAACAACTCAGGTTCTTTTGCCACTTTACCCATCAGTAACTCGTCAACTTCTTGTAAACTTTTGATCTCCTCGAATATATCATTCTCAATCGCGGTTGTCCCTGAAGTTGCTCCTGATTCTGTCAACTGAACCCCGAAATTAAGGAATTCATCTCGTAGTTTCTGTCTTTGAACAACTAATTGGACTGAATGTAGTGACTTTCTACTCAATGCGTCAGCTACAACATTCGCCTTCCCTTCATGACACTGTATCTCCATATCATAGTCCTTTATCAACTCTAACCACCTTCTCTGGCGCATATTCAACTCCTTCTGAGTGAAAATGTACTTTAAACTCTTGTGGTCAGAGAAAATCTTGAATGTAACCCCAAACAAAATATTGTCTCCACAGTTTCAGTGCAAAAATCACGGCTGCTAACTCCATATCATGGGTCGGATAATTCTCCTCATAACTTTTGAGCTGCCTAGACGCATAGGAAATCACCCTCCTGTTCTGCATAAGGACACATCCTAAACCATTCTTTGAAGCATCCGTGTACACCTGGTAAGGTATATTCTCATCAGGTAGTGCCAGCACTGGCGCCGTGGTTAACAGTTCCTTAAGAGTCTGAAAGGCTTTCTCACAAGTCTCATCCCATTTGTACTTCGTAGTCTTCTTCATCAAGGTAGTCATTGGTTTTGCAATCTTAGAGAAATCCTTCACAAATCTCCTGTAGTAGCCAGCTAAACCCAAAAAGCTTCTAATTTCTGTTACATTCTTTGGAGTCGGTCAATCTTTAACAGCTTTGATCTTAGTTGGGTCCACAGCAACTCCGTCTTTGGATATCACGTGTCCCAAAAAGGCTACCTTATCCAACCAGAATTCACACTTCGAGAATTTACCATATAATTGCTTCTCTCTCAGAATTTCCAACACAATCCTCAAGTGATTCTTATGTTCCTCCTCAGTCTTGGAGTAAATTAAGATATCATCAATGAATACTACCACAAACTTATCCAAGTAGGGCCTGAATGTGCGATTCATGAGATCCATGAACACTGCAGGCGCGTTGGTCAACCCAAACGGCATAACCGTGAACTCGTAGTGTCCGTATCTAGTTGAAAACGCAGTCTTTGGCACATCTTCTTCAGCTACCTTCAACTGATAGTACCAAGAACTCAAGTCAATCTTAGAGAACACACTTGCACCCCTAAGCTGATCGAACAGATCATCAATCCTAGGTAAGGGATATCTGTTTTTTATGGTAACATTTTTCAACTCTCGATAATTGATGCATAATCTCATTGACCCATCTTTCTTCCTCACAAACAAGACTGGTGCTCCCCAAGGAGAGACACTTGGTCTAACATATCCTTTCTCCACCAATTCATCTAGTTGTTTCTTAAGCTCTTGCATCTCTACCGATGCCATTTGGTAAGGTGATTTAGCAATCGGTCCCGTTCCAGGGACTAGCTCAATTTTAAACTCCACCTCCCTCTTGGGTGGCATCCCCGGTATTTATTCAGGAAAAACATCAGGGTAATCACATACAACAGAGACATCACTCAACTCTGGGTATTCTACTCTAGTGTCTCGTACATGACATAAGAATAGAGGTTCTCCCTTGGTTATCTGTTTCTTCAGGTTCATAGCTGATACAAGCTTAATTCTTGGTCTCTTTGGTAGTACACGATAAGTCACATGAGTGTTTTTCTGTCCCCGAAGTGATATCTTTCCTATCCAACAATCTATTCTTGCTTTATACTTACCCATCCAATCCATTCCCAAAATTACATCAAAATAGGTTAGGGGAAAAGCTACCAAATCAGATTTGAGCTCATGTCCACAAATCACTACAGGTACATCTTTAAACTGACTCTTACATGCAATACTAGACCCATCAGGCAATGAAAACTCAAAGTCTACTGCAGAATATCCCTAAGTCCACATTTCTCAACAATCTTATAGATGTCAAGTCGGGACCGTTGTTTCGCACCATGCGATAAGTAATAACGGTTGAATCAGATGTAACCCACTTCACTCTCATACTCATACAGATAATAATAAGCATAAATAAACATATTTCAATCAAAACATCAATAACAGATCGCGTAAACAGCGAATCGTAATAGCAATTCAGCGCAGAAATAGTAATATATCGAAATCAGTAACTAACTATTCGTCTCGCACGAGTTTAACTTTTTAGAGACTTTTTGTTTGTTTTTTTTTTTTTTTTTTTTTTTTGAATACCCGGCTCGGTTACTGTAGCACGGGCCGTGCCGGGTTCAGAACCTCAGCCGCACGAGAATTGCACGAGTCGTGCCGGGTCTAGGACCTCAGCCGCACGATAATTCGACAATAGCAATAATAATCACGCAATTAAGATCAAATAGCATTGAATTCACAACAAAACCGTAATGTAATTGAAATAACATAATAGTATCGGGGTATTGTCCCCAATTTAAAGTACAATAACAATGAAAAAGTTTATTGAATGCATAACAAAACATCAAATGCTAAAGTTTAACAACAAAAACACACTCGTAGTCTAACTGTAGCTAGGCCTTCTGCCTTTATTTGTAAGTCTATATAGAGTACCCTCTAAGCATCAAATCTGGGGTCATAATCCTTATCATTAGGAACTTCTCCTCCATCGTCTTGCTCCGAGTCGCTCGACTCCTCATCTGAACTGATGTCAACTATCTCTTTAGCAGGAGGCTCAAGAATAACAACCTCCTCATCTTCCATAGGCTCCCCTTCCTCAGGTATATCCTCGCCTGTTTCCTCAGGCACTTCATCCCCTATTTCTTCAAGCACATTCTCTCCTATAGGTGAGGGTGGAGGGTTAGGTGGAAGGTTGGATGCCTGAATCTTTACCTTCTTCAATCTCAGCTGGGTTGATCCATCATGCTCCTGGGACTGAGCTCTCTTTCCACTCATCAAATTAGTTCCTTGAGGCTCCGGAACAGGGTTATTGATATGTGGGTTTATGGGCACAGGGGGTATGTAGACTGGAAGATTATCAGGTGCAAGAATTGGGCTAAGAGATACCTCATACTCCCACTCTAAAATTGCCTCCAATCGATTGAGGGTAATGGGTCTACCTGATCTATCCCTCAAGTACTCAGAATTTCCTGAGAGACAAGCATAGTAAGCATTTCTTTCATATCTAGCTCGAACCTCTTCCCAACGGGGTTGTGCCCTCAGATTCACCAATGTTACAAACACCTGAACCTCATTTCTACCCACCCATGGAAATCTCTCAGCAGCCTCAGCAAATTTGGCCCTTATTCTGCCAACATAATTCTCGATAGACTCTCCAATTCTCATTCGATCCTGGAAAGTTTCAGAAGAATAAGCTATGTGATCCGTTATAGACCAAGGACCATCCATCGAACTCACTCCAGATGGACCGAACTCCCAAACGTAAACTTGTGAACCTGCCATTCTGCCAGTATTCCAAAGAGATCAACTAGGTGCGTTAGTATCCCAAACTGTTAGTATACTCCAAATAACACATAGGTTAATCTTTGTCAATATGAACCTTCTCTCTAGTAACACGTAGCAATTAGCACATAGCATGCGAATGAATGCACCCATCCCATTCCCAGTTTAAATTATTTTCGAAAACAAGTTTGAAAACTCTTGTAGACTCGACGAATCAGAACCTAACGCTCTGATACCAACTGTAACAACCCTAAATTTTGACCAACTATAAATAGCAAATATTTAGAATTGTCACGCCACAATTGACTAGCGAGTCAATTGCTAGGCTAGAAATTCGATTACAATAGACCAAAAGAAATGATACAGCGGAAGTCTTAAAATGACGAACCTACAGTTCTCAAACGAAATATCAAATTACAACTGCAATGAAATAAAGTCTTTATTGAAATATGTCTCTTGAAATAAATCCCCAGTTATGCATCAACTTCACTAGCACGCAGCCACACATCAAGACCTGTCAACTATGCCATCAAAGATTGACATAGGCCCCAGAAAATGGTAGGGACGAACCGGAAACAGAACGTCAGCACAAGCTGAGTAAGAATTAATAAGCATATATAAAAGACAAGATACGCGCCTTGAGGCGCGTAGCTAACAAGAACGAAATGAAGTTATATCACAAGAATAACAATGAGAATATCATGATTTAAGGAGCATCGCCGCTCATACATTAGAGTTATACATTTTATTTTGGCCAGGGTCCTACCCCATAGCCCCACTTATCGAACTTCGTTCGAGCTAGAGCCGTAGTAAACGCCCCTATTAATCCCTAGTGTGCACACCCCTCGCTAGACAGCCGGTAGGACGAGTTTCCATCTAGGAGGAAGACTAATAGGAAGTCGGTAGCTAATCCGACCCACAGTACCTTGATCAGAGGTATATAACAGCGGTCGGCCGAGCCGAACATACGCTGAGACTCTAGGTGGATTATTACATTATCTTCATCCGTTTTATGTATGTTATTTGAGGATGAATTATTCGATGATACAAATTATTACAATCGTAAACGAATCACGCTAGCATACAAAGCAATAAGAGTACGAACAATTAACCACTCGGCCGAGAGGCCGAGTGGCTCGAAGGCCACGGCCGAGAGGCCGAGTGACCGAGGAAAACAAGGCCGAGAGGCCGAAAAGTAGAACGGCCGAGAGGCCGATCGCATGCAAAGGACTTGTGAAGCAATTGAACAAATCAAACAACGATAATATGGATTCAATGATGGAATTAAGAACAAATATCATGCAATGTGATCAATTGAGTGAAACAAGGCAATAGATGATCACACAAAACTTATCAATGATTCAATAGCAAGGGAGGGTGTTTGTGATCAACGCTTTTACCTTACTTGCGAATTCTCAAGATCAAATCAAGCCTTAAAATGGAACTTCCTCGAATACACAACCTAAAATCATACAACAACACTCCAATTACTAACCAACATCCTTCTAGTGCATCTAAGGCAACTTAAACTTAGATTTCATCAATCAAATGAACTCCAATTGACACCAATTTCGCACAACAACTCCCTAAGGTAGCGTTTGGGAACCCGGAATTCATTTCATTTACTTGAACTCAATTCCAGAAGTTGAATTCTTGGATTTCAATTCCAATTCCAATTCCAAGTTTGTGTTTGGTGAACCTTGGAATTGAATTTATAAATACAACCACCCCTCCCCCTCCCCAAGCACCACCTACCTCAGCCACCACCCCCGCCCAGGCGCTCCCACCGGACCACCATCGCCACCGCTGCCGCTCGTCCTATGTCCCACTCAGCCAAAAGAATGCTCCCATTTCATTTCCTTCCTTCACCCGATATCTCTCCTCCCTCTCTGTCAAGATCACCACCGCCACCGCCACCATATGATCGATATCATCGGACTAATAGTGTAGGTGTGGCCGCGCGAAGGTGGTAGTTGGGAGGAGAGAGGGTGAACCAGTGGGGGAAAAGGAGAGAGAAAACTTGGTGGCGATAAGGGTTAAAGAAGCGCTGAGGTGGCGGATAGCCGGCCGGCTGTCGGGCGGTGGCGGTGGTGGTTGGAGCAGGCGGAGGTCACGGTGGGGTGGAGTTAACGTGGCCACTAGAGGAGGTAGGAGGGTGGAGAGGGGGAAGAGGAGAGAGAAAAGGGGTCAAGAATTTCAAATGACATGTTTTTCAATGGAAATTAGAAATGTGATTTTTGTACTTGTTGGGAATTGAGTTGGAATTGGGAGAATTTCAATTCCAAATTCTTGGAGTTCCCAAACGCTTTGAATGAATTGCATTCTGGAATTGAATTCCAATTCTTTGTTCCCAAACATAGCGTAAGCATATTAACTTCACGAATCCATCATTAAATCATCATAATAATAACTTAAACACTTATTTAAGCAAATTTTCAGAATTGGGCAGAATATATAATCACTATTAAATCACCTTAAAACTTCACTAAATCAAAACCAACGTTTACCCAATTCATAATAAGTTTTCCCTTTCAAATTCCACATGAATTCATATATAAAATCACCCATAAACTCATATAAACCCTAATCTCAAAACTCTAATTTCAATCATCAACCAATCATGCATTCAAAACCATAATCTAGCATGATCATACATCAATAGGACAATTTCTAACAACCTAAACCCAAATTACACTACAATTGATAAAATCTAGAGATGCCCTAATTAGAAATAATGATCAAGAGGGTTTAAGACTTACTACTCTTGATTATAGAATCAAGAGAAAGGATGTAGGGTGGCGGTGGTGACCGGCGGCAGGGGCGGCGGTCGACGGTGGTGGTTCCGGCGGCTTTTCTCCCTCTCTCTCTCCTTCTCTTTTCGCGCGGCTCCTTCTTCTTCTTCTTCTCTCTTTTTTTTTCTCTTCTTTCTCTGCGTTGTGCGTGTAAGGGCTTTGGAGGGTTTTGTTTTTTTATTTTTTTTTATTTAATAGGTAGAATAAATATAGTAAGGGTATTTTGGTAATTTTGCCAAACAACTGCCAAAACGGGAAAGTGTCTCGAAAAGTGAAAGTATGCTCTAAATTCCCAAAATGAGACTTTATAGACTTAAAATAGACTCTCCCCAAAACTTAATACCATTTAAAGTAACCCAAAAATGTGGGGTGTTACAGCAAAAATGGAGGAATGCAGAGGATAGAAGAGAAAAAACGCGAAGAAGGAGGTGAGTAAGAAGTGAGTTGCACATGAAGGTCAACACCAAGAAGAACACTCAACCCGTCAGAAATGAGATTTTGGTAGAAATAAAAAAAACAGTTTATAAAGGTAGGAAAGAAACTTTTTGGATATAATAGGTCGGAATTCGGAAGAAAGTAACTATAAAAGGTAGGACTTATAAATTTTTCTATTAATTGATTACAATTATTGTATATGTCTATTTGTGGTTAAATTTTTAGAGAATAGTAGCACATCTTACTCTAATATGCGTCACACTGGATCATTGGCTCACAAATGTGTTACAAATTTTGTTAATTCTGTTATAGTTTGTTAAGAGTTGGTTACACCAACTTGCTTGTAACCAAAGTCTATAGATACTCCTGTAACCTCATTTGTCAGAATTAATGAAGACTAATCTTCTACACTTTCATTCTCTTCTCTCTTTGAAAGTAGAGAGAGAGTCTCTGGAAAAAACGAAAAAAGAAATTAAGCCCACAAAACCTAACCCCAAATCAATCAGCACACAAAACCAAATCAAACCAAAAATCTAATTATCACATACACCAACACCATGATCTTTTCAAAAGTAACCAAGTGCATCATCAACATATCAGCAATTACAAAGATCACTGTTGTCGATTGAGATGCAATTTCAATTTGTTTGGCAACCCAGAATATGAGGAAATTGGTTCTCAAATTTCCGCTACAAAGTACCATAACCATCCCCGACAAATCCACTGTCAATACAACGATTGTACAGTAAGGAATTTCTACAGCCTTATAACTAGATTCATTTGCATCTCTGTTGGTCTTTTCCCCGAATTTCTGGGCAGCTCCCACTTGCTAGGCGGCGCTGACGACGTTGATAGGATCGCTACCACAAAAAAACCCCTTTTACCTATGTTTTTTCCAGGATTGAGAGGGCTAGTGAGAGTAATTGGTCATCTTTTGGCCACGAGGTCAGTTTTTTCGGGAGGGTGTTCGAGTCTTTCGTTCTCCCATTTTTATTTCAGCTACTATATAAGAATTGGTCAGGTGAGAATTTTGCTTACACATCTTCTCGTCTCCAAACTTCTTCACTCTGCTCATCTTTATGCTCTTTGTTTTTCGTTAAGATTGTTTTATAATTATAATATCATGGCTAATCCAAAAGACTTTAAAAATGCTTTGATTTTTGGAAGTGCTTCTTCTGCTAATTTGTCTGAGTCTAGTAATACCAATGTTAATTCTTCTGATGTGCCAGTTATTCCTGAGAACCAAACTCAGGTCCCAACTCCGGTTGTGCCAACTGAGGATGGTCCTAGTAATTTTATTCCTCATTTGTCTAATTATGATATTGATGCTAGTTCTAGGGTCCACCCTCCTGTTGTTGCTTCATCGCTTGATGAGCTCCCACAGGTGGTTCAGGAAGTGTCTGACCTTTCCAATCTTGGTTTGTTTGGTAAAATGCTGGGAGTGTCTATTGACCTCCGTACTATTATTTCCCGCACCAAATATGATTGGAAATTTGTGAAAGGGTCTGTTGAGTTTTTTAGCATTGGTAACAATTGGTTTCTTATTAAGTTCACCAATCCTGCTGATAGATTCTTAGTGTGGGCGGAGCGCCCTTATCATGTCCAAGGTGAATTGCTTGTTCTCAGACCTTGGAGACCTTGCTTTGACCCTCTTACTGAGGAAATTAAGTGGGTGGATTTGTGGATTAGGATTCCTCGTTTTCCTACTGAGCTCATTAATTTTGAGTCCATCTATCACTTTCTTGCTTACAATCAAGTTGGTTCGCTCATTAGGTACGAGCATATGTCCTCATTCCGCAAAGGTATCAAGTTTGCTCGTGCTTGTATCTGTGTTGATATTACTTTGCCTCTGAAAACCTTTGGTGAAGCTCCTAGAAATGGGGGCCTTCACCCTGGGTATATTATTTTGGTTTGAAGACTTTTCTGTTGGTTGTGCTTGTTGTGGGTCTGCTGACCATGTCATTGAAAATTGTCCTATCCTTACGACCCCTCCTAGAGATGTTAATGTGGTTTTGGAGTGTGGAGACAAACACAAAAAGCTAGTCCAATCAACTCTTGCTGCTGTAGCCTCAAAAACGGTTGCTGAACCCTCGGCCTCAGCAGCCAATGTTGTTCAGGCTAGGCCCAGGTTTTCAGCTAAGGGTCTCAACAATCTTCTCCCAAAAAAGGCCCCTGTTGGAAAAAAAAATGGTATTGCGTCTAATGCTGGTAAAGGTATTGTCTTCAAAGATCCCTCTCGCTTCTCAAAGAGTAATCCCAAGCCTTCTGGTAGCGACAAAGGTAAAGGCAAAATGGTTGTGCTTTCTGATGAAGAGGCTTCTTCAGGCGACGAAGAGTTTGGTGTGGTTCCTAACCTCCCTGATCATCTTTACCCAACTGATCTGCCTGCTCCTTTTGGGGATGCTATTATTCCTTTCTCTAACGCCTTGTCAAATTCTCCTTTAGTCTCACCTCTTCCCACTAGAGTCATGCACTCTTCTGACCTCATTAACACCAACTCCTTCCAGCTTTTAAGTGGATCTGTGTCCCCTTTTGTGGATGATCTTGATAACCACACTAACCCATGTGATGCTGCTTACTACCTTTATGATAATGCTGATGATGAAGAGATTGAGACCTCTGCTCAGTCTTTCCATTCTTCCAACTCTATTGTTAGGCAGATTGGGGAACTTGAGGTTCAGCAAGTTGTTTCTTCAGGAAAAGAAGACAGTATGGATGAGGAAATGGTTGTCTCTTTGAAGAGGCCTCGTTCAGAAGATTAGTGTCCTTTAGGTGTTTTTTAATGGATAAACCTCTCTTATTAAACTGCTTTTTGGGCTACTTCAGGATGGTTTATCTAGTAAAACTACCTCTACTTTGTTGTACTTGTCTTATGCTTTGTTTTGTTTGTCATAATCCACGGTCCTATGATGTTTCTCTCAATGTTTGGTGTGGATTGTCATGCTGCAGTCTAGGCAAGGGTACTTGTCGAACTTGGTGTAATAGCAGCTCCTGTGATATAAATAATATGATTATGTTCTTTATGGTTTGTTGGCAAGTTTATTTCTTAATCCTACTGGTAGTTACTTGCAGAATCAATAGCACCCTCTGTTTTCTGTCTATTGTTTGGATTACATGCAGAGTAACATTTGTTAGTTATCCTCATTTTAGTGATGGTATGTTCAATGCTTCTGATAACCCCTTTTACAATCCCCTTCAAGGAAATTTTTGTTGTAAAAGGACAACTGTCCGGATTTGGATGTGGTTAATGATTATTGTCGGCTATTTCTGGCTTCAATTTCTTTTAAATTCGTGTATAAAGGGTTACTTTGGGTCAACAAGTTTCTTTTGTTTAGAACGGACTTCTCCTTTATTGGCTTTTGTGTTAAACTTCACTCATGTGCCTACTGTAAGATTTGCTCTCAGATTGTCTCTTAGATATTGGTCTTTCATACTCTTGTCGTTTCCGAAACAAACTTTATTCAATCTAGGCCCCAGAAGCTATTGGATTGAATCCTGGTTGTTTCATGACTATGATTCACTTTGTTTTAATTCTAAAAACTCATTCCAGGTCACAGAAACCTTAGGAATGAAGTATTTTATTGATGAGGTCAATTGTTTGAAGAAAACTCAGACTAACATGTTTATTGCATTCCACCTTGATTATTTTCAAGATGTAGACTGTATACCAGCAAATGACGGGAGTAATATGCGACATAGACGAATCTCGTCTATAAGTCGTTGGAATGTTGATTGGCATACTGTTGAATTCTCGTTTATTATTGTTCAAAAGACAATAATGGCCCATTATAAAATGGTTACATCAGATTATGTTTCTTATCTACTAGGAGGTAAAGAATGGAACATTTTACTTTCCCATCCCCTAGAGCTTTCTCGAAAGGACAAAATCAGAAACCTTGAGTGGGTTTATTTATTTTTCTATGCAATTTTATATAATAACATGGTATGTTTCCAAATTAGACTACATTGTAAAAGCATCAACACCAGAAGATACGATTTCATTAAATGCACTAGTAGCATTTGGCATTTCGCTGGTCATATTTTTAGTTTTTGGAAGTGTAGTGGAGTACTTCACATGTATGGTGGAACTGTAGTTATCGACAATTCAAATTGTCTAATAATCACCGCAATTATTTAAGTAGTATATCGTTACATTATGATTGTTTTTAAATGAATACAACTTTTTGGAATGTTCGTGGTGTTGGTAGGAAAAATTTGGTGGAAGAACTTTCTTTCTTTTGCAGGAAAAATAGGATTAATATTTTAGCTTTGTGCGAAACTAAGTCTCAAAGCCCTCCAAGAGACAACTTTCTAAGAAAATGTGGTTTTAATTGTTCTGATTATATACCCACGCAAGGACTTTCTGGTGGTATATGGATCTTCTGGAAACAATGTCCATCTATAACTTTCTCTTTAACCACAGTTTTCAAATCGGAGAGGTTCATAAGCTGTAAAGCTCATGATTTTACTACAAACAATCATTTCATTATTATTTTTGCCTACGGTCCAGCAAGAGATGCCCAAAAACAGATATTTTGGGACTCAATAACCGATTACATTCAAAGTCTACGTATCCCTTATACAGTTATGGGGGATTTGAATGAATTAAAACAACCTTCTGATAAGAAAGGGGGGACAACACCTTGTAATTCTAGGTTCACTACAATCTCTGAGTTTATGAACAACACTAATACTATTGATCTCCCTTTCACGGGAAATCACTTCACTTGGAGGAAAAAGCGAAATGGCCCCGGTAACATCTTTGAAATTCTCGATAGAGCGCTTGTTTCTCCAACATGGTTACAATTGTTTCCAGATTCTAAATTTTGCCATCACCCTTTTACCAGTTCTGACCATTGCCCTATTTCGCTCAAACTGTCTTCTAATATAAGGTATAAATCTCCTCCATTTCGGTTTGAAATGATGTGGTCAATGAGAAAAGATTTTGAGATAGTTGTACGAAAAGCGTGGAATGAGAGGTATTACGGTTCTCATATGTTCAGACTCGTTAAAAAATGCAAAAATTTAAAGGTGAAAGCAAAAGAGTGGAATAAGTCCAAATTTGGAAATATTTTCAAACAACTTTCGTTTGTGGAGTCAAAACTGGAAAATATTCAAAAGGCTTTGATCAATAATAGCAACAACATGGAATTAGAGAGTGCGCAAGAAAGATGGTTAAAGAAAAGAAATTGCTTACTCAATTATAATAATTCTTATTGGAGTCAAAAAGCCAAAATTAACAAAGCAAATTTAGGAGATATCAATTCTAGATATTTCCAAACACATGCAACAATTAGAAGGAATAAAAATGCAATTCATAAATTTACTGCCTCTGATGGTAGCAATGTTTCGGAGCCGTCACAGATTGGGCCAGCCATTACAAAGAAATTCAAATTAAGATTTACAAAAGATACTTCTCGTAATTTCAACAACATTTCAGACTTTACGCTCATAAAAAATCAAATTTCAGAATCAGACAATAATTTGTTGACCAAAGAAATCTCTTCTGAAGAAATCAAAAGCGCAGTGTTCCAATTAGCTGCAGATAAAGCACCAGGCCCGGATGGGTATCCCCCAGCTTTCTTTCAGAAGTGTTGGCATATTGTTGGTAACTCAACTGTTCGAGCTGTTTCGGCCTTTTTCCACTCTGGAAAATTATTAAAACAAATTATCAACACCTTTATTGCACTAATTCCGAAGACAGATAATCCTGAATCGGCGAATCATTTTCGTCCGATCAGTCTTTGCTCCACAATATACAAAGTAATTTCAAAGATACTAGCAAATCGCCTAAAAATCATTTTAGCAAAAGTTATTCACCCTTACCAAGGAGCTTTTACTCCTAATAGAATTATCCAGGATAATATCCTATTGGCTCATGAAGTTTTTAACTCTTTCAAAAAGAAAGGGGGGAAAGGTGGTTGGTTAGCTATTAAATTAGATATGGAAAAAGCTTACGATCGTTTAGAATAGTCTTATATTGAAGAAACTTTAATACAATTTGGTTTCCATTCGAAATGGGTTAATTGGATAATGAATTGCATAACAACAGTTTCGTTCTCTGTCCTAGTTAACGGGTGTCCCGAAGAAATTTTTTGTCCAACTCGAGGTATTAGACAAGGAGACCCCCTTTCACCGTATATTTTTATTCTATGCGCGGAACTATTGGCGAGAAACTTACAAAAAGCTAGTGATGATAAATCTCATCAAATAGGTGTTAAGATTAGTCAAAATTCCGAAAGAATACCGTTTTTAACATTTGCTGATGACACCATGATTTTTAGTAAGGCCACCCGAGCTAGCTGTCAAACCATTAAAACTATTCTTGATAGATTTTGCCAAATGTCGGGACAACAAGTCAATTATAGTAAGTCTACTTTCCAATGTACAAAAAATGTTTCAAGAAGAGATAGAGAAGCCTTCCGTGGTATTTTAGGGATGGTCGAAGCTGCGTCTTTAGGCAAATACTTAGGCTGTCCAATTATTGATAGTCGAGTCACAAAAGAAACTTTCGCGAGTGTCCTTGTCACGTCCAGAAACCAATTGTCCAAGTGGAAAGCTAATTCTATTTCTCAAGCAGGGAGAACAACTCTTATTCAAGCAAACCTTGCCTCCAAGGCTACTTTTCAAATGCAAAGTTTTTTAATTCCAAGTACAATTCATAAAGATCTTGATAAAATTAACAGAGATTTTTTATGGAATAAGAACTCTTCTAATAAGTCTCCCAATCTAATTGGTTGGGACAAAGTTTGTGCCCCTAAAAGCATGGGAGGCCTTGGCCTTCGTAAAGCTGAGGCGTCTAACAAAGCTATGCAATTGAAACTTATTTGGAAAATTTTAACCGAGCATGAGAATATTTGGGTTAAAATTGTTAAAAAAAAATATTTAAAGAACTCCAATCTGTTTGACCATAAACCCCCTTGTAATAGCTCTTGGCAATGGAAGAAACTTATGTCGTTGAGAGATATTTTCAAGAAAGGTCTGCGGTGGCAAGTTGGTAACGGCAAAGATATTAATTTCTGGACAGATAATTGGGCGTTTCAAAATTCGCTAAGTGAGATTGTCTCCTTTAGTGGTAACACACACCCCACTGTAAGTGTGAGTTGGTTTATTACAAATACTAAACAATGGGATTTAGCCAAACTTAATGAGTTCCTTCCAAGCAATATTGTTGAAAGTATTTCGAATATTCATATTCCTTCTCACGATTTGAACGATAAAGTCTTTTGGGGTCTAACAACAGATGGGTCATTCTCTACAAAATCAGCAACTTGGCTAGCACAAGGTTTGTTACATAACATAGAACCAAAATGCAGCTTTTATTGGATTTGGCATTTCGATATTCCAAACAAGATTAAAATTTTTCTATGGAAAGCTTGTATGAATGGTCTTCCCACAAGGGATAGACTAATCCAAAGTCATGTCTCAGTTCCGGCACATTGTGTTTTTTGCAATCATCATTTGGAAGACTCTTATCATTTATTCCTTGATTGCCCAGTGGTAGTACAGGTGGCTTCGAGGTTTGATGTGAACCTTTTACTCATCATCCATAGGGGTAGTACTAACCCAATTTATTCGTTCAGTCACAACCTAAGCATACTTAACCAAAACTTGGATAGAACAATGCTTCAAAAGTTAATCTTTGTCTGGTGGAATCTTTGGTTTGTTAGAAACAGTCTCATTTTCAATAACGACCCTTTTTCTACTGAGAAAATAGTTAGGTTAGCTAATGCTGCTATACAAGATTGGCTTTTCCTTAGAAAGATGGATTTAGACAACCCAACTAAATCTGCTATGCATTCAACCCCTACGGATCATAACCATAGTAAAAGTAACATTTATTGGATGAAACCACCTCCAGACTTTTACAAGTTAAATTTTGATGGGTCCAAACTGTCAAATGGCAAGTCTGCTTTAGGCTACGTAATAAGAGATTCTACTGGTTCTCCAACTCTTTTTGGGGCCAAAACATGCGGCACTACAAGTATCCTTATAGCAGAAACCTTAGCTCTTAGAGAAGGGATAAAAGCGGCTATCTCGTTAGACATAAAAAATATCATAATCGAGGGTGATAATTTGTGTGTGATTAACTGCATTCGTCAATCTTGGAAGATTCCTTGGGAAATTTCTAATCTTATGAAAGATTTATTAGTAGATATTTCTTTTTTTCACAAAGTAGAGGTTAATCACTGCTTTCGTGAGGCTAATAAAGTCGCAGACTTTATGGCCAACTTTGGGCATTCATGCCCTTCTCTTACGCGTTGGTCGTACCCTCGTGGATCAACCTAGGCTTTTTTATCTTTATCAAAAAAAAAAAAAAAAAAAATTCTCTTCTCTCTTTTCTCATGAATTCTTTCTTAAGTTTTGTATCTTCAACAAGAAGATTGGTTCATGTTTAACCAATTTTTCATGGTATCAGGCCTAAAAACGATCCTTCTTTTACACACTTCCGCACATAAATTTCTCTAAATTCTTCGTATCTCATTCAAAGCTTCTCTTACAAACTTAGTTTCTTTGATTTTTGTGGTAAAATCGGAGAATTTATTCGACTTTTTCGATTGATTTGCGGTAATCAGTCGAAATTTTGTTGAATATGTTTGCGTCATTTAATTTTTTGACAGTAAACTCTGCAATTTTTGAAGTTTGGTCAAAAAATTTGATCATAGCTTACATATTTCTTGGTATATGATCTTAGTGGTCATATTTGAAGTTGTTATTTGGCAAATTTTTGGTGAATTGGTTGGAGAATATCTCTGTTGCAGTGGAGTTCTCCTGTTTTCTGGTATATGCTGGATTTTTTTGGTGAAGTTCAGTAAATTTTTCGTCTCATTGGTGATAGTTTGAAACTTCTTGGTTCATCACAAGGTTTTCGGAGATAATTCCTGATATTCTGCATTTTCTTGGAAATCTTCTGGTTGAAGCATCTTTTATTCAACAATGGCAGTTGACAGCAACAACAATTTTGGTTCAAGTTCTGTCAATTATTACACTGATCCATATTATCTTAACTCAGGTGACATTAATACGACTCTACCTATTGTTAATGCACCTTTGGTTTATGCTGGTAATTACTTGCACTAGTCTAGGACAGTTAAAATGTCTCTTACTGTGAAAAACAAACTAGGATTTATCAGTGGAACATTAGCCAAACCTATTGCAAAAACCCTGAGTTTCAGAAGTGGATCTTTGTGGATTACATGATAAAATGTTGGATTCTGAATGCCATCACTCCTGTGATTTCTACTACTTTACAATATACTCAGACTTAAAAGGAATTATGGGATGATGTTAAAGAACGATACGGTCAGTTTGATAATCTGCAGCTGTATGAAATTGAGTGTGAATTACATGATCTGAAACAAGAGAACAAAACTTTGGCGAAGTATTATGGACAGTTTAAACAACTATGTGAAGATGTTGCTATTTTGGATGAAATTCCTGCTTGTTCATGTGGTGCTATGGATGGTTGCTCTTACCTGGTTCTCAAAAGATCAGAATGATGGATAATGACAAGAGGCGCAAGATTGTGGAATTCCTGATTGGTCTAAATGATGATTATGAGTCAGAAAGAACCACCATTCTGACTACAGAACCACTGCTCCCACTGAACTTGATTTTCAGTCATCTCCTCAGAGTTGAGAGATAAAAAACCATGTCTTCTCTGCACTCTGTTAGACAGGAAACTTCTGCACTAGTTGCAACAGGAATTTCCACAAACGCAAGAAGCCTATGCATGAAAACAGCAAATCTCAGCCTGCAAAATCTTTTCCTGAAACCAGCAAATCTCAGAATCAGAAACCTTTTTCCAATGGATCCTGAAGCATATCAGGAGTACAAAAAGATGAAAAAGGCCAGCACTTGCACTTACTGTCAGAAAAAGGGCATACTTATGACCAATGCTTCGAGAGACTTGATAAGGTGCCAGATTGGTACACAAATCTGCAGACTCAGAAAGCTGCTGCAAATATGGTTGGAGTGGAAGAAGTTTATCAGGCATCTCCACTGGATTAGATGGTGGGGGTGTCAAACAACATTGACTCTACTACTCTTAGCCATGCCTTTTCTCAGTTTATCAACTCTTATCAGAAGAACAAGGCTTCTTCTTCAAGCTATGCTCCTTAATCTGGGAGTATGGCAAACTCTGCTCAGTTTGCAGGTAACACTTCTTTCAAATCCTCATTCATTGGAAATCTTATGATTTCTACTATCACTTGGATAATTGATAGTGGGGCAACAGATCATATGTGCCCTCATATTCAATTTTTTGATAGTATTCAATCTCTACAAAAACCTATTGAAGTAGGGTTGCCTAATGGGAAGAAAGTAGTAGTTACTCATATTGGTATAATTCATATGAATGATTTTATCACCTCTGAAGGAATTATATGTCCCTGGCAAGGTCTTGCTGCAAGGACAAATGGTCAATGGCTTATACAGAGTGCAAAGTCACCTGAAGATCTCTGGACCTGGAAGCACCAAGTCTCACATAAATAATGCTTCTATTTCTGTATAGATTCTAGGCTTACTACTGCTACATGTAATCAGGCTTGTAAGAATGACTTGAGTTTACTTCATGTCAGACTTGTCATTCATCTATGTCCAAAATGATTCATGTACCTGGAATTTCTATGAATAAAAATGCCCCATTTGTCTGTGAAGCATGCATTCTTGCAAAACAACACAAGCTACCTTTTCCTAAAAGTACTTCTCAGGCTGAATCTTTATTTGAACTTGTTCACATGGACCTTTGGGGTCCATATAGAATCAGGAATATTTCAGGGGCTCGATATTTTCTTACTATCCTTGATGATTATAGTAGGGCTGTTTGGACCTTCTTAATGCCAGATAAGGTTCAGGCACCTAGTACTATTCAAGCTTTTGTTGCTTTTGTTGAGAATCAATTTTCCACTACTGTTAAAACAATCAGATCAGATAATGGGAAAGATTTTATTCAGCAAACTTGTTAGAACTTCTTTTCATCTAAAGGTATTATGCATCATAAGAGTAATCCTGGTGTCCCTCAACAAAATGGAAGAGTTGAGAGGAAGCACAGGCACCTGGTTGAAACAACAAGGGCATTAAAACTTCATGCTGGTTTACCTGCAAAATTTTGGGGAGAATTATACTGGCAGCCACTCATTTGATAAATTTAATGCCTGCAAAAATCTTGAAGTGGAAATCTCCCACTCAGCTGTTAACTGGCAAATTTCCTACTTTTGATCATCTAAGGACTAATGGGTGTCTGTGTTATGCTCTTATACATCAAGTAGGGAGAGATAAATTTGCAGGCAAGTCGAGGAAATGCATACTTATTGGTTACCCTAATGGTCAGAAAGGTTATAAACTATATGAGTTGGATACTCACAAAGTTATATACAGCAGGGATGTGATTTTTACTGAGCACATTTTTCCCTTAAGAGATACTGCTCGTCTTATTTCTCCTCCTAGAGTTCCTGATGTTATTATGCCTTCTTCAATTCCTGATCTATCATTGAATCAAGAGGATCCTACTGTTATGTCTCAACCTTCTATTGATAATCATGCTGAAGATAGTCCTGAACGTCATTCTGCAAATCCTGAAATTTCACCAGCTGCTTCAATCAATCAGCCTGTTTCAGATGATGACTCCATTGAATCTTCACATACAGCTTCTGAAAACACTGCTGTTATCCATACTAATCCTCCACCAACAAGAAAATCTACCAGATCAACTAAAGTTCCTGACAAGTTTCAGGATTTTCAAGTCAAGCTGATACTATACCCACCAGGGTTGCAGCTCAAGAATCTGATTCCAGTTATTCTGAAGCTTTTCCAGCTATCTGCCTCAGAGATTTTATGCCCTATTCATCTGATTATGTTGCATCATTGGCTAATGTATTTTCTGAAGATGAACCCTCAACCTACAAACAAGCTGCTACTGATGACAGATGGCAAGATGCCATGAATAAGGAACTTACAGCTTTGGAACTCAACCAGACTTGGATATTAACTGATAAACCACCTGGAGTTAAACCCATATGGTCCAAATGGGTTTATAAGATAAAACACAGACCTGATGGCACTGTAGAGAGGTTTAAAGCTCGATTAGTGGCCAAAGGGTACAAGCAGATTGCGGGTAAGGACTATAAACATACCTTTAGTCCTGTAGCAAAGTTTTCAACTGTCAGAGTTGTTTTAGCAGTTGCAGCATCACAAGAATGGCCCTTGCATTAGCTAGACATTAATAATGCCTTCCTCCATGGTCATCTGGAAGAGGATGTTTATATGTTACCACCTGAGGGCTATGCAGTTGCTCACAAAGGTCAAGTCTGCAAATTACTCAAAAGTCTCTATGGTTTGAAGCAGGCCAGTAGACAGTGGAACAAAGAACTGGGCAACTTTCTGATCTGTAAGCTGGATTTTGTTCAATCCAAGCAAGACTACTCTCTATTCACCAAGAAAAATGGAGATTTGTTCACAGTTGTGATGGTTTATGTTGATGATCTCCTGATTACTGGAAATGACTCTTCCTTCATCACTGAGCTCAAAGCAGCATTGGATGCAGAATTCACTATTAAAGACTTGGGATTAATGAGATACTTTCTTGGTTTAGAGGTCTCTCAGACACCCAAAGGAGTTCTGCTTAATCAAAGGAAATATGTCATTGATTTACTCACTGAAACTGGGATGCAGGACTGCAAACCCTGCAAATTTTCCTTTTCCTAGCAAATGCAAATTGTAAGCAGACCAGGGTGAGCTTCTTCCAGATCCTGATAAATATAGAAGAGTCATTGGAAAGCTGCTATATTTGAATCTAACAAGACCTGACATAAGCTATAGTGTTCAAGAGCTTAGTCAATTCCTCAGTAATCCAAGACAACCTCATTATCAAGCTGCAATACACATTATGAGGTATCTTAAAAACACTGTGGATTCAGGTCTTTTCTATCCTGCACAATAAAGTCCAACCATTCAAACTTTCACTGATGTTGACTGGGGAAACTGCCCCTACAGTGGAAAGTCACTCATTGGCTACTGTGTTTTCTTGGATCCAAGTTTGGTGTCTTGGAAGACAAAGAAACAGAAGACTGTTTCCAAATCATCAGCAAAAAATGAATATCGGGCCATGTCAGTTACTGCAAGTGAACTTGAGTGGATGGTTGGTCTCCTACATGATCTAAAGGTTGATGTGTACTTTCCTGTCACTTTACACTGTGATGACAAAGCTGCACAACAGATTGCGGCCAACCTCGTTTTTCATGAGAGGACAAAACATCTAAAGCTTGGTTGTCACTACATCAGGGACAAGATCTGTGAGTGGCTCAACTAGCAGATATTTTTACCAAGGGCCTCACTGAAGTTCAGCATTCAAGTTTTGTGTCCAAGTTGGGCATGGTTTCCTTGCCACCAGCTCCATCTTGAGGAGGGAATGTAGAGAATAGTAGCACAGCTTACTCTAGTATGCGTCACACTGGATCATTGGCTCACAAATGTGTTACAAATTTTGTTAATTCTGTTATAGTTTGTTAAGAGTTGGTTACACCAACTTGCTTGTAACCAAAGTCTATAGATACTCCTGTAACCTCATTTGTCAGAATTAATGAAAACTAATCTTCTACACCTTCATTCTCTTCTCTCTTTTCTCATGAATTCTTTCTTAAGTTTTGTATCTTCAACAAGACGATTCGTTCATGTTTAACCAATTCTTCAAAATTAGTTATGTAACTAACTTATCTAACTAATTTATGGTCATTGTAATTCTGTGTGTTGAAAATCTATGCCCGTGATTCAATCTAAATTTGTGTCCTTCTACGAAGGCTCACCATTACATAATATATACCCTTGGGGGTACAAGACATCGAATGATCATATTAGATATGTGATGATGAGAATTCATCCCACTATTCATCTCATTCAAACCTCCATGATTCTACTACCAGTTAGTGTGTCAATATCGCTTGTGCGGGCGCTATCGGGTCTCTTTGCAACTCAAAGAGTAATTAATAGGAACATGCACGAGGGGACGAATTAAGTCTTTAGCACTGTAGGTTTACCACGCTTATTGACCTATGATATGTCAAAATCAACTCTTATATTTCCAACAAATCCCAAAAGGGAAAGACTTTTTTGACAAACAACAAATTAATTAAGTACTAAACCAAATAAGAGAAGACCTTTCGAAGATTAAAGCCACCCAACCATCGTAGTGGGGCAACCCATAAGGTACATATTGATGTGAGTAGTAGGATATAGTAAAGCCACGCCTCGTTTGACAAGTGCGGTTAAGTAGGTGGGAATCGAAAAGGGATTTGGAGAAGAGAATTAAATAGTCATAATTACTAAGGTGGTTTTTTTTAAAAGTTGTTATTTATTGACTATAATCCTCCAAAAATAAACTATCTTTTTCACTTTAGTATTGACAACGATTTCATTTTTAATCCTACTTTCATTCCCTGGTTGATTAAGCCCCCTAGGCCAGGTATTAAAAATGTGGGATACAAAATCACCAAAAACCTTTATACAACTTACATAGATATTTATGTTATTTGGGATGTAAATAATCTCATTCCAACTTCTATTCCCTGATTTCCTACACTCCATATTAGAGCCGTTTGGTATCAAGCATGAGATCGCAACACACTAGTGTGCAGACTTGATAAAACTGACCCAGACCCGAGTCACTTGACATAAATATCCGAACTGACCCGAAATTTTTATTTGAATTCAACAAGAAATTCGAAATGAGCCGACCTGAACTACAATGACCTAATCAGACATTAAATGAATCGGTTGAACAAAAAATAACTTGTATTAGCTGCATCACTTCTTCAAGCACTCAAACTACCAATGAAATTGCAATTTAAGATAGGGGTTTTCTATAGAGTGCCCATGGGCACCCTATAAGAGTAATTAATGTTGTTGTGTTAAATGCACTGATTAATTTCACAATTATTTTCTATTTTCTGTAAAAATTTAATATAAATAATAACAATATCCTTACCGGAAAAGGGTTTAGGGTTGCGTTTTCTTGTGGCACTACATCCACCCCTAAACCTTTTTTCGACAACTCTAAACTGCTTTCATCTTTTAATCATAACCCAAAAGGGTTTCTTAGTTGGGTTTAAGGGTGTCTATATATTCCGGCGACGAGACCGCCCAAAAAGAGGTATGTGTAATTGTTGTTGGAAGGGGTATGTGCATGACGATGGACGTCTTCGTAGTGGTGGAGAGGGTGGTTGTGGTTGGGAATGAGATATAGATTAATTAACTACTCCCTCCGTTCCGATGATTTCTTGGACTATTCCTTTTCGGGATGTTTCATCCATTTCTTGGCCTTTCCATTTCAAGGGTGTGTTATGGGCTATCATTAACTCTAACCTCAAATTAATAGCCCAACTAACTAAATTTACCCATGTTTTATATTTTCTATCCTCTCCCCACCCAACCCACAGCCACCCCCCTTTCCCACCCCATAGCTACCGCACCTCCATCCTTATCGCTGCATCGTACTTGCGCCCACTGCCTGAGCCAGTGACCTGCGCCGGCGCTCACTCCGGGCGACCCTATGACGAGCGCACTTCTCTCCTCCGACTACCCTCCCTCATTTTCGACCCACAATTTAGATCTAAAATTGAGTGGGATGATGTGCAATGGTCGGGGATGGAGGGAGGAGGAGTAGGAGAAGAGAAAAGGAGGCAGGGTCGGCTAAGGAGAGGCAGGAGGGGTGGTATCGACGGCGGAGGTGAGCTCGAAAGGAGGAGAGAGAAAGTGAGATCTTGGGTCGAAAATGGGGGTGTGAAGGCGGAGGAGAATAGTACGGTGGTCGTGGGGTCGGTCGGAGTGATCGCCGGTGCCGGCCGATTATTGAGGTACTGGTTTCGGGGGTTGCCTCGGTGGTGGAGGTCGGACTGCGATGGGGATTAGGTAGTTGATATGGTGGTCGTATGTGAGTTGAGAGTGAAGTGAGGAGAATATTATTACTTTGGCTTTAATTTAATTTCTAAATAACCAAAATTAATACTCAACACCCCCACTTATTGCTCTAATTACTTGATTCCTTGGTTTTTGGTCCAAAACCAAAGTCTAAGAACCCACTGGACAGAGGGAGTATCTAGTTAACTTATTATGGGAATATTAAAAAAGATAATTGAAAAACTGCTATAATTAATGCAATTAATGACTCTTATAGAGTGCTCATGGGTACTCTATAGAAAAATCTTGTGAGATAATATATGTGCCAAAATTTTAGGAGGGCCGATATCAATGTGAACAGATTTAAACAAGTACAATTCACCCGATTTGGATTGACGTGGCCCAAATTCGAATATGGCCCGTAGTTAACACAACCGTGTTATACTTAAGTGAACCCTAAAATTGAAGTTAAATATATAACCCGAAAGTTAAGCTGACCCGAACAACCCCGACTTAGGCCCTGTGCGATTCAACTTATTCAACAGTGTTTTCAAATCAGATCAGATTTATTCAAATCAAATCAAATCAAATCAGTTTTATTCAAATCAAATCAAATCAAATCAGAATTACCCAAATAACAATCAATGAATGCAGCCTATTTTTAGTTATTAATTCGTCTAGTTGTAGTTAATTTATCAGTTAATTCAGTTCAGATCAAATCAAATCAAATCAAATCAGATCAGTTCAAATCATATCAAATCAAATCAGATCAGAAAAATGCAGTCCAATCGCACAGGGCCTTAGACCCCACCCAAATGACTCGTTTACCGGGTTTCCTAGTATAGAATAAGTGACTGATGTAACCCACGCCCCACCTCAGCTCACCCCACCTCAAAAAAAACGGAACCCTGAACCTGGAACACCGAGCAGCCGCTTGAAGGCAAAAAAGCTACTCCGACTGAAAATACAAGTCGGAGCAAATTTCCGCCAAATAAATCGTGCGATTTCTACCCGAATCAATCTAGCAACTGGACCGGTAATTCTTAAATCCCCTTATTGAATTAGTTTAATTACGTAATTTGGCTGCACTAATTGTAAAGTATTAGCAGACATTATGACCAAGATGAAACAGCAGAAGCGCAAGATGGTGATGCGTCCTTTTGGGACTTTGGTATGTCTTTTCTTATACTATGAATTACTTTATGCTTGATGAACTTTGGCAAGTGTAACTAATAGCGATGATTGATTTTGAATTCTGGATGGAAACAAACCTAGCTGAATAGTGGTTTAACATTAGAATTGAGGTAAACTTAGCTGAGAATGTTGAAATTTTGTGATTTGCATCTAACTTACAATCTATCCTTGTTATCCGATTCTTGGTATTTATCCTTGGTTCACAACGTTTTTGAAATTTTATGGCATACACAAGACGGTTACTGGATGACGATTCATGTTAGCCGACCCCAAATCATTTTGGGGATAAGGCTTGGTTGTTCTTGTATATATTGGATGGTGACCCTAGTTGAAAAGGGATCCTTAGCGCCCGGTTAAGGTGTTGCTTTGTGATAGATAGGTCACGGGTTCAGAGCAGTGTCTTGTTCGAAAATGGTAAGGGAAGGCTTGCCCCCTCTACACCCTTCTGATGAGACCCTTCCCCAGACGCTTGCCTTGCGGGCTGCCCCTGGCCCTTATGGTGACGCTAGTTGGTGATTATTTAACCTGACCTTATTAAAGATCGAGGTTTTCTTAACCTTAGATCCACTCGTCTTTTTGTAGGACGATTTAACCTAAAACTGGTTGTTACCTTTTATATGTATACTAATGTTTGATCAATTGCTGTCACTAATGTGTGTCATGAACTCATGATGTTGTAGGCTTTCCAATGGCTTTGGCGATTTGGAACAAGTAAAGGTAGGTTTCAGTGGTGTTTGCATGTCTACCTCCTATTTTAAAGTTTACCCAAGTCTACCATGTATTCTTACGTAGTTTCCTCCCATATATTTTTTTTTTCCTACTTCCAAAATACGCTTCATATAGGTGTATTAAAGCGAAAGCACGGAAGCTATATTAAGCAGCACCCTATAGGGAATGAGGTATGTGTATTCAACTTAAATATTTATTGATGACTAAGAAAATGTATATCCTATTTGAATTGCTCGTCTACTTCCTCCGTTTTAAGTAAGTTTGTACATTGGTTTGAATATGTGAAAGAAATACGGCCAAATGTAAGGAATTAAAAGAAACACAAGGAGTACGTAGCTTCTTATAGAGTAGGAATTGTGATTCTTTAAATATTACTGCGACTCCACTAGTTGCCAACACCAGGATTGGGGCACTTTGGCTGTTCTCTCGCCATATTCAAATTCCGCGAAAAGTTGTGCCTTTTGCATTCACTTTGTCCACCTGAAAAGAATGTAGATGTAATAATTAGATCATTAGATGGAAGGATTGTCTCTATGAATACCAAGTTGGACACTTCAAGAATGTAGATCGATTTCAAATTTCCATCGTGTCTTTGTTCTTATCAGTTTTGGTCAGAGCAATGCTGGCCTTGGAAAAGATTTTAACCAGGTCTTTTGTTCTTATCAATAGTACTCATCATGTAAGAGGTACTGTCATTTAGGAGGGCCTATTTCGCTGGGGAAAAGACTGAAATTCAAACGATTTCTGTTGAAGATTGTCATTACAACTTAAAATTTTCCTATGCGTCACAGTCCCTTTCCGTGCTATTTGTAAGTGTTCAGTGCTTGCTGCTGTTGCTTTAGGATGCAAAATATTTTGTAGCATTCAGTTGTTTAGTAGTTCCCCCAATTTCTTAACCTAAAAGGAATCCAAGTTTAGAGATGTGAAGTTTTGAGAACATGGATGAAAAAGATCCAACAATCTCTACTAAACTAAAATATCAACCTTCAGTTAGGCCTTTCAGGTTATCCAAAAGCCCTTTTTGCAGTGTTACCAAAAACTGTGGCAAGTTTGAATTATAATCTTCTTGCTGCTTTAAAGCATTCGTAATGAGTAGGGTGGAGACGGAGGTTGGTCCAACCATTTTTTGTTTTGAGGTGGTCGGGGATGGGGAAATGGTGTGCCCATGGTATGAGGAACCACAATTGAAACTAGAGTTTTCTGACTAATTGTGTCGTCTTGATTTACAATTTCAGCCTCATGCACTAAACTGTTGTTGATGAACTTGGCTTATGCAGAGACACATTGGGTCCTTCCTTAAACGGTGCTCTGCAAACGAGCACAGTGAAAGTGGTAAGGGTCATACTGTGCCGGACCAATCAGAGAAGACACCAAGCGGTGAAGTGGGCCCGAGCAAGAGACACAGCCAACAGGAGAAGACAACGAATGGCGGACTGGGCTTTAGCAATAAACATGACCAACCAGAGAAGACAACACAGGGTGGATCAGACTGTATCAAGGAACTCAAGGATTTAATTGCTGTATGTGGTCTGTTCTTACGCTCAAGTTTTATTAGATATCATGTACAACCCTACTGAGGAGGTTCTTTATGACTTTAGACACTATTGATATTCTTGTGATGATTAAGATTCTAAAATTCTCTACACTGGGCATCTGATACAGTAGCTATGTTGGATACTGAGTTGATGTGACTTTGGTGTATTCAGAGATCCGTGAAATTTTATCGTCAAAGGCACTCCGCAAATCTCCATGATCGTAAGGTTGAGGAGAATACTGCAATCAAGGACCCCAAGACGATAACGGATGACTTTAGAAGGAGAGCTATGTTTGTCAGTGTACGTACTATCTTCTTCCTTTCTTGAGATTTGGTTTTCTTATGATTCTAGAATGATGTGTGCACAAAGTCTTTCATCTGCTACCTTAATTAGCTACTACGTGGCTTGTAAAATTTTTGAGGTTAAGGCCAACTGCAGACCTCATGATATTCTTGTCATGATTAAAATTTCTATTAAATGAGCTGGTATTCGATCTAGCTTTTCTGGACAACCATAATAGAAACTTGGCTAATGTAACACTATCCATTCAGAGGTGCTTGGACTTCTATTTTGAAAATCATCCTGAAGATCAGCACAATGAAAGGGCCAAGGAGGATGCGAATAACAACCAACCTGGAAAGACAACAAACAGCGGGTTGAAGCCTCAAAATTTTTTCCCTGTTGCTAGTGTATGTACTCTCTTCACTTATTCCTAGGTTTTTTATTCGCATGATATTATGATTTAAAATTCTCTGTACACACAGTATGTCACACCAATGTGATGTTGCGCCGCCTTGATGAGCTACATGAAAAGAAATGAGATTCTGTGTAAATTATCTAAATGCAGATAATAGCGGTACACTATGTGATGATTATTTAGATTCCAATACTGCCCGGAATTATTGAACCTAATAGCCGTTGTATATGATTTTCTGATGAATTTGTTGTTTGCAGGGGCTTAGAGGCAGCAATTATATCAGGTTGCCGTCAAGAAGTCGCACTGGATCCTTGCAAAAGGTGTGCTTGTTGGCTGCATTATTGCATTCTACAGCCCTCGAAACTAGTATCTGCTTTATTGTCCTTAATTAAAATTTGCCCAACTTTCCAATGCAAATTGTGGACATGCTGTTAACTATTCTTTTTATGTCTACTTGGATACAGCGTAAGTCCTTGACTCGGGTCTTGTCTCCTAGAGCAGCCAAACTCTACAAGGGTGGGACGCCGCTGCAAATAGTGGTTAGGTCGCTTGGAGCTCGAGATGCATTCACTCATTGGCGAGATGGTACAAGTATTTCTGTTAAATTGAGATCAGTGGGAGGAGGTGCTTACTCAATATCTAGAGTAGGTGGACCAAAGAGGACTGCCAAGGATGTTATTTTGCGTGATTTTGCGTCAGCATAAAAGCAGCAGCAACTCGACTATGTTCTTGAGCTCCTATATTAATTATCGTCTGTAGTCTTTATCATTTTATGTAGCCGTTGGCATGTAGTTGTGATCCGTCTTATCTTTATTCAAGTTACTAGTTCTGATAATCCATACCAAACCCTTGAACCCTAAACCCATGGCAACGAACCTTATCACTAGAAGATAAGGCAAGTGCCACTGCGACACAAGGAAGGTCGGTTATTCAAGCTACTAGTTTATCAAGCAAGAACTTGTCAATCTGAGCCTGACTTGCGTCTAACCGGCTTCCCAAGGTCGGTTATCCAAGTTACTTTTTTTTTTTTTTTTTTTTTTTTTTTTTTTTTTTTTTTTTTTTTTGGCGAGGAGATTCAAGTCTCTTGTTGAAAGCTTTTCTGAAATCCTTGCCTCTAGTTATTTACATCTATCCAAGCCACCAAATTTATAGCGTATCTGCGTGTGGCGTCTCAGGATCCAACCTAAACGCAAGCACTTGATTGTCATAGGATTAAAATATTAAGGAGCAAAACCTTTTCAAGGTTATAATCTTCAGACATGTCTGCTATTAAGACAATGATTTTTTTTTTCTTTTTGTTTTTTCTTTTTTTGTTTTTTTGAGGTCATGCTATTAAGACAATGTTGGTTCTACTGGTGCCGAAACTTGTCGGATGATGCAGCATTGTGATAATCCTTTACTTTCCCAGCTTCCTCAACAAGCTACAATGATCAAGTACAATCACAGGCTCAGTGTTCAAGGTTAGGTGCCTTGGGTAATCGAGTTTACAGATGCAACAACTGATGCGACAATATTATCATTTAGATTGCTCAGGTCTTATATCAAATAGCTAGACAAACCCGAACTAGTCCAGCATGAACTCATTAACTGTAACCCGTGACGATATGTTGTGTATATCGCTTTGAGTCCTGACATCTGCTACCGAGTCACAATGTCACTTGCTAGTAATCAAGTCCCCGCTGCTATATCATTCACCATGCTCGCCTTGAGTTTCAGCTCCTTCTCCACATCAGAATATACCAAGCTCGAGCTTGTCAGCAATTGTACGTAACCTTAATTCTGTCCAGTGTCCACAACTTGTAATATATGCGACAAGACGAATCCAGAAACAAACTCTAAGGCCATTTACTTTAGCAATGTGTATATATGAAAGCCTGGTTTGTAACAACAAAGGTAGAGACGAAGAAAAAACAGTTGATAACTTCACTGATTAATCTAATTTGTGGAAATCAAGCCCTTTCAAGAAGTGGAAGAAGAATATGGTGAAAGTTCTGCTTGATGCTATACTTTGTCTGATAGTCCGTAGGACTTAATTGAAAATTAGCCTAAGAGATTAAATCACAGCGGGGGACGTTTACAAGAAACAAAGCATCTCCAGTCATTTGTCCTTAAACAAAGTAGCAAACAAGCATACCAAGGATACATACGCGCTTCATGGCAGAATACCAGTCTGAGTTTGTCAGATTTGAACCTAGTAAAACCTTGCACCAAAAAAAAAAAAAAAAAAAAAAAGGAACAAAACCTGCGTCTTCACTAAAATTGCAGTTGACAGTATAGGACAACTGCAAAAGGTCATATAAGCTTTCATTAGCGAGCTGGAGGTGGTCGGTCTCAGACAAGTTACCAGAATAGCAGCAGTAGCAAGTAGCAACACAGTAACAAAAATCTCAGAGGAACTCTGTGTCCTGAATGTTTCATACCAGTAATGATAACCTATTACAGACTCTTTAAGGATCTCTCTCACTCGCAGACTTATAGTTCAGTCATCAATTCAGAAACTACCATAAATTCAAAGCGTCTAAGAAATCAGTAAATCACTAAATATCTGCTGAGATACTAAACTGCTCTGCAAAGAACATATTACGCACTGTGTCCCATTAGCTCACTGGCTCATATGACTGATGAAGACCATATACAAACAGCATTGAACGGAAGGAAAAAGTGCCTGGCAAAAGTAATCGCATAAGCAAGAGACCCCTTTGGCTTGATGGCCTTCATGTATTCCATGTATGCCACTCCTTCTTGGCAAGGTGACGGATGATCTTCCTTAAGGGCAGCAATTTTTTCTCCTTTGGTAGATGAAATTGTGATACTAAGAAGTCCAAAATTGATGTAAGCTTTAGTGCCATCTGAACTTTTGTATCCTCATCCAAGCTCACCGTAGAGATGTATAAACCAACAACGGAGCCAGACTTATCCATGATAGGAGCACCCGAAGCACCCTCACCCATCCCTCCAATATGAAGCACCATCAATTCACCTGCATCGTTTTTTGGGTGCAGCCCTACCCCCCAAGGATGAGACACCGTGCCCCTTGATAGTGGAAACCATAAAGTATCAACTTTCTTTTCCCACTTTTTCATAGCTTTTATATGATCGGGGACACACATTGTATATGACGGAGTTGATATGCTACAAATTTCTTCACCAAAGTTAAGGTCTCTCATGAGACATTCCAACCTTTTCACATTTTCACCAACATTGCCATTCACTTGTAAAACCGAAAAATCCATATTAGGACACTTGTACACCAACCTAGCCCCAAAGGATTTGAACTCACTGCTTACCACATGAACCTTAAACTCCTCATTCCATTCTTCGAATGTATGTCCACAACTCAACAAAATACACCTTGTGTCATCTTTATGAATGACAAAACCAGTCCCGTAATGCTTATCAACTACACCCTCGGAAGCTGTTTCCTCCATAATAATTTTCATGACTCCCCCATATGCTTCACCATATAACCTACCCCAACGTCCTTCACTCGTCTTACCAACATTTGCCCCATATGACTTGAAAAATTTGGAACTGTTTCAACAAAAACACAACATTTATATAATCAACCCACCATTTATCAATTACTTCAAAACATAAGCAAATTGAAAAAAAGGGAGGAAAGAAAACTTGAACTCACAATTTGCCTATGTCAAATCTGTGTTTTGGTCCCTCGTCCTCAGGCTCACAAACTTGCTGCAAATAAAAACAAAAACAAAGACTTAGAGAAATTAAAACAAATGTCTAAAGAGAAATCCATTCTGAAATTATATCTATTATTACTCCTATCATCAAACATTTGGGAAAATGTATTTGTTTGAGTTAGTATTATTACAAATTGTAAGTTGTCAAACTCACATCGACTTTGTCAGAGGTTTAGTGGCATCTTCATAAGTGTTGTTGTATAATGAGTAAAATGGAAAACTTACCTCTACTATGGAAACCTTAATCTTTTTGCCGAGTCTCTCCTCCAAAAATTTAGCCAAATCTTTCTCATCTAGCTTGCCAATCCCAATTGCTGTCACATACTCATTTGATTCGATAGAGTACTCCACAAGTTCTACATTAAAAATCAAACTTTAAACTACAAACAAAACATTAATGAAGATTAGATATTATAAACTGTGAGTTTGTATAAACTCCCTTAATCGGGATTATGCATTTCATTCAATATAAATACAATGTTACAAGGGTAATTACGGTAATTACAAGAGATATAATTACAATACAATTATATACACTATCACCCCCCCGCAGTCGGAGCGGCAGCTGGGCGAACGCTCAGGCTGGACCGAAAACGAACAAACAAGGGTCGATGAAGACCTTTAGTAAAGATATCCGCATACTGATATTCAGCAGGTACATGCAAAACACGGACGTCACCAATACGAACACGCTCACGCACAAAATGTATATCAAGCTCAATATGTTTGGTGCGTTGGTGTTGAACAGGATTACCAGAGAGATAAACCGCGCTGATATTATCACAATAAATCACAGAGGCACGGCGTAGAGGCATATGAAGCTCAAGCAACAGGTTGCGAAGCCAAGTAGCTTCGGCAGCAGCATTAGCAACACCCTTATATTCGGCTTCAGCACTGGACCGCGAAACAGTGGGTTGTCGCTTAGCCGACCAGGACACCAAATTATCACCAAGGAAAACACAATACCCAGATGTGGAGCAACGAGTGTCTGGACAACCAGCCCAATCAGCATCAGAATAAGCAGTCAGACCAGTGAGGGGTGAAGCCGATAAAAACAAGCCAAGATCCAGTGTACCCTGTACGTAGCGTATGATACGCTTCAATGCCTGAAAGTGGGGCTCACGAGGATCATGCATGAATAGACAGACCTGTTGAACGGCATACGCAATATCCGGCCGCGTGAATGTCAAATACTGGAGAGCACCAGCGAGACTACGATACAAGCTGGGATCGGAAACGGCGGGACCAGATGAGCCACTGAGCTTGGAGGCCACTTCAACAGGAGTCGCAACCGGTCTGCAGTTAGACATTGACGCACGAGCAACAATCTCCTGAGCATATTGCTTCTGCGATAAAAATAAACCATGCTTGTCACGAGTAACTGTGATGCCCAGAAAATGATGAAGACTGCCAAGGTCGGTCATGGAAAATTTTCGGGACAAAAGGTCAATAAAGTGGTGCAGAAGTGTGTCGGATGAAGCAGTATGAACAATATCATCGACATACAGCAGGAGATAAGCCATATCAGTACCGGAGCGATAAATGAACAGCGAGTTATCACAAATGCTGCTTTTAAAACCACAACGAACAACATAAGCAGCAAACCTGTGATACCAAGCCCGGGGTGCCTGCTTAAGGCCATACAAAGACTTTTTGAGACGACAAACATGTGAGGGCCGAGCAGGATCAGAGAAACCAGGGGGTTGATGCATATAGACAGTCTCTGTAAGATCACCATGCAAAAAGGCATTCTTGACATCCAACTGATGAATGGGCCAAGAGCGTGATGCAGCGATAGTGAGCACAGTGCGGATCGTAGCAGGTTTGACCACAGGACTAAAAGTTTCATCACAATCAATTCCAACCTGCTGAGTCTTGCCGTTGGCAACAAGGCGCGCCTTATGGCGCTGAAGAGACCCATCCGAATTATATTTATGACGAAATAACCACATGCACCGAATAACAGGAGCATCGGATGGGCGAGGTACCAACTCCCACGTGCGCGTGCGCAATAAGGCATCATACTCATCAGTCATTGCAGCTTTCCAGTTAGGGTCGGCGAGGGCGGAACGGTGGGATTTTGGGAGAGAGGAGATGGAGGGCACGGTCTGGGTATGGAAGCTAGACGGGGGCTTCGGTTTAAAGATGCCATTTTGGGAACGGGTAGTTATAGTACGGGAGGGGTACGGTTTGGGAACAGATGTGCTCGGGGCAATGGGTTCAGCGGTTGGCTTTGGACGACGGTGAGGAGGAGTATAGCGAGGAGTCGGGGAGGTGGGAGAAGCGACGGGGGAGGTGGGAGAAGCGACGGGGGAGGTGGGCTCGCGAGTGCGCCGGGTGTACACAGCCCCAAAGCGGCGAGGTGGGGTAGGGGAGGCAGGTGGAGATGACGCAGAAGGATTGGGATAGGTAAAATTGCCGGGAAAAAGGAGTGGATGGGGTGGGGGGTTAAGAAAATCCAAATCAGGAGGAGGGGTGGAAGGAGTAGCAAAGGAATAGACCGACTCGTCAAAAGTCACGTGGCGAGAGATGATAATCTTATGGGTGGAAAGATCAAGACACCGATAACCACGTTGATTAGGTGGGAAACCGAGGAAGATGCAGCGAGTGGAGCGGGGGGACAGTTTATTGGGGGCTTTTGCAGTGGTATTGGGGTAACAAAGACATCCGAAAGTTCGGAGATGGTCATAGGTAGGTTGACGCAGGTAGAGAGCGGAAGCAGGGGATCGAAAATGGAAGGTTTTGGAAGGGAGAATATTGTGGAGGTAGGTAGCCATATGGATGGAGTCCACCCAAAAACGAGACGGGAGAGAGGCGTGAGAGAGAAGAGTGCGGGAGATGTCGTTGAGACGACGTATCATGCGTTCAACTTTCCCGTTTTGAGGGGAAGTTTGGCCACATGAGAAGCGAAACACAAGCCCATTTGCCGAGGCAAAGGTGTGAAAAGGAGTGTTATCAAATTCGCGTCCCAAGTCACACTGAAAGCATTTTATTTCTTTTTCAAACTGGGTGCGAACAAAATTACGAAACTGAAGGAATTTACCATGAGACTCAGATTTAAATTTAAGTGGGTAAATCCAAACAAAATTGGTATAATCGTCTAAGAGAAGAAGGTAGTAACGATAGCCTGAGGGACTAGACACAGGAGATGTCCACAAATCACTATGAACTAGTTTGCATGCCCGTGCCACGCCCGGGTTATATATTTAATTATTTATATTGTTTATACACGTTTTATAAAAAAAAATGTTGCCTTATATTTGCTCTAATAAATCACCATAATGATTAATTTCCATATATTAGCTATAATACTATATTACTCTATAATAATTTATTACCATATCCTAACCGATAATTGTATTTAATGCTATTTTTATGTTCTATCCAATTAATGTATGATAATTTATTACCATATCCTAACCGATAATTGTATTTTAATGCTATTTTTATGTTCTATCCAATTAATATATGCCAAGTGTCGTCGCAGGAAAGACTTGGTTTCAGGTTTTAATATATAGTATTAGATGATATCAAAAGGAGACAAAGTGGCTGAATGAGAATCGAAAAACGGTAATCGAACGTGTTTACTGATTTGACAAGAATGACAAAGATTTGAGCACTGCTCCTTATTACAATGAATAAAATTCCTAGAACGCAAAAAAGATAAGATATTTTCGCCGGGATGTCCAAGTCGGCTGTGCCAAACGAACGGCGAAAGAGTCACGAAAGAAATGGGCTGAGACAGCTGGGATGACTGGGCTGAGGATGCATCAGTGGTGGTGATAGGATAAAGCTCTCCGGGACTATTGCATCTCATGAGTTTCCTCCCCGTAATCAAGTCCTTCACAGAAAAACCAGTAGGGTCAAATTCGACAGACACATTATTATCGGTAGTGAATTTACGAACAGACACGAGGTTTTTAATAATATCAGGGACAACTAAGGTGTCTTTAAGGTGAAGGGGACGGGAGGGGAGGGGAGAGGGATGGTTTTAGTTCCGGTGGCTTTAACTGGAATTGAGCTGCCATTACCGACTAAAATTGAACGAACTGAACTCGAATTAAGGACAGGTTCGAGATTACCTGCATCCGAAGTTAAGTGGGAGGTGGCACCTGTATCCATATACCACGAGTCATCCGGGACATTCAATGTCATTGAATTGTAGGCCTCAGCAATATCATAAGGCTGTAATTGTTCCACAGTGGGAGTCACAAAGGCTTGTCCACGAGCATAGGCAGGAGTGGCAGAGGCGCTGGAAGATCCACGCAAATGTTGTTGGGCTGATCTTGGTGGAGCAGGGGGCAGCCAGTAGGGGGCGGCCGGAAAAGGGCATGGTGGGATGCCCCACCAGGGGTACCACGGTGTATGCGGTGTGGCGTGGGCCCCACGACCGGCTGGAGCAGCGTGGGTGGCAGAAGTAGGGGCGGCGCCGACCTGGGAAGACCTAGTTGGTTGACCGCGACCTCGACCACGACCGGACTGACCACCGCGGCCCTGAGACTGATTTCCTCGACCGGATTGATTTCCACGGCCCGCGCTCGCCTGTCCTTGATCTGAGCGCGTGGTAGCGGCGAGGGCGGCGGTGCCCTGAGATGAGAACGTGGCGGCCTGATTTTGGCGGCGCCGCTCGTCGTTCCTTAACTGCCGCCGTGCAGATTGGAAATCGGGCATCGTCTGGTGAAGAAGAGACGCAACAACATCATATTCCGGAGGTAAACCATTCACCAATTGAATTATTTTGCGGTTGTTATCAATAGTGAATCCGAGTGACGTTAGCCTGGTTGCAAGGGATTCTAATTGATCACAATAATCATCAACATCCGTGCAATCTGTCAGTTTAAGGTTGACGAATTGGGTCTCAAGGTGAGCCGCACGAGTGCCTTTATTGTCATTGAACTGAGTCTTGACATGATCCCACACAGCTTTTGCAGTCTTGCCGGATTTCATGGCCGATCGACGGAGGTCGGGGGTCATGGTTGCGAAGAGCCATTGACGGACCAGGGAATCCATGCGTTTATTAGTAGACGCATCGGTGGTGGCAGGAGCCGCAGCACCGGTGATGTGGTGGGTGAGGTCGTGAATTTCCAGATGAAGTTCGAAGTGATCGGACCATTCATCATAGTCATCAGATTTCAGATCAAGGGTGACAGGGATGATGTTCTTGATGTTGTTGATTGCAAGGGCGGGATGAACGGCTTTGCCGTTGTTGTTGTCAGTGCCGCCTGTCATGGAGGCGCACGAGAGATCAGCGAACACGGTGGTGCGGGAGCGGCACCGAAGGCTGCTGATCTAGGGTACCATGTGAGTTTGTATAAACTCCCTTAATCGGGATTATGCATTTCATTCAATATAAATACAATGTTACAAGGGTAATTACGGTAATTACAAGAGATATAATTACAATACAATTATATACACTATCAAACAATACAATTATATACACTATCATTAAACAAAAAAAAAAAAAGTAGAGTGAACGTATGTGCTTTCGGAAATAAAACAACCCAAACAAATAAAAATGCAGCCAAGTTCGCATAATTGCAGTACCATCAATTTATGACATAGCTTGATGATGTACAGTGAAAAAGGTTCCGATTTGGATCAAATTGATTAACCTAGAGTTAAAGTTCTGGTCTTTTTCATGTATACAAAAGATTGCTGGCATTATTGGGAAATACATTCATAGTGATGCTGCCACTGTGGACAGAAGCAGACTTGGATTTGCTAAAGTCTTAGTAGAGGTAGACGTAGGACAGGACTTCCCAACAATGGTGGAATTTGTTGATGAGAAAGGGAAAACAGTTGAACAAGTGGTGGAGTATGAATGGAGGCCTGTGAAGTGAACTCAGTGCCATGGCATTGGACATGACTTGCAGCAATGTAAGAAGAAAACTAATCCTACCACAAATCCAAAGACAAAATGGATTTGGAGGAAAAAGCCAATACAGGCAAACAAGTCACAGGAGGAGAGTGGTACTAACATTGTGAATCACCAGACCCAAAATAATACTCAAGAGAAAACTGGAGACACTTTTGCAACCCCTGTGAACCAGGCTACTATCCCTCCTATTGCAAGCACTTCCAGGCCACCACAGAGGCAATTAATACTGTATCAAAATGGTGGTCAGAATACAAACTTGGGAGGGGAAGTAAGTACTGTATCATATGCAAATATGGTCAGATTGGGAAGTGAAGGAAGGATTGGTGCAGAAATTGGTAGTGATGCCCATGGTCTGGTGGACCATGGCTGACATTGGATTTTGGAATATCCGGGGCCTGAATAGCACCACTAAACAAGCTGAGATAAGAAGATTTATGAATATGCAGCAAGTGGGGCTATTTGGGCTACTGGAAACAAAGGTGAAACCTGGTGCCCTTTCCAGGATTCACCTAAATATGTGTGAAGGGTGGTGTATAAGTACCAATAATAGTTATCATAGTGGGGGTAGAATTTGGATCTGTTGGAACCCTAATAGATTCAGTGTCCAAATAAATAAAGTTACTGCACAACTTTTGCATTGTGAGGTTGATGAAATTGGATGTGACAACAGATTTCAGGTCTTTCTGATCTACGCATTCAATGACAGCAAAGAAAGGGAGAGCCTTTGGAAAGATTTAATGGGTTTACATCAAGGAATATCACAACCTTGGATCTGTATGGGTGACTTTAATAATGTACTATACAGAGATGAGAGAATAGGAAGTAAGGTAACCCTTGCAGAGATTAGGGATTTTCAGAACTGTGTCCAAAGCTGTGGGTTTCAGGACTTAGTGGCTGATGGAAGTCTGTACACCTGGAACAATAAGCAGGAAAGTGAGAAAAGGGTGTTTTCTAAAATAGACAGGGCCCTGATAAATGATGATTGGCTATTGAAATTTCCTGATAGCAGAGCTATGTTTCACCCTGAGGGATTATTTGATCACTCTCCATGCACTGTCAGTTTGAGGAAAGCAAGGAATTTTGGGAAAAAGAGCTTCAGATATTTCAATATGTGGAGTTTAGCTGATGGGTATAAGGAGATCATTAAGGAGGGATGGAGTAAACAGGTTGTTGGAACTGTAATGTACCAAGTTGTGAGGAAACAGAAACTCTTAAAGCAGCCACTTAAGGAGCTCAATAAGAAGAAATTCTCAAATGTGGAAGCTGCTGCTTGCAAGGCACAACAAACACTGTATGAGACTCAAATGGAGCTGAAAAAAAATCCATATAGTGCTGATTTAAAAGAAAAGGAGAGGAGAGCTTCTGAATGCTTTCTTTATTTACAGAAAGCAAGCATTAGTTTCCTCAGGCAGAAAAGTAAAGCCCAATGGATCAAGGATGGGGATGAAAATTCTGCATATTTTCATTGCTCCATCAAGGCAAGAAGAATCAAAAATAGTATTAATCAGATCTTAGATGTTGAGGGAAACATGAAGACTGATGATGAAGGAATTCAAAGTGCTTTCCTGATGTTCAATCAGAATTTGCTAGGAAAGTCTGACAACACTCAACCAGTTCATATACCTACAGTGAGGAGGGGTAAAGTGATATCAGAAGAGATGGCTGAACATATGGTTAGAGCAATAAGTAGTGAGGAAATAAAGGAGGCTATGTTTTCCATTTCAGGAACAAAAAGCCCAGGACCTGATGGATATACAAGTCAGTTCTATAAGGACAATTGGGAAATAGTTGGAGAGCAAATTTGTGAGGCTGTCAAAGAGTTTTTCAAGAAAGGAAAATTGTTGAAGCAGATCAACAATACTATTCTAACTTTGGTCCCTAAAGTTGCTCATCCTTCTAATGTCACTGAGTATAGACCTATAGCTTGCTGTAACTCCATATATAAGTGCATTTCAAAAGTGATGTGTGTAAGAATGGGAGCATGCCTGCCTGAAATCATCAGTCAAAATCAAGGAGCCTTTGTACAGGGCAGAGATATTGTGGAGAATATAATGGTATGTCAAGACTTAGTCAGGAAATACAATAGGAGAAGCATTTCCCCTAGATGCCTGATGAAAATTGATCTCCGAAAAGCCTATGATACAGTAGAGTGGAGCTTTGTGCAAGAAATGCTGGTGGCCCGTAAGTTTCCTCAGAAAATGGTAGAGTGGATAATGGAGTGTATTACAACTCCAGCTTACACAATTGCAGTGAATGGAGCTCAATTTGGTTATTTCCAAGGCAAAAGGGGTCTGCGGCAGGGTGATCCCTTGTCACCATTATTGTTTACATTGTGTATGGAGTATCTCTCTAGAGTACTAATGAAGGTAGCTGGGAAAAAAAGAGTTTAACTTTCACCCTATGTGCAGGAAAACCAAGCTTAACCACCTGTGCTTTGCTGATGACTTATTGTTATTCAGCAAAGGCGAGGTTAAGTCAGTCCTGCTCATGTTAAGAGGTTTTGCCACATTCTCACAAGCTACTGGATTGTGTTTTAACAAGATGAAATCGGAAATGTACTTTGCAGGAGTCAGCACCACAGTGAGACATGAAATTTTGCAACTGTCTGGTTTCAGGGAAGGGTCTCTACCTTTTAGATACCTAGGTGTGCCTATCACTGCAGGAAAAATCTCAATCTTGGATTGCAATGTTCTAACAGAGAAGATAGTGAGCAGAATTAGGGCTTTTGGAGCTAGGAAGCTTTCATATGCTGGGAGGTTAACATTGGTTAAATCTGTGTTAGCTAACCTGCACAGCTACTGGGCTCGAATTTTTGTCTTACCAAAAGGTATTTTGAGGAAAATCAATTCTATCTGTAGGAATTATCTGTGGGATGGAATTGAGCATCTAAAAAGAAGTCCACTGGTCTCTTGGGAGGATATTTGCATTCCTAAAGAAGCTGGGGGGTTAGGAATCAGAGATACTTTCAACTGGAACATTGCTTGCATTGGGAAATATGTGGCTTGGTTGTTCTACAAACCTGACACCCTCTGGATAAAATGGGTACATTCAATTTACATTAAGGAGAGGAAATGGGAGGAGTATACTCCTCCTACTGATAGTAGTTGGCATTGGAGGAGAATATGCAGGATCAAAGAGAAATTGTGTCAAGAATTCTGCAATGGTAGATGGAAAAATGGTGGCTACACAGTGAAAGCTGGCTATAATTGGATGAAGGGAGATCATGTTAAAGTAAGATGGGGAAAACTCATTTGGTGCAAGCATTGTATCCCAAAAACATCCTTTATTACATGGTTAGCACAGAGGAAGAGGCTACAAGTAAAGGAGAAGCTCAAAAAGCTTGGAATTTGTGATGATGATGCATGTCCACTCTGCCAGCAAGATGTTGAGAATCATGAGCATCTTTTCTTCAAGTGTGATTACAGTCAGAGATGCTTAAGTGAAGTCAGAGGGAAATGTGGGCTTGATTTTCCTGATCAAGATGCCATCACATGGTGCTCAAACAGCAAATTTAAGTCCAGAATCAAGAAGCAAGTGGCAACTGCTCTTTTGTGTGGACTAATTCATCAAATCTGGATGGCAAGGAATAGATGCAGACTTGAAGATGTGGTTGTTGCTCCCAGAATTCTAGCTAGTACAGTTTATGAAAATGTCAAAACTAGAATTAGGAGTACAGTTAAGAATCCTAGTATGAAGGATAGTGAATGGCTTAAAGGAATTCTCCTATCTAGCTAAGCCCGAAAACAGGGACTAGGTGCAGAATGGTTTTTGAACAAATCTGGAATGTCGGTTTTTGCAGGGGTATACCCCGAAGTTCTTGTACAATTTGGAGTAATTAATACAATTACATTTTAGCAAAAAAAAAAAAAAAGCTTGATGATGTACATGCTATACTCACTCTGCTCCATAGATATTTTCTCATTTCACTTATGGACATTGCACTACTGCACAAGAAAGATGAGTTCTAGGTAAAGATGCAAGTGGACCGGGTTGATAAGAAAATTAATACATAAAGGTTTAGGTGGGGCGTAAATGAAAATGAAAAAATAATGGAAAATTGTCTTTGGATCGGAGTGGTATATGTTGTTGGCGTGTCAATCTAACTCACACATTGAACAAACAATCAATAAGTAATTGTTTATCAGTGTTCACTTCGCTTACACTACGTCAAAAATAGCCTTCAAGAACGGTTGCCCTAAAGCTAAGCAGAACGGTTCTACAACCGTTCTCTAGACGACGGTACTTAAAGCCTAAGAGAACGGTTGCAACCGTTCTAAAAGCATATAAGAACGGTTGTGCTCAAAACCGTTCTCTTAGGTACTATCAAAACGGTTTTGTGAAGAACAGTTCTCGTATGTGTGCTCATAAGAGAACGGTTTTGGTCAAAACCGTTCTCTTATGTATACCCAAAAATTAAAAAAAAAAATTATTTTTGGGTGATTTTTTGATATTTTGGAGTTTTCTATGGTGGTTGAGTATAACATCAACGGCGGCAAGAACAACGCATTCTGGGCAATACATCCTTGAACAGATAAACTTCAGCAAAATATCACAATATTGCATATTCAAGCAACATGAGTTAAATCTGGGTACAATAACATTTACTAACAATGTGTGACTAAAATAAAAATTCCAACAACACCAAAAATAACAAATTAAATTACTCGTAACGAAATAGAGTGGATACTCTATCAAATTATAAATCTATACATTTCAAAAAAAAATTAATACTAGTATATAATCAAAGTAGATCTAAGACTACAGTGAACCTCAATTCTTATTTCTTCAACCGACCATGGCACTCTCTGTTGCATGTCGCCCTCGCCATCATCGTAGTAGCCACCGCCGCTGCTATCGTCGTCATCACCGTCACCTTTGTCTCCGTCATGGTCTAGTTGCCATCGTCTTTGTTTTCTCCGTCTTTCATCTAATCCAATCAACATAACAAAAAAAAAAAAGAATCAGCAAAAAACTTAAATAAAAACTTTTTAAAGGACCAAATTCAAGAGTAATTAAAAGACAAAACTACATCTAAGTTATAAAAAAAAAAAAACGATTCAGAATCTCAGATGTAAAATTTCAATAAACAAAAACGTAGATCTGAACTTTTATAATACCTTGATCAAATTTCACCGTCGCTTATCCTTTCACGTCCCCGCCGCCGGCCGGCCTGTCGCCATTCTTCAATTTCATCTTCTTCTTCTTTGATTTTCGTAGATCTGGCTTTTTAATCGTTTTATATTTTTTGATGCTTTGTTTTTTGCAGAAAATTAAACCAACTAAATTATTATAGGATATTGAAGAAAATGATGTAAAAATAAGGGATGGTTTTTGAATTTTAAGAAAAGAATGAGAAGAGGAGAGAAATTTGAGAAATGAAGTATGAATAAGAGAGAGAAAGGAGAGAATGAGAGGTGGGTAGGGAAGTGACGATGAGGTGAGACTTGAGAGGGAGGGGGGCGGAAATCACAAAGTTCTTATTTCTAATTATGTTATTTATTATTTTTTTTTCATTAGATTTTTAGAACGGTTTATCTAGAAACCGTTTTCATAGGTGCCTCTTGTAGAACGGTTCCTTTAAAAACCGTTCTAAGAGATGTGGTTCCAGAATTAAATGAACCTTTAAGAACGGTTTTTAAAGAAACCGTTCTCATAGGTATTAAATATTTATTTTTCTTTTTCTTATAATGATCTATTAGAACGGTTTCTGGTGGACCCGTTCTCTTTCTAATAAGAGATCGGTTTTTAAAATTTCCGTTCTTAAAGGCCGGTTTTGGAAGGCCTAATTTGACGTAGTGTTATTTGGGTTGAAAGATAGACTCATGTTATAAAAACTGTGAGGGCATGCTGTGTGCGCGGCTTAAAGCGCGTAGTATCATATGTACTAATCTGGAGCCGGTGATTTAGCTGTCCACAACATATGTCACTTTTCCGTTCATACTCATAGTATCATAAATCATGCCGTTGATCCATTGATTGAACAAGTGGACATTTGTGTGAAGAGGTATGTTGAAGCTAAGGTATAAAACCATTATTTACTTATTATCACTATTCTGATCTAGATTGACTTCTAGTTGAGTTGCTTGTCCAACAGCCTATATTAATAGCACTAAGCTTGTGGTCAATATTAATATTGTCGTGATGATCGGATCTCTAGATCTATGTATCCAACCGACTCGATGAATTGTCTTTAGTAGAAGTCAGGCTCGAATGGGGGCGGCCGCATGGGGCTTACGTAGAAGGGGCGTGGAATGGATGTAGGATACGTGGAAACAAAAGAGTAACAGCATAGATGACTTAAATTAGCTGCCCAATCAGTGTGTGTGCACCATGCATAATATAATTCCGTAATGCAGGTTTGCAGGGTACTCTGTTACTTGTCCGAATTCTACTATAACCATTATCTTACTCCCTCCGTTTCTTTCATTTCTTTACGTTTCGTTTGAATTCCTCTCACATATTCAAACGAAACGTAAAAAAATGAAAGAAACGGAGGGAGTATTATATTTACCGTCGACTTCTAAAATATCAACGACTCTATTATTAGTCCAGTAATATTTTAAGGGACATGATGATGATTACTTATTGGTTCGATCGAGTTTGAAGACCTCACCTTAAAATATCTCTGTATTAAAAAGAGTTTATACATCATCTGATTAGTCAAATAGTAAAAAAAATTATATATCAAGTTAAATAAGAGATTTAATAAAAAGGGGCACATCCAGTGAGAAGTGATAATTTGGTGAGAAATGAGAAGTAATAACTGCAGTAACTAAACTGCATAACTCTAGTGAGAGTTAACTCAATAAAGTAAATTATTTAACTGCAATATTATTATTAACTCCACCAAATTCAAAGAAAATTAATTAACTCTAACGTAACTCCACTAACTAAAACACGTAACTCTATTGTATCTCCACTAGCTAAAACACGTAACTCTAATATAACTCCACCAACTAAAACACGTAACTCCAATTAACTCCATCAACTAAAACACGTAACTCCAATTAACTCCACCAACTAAAACACGTAACTACAATTAATTCCACCAACTAAAACACGTAACGCTACCTTAACTCCACCAACTAAAACACATAACTTTAACTTAACACGTAACTTTAACTTAAATCCTTCATTTGTCAAATTATATATACAACAAAATTTACTGCAACTTTAATGGATCAAGATTTTCTGAATTTATTTTTACCACAAATTAGTCATGAACACTTTTTTCACTTGACTACATGTAGACTTTTAGTATTTTCGAAATGAAATATAAGGAGTTCTAATAAAAAGAATATTGAAGTAATTATCAAATTGTACTTTCTATAAGACGTTCAATCTCATCTTCTCTACGCCTAAAACCTTGACATTATCCAATTTATAACCAATTTTGTCTTAGTTAATTAAATAGCACTAGTGTACTGCCTTGTCTGCTTTGCCATAATGTCGATACCATTCTCTTTCATTACTATGTTCGTGTGCCTAGAGCTGCCACATTTGACGGTCAACATCTCATAAAAGATTACTTCATTTAACAGTGAAGTCGTTCCCTTAAACTTAAAAAAAAAATCGAAATCGTCCTCTATATATGCACACCCTACGAACTTACACTGATATACACTCAACCATGGCATCCTTCACCAATCTCCTCTTCCTTTCTACCATTCTCCTCCATTTCTTCTCCACCGCATTCGCGGTAGCACCATCTCATACAAAAGCCTTAGTCATACCCCTCTCAAGGGACGACGCGACACTCCAACGTATTATCAAACTCAACCAAAGAACTCCACCCGTAACAATCCCATTAACAGTTGACCTTGAAGGCGAACTCTTATGGCTCAATTGCGACCAAATCTCTAAATCCTCCACCAACAGGCGAATCCACTGCGATTCCGCACGTTGCGCTCTAGCTAATAACTCACCCTACAAATCCTGCCAAAAAAACCTCCCCTGCAACATTGCCCTTAAAAACCCCGTAAAAAATGCCGTGGCCAAGGGCGAGTTATACGCAGACGTGGTCCGAATCAACTCAACCGACGGCACAAACCCTATACGTGTCGTGTCCGTGCCAAGATTCTCCTACGGTTGCGGACACACCCCGTTATTACAAGGCCTAGTTCAAGGTGTCAAAGGAATCGCAGGGCTAGGACGAACTAAACTCTCCCTGCCTACACAATTTTCATCCTATTTCAGATTCGTCAATAAGTTCGCATTATGCGTCTCTTCTTCCAGCTTCACCGACGGATTCATAATCTTCGGCGACAAGCCATACAATCTCTTTTTCGAAACCGAAGCCTCGACTCTTCTTACATACACTCCTCTTCTTACAAACCCCATTGCCTCATCCGGGTACTACATTGGCGTAACATCCGTCAAAATATTTCAAAATGAGGTCAAATTCGACAAATCAATATTATCCATAAATTCGAAAGGAATTGGTGGGACTAAAATTAGCACCGTAACACCTTACACTACATTGCATTCGTCAATTTACAAAGGTGTTATTAGCACTTTCGTGTCGGAGATGACGAAATTTGATAGTGGTTTCTCGAAGAGAGTTAAGCCTGTCGCGCCATTTAGCGTGTGCTACGACAGATTGCCGGCCACGAAGATTGGGGTAGTGGTGCCGGATATTAACTTTGTGATGCAGAATGATAAAGTTGTCTGGACCATCTCGGGCCCTAATTCGATGGTGCCGGTTACCGTAAATAATGACTTCGCGTATTGTCTCGGCGTTGTGGATGGTGGCGTCAATGCGAAGGCAGCCATTGTGATCGGATCGTATCAGTTGGAGAATAATTTGCTGCAGTTTGATTTAGCCAAGTCTAGACTTGGGTTTAGCAATCTTCTATTGTTTAGTCGAACCAGGTGTGATAACTTCAATTTTACATCTGCTTAGCTTAATTATGTACTAATAAAAAAATTACCCAAGAGATGTAATCATGTCAAATTAAATATATGTTCGTTGATGATCGATTTTTCTTCTTAATGTAATAACAATGTTGAGCAATAATTGGATTTTTAGAGTTGGTAAACAGAGGAATTAGTGGTCGAACAGGTTTTAATTATCACCGTAAACAAAGACCGGAAATGAGACGCGACCGTAGCGTGTGCCACAAAGTGACGAAACTCCGTGGGCTCAGTTCAGTACTTCAGTTTGTTATTGTATATGACCAAATCCAATTAGCTTAAATCATTCTAATGTATAAGAATACAGAATTAATCATTTCGAGAATTGTTCATGAACCAATTCAATTAAAAATCTAGACTAATAGTTGGAAAAGACATCAATGGTTTTTAAACATATCATGATATAGTGGGCGATATTTTTAGGAATAAGGCGAGCGATAAATAACTCCTCAACTTATATAGACATGGTTTATCTGAAAAAAAAAAAAACAAATCTTCTGATAAATGATATTATCTATGAAATCAAAGGAAAAATCATACGTTTTCCGGTGGCCAGAGAGAGTTTTTGGCATGCCACGTGTGGACTTGAACATATATAGCTGATTTATTTCGTTTGATATTTTTATGTACTTTACTAAAATTTCGAAAATGCGCACATGCATATTTGATGTACTTTGGTGGATATTTTTATGTACTCTACTAACACTTTTTCTTTCGTGCATATATGAACTTTGCTTAATTTTGGTTTTGTGCAAGTCTGATTGATCACTTAATTTTGAACGTTTAGGCAAATTATTGGGTACCCCGTGGGTCTTTCCTAGTTACGTATCCCCGGTTTACTGTTCACGCGTGAACAGTAATGAGCGAAAATAATGAGTGAAAACTGGGAAATAATGAGAGCAAATTGAGAAATAATGAGTAAAATTTGGGAAATAATGACTGAAAATTGGAAAATAATGACTAAAAATTGGAAAATAATGAGTGAAAATTGAGAAATAATGAGCGAAAATTAGTTAACAATGACTGAAAATAAATAATGCTCTAAAATGAGTGAAAATTAGACAATAATAATGAGTAAATTAAAAATTAAACAATAATAATGACTGGAAATAAATAATGACTACAAAGTGGTACATAATGAGTGAAAATTGGAAATAACGAGTGAAAATAAATACTCCCTCCATTCCAAAATATATGACGTTTTCGGTTTTCTAGAAGGCCATTGACTTTCGATTTAACAAAAAACTAATGAGATTTTTATGGGCAAAGCTATACTCATTAGATTCGTAACAAAATAAGGTTTCATAAAACTATAGTTTTATAATTTTTAGCCTTGTCGTTTAGAGTATATTTATGTTTAAAGTCTCACCTCGAAAAGTGAGAAAATCATATATTTTGAGAAGGAGGGAGTAATGATTATAATAAACTGTTATATAATGAGTGAAAATTTGAAAATTAATGAGTAAAAATTGGGAAAGAATGAGTGAAAATATATAATGATTACAAAATGGTATATAATGAATGAAAATTGAATCGAGTGGTACGTATATCTATGTACCCCGAGGTACCATATACCGATTGTTATTTTAAGGCTCTCACATAATTATTCGATTATATTCTAAATCATTCTATTCAATGTTATACAAATTCTTTGAAAAATTACGGTAGGTGTAACAAAATTAAATAAGGTGACTCGGATTTAGACAAAATTACGCAAATGCATGATTTGAAGAGGTGGTTTAACATTATTGCTAGGTGTAACAATCAATGGTTTATTTTGTCGAGGTGTCGCAATCAAAGAAGGCAATACGATTTTTTATTTTTTGGTAATAGAGAGGAAAGAAGGCAATACGTAAATCTAATACTATATATTAAAACCTGAAACCAAGTCTTTCTTACGACGACACTTGGCATACATTAATTGGATAGAGCATAAACATAGCAATAAATACAATTATTAGAATTTGGTAAGAATCATCATAGGGTAGTATAATATTATTAGTTAATAATGGAAAATAATCATTATGGTAATTTATTTGAACAAGCCAACATTTTTCTTATATAACGAATATAAACAATATGAATACACAGCCCGGGCGTGGCACGGGCATACTAACTAGTATTCCATTATTCAAGCATATGCGATCATGTGACAAGAGTAATAGTTTAGCTTTCCTCAGCACAAAAAATCTTGGAAAATTCCAGATGACACGATTACATGTCTCAGCAACTATTGGATAAATAATTGATCTGAGAAAATGTTATTATTGACACTTAATTGATACTAGTATTTCGTATGAAATTGTACGTGAAAGTGACAGGCGAAATGTAACACAATCAATTCATTTGATTTGAAGTGAGAGCATAGCAACAGGAACCCATGTGAAAGAAGTAGCCGAAGAAGTAACGAGGGGTGACCCAACCTTATTTGCTTCATGATCAAAATTATTACTTTGCTTCTTTTCTCAAAAGAAAAAAATTCCGCAAAGTATGATGAAATTAAAGTTCAAAGATGAAAAGCTTCTAAAATAAACTAGTTAGAATATTGGAGGCTGTCAGAGGAGGTCTAATATATTGTCAAAAAAATAATTTGTTATATATTGACGTAAAATTTATTACTACGTATGGCATATCTATTCATACGAATCACCAATAATAGTGGTAATAAATTTAAGTCAGCTCATTGGTAATTGATCGATCTTATTTTGAGATAAGTGCATTTAGCTACAATAATTGTCAACCTAAACCGAATTGTGACTAATTTAAGTAAATTAAGGTAATTCTGTGAAAAGACCATAAACCTTAATTAATTTACTAAATACTACTACTGATTATTCTTTGTAACTTTGGGGGATAGATGTTACCATTTTAGTAAGCAAGTTGACGAAGCAAGTGAGGTAAGATGTAGATTTTGAAATCCGGTTGCTTGTTTTAGATGGTATTTGATCTCAACATAAGACGACGTACCAAATGACGAATTATACATCACTTTCATCATAATTAATTCTACCTGTTCTCGAACTAATTTCACTGGATTTACGTGAAGCAATCACAAATGTGCTGGACGTTCTCTAGTCGCCACCTTTGACGCATTTCGCATAGATCTTGACTTCAACAGTCCTCTATTTTATCCTATATCGAAATCTAACATCCGTTTAATTGGACCTGTAACATTTGACGTCCGCTATATATACTCATAATAATCGTTCTATCCAAACTACTCCAATCAAACACATAATTTAATGGCTTCTACAATGACGCATTTCTTTGTCGTAGCTTGTGTCCTCCTCCACCTAACCACCACCACGCTTTCAGCCGCGCCAGCACGGCCGAAAGCCCTCGTCATCCCGGTGTCGAAGGACACAAACACCCTCCAATACATACTCAAACTCAACCAAAGAACCCCCCCTGTGTCCATCCCTGTGTCAATCGACCTAAAAACTCAGCTGCTATGGACCTACTGCACCCCTGCCTATACACAGTCACGTACTCCTTACAAGTGCGACTCTCCGCAGTGTGGTTTAACGAACTCCAATTGTCGTAACACGTGCAACAAGCCGTCGAAACCCGCTTGTAGCCAAACGGGTTGCACCCAATTCTTCGTTAACCCGTTCAATACCAAGTCGAACACAACGGGTGAGTTGGTCTCGGACATAATCCGGATCAGCTCAACCGATGGTTCGAACGTAGGTAGAATTGTGTCCGCACCCAACGTTTTATTTGGGTGCGGACGTAACAAAGTCCAAGGACTTGCCAAAAATGTCCAGGGAATTGCCGGATTTGGCAAGTCTAAAGCATCACTTCCTTCTCAATTATCTTCCTCTTTCGGCTTCTCCAACAAGTTTGCACTATGCTTGAACTCAAATTTCTCTACCGGAGTCGTATTCTTCGGCGACGCACGGCCGTATAGACTCTACCCCGGTCCAGACGACATCACAACCTTGTTCTCGTACACTCCTCTAATCACAAACCCTGCATCCCCCTCCGAATATTTCATTGGGGTAACTTCTATCATAGTAAATCAAACAAATATACCAATTAATAAGTCCTTATTAACAATTAACCAAAATGGCATAGGAGGAACCAAGATAAGCACGGTACAACCTTACACGGTTATGCAAACCTCTATTTACCGTGCGGTAGCTAGTGTTTTCGACGACAACCTTCGTAAATTCTCGCCCTTCTTTCAAGTTAAAAGAGTTGCACCAGTCGCTCCATTTACCTTCTGCTACGATAGTAGCACGTTATCCTTCTCAAGAATTGGGGTTATAGTGCCGGATATTAAGCTGGTATTGCAGAATCAACAAGTGGTGTGGACGTTTTTCGGGACTAATTCGATGGTGCAGGTGAATAGTAATGTCATGTGTCTTGCCTTAGTCGACGGTGGGGCGAATGCGAAGACGGCGATCGTGATCGGAGGATACCAATTGGAGAACAATTTGGTTGAATTCGACTCCGGAGCGTCTAGAATTGGGTTTACGTCTTCCTTGCAGTACATGGGATTTACTACTTGTGGAAATTTTAACTTCACTTTGGTCTAATGTTATGACTCATGTTGATGAATTTCAATTAACGGAATAAATAATGTTGTTGTACGTGTAATTATGTGAAATAATCCATCATTTGTATTTTAGTTTTAGACATAATTAAACAAAACAAAATTGAAATGTAATGACATGTAGCGGCCTTTGTTGTTGGATAATACACACTCAACATTATATCATTGTACATTTGTACCTGGGAATTTATGTTTCTACGTCATGATGGGTCATAGCACTTTTTTGGATTACCACGTATACTTGATTCAGTTTAATTAAAAGTCTCGAGCTTAGATACAATTAATTAGTATATAGTAGTGACCTGTTCGTACATTGACTATTAAGTTTAGACCTAGTAACAAAATTTTGTATGGAATAAAATATCCCTAGGTGTTGGATATTGGAATTGATATATCCTAGTACTTCCAACACCATTTAGCTTATACCCGGAACCAATTGAAATTCAATTAGCACCAAATAAAGCTCACTTATCTACTATGGTAGCGTACGTACAACAATAACTTTCGTCCAGATATTGGCCTATGATGGTTTTGACATACATGACGAAAACGAAGAAGTACTCGTACAAAATATTTATTACATGCAACTGCCTATTTAAAACCGGAAAATTGTTGATGGAATGAATCCTAACAACAATACAACATCATTGGCAGCATTACATGTGCACATTCTAAAGAACTCTAGCTAGATTGGCTCAGAAACCCTCAAGCTTGAAATAACATTCTCCAACTCTAAAAACAGAGCATAATGTTCACTAAAATGTGGGCAGAGTAGATTGGAACTGAGCGCAGCTAAGACCCATACTAGCAGGAGCAGAAGAAACACCAACTTTTGAGCCTTGTAAATCAAATTCAACTATGTTATCCTCCATTTGTTTCCCACCAATAACAATCGAAGTTCTTGCCTTCGACCCACCATCCAAAAATCCCAAACACAACACATCCTTATACTTGATATCGAAAAACTTTACCATAAGATTCGAACCATATAATCTCCACCTTGCATTATCGCCCTCGAACACTAAATCAATGGCAGGCACTTTCGGCCCGCTTGTAACGTTTGTGATAAGCCTCGAGTTATAGCAAGCACTAAATGGCGCAACTCCTTCGATTCGAGGGATTCCCATGGCCTTTGCCTTTGAAGTGAACGTGTTTACTAGAGCTTCGTATATGGTTGAGTGTAGTGTAGTGTAAGGGGCTAATGTGCTAAACTTTGTGCCCCCAATTCCATTTTTGTTAATCGATAGCAATGAGTTGTCGAATTTTAATGGTGTTCCTTCGACTTCAATTGATTTAGTGTTGACGAAGTATTCGACTGATTCGTCACTTGTGCTGTTTGGGTTAGCTACTAAAGGGGTTGTTACAAGTGATTTCGAAAAATCGTTACGATTTTCTTTAGACATGTAGTATGGTCCGCCCCCAAAGTATAAAGCTCCTTGGAAGCCCTTATACAAAGTAGTATTTGTAGAGGGCAAGCAGAGGGCAAACTTATGAGGTACCTTGAATGTGTTTGAAATTAAGGACTGAAGGGCCATATCGACTTTGCCGAGGGTTAAGATACCCATGGCATTGGCTGATAGGCCCTTCAAAGGTGCTTTTGTGGTGCAACCAAACGGAAATTTAGACATAGGATATTGTAGCACCTTAGGAGATTTTGGAGGACGAGTGTACAAGAATATCTTATCTTCAATGAGACTAGACGTGAAAACGCCTTTACTCAAAGAGCTATAGGCGAACCCTTGACAAACGTTATTACTATTGGAACAACGTCCGCCATAGGCATTGCACTCGTTGGAGAGACAACTTACGGGTTGTTTAGTGGTCGATTTGTAGCCGGAGTCGTCGCAAGCGACCCAAGTATACTTGCTTCCTAGATCGACGAGGAGGCTAAAGACGATTGGAGGGTCTCCAATTATGAAAGTCGTGAAGTATTGGTTTTTGTTAACATCTTTGATTATGGACATGCCATGTTGATTTGGAGGGATTACGGTTTGTGCTGTAGCTTGTGCTAGGTTGAAGAGTAAGATAGCCAAGGAAAGTACTAACACACTATGATTAGTGGCCATTTGTAGATAGTAGTAAAGTTTGCTTGGTGGTTTAAAGGACTGGAGCACTAATGCATACAGTATATATAAGGAATGATAAATTGAAGAGGCCCAAATAAAAACAATGAGACTTTTGCCTATTGTGACATGAAGGACACTAGCTAGTAGTGGTCAGTAACTAATAAAAAAGTGCGGCTTTTGTATTTAGACACGTGGAAATTCGTAATCTTTAAAATGATCTCGGACGTATCAGATCATTCAAAAACAGATATATGACTACTGACAAAAATAATAATAATCTATTTCACTACGCGGAAGTGAATCAGAATAGTTATAAATTAATAAGGGTAAAATGAATTATTATATATCCTATTTGGCAAGTTGGAATAGAATAAAGATATTAATTTCAGAATTCGGTAGCTAACATCAAGGCAGTACATATAGGACGACGAAGTATGGCGTGGATGATGCTAGTAATTTGTAGTCAGTCAGACACGGCGTGCCACTGCTAATGAGAACGCGCACGAATTATTGTATATCGAATCCGTTGTGGGAGGCGTCAGAAATTCGTCGTAGAGCATGGAGCGGTGCCATCGACAAATAGATTATCATGAAATATTATAGATTTCCTCAAAGTTACGAAAATCTAGCGGTCGATAACATAGATAAATTAATTTCATGTTCTAAATTCTGAAAGAGTAATACTTGTTTTCCCATACTTAGACGTTGTAAAAAAACATATTTGTTTTCCCAAACTTAGGAAAATTTAGCGTTTTCTGGGATTACAATTACAAAAAACATGATTATCTTTCTCATAGCGGAGGAGTGGAAATTTATATTGTACCTCTGGCAGAATATCGCGTTTTTATACGGATCTAGAACCCCTGTATTATTTCTCCCTATATTTTTTTTGTTTTGGTACAAAGGAGCAGCTAATGCTGCGGGGGGTGAGGTATGAGGATTTGAACCCGAGACAACCCCCAGGCAGGTTGAGCTCTTATCCACTAGGCCAACCTTGATCCCATATTTCTCCCTATATTTGATAGAGTTTACTATAAGTGGAAAATATAAATGAAAATGTTTTTTTTGAAATAATTGGATAAATCTTATGGAAAGCTAATTTTTTCCATTTTGAGTAAAGTCTACCATATAGATTTATCATTCAACTCTAGCGGATCACAATCTTTTTTGTACCTCCTCTAATAGATTTAGGGAGTGTTTTTTTTTTTTGAGACAAGATTTAGGGAGTGTTTGGTTCATCAGTTTTGGGGGAATTGGAAACGGATTCGAATACCACTCCGTACATTGTGTATGTTTTCAGATTTTTTTATGTTTTCTAATCCTTTCTTACTCCGATCCCTTTGCGATCCCCCAAAATGAAACCCACCTAAAATCTAAGGTAACAATTTGAATTCCTCCCCCTTTATCATTTTCTCTCTCCTCTTTCCCCCCTCTCTCTCTCTCTCCTCCCACACCCAACCCCACTACACCACCCCGCACCACCACCGGCGATGCACGCCCCACCACAACTATTGCCGGAGAGGCCCACCGGTCGACTGGCGACATCGCCGGACCCACCACTGCCGCCTTCACTCACCCCTAATACGATTTTTTTTTTTTTGAAAAAACGAAAATTCTAATTTAAATCTCTACTACGATTTTATTGAGTAGAAATTGGATAAACTAATTACATATCGATATTAATTATCCAATTATGGTTAGAATGGTGGTGATAGTGATTAGTATGGTCGTGGTTGGTGGTGGTCAACGGCGGCGGCGGGGTGGTCAACGGTGGCGGTCGAGGGAGGAGAGAGAATAGTTGAGGTGATGGTGGTTATTTTGATTGAAAGAAAAATTTTCCATTTTGCCCTTACTTATAAAATCATTTCATTTATATACTTAACCAAACAGCATTTTAAAAGAATGAAACTTGTCTCCACTTCGTTTCCATTCGTGTTTCTAATCCGTTTCCATTCTTATTTTCAATCCGTTTTCATTCCAAAATGTGAACCAAATGCCCCTAATGTGAACCAAACGCCCCTTAGAGGCTATTTGGATAGAGGGAGATTGAGGGAAAGGGAGGGGAGGGGGAGGAAGGGGAATTGAATTAAATCCCTTGTTTGGATACAATTTTGCAAGGGGAGGGGAGAGAAATGGAGGGATTTGGGAAGTTGCGTTTTCCTCTCTTTTTATTGATTTCATCTCTCCAAAGATGGAGAGATTTTGAAGGAAAATGCCTCACTATTGTGTCAAATTACAAAAACACCCTTAGATTCACCCCAAATCAACCTTGTTATGTTTCTATATCCTATCTCCTCCTCTAACCACCACACTACCGCCGCCCACAACAACCACCATTGTTTCCAACACCACCACCACCACCACCTGACTCGCCATATTCTGGCGATCATTTTCCCCATACCCACAAACACCACAAACCGCCATAACACCACCTAGCTCGTGGTGGGGGAGGTGTAGGAGAGCGTGTGATAGAGAATGATCGTGCATTCAAAGCACTTATTAGTTTTAATTTTTTGTCGTGTCTGTGTTCGCTATTTTTCAAAGTGCCGTGTCACGTATCCGTATCGGTGTCTATGTCCGTGTTCGAGTCCTTCGGTGCTACCTAGATTGATATTATCCTAAGTAATAAGGAGATGCGTGCATTGTACTCCGTAACTCTTTTAGTTGAGCCACTGCGATTCAACCTCCCTTAATTATGACTGCCTAGAGTGCCTATGAGGTTGCAGTAGTTCAAAATGAGTTATTCGGAAAATACATATGATTGATATGATACAACTGGTTTTGGCGCTGGCTTTGGCGCGCAAAATTCGAATGAGCCAGGACAGCTGTCAGGGGTCGAGAAGCATCTAGTAGCGGTGTCAGGGGGTCAGCTGTCAGTAGGAATGCCAGGAGATTTTGTGGGGTCCATCGATCATTGTCAAGCTGCGTCAGCGGATGTTTAGCTTGAAGAATCCAGCCGTTATTTTGTACTTGCAATTCTGTAGTTTCCAGCTTGAATAGCAAGCTTCCACTATATAAGGAGATGGCATAATCATTTGTAGGATTATCAATGAAAACCCAATCAATCTCATGTGTGAGAAATACATTCTTGCATTTCCATTTCTATCTTGCCATTCATAAATCGTAGGTGACATTACAATTCTCACCACAGATTTATGTTTATAATTTGAGCCTATTAATCTTGCATTAAACAACCCATATTTATCCTATAAACCTACAAAATTACATAAAAATTATTAGCTTTATCATGATATGTTATACAAGTTGTCTTTTAAAAAAAATAAAGAATACTAGTATAGTACACTTCATTTTGCATTATTTTTGCTTTGATCGGAAATTGTAATCATGATCATGTATGGTGAGTCACTTTACAGGAGTTCATGTTGGAGCAGTGTCCTCCGACAATAGTGCATTGATTAATAAATCTCAATTATGGAATAAGGGATCAGTTTATAAGCTAAACTAATCAGTTGATCAACGTAAATCAATAACGATTGGCCGTCTAGGGTTTGACGTTATTGTCGTCGTAAGACGGCGGAGATCGACTGATCCCTATCGGTCATACCTATATAGGATAACGTGATGAACTCCTGTCAGCCAGTTAATAGTTAACTGCAATGTGTTTAGTATCAGGCCGAAGAGTTTATTATATTGTTAATTATATGATAATTAATAATAAATAAAGCGACTGATAAAATAGAAATTTTATCAGTATATAAATTACTAAATTCGAGATTAGTAATTATACGGGTATTATTGTGATTTGTCAGGCGTGACAAATTTAGCTAGAATTAATTACAAAAGTTGTAATTATTAGCTAAAATATGATTAGAAATAATTATTATATCAATATATAATAGTTAATTGTAACTTAATTAGTTAAGTTATGAAATGACTAAATTGACCTTTCTATACCTTATAGGTTGGTTAATTTAAGTGGGGGCAAATTAGTAAATTTGATTTACTAATTTAACCCACCACTATATATAGTCTAATCCATGTTTAGACTAAGACTACTAATCATTTTTCACAAAAACAATACACACAAAATTAAAAGAAGAAAAACATCATCTTCTTTCTCTTCAAAGGTGGTCAACTTCTTCACCATAGCCACCAAGCTTTTTGAGCTTTGCATGTAGCTCAAAAACACATCTAAACACAAAACTACTTCACCCTAATTGATCCTAATTGTTAGGGATTAGGGGTAGCTTGTTTTTGGAGTAAACCGAGTTATTACTAGTACATAATAATTCGGTTTTCTCGTGAATCCTTTGGTACGTACCGTAGGAGATTAGAGGAGCTCAAGAATCGAAGTTTGGAAGGAGGATCATCCTTGTTAAGCAGCTCAAGACACTCCTTAGTAAAGGAGAGCACAACCTAGAGCCAAAACAAGGTATACGATCTTTAAACTCGGTTTTTAGTTGTTTTTTACAACATGCAAATCGATCCTCACCTAAGGTTCAACTTAATATAGCTATTAAATGTTGTTTAGAGTGTCTAAACCACCTTAGGTTCTAACAATTGGTATCAGAGCATTTGGTCTTATTGCATGTTAAAACCGAGTTGGTTAATTAGGTGAATTATCGACTTAATTAATTTTAATGATAAAATGGTTTTGTCACTGGGTTTTTTCGACATGCATGGCTTCTACTTGTCTTCAAGGAGTTTGGGACGAAATTGTAGGAATTTTGGAAATTTTTAGCTATTTTTCCATGAATTTTCGGTTTAAATCACATAATTAGCTTAATTATCGAATTAAGTGTTAATTAGATTATTTGCATGTATAAAATTATGTGAAAATTAAGAGGACTAAAATTTCCAGTAATAAAATTCACCATAGCATTGGTTCGAATTTTTCCAAAATTAAAAGTTAATTTTGGATTTTTTATCGTTATTAAGAGTTAATAATGATTAACTTGGAAATTGTTTTCTTAATTGAATTAAAACATGAAAATTCTGGGTTTTTTGCTCATGCATGTGCTACTGGCCGTATGATTTTTTGGCTAAAGAATATGATTTTTCTAATTAAATTCATAATTGTTATGATTAATTAGAGTAAATTAGTGATTTATGGCACTTTTCGAGCAAAAAGAGGGCTAAAACGAATCCATCAAACTAATTGAATCGACTTTAGTGGGACTAAAGGTTGATAAACTAAAAAGTTTAGTTGTTGGTTTGGTTCCAAAAGTGTTTTGGTTGATTCATGATTTTAACTGTTAAAATCGTTTTCCAAATTAGCCGTTGTCTGATTTTTGTTAGTCGGTAAATGTGATTTATCGAGGTCAAATGTATAAGTGTTATACGTTTGACCAAAATCCGAGTATAGTATGGCCAAGATATCTCGTAGGACCGGTACTGTACCGTAATGTAAGGACGGTATCGGTGGGTTTGTAATTAATTGCGATCTCGTATCGCCTAATTGTAATATTTATTTTTCTATTTTTAGAAAGGAAATGTATAATAGGCTTTTACATGTAATTTTTTGGAGCTTTTACAAACCTTGGCGTGGAGTCAAAGATTGCATTTGAAGACGAGAAGCCGATGAAGACTAGTTAGGACTAGTTTAGGTTTCTTTTAGGCGAGATAGGGCCATACTAGTACTCGTAATCGATTTATTAGTTTAATCGTATCTTGCATGCTTGGTTTATTGCATTTATCCGCCGACGTAGTGGATAGGGTATAAACTAAAATTTGCGCACGCGTTTTAGTCGTTAAAAATTGTCGACGATTCGCTAAATATTTAGTTCACTTAATTAACGCGATAGACAATATAAAACGACTAGATCTCCTAAAACCAAAATTAAACGTAATATCGAGAGCTAGCTTTTCCAAATCCGACACCTATACAACCTTGTTCATTAGGAACCACACTCACCCTCTCGTGAGGTGGGACCTTTTTACCTTGGGGAGTAGGATTGTAAATGTTACAACGCGTTAGATTTGGTTGATCTCGACGAATTGGGCATAAGGGTTATGTAAATTCGAGGCTAGGGGACAAATATTCGAGAAATTTGTCAACCGAGAGTTCTAAAGAGTTAGAATCAGCCAAGAGTTGGCTCACCCGAGTGTTATAAATTAGGGAAAAAGCTAAAGACGCCCTCTCGCGTGCCCGAAATTTATAAATACGACGGATCTCGGAATCAGTTATATAATTAAGGGAGATCAATTATATAAACGAAATTCATGTTTTATGAATAAAATGTGAAATAAAATAATGCGATAAAATCTAACCAAATTTTATTTCCAAATTGTAGAATCCTAAATTGCAATGGCAAATCCAAATGCAAACCCAGTTCTACCGAGTATCACGAAAGACTCATGGCTTCGTGCCTTCATGGAGAAGAACTCCTTGAAGGACGACGGGAGCAACTTCCCAGAATGGGAATTGAGTCTACGATTAGCCGCTAAAAGCGACGGAAAGGAGCGGTTTCTCATTGAACCACCACCTGCGACGCCAGGGCCAAACGCAACGATGGCCGAGCGTCAAGCGTACGAGTTGTACGAGCAGGAATCAACCGCGATCAAAAATGTTTTGATCTATGCCATCGGCCCAAAGTTACAGCGCCGGATGATTTATTCCTCCTCATACCAAATATTCGTCAAGTTAACGAATATGTATTCGCAAAAGCCGCGAATATTGCAATACGATGCCGCCAGTCGATTTTTTGAGGCACGGTTAAGCAAGGGACAGCCGGTTGGCCCCCACGTGCTCAAAATGATCGAATACGTAGAGACGTTAGAGCGACTGGGATGCCCGATTTCTGATCAAATCGCGGTAGATCGTATACTACACTCGCTCCATGATGAGTTCAACAATTTCAGGGTGAACTTCAACATGAACGATTTGAGGAAAAACCTCAATGAAATTCATGCTCTGCTTGTCCAAGCAGAAAAAGACATGGGAGCAAGTGGGAGTACTAGCGGAAAACGAGATGTTTTAGCGCTCAATGTGAGGAAGGAAGGTGGCAAGTTCAAAAATCGAGGCAAAAAGGGGAAGAAACCCGTGCAAGGAAAGGGCAAGGGCAAAGGAAAAGCGCCGGTAAACGCAAAGACCAAGCCGCCCAAAAGCACGAACCCTGATCAGAGGTGCTTCCATTGTGACGGTGTAGGTCATTGGAAGCGCAACTGCCCCAAATACCTAGAGGAGAAGAAAGCTTCAGGTATCTACACTATAGACATAAACTTTGCTAGTTCCACGTCGTGGGTATTAGATACTGGATGTGGATCTCATCTCTGTAATCATTTGCAGGGGCTGCAGGAGGTGCGAGCGCTAGCAAGGGGTGAAGTAGACCTACGCGTTGGAAATGGAGCAAGGATAGCTGCTATTTCCGTAGGAACATATGTTTTGTCGTTAGCGTCAGGGTTAGAGTTGCATTTGTATAATTGTTATTATGTACCAACCCTGAGCAAAAACATAATATCTGTATCTATGTTAGACGCGGAAGGTTTTCGTTTTGAAATTAAAAACAAATGTTGTTCCTTCTCGCACAATGATATGGTCTATGGAATAGCCCAATCAATTAACGGAATATATGTTTTAGACTTAACCACCGATGTCTATCATGTAGAAAATAAAAAGCTCAAAACAGGTGATCCTGAGTTGTCGTATCTCTGGCATTGTCGTTTAGGTCATATAAACGAAAAACGCATTAAGAGACTAGTATCCAATGGAGTGCTCAAATCACTTGATTACGAATCATTTGATAAATGCGAATCTTGCCTGTTAGGTAAGATGACACGAAATCCTTTTTCGGGAAAAGGAATTCGAGCTAGTGAGCTATTGGAACTAATACATTCAGATGTATGTGGTCCAATGAGCATCACAGCCAGAGGTGGTTACAACTATTTCGTCACGTTCACAGATGATTTTAGTAGATATGGATACATCTACTTAATCAGAAACAAAGACGAAGTCCTTCGAAAATTCATAGAATTTCAGAGGGAAGTTGAAAACCAACTTGATAGGAAGATCAAAACCTTGCGATCTGATCGTGGAGGTGAATATCTGAATAACGAATTCAATTATCACCTGAGAGATTGTGGTATAGTATCACAATTAACACCTCCTGGAACACCACAGTTGAATGGTGTTGCTGAAAGGAGAAATAGAACCCTATTAGATATGGTTCGATCGATGATGAGTCAGGCTGAGCTTCCTGATTCATTTTGGGGTTTCGCTCTACAATTCGTCGTTTTCCTGCTGAACAGGAGTCCGACAAAATCAGCTCCAAAGACACCATATGAGATATGGAAAGGAAAAGTTCCTGACTTGTCTTTCATAAAGGTTTGGGGCTGTGAAGCTTATGTTAAGAACCGGTCTGACAATAAGCTAGCACCCAGATCTGAGAAATGCCTATTTGTAGGTTATCCTTTAGTAACGCGAGGATATTACTTCTACAATCGCCAGGAGAACAAAGTGTTTGTGTCTCGTGATGCTGTCTTTCTAGAAAAAGAGTTTATTTCTAGAAGACAGAGTGGGAGAAATTTTGAACTTCGGGAAGTTCAGGAGCCACAAACAGAGGACGAAAATCAGGATGTTTTACGAGAAAACAGCCCTGAAACGTCTAATACAGTGGTTCCAGCCTCCGTTCGTAGAAGGTCAGGGAGAGTAAGTCACCCACCTGAGAGATACTTAGGTATTGTCGAAGACGATGATAAATACTTAATGTTACTTTTAGAAAGTGACGAGCCCGCAACCTACAACGCAGCCATTACAGGTCCAAATTCTGCAAAATGGCTGGAGGCAATGAAATCTGAAATGGATTCCATGTACGAAAACCAAGTATGGGACTTGGTAGATGTGCCAGTAGGAACAAAAGTTCTGAAATGCAAGTGGATCTATAAGATCAAAGTTGGCATGGATGGAAACAAGGACGTTTTCAAAGCTCGACTGGTGGCGAAAGGTTTCACGCAAATTCATGGTATTCACTATGATGAAACATTTGCACCAGTTGCGATGCTTAGGTCCGTTCGGATAATCTTAGCGATTGCTGCGTTTCATGATTATGAAATATGGCAGATGGATGTCAAAACCGCCTTCCTGAACGGGTTCCTGGAAGAGGAAGTGTATATGACACAGCCAGAGGGTTTTGTCAATCCACGCAATCCTGAGAAAGTTTGCAAGCTTAAAAGGTCCATTTATGGACTTAAGCAAGCATCCAGGAGCTGGAATCATCGGTTTGATCATGTAATAAAACAAAATGGTTTCACTCGCAGTGTTGAGGAACCATGTTTGTACATGAAGTTTAGTGGGAGCAAGGTAACGTTCCTAATCCTGTATGTGGATGACATACTTCTCATCGGAAATGATATTACGACCCTTAACTCAGTTAAAGGATGGTTAGGAAATCATTTTCAGATGAAGGACCTAGGAGAAGCGCAACGCATCTTAGGCATCCGAATCTATAGAGATAGATCAAAACGGATGTTGGCATTAAGTCAAGAAGCTTATATGGATAAGATTCTTGAAAGATTCAATATGGAGAAATCCAAGAGAGGATATCTGCCAATGGGTCACGGAATAGTTCTAAGTAAGTCTCAATGTCCGTCTGAGCCCGCGGATATTGAACGCATGAGTAAGATCCCATACGCTTCCGCAGTTGGATCAGTCATGTATGCTATGATGTGTACGCGGCCTGATGTCTCGTATGCTTTGAGCATGACGAGCAGGTATCAGGCTAATCCCGGTGAAAGTCACTGGATAGCTGTAAAGAATATCCTAAAGTACTTGAGAAGAACTAAGGACAAATTCTTAGTGTTTGGAGGAGATACTGAGCTACGTGTAAAAGGTTACACAGATGCTAGTTTCCAAACTGATCGAGATGATATGAAATCTCAATCCGGCTATGTTTTTACTCTGAACGGTGGAGCGATCTGTTGGAAAAGTTCCAAACAATCTGTCACAGCGGATTCTACAACGGAGGCAGAGTACATTGCGGCTTCAGAAGCTGCAAAAGAAGCAGTATGGATCAAGCAGTTTCTAGAAGGGCTGAAGGTTGTTCCGTCAGCAGCAGATCCTATCACTGTCTATTGCGACAACAGTGGAGCAATTGTTCAGGCTAAAGAGCCTAAGTCTAGTAACAGGTCTAGACATGTACTCAGGAAGTTTCACGTAATACGAGATTTTGTGGAACGAGGAGATATTTTGGTTTGTAAGGTCGGGACAGATGATAATGTCGCCGATCCTTTGACTAAGCCGATGACACAGGCTAAGCACAACAGTCATGTAACGTCCATGGGATTGAGACGCATGACTGATTGGCTGTAGGTTATGTGATATGTAATAGTTAGATCCTTGTATATTAACTTTTTACATATAAAGATTTTATCGTTTAAATTTATTCAGTTTTGTATATTCTGAATAAATATATATTCTGTTAAACTCCTGTAGGTCGTAGAGACAATTTGAGCCCTATTAAGTGAACAGGAATAGCAGAAAAATTTAGTCCCTAGTCACAATGTGAGGTGACGACTCTAAGTGACTAGAGTGTAAGTCGATTAGGATGACTGGTTCAAAAGTCATAGGGTCATGGGATGACCGGTCGTTTACACAGGCAGACTGTGAGACACTCTGTCGGACTTGACCACCTACAGATTCCTATTGCTGGGTCGAAGCTAGGAACACTGTATTATTCCATTGAGTCGATTCTTTTGACCTGAAACTATTTATCAGAGTTTGTGCAATAAATAGTGACTTTGATTTATGTCCTAAGTCGTGCCGTAAAAGGAGGCTATAAGGACATATTTTGGGTCACTGTAAGTTGTATGGAACAATGAGAGTAGAGTGAAGGGATTGTCCGCCCACGTCAGGGTTAATATCTTTAGGCCACTCGAGGAGTAGCAACTGGAAATGCGTGGCCACGCTCGGAAGTAATCTAAGGTAGATTTTTCCGGTCAGACAGTTGCGCTCTCGATCGAGAAAACCACTTTCCGATTCACATCGAGTGCAAGAGCGACCTGAAAGACATCTTGCATTAAGTGGGAGATATATAGGGCAAGAGTATCGATCATGCACATACTTGTCTCGGACAAGTGGGAGATTGTTGGAGCAGTGTCCTCCGACAATAGTGCATTGATTAATAAATCTCAATTATGGAATAAGGGATCAGTTTATAAGCTAAACTAATCAGTTGATCAACGTAAATCAATAACGATTGGCCGTCTAGGGTTTGACGTTATTGTCGTCGTAAGACGGCGGAGATCGACTGATCCCTATCGGTCATACCTATATAGGATAACGTGATGAACTCCTGTCAGCCAGTTAATAGTTAACTGCAATGTGTTTAGTATCAGGCCGAAGAGTTTATTATATTGTTAATTATATGATAATTAATAATAAATAAAGCGACTGATAAAATAGAAATTTTATCAGTATATAAATTACTAAATTCGAGATTAGTAATTATACGGGTATTATTGTGATTTGTCAGGCGTGACAAATTTAGCTAGAATTAATTACAAAAGTTGTAATTATTAGCTAAAATATGATTAGAAATAATTATTATATCAATATATAATAGTTAATTGTAACTTAATTAGTTAAGTTATGAAATGACTAAATTGACCTTTCTATACCTTATAGGTTGGTTAATTTAAGTGGGGGCAAATTAGTAAATTTGATTTACTAATTTAACCCACCACTATATATAGTCTAATCCATGTTTAGACTAAGACTACTAATCATTTTTCACAAAAACAATACACACAAAATTAAAAGAAGAAAAACATCATCTTCTTTCTCTTCAAAGGTGGTCAACTTCTTCACCATAGCCACCAAGCTTTTTGAGCTTTGCATGTAGCTCAAAAACACATCTAAACACAAAACTACTTCACCCTAATTGATCCTAATTGTTAGGGATTAGGGGTAGCTTGTTTTTGGAGTAAACCGAGTTATTACTAGTACATAATAATTCGGTTTTCTCGTGAATCCTTTGGTACGTACCGTAGGAGATTAGAGGAGCTCAAGAATCGAAGTTTGGAAGGAGGATCATCCTTGTTAAGCAGCTCAAGACACTCCTTAGTAAAGGAGAGCACAACCTAGAGCCAAAACAAGGTATACGATCTTTAAACTCGGTTTTTAGTTGTTTTTTACAACATGCAAATCGATCCTCACCTAAGGTTCAACTTAATATAGCTATTAAATGTTGTTTAGAGTGTCTAAACCACCTTAGGTTCTAACAGTTCACACTCATTTATGAACTATACTGATCGACTAAGTTGTCTATATAAATGTAAATGTAACGCAATTATTTTAATCTCAAATTAAAAGTGTATCACCTCACTAATCCACAAAGTTGTCTTTTAAAATAAACATTGAGCAGTGGCTTCCTACAAATGGACTAAAACTAAATAAACAATGACCCATACAGATTCTCCCTCACATCAACTTGTAATAATTTAGTGATAAAATTAGTAACGTCCCTTTTTCTCATTTTGAATATTGCCGTTTATATACGCTTCTTTGTCTAATTTAGTTATTATAAATAGTAACCCTCACAGGTTGCTACTTCTCACTTCTCACTACCAACTCTATCCATGGCTTCATTTCCTTATCTCTTCCTCACTGTTCTTCTCATCTCCTCTCAAATTTCTAATGCTAAGTCCTCCCAAACTTATCTTCTTCCCATCGTAAAAGACACGCTAACACCCCAATACTACACAAGCCTACTCGTAGGAACGCCCCAAGTTCGCGTAAACCTAGCCATTGATCTTGGTAATCTATGGTCATGGTTTACTTGCGACATTGTCGGCTACAATCGTTCCTCCACATTCCGTCCTCTGTCCTGCGACGCACCTGATTGCACCACCTTTGGTAGGGAGGGTTGCGTCGGGTGTCCAGACGGCCCGCTTAAGCCCAGTTGCACACCCATTAACACTTGTGGGGCTACTGCATACAGTCCACAAAGCAATGCACTTTATGGGGCTGGGATCATTACTGATGTAGTAAGTCTATATAGTCAGGCCCAAGGTTCGGCCCAACTCGTAAAGTCTTCTTTACGCGATTTTCCTTTCACTTGTGCCCCGGGTAAGGGCCCATTAAAAGGTTTATCTCCTTACACTAAAGGGATTTTGACGCTTGCTAGGCGTCCTAACGCCTTGCACGCTCAAATCTCGTCGAGGTTTAAACTTTCACATAAATTCGCTCTATGTCTCCCACCCACCTCTCCGGGGTTGAACGGGGCAATGTACTTTGGAGGTGGCCCATACCATTTACCATCGACTAGTAAAATCGATTTGTCCAAGTCACTTGTTACCACCCCACTTGTGATTAACCCCAATAGTACAGCCCCCATCTATAGTGTGGGAGATGCATCCATAGAATACTTTATTAATATCCGATCCATTAAAGTGGATGGTGCACCCGTGCGCTTCAAACCGTCCTTGTTATCTTTTGACAAGGACGGTATTGGGGGAACAAAGATTAGCACTTTGGACCCTTACACCGTATTACAAACCCAAATATACAAAGCCCTTATTGAGGTGTTTGTTAGCAAAGCAACAACAATGAAGATCACTAGAGTTCCTTCGGTCTTTCCTTTTGGTGCATGTTTTGATGCAAAGACCATTAAGAACACCAAAAACGGCCCAGTCGTCCCGATTATCGACTTGATCTTTAACGAAAAGAGCCCTTTGTTGCACAACAAAAATGCAAGGTGGAGAATATATGGTGCAAATTCTATGGTAAAGGTGCTAAATAAGGATGTGGTATGCCTAGGATTTGTTGATGGTGGGTTGGCACCTAGGACATCAATTGTATTAGGCGGCAAACAAATGGAAGATAATTTGATTGAGTTTGATTTTGTTACAAATAAGCTTGGTTTCACTTCATCACTCCTACAAATGGGCACAAGCTGCGCGCAGGTTAAGGGAATTTAAAAGAGTGATGTTATTTGTTGACCACTTTAGATTATTATTGTCGCTCAATTCTATCTGAATCGTCCAATAAATCAAATTAGAGTCACAATGTATTTTGATGATTCATAATTAGGATTCTAGGAGGTAACATATGAGATTGTATGATAACACTACGAAGTAGTACTTCAGTATTTTACTAATCAGAATCTTGTAACGTTTGAAGTTTTTTAATGATAAGCAACTTGTGCCACTTGTTGTGTAAATACACTTTTGTGCAGTACTGCAGTAGCATGCATGTTCATGTCAGTGTATATTAAATGTCTTAGATTTTTTAGAAATATCATCCTAATTCTTGTATAAACTCCCTCCATTTTATCGCATTAGGTTTAAATTGACATCCCTTTTCCATGTCCCTTAACTCCAACATAACGAATTCAATAATGTAGAGAATATAACATATGGGGACGACTGTTGGCATTTGACACTCCCACTAATACTCCCTCCATTCATTTACAACCGTCCTGTTTGCTTTTGCACAAAGTTTTAGGAATGGATTAAAAACTATTAAAACCAAGTGGGAAAGGGACATTTAGCACTTAGGAGGCCTCTGAGTGGCTGAAAAGTTACCAAAATAGGAAACAGGAAGCTTGGTAATGAATTCCCCTAAAAAGAATACAGGAAGCTTGGAAATGAATGGAGGGAGTAATAAAGTGGAAGTGCAAGAGATGAAGTCTCAAAGAGTGCCAATAGCATTTCCATATTTTTTATTCGTTTAATTTCATCCAACTTATTCCATCTGCATTTGAATAAAGTTTAAGATAAATCTATAGCAGGAGAAATTGTCAATTTACCTCCAAAACTTTTTCTAATTGTGCACTTAAACATATAAACCCCTTAACTTTCAATTGTGCAACAAAAATATCAGCAACTTGTTCCATTTGCTATCTACACACCTAGACTCTCATAGTCTTATCCATGAAGACTACTAGTACTCCGTACTCCCTTCGTCCGAGTTTAAACACCCAATAGCAAAAATTTACCCTCACGAAAAGACAGTATACACGCTAAACAGAAATCAAAGTTACAAAAAAATTATATAAAATTTTTGTAAATCCTAATAGAACTTTTATTAACTGATTAATGTGCATACTCTCCGTAACACATGAATATTCTGGGTATGAGGTGTTTAAACTCGGACAGAGTGAGTATAAGTTACTGCCAGGTTATAAGCTCTTAGATGCTTTTTTAAAAGCAAAAAATAAGAAAAATATAAAAAAACGACGGATTTCTTATGTTACCGTTGAAAATAAATTTAATTAATTTTCTTCATTTCTTTTAGTTTCTTGTCTCCAATTTCTTTATATTATTGTCGTCGATTTCTTCTTAATTTATAGTGTTCACGGATTTTAGGACCGTGGCAAGTTGGCAACTAGGACTATTATAGAGCTTAATGCAAAATAAAGTAATCATCCAGAAGCCGTTAAGACGTTGATTTAGCCACTGACCCACCGGTTAGTAAAACTAAAAGATTACAATCTACGTACTGTAATGCGCGACCTTGACTCCGATTAACTAAGCTCATACATCGAAGTCAAACAGTACTCTGTACTCAATGGAGCAATTTGTCATAAATAAGCTGGCAATCCTACGATCGATTTGTACCATTTATTAATCTATTAATCAACTAGAGTTTTTTTATTACCATTTATGGCTAACTGGTTCACTCTGAACAAGACAACAATCGTAATTCTACCGCTCTAAAAAAATAGCATTTCTACTACCTTATATATAATAAAATACAAGTGACACTAAAAATAAGCGAATTATGGTCTAATGACTTGTAATGATATACGGGTGCAAGTCGAGATAGGAGCTTGATTTAGCATTTCTTAGAAATTTCCGATGATATATATATGGTTGAATAAAGGAGGTTTGAGTTTTATCTGACGTTAGTCTTGTATTTTGATAATTTTGGTACTAGTTATACATGCCGTATGACGAAATATTATAGATGACCTTTAAAAAAAGACATATTATTTTTATTTTCTTTTATTTAATCCCGTGCTATCTTCTCTCATTAGTTATGAATTGAAAATCCATATATAGGTTCTTTGTATAATTGGATGCTATATATATCTAGGTAGCATAGACACTTTTAAGGCATACTGTCACGAGTAATTATATCGTATGTCGACACAATGGAGTACAAGACAATACGTGTATTTCAAAACTTAAAAACTTGTGTCCATAATATGTTTTATTTTTGTTTGGACCTTTTAGGACACATCTTGACACTTCAAAAATCTAAAATTAACCAATTCAATATTGTTAGTAGTTTAGTACAAAGGGTAAGTTGAACTGGTTGTTGTCAAAAACGGATTAAAAGTACCGATGTTTATCTGAATATTGGAGTAGAGTATGTCCGTATATGTTACTATTAATGTAATTAATTTTTATCCGTAATCAATTATATATCGAACTTAGATAAAAAGAACAAATTAAAAATAGATTTTAATAAAAATAAAGTATGTGTTTTATCAATGTGTTCCGTATCTTATAGTTTTTGGGTCACCGTATCACGTGTCTACATCGACATCCATGTCTGTTTCCATGCTACTAGCTAGTTTATTTGCCCACATGAATTGCAAAATATTAGGTTATGGATAAAGCATCAATTAATACTCTTCTTAATAATCTACTATTACCATAGATTCAAATTTGTCTAGTATCATGGCCTGGGCAACCAAACAACCATTAACAAGTAACAACAACTATAAAAGAGAGCCACTGCACCCAAAATGATCAAACACATCCCACCTTCACCATAATGACTTCCAAAATGGCATTTCTAACACCATATTTCATTCTTTTCTCTACCACCTTGTTCATCCTTCCTTACTTAGAAGCTTCAAACACTACATCTCCAAAACAATACGTTCTGTCTATCGTAAAAGACATATCCAAGAAGCAATATTATACTAGCCTTGAGGTTGGAACACCGCCAATTCGTGTATTTCTTGCAATAGATCTAGGCAATCTCAACACATGGATGGACTGTTGGCTATACAACTACACCACCTCGACGTCGTCCACCATGCACGACCACAGCTGCCATTCCCGCCAATGTGCCCTCTATGGCGCCGGTGACCGCCCTTGGTGCATTGGCACCGACATGTGTGGCGTGTACACTTACACTCCATGGAGTCAGGGCGTCTTTGCATGGGGAGTATATGAGGATACAATGTCTATGTACACTAGCATTTCCAAAGTTTCCAAAATTACCCTTCCGCGTTTCCTTGTTGCGTGTACTAGTACTGAGCCCATAAAGGGAATTTCTAGGTACACCAAGGGTATAGCAGCCCTTGCTAGAACGGGCTTTGGGTTACCCCTTCAAGTGTCCTCTAACTTAGGGGTACCTCGTAAGTTTGCACTTTGTGTACCGTCATCCGATACAGCGTCCACATGGGTAAATGGGGTAATGTATTTTGGAGGAGGTCCATATTTTTTGTCGTCTAGTACTACTCTTGACTTTAATAAGGTACTTGTGAAGTCACCTTTAATTGTTAATCCTATATCTACGGCTCCTTGGGGTACTTATGAAAAGGGTGACCCTTCCTATGAGTACTTTATTGGGGTACGATCGATTAAGATTAATAAACTTCCCGTTCGATTCAATTTCTCATTGTTGTCAATCAACCCTGAAACAGGCTTTGGTGGCACTAAGATTAGTACTATGAGCCCTTATATGACACTTCACTCAGACATCTACGGTGCTTTTATTAAGACCTTTATTGCTCAAGCCGAGGCCATGAGTATCATTAGGGTGCCAGAAGTAGCTCCCTTTGGCGCGTGTTTTAGCACGCATGGGATCGCTAGCACGACCAAAGGTCCAGCTGTGCCGATCATTGATTTAGTGCTAGATGGCAATAGCGAGTTGCTCCATGGAAAGAGCTCTCGATGGAGAATTTATGGATCAAATGCAATGGTTAGGGTTGGAAGAAATGTGAGTTGCTTAGCAGTTGTTGATGGAGGAAGAAATGTGGTATTTGGTGGAGGACCTAATTTTGATATGCCTATGGCATCAATTGTCATTGGTGGATATCAATTGGAAAATAATCTAATTGAGTTTGACCTTGAGAATAACAATATTGGAATTAGCTCATCTCTTATGCAATGGAATGCTAGTTGTTCTCAATTCAAAGGATACTAATTAAGATGTGCATGTAGATGGGTGTAGCACATGCATGATCATGTATATCATAATGCCGGTCAAGAAGAACCTTATACGCCATAAGCATTGTGTTTAATAAGTGTAACGTTGAATCTTTTATATGAATGTTCCTCCAACACGTATGTATAAAGTCTTTGACTACATACTTATTTCAACGCAAATTTCTTCACTCGTACTCGTTCTTTGTTTTAAATTGTTTGTCTTTGTGCTCGAAGAGAAAATTAAAAGTCCCAGCATGATTTAATTTTTGAAGAACACAAGATTATTGTTGAGAATTGATCCAAAATATCTACCTAGTATTTAGGAGTCGGTTTTTGATTAAGTCAATTTAGTTGGAGTCATTTTAGGAAGTTATTGAGGTAGTGGTTAGTAGTGGGATTATGGGTTTAGTGGTCAAATAGTTGTGGGTTTGTTTCCTTAATAGTAGCTTAGTCGTTGGTCTTATTAGTAGTATAAAAAGGGAGTTGTACTTTGTTTTTAATCATCAAATAATATACGGTGTATGCATTTTCTTGACTTTTCCACAACATTGTGGTATCAGACAAAACTCAAAGCAAGAGTGCCAGGTTTGGTCCCCTTTACTTCCAAAAGAGTAAAGTTAGAGAGAGAGTGAGTGCACACAACATTAAACACATACGCAGCTTTTACTTTCTCACACAAAATCAGCCCCAAATTCATCCTCTTCAATGGCCACGAACGGCAATTCATCCTCCCAGCCCTTAATTCCAGTTTTTAAGGGTCAGAATTATCAATTTTGGAGCCTCAATATGAAAACCTTGTTTAAGTCTCAAGAATTATGGGACTTGGTGGAGAACGGGTATGCGGAAACCCAAGGCAATCAGGCTGGCGAACCTGATGCTGCGTTGCGTGAGAATCGGAAGAAAGACGCGAAGGCTCTATTCTTCATTCAACAGGCGCTTGATGATGTAGTTTTTCCCCGAATTGCATCAGCATCCACTTCGAAGGAGGCGTGGGAGATATTGAAGCAGGAATTCGTTGGTGATAGAAAGGTAATTCAAGTTAAATTACAAACTCTCCGACGTGATTTTGAGTTGTTGGTTATGCAAAAGGATGAGCCTGTGCAAACATTTATGTCTAGGGTGTCTGATATTGTTAACAGTATGAGAACTTATGGTGAAACTGTTAATGAAAGTATGGTTGTGAGTAAGGTTTTAAGAACTTTAACCCCCAAATTTGATCATGCTGTTGCTGCCATAGAGGAATCGAAAGACCTATCTACCTATACGTTTGCTGCTTTAATGAGTTCTTTGTTGGCTCATGAGGATAGGATCAGTAGGTCTAGTGAAAAAGTCGAGGAGAAGGCTTTTCAGGTGCAGGGTGAGTCGTTCCAAAAGGGGAAGACTGTTGATTCCGGAGGCAGAGGACATGGAAGTGCATTCCGTGGACGAGGTCGCGGTGGCGACAGGGGGAAAGGACGTGATGATAGGCGTCCAAGTAAGAGCCACATTCAGTGCTATTACTGTAAAAAGTATGGGCACAAGGCTGGGGAATGCTGGAGCAAGCATAGGAATGAGTCGAAGGCCAATTTTACAGAGAAATTGGAAGAGGAAAGTAAGTTGTTTATGGCTCATTCTGGTGGTTCTTATGTAACTGACAGTGTGTGGTTTGTTGATAGCGGATGCTCAAATCACATGTCCGGGTCAAGGTCCCTGTTCAAGGATCTTGATGAGTCACAAAAGGGTGACGTGCGGCTAGGCGATGACAAGAAAGTCAAGGTTGAGGGGAAAGGCACAGTGGCTATAAAAACTGTCCAAGGTGATGTAAAACTCATATATGATGTGCAATATGTGCCTAGCTTAGCCCATAGTTTGTTAAGTGTTGGTCAGTTGATGTCTAGTGGACATTCTATTTTGTTTGAGGATAATGCTTGTGCTATTAGTGATAAGAAGTCTGGCCAGAAAATTGTTGTTATTCATATGACCAAAAACTGTATGTTTCCGTTGGATGTGTCAAATGATGTTGGTAGTGCACTAGTAGTCAAAGGTGATGATGAAACTAGGTTGTGGCACTTACGGTATGGGCATTTGAATGTGAAAGGGTTGAAACTCTTGAGTCAAAATGAAATGGTTGTGGGTCTGCCTAAATTGAGTGGTGAACATATTTTGTGTGAAGGATGTGTTTATGGTAAGCAGTGTAGGGAACCATTTCCTAGTGGAAAAGCTTGGAGAGCTTCCAATTTTCTTGATCTTGTGCATGCTGATTTGTGTGGGCCGATGAGAACGGAGTCAATTGGTGGGAGTCGTTACTTCTTCCTGCTAATTGATGACTATACTAGGATGTGTTGGATTTATTTCTTAAAGTTCAAATCTGATGCTTTTGAAAACTTTAAGAAATTCAAAGCTTTGGTGGAGAATCAAAGTGGCAGGAACATCAAGACATTACGTACAGATCGTGGCGGTGAATTCATATCTAACGAGTTCACTGAATTTTGTGATGAGCATGGTATTCGTAGGGAGCTGACTGCACCTTACACCCCACAGCAAAACGGCATTGCAGAGCGCAAGAATCGAACCATAGTGGAGATGGCCAGAAGTATGTTACAGGCGAAAGGGCTTCCAGATCGTTTTTGGGCGCAAGCTGTGGCTACTGCAGTGTACCTACTGAATTTATCACCTACAAGGGCTCTCATGGATCGGACCCCATTTGAAGCTTGGAGAGGTAAGAGGCCTCGGGTAAGCCATTTGAGAGTTTTTGGTTGTATAGCTTATGCTTTGGTCCCATCACAATTACGGCACAAACTTGAAAGCAAATCTGTGAAATGCATATTTGTTGGTTATAGTATTGAGTCCAAAGCATATACGCTATATGATCCTGTGAATCGAAAGGTGATAATAAGCAGGGATGTCAAGTTTGATGAAGTTGGCAGGTGGATATGGAGTCCCGACTATCAATCAGTGGTTGTTCAAGGGTCAGAATTTTCTGATTTGGTTGAACCAGAAAACACAGGTGCACAACAGCAACCTGACAGCAGTAGCAGCTCCTCCTCTGATAGTAGCAGTGATCCACCTACTCCGCCTAGCAGTCCACCTTCGCAAGTCAGCAATCAATCCAGCCCAAGGAGCAGCACAACCACACCACCAGGATCACCATCCAGCGCCTCTAGTGGAACACCTCCAACGAAATTCCGTTCACTCGAGGACATCTACAGGACATGTAACTTTGCGTTATATGTCTCTGATCCTATCTCCTATGGGGAAGCTGCAGAGAGTGGTGTGTGGCAAGATGCCATGAAAGAGGAGATGTCATCCATAGAGAAGAATGAGACGTGGCAGTTGGTAGAGCTTCCTGCAGATAAGAATGTTATCGGGCTCAAGTGGGTGTTTCGCACAAAATACAATGCAGATGGCAGCATCCAGAAGTACAAGGCTCGCTTAGTGGCAAAAGGGTATTCACAGCAGCAAGGCGTTGATTTTGAAGAGACATTCTCTCCAGTTGCAAGGTTCGAAACGGTACGGGTATTCCTTGTATTAGCTGCTCAACTGAAGTTGCCAGTTTACCAGTTTGATGTCAAATCAGCATTTTTGAATGGTGAGCTAGAGGAAGAGGTGTATGTTTCCCAACCTGAGGGCTTTGTTTCAAATGGCAATGAGAACAAAGTCTACAGGTTACGGAAAGCTCTTTTATGGACTGAAGCAAGCACCGCGTGCGTGGTACAGCAAGATCGATTTCTTCTTCAAGTCCAATGGATTTAATCGAAGTGAAAATGAGCCGACCCTCTACTTGAAGCGGGAAGGTAATAATTTTCTGGTTGTCTGTCTCTATGTAGATGACATGATTTATATGGGTTCATCTCAGTCCATGGTTGATGAATTTAAGTCTAGCATGATGAAGAAATTTGAGATGACAGACTTGGGTCTGTTAAAATATTTTTTGGGATTGGAGGTGAAGCAAGATGCAGATGGTATATTTGTGAGTCAAGAAAAGTATGTTGCTGATCTTTTGAAGAAGTTCCAGATGACAAATTGTGAAGTAGCAGCTACACCTATGAACGTGAATGAAAAGTTGCAGCGTGAAGATGGAACAGGGCATGCTAATGGTACAGTCTACAGAAGTTTGGTCGGAGGACTAAATTATCTCACACATACAAGGCCTGATATTGCATTTCCTGTAAGTGTGGTGTCCAGGTATATGCACAACCCAACTAAGCAACATCTTGGTGCAGCTAAAAGAATCCTTCGTTATGTTGCTGGAACGGCGAAATTTGGCATATGGTATACGAAAGTGAAGAACTTTCAGCTTGTTGGGTACACTGATAGTGATTGGGGAGGTTGCCTGGATGATAGAAAAAGCACCTCTGGTAATGTGTTTGGTCTTGGATCAGGAGCTGTAACCTGGAGTTCCAAGAAGCAGGATACAGTGGCTCTGTCATCTTCTGAGGCAGAGTATGCAGCAGCAACTTCAGCGGCACGACAAGCTTTATGGCTCCAGAAACTGTTAGCAAATTTCTTCCTTGATCAAGAGAGAGCTACGGTGATCTATTGTGATAATAGGTCCGCAATTGCTATGGCGAAAAATCCAGCGTTTCATGGAAGAACGAAGCACATAGATGTTCAGCATCACTTTATTCGAAAGCTAGTAGCTGATGAAAAGATCGTGTTGGAGTTTTGTGGCACAAACGAGCAGACCGCAGATATCTTTACCAAGTCGCTTCCGCAAGCTAAACATGATTTCTTTGTGTCTCAGTTAGGTGTCGGAAATTTTGAATCAAGGGGGAGTGTTGAGAATTGATCCAAAATATCTACCTAGTATTTAGGAGTCGGTTTTTGATTAAGTCAATTTAGTTGGAGTCATTTTAGGAAGTTATTGAGGTAGTGGTTAGTAGTGGGATTATGGGTTTAGTGGTCAAATAGTTGTGGGTTTGTTTCCTTAATAGTAGCTTAGTCGTTGGTCTTATTAGTAGTATAAAAAGGGAGTTGTACTTTGTTTTTAATCATCAAATAATATATGCATTTTCTTGACTTTTCCACAACAATTATTAGTACGGAGTATACTATTAACGTTGGTGTCATAATAAGCTAAGCAACACCCAGTATAATATGTAGCATGTCTTGACTTTTTATTTTACTTTTTATAACACAGGGGCACAGTCTACTACCACGTGTATCTGGTACGGTTATTAAGCGACTTTGAGTACATTCTAAACTCATCTACCAATTCAATACTATAAGTTTTTGGTAAATTTATAGTTCTATAGCATTTGGGAGTATGTCCATCCTAAATGTAACCACTTTATAGCTCTAGTTACAAATCTACAATGACCTAAATCCGTTTGATAGAAAATTTCTGTCATTATTCCCAATAACCGGTTGTAAATTCCCTTTTAATCAGTTTTCCGTATTCTTTTACAAAAACTCATCGTATAAACATTTTTTTTTTGAAAAGACTTGTACACATAATAAAATGTTTTTACTTTTCCATTAATTGATCGATAGCGTTTCAAGAAACAAGTACTTCATGTTGGAAAATTGACTCTTGTGGGTGAAATACAATGGAAATGGAAAAGACGGGAAAATTGTGTCGTGACCGAAATCACAGATTAAGAAGCGATTTCGCCCCACGGTACAATCGGAATATGGTGTTGCCCCCAATGTAACACAACGTTTCTCCAAGGTGTGTACTCACCCGAGAGAAGTGGAACTCAAAAACGTCCTTTTAAGGACTCAAAAATCAGAAACGGAAATCAATCAATTGAATTGATTATGGAAGTAAAATTTGGGATTTAATTCGGAAATAAAGTCAGTACCACGACCACGAGCTGTGAAAGTCTACCCTCCATACTAACTAAAAATACTACTCAAGGACCCCCATATATAAACCCATGAAATTTTTTGTTGAAATTCCAATGTGGGACAAATATAAAATGTGTTTTGAGTGTTTCCCAAACAAGCTTAAACCTTTGCATTACCATCACTTCAAAGTGTTAATTTTCGTCAATGTCCCAATAAAAAGTAGTTTCCGCAAAATACAGAGTTTGTTTGGATTGAGGGATGAGAATTGGGGGGATTAGAGGTGGGAATATGGGAGGGATAAAGAGGTGGAAATTGGGAAAATAATCCCACTCCCTTGTTTGGATAATGGTTGAGAATTAAGGTGGGAATAAAGGTCAAAAAATTATGTTTGACAATTTTACTCTTTAATAAATTACTCTCATTTTACCTAATATATTCTGATTTTTTGTTCCTGATAACGACATTCTTGTCTGGGATTTGTTTATCGTACAAGTTCTTTTCGGGAGTGAACGAACAAACTTAAAAACTCTTTAAATTAATCACATCATTCAACAAAACAAACCCACCAAAAGATCATTCCTACAAGTTCCTCCTCTTTTCAATTTTATAAGGTATGATCCGATTACTCTTTAATTTACTTATTACTCATATGATTTAACTTCTGCTTTATTACTTTATATGCTGTTGGTATGTGTCAATTTCTGAGATTTCAATTTCAACTTTCAAAAAATACCCATCAAAATTTGTTCGATTAACTTTCATTTGGTGTTGTTGAAATAATGTATGGTTGGAGTAATAATTATCCCCCGATAGTAATAATTTGCAGTGATATGCATATTCTCTCTATTTGAATACTCCTATGTGGGAGGAAGTCGAACCAAATGGTAATTTTTTTTGATGAAATGGACGAAGTATGATATGAATATACATGGCTAATCTTAGTGATGCTTTATCTTATGGTAATTGGGGTTTAAATTGAGTAATTGACGTATTTATGTAGAATTGTGGTTCTTTCCTAGAGTTCCTGAAATGTTCTGGTACCTTTAACATTTCCAAGGAAGTTGCAATTTAGGGTGTGTCCTGTGGAGTGGGTATTGAGCTATGTTACTCGGACTCTTTATATTACCTCACATATACTCGACACTCGACATTCGGACTTGGGTATGAGTGTATGACACTTGGGTCCTTTATCTTAGGCCAAAAACAAGAGAATTTGTAAAATAGCCAAGTCCGACACTCACACACGCACTCTTGTTGGATACTTCTAGCGGTGTCTGAGTAACATAGGTTAGGAGATGTAGGGCAAATAACCATTTTCCTCACGCGAATCAAAGGGAAGAAAGTGCTTTTTTTTTTTTTTTTTTTTCTTTTTTTTTTTTTTGTGTGATGGAAAAGAAAGATAGTTAAGAGTATACAAATGAAAATCTGCAAGTAAGCGAAAGAGATTGTGACCAGAGTCTAAAAGGAAGAACCCTAAGAGTGTGTTTGGAAACAAGGATTTGATTCTCAAATCCAAATTTGACACAAATCCCATGTTTGGGAATTCAAGAATTTGAGAATTTGGATTTGTGTCAAATCCTTTGGAATTTGTATCACATCCAATTAGGCTAAAAACAAATGACACCTCAAGAGGTGTCATTTTGAAATCCCACCCTCCCCAAACATTTGATTTATATTTGAATTCCACATTCTCAAATGATGGAATTGAAATGATTACAAATTTTCAAATCCTTGTTTCCAAACGCTACCTAAAGAGAACATTTTAGTAAGCCAACTAGATTTATGTATGCATGTGTGTCTGTATGTATGTACTATGTATTTATGAGACATTGAACACTTTACTTACATTATGGGCCGTTGTTGTAGAATTATTGGTGAATCTAATCACAGCCCCCAAGTGAGATTTAGCTATATTTGGCGGTCAGTTTGTTGAGGACATTGGACAGGGTTGGAAAAGTAACTTTATTACAGCACAATTGTATTGTAGGAAGTGTGACATATGGCCTTATAATGTGTTATTTAGGGATGGATCGTGTTGGAGACATGTACAAGGAAAGAGTGCAGGCGCTTCTGAGAGCTCTCTATGCGACCAGGTTTCTGCAAGACGACAACGTACCTTGTCAAATTGAGGAGGTATATTTGATGTAATGTTGTTATCCTATTTGAGTCCTATCTTGGAATGTTTCCGCTTGGTAAGTGTAGTGATTGTTGTTCATATGCTTCTATCCAGGGTCTCTATTTAGGATCCCTTGGTGCCGCTAACAATAAACCTGTGTTGAAACGCTTGAATGTCACTCACATCTTAACTGTGGCTGGTTCATTGGCCCCTCCTTATCCACTTGATTTTACGTATAAAGTCGTTGAAGGTACTTGCCTTGCTTGCAATCTTGCATCAACTGAGATGATAAACATAAAAAGGCAGATTAATCTCTGTGTTTGAAAGTCTTTTGAAGACGAGTTGCTTTCTGACCTTGAACTCATGCTAGTTTTTGTTGTCTTGTCATGTCTAATGAAGAGAAGTAAAAGATGTGGAATCTTCCGTGGGCTTAGACTAAACGTTTAGATAACTCCCTTTTACTATCTATTTTGTGGAAGTTTAGTACAGTAGCGGAGTGCAAATGGCATTCGTTAATTCCTCTGCTTTTCGAGCGATGAAGGGGAATCTTCTTGTGTTTATAATGCTGTGGACCTCCATTTATAAAGTTTGGGGTGTATGATTTTCTTCAAAGAGAATATCATGGCGCTAATTCTACCAAATTCAATTCAGATTCAATTAACCCCTTTACAAGAAATTAAAAAAACCCTTATCAAATGGCATCTGGTTTTCACCATACAAGAAGGAACATGGATCCGAGTTTTCAGTTTTTCTAGCTGTTTCTACTCGCTCCTGTGCTCAAACTAGATAGTATTGCTACATATATATTTATCCTGGTTTATCCATAACAATATGGGCTCTTGAGTATTGTGGTCGTTCTTCTAACATATGCTACCTTGTCTTTGTTAGAATTTCCTTTTTTCTGTTTTACTTAAATTATTGCCTGGGTTGTTGTTACATATTGACTTCACTATCTCATGTTAGTTCCCTGGTTTTGAACAGTTGCGGACAGAGTAGAGACTAATCTAGCTCCATACTTTGATGAATGCATCAATTTCATTGATGAAGCTAAAAGATCAGGTGGTGGAGTACTGGTCCACTGCTTTGTTGGAAAATCTAGAAGGTACCCCTTTACCACAAGCTTAGGTTAATATTCCTGGGGATCTTCTTTATCGCGTTTCCTAATTGTACACTTGTACATACGTCTTTTAGCTTACTAGTTACTACAATTCGCTCTCTAATTTCTCAGTAGGATGTAGTTATTGCAAAAATGATTTTGGCTGGGATATCAGCATTTAAGCTCCACAAGTTTGATCTTAACCTCTGAACTTACAAATGAAGCTTTGCATCTTCACTCATATGTATCATATAATCTTGACCATCAGAGAGGGGTGGTATTGCAGCTGCAGAGCCACCTTTTGATGCACTCAGGTCATCTTTCCTTACCATTAAGAGTAGAAATGAGATTTTGACCACCCCCCTCTCTGTTCCTGTTTTCACGGGTTAGGGTCGGGGTCCCTGACTGCTGTACAAGTGTTCAACTGTTCTAGTGACTCTATTTCCTTGTAGCTGATATTTCAACTGGAATTCAATGATAGAGATTCCCTTGTGAAACTTCTTCTCTCTTTATCATTCTTAGTACTTGCATTCAGAGGAAAAGCTTTGAATTGTTTTGTGAACTTTGCAGTGTAACTATGGTACTTGCCTATCTTATTAAAAGACGAGGCATGACATTGTCCGAAGGTCTTGAATATGTGAGAACCAAAAGACCACAAGCATCACCTAATGCTGGCTTCACAAAACAGCTCCAGACTTATGAGCAATCACTTCGAGGTGTGTAGTCTGACCTGCAAATGACTTTCCTTTCTTGATTTGAAGTTGAACATCATTGATTGTTATCTGGAATCTGGCTTCAGATTATTTCATTAATGCTCTATCGTTTGATTTTCTGGTCTCCTATGTCTTAGTTTGTACTCCTAATCTGAAGTTATCCAATGCTTTTGGGGGAATGGATTTGACAAACATAGATGCCAGGGTATGAGTTTTGTTAGCTAATATTTACCATAATTAATATCAGATGGACACTGAGATGCCGACCATATTCAAGATTGAGTTTACCTCGACCGTCACTTTAGGCCGTTTTTGCTTGATTCTATCCAAGTCCACAGTGTAAACTCAACACATCTTCACTAATATGACGAGGCCATAGTCTTAGTTTAATACTTAGAAAAACCAATAAGCGTGGTCTCTAGTTTATTCTTTTTTTGTTGGAGGCCTTCAAAGTTTTCAATCAGGTGGGATGCTTGTTAATGGTATATATATCAGGTTTTGTTGCCAAACACCACCTTTTAAGTTTCCGATTTTGACAAACACCACCTTTTAAATTCAAAAATCCCAAACACCACCTTTTAAGACCTTTTCCTTTGACAATCACCACCCAAAAAAATTCCGGCCAAATTTTCTCTTGACTCCGGCGTTGACGTACCCTATCTTTTCTTCTTCCTCTTTTGAGTTCGATATTCCCCCTTCCCGTTCATTGTTTCACTCTTCTTCGTCCCTCTCTCTACTCAACCATTGCTTGGATTCTTGATTTATTCTATCATCCTTACTCTCACATGCTCTCTCTTCGTTTGACTAGATAGAGTTTTAACGACTTTGATTTGGCTTTTTGCGTGTGTTGGGACATGATCGGATAACAAAGAGATATGATCCATTCTCTAATTAGAGGAAGAGAATTGAAAAGTACATAGTTGTGCTATTGTTAGATGAAGTTGATGAAAGGAAGGTGAAGTGAAGTGAAATTGAAATTTGAAGAGTGGGAAAGGGGTAAAAATGGTGTTGTTCGTATCTTTGACGATGATTATGATTCATGTTGCTTACAATTGTCTAATCTAAAACTCCTTTAGAGGTGAGGAGAGAGATCAAAGAGATTCTTGATATGATAGATTTTTCGGGAAGGAAGTATCGACCTTAAGAGAAGAGAAGAAAGCAACGGAAAAGAATCGGAGAGTGGGTCAATGCCGAAGTCAAGAGAAAATGGGTTGGATTTTTTTTTTTGGTGGTGTTTGTCAAAGGAAGAGGTCTTAAAAGGTGGTGTTTGGGATTTTTGAACTTAAAAGGTGGTGTTTATCATCGCCCTTGAATGAACGCTGCTCTGTGCCCTCTGTTCCATTTCCATCCTAATGCATTCCTCTTCAATGTAAGAGTGAGATAATCTCGCTCTTTAAGATCCAAGAGTGTCAGAAGTGGTGTATAAATTTGCTATCCAAGAAGCGATGAAGAAGTCATCAAATGGTCAAAGGTTAAGAATTTCAGAGCTATGCATCTTCTCAGTGCATACAGGTCGTTTATTAGTCTGACACTCTGACAGTAATGTTTCGTCTCATGGAATATTGTGAATATCTGAAAATAATGGAGAGTATGGTTCAAGTTTGCCTTGTCATCTGGTCAGACTGTCAGAGAAGTGGTGGATTGGATCAACAATTTTGAAGGTAAATGTTATTCCTAGACATTGGGATTTATTCTGGTATAGCTTTAAGTGTGTGAATTGAATAGTGGAAGGGTGAGCAAAATATTCTGGTATGTTGGGCTGGATCACTGGATATCCTCGGAATTACAATGTATGGGGATCCACTGTAGTGGTGACATGATGGGAAATGAAGACAGAAAGATTAATGGTAAATGAAGGGGAGAAAGATAAAAGATAGGTGTATTAGTGTTCCAAAAGTTTCCTTCAGAAGTCCTGGTGAAAGTAATTGATCTTGGGGTGTGAATGATAATATTACTGAGATGATGTATACATTGAAACGCGTTTTATGCAGATGCTTTCTCTTCCATTCCTTTTCCACTGTATCATGCTTGTTCACTTAGAACCAAACAGCCTAGACTACACATTTCTGACTTTCCGAGTCATGTGACTATTCGGATATACAAACATTAGTTGAAGGATCTACACAGGCGTTGGAGACAAGTCAGAACTCCTCAGCTCATGGAATGTTTTTTTTTTCTTTTTTTTTTTTCCGTAAAACATAAGTATATAAAGGAACCAAAAATGTCAAGATACAACCTAAATCACAAGGAGTCCTTGTGATCCCGCACGCCATCTTCTGAACACAACATCCAGCTAAACAAACTACAGCTTATCTAGCCAGCCTTGGTCAGCTTTGTTTCTAAGCTTTTTCCTAATACATCTTTTAGCTCTGTATATCACCTCATGTGTTACTTTTCCTAACTATTTCATTTGGGTGCACCAAACAGTTCTCAATCCTGCACATATTTTTTGCATCCCAAATATGATAATCAACGCCTCAATATTGGCTATTGTTATCATCCTTCTGAACTTCATTCCCGTTTTCCTGTAACAACACCATCTTATCGCATTTCGTTCTGGGATTTTTCCTTGAATCCATGCGTTAATCCCTTCGAAACACTTTTTACTAAAGCAGCATTGGTAGAACATATGCCTATGGCTCTCTAAGTACATGGAAAGTAATAACAATGTTATCGAGTAATAAAGCTATTGTTGGTTACTGGTTCAAGTCCTGGGAGCAGCCTCTTGTCAAATAAATTGACAAGGGAAGGTTTGCCCTCATTACACCCTTGTGGTGGGACCCTTCCCCGGACCCTCGCTTGTCGGGGACGCCAATGTGCGCCGGGCTGCCCTTTTTTTGGTTACAGGTTAACTTCTTGGCCTGCTTACCCATCCCAGGTCCAAAACGATATTATATGATGTATGGATTTAGATAAAGGGTTCACTTCAGTTTGCTACAGTTTATAACCTTGTAACATCAAGATTGAGAATGGCAAGTTTCAACATGAAACGAAAAGGTTCATCTGGTTTTTTCTGTGGTGCTCTGTTGTTTTGTAAAGTCGCAGTCACTTTTATGCAACTGTAAAATTTTTGTTCTGGTGTTGTTTTTTATTGTTTGAGGTAAAAACTCTGCAAGATAAAGGGGATTAAAGATGTGCTATTTCCAGATGCAGTGAATAGAAATATATCTTCAATTGTGAGTGATATACTGATGAATTGATGATAGTTATTTGCTACGGAATCATAGTTGCTCTTGGTTTTGATTCAGTTAATCGTGAGTTTATTTCTGATTTAATTTACTGCGAACTATTTGCAGCTGAAAATTGTCCCAACTGAGAACATCAGAGGAATTGTCTGTCTCTTGTAGATGATAAGACCGTGCTAATGGTTACCTACCAATGGTTTTGACTTGTTCCATAGATTCTTACGGCGGGGAGTTATGATGTAAATACAGAATTTTACTAATGTTGCAAATCTGTACAGGCCACGGTTGTGCCACAGCGAAAAATCTTTGTCCTTTGAACTATTACTCCTTGGACTGTATTATGTTTACTGTGAGAACTTATGCAGAGATTGACAGATTAAGTTGCAGTGACTACTATCTCATTTTCTTTTTGTTGTTGTTATCTTTGTCAAACTTCTCATTGACAAGCTTCATGGCGTGACAAACTCCAGACAACATTAAACCCCGACCTCTATTCTGCAGGGTGTAACACTGTAACCTATATCCATTAGCATCCCATTTTGGTCATGCTTGATGTATGGTATGATTGCTAGAGTCGTATAATTCCTCGATAGTCGCAAACGCTATAAGAAACTAAGATTGGGTTAAATGGTTTTATGCACCCTACAATTGCTCACTAATCCTACAATATCAAGATCAATACATTCGTCATCACTGACAGAGAAGATAGATTCAATCCTACTGCTTCTCACAGAACAATATTCTACTTTGTTTTGAAGTTTTTGAGTAGCCACATCTGAAGTCGCATCTAGATGGCTAGATAGCTAGATCATTTAGTCTATATGTTAGTTCCAATGTGACTAGTTAAAAACAACAAATCAAACTGGAACATCGTTCTTAATAGGAGGGAAAATGATAATCATTAGTCTTGACATTGCAATTTGCTAGATAAGTTACCTATATACAGAGTCTTGGGATAGTACTACCAATCTAATAGTACTATTAGAAAGAAAAAAAACTAGACGGATGCTGTCAGATCGTCTTATCACAAATTGTTGAGCGATAAACCAAAGACTGCAGATGCATTATAAAAATAAGTTGGAAGTTATCGTAACACCGCCTTATTCCAAATTGAACTTGCTTGACATATACATATGTGATGTATGATCATATACATAAAAAGATGAGGCCGGCAAATTGGATAGAAGTGATGAGAGAAAGACGCATTGCATGCATGACTTTATAAAAGTCATGAAGTAAACAAAGGGCGCGGGGGTAAACTCACACACGAAAATGAACAAAAGGTAATAAAAGTGAGAGATCGAGAGCACGTAATACATTCATTCATTCATTCATTATTCATTCCACAGACATTGGCGGCACGGTATGAGAGTGAAGATCCTCATTCAACCCTCACGAGACTGCTGCATGTCGCATTTATTACGTCCATATCATATCATCCACTTCCTACCCCCTATCGATCGATCTCCTAATTCCTCCAAACCCTAAAACGGAAGATCGTTACTTTATTTTCATTACATATAGTTGAGCAGTTAATGCGAAAGCGGGAGAAATTACGAGGATTTAATTAGTTCGTGACAACATCCAATTAATTAACTTAAGGTGATCTCTTGACTAGGAAACACTAAAGCCGGCCGGCAAATATTATGGTATTACCCAAGATAGCTAAAACGCACATACGATTACTTGATTTGTGACTGATTTGATGCAATTTTATTTGATTCACGGTTCTAGACTAATATGAGTTTATTGAAGAGTTGCTTAATTATTTAGGTGAATTGATATCACCGATTAACCTATACAAGAATGTATGTTCTAAACTAGTATGACTAATGCTCACGTTTTTTCATTTGTTACACTTCAAATGAGCAAATCACTCTGCCAAGAGATCTAGACTGGACTTAGTATATATATGCATGGCTGATTACGTTAACTAAGATCTTGTAGCTGGAAATTGTTGTTGATCAGTATATATGGCTCTGTTGATAGCTTTAATCTTCTGTTGTTCTATCAAGACAAACTCTCAATTTAATGAATTACGTGAGCTTGCTAGATCAGTTGCAAAGCAATATGATCCCAAGACATGAGGAGATTATATAAATGCATGCATATGCCCACTACTTAGGATATGAACCAATAGAATCTGCCGGCTCAAATCCGAATGTCCACATTTCCCCGAACATTAGTTTATAACTATATATATGCAAATAGATTAATAGAACCCCAAGAACATATATTAGTGTAGCAAAGGCACAAAATAGTTGTCTTAACCAACCATTGCCAATTTGGCATGCCATCACTTCTTTCACCACTTCAAAAATTATGAAGGCTATTATATATAATGACCACACAGTAATGTCTCAAGATCGATCTTTACATTAGACTACTAATTAAACATATCTATCACCTTTTTTTTGAGTTCTCGAGATGAAAAACATCAATTTAATGTCTCGGCTGAGATATGAAAAGGAACGATAAGATAATTCGACTAAGCATTACTTCATCTATATCATATTTTTCCCTCGATTCTGATGGATTTATTTATATTTATTATGATACGTTGAAAATGTTAGTAAAATTCAGTTAGCTAGAGTAATTAATTTGCATGATATATGCAATTAAACTTATTTGTGATACTAAACTTATTTGCGACATATGCAATTAAACTTATATGATTAGAATGAATTTCAATATTAGACTCAATATTTATTTTCTACGCACTACATCGCTGTTGACATTTGAGAGATTTTTCTTCGATTCATCATAGCGTAATACGGTATGTACATTTTTTGATTGAAATGCTTATCTACTTACCGATATTAGAATATACGTGAGGATCAAAGTTGACCTAATAGTTAGAAACTCAAAGAAATGTCTCAGGCACAAATCCTCATACCCCCGCCCATTCCCCTAACAAAAAAAAAATATTAGCTAGATTACATGTATTTTTGTGTTTTTTAAATTATGTGGTCCTTCATTTTTCTCTTATTAAAACTACCTTAGTCGTACAAAACCCTTTTGTACACGTCTCTTTCATCCTCCCTTCCTTCCTGATCACTAGATTCTCTTATAAATATGAAGCCTACTAAAAATGGCGATTGTACACATCAAAGGCAGAAACAAGTACTTGAGCTCAGAAGCAAAATCAACTTGGATCCTCGAGCTCGCGTCATGTCGCACGTTGCAGTTGAAAGAAACAGGAGAAGGCAGATGAATGATCATCTCAAGGTTTTACGTGCCTTAACACCTTGCTTCTACATCAAGAAGGTATGCATAAATAATATACTCGTAGCTAGTTTCATGTGTTTTAAACTTAGTAATAGTCTAAGTATTAGTAATACTAGTGCGCGAAATCATAAGAGAAGGATAATAGTCTAAATTGGAGAATGGTTTATCTTTTCATTTGTCAACGTTCATATTATTAATTTATCCGTCACCTAGCTTAGCTTGGCTAGCTAGCTTTTCTTTTCATTCATCAACGTTTGGTTTTTTACGTTCTAGAACAGAAGTAAGCACAAATCTTCAATTAGTTTCCAATCGTTATACATTTTTTAAGTATCTTATTAACCAAAAGAGAAATTTTATGTTTTGAAACCTAAATAAAGGGAGATCAAGCATCTATCATAGGTGGAGTAGTAGAGTTCATAAAAGAGCTGCACCAAGTACTTGAATCACTGGAATCACAGAAGAGGAGGAAAAGCCTAAGCCCTAGCCCCGGTCCGAGCCCACGACAGCTGCAGCCAAGCCCGCGTCAGCTAGCTAATGGCAACATCATTACAAACCACTCCTTTCAGTTTGATGGTGCCAAGGAGCTGGTAGCATGCTGCAACTCTCCGGTGGCCGATGTCGAAGCCAAGATCTCGGGATCGAATGTTGTGTTGAGGGTGATGTCTAAGAGATGTCGTGGACAACTTCTGAAGATTATTGGTGCCTTGGAGAAACTTTCTTTTGAGATCCTTCACTTGAATATTAGCAGCATGGATGACACTGTTCTTTACCACTTTGTCGTCAAGGTAATAAATTGCATATTTTTATTGTTGCCCTACTCTTGTTCAATTTTTGTAGTGATGCCTTTGATGTTGATTAGGCTAAGTGCAATTCTTACAATTATCCAAGTCAATATACTCGGTGTCAATTTATCATCTTCCAATAATACTTGATAGGTTTAAAGGTTTTAACTCGTCGTGCAATCAAATTAATTATTATGTCACTACGTCAAAAATGGCGTTTAAGAACGGGTGTGTTAAAGCTAAAGAGAACGGTTATAGAACCGTTCTCTAGGACGCTGTACTTAAAGGGTAAGAGAACGGTTCAAACCGTTCTTATAACCTAAGAGAACGGGTTTGACCAAAACCGTTCTCATAGATGTACCAGAACGGTTTCCTAGAAAACCGATCTGTTAGGTGTTGATAGTAGGAGAACGGTTATACAAAGAACCGTTCTAAAAGGTGTCCATTTGTTAAAAAAAAAAATCTTATTTTTCCAGTTTTGTCCTGCATTTTTGCTGCGGGAAACATCATCAACATTCAACGACTTCAAATAAAAAAATTCAATTGCAACACAAAGAACAAAATCCAATTCATTAACATATATATACGAAATCTGGAGATGACAACATCTCTAAGATTACAAAATATTCTGGTACTGAAAAGATTTTTTAGAAACTACGAACAACCCTATCAAATTGAGACTGGATCTCATACCAAAAAAATCTGAAAACCCTCAATTTGTGTTCTTATTTTCGTGAATCATGACTATTGTGTCCCTATGTATGGTTGTCCGGTTGTGCCTTCTTTGATCTTCAACCCTTTTTCTTGCCTTAATTTCTTCAAGATTCTTCAATCTCCTCTTTGATCTAACAAGCATGGTCAAAATGACAATATATTAAAGTTTAGATTCAAAACCGAGATCTGAAAACGAAATTTCAAAATGAGATATGTATAAAAAAAAGAAGAAGAACAAGAGTAAAATTAAAACAAAAACAACAAGTTATATAAAAAAAAACGAAATTTCAAATGAGATCTGAAAGTTATAAATCTTATAATCTCACCATTACTAACAGAAACACGATCTGGATCGGCTGGAGCAGGCGGCGAAGAAGTCGGATGGAGCAGGCGGTGAAGAAGTCGGATGGAGCAGGCGGTGAAGAAGTCGGCGCCGGAGGACGGGTCTTCGAGGCAGATCTAAAGACGGAGACCGCACTGGGATTCAGAGAGAGAGAAAGTTACGAATTTATGATGGTACATAATGATCGATGATGAATTATAAGAGATAGATGGAGGGTTGTGAAATAATGAACCCCTTATGATGATTCCAATGGATTAAGAGAGAAGGAGAGGGAGAGTTATGAGAAATGTGAAGGTATCAACACTATGAAGGTGATAATGACGAGGGTGGGGGTTTTATTTTGATTTTTTTATTTTTTTAATTGACAATCAATTGGAAGATTTAGAACGGTTATCAACATGAACTGTTATCCTAGGATATGTAAGAGAACGGTTTTAGGAAAAACCGTCCTCTTATATTTGGTTAAATTTTTAGCGAGACATAAGAGAACGGTTTTGCTTTGAACCGTTCTCTTATGTCTAATTTTTCTTTTTAGTTTATTCTGTAAAATACATTTAAGTACGGTTTTTGACGGAACCGTTTTCTTAGACCTTTACAGAACGGTTTCGCTAATATACGTTCTCTTATAGGGGTTCTCGAAGATCATTTTTGACGTAGTGTGTATTAAACTATTACGGGTCGGGGGATGGATTATTGGATAAATAAGAAACATAATCGTCATTTATCTAGTAGAACTAGTTCTACTACGCTATGATCGATAGGATATACTAATAGGAACTCCGTGTGTTTGATAAATAATCGTCTGGAACAGTATTCCCTAACATTAGTGACTACATTTTGATATGCTATAAATGATCAAATTACCTTCCTTATCAGGAAAAGACATTGTATATATAGTGGCAGTAGACTTATGTTATCGTTGTAGTACATTTTTAAGTGAATCATACTGATTCATACATGGCTTATAATATAACATGACAGACACCTTTAAAGTGGCAGAATAATGAAATATTACTGTTAACCGATACTCTTAATTTAACCGGTAAATAATTTTTCGAAATATGTTGATTTTCATACATGTACGTGCTATATGTTTGTTAGCTTTCTAGCACCGCTTAATTCAAATTATGTAGTAACATTATTGAAGTTGTGTTGCAGATAGGGCTGGAATGTACGTTGAGCATGGAGGAACTTGCAGCTGCAATTCAACGAAGCTTTTGTGCAATTGATGTGTCTGAAGTTAACAGCTCTAGCATATGAGATGAAATAGAGTTTGAAGATTTGCAGAAGAAGGTTGATAGATAAATGAATAGATATAGATTCTATATAGACACAATATATAATAATGATAATAAGACGTAGTAAGTTCAAATTACAAATTTTAATTTGGATCAACAGTTAGACACTATAGGAGAGTTCACTCAGAAGTTTTTATTTTTACAGCGACATCTTGGTTAGGATGGTGTGATCGACCAAAACTTTTGATAATAAGTTAGTTCATGTGTACCTAGCCAACCTAGGCAACCTAGCTCTTTTTTTCTTCGTGCTTATAAATATAGTATGATACGTGATCGATATATAGGTAAAAAGGTATCATGAGGCCAGGGTCGTAGCTATTGTTGGACACTAAATTACTAAAACTTCTAAGCTTAAAAATAACGATGTATTAAATCTCGTGGGAATTGAAATTGCTCAGGTTATTAATACGCGCGCGGCTTAATAGACACTGCAAAGTGTACGTAGTGTTGATGTGCATGCAATTTCATTTGGATGCGGAGATGTGCTGTATGTGCAGTTTCATGATCGGGCTTAATTTGTAAATTGAGAAGTTTACTTATGACCATTGCTCAATGATACCATGCATAACAATGATCATGCATATGTTCCTTTCAAGAAGAAAAAACGGTCATGCATGTTGCAATTTCATCAGGGTTTTACCAAGACGATCAACTCTTCTAAAAGATGTGCCCTAGGCGGTTAAACCCTACTATCAAGCTCGCCCTCCAGGCTACTCAAGATTTTAGTATATTATAATGTTCTGTTAATGTATAAACTCATAATTGGGCATGAAAATGAAGTTTTCATCAAAGAACGACTCCTTTAGCTCATCATTAGAGATACAATGTAGTAGAGTTTGGTGGAGATTCAATTTCACCCTCGCTCTCCTAGCCATTTTGTCAGCCATATTGTTGTCACTACCACTGATAAACTCCAAGGTTACTCCATCAAGATGTATCATCAACAATTCCCTGCACAAGCCATAGAAATTAGCTAGCGCGCAAGCTTATCCATTGGTTACGTGGTCTCATTTACGCCAAGGACCGCTAGCTAGCAGCCAGATAGCATCCTCCATTGGCTAATTCCCATCTCCTTACACCAGCTCAAAGCAAAATGGATAGCTGCAGTTGCGGCTGTTGTCGCATCTAGGCACGTGATACAGCAGGAGCTTATGACAAATGACCGGAATGGGGGGAGTATGAAATACTGAACTGTACTTGATTCAAGAATGTAGTTTCTTACTCAAGACACTTGATTCTTGAATTTCGACAAAAAGGTCCCAAGTAACCCTTAAATGATCTTTTTTTTTAGGTAAAAAAAAAATTCACATGAATTTAAGAATTACTGCAGAAAATTACATCATTTTATGAAGCTACATGAACTTGAGAAACTAAATTATTACATAAACAAAAGGAGGTTGGCTAGGCCAATCACGGTGATTGACAAGAATTTGCCAATCACCGAAAAAAATCCCAAAATATACAATCTAGGATTCACTATATACCATTTGAAAAATTTCGAACATTTTTCAAATGGTATATAGTGAATCCTAGATTGTATATTCTGGGATTTTTTCGGTGATTGGCAAAAACCGTAATTGGCCAATAATTTCCCAAACAAAAGCATGAGACTAATAAAACACACAGCTTGTGCATGTTGTGAAATGAGTGGTGAGGTTATGTTGCAACTTATATAAACCTCTTTTTAGAGGCCCAATGCCAAAGCCTAAATGAGTCACATAGTTCTGTACTTATGCAATGTACAATTAAGTGCACTAAGCTAATCAATGATGATCCAACAATGTGCAGAAGCTTTGAGCAACTAAGGTGTCGTTTGGATACACTCGGGAAGTCGGAATTCCCATGTGTTTGCAAATCCTAGGAATTAAGAAAGTATGGGAATTGGGGAAATTTGTTTGGATGAACAAGGGAATTCAATTACCATGGGAATTTCTACTTACCAAGCCCCCCCTAGGTAATTAAATTCCCACACTTTGGAGGAATTGGAAATGCCCGGGAATTTCCAATTCCTACACTTTATGGTAACCAAACAACTCAAGATAATTCAATTCCCAGGAAAATAAAATTCCTACAGTTTTTGAGGGTATCCAAACGACACCTAAGAGTTTTTCTCATATATTTTTTCTAAAATATAAAAACAAACATCATTTTGGGAATACAACTTGATTGTTGTTGTTGTATCAAAACAAACATCAACTTAAGGATTGCAGTTTCACAGTGTGCACGAGGAAAAACTGTCCGATGTGACAATGCTATATGATACAAGAGAGAGATACATTTTTAACGTTCCATTTGCCATAAACCTCTTGAGGTACTAGGACTACCAAGTCTTACAACTTTTTGCTTTGAACAGGAGTAGCCTCCAAGCCCTCCGGTCATCTTCTTCCCGGGACTTCTCCCACTGCCTCTTATCATATCGACCTTGACTATATGGTGATCGGAAGTTCCCTTGGACGACATCACAGTATATGATCCTGGAACAAACTTGTAGGACAAATTGGGAGACGACAAAATGTAATCCACTCGAGTTCCATACTTGCACGTCCCTTGCACATCTATTAGAATGAACATCCTAACTTTAATTACATCAAATCAAACGAAGGGAAGCAAGAAACATGTAATCAAAGTTAAGATTATGGAATAGATTCATTACTCTGTCCTTTGGCCGCGATAACCACAGGCTCACATTCCCCTGCATATTCTACAGCGTCTTCATAGCCTCTCGCTTTCAAGAACTTCATAACCTCAGCTTTAGGCTTTGGTTTTCCAATATCCTCAAAGTACTTTTAAACACATAATCAAGAGTAAGAAACATGCTGGTCTTACAGTACAGCTCTTGGAAATGAAGACAATAAGGATTAAGAATGTAAGTATGTTCGTACCAAAAAAAAAAGAATGTAAGTATGTAATCATACCTTGGTTATATCTGTCCATCTTCGTAAAGCATAATCTGATCTTTCAAGAGAATTCAGGCCTCCTGCCAAGATGTGAGGACCTTCACTCGACTGAGCAATCGCCTTGATCTGCTTCATTCTCCAATTTTCGTCAAGATAGTCAAGTTGAGTGCAGTAAACATCAATTTCACCACTCCACGGTACATCTATCGTGGCCTTTAGGACATTCCTGCAACATATATATTACCATAATTATGTATATCCTTAAGTAGTAATGACTCCGGGTATTGGTGTTTTGGTACATTTAAACAAGTTGCTTTGTGACTAGAGAATATTAGCCCATTAGATAAGACATCGGAATTTTGAGACACATTAAGCTCACTCCGTATAAAGAAATGAACAAGAATGTTTTAGAGAAGTAACATTTTCAGCAGAGGAGTTTATGTACCTAATATCTTCATCTTCAAGGATCTTCTGAACCTTCCACCTCTTGATTGGCCATTTAGATAAAATAGCGTTGCCATATTCCGGAGCCCAGCTCTCAGCAAACACGTACTTCATCCCCAGAGCATCAGCCAGGCTGGATAAAGGCTGCATTCCTGTTTCTTCTTCAGCCTTAACGTCCTGCAGAGCGAATATATCAGCATCCACCTCCTTCAGCACATCTAAAATGGTCTGAGGACCGAATCTCTTACTCTCCCGATCACATGTTGGTGTACCCAAAGGAAAGCACAGTGGTGACCTCACTGGGACATTGCTCCAACAGCTTCTAGCTGCATTACTGTCCACAGACTCCCAGGAGTTGGGCGGTCTACTGCGTGATAAAGATATCTCATTTTCAGGCAGATTGATTGAGACTCTCTGTTTCGATTTTGTGCTCAGCTCAGGGTTTGTAAATCCATGATGTAATGGGGAGTTCTTTAGTATACTTCTCGGAAAATTGGTATGTTCATAAGAAACAGACTCATAACATAAATGTGTGTCTGGAAGAACAGGAGCGCCTGCAAACAAGGCAACATTAAATGTGGCAATCCGGATTGGTTTCGCACATACAGATACGCGTGAGAGGCCAGTGAAAGAAATCCCAGATTTCCTGAGCCTTTGTACTTCTTTGTATATCCCTTCTGAGCTGAATCTCAAGAGCCTCCTGATTAAAACTCTCGGCTTAAGGCGCCTGCGAATCAGAAACCTCACCTTGGAGTAAACCTTTCTGAGTTTCTTCTTAAGGTACAAGATCAGCTGAAATGCTTGTTTCTTGCATAACATATGTTGCAACTTTCGCGATTCCATTTAACTTAAAGCTGCCATTTCGTAAGAAATTATCACTGGGATTTTAAATACAGCAAATATGAAATAGTAACTCTTAACAATTAGTTGTGGAAGACCAACAACATTACTGTAGTTATGATCAACTTAAAAAAGAGAGATCACGTCTTAAGAAAAAGTTATAGCAGATTAAGGAAAGAGTTCAACTGCTCCATGATGTTGGATATTGACAATTGAACCAGGCTATGATCTCCATGTAACTAATATGGTACCAACTCCTATATAGGACTTGACTTTCTACGGTTCTACCTATACCAGATGACAACCCAATCTGTTAAAAAGCAGCTCAAAAACGACCATCCAAGATCGAAAATGTTGTGACGGAGATGAAGGCCAGGGTGGATCTGTTTTCGTTAATTGGACGTTAAATGACATTTACAGTAGACATCTAGTACCTACTATGAGCCTTGAGGTATATAAAAAACATTGAGATGACCAAGGATCCTATAAAAGAGAATGTGATGCTTCCACAAATCCTGTGCACGAGGAGAGTCCCTCAAGTGTCCCTGGTACTACCAAAATCGGAAGGTTATGTCTTCGACCGATCTTCATAAGCATACATAGTTCAATACGCATAACAAGCTACACATGCATATCAACAAATCTAATCTGGTTTTGGCCGGAAAAGGAACTTGTCAGTTTCATTCCAAAATTATTGGACGTTAATATCAAGTCTGAATGTCATGTCAGGTCATGCCCTGTGAAATGTCAAACAAGTACTATTTTATTGGTACTTCTAGTTGATGGTAGTTGAACACACATGACTTTCGAACAAACTATCGAACTGCTACAGAGTATTTCATTTCCACAATTAATATTTCAAGTTGTTCGTCTGTCCAGCTTCCTAGACACTACACATAGGCCAGTAGTTTCGAGCTCGATGCCCTGCAGTGTTAGAGAATCTCAACTCCCCTTTGATCTTATCTTACTCGAATCATTGATTAAACCATCTGATGCAAAATAACAAACTACCACATGTAACAAAGTCACTGGAGACCACCCCACAGCCAATTCGCATAAAATGACAGATTGAAGTGCAACCTAACGGATTAGGTCCGCATCAGTGTTACAACTTACAATTAGTCCATAGAAACACCTATATCGCTATATAGGAAGTTAGGAACTATCTATCAGATCCTTAGAATATTGTATGCCCTCAAACATGAAAGTCAGAGGCATCAGATGCATTAAACTAGGAATCAAACATCATGTTTGCATCAATACAAATACTTTTGTTCTAAGCACATTTGAAAATTGATAAAACAAACTTAAGCATACTTCAACATTCAAAATACCAGTAAAGAAAAAGCAAAAAAAAAAGAAAAAAAAAAAAAGAAGGGAACAATTGGAGTAGCACTACTTACAAAGTTATAACACATGGTTGACAAACATTGATATAAACAAGCAGAAAACTCATTCAGTCCAATGCCTGAAAGCAGGGCTTATGCAAGAAAGAGGTTTAACAGACCATGTCATGAAGCTAAATTCTTCAACTTCTGAAAGCTAATAACTCAAAAGCCGTAAAGGTAGAAGGCATGGCATTTTGTGTATGTAAACCATCAATGACACCCACAAGAAACGTCGCCCAAAAACAAAATATATAAAACAGAAAAGACATCAGTCTGTTTTTCTGAAGTGTATTTCACATGGTGGGATCCTGGAAATTATTAGCTTCTTGCGACTTTAACTCCGGGATTCTATTGCCTTAATCGTTACAGCAGTATTAAATATCATATCAACAGCTTCTGAGAAATCAACACAGTACATAAGATCAGATTCATAAGTAGCTGAGTCGCTGAGAGGTGGCACTTATGTTCAAAGATCAATTCCTTTTCATTTCAGGAAGATCCTAGATACCACCAGAACACACAGCCAAAGGAAAATAAGGCACAGGGCATGTAGGAAGTGACTATACTCAAATCAGATATGTGAACACTTAACCACTACTAGAGCTACTAATATAAGCATATCATAAGACGGATCCGGAAAAATGCGGTAAATTAGATTCAAACAAAAGAGATTCATTTTACAGAACATTAAAGTTATTTCCTACAAGCTGATTACTATCAGAATATGATGTATTTAAATTTCTGAATACTACATAAGTGCATATCACTGCTCCCTCGCCAACTAGAGACAAAAATAGCTCAAAAACAAGACTGATCATGTGAAGAACATAGAAAACAAAAGAGAAACACCAACTTGTTGACACAAGAATTCTAGCATGGTGAACTTTCATTACTTCTGATTATGACTGAGTTCGTACTCTATAAAGGTAGGATAAATACCCAATTCTGTGAGATCACACATAAGTGCCACAAACAATGACGCTTAAGCCATAATCAAAATATATGGGATGGTGAGCTGTTACCACAACATTAAGGTCATCCTGATTCTATTGAGATAAGCTGTTCAGCAGCCGCCTATGCAAAATTTTGTTTCACTGGTCACTATCCGGCTTATCAAATAATGTATCAAGAAGGTTGGAAGGCGCATCATTATCATTACTTTCATCGAAAAATCCATTAGCAGCATTTTCTTTCCTCAAACGACGCTCTTCTAAGATAGCATCATCTGAGTCGGCGCAATAGCTCCGCCTCGTCTGTCTGACAGGTCGTTCTGCCACAATAAATTTGTTTCCATCGCGGCTCCTCTCAGGAAACCCTGCCCAGACTGGAACAGGCTAGGCATTAGATACTAGTACATAGTTATATACTACCACCACTAAGACCCTGTACATATACAACAGAACAGAGACATGTCCTGTTTAACTTTAATCGAAGGGAAATGTAAGTAGCAGATTGGTAACAGGTTTCAATGACCATTCCTTGAAAGTAATCAAAACTCAAGAACATGTAAAATGAATTACCCCTCCTTCCCTCTTCCCAACAAGGCAACAATATGAAGGAAGGCTATTCAACTCGCACATATCAAACAGAATTCCATGGTACTTCTTTCATACGATATGGCTATACTTCCAATGAAGTTTCCTTCAGAAATCTGAAATTACTTACCACCAAATTGATGAAGAACAATTGAAGCTGCAACAGTAACATTCAATGACGCAGTCCCACACCCATATTGTGGAATATAAACAAAGAAGTCACAAAATTCACATTCCTTGGTTGAGAGACCGGTTCCCTACAAAGAAAATGGTGATATGAAACCAGTTAAAAATATGGAGTCTAATGCATATGGTTAACCCACAAGCCATGGCAGACTATATTTTCGATGGCTAATTATGAAAAAGGTTCAAAGCGCGAAAAGGAAATTACTTCTTAACCCACTTGAAAAAACCCTCCCTTAGTGAAGCCTTTGTTTTGAAACCTTTGCTTCATTTAGACAAACTAAAAAATCTAAGCATTTTCTAATGATAATATAAGAACAAAGACTCTAAATCAATATGGAAAATCACAATCATAGGGGATAGTCTACCTCAGAATGACTTAATTTCAGGAAAATAGTCTTTGATGAAAATAAAAAAGAGCAGGTCTAAGCAGGATGTTGAGCCTGACACTAGCTCAACAATACTAGAAACTGTCTTGGAAACGCAAAATATTGAGTGAATTTTCTGAAATTAGGTGGCCTCCTATGCATGTTGTGTTTAATAGGCTCCGATTATCAGCTGACAACCCCCCGTGGTAGGTAGGCATTGGCAAAGAAGGAGGTCAAGTTGTATGAAGACTAAGGAATGTGCACTTGGTTAGTAGATTCCATGGATTTAAAATCATCCAAAAGACCAAAACAACTTATGAAGTCCAAGAGGCTCGGAATGTCCATTGTCCCCTATCGCAAAGCAAGGTTCAAGCGCTTTGTCGACTGATTGTCGTGACCCAGGACATTTTGATTCTTATAGCAATAATCAAACAGCATACAACAGTAACGATCCATTGCTATCATGTAACGATTGCTGGGATCTCCCCTCCCCCCCCCCCCCCCCCAAAAAAAAAAGATTGCTGGGATTAGCAGGATAAAAACGGTTCATAAATTTACAAGATGACGAATAGGATCTAATCAAATGGAGTTCCCTTTTCCCTTCCTCCCTTATAATACTACATACATGTATAAGGTGGTAACAAAAATGGACCAAGCGAAGCAAAGTACACCACCAATTCATTTCTATTGCTTAGTATAAGGAGGCGCGAGGCGCACCGAGGCGCTGGGGGACCGATGCGATGAGACGCTAGACGAATGCGCACGCCTCATGCACACAAGGCGCACTCATTTACCAAAATATATTTTTCGAAACCATAATTTGCAAAAAGTTACACCTTCTTTGGTATTTAAAGAGGGACTATGGGTAAAGAAGTATAAACAGGGGATTAAGGGGAAAAGGGAAGGGTAGAAATAAGGTTACAAGAGAAAGATAATTAAAAATTGCAGTCATGCGCCTCGGTCGCCTCAGTGCTCCTCAGGTGCGGCTCATGCTGGCTTCTGAGGCGACGCGCCTCATACGCGCTTTTTTAAACTAAGTTCTATTGAGAAATTTCACTCAATAATTACGGAAGCAATTATTATTGTCCCCTTGTGCTATTACAGCATGTAAAACAGGTCTAAGTATATACTTCTTTGGCAAGTGGACAGCTAAATCTAATGAACAGACAAGAGTTAATTGAACATTGCAATTCTAATCACATCCATAAATCTTCGAATAAGCATCTAACATGGGCATATAAGTCTCCATGGGTACAGCATTACAATGTGAAGCATGGTCGGCTTGCAGCAGGCAGTGACAAAGGGTAAAACATCTTGGGAGTAAGAGATGCATATTAAAACTTTTTGTGTGAACTCTTCATCTGAGTTGGGTGGGGAGGGTCATTGAACCTTAAATGCTGCCGTCTGATTAGAGCGCTGGTAAGGGCACTTGATGTGTTCTCATGGGTCTCTTGCTCCTACACCTTGAGCTAAAGTTATTTAAAACGGTGCTCTAATGCCTCATCATTCTATTGTCGATATTTAGGCCATCCAGAATACTGTTGCAACCATGGACAAACTCTGAAGTCGAGGGGTTTCAGTTTGCTAACAAGTCCTCCTCAAGCGATAAACATACCGAGTCTGCTCCCCACTCGTTCTTCACATACCTTATTTCACCTCAAATCATCCAACAACTCTTGCTATTCCTTTGGTAATTCTACAAGGCTAATGCATTTGATATCCGAGCTTGTATTGCCTTCCAAAATACCATATCTTTGTACCCTAATAGCTCAAATTTATACTCTATGGCTTGAAAGAAAATGCCCGGATTCGCGTAAGCCCCGAGCAATTGTAAAAAGTCGGTCTAAGTGTTCGTATTTGCTTCTACTAGTTAATTCACCCCCATTCTCCGAAAATTCAGTACAATCCTTCCTAATACAAACACGGGTCCTAAAACAATCACAGGTTCGCTAACATGAATCGTCATATGACACCGTCAATTCCAATAATCCGACAACATATAATCAAAGATATCAACTTTAATCAGCTACTAAGTAATAAAGCATACAATAACCAAAAAAAAAAAAAAATGGAAAACTTGACAAACCTCATTGCCAAGTAAAAAGGCAGTGCTCCTCTTAAACGGATGCTGATTAACAGGCATAGCATTTTGCGTAATCTCGACGCCACAAATATCACAATCTTTCTCCTTAAGGTAAGTACGAGCATCTTGAAGAGAGTGAAAGTGGCGGAAGCGGACATGGGAGGTGGAACCGTGGCTTCCGAAAGCGTTAAAATCACGGCGGCCGACAAGAATGAACTCGGAAACACCAAAAGCGGTGGCGCTGCGTGCTAAGGTTCCTACATTGTGGCGCTTGGCTATGTTGTGCACCACTACGTAGCTTTCTATTGCTCCAATTTCTGGGTTCATTTTGTGAGTTTGGAGGTTGAGATTGAAGTTGGGAGGTGGTGGTGATTGTTGCTTCTTCAGCAATCTACAGGGTTGATTTTGGTGAGTTTCTGGGTTTGTTTGGTTTTTCTAGGGTTTTGCTGTAATTTGTTCAACTATGGTGAGAAGAAAATTTCTGGGAGAGATGGGTTGAGGGGTGACTTGGCCGATTTCTAGGTTCACTGATTTCGGGAGCGGAAGTTCGGGTACGGATCGATGTTGTCAAGTTAACCTCAATTCATATGGATATAGAGTATATAGTTATGTGCAAAATTAATTCCTTATAGGCGGTTCCTCTTATATAACAGACGCCACTAAAATGGTTACGATATGATATCTGACATACAAAAAAACGGCGGGGGGGGGGGGGGGGGGGGGGTTCTTCTGGTGAAGACATGAATGTACGCTAATAGGCCAAGTGTTTGACAAGAGGTAAAGATTAAGGTAGCGAACGACCAAGTCACAAGGAATGGAAACGAGAGAGATTAGGTTTTCGAAATGTGTGATTGATTCATTAAGTGTTGATCTATGAGGCTAGAGAGAATAAGCAAAGAAAACTAGGCTAGGGAGTATGGTAAGCGAGGAGTGACAGGAGTCGTGGATGAAAGCTAAACGAGGGTAAAACGAAGAACCAACAACGACCAAAGAAAAGGGAAGAATACGATAGAGATTAGGTTTTGTCGATCAATGAGGAAGGTGAATGAGAATTGAAGAAGATACTAATATTAACACAACCAAATAAGCTAAATTGTATAAATATGTACTCAACGAATGCTTAACTAAATTGGTAGATGACGGTATAGGTTGTGTCATGTCATTTACTGTTCGTGTAAAGAATAGAAAGGGGTCAACAAGCTTAACCATAATTTAACCCGTTTTTTTTTAAATTGAGTTCCAATTTGACCTATTTAAGCCTTTGACGTAATAAAGTTAAATTTGCAAATACTAATTCGTTATACATTGAAATGATATTCGGGTATTAATCACAATTCTTTTATCATAGGTTGATATACCTTGGAAAATAAATCAATAACCCTACACTCGTATTTTTTTACAACTAGTTGTTGGGCCGCGCGCATCGCCCCCCAACATTTTCGTTTCGCGTGTTTAAAGGCCATCACTTTGGCACAATTCCTCCGAATACATGGTGTTGTGTGTGGACCGTAGTTACTTTTGCCAGCACACAAGCACATTGTATTTCAAGAACTAAAACTTAGCCAAAACATTAGTTATTACATTTGTTCCGGGTAAAAATGGACAAAGCTGCCCCTCTTTTACTGGACAATCAAGATTTGTAATGAAGTTGGGAAGACGCCTTTGGGACGCCCTAGAGGAGGTGCAGACCAGCCTCCAGACCTGCTCCTGCATAGAGAAACGTTACTAACCTCGGGGGGGTCACCGAGGAAGCCCCCTCTAATGCCTAAGTCAGCTTTTAGATAGTATTTGTGTAAGGAGTGGAGAGAAAAACCTCTTGTCTCATACCTTTGAGTATGTGGTATTTATACTAACTTGCCTTAGTTTTGTGGTTGTAAATGATGCACGTGTGTGGACGTCATTTGGCCACGTCATCAGTTTACAGAAATGGGGTCCACCTCAGGGAGGTGTCCTGGAATGTTGACCCTACGGGGTCTGGACCTGGTGAGCTGGCCGGGTCCGTACCAGCTGCTGGCAGAGTCGAGCTGGCAGGGTCCGTACCAGCTTTCTAGAAGATATGGCCTAACCCTCTTGGGCAGGTAGCTTTCCAGACCAGTTCTGCTCCATTTGGTCTGGTCTTCTCAGCTAGGACTAGACAGGGGGGAAGAACCAGGGTAGGTCCTGTTTGACCCCCAACAATAGCCCCGAGCGGAGTTTGGTACTTGTATACGACTCCGTTCAACATCTACAGAGGTATATGTACGCTTTCACCTTGTATGTAGCTGTCCAGATTTTCCGAAAGCTCCTCGTGACTTCGGATGCTAGTCGAGGGAAGCTATCTTGGCTTACCCGGATGTTCGGTGTGAATATTGGTATTGTCGGAATATGTTGTATTGACTTTCCGGGGGGCTGTTGTAACAACCCTAAAATTTGCTTAACGAAATATATAGAATTGTCACGCCGCAATTGACTACCAAGTCAATTGCAAGGCTAGATATTCGATTACAATAACTAAATGGAAATAAAACAGCGGAAGTCTTAGAATAATGTCGAACTACAATCTTCAAAACGAAATCCCAAAGTTACATAAACTAAATGAACTCAAATCTAAATGTTGTTTATAAAAATCCCCAGCATGCAGACGACTCCTCAATCAAGCATTCACATCAACAAGACCTGTCAAACTACGCCATCGAGGATAACGTAGGCCCCAAAAATAAGGTAGAGAACAAACCAGAAGAAGAACGTCAGCATACAGGCTGAGTAGAATATCAAAGTAAAGAAACAACAACAAGATACGCGCTTTGAAGCGCGTAGCTAACAAAGACAGAACAACAGTCAACGTTGGAGAATCATAATCAAAAGATATACAAGTCAATCATCATGAGTATCCCACGGGAATACGGAAACAGAGAATCATCATTCTTTTATTTACGTCAGGCGTCGGGTCATACCCCTAGCCACCACAATATCAAACATCGCCGTTTGATCTAGAGTTTACGCCCCTATAACCCCGAGTGTGCACACCCCTCGCTAGAGATCCAGTAGGATGCGTACCTCTAGGAGGAAGATTAATAGGAAGTCGGTAGCTGATCTCCGACTTAAACATTACCTTGATCAGAGGATTTCGTGAAGCTGCCGGCCGGACCGTAACAAGCTACTCTAGGGTGTATCATCTTTATCACGTTTTACTTTTCTTTATCAGCTTCACTATCAACACTCGATAGTACTACTGATTTACATTGCATCAATCATAATCACAAGACAAATGAATCAAGAGAATTAGAAACAACAATAGAGAATACCACTCGGCCGAACGGCCGAGTGATGCACCGAGAACAACAAGGCCGAGAGGCCGAAATCACAAAGGCCGAGAAAAGCCGAGAATCAAAAGGCTCTACGTACCCCCATGTCACATATAGAGCCCAATTATAAAGTCTACTGTTATATGTTAAAAAGCCCACACTTTCAGCCCAACAAAAACAAAAGGCCATACTTCAAACCCATTAGTCAAACCAAAAAAAAAGAAAAACCCACATACAATATTCTCTCTCCTCCCCGTACCTTTTTTCCCACCCAGCCACCCTCCCGAGTCGCCGGCGCCGGCTATCCTCCAGTCCCCAACCTTCACCACCACCATTACCACCATAATTACCACTATTCCAACGTCCGTTCTCCGGCGACCCCAGTCCCACCAACAGCCATCGATGGTATTTTCTCTTTCTTCACCATTTTCTCTTTCTCCCTTGTTTCTCTCTCCTCACATTTTCTCTTTTCCGGCGAAATTGGTCTCGATTAAGACCACCGGGATGTCGCCGCGAGCAGGATAGAAGTGCCGCTGATTCATTGATATGGGGGACCCTCGTGGAATTAGAAATAATGAGAAAATCGATATAATTGGGACGCGATGACGTGGGGATTGGGGGTTCAGGGTGCCGACTTGCCGAAGTATGAGTTTTATGACAAGCTTCTGGTGGAGAGGGTAGCTGGTATGGTGGCGAAGGGTCACTGCCAGGCGGTGATGGCTGATGATGACTTTGGTGGTGGGTCGGGTGGAGAAGGGAGGGAATGAAATATGGTTATTTTGTTTTATTTAATTTTTTTTAATGTAATAATGATTAGATATGTTGTATAAGTTTTCAAAAAAACTAAAAATTGATAAATAATGACTGAAAACTCGAAAATAATGACAAAAAATAAATAATGACTTAATAAATAATGAATGAAAATTGTGAAACAATGAGTAAAAATCGGGATATGATGATTAGATTGTAATCCTAGTGGTTATTTTGTATGTTAGCTAGAACCTACATTTTCAAATATAATGATTAAAAAGTTGAAAATAATGAGAAAGTAATGATTGTTTTTTTTTTTACTCAATTTTCACTCATTATTTCTTAATTTTCACTATTTATAGTGAATGTTTCACTCATTGTTTTCAAATTTTCACTCATTATTTCTTAAATTTTACTCATTATATACCACTTTATAGTCATTATTTATTTACAATTATTATTTCCCAATTTTTACTTATTATTACTCAATTTTCACTCATTGTTTCTTAATTTTCACTCATTAGTATTAAAATTTCACTCATTAATATTCATTTTTCACTCATTAATATTCATTTTTCACTCATTGTTTATGGATTTTGACGCATTAGTTTTCAATATTCACTCATTCTTTTGGATTTTCACTCATTGTTTCTGGATTTTGACTCATTAGTTTTCAATTTTCACTCATTCTTTTTGGATTATGACTCATAAGTTTTCAATTTTCACTCATTAGTATTCAATTTTCACTCACTAGTTTTCAAATTTCACTCATTAGAATTCAAATTTCACTCATTAGTATTCAAATTTCACTCATTAGTATTCAATTTTCACTCATTGTTTTTGGATTTTCACTCATTGATTTTCAATTTTCACTCATTGTTTCTGGATTTTGACTCATTAGTTTTCGATTTTCACTCATTACTTTTCAGTTTTCACTCATTGTTCCTGGGTTTTGACTCATTAGTTTTTTTTTTTTTTCCGAGAACGGGTAGCATAGATAAGCATAAACTAATCATAGTACAAGCGTCTTTAGTTTTTCAATTTTCACTTATTCTTTTTGGATTTTCACTCATTGGTTTTCAATTTTCACTCATTGTTTCTGGATTTTGACTCATTAGTTTTTCAATTTTCACTAATTCTTTTTGGATTTTCACTCATTAGTTTTTCAATTTTCACTTATTCTTTTTGGATTTTCACTCATTAGTTTTTCAATTTTCACTCATTCTTTTTGGATTTTCACTCATTAGTTTTTCAATTTTCACTCATTCTTTTTGGATTTTCACTCATTAGTTTTTCAATTTTCACTTATTGTTTCTGTATTTTGATTCATTAGTTTTTCAATTTTTACTCATTCTTTTTGGATTTTTACTCATTAGTTTTTCAATTTTCACTCAATTATTTTCAATCATAATTTCACAATTTTCAATCATTGTTTCCCAAATATAACTCATTACTCCTCAATTTTCACTCATTATATATCTAATGTCATAATTTTCATTCATAATATACCACTTTAAACCAAATAAATTTATTTTCTTTCTCCTTTGCTTCCCTTCCAAGTTCCAACCCGACGATATAGTCTACCAACAACCAACCCCCACTCCCGTCGCCTCTGCTGACCAACCTACCGCCGGCGACTTAAACCCCTACGACGGACCACCGTCTTCCTCTTGTCCTCGCTCCTTCCTTTCTTTTTCTCCACAAAAACATATTTTCTCTCTTCTCTTCATGCCCTTCACCCCAACCAACCACCACCAAACCTCAAACTGCCACCCCCACTACCACCCACCCACGCCGGCATTTATTAGTCGGGAAATTGGAGGGTTCGTGAATGGAGAGGAGATAGAGAACAAGTAGAAATTTGTGTAGATTGTGGGAAATGGCCAAACCGAGGGTGGAGGCGAAGTCGCCGCTCACGTTCGACGGCTAGTGACGTCGCCGGAGTGTTACCAACGGCGCCGGTAGAAAAGACGACGGAACCGTGGCGGGGTTGGGGTGGATCGGGGAGGGGCGAAGGGGGAGGAGAGAGAATGTGAGCTACGGTACCTGGTTTGATTTTGGTTTTATTTGAGTTTTAGAGGGCTACATACGCACTTCAAGGCGCGGTTTTCTCTATGTTAGAGATTACGTAAAATTTTAAAAAATTTAGACAAACAAGATTAAATGTCAATAGTGATTTTCACAAAATTTTAGAATTTTACGTAATCTCAAACATAGGTAGAAACACACCTTAAAATGCGTGCCGAAAAGTGATAGGAAGAGTGGACTTGAATGGAGGGAGTATTAGTATTGGGCTTGAAATAAGTATCTGGACATCTATGAACAGTGACGCGCGGGGTACGTAGCTCTACGTACCCCCGGTGTACCTAATAACTTGGGTATTTTATTCTTGGGTTATTTGTTAATACGGTTACGTTCACAAATTGGGGTAATTCCGCCGAGTTACTTGCACCGTAATAACTATTCGCCACAAGATTAATCATTTAATGAAAACGTGTACGGAATTATTAACGGGGTTGTCTAACGATAATAATTTCATAACAGTTTAAGAGTTATACCTTGGGTACGTTAAGTGATGATGACTATTTTGACAGAACCTCGTTAAGAAGATGTCACTTTTCGCACGTATATATGTAACAACTACTTATTTCCTAAAATGTCTTTACGAAATCTTATAACACTCGGAACTCACTTTATAAGTGGTGTGCTTATGGTCTGAAGCACTTCAGTTTTAATTTCACTTAGTACAACACTTGTGTGTTGATTTTTGTTTCGAAAGCCGAAGGTGAAGCATGCTATTTATAGGCGTGCGAATGTTAGTTTTTCCCGAAGGAAAAACATTTCACTTAGAGTAACTGCAATACTCTTCAATTGAAACAAATAATTGGGATGACTTTGACAATCCAAGGACAAGGCATTAAATGCCCTTTAAAGTCCCAAATGAAAATCTCACGTAAGTTTTCTCTTTTATTTTATTATTTTTATTATTCTTATTATTGTTATTAAAAAGTGGGTTATTACATCCACCCCTCCTAATGAAAAGTTTCGTCCCGAAACTTACCAAGATTAAGATTCGAGTGAGTAGGAAAGTTGCCTTTTCATGTAAGGCTCTAATTTGTGGGTCAAAAATCGCTTGTCTAAAAGATAAGATCGTAAATTGTCACCATAAATCAAATTTGTGTGTTCGTTCACCACAAGCAAGTGTCCTTGAAAGTACGTAATCCCCCAATCATAAGTTTGGTTTCATTCCAACTTATAATGACTTTTGAAAGAGTTGTCCTATGAATCTCAAATCCGTGCACTCTCTTGATTGCTGAAATACTCGGGTAAACCTTGTCTTCCCTCTTTTATGTCCCTCCTTTATGTTGACATAACTTTTCGATGACTCTACTTCAATCTTGTCACGTTATTTGCGTTCTATATTAATTCCATCCTGCGCAAAGTACAACTCATAAGAAAATCCCATTATGTGAACCCCTCAAGTCTAATACCCACTTCAAACACACGTTCTCTTGTGTTTAGCTAGTTTTACTAGCTAGACTAATTTATACCAGTGATCACCCGTTATCCTCGTCTGCTTTAGCCCTGATCCGCCAACTAGGTGAGCACAAGAAAACCAATAAAAAATTAAGGCCTTAACTTAAAATGAGGCCTTGTAAAAGAAAGCCTAACTTTGGGCATAAATTCTTTGGAAGGGTGTCTAGTTTACCGGGGGGTAGATGTAAGGAGTCTCTCTCAGAACATGGAGTGTAAATCAATCCCATGTTTGAATTGAAATTGAGGTCCCGTTGAGTTTTCATCCTTTCAGATCTATCCCTAGGTTCGTCCAATTATTATAGCTGTAAGATGTATCTCGTGTCTGGTATTGATATACAACCTCTAAGTGCATGTCTAGACCTATCACCTCGTGTGAACTTTGCCTAAAATCACGCTGCACGCTTGCAATCTCTGACTGTCCGATACAACTGACTCACTAAATTCATTCTTTTCTCCAAAAGTAATCTTTGAAAATCTATCACTTGTGGATATGTCATCAGTTTACTTGTCAACAATAGAACCCATAAGATCCTAATTGGTCTGTCATCAACCAACCCCTACACTAACATTACTAGTGCTAAGTTCTCAGTACTCCATTTATTGCATGTCCGTGCTTCTCAACATGAATTCCTATGTTACCTCATGGATTTTCCCGTAAAATATGGCGAGTTGTCTGTGTATCCTGCAAGTTTTCCTCTATCACTTGTATAAAAGAATAAGTCCCACGTACCAAGTAGGCAACAAGTAACTCCTTACACATTCTTATTAAGTTCAAATTGTCCTTCAAAATGGATACCAGGAGTTCAGAACAAAATTTGGATGAAAAAGAATTCTCAAGAGATATCACAGATTACGTAAACTTTTTATCTGAAATTCCTATCGAACTTACCCAAAATGCTCAGTCAATTGAACATCTGGACACACGTCCTTCATCACCAATTGATCTTCAACTATCTCTTCAAGTTTCTAATACTCAAGAACGGGTACAACGATCATCTCCTCAACATGCTGTGCCCGTCTTGGTTGGTGATTGCCCTCAAAATTTCTTTTTCCAAAACCCTTATTCTCCACCGCATTTATTCGTCGCGGATGATAAAGTTTTTGCTATGTCCTTGCACCTAACATTTCCTTTAATTTTTTCTCCGTCCATCTCCATATCTGAACAAAAATCACCGTTAAGTAGAATTCTATCTGGAAACCCTGTCAATTCTCATTCTTGTACACTCCGGGTATTGGTTTGTGATGCACGTTCATGGTCTGAAGAGTTTCTTCTTCTCCAATTAAGGGTTATGACCAGGGTTTACTACCCTTCTGTCATTTTGGTAATATTATTAGGAAATGAGGTCGGTTACAGAGCGTCATCCCAAATTTCTTTCACGGATTTTAGTGTATGTCCACAAAAAGAGAATATTCCGCCTTTATTACTCATGTGGTGCAACCATTGCTTCTGTGCCATCACTCATCTTGCTAAGGGTATGATAAATCTGGTCGTTTATGCTCGTCCCACTTGTCTGATGAAAGGCACTATAATACGTAAGGGTAAGGGTCCTAAGCATAGTTCTGCAAATTTCCAGTGGCCAACTCTATTTGACCTCACCTCCTCGAGTCGTCTAAGGATATCAATGGGTAGTAACCATCAATTTGAGCAGTCCGTTAGAGATTTCCTCTACTGGTTGCCTCCCTCGGGTTTCTCTTTATATAACTTACATGTTTCTGTTTGGTCTTTGGGTCGTAAGGCTTTCTTTGTACTTATCGATAGACTTTCAAGGTCGATTCTGTCTATCCCTTGGATATCGAAAGACTCACCACCACACGTCCTTTCATTTGCTATTCTATTTGAAGGTACTCAAAGTTTTAAAGGTGGTTTGACCTTACGATCATCTGATGGTACCTATCAAGCTGGGATTAGTGCAAGAGGGAAAAATCGATCATTCTCTTTCTTTGTCTTGTCTCTATTTCAAAAAGGTTTGCGATTGGCACATAGATTAGAGGTGAAGGAGTTAGAGATTCTCGTAGATGACCCTCAATTCAAGTCTCACTTATCGAATCTGGAAGTATTTCTTCCTGAAATTGAATCACTGCTATGGGATATCCTACATCTTATGCGACTACAGATTTGGGAAGTCTGTATACGTCATCTTTCTCAGGATGAACTAAAAGGTGCCAAACTAATGGCTGAACTAAGCTCTCTCTTTCCTTGGGGTTATTTCGAGGAGTTGGAATCTCCGCCGTCTTCTACTATTGCCACTGTACCCTTTTGACGCTCTTTTTGACACGGCGAAAAAATGTCCCCCCCCCCTCTTTCTTTTCTCCGATTCTCCCGCTCCTTTCCACCCAACCCTCGCTTTCCCTATAAAACCTTCGACCGACACAATTCTCAACTCACCTCATACTTCCACCGCTCCCACTCTCCCTCTCTTTTCCTTAGTTTCACCATCATCATCGTCCTCGTTGTCGTCGTTGTTCGGGATCCTCGTCCTTACCTCTGCTCCATCGTGCGTACGATATTTTAAGCGTTAACCCTTTTTCATTTTCTGCGCAACATGGGGGTTAAGCTGACGGATGACGAAGTGTTGGGGCCTTTGTTCATGGCTGGTCTCCTTATGATAATATTTCTAATAACGTTTATTTGTTGTACGAAGTGGTAGTAGATAGTTTGCTATGATTAAGAGTGTAGTATTTCGTTTCCGAAATTTCGACTCTCTTGTAAGCGGTTAGCACTTGTAATACGAATCCACTCTTTCGTATGAAATATATCTTACTTTGTTTCTCGTCTCGATCTATTAAAGTTCAAATTTCTTTTCTTAACGACAATTCGAACGATCCCTCTAAAATTCTAAATAGTTCAAGTTAGTAATATAAAATTATTATAAGACGCTTACATTTATAAGAACAACGATAGAGCTTCTATAATGCAAACTATAGAACTACGAATTATATTAAGTACTCACCAACTTCTTCCATGATCTGTACTACTTTGCTCAAAACTTTTTCCGCAACAGTAGTCATCAAGTCTACGAAAATAGTCATAACAAGTTACGTGAACCAAACTTAATCTACCCATACTCTCTGGTCTGTATTGTGTTCCTAGGGTCGAACTATTGCTCTGATACGACTTAATCTGTCACGCCCCAAAACCATAATTGGAACACAACAGACGGCAACCTACGAAAAGTAGGCTAAGTCATTCTTAATCCTCAAAAGTCGAAGGTACACAACATATGTTACACAATATTATACATACGAATACTATTGTACAAACGATCACTAAGGCCGAGGATCAAGGTTGGCCTAGTGGATAGGAACTCAACCTGCCTAGGGGTTGTCCCGGGTTCAAATCCTCATACCCCCACCCCCGCAGCATTAGCTGCTCCTTTGTACCAAAAAAAAAAAAGATCACTAAGGCCATTATTTATGTTACAAGTCGATTTGGGTAGCTCACTCAAATTCCCACCTCCAGCTAGTACTGATTACCTAAAAAGAATTTATTATTGAAAGGGTGAGCTCAACAGCCTAGTAAAAGACAGTGTCCGATTTAATCGGATCAAGCAATTGCTAAAATAGTAAAACAATAATAATTCGTAAAGTATAAATAATTCAAAGTAGTGGGTAGCATAATTCTGGTTAGTTCGGAAGTTCTTAGTCAGTGCCAGTTTACTCCCTTTGCAGGGCCAGACGGATATCCTTTTTTCAAAGTTAGCCAGAACACATAACTAACCCACAAAATCTATATAGTTCAGAAAACAATCAGAGTTTGCAGTACTCGATCCTTTTTCAAAAATAAGCATTAGAGTATACGAAAATAATACTACAAGCTAAATCAGAAAGAGTCCCTTACCTGAATTCCAAATCACCGTGCTAAAAACTCCGTGCGTTTTCTTGTTCTAAGTAAATAAAGTCGCGTAAGTTATTCGTTTAAGGTTATACTGGTAAAGTAATCATGTTGTCATTTATGATAATTAACTGTCTAGTGGTCCAACGACGTCCGAATTCTAAAAGTGGCGATTATCTAGTCAAATTGTTAATTTACTATTAATCGTCTTTTAGTGAAAATCATTCGCTCTAAGATTATTTTCACCACTGGGGTAATTCCGTCGGTTTACTTTATAATCATGGAGATACTATTTACCACTAACATATTTTATTCTTGGGTTAGTTGTTAATACGGTGACGTTCACAAACTGGGGTAATTCCGCCGAGTTACTTGCACCGTAATAACTATTCGCCACAAGATTAATCATTTAATGAAAACGTGTACGGAAATATTAACGCCGTTGTCTAACGATAATAATTTCATAACAGTTTAAGAGTTATACCTTGTCTACGTTAAGTGACGATGACTATTTTGACAGAATCTCGTTAAGAAGATGTCACTTTTCGCACGTACGTAACAACTACTTATTTCGTAAAATGTCTTTACGAAATCTTATAACACTCGGAACTCACTTTATAAGTGGTGTGCTTATGGTCTGAAGCACTTCAGTTTTAATTTCACTCCGTACAACACTTGTGTGTTGATTTTTGCTTCGAAAGCCGAAGGTGAAGCATGCTATTTATAGGCGTGCGAATGTTAGTTTTTCCCGAAGGAAAAAACATTTCACCTAGAGTAACTGCAATACTCTTCAATTGAAACAAATAATTGAGATGACTTTGACAATCCAAGGACAAGCCAAGGACAAGGCATTAAATGCCCTTTAAAGTCCCAAATGAAAATCTCACGTAAGTTCTCTCTCTTTTTTTTGTTTTTTTTATTATTATTCTTATTATTGTTATTAAAAAGTGGCTTATTACATTATGACCGTGAGCCATATAAGATTATTGTCGAGTTTGGGCGCAAGTTTAAGAGTTTGTTAGAGTTATACTCTAAGTGTTAAGCAGAGTTTACTGTACCTTTGACGATATTATATTGAGATATTAGTTGGAGCTATGTTACTAAGAAAGAGCCAAAAGTGGAATGAGAAAAGAAAGAGATAAAGTTTGATACTGAGAATTGAGACAGAAGTATTGTCTTGCGGTTTAGCCGCTAGTTCACTTGCCCCATTACCGAGACTTAGGATCGACAATGATAGTGTGGTAGTCAGAGGAGATTATTATGAGCTTGGAGAAGGTTTGAGGTCAAGGTTGTAATTATATAAGGGTAAGAGTATTTATTTCGAGACGGGAGTGGAGTAAGAGACGAGAATGAGCAGGTTAGTCACTACAAGAAATACGATTTTTAGCCACGGGCAAAGTTGTTGCCCTAGATATTTTTGGCAACGACAAGTTATATTTGGCAACGAAAACCAGTCGTAATGGGACATGCCGTAACTAAAAAGTACCGCAACAATAAAACGTTGTGGCTAAAGATCCTATTTTTCGCCACAATTACCGTCGTGGCGGAAAATTCCTTGTTGCTGAAGATCAGCCATTATGGCCACGAAATAATTGTTGCCATAAACTTGTAGTTCTTTTTTTTGGCAACAACGTACTCGTGGCGAAAATTCAATTTTTGCAGTAAGGACTCAACACATATTGCAACAGTCTCTCATATTTAGCAACAAAGTTGTTGTTGCTAAAAATCAGCTTCAATGTACGGATTTCTATTTTTGGCAACAATCCCCTTGTCACAATAAACAAGGATTATGCCCTAGTACACCTCAGCTCCTCCCTACTGTACTTCCTTTGGGCACCCATAACCTTATACTAGTACTTAATAATAACAATAAAACAAATTTGGGATTTCAATACCCATGATTTCTTTTAAATTAAAATTAGATAGTAAAGTACATACAAAATTCGGAAAAACTTCCACCTTTATAAACATACATGTCACGACTATAGAGTACTAACACAAAATATTTCCCATGTTCGAATTACAACGTGGAAAATGTAATAACACTTGTAGTTGGTCAAAACTTCATATTTTGGTGTATCGTAGTTCAATCCTGCAAAACAATACGATAGCGTATTAAGTAAACTGTAAAAGTTTGCGATTGCCATGAACATAAAAATTCCACTCGAAACATTAAACACGACCACTAGACACTCAGAATGCAAAAAAGAAAGCTCAGACAGTGCATGTTGATCAGGAACGAGATCAGATTACTGTAATTATAATATTATCTCTACATGCTAACTGATCATCATAGTAGGTTTCGCTTGTTCATAAGCATCATTTCTGAAAACACGGCCTATAACACTTAGGATGGAAAGACAGACAATGGCTCACAAATTTCCTTGGACATCTGTTTTCCAAAAAACAAAAAAATTGCCTTGGACATCTGAGTGTAGAAATTAAAGAAACAATTGATGCATGTCTATCTTACAATGACAGTGAGGTTGAGGTGGTAGAATAGTGGGGATAGAACAATCCTTGTATTTAGCTTTTGTTCCAAAGGGGAAGGGATCATCAATTAAAAGAGGATACATACCATACCTGAGATAGTGGGGATCCACATGAATGTGAGCTTCATAGTAGCAAGTTGAGTTTTAAGTGAAGTAAGAATGGCTGGTTGCTTAAACTTTCCAACTTGGGCCTCAACCTCTTGCCTTCCCCTAGTCCCAAATTTGACAATTTTTAAGAAAATATACAAGATAATATTATTATTATTATTAATCAAATCAGTTATACAAGTATTTCATATTCTCTGACTAGGAACCATATAAGCTTCTAGAGAAAACAAAATGGTTCCAATGAAACTAACCTAGTGTAAGTCACGCAAAAGAACCGTTTAAAACAATTCTAAAGTCTTTTTCTCACTTGTCAATCTTTACATCGCTACTCATTGCTTTGAATATATGCATGCAATACGATAGATAGAACAAAAAAAAAAGTAATGTATTTAGAATTTTGTCAGTCACCTAGCAAAAGTAACGCAGAAAACCAAAACCAAGTACCAAATTTCCAAAAGTAAAACCAAATACCAACATCGTACTCTCCTGATGACTTAACATTCAGTAATAAAGCACGATCTCAAAAAAAGGAAGGCGAAAGCATAGTCACCTAACACCGGGGGGGGGGTTAAACATAGTTGCTCTGTACAAGTGTGTATCAGTTTTGCTATCAACATTTACCCATTTTTTCACAACATTAGAAGACAAGTTGCTAATTTGACTATGATCAGGAACATCATTAAAGAGAGAGTCATTCCATGCGTAGCATATCGACAACATAGAAAAGAATCATAATCAAGCTTGCCTAAAATATTAAACCCATCAGCATTACAATGCATAGCAAATGTAGACAAAGATGAAACATGGTGCACAAAAATTTACCAAATCAAACCACCAATTCTAATCCTCAATTACATCATTACTCTTGCTTAGTCACTAAACAAAAGTGCTAAGCTTGGCAAAGATCTATGGTAAATGAACACATCAGCATGCATTGAGAATGGTACACAATCTTCAACATCCAACATCACAAACAAAAGTTAGGCAAATTTCCAAATGACGATCGTCCACAACTGAATCTTCACTACTACTCGAATAATCACTACAAATAAAATCGAAAGCAAACTTCTGAACAAACAATTTATAGAAACATACAAGTTTAAGACATGAAAAGAATACCCACTAGATTCGAACCCAACCTCACCCACAACAATATCTTCACAATTCATCCATTAAACAAAGCTTATTGACATCATTAACAACGATTATGCAATCAATTGACAAAAAATTGGGATCTTAGACAAAACCCCCAATTCACAAGGAACCCTAATTCATAAAACTTTATATTTGATCAGAGAATCTATAAACTATATCTATTCATTCAATAATATAAACCCAATTTAACAACTAATTTAAGAATTAATCTAATGATAATAAACTACACAACCATATCAATAAACAAATAATTAATATCAAAAAATAATAAAAAGAAAAAAAAAAGACAATACTTGGTGGATGCTGGCGGCGACTGGTAGTTTATGGCGGTGCTGCGTCACAGAGGACGAAGGAGGAATGATGACTGACGAGCTAGCGAGGACACATGAGTAGGAATAGCAAGAAATGAAAAGGAGTGGGTAAAACCTTTCTTCTAGACTGAAAGGGGAAAATGACGGAGAAAATGAGGGGAAAGAGAAAAGTACATTGTTTTAATTTTTTTTTGGTTAATTCATTAAATTTTTCGCAACGACAAATTTGTGGCCAAATACGAGTTCTTTTACCGCAACGATAACGACTTGTGGCCAAAAAGAATATATTTTTTCGCAACGACTCTGCATTGTGGCGAAATCTGTAATTTTTTTTAACAACGATATACCCTTGTGGCCAAAAATTAAAAAATTCCAAATGCCCCGCGCTGAAGCTTTTTTTGGGGGGAAACTAAAATTAAATTATTGGCAACAACCTCTTGTCGCCAAAAACGAATTTCAGCCACGACTTCAAAGTTGTTGCTAAAACTTGTGGCTAAAAATCCACTTTCTTGTAGTGAGTCCTGGTGGAGTGTTTTACATTTTCTATGTGTTTTATTATATAACCTGGTATTATCCAGATATATAAACCATGACTATTATTATTATTGAGCTTATATTAGTCGGTAGAGTAGTGTTGCTCAGCGAAATGTTGACGTGTTTCCTTCGGGCTACCTTGTCATGGGGGTAGGTCCTTTGTCTTGAATTTTGCTTGCACGTTTGAGTCAGGAGTACAGCTGAAGAGTCAAGAGCAGTTTTAATCGCTTCCGCATTTGTAATTTTATTTAATAGGAGAGTTTTGTACAGCTGTATCTCCGACTTTGTATATTGACTTGTAATATCTCCGACATTGTTTAACCTTTTTTCTTTGGTAGTTTAACGGACGGTCGCCCTTGGAGAGAAGTTCGTTTAGAAGCCACCGCATACAATTTTGGCACAGTTTTGTGTAATAAATTGAGTTTTAAATTAGCCAAAATTTGGGGGTGTTACAGAAGGTGCCAGATAGAGCTGGACTTAGCCTTCGGCCATGTTAATGGTGTGTAGCTTGAGCTGTCTGTACCATGTTAATGGTGTAGGTGTACAGGTCTTCCTCACTGTAATTTGACTGTGGAAGGTGCCAGGTTGGAGCTGGTCTTAGCTTTCTGGCAGAGCCAGGTGTATAGCCTGAGCTGTCTGTAGCGTGTTAATGGTGTAGGTGTACAGCTCTTACTCACCGTATCTTGACTGTGGAAGGTGCCAGGTTGGAGGTGGTCTTAGCCTTCTGACGGGTGTAGGTGTATAGCTGGAGCTGGCCGTACCATGTTAATGGTGTATGTCTACAACTCTTGCTTACCGTACCTTGACTGTGGAAAGTGCCAGGTTGGAGCTGGTTTTAGCCTTCTAGCAGGGGCAGGTGTGTAGTTTGAGCTGTCCTTACCATGTTAATGGTGTAGGTGTACAGCTCTTGCTTACCGTACCTTGATTGTAGAAGGTGCCAGCTTGGAGCTGGTCTTAGCCTTCTGGCAGATGTAGGTGTGTAGCTTGAGTTGTCCGAACCATGTTAATGGTGTAGGTGTACAGCTCTTGTCAATTGGTATATGGTACCCCGGGGTACCTGCTCTACGTACCCCCCGGCTAAAATAACGGCCCAAATCTCAAAGTCTGTCCTGTAGCCCAGTAATAAAGCAAGCTCATTATTATTTAACGGCCCATAACTTAAACAAACAAAATGATAAAAGAAAAGAAAACTCAACCACATATTCTCTCTCCTCTATTTGCCCCTTCCCGACCCACGACAGCCCTGCCACCCCTGACCCACGACAGCCCCGCCACCCCTGACCCACGCCACCATGCACGATCCCGGCAGTCCGGTGATGCAACAACCTGTACGCCTAGGCTCCACCGCTTACAGCCACGCCGTCCACCATTGGTCCACCTCCTATTTCTCCCCCATTTCCTCTCTCTTCCTCGTTTCCATCTCCTCACAAATCCTCTTTTTCCGGCGATAGTGTGCAATGTCGGCTACCAGTGATAGGGGCGGCGAGGAAGGATGGTAGCGGCGGAGCCGGGGAGGGGGAAATCCCGTGGGAATGACCAACCAAAGAAAGAGAGGAAGGAGAGGAGGCGATGGCGCGGGAATACAAGACAAGGTTGCCGGAGGATGACGTTTCCAGTGGATGGGGCCGGTGTGGGTGTGGTGGCTGTGCGGGTGGCGGTGGATGGGTCTGGTGGCTGCGTGGGTGACGTTTCCAGTGGATGGGGGGTTTGGGGGTTTGGGTGTTTGGTGGTGGTTGGTCAGGTAGATATGGAGGAGGAAAGAGAAAGCATTTTTTTATCTTTTTATTTTTGTTCAAAAATAATGATGGTGAAGTGAGAATTAAAAAATTATGCGTGCGAATTTAAAAATAATGAGTAAAAATTTAGAGATAATGAGTGAAAATTGGATAACAATGAGTGAGAATTGAGAGATAATGAGTGAAAATTGGATAGCAATGAGTGAGAATTTAAAAATAATGAGTAATAATTGAGAGATAATGAATGAAAATTTGATAACAATGGGTGCGAATTTAAAAATAATGAGTAAAATTTAGAGATAATGAGTAAAAATTGGATAACAATGAGTGGGAATTGAGAGATAATGAGTGAAAATTGGATAATAATGAGTGAGAATTGAAAAACAATGAGTGAGAATTTAAAAATAATGAGTAATAATTAAGAGATAATTAGTGAAAATTGGATAACAATGAATGAGAATTGAAAAATAATGAGTGAGAATTTAAAAATAATGAGTGGAAATTGGATAACAATGAAATAATGAGTGAGAATTTACAAATAATGATCGAAAATTCGATAACAGTGAATGTAAATTAGATAACAATGAGTGGAATTGAAACAAAATGAGTGGGAACTGAAAAAGAATGAGTGAAAATTTAAAAATAATGAGTAAGAACTGAGAAATAAATGATTGAAAGTTGGATAGCAATGAGTGAGAAAAGAAAACAAATGAGTAAGAATTGAGAAATAATGAGTGAAAATTGGATAACAATGAGTGAGAATTTAAAAATAATGAGCGAAAATTGGATAACAATGAGTGTAAATTGGATAACAATGAGTGGGAATTGAAACAAAATGAGTGGGAATTGAAAAATAATGAGTGAAAATTGGATAACAAGGAGTGAGAATTTAAGAATAATGAGTAGGAATTGAGAAATAATGAGTGAAAATTGGGAATAATCATTTACTAAATGTTAGCTTGTTTTAAACATTTCTCAATTTTCACTCATTATTTCCCGATTTTCACTCATTATTTCCCGTTTTTCACTCATTATTTCTCGATTTTTACTCTTTATTTCTTAAGTTTCACTCATTATTACTCGATTTTCACTCATTAATTCCCAATTTTCATTAATTATTTCTGGATTTTCACTCATTACTTCCCAATTTTCACCCATTAGTTCTGGATTTTCACTCATTACTTCCCTATTTTCACTCATTATTTATTTTCACGCAATTTCATTTATTATTTCTCAATTTTCACTCATTATATATCACTTTACGGTCATTATTTATTTTCCTTCATTATTTCTCCATTTTGACTCATTATTTTCACGCAATTTCACTCATTATGTGTCCATTTTCACTCATTATTTCTCGATTTTCACTCATTATTTCTCGATTTTCACTCATTATTTCTCAATTTTCACTTATTATATACCACTTTATAGGCATTGTTTATTAAAAAATCATTATTTGTCGATTTTCCCTCATTATTTCTTAATCTTCAATCATTAGTTTTCAATTTTCAGTTATTATATACTTTTTATACTCATTATCAACTTAGTAAATTACGAAATAATAATCAGAAATTGGGAAATAATGACCTAAAAGTAGTAATTGATGATCATAAAATGAGAAATAATGATAAAAAAGAATTAGATAATGACTACGGTTTATTTTTCTTTTCTCATCTTCTCTTTCTCCCACCACCATCGAGACCAACCAACGTCGCCGCTGCCTGAGACTCAGCCGCCAGTCCCCGGCGACTTCATCCTTGTACGACTATACCCGCGCCACCGCTTCACATTCTCATCCTTTTATTTTTATATCCTCCTTCTTCCTCCTATTTTTCCGGCTCTTGGCTCTATACCCCACCCCTCCGCCACAATAATCGACGTGCATTGGTGGCCTCGATGAGTTTCGATGGGGTGGGTGTCGGAAAATTGAATGGGTGGTGCTTGGAAAGGAGAAAATGGAGAGGGAGCTCATGGAGGAGGTCGGACGGAGAGACGTGGAGAGTGCCTTTGAATTCGACGGCGACGGTAGGTAGAGGTGGCTATGTCGCCGACATCGTCATAGGTAGGTGGCGCGGCATCGGTGGTGCTCCGGCACATTTTCCGACATCAATTATAAGCCCAAATAAAACACTTTCATGTTGGGCCTTCACTTAATTAGGCCGGGGGGTACGTAGCTCTACGTACCCTCGGGGTACCTAATAATTTGGGTGGTTGTAGAAGGTGCCAGCTTGGAGCTGGTCTTAGCCTTCTGGCAGGCGCTGGTGTATAGCTTAAACTATTCGTACCATGTTAATGGTGTAGGTGTACAGCTCTTGCTTACCATACCTTAATTGTAGAAGGTGCTAGCTGAAGCTGGACTTAGCCTTCTGGCAGGTGCTCGTGTATAGCTTGAGCTATCCGTACTATGTTAATGGTGTAGGTGTACAGCTCTTGCTTACCATACCTTAATTGTAGAAGGTGCCAGTTAAAGGTGGACTTAGCCTTCTGGCAGGTGCTGGTGCATAGCTTGAGCTGTTCGTACCATGTTAATGGTGTAGGTGTAGAGCTCTTGCTTACCATACCTTAAGGTGCCAGCTAGAGCTGGACTTAGCCATCTGGCAGGTGTAGGTGTGTAGCTTGAGCTGGTCATACCATGTTAATAGTGCAGGTGTACACCTCTTGCTTACCGTACCTTGATTGTAGAAGGTGCCAACTTGGAGCTGGTCTTACCCTTCTGGCAGGTGCTGGTGTATAACTTGAGTTGTTCGTACCATGTTAATGGTGTAGGTGTACAGCTCTTGCTTACCATACCTTAATTGTAGAATGTGCCAGCTAAAGCTGGACTTAGCCTTCTGCCAGGTGCTGGTGTATAGCTTGAGCTGTCCGTACCATGTTAATAGTGTAGGTGTACAGCTCTTGCTTACCATACCTTGATTGTAGAAGGTGCCAGCTAAATCTGGACTTAGCCTTCTAGCAGGTGTTAGTGTATAGTTTGAGCTGTCCGTACCATGTTAATGGTGTATGTGTACAGCTCTTGCTTACCATACCTTGTTTTTAGAAGGTGCCAGGTAGGGGCTGGTCTTAGCCTTCTAGCAGGTGTTGGTGTATAGCTGAAGCTGACCGTACCATGTTAATGGTGTATGTGTACAGCTCTTGCTTACCATACCTTGTTTTTAGAAGGTGCCAGGTAGGGGCTGGTCTTAGCCTTCTAGCAGGTGTTGGTGTATAGCTGAAGCTGACCGTACCATGTTAATGGTGTTGGTGAGCAGCTCTTGCTAACCATACCTTGTTTGTAGTAGCTACCAGCTTAAAGCTGGTCTTAGCCTTCTAGCAGGTGTTGGTTTATAGTTTGAGCTGACCGTACCATGTTAATGGTGTAGGTGAGCAACTCTTGCTTACCAGACCTTATTTGTAGAAGGTGCCAGCTAGGAGCTGGTCTTAGCCTTCTGACAGGTCGCCTACCTTTGATGAAGTCTGCCTTTCCATTTAGCGCTTGCTTCGTACAGTTTGCTTCTTGTCTTAGGCTTGGAAGAAGTTCCTTCCTTTAGCTGTCAACCATCTCCATGAGCTCCATAGCTATCACTTGGAGCTGCTCCATAGCTTATCTGGAACGACTCTATTTTTGGTAACAAGAGGGTCACCTTGGGCTGCCTTTGTTTCCTGGTTAGTCTCTTTAGCTCTTCCGCTTTCCGTCTTGACTGCTGGTAGCTTTAGGAGTTCGCTTTTCAGCTACCCTAAGTGGTCGAGGATTGTGTGGCCAGGTAGCAAGAAACTATGTCTCGCCTAGCTATTGATCTCCTACCAGCCTGATCGACACAGGTAGCACCAGCCGGGTTTGTCTGCTACCAGGTCTCCTTGATCACAGGCGGTGGCAGCTGGCCCTTGGCCGTTTCGGGGTTTTGTTATCAACAGGAACCTGTCTAACTGTATTCCTTTCCCCCTTACGTCTACCATCTGCGTGGGCTCTCTATGGTGTATAGAACGACCCATGTGTGGAGCAGTTTCGGATAGCAGCCCGGGCTAAGTGTGTGTTGGCTCATTGGTCTTCCCATACCTAACCTATACACTTAGTTCCTTTAGGGAGAGAGTTAGTCCTCTATCCCTTTTATCGTTAGTTGCATGTTGCCGGGTTTCCTTTAAATTACAACGGACCTTCAACCCAGACTAGGTATGTTTTTCTGAGTTTTCTGTTCTCTTTTGGGTCCCGCTAAGGTCTGGCAGGGGTATAGTTGTGTGCCCGTGTTTAGGGTGTAGCTATGTGTGCTGCGCAGCCGGCTTAGGTAGGGTACTCTCTTTCTTGTGATAGCTGCATGTATCTTAGCGAGCTATGTGAAGATTGTTGAGCACCACTCGTGTGCCCATATTAATGCATACGGGTGTGCTGGTTTGTCGCCTGGCAGCTTTGGCCTTACGACGGGGCTGACTTTGTGAGGTGGCTTGCTCATACTACCTGGCTATTTGTCATGAGTGTGCTGGCCTGCCAGGTGGTTTGTATTAACCACTTGGTAGCTTGCCATGAGTTTGCTGGCTTGCCGGGTGGTTCGTATTTACCACCTAACGGCTTGCCATGTATTTGAGCTAACGTACCAAATGGTTTATCTTTACCGCTTGGCAGTTTGCCATGCATTTGAGCTGGCTTACCAAGTGGCTTGTTTCTACCACCTGGTAGATTGCCATGAGACTATGTGACAACATGGGCTGCCTTGATCTTCGTGCTGGTGGAGGTGCCAGCTCGGGCTGACCTGGTCTTGTTGCAGGTAGAGGTTGACCTGGTCTTCATGCTGGTTGAGATGCCAGCTCGGGCTGACCTGGTCTTCTCATTGAAGGCGAGCTGGTCTAACTTTCTTGTTGTAGGCGTCAACTTGGCCCTCTAGCTGCCAGACACCATTCACTTGAGGTATTCACTCTTTGGATCATATCGCGGTGAATTTATTTTGGTGGGCTAACTGTAGTGTGCTACCCGGTATTCACTCTTCCATTTCCGTCGTAATGCCTTTTTTATTTCGAGCATCACTCGGATTGGAAAGTGTGATAGGTAGGGCGGTCGCAAGGGTTTTTGTAGCTAATTTGTGGGTATGCTTATTTAAGAACAAGTGTTGATTTTGTTCTAGAATAGCACTTCCGCTCCAGCTCCTTGCGTCCTAGCTCCAGCTCTTGGGAGCTAACTCTTCATAATTTGCCGTGATCTTCCCGGTATCTCCTGCCCCTTACTCCTTTGTTATCGTGTGCGATGATAAAGAAGTCTAAGGTTCAGGGTACCTTCCATGAAGGACTTGTCCTGACTTATCCGGAAGCTTAGCGCGGTTCCGGATGTTTGTCGAAGGAAGCTGTCTCGCCCTTTATGGTTCTTCATTCGGTTGCTGGGAGACTTAGGAAATCTTTTCGACAACTCTCGTGACCTCTCTGGATGATTGGAGGAGGTTGTAGGAGCCTCTAATTTTCTTCGTAGGCTGCTTTACGAGCTCCGCGCCTTCTTTTACGGAGGCTATGGCGGCTTCGCTATCTCTGCTCCGGGACAGCTTCTTGGAGGCAAATCCGTCAGCTTCTCTACCAGGCGGCTGGGTTGGACCTGTACAGCTCTTGTGGCGCGGGTCTTACTTAGGGGAGTGTCCAGAATGAACTGGAATTGTCCCCAGCAATAGGGCTTGGCAGATTCATCAGCTCTTTCGAGACTCATCTGCCAGCTCCTTAGAGGTAGGTCTGCCAGCCCCTGTGAGGTAGGTCTGCCAGCCCATGTGAGTTAGGTCTGCCAGCTCCTTTGAAGCAGGTCTTCCAGATCCTTGGAGGAAGGTTTGCAAGCTCTCTGGGGCTTGGCAGATTCATCAGCTCTTTCGAGGCTCATCTGCCAGCTCCTTGGAGGAAACTCATCTGCCAGCTCCTTTGAAATAGGTCTGCGAGCTCTCGGGGGGACATGACTGTCTGCCCCCTACGCTTGATCCCTCGCGACCTCTCGGGGCAGGGAAGTGAATCTTGTCACTGTGAAGTTGCCCCTTAATCTGGGTTTGTACCTTGTAGGAAACACAATGTGAATCGAGGTGAGCACATGATCATTCATTTAAATGTGACATCTAAGCACAATATAAAAGAGATGTTGTGTAATATTTTAATCTTTTATTTAGATTTATTTATCTAGCAGATAAGAGAAAGGACGGGCACAAAATCCGTTAACGGCATAGGTGTACAGCTCTTGCTTACCGTACCTTGCTTGTAGAAGGTGCCAGCTCAGGCTGGTCTTAGCCTTCTGGCAAGGGTTGGTGTTTAGCTTGAGCTGGCCGTACCATGTTAACAGAAACAAAATCCGTTTTTAGGGCCGCTAAATCTTTAAGCTCCCCAAACTCTGCTTTAGAGACGTTTTGGCAGCTCAAAAATTCCGCAAATCCCCTTCGGCATTTGCTATCGTTTAGATCTCGTCGAGATAAGCGATTTGGAAAAAAAAAGCATGGCCCAATTGGACATTCCAATAAAAAGTTATGACTGTTTGAAGTTTGAGCAAAACTTTTTCGAAAACAGTGGACTGATTGAGTTTAAACAAATAAGTAGGAACACTTAGCTTTGCAAGAGATGGATATTCGTGTTCTCTATAACATCTCGGCAGCTTGCTTCATGGATCTTCTCCTACTTGTGAGGTGTTCATTACTTGATGAGCGTGGGGCGTGCCCCTTACTGTACCGTTCCCATGCCATGGGGGAAGGTGTATCAGCAAAGGATGCCGGCTCTAGCTTCATCCTCGCGTCCTGCTCCTACCACGGTTGGTGAAAAGCCTGCATGTTGTCGTACTCCGTCGTGCTTGTGGGCAGCTCCGATTTGTGAAAGTTTCGAAATCTACAATTGCACATGTGCGAGTAGATCTGACAACTTGTGAAAAAAGATGAGGATTGAAGTGGAAGAAAGATGTGTTTCTTTGGTCTCTCCAAATACTAATTTTTCGAAGCATTTCGAATCTCTATGGGAGTTTGAAAATGTATGTATGGTTGTATATCTTCCCCACAGACGGCGCCAAATTGTTTCGGGTAAAAATGGACAAAGCTGCCCCTCTATTACTGGACAATCAAGATTTGTAATGAAGTTGGGAAGATGCCTTTGGGACGCCATAGACGAGGTGCAGACCAGCCTCCAGACCTGCTCATGCATAGAGAAACGTTACTAGCCTCGGGGGGGGGGGGGGGGGGAGGGGGGGTCACCGAGTAAGCCCCCTCTGATGCCTAAGTCAGCTTTTAGATAGTACTAGTCGTAGACCCGTGCAAAATTGCACGGTTGCCCTATTTCATTGTAAATTTATCATATTTAATTTAATATGATTTTAGAAGAGTTATGTCCGATTCGGTAAAATTAAAACAAATTAATAAGTATGAGATTTAATTAAATATTTTACGTCGATTCATGGATTTCAATGTAAACAACTTTCGATGAGGTGTCCTTCAACTTTTCATGAGGGATGCTAATTGTTATAGGGATGCTAATTCCAATATCTGCTATCAGATTTCGATAAGGTGTCCTTCAACTTTTGTTATAGGGATGCTAATTGTTGTGCCCAGCGAGTAGCCAGGTGTGGCTTAAGAAGTGATTCGGATGTGTCATGGGATAGTCCCGGTCCAATCTGGCTAAATGATGTAATTGTAGCAGATCTTATGTCTGCAAACTCTATTAATCAATAAGAGACCGATTTTCCCCTCAAAAAAAAAAAATGTAAACAACACCACCTAAACTCTACTCCATGCGGTCCAAATGGAGTATATGATTGTTAGTTTTAGTTCCAATTTTACGAATTATTATGTACTCCGTATTCGATAGGACCAAAACATCTCAATTGATCGAAGTGGGTGAATTTGCTATATATGCACATAATAAACAATAATATTCACATAGTTTCTTATTCCACTACATATACCTACGGGTGTTTGATGAAGTGGGACGGACGAAGTATGAAGTTAACAATATGTTTTTTTTTTATCTTTAAAAATTTAGCAATTAAGCATTTTCTTACAAAATTGGTTTTGTACGTGCACTTATATAATATAGCCCGTATTATCTTTAAAATTAGCTAACATATAACGGTCATAGCTAACTCACCCGCGGAACATATTTGTTGGTATCACCCGCGAAACTCATTGTTAGCGTCTTAACTTTCGGCATAGCTACCCGCGCCCATATTCTTTGTTTGATGCACGTTTGTATTAGTCTGATTACACCCATCGCGTTGCATAACAATCATATACAACTATTTCAACATAAACGTACAAAATATATAATTTCTTGTTCCACATTAGAAATGATCATTCTCTAATTTGATATTAATGGAATATATACTTACTATATATGGTAAAATTTCGGTCAAAATTGAAGAAATGGTCAAATTTTATTTCCAAATAACTTAGTGTAAAATATATGAGAATAATTATTGGGCGAAATCTTTGTTATTTATTTGGACAAAATATTAGGAATTAATATCCTTTATGTATAATTTGGCTAATAAAATAATCAACAAAACATCCATTGTCTCAGTGGTTGAAGTGTTACATTATAACCTTGAGGTCACAAGTTCAAACCCACATAGCATCATTTTTTCAGAATTGTTATGTGGCAGGTGATGATGTGGCGCTGACATCATCAGTGACATCAGCAGTGACATGGATGGCCTAAGAATTGTCCAAAGATTTGCCTATTAGTATATACTAGTTTATGGACCCGTGCAAAATTGCACGGGCTGTTTTATGAAATGATTTTGTACACAAAATTAAAAAAATTAATAGTATAAAAAAAATCATAGCTATAATACTATTTTTTTCTATTTAAATTGATTGTTATTAAAAATGTTAGTCTAGTGATTATGACATAGATTGTTTTAAAAGAATGTCGTAACCCGAATACAAAAAGAAAGATCATTACGAAATTGAAGGGCTTGTTCGGTATCACCGCCGTTTTCAACTTTTTTTTTTTTTTTTTTTTGCATAAAAGATTTAGCAAAATAAGTTATACAATAAAGTTTTTAATTGTTTGTTTTCATAATAGTCATATACAAAATGAAAACTGAAAACTGACAACTGAAAACCTAAAACCACTTCATCTGATTTTCAAAAACGGGACTTTGGTTTAAAAAAAAAAAGAAAACCGAAAACAGAAAACGATACCGAACAGGCCCGTGAACAAATTCACGTGCCATCTCTTAAAAAAAACATAAGAAAGACAAATATAGTTAAAAAAAATATTTCCCGATGTCTAAACCGACGCTCCTGAAATCACCACCCCTTTTTCCCAACCCATGTTGGACCCATAGTTGTTTGCTCGTACATATTTTTTTAGTCTAACTTTGCTCGACCCATTGACGGTTAATACTCATATTAAAACAAATTTCAAATGTAATGACACTAAAATAATACTCCACATTGGAAGTATAACATAAAATCATTTTAACATTTCTGGTTAAAGATAACCTATCTTGTCGACCCATTTTGACCGGTTATTAGCTCACCAAGTTATGATAATATGGTAGTAGCTACTGCAGGAGTACCCTTGAAATCAGGATAATCTGTATGTGTCTCAAAACTGTATTTTTTGACACCTGTTAAAACTTAAAAGTTTAAGTAACCGAGTAACTCATCCATTTTACTGGGTAATGACAATGCTTTATATGACCACGACCCCTAACTACCTGAATCTGTCTTAGCTCACATAATTTTTTCGTCTAGTTTGACCCTACCTTTTGACCAGATTAGACACCGTGCAAATTAACCCGTATTTGACCCACTTGACCCATTTAACATGTCTAACGAATTGTGAACCAGATCAATTTGCCCTATATGGATACCAAACAGCAGGGTGTCCTTGTTGAGATAATCGGCAAACGACATTGTTAGATCAAAAAAAATCTAAGAATTACTAATAAAACCAAATTTATAAATATATTTGAGTAACATGTTAGAATCTAAAGGAAATTTTGATAATTTGCAATACATCGCTACCAGAGTACCAACCTACCATGTTCAACCTGGATCACTACTAAGATGTACCACTGACCCTTCATTCTCGAAATGTACGTGCAACAATCACATGTATCAACCAAATGATGATCAAAGGTGATGATGAATAGATGTAGGAAGGCTGTAAGGGCGTAAGGCTGCAACTCGGATTGAAATTAAGCACCCAAACTTTTGGTATCGTAACTTTTGGTTTGCATGAAACAATAACTAATAATTGTGTACGAAATGGACTTGGCTTGGCCTGATGATCTTACATACTATATAGCCGAAATTTTCAAATCACAATGATCTTAATGCAACAGACATGATCCTAATTCCTAACATTGTGAAATACTAAAATTAATTTGGAAATTAAAACCATCCAATTAGTTTCATTAATTATTGAAAATCCAAATTAATTAATCTATCTCTATCTAATCTAATCAGCGTCATTTACCTCATTTGGTAAAACCCCGAAACTGATAAATTAATTTTAACTATGTTTGACAACATTGTTCCGTCCAAATCCACCCACTCGCCGGTCCCTTTCTCGTTTACCGGCGCTAGGAGCTCTTCGGGCAACCTTTTCGACAGATTAAGCCGGAAAACCAATTGGTGCTACAGGATATTTCGCGAAAGGCCTCGTCGTCATTGTTTTTCTGAGACTCTTAGTCTCGTCGTTTTCATCTCAGGCGACCTCCGTCCAACCGCGTGCGACTTGGATCAGTTATTTTGTGCCCTCATCGCGTCTGTTCCTTCCTTTTTGGAGCTTGGCTTAGGCGGGTTGTAAAGCGTGCCGCTACAGGGCTCTTCTGGGCTTGTTCTTCTACCACCGTTGTCCTAGTTGGCGACGTTGTTTCCGACGAATGGTATGCAAAATTGTACAACATTAAGTCTCTAACGCCATTGTTTCACCTCCTGCCAAATCATAGCATGCATCAAGACATACAATAAGTACGTAAAAGGTTAGATTAGCTTTAGCCCAGTTAGAATAGAATATGACGGAGAGCATTTAGGTTAAATCATTTCTTGTTCCCATATTTTGATGTTGTAACATCAGTTTAAGTTTCAACTTCTTACCCTCTTTTCGTGATTTCTCGTCACGAAATCAAATTATCAGCGGCCCTTTTCAATCTGCACACCAACTCTGTCAATGGAGATCAACTTTAATCACAAAATTATAGCATAACACAATTCAATAAATATACATTAGCAAGCAATCGCGATGGAAAACTATACTGGTGCTAAATTAAATTGACGAAGAAATGTCATACAGAAGAATGAAATAATATAGCTTGATTTTGTAAGGGGTTGCTGTGATTCCCTGGATTGTTTCATGGAAAAATATGATTTGCGATTGATCGCAATCTGGTTTTAAATCAAAACCATACGTTTTGTTCCCAAATTTGGAGGAATATTATTAGGGGGAAGATTTCTATAAGAGAAAAGAATGTAAGATTTCTTAACAAAATGATTCGCTTTATATATATAGTATCAGTATTTATGTAATCTATGTAATCTGAATGATATTGGTTTATAGGGATTTGTATAGAAAATATAGAATATATGATTGATTGTAAAATCTATCTCAATTTTATCTTTTCCTAAAATTGCAGTCTTATATAATTTATTCTAGGAGTTATTCGATTTACCCAGTAGGACTAATAATCTAATTTAGTGCGTGTAATATTTCAATTTAGGACACTTTCAAATTTCATTTTTATCACGGTATATGTCATATATACTGGAAATCTTAGTATTTTTATAATCTTATTTTATTTTAAATATGGAATATGTCATTTTTACGGGAGATTTTCCTACCTAAAATATTGCATGTTGACGTCAGCTATGACGTGGCGTTGATGTCACTGTTGATGTGGACGGCCTAAGAAACTGCTAATTCTACCGCTATTGTATGTATATATGATAACTACTTTATTGACCCGTGCAAAATTTCACGGGCTGTTATATGATATAGATATAAAAGTCTTTTTATACTTTAATCTTAGATCAGAAACATATTTTATTAATCAGATTAATAGATGTACAAAAAAAAAAGGTTTTAAAAATAGAAAGTTACGATGTTAGCCTTGTCAAAAGTTTAAATCATATGGTAACTGTCGAGATCCAACCCCTCTCGGGGCAATAAACATATTTTTTGTAACCCGTATCCCATATTGACTTGAACCCAGTTTGACCCGCATATTTTTGGTTAAACCTGACCCGAGTTGTAGATCCGACTTGACCATTCAGCAAGACAAATTTAAGATGGTTTAACCCAAAAATGTATATATCTAAATATATTATATAACAAATCAAATAAAACCATTTATAATCTTATGATTGTTATCTATTTAAGCTTTGACAATGATAAGTACGATTGAAACTTTGTTACGACAAATAAAATGGTGCAATATTTATTTTTTACCCATATTTTGACCCAACTTTTAAAAACCCTGTATGTTTTTACCTATTTTAAAACCAACCTCTATCTTACCAGACCCACTAATTAAGCATTGTTAACGAAATATGTATAGTTATTCACCCGTGTGATATTAGATGTATCTGTTCAACCATATAATACCAGTTACCAACTATAGTTGTTCACCCGTGCAAAAGTACACTTATTTCACAATAACTTTGTTTTATGCTGCTACTCCCTATGTCACACTTCAATAACCCTGTGCTAAATTCCCCGACAAACTTTACGATCTAATTACCCAACTTCGCTCGTAACTCAGACAAAATGAAGTCTATAAATTGATTTTGAGAAATAATTCATGTTCAATTTCACCCAATTTCACCTTGTACAAAATGAAGTCTAATAAATAATTCATGTTCAATTTCGTGTTATACCCCTATGTATGGTAATTCATCTTTCAAGTAAAGTGGCGTCACAATTTGTGTATGTACAAAGTCTAAGGAAATTTGAGATGTACGATTTTGGAGCGCGTTCATCTGTCATTATATGACATTGTTATGAAATCTAACTTATATATGCTTATGAATATAGTAGTGATTTATTATAGTTGATCGATGAGTCTTACAACAAATAGGATACGACAAAGAATGTTATAGTTATCAAAAATTTCTCTAACCTCATAACTTAACTTGATTTAGCACGTCTTTTATAGGCCATGAACCCGTTTTTAGTATCCATTAGCTTATTGACTTGGACTCGTTACAACCAACACATCTTTGGGTCAAACCCGACCTCCCCCGTGACACATAATATAAGACAAACATAAGATGAAATTGAGCTCATGAATGAATTAGGAGAATAATAACTAATTTTACTTCAAATACTAACTCAAGATATGAACCCTATTTTATTTTGTGAGTTATGGTCGCCAATAACCTAAACCAACTTTTGCCGGTATAACTCTCTCAGAGAAGAACTGTTTTGACTCCACTAAGTTATGTTAATATGTTAGGATCTAATAAAGGACTAATGTTTTATTTAGCCGATTAATAGATACATTTTATGGGACATGTACCCGTTTTAATATGAGTTGTGACCATTTATGACCCGAACCAGTGTTGACCCACATATTTTTTACCTAAATATGAGGTTGGTATATAAGGTTGGTAATAACACATTTTAACCCATATATATTTTCACCCTAAATGCAAATTTTCACGGATTGTTACATGAAAATCACTATAACCGTATTTTATGCTATATGTTTACTTATTCGATGTATTTTTATGTTGTCAGATAAAAAAAATGCATTTTATGGCTCATGAACCCGTTTATAGTTAAGAGTTGCGACCAATTATGGCCGAATTGAACATGTATGGACCCATATTTTATTTATTTTAACATCCCTAAATATGAGACGGCCTATTGACCTGATTTATTCCATAAGTTTGAAATTCTAAGTTAAGAATTCTATTGATATGACCCATTACCCGCTATTTTATAGTCATAATCCTAATTTTATATCCGGCGAGTAATGACCATATTAAACCGAAAAAATTGTCTCGTACGGGTGTGAGGTGCGTCTCACGTATATACGACACACCCAACTATACAGAGATCTAATTGTCCTTTTTCTAAACCAATATTTGTGATCAGAATAATAAACTAATAAGCCTTTAATAAAGGGAACCGCAGCACCTACCGGAACGATAAAACACTGGATTAGTTTAATTTGCACTATTTCACTCCTGATTGATTATTTAGTTGATTCTTTTCGTTATGCAATTTTTTTTCTAATATTTGGCCGAGACTCCGAGATTATTGTAGTTGGAATAAAAAAAAATTGGCAGCAAACACTCGATTTGTGGTTTGTTCGTGATGTAATGTCTTAGTGGGAAACACTTGTACCGATCAATATAATTTATACAAAAACAAAAAAGTACAATTAAATGGTTTGTTAGGACATACTCCTATATGATTGAAAAAATTAAGTCGAATTTGGATGACCGTCTATCTCTTAACTTAGGTTCAAAGGTTAATAGATTCTTCCATAATTGTAAACAACCTTTTAGGTGCTTCCATAATTCACACCTTTAGTCCTCTCTCTTTATTGTTCACTGATTTTCTTCGGTTCACATTTCTGGCTTAGATTTGCCTGGTGTTGGGGGAGTGGAGATCTATGTTCGTCATCGATTATCTTTACGCTGTCGCTTTTCCAAGCTGAATATCCAATTTGATGCTATGTTTTGTCCTGAAATGAGTTAAAGGGCAAACGTTAGACCCTCATTTAGTAGTTAACTCCTAAATTATCTTCAACCTTCAATCCTAAAAGAATGAATTAATTGAGATTTGGGAATGATATCAGCAATATATGAAAAATAAGGAAAAAGATAATGTGTACAGAAGAGCACTACTATACAATATAAACTACTCCACACAAGAAATCTAAATTTAAGTCTTGTTTCGATACAAATTGCATAACGAAAGATTGAATCAATGATGAAGATTTACCATAATTTGCAACCTGGAGGAACAATGAGTCACGGATTCACCTGTTTGGCTCTTGAAATTAGAGAAAAATAATATTGAAAGACCTATTTGGGATGCAACCATGAAGGAGAAGAAAGAATAACGTAAATAACAACATTAACCAAACCCAGAAAAACTCAATCACCAACAAAAACAGTCAAACTCGTAATATCAGATCGATGTGCCCTTGATTCTGATAAGAATCGTGCAAAAAGATATGAAAATCCATGTACATTTCCCTGCCAATTCAATCTCTCTTGCTCTCCGACTCCTCTGCTCCAAAGCAGTTATCACCTCGTAAAGAAAAATCATCAGGAACGTAAAAAATTTAATTTAATCTATTGACGCTTAATTACCTGGAGAAGACTATTTACATAATTTTACCATACTGTTGACTGCAAAATGAGCACAACGTTAGAATATCTGTAAGATGCAAATTGAAAGTTGGAGCTATACTGATTCCTTTTAACAATTGAATTTTACGAATAGAAATTAAATGAACTACCTTTAATTACGTATATTATTACTTCATATTTTCATGTGTACTTGCAATGTCATAGAACAAAAGAATTAGAGCAAAGAAAAAAAAAAAGTTGAAACAAAGAGTCGTAATTAAGATCCATGACTTTTTGGCCGAAATTGTATCCATTTATTTTGATTTTTTGCTCTATCTTTTCTCATTTAATTTGAGCTACGTGTATGCCATTTTATATTCATTTGAACTTCTTTCCTAAAATTTAGGATATTTCAAGTTACATTTATGGGAGAATCAAGCAAGTATATATTTTGGGTGACAATTTCTTAGCTATAATTTTGTGTATACTGATTTTAAATTAAATGTTTCCTTTTTAATGTCTTTTAATATTGAAGTTAATACTACTTAGGAATATAATTAGGAAATTACGTATCGAAGAATATATCTTTGGGTATGGATGATAATATTTTGTAATATTTTTATCAAAATTTTCTGTTTATAGTCATCTAAATTAGGAATTTCTAGTTATATACAAATATTTTGTTAAGCGTGTAATATATGAGTTGATTTTCAAACATTTATATGGCACTTTTTAAATTTCGGCCATATATGGATTCTTATTCAAAGATTTCTTCCTATTTTTCCCCTGATTTTGCAGCTTGATTGTAATTAATTTGGGAATGTTAATTATTCTCTCAGATTATTTAATTGTTAAAAATTGGCAGATGACATCAGTTATGACGTGTCGCTGATGTCAACGCTGATGTGGACGGCCTGAGAAGGCTGGAAATGCACCGCTAATTATATTATATATATAGATATAGATATTAGTGTAAGGAGTGAAGAGAGAAACCTCTTGTCTCATACCTTTGAGTATTTTTTACTAACTTGCCTTAGTTTTGTGATTGTAAATGATGCACGTGTGTGGACGTCATTTGGCCACGCCATCAGTTTAGAGAAATGGGTCCACCTCAGGGAGGTGTCCTGACCATACGGGGTCTGGACCTGGTGAGCTGGCCGGGTCCGTATACCAGCTGCTGGCAGGGTCGAGCTGGCAGGGTCCGTATTAGCTTTCTAGGAGATATGGCCTAACCCTCTTGGGCAGGTAGCTTTCCTGACCAGGTCAGCTCCATTTGGTTTGGTCTTCTCAGCTAGGACTAGACAGGGGGGGAAGAACCAGGGTAGGTCATGTTTGACCCCCAACAATTACAGTGGTGGTTTGGGATCTAATAAAAAAATAATCAACTGTCATACGAAACAATATGAATAACACACTTTATCACACTCCTTACCTAATTCATAAAAGATTAATTGAACCCAATACACCAATTCATAAACCCAATTCATAAATCTAACTAGTTTTTGCGCCCGTGAAATCACGGTTTTATTTTTTGTTTCCTTTCAAACGAAAATTGTACACGATATCTCTATGACTTAATTTGTGTGATCTATCATTGCGTCACATTCACCAAAAGTTTAGGTTTTGACCTAAGTGGCTAAGAAAGAACCTCACTTATAAGATGAACTCGTAACTCGTAAGTAAGTTTATTCTTTCTAAATTGTTGTTATCTTACATCCACCTTTCTTAAAATTGTATGAGTACGAAGGGATCAAAGTTTAAAAAAAATATAATAAGGTACATAGTTTGAACACAACTTTACATATGTTGTCTATACTTCAAAGTATTTCAAAAAAAAAAAATATTATTGTTGCAAACAATATTTCGAAAATAAGAATACTCATGATCTACATATCATAATGGACAAAATCATGATTTGAGTAACTTTGTATGAATTTGTAGTTGGAATTTAAAATTAGTAAAACCGCAATTGTCTATTCGGTCAATTGCAAGATCAAAAGTATTGGGGACTAAAACGATCAACTTTCATTATAGAATGAGTTTTACTACAATATAACTATTTGAAACAATTATTATATAAATTTGTAACTAACAATAATTTGAAAAATGTACATATATACATATGCAATACATAAAATGAAACAACACATACAATCACTAAAAGGTGTCAATATCCCTTTAAGTAGTTGTAAGAGACAATTATCTACACCACCTTTTTAAAATCTCATATCCTAACTTAATTTCTCCTTTTCGACATAGCATTCATGTATGACATACAATTCTTTTTCTTACTTCAAACAAAGAACTAAAGTCTATATAACATGTTGATCTAACGTGTAACTACAAACATGGCAAAGGAAAGTCTAGAGAGACAATATTCAATATCATTATTAAGATGATTAGTAGTGTTTTGAATAATGAAATTTATGACAACTAAAGAAATTGAAGTGTTCTCTAAACGTTCGAAGAGACAGCTCAAGAGGTGTTTTCACTTGATTTAATATGAGTGTTACACGTAAGGTGATGACATGGAATTAAGCTCATGTGATATTTGTAAAAATAATTTTGTTAGCCTATTAAAATTATTAATATTATTATTATTAGCTTTCGTCCCCGTGCAACAAACGGAAGCATTCAAACATTTCAAAAACCATTTAGAAACTTGTCAACAATAATTTCTAACCTTTTCTCATATATTAGTAAGCTACTATTGCATATTTCCTCTCTCCCGCTCCAATCGACCTCACAAACACTCTATCGCCAAGCTAAAAAAAATCCTTTAAGAAGCACCTAAAATATTTCACCCCATTTCTGACACTTGTAACCTGGTATCGCAGCCCCGACACCTTCCCTTTTCCACTACCCCAAAGATGCATGTCATCCCAACCATTAGTCTTATCAATTGCACAACATGTTCCCAATTCATTCTACATAGATTTTAACATTGTTGAGGTTGTATGTACTCCTTAGATAATAAGTTGCACCGTTAGTGTATTATTTAAATGAACTAAAACTTTCAGAAAATTTACACTTTTTTTGTTTACCATTCCATTCCTCTAACCCATCGCATCTTAATTTCATTTCACATTCTAACCAATTGGCTTGTAGATAGAAAGAAAATCAAAATATTTTCTCGTTTTTAGTTTAAGAATGTTTTTTTTTTGTTTTTTGACTCGGCAGTGATGCAATGTTTATAGTATTTGTAAAAGATATAACCAATGCATGCAGTTTTTGAAAATTAACGACAAAGCATAACTTTTGCTCATTACATAGGACAAAATCTTGAATTGATTAAAGTAATACGAATCTTATGTTTGTGTGTGTATAATATTGAAATTTTAGTTGCCTAATCAATTGCAAAATCAAGATTTTGTTGACCAAATTACATTAATATTTGATTACAATATAACAATTTCGAAAAAAAAATTGAAACAGACAATTTCGAATGTTTACAATATAAATTTGAAACAGACAAAAATTTGAAAGTACAAATTATGTAAACTATATAAAACCCTAAATAATTTCCTGAACTATTCAATAAGATTTCTTATCTTGTTTTTCTAAGTGACATTATCACTTAATAACTAAGTCTAACATGTGCTCTATGGGCACACGTTAGAAAAACCTATAATACATCTAGTTACGAATAGAGCATAATATTTCTCAATATTATCCACACCACTATCTTATCTTATTTCTAGTTTAGTTATCTCTTTCAACATGTTAGGCATGCACGCCTAATTTTCTTACTAAAATCAAACCAAAAACCAAGGTATATATAGTACATTGAACTGAGTTGTAACTGACAAACTTGACAAACGAATAGACATGATGTTTATACAATTATAAAGAATAATAAGTGACTAATTATGATATTTATGAAAATTAATTTAGAAGACACTAAGTGTTTGTAAACTCTAAGAAGGCAGCTGAAAAGATTGTTATTCATTTCATCAAATCCAAGAGTGACACATAAGCTAATGATGTGGGAATAAATTAGTGACAACTAAGTTCAATCTCTCTTGTAATGACACGTAGGATTAGCGAATTTTTTTTGTTAGCCTATTAATATTCTTATATAGATTTCAACAATTATATAACCATTGAATTAACAATACAACAATTATATAACAACATAACCAACACTAATGACCAGATTTATAGCTAATACCACATATATCTTACGTGTAGATCACATCCTAAATAAAACCCCAAAATATTTTCTAATCTAAAAAAAAAAAACCAAATATGTTAAATTTATTAACCAAAAATAACATTCACATACCTTCAGTTGCTGAATCTCGTGATCAAGTTCTTCATCGACGACCCATTTATCATCATTTTGAATGTTCATAGCAGCTAGATTCAATAGTATAGGTCGTTGCAATCAAATTTGACAGTCTATTAAACACGAGTTTGATTGAGATACGTTGGATGAGATTCAATTTTGATTTAAGATAAAAACGCAAATAATTGAGGTAAAGAGGAAGTTAGGGTTTATGAGTATAGAGGAGAGAGAGTGGGGAGCTGGAGAGAGAGAAGATGACAGAAGATGGATGAGAGCGCGAAGAAGTGAGAGGGAAGGAGGGAGTTGGGGTGTAAAAAAAATTATTTTCTTTGCTTACGTGTCCTTCCCCCTCAGTTTTCAGTTTTTGATTGCTTTTGCTTGGTTTTGCTTCGGTACCCCTCAGGACATTTGTCCTATGCGTGTTGTATGGGTTAGGCGCGCATCACCGTGGTGCCTGTATCATTTCTGTACGACTTTTCGCTTATTGAGGGCTGACTTTGCTTCCCAATAACCATACATCTAACCATCCATGGATTAGGTTCAAATGAGAACCCTACCTTCCATGAGAACCGTGAGAACCCTTTACAACCCTTAGATCTAGAAATGTAAGGCTAAGATTTAAAACTTTCTTTTTTCTTTCCTTTTCCCTTTCCTCTTCCTTTATTTTCTTTTCTCTCCCCTCTCCAGCACTTCCCTCCCACAGGGGCCGGCCACCACGAAACCACCACCCACAACACCAATCACCACCAATACGCCATCAAACACCTCCATTGGCTAGGCGCCTTACCGGCGACCAGTCCTGGGCCGTCGGCTCCCACCGCCGTAGCCTCCATCGCCCACCTCGACCGTTTATCTCTCTTCTTTCTACCTCTTTTCTCACCCCTTTTCCACGCCATTTCTAGCCTAGCCGTCTCTGAAACCGGCCACCTACCCCATCGCGAACTCCTGGCCACCTCACTTGTTCATTGTGAATTCTCAATTGTGCATTTTATTGGACCTAAATGTGCATTTCTATATATCCAATTGTGCATTTTATTGGAACTAAATGTGCATTCCTCTATATCTAATTGTGCATTTGAATTTTTGAATAATGTTGAATGTACATTCAATATCATGTGATTGTGCATTTTTGATTTCCTAATTGTGCATTCTACATCTACTGCATGCATTGTGCAAATTGGAGGGGAGAGAAAAGAGGGGAAAATAAAAATTGGAGGAGAATGGGGGAGGCGTGGACGCGGGGGTGGTGGTGTGGCGTCGCCGGACGACAACGGTGCTTCTGGGTGGTCGGTGGTTTTTGGGGTGGGGGCTGGTAACGGAGGTGGTGGCGGCTGGAGTGGTTAGGGTGGTGGTCGGGTTATAGGGGAAGTGGAGGGGCAGGAGAGAAAATGTGAGTGAGGTAAGTGAGTTTGTTTTATTTTTTTAATATTTGATTTTATTTCATATTGGGAGTGTTCTTATGGTTCTCATGGGAGAATGTGTTCTCATGAGAACTGAACCCATCTATCCATTGCATATTTATACACAACGATTCTTAGTATGTGTTTGGCCTAATTTTTCAAAGTGTTTTTACTCCCAGAAAGTATAAACTTGGCCAAACATAGAGTTTTTTAGAAGTTATAAACTATTTAATAAAAGCACTTTTTAAATATTGACCCTCAAAAGCAGAAGCACCAAATTGGTGTTTCTGTTTCTATTTCTCTAAAAATACTCCTTTTGTGAGATATTTTTAATTTGATACAAATATAAAAGAGATTACAATACCAAACACATTATTTTTTCAATAAACAGTTTTTAAAGACACTGTTTATGAAAAACAGAAACAGATTTCGAAAAATTTGACCAAACATGCTCTTAATACAATTCACAAAAAACGAGACTTTCCTAAACTTTACATTAAACCATTGCTTAAATCGTCTTAATGTTTTGGCGGGTACTTACTTTATTTAGCCACTGCATAACACTGATGATTTACTTTATTTAGCCTTACAAAAGACACGGTAAAATATGCTACTACCCGGTATAGAATCCGTTACGACAGCGTTAGTAATATGAACAAAACTGTACAACTTTAAGAACAACGAGTTTAACACCCGTGCAATATAACAATATTATGAATACTATCTAATTATGTTATGCCGATGATAGTAAAGAACAATTAGCAGCGTACAATTATTCTCCTGCAATATCTTATCAAATTAGCGAAATGACTGATTGTTCAAGACTTGCATCGAGTTTCCGTCACATAATGGGTAAGGCCATTACACAAGCAATGAGAGGGGCGGGGGGGGGGGGGGGGGGGAGGGCGGCTCACTTATCCCAAACACCATCAAAATCTGTTGGTTTAAGGGTTCTTCCATCTGATTACTTCCAAATAGAAGGCAACTTCGTGTACCAGATTGAACAAACTATTTTACACACTTACATTGGACTCACTACAAATATATTACAAACGATCAGGGAGAGAGGGAGGGGAACGGCGGGGATGTACGAAAAACTACAACTTTACACTTAATTTCGTTACAAAGAATTGTTCATGCAGATCAGTCATTATTACTGTTAATCTTGATCTCGATAAGCTCAGTAATAGCCTGGCGGCAGATAGGGCACTTGTTTGATTGAAGCCTTAGCTCCTTGGCACAATCGCTGCACATACACTGAAGACACAGGATGAAATGTCAAATAACTAGGAGGTCCAGCACCAAACTAATACCGAATCAAAGTTTGCAACCACATACTAGCAAGTTGTTAGAGTTAAGTCTGAAAAAGTAAAGGAAATAATAACATAAACCCTCCCAGGATTGATTACGAAACCATAACCAAGTGAAACTATAAGGGCATGTAAAACAAACATGCTAGCAAATAAGTTCCCCATGATCCATGGCACTCCACCAGGCCACCACCAGTGCGAAATGCACATTATATCGAGGTGATATATATGGAGGTAAGGGTATCTCAGAGCCGAACCAGTATAAATCAAAAATGCCAAATTTTGACCTGATAATCCATGGTCTTTCTGCTCTACAAACTTGGAACATCTTACCAGCAAAAAAAGGTGGCCAGAGACTTTCATAACAAGGAAAATACATGCATATTCACATTAGGCTTAAGCATCCTCTATCTATGCTACCCATAGACAGGTCTCTTGATTTGTTGGGATGCAGAAGTTGATACAGCAGAGTTATTAGAGGATATAATTGAACATTGAACAGTAACTATTCATGTTCCCTAGGTTGGACTGGCATTTTAAGCAATTTTGGATTTACTATAGAAGCACAGATTGTCCGTTTCTAGCAATCCTTGCCGTAAACAATCGTGAGTGTGGGTTGCAAACGTCGGAGGCGAAGAATCAGTGCGTGATGGCACAGCTCAGCTTTGGGTGATTTATAGCTGGTATGGGTGTCGTAGGACTACATAATCTTCCTTATTTTATGTTTATTAGATGGTGCATTTTTGGGAATAGAAACTGTGGGTCAAGGAATGGTGACCGGGAAACTGGACCTTTTCAGTTCCTGTATGTATTGGAGAGGATCCTCATTCCCTTTCATCAGCCAAATAAACATGTAATCATTAGTTATTTTTTTCAAATAAACATTGGAAGTGCGCCAACACGATTATTTTTGTAGGAGTCAAATATGTAAAAAAAAAAAAAAAAAAAAAAAAAAAAAAAAAAAAAACACTCCACTTTCCCAAAAGTACATCACATCACATTAAGATTTCTAGGCTCTAACTTATGCTACAATTTTCATAGGCAGGGATTCTCAATCTCCTCCCGAATACTCCCTCCTACCCAAAGAGATTTTCCTGTTTATTTTTGCAGTTTTGAGATGCCCTGTTGGGAGCTAGTTTTAGACCAAATGAATCATTCAATTGCTACAAAATTTAGTAAATATTTCATTCTGCATTGCAATCTACCAAGTCTACTTGATTTGAAGGCAAACGGGTCTTTCATTAAGTCTACAAGTAGTCCCTAACATGTCAAGTCAAAACTGCAAAAAGAAACAGGAAAATCTCTTTGAATAAGAGTAGTATTGTAGTATCTATCAAAACCGAATATTGTGTACAGGTGGGTTTGGTGACATTAGGGAGAAGAAGAGGAAAATGAAAATGAAAAAACAGATAGGACAGATGGTCCTCTATTTGTATGATCATAGCAAAACTCTAGAAAAGCTCCAGAAACAGTAATACCAAGTAAATCTCTCGAACAGCTTATATATGACAATAAAGGTACTACTGTACTAGTAATCATCTCTTGGTTGAATCTTACCAGATGTCTGCAGGGTATAACAGCTGTATTCTTTGGCTCCGTCATGCAAATCACACATTCTTTTCCAGGATCATCATCATTAAATCCTTCTGATGATGCGTTTCCAATCCCATACAAATCACGTAGTTCATAACGAACACCATCAATCCACAATATCTGTCTGATCACTTTTACTTGAAAGGGATCCTGATTTTTCTTCTCGAGTATAGCTTGGGTAACCTGTACCCTCCTAGATTTCTCTGCTGCAGATTCCAGAACTTCGTAACCGCTTTCATGAACTGAGGAATGCACTTCAGCATATATCACAAGTGGGAATACATCATCTTCCGACGGTTTCCCAAGACAGTCCAGGTCAAAAAACCCTAAGTCAATACCAGTGCCAGATGGCTGTTGAAATCTCTGTGCAGTCCCCTTTTCAAATGGAACTTTAACTGGGTTGATTGCCATAGTAGATGCAGGAGTAAACGTAAAGTTCTCTTTGTCTTCTTTTGCAAAGTAATAAATTGTAATGCTGCCATGAAGAAAACACCATACAAAACTTCAGTTAACACAGCAGATACAAGAACTGAAAGGCATGCCATATTATTCAATTGCAAGAATAACTAGAAGTACTCTCAACAATTATTAATTTAACATGTGATGCAGAATGAAAATGGCAAATGAAATTCCACTAAGGCAAACAACCGATGAACTGCAAGGTCACGCGGAGTCCAAATAAAACAACTTTGCCCGTCACGAACAACTAGGAGGCCAATGAATCTGGAAATCCAGTGGACACATTGCCCAATTTCACGTAGTTTCATAGAAACTATAGGGTAAAACTTCTGATGAAAGATTATCTTTCCTCTCTCACTAATCCAATAAGAGAAAATATGCTCCTTAGAATGTCTAGACCATTTAGGCTGCAATATCCCAGCTGAATTCGGAATCGAGATGAGAGAAAAAGAAAAATGAAGGGAGCTATGTTCACATGCCCGATGTGAAAGTTGTGCCCATCAGCTCCTTCACTCATCTCCTCTAAAAAATAAAAACCTGTTCTCCAGAATTCAGGAAGGCAGCCCAGTGAAAAGAGAATAATCATGTTCATGTACCATTAGGAGTTCCCTCACCAAAGAGAAGTAGTGCACACTGCGTCACAAATACAGCCTTAAAAAATTACAAATTCCTATGTGACTGCAGGAAGTGATTGCCTTAAGTATCTATACTATGCTAGTTTCAAAATCAGGAGCTTCAAAACCTTAAAACCTATCTTAATTTTCATCTAGGCAGAATTAATACTGCAGTTTATTTCTTGAACGACACTCATACTTGTCAGATGCCGCCCACTCGTTTATGTACATATGTTTCTGAGCTGGAATATTAGCACCAAGCCAATGTTTCTACAGCCGGCATGCTATAACCAAAGCTCATGTAAAGAAAAACGAAAACTAGCAGATGATACAAATATAGTCTCCATGAAGCCTACATGACAGATTGCAAACAATGTTGATGTAAAGCTACCCACATTAGTAGATGGATGCCTAGAAGCCTACAAGACAGTCTCAATTACTACAAGATAACATCACCCTAAACCTGCCAATGTTGAAATCATAGACGGGCCTTTTCGGATGACCTATACTGAAAGTTGCCTCAAGCATAATGGATAGATCGGTATCATACCAAAAAAACTCACTTCCAGAGTCCAGGTAAATTCTACATATTAATTACCAGATATATAACATCCTACAGAGTTTGTACATCAACTACATAATGTCATAACTGCATTCTGAAGTTCTTAGCCTACATTCAAGACTTCATTTTGGGCTTCTTCATAGAATGCTTGGAAATTCACAAAAGCAAGGCATAGACTAAAGTATTTCATGTTCCAGTCAGAAACCGGGGATATTGAACAGGATACATCGTTAAATCAGGCATAATATCACAACAGCCTAACAGGCAGCGACCACTGAGAAATAAGTCAAAACCTCTACAGACTGCTTCTACATTCTCAACCTTTCTAACATAGAACCTAGAACAAACTCTAGCAATGCCTTGGCATCTGCTGGTGAAGCCGACATTGCAAAACCCATGATCCAAAGTGATATGTAGCCTATAAATAAGTTCACTACCCGTCATTTGCTAATAATCACTTCACAATCTAAATGTATACCCTTAGAAAACAATCTAAATTTGCCTCGCTCTTCAACCTATTAAGCATGTCTTAGGCAAACACAAAGGCAACTAGAGAATCTATGTACTAAACTTCAGGCTACTTCACAATAAGGTAACCACAATTTAGAAGAGATATAGCATTCAATTACAAACAATCTTGTGAGTCACTTACTCGGTAGAGAGCAGGCAGATTTGGAAGGTATGAGGGGAGGGAGAGGGAGTGTAGCCTTGTTTTATTGTTTGGATCAAGGTTTGGATGAGGGAAAGAGATGTAATTGGAGTGATCTATTTTCCTCCCTCCTTAATAAACTCAATCTCTCCTTCAGAAAGATTTGAAGGAACCTCCTTCCTTCCATATCCCTACAGCATCGAACAGAGCCAACTAAGATAATTGATCTCATCCATCGGCTTGGTCCTACATAAGACTTCCGGCTTTCACACTGAAGAACGTCGTATGTATGCTCGACGTCGGTTACCGGTTCTGCATTTGCACTCGAGAGCCAATCTCCGTCCAGCCAAGAGTTGAAGAGAGATAGTTCATCAAACTGTTTTCCCTTCCCTCTATCCCCCATCCCCTCTCCTCCCCACCAATGGGAGTCTCCAAACGCACTGTAAATGTCAGTCATGAGGAGAGTGAGATACTGAGATGTCCATAAAGCTCCAACTCCCCCATAAGTAACGGTTTCATTAAGGTATCTTTTCCCGAAATGCACAGCCCGATTTGGCCAAGAAATGATTGTTTAGCACAGTATCATCAAGCAAAAGCGTGCACTGTAATAAGCTCATACACAGGTCTCTCAAGCAAGATGGAATATGTCAGTCTTTACTGGATGTATTAAACACAGAAAAACTTTATGACTTACAAACATAAACAGCAATAGGCACTACAACTCAGCACTAGCATCGAAAATAATCAAATGTTGGTGCTTCAGAAAGGGAATGTGCTAATACTTGAATTGACGATACTACAAAAGCTGTGATCCTCTTGGGGAGGTTCATCCATTGATCTTTTACACATTGATTGCGCTCTTAAGTCTTAGCAGCATAATTTGCCTACCACCTCTCCCAGTCCCACTAGTCAACCCACTACTCAACACAGAGGCCAACTAGCATATGAGTGATTACTGTAACAACAGTTGCCTTTCTCAATAACTTTAAAAGAGCAGAAGCCTCCTCTTTGCTTCAAGTTGTAAACAGGCCCGGGACGATTGGCAACTAAATCCGCTTAACAACCTGTCCCCAAATAACACACTTAGCGTGATTGACCCCCCAAAAGAATACACAGGAACATTGCCTGAGTCAGATAAACCAAAACCAGGTAAGCAGTGCACACATGCAGAGTAGCTTCCCTCTCTCAATCACGAAAATCTTAAATCCAACTCATTATCCAGCAACTTCAAAAGCTCAAATTTGACCTCAATCACCCTCTGCCAGAAATTATATGCTATTTTGTAAGGAACACGTGAATGTGACACACGCTCTCGCCACTATTTTAAAACAAGACACAATTGCCCAACAGTAAGAGGTCTACAACCCACTATCAACATCATGAGTATCCATCTACCCGAATACAATAGTCCACCACCACCACCAACAACAACAAAGCCTTTAGTCTCTCAAATGCTAAATTTTGTAAAAGGCTTTTCCTGAAGAGTCAAGTTCTACATCCTTTGACAAGTGAATGAGCTCCTCCATCACCAAACAATCTCAATGACAGTGAAACTTCTATGAGCATCCCATATAATTCACATTGAAAACCCAATATCCTTCCAAACATCTACAACATCATGTTCCTTCTATAACAGCCGGATTTCTAGGACTCTTAAGTGTACTGGTCAGTTTCTTTCGAAAAAATTAAACTGAGCTGACAATATATCATTGTTCGAACCATGAATGAACGTATAGTAACCCCTCTCCACAAAGGGCAAAACCTATCATTCCAATTGCTTCAACCACGAAACAAGGTTCTGTTAATACCGCTATTCACTTCTCTTACAGCCAATTAACAATGCCCCTTCCACACAACCAACAATCCCATTATCACCCCCAACTAATCGTACACGAAAACTCGATTCCTATCCTTGTTCAGCCAATAACACTATTTCAATTTCAGACAACCAACAAAACCAAACCAGAATACAACAAAACCAACATAAAAACAAACAATCTAATCATAAACAAAAAAAAAAAGACCAATGAAAAAAGAACAAACCTGCCATCAAAATGAGCATCAAAGACAAAAGTAACCAAGAACTGATCAGGAAAAGTCACGTCAGCAACAAGCTTAATAGTATCCTTATGAACATTAACATCATTCTTAACAACCTTAGCACTCTGATGCTCCACATACGGGGGCATCGGCGTATTAGAAACACCAGGCGGTGGGTCCCTCACCTGATGCCACCCATTTCCATAATTAGTAGGAAAATACTGAAAATTAGGCCTACCCCCCATCATTGGGTTTCCATAATTGTACCAACCCGGACCAGGGTTTGAGTTTGATGACGGGTAGTAGTAATTAGACTGAACCGGTGGAGCTGGGTATTGGTAGTTGTACTGGTACGGGTTTGTTGCGTATTGATAACTGCTCGTCTGAGGTGGCGGTGGCGGTGGCGGCGGTTGGGAGACAATTGAAGGATCGGAGACCGTTGATGCGGCGGAGGAAGGGTAAGAGTAACCGGGAAGAGGTGGCGGCAACGGTGGTTGTTGGTTGTAGTAAGAGTGGTGGAGGTGGTGGTGATGGTGGTGGTTTTGGTTTCTTCTGCCGGAGCTAAATGAGATTCCCATATCTTTTAACTTTTTTTTCTTTAATTTTAATTACAATTTTTACAAAAGTTTAGATCATGTGATTTGGTGAGAATATTGTAAGGGGGGAAAAGAAGAAGAAATCAAAGGAAGGTATTTTTGTTTGGGAAAAAGTTGAGTAAAGAAGAAGAAAGTAGTGGAGGTGGAAGTGGAGGAAGAGAAAGAAAACGGTGGTTTTGTTTTGCGTGTGTGTCATCGGTGTGGTCATTCGTAATCATGGTGACTCGTCAACAAGAAGTTTTTACGCGGTACGAAGATGTCCGAATTCCCTATTTTAACATTTGGGTCTATGTTTTTAGAGTGATTATAGAATAAACGATGGTGATCGTTGGTTGTGCCAATGTATTCGAGTATCATACGTGAAAATATACGCCTCAATAATAGAGAGGATTGTTTTTCACCAATTTGAAAAGTAACTCGAACTGTCTACGCAAATGAAGCGAAGTATGACGACATGCTTGGAGAAAGGAAACTTCCTAGATCAATTTTTAAGGATGTAAGCTAAGAAAGCATAGGAATGTTTTAGTAATGGCTTGTTTGGGATCGATGTTGTTGGTTCTACCAAGTCTCGAACACCTGACTTATGCTTGAAAGCAAAGCACCTTTCAGCCAACAAGCCAAATCAAAGTTGGTTAAATGTAATGGCTTGTGCTAGATTGATGGATGTGTTATTGAGTATAACACCTCTCTCCTTTATTTATAGTTGAAGAGGCACATTAGTTACTCCAATGACGATAATTTTCATTTGAATTTGGTCTATAGGTAGGATTTAACAAACAACGTCTCAGCTTAGCAGTATTGCTACGCCCGAGGTGGGGGGCATACCTTTCTCTTTTAAACCGTCTGCCTTGATCGATGACTATATTACACTAGCCATAAGATAGGTTCAAACTTCAGTATCATAGGGGCTTTGTGAACACCAAATCCAGATCACGAGCTAACATCTAAACCTTTTCTTGATGAATGATAATTAGAGAAGTAACAGAATAGTCCTTGTTGAACTCAATGCAGAAAGTTCAAGTACTAGCACCATTAAAAAGCTTTACAATTGTGCTGGTGCTCTGCAGCATGGCACTTCCCCGGCCCCTCTCTGAGAGAATTAGTTCCTAACATCTGTACATCGATAACAATAAGTAAATTAGCTTTCTACAGGAAAGTAAGGATCACACAGTATGTTACAATGATGCTGTACAGATGGTAGATGTGCGGATTGCATGGTCCAACAGGTTAGAGAGCGGCCTGTCCCATCAGCCGTGAATGTGTGATGGTCTGATGGAAAGATGGGATATGTGCTTGTCCAGACTCCAGCATAGGTTCATTTTTCAGAAGATCCTATAGTATCAACTTTTCATGGCTCTCGCGAGAAGAATCCATCTTGATAATGAGAGGCTGCTGGAGATCTGTAAGATGATTGTCAGAGAATTGTACATCAGAGGAGCACAAGTCGTCTGTATCCTCACATTCGGCCAGTGCCTTCTCTAAAGCAGTCTTTGCTACTTTTGTTACACAAACCATCAGAACCACTGCACGTGATACAGCAAGTTAAACTCAACTAATTAAGACAGTAGCACAGCCAAATAGATACAACTAAGACAATTCTGAGAAAGGGAATTCAGTTTCACTAAGAACATGAATGAATAATAACAGTTCTACAGCATACTTTAAACCGTTCAGTGAATGCCCCCCCTTCCTATTTCTGAAAACCATGACAGTTTACCAGTAAACTTGTCAAAAGGTTAACGGTAGCCACGATAGAGTAGATTTCCTTCATAAAATTGGCAAATATATTGTGAATTTTCATCTGTGATCATCTTAAGTAATCATTTCTGCTATGATATCCCTTACAAATATGCATCTAAAGCAGAAGTGCAAGAGTTCATGGGAACATACCTGAGACCACGATACTTGAAATAAGAAATACCTGCATACAGGAGTAGATGTCAACATAAAGTCCACAACCCATTACGAGGGTCCTAGAGTTGTAAGTTAACACCATTAACAAACCAAACCCCAAGAACCAAAAGATCATACCCAATGGGATGGTGACAACTCATGCCATCCATGAGTAACATCTGATAGATCTTTGAGCGTTGTTCCAGCATACACTAAAGCAAGGGTTATAGGCTGCAACAGAAAGGGAGGGGGGTGTCATTGACTGCCCAAAACAAACAAAAAAATATGGAAAGCATAACATTAAATTTGAAATGATCAATCAACATCAAACCCACAGAAATAAATAAATACTCCGTAATGCATAACATATTGAACCATGCAATTAAAAATATAATGCATTCAGTAATGCACCATTACATGCTACAGGAGCACTGTGCCCCTAAAGTTTAAGCTATTGGGTCCTCTAGTCATTTGCCATTCTTACAGAGTACAGCATAGTACGAATATGTTAGGGGAGATTGTGTTTTTCAATTAAAAAAAAATCATAAATGGAATTAACGAGGGAGTCATGACAATATGTCCTCATTGCCTACAAGAAAAGTTCACCCAACTCCTTCGCGGATGAATTCATGGGATCCCCACTAACGGCACCTGCTACCTTAGCCCAAAAAGAAGCAAGAAAAACAAGCTCCCATCAAAGCTTCCTAATTATGTAGAAGACGATTTTCGAACTGATTGGAGCACTATGCTCCCTTCTAATGGAATCATCCAATCTGACAGGATTAAATATTAAACTTGTCCCTTTCAGATACAGCATCCCAAACACTGGATATAGACAAAACTGCCTTTCTGCTGGCTCTGAACCCAACTGATACATAATTCCAGTCCTTAGCATGTTATGATCACCTCAATGACTCACGGTGCATCCCGCTCCAAGCAGGAAACGGGAGGCTGAATATAAAAGGCCTTTCACCTATAACCTATAAAAACAGTTTTTAAAGAAAAAGAAAAAACCCCAAGGTAGTCTAACAGTGCCCACATGCAGGCTTAGGTAAATTCGAAGTGCAGACTGCACATTTTCAATCAATATGTTTCTTGTGTCACCACTTTATTCAGATGTAGAAGACTCTCTTAAGCAACTTCATATCCTTATCATTTTATAGCATAAATACTGCTTACAACAAATAAAAAAATTTAGTTCCATGAAAACATATGCCAAAAAAACAAACTGAATTGTAAAAGAAAATTAACTAACAACTAACGTAAATGAAGCAAGAGTAGAAATTACCATCATTCCTAGCCAGGTTGCAAGGACATATTCCCACAGTGGTACAGGGGTTACAGACAAGAGATAATTCAGCATATTGAATGGAAGTAGAGGAACAAGCCGAAGCAGCAAGACTATCTGTTAGAAAAAAAAAATTCAGAATAGTACACTTGGAACACAGCGGATCAAAAGAAGCAAAAGAAAGTCCAAAGTCATAAAAAAGCTATTGATAAGACATAGTGCCGCATCGCTGCAACGTATCCTTCTTACAGTCTTGCACTTGCAGACACATAGTAGAAACAGGGCATTACTTAGAGGCTAGAGTGTGCAGACACATAGTACAAATGAGCATTACTTAGAAATCTCGCCGCAAGCAGCAACGCACTTCACATGCCACTATGCATCTTGAGATAGATTGTTTTGCTAGCGCTTTTGTAGTGATTCTCGCATAATACAATTGAGTCAAGCACAAAATAAAAAAGGGGAAATATTATTGAGGTACTTTTAGGTACTGCGTGATTGGGGTGAGGCTCAAAGCCGACTAGCCGACTTAATTTTTAACATTGTGGTGATTGGAAGTTGATGTGTCTAAGACACCTTACAAGGTAATGCATCGTAAAACACTAAAATGTCCCAAATTAACAAAATCAATGCCATATTGCCATACATATTCCCGTTTTCAGATGCAAAACAACACATAAACCTTCTAAAATGATTCGGGAATCTTTCGGTAAAAAGAGTCCTTGTTGGAAACACTTGAAAGAGAAAATTATCTCTAAAATTAAATTTATAGCTTGTCTCAATTCGAAATTTGCCAACCCCAAATCATTTTGGGAATAAGGTTTGGTTGTTGTTGTTAGTAGTTGTTGTTGTTGTTGTCGTCGTCTCAATTCAAAATTCCAAAATAAATATAAAGGGATAAATTTGACATCTCATCTGATACTACATATATAAACCGGAGATCATAAGTATCTCTGATTGAGACATGCTCTTATTGGATAGCAAAATTCATGTAAGGAACTTTAGTAGGGATAGGAAAGTCTATTACATATGATCTGTATAGGAAAATGGACATCATGGTATAGAATGATATGCTACGTGTGCTGAAAATTTTCAAGCAAAAACAAGATAGTAAAATACTTTCTGGAGCTTCACATGTTTTAGTTCAAAATTGAAGATTATGGAATATATCTATATTAGTTACTTCGTCCAACACACAAGTTATTTATTGCTTATGTGTGATTGTTCATATAAATACACACTTGTGTTTCATATGTTTGCCATCCTAGCCTTTGCACCTAGCGAATGCGTTGTTGATTTACATAGGATTATATGGCATCCTCTAAATAGACAATTTAGCCGCAGTAGGAGTACGTGGGTAAGATCAAATCGTAGGAATTGGATAATAGGAGCGAAAGATCCTACTGAATGGGGCAGACACTGCTAAGTATCTTATAATGTTGTTGAAAAACACTAACTATTAAACTTTCCAACGGACTGTCCCTTTACAGTTCTCAGTTGTTGCATCCAGAAAGCTAATTAGATAAGTTGCAAAAAAAATTCAACATTGGTTGATTCTACGATTCATAAATAATAAAAGTTGACAGTTAAGAGTCTGAATACCATATTTTCTGGTATTTAAAAACTGAATTTTGATTTCCCAAGAAACAAAAAACAAACAAACAAAAAGAAGATAAAAAAGAAGAAGCAAAGACAAAACAGAAGACAAATCTGGAATTTAAGAAACCAGGAACGAAATCAAACCAGCCTAAGTGAGCAGCAATAAAAAAAATAAAAATATCATACCTTAAATCCAGATCTTTCAATGGCAATTGCGACAGCTTTGAATTTCGGGTAATCCTTAATTTTGGAGATAACATATGACCTTCCAATCTGTACACAAGATTCACCAACATAAAGGGTTACACTGTCAAATGTATTACACAGCTTAAAACGCCCTCCAAAATTTGGAGGTAGTGCGAATCAAATCTTAACAAGACTATCTAAGGATGGAGTACCAACTCCATTGAAAAGCACAGTGGTATGATGCGTTACACAAGAAACCAACTCAAGTCAGCAGAAAAACCTATACATACATACTTTACATAAAGTCACAAACTAATCGTGTGTCCCTACCCCCCACCCTCCTCCCGGCACATAAACAAGGGAACGAAGATATTCATATTATTATAGAGTCTTGTGCACATTTATCTGACCGCTATTATAACTGATAATAACATAAGAAACTTTAAAAGAAAAACAATTTAGTATAAGCAGCTTCAAGGGTGTACGTAGTGAGAAACTGAGAATATCTCCTAATTGTAAAAAAATGAACGATCAATACTCGTCAACTTTGACTCAAACGTCAAACTTTAACCAACTTATTGACAATGGATGCACCAATATGGCAAGAAACTCACAGTTCTGCCTAAAAGAAAAGCTGCTGTCGCCCCCAACGTTGCACCCACAGAGTCAGCAAGAAAGCCCATCAGCAACCCATAAAGATAGCCACCACCAAGCTGCCAGTACATAATAAATGAAAGTAAAGTCTCAGTCCTGAAAGTATTCCCAAAATGATACGGGATCAAAAGTAAATTAATAATGAAAGGAAACAGATAATTGAATATAACTTTACAAAAGTTAGTGCAGTGACGTCATAACCAGTGCAACGCCCCAGCAGACAAAATTGATAAATAACCACCAAAAAAGGAAAAAAAAAAAACACTTAATCCAGGGTTTAGGCTACACAAAGAACATGAAGCTCAGAGTCACAGAAGGTTAGCAGCTACACTTGTGTATACAATTACTGATTATAGTTGTAGTGCTCATTTACTTACTGAATGTTTAACTGTTTTTACTTCCTGCACATCTAAATGCAAGCTGATTTATGCAACTACGCATATGTAACTTTAATGCTTCTATTGATGCCAAGTCTTTTTTTTTACTTTATATTGGCAGGACGTCTACATGGATGATGCCCTGTTCAGGAGATTCAGCCGGCCAATAGGATGGTTCAAGAGGCAGCCTGGTGGTGCATATGGAAGAGAATCCAGAAGAGATCAATGACAAAGCTATTTTTCGTGGGCCAAGCTCTATAAAAAGCTCTTCTTTGAGGATGCTTGGGGGGGGGGGGTAAAAAGTGCTGAATTTCAAACAGCATTAGTTCCTCAGATGTGGACACAATCTTAAATGGCAGTCTGAATGCACTGCACATTTTCACTCTACCTCCTCCTCTGCATGTAAGCGAATTCCTTAGGTGTACCACAATCAATAAAGTAACATGAAACAATGCTTCGTTGCTTTGCCAGAAAACTCCGTTCATGTTCAGAATTCATCATTAAGACTTCCAAGCCCAGACTTTTAGACTGTGAAAGCTTTGATTGATTAAAACACTCCTTAAGTTTATTCTCACTAAGTCCACTAGCTTCGGACCATCTAGCATCTAAATCTATGACACTTAAAGTGATCAGAGCATAAGGAGAACCACCTTCCCTTTTACACCAGTCATAGGTGTCAAATCATAGCTCAGATTCATAAAAGTTCTCCATGTGAACCTCATAAAAAAGCTAACTTGTAAGCTAATGATAGCCTGATAGGTCTCTCTAAAGTCAAGACATCCTTCACATTTTATGAGACTGACTTGCTACCTCATGAATTTCTGTCTGCCGCCGTCCAAGACAGAAACCCTCACCCTCCAAACAGAAAATCATTGTCCAGACCATTACCCAGATTTACCACAGCATCAAATTAAGAACTGCCCCTCTAAAAATCCCCTGGATGCTGGAGCAGTCTGACAAAGGACTACAGTGCACAACTGCACAAGTGTCACGTCAATTGCATTGTAACACACTGGTTCTTGAATCATAACAGACTGCAATTTCTATGAAAGACCACCCTTTCTCCAAGTAAGAAAAGATACATCAACCAAAGAATTAAAGGATCGATAATAAACGGGTTCTCCAGTCATAACACACAGCAACTTCTATGAAAGACCACCCTTTCTCCAAGTAAAATGAGCATCCTCGAGACTTCCAAGGATCGTTAGTCCATACAACATCACCCGTAAGGGTAGCCTAATTTTTTGACATCAGCGAGTCGCAAAAACATTATCAAGAAACAATGGCAACCATCTAATATAGATCCACCCACTGAAGGAAGGGTCTAGGGAGGTCCAAACGAAACTATTATGAACAAGCTCCACCAACCATGGCTCAGTGAAGTGATTGGATAGTCACTTGGCTAGTTAAGATTTCCGCTTTCAGTCTTCATAATGGCATATCAAAGGGTCTTGCTTCCTCTTACCCCTTACATTCCCAGGCCCCAATAACTGCCATGGGAGGCCCATCATATATAGCAAACTAAAACAAAAGCATTTATCGGTTGAGTTCCTCACACTCCTTTTAAACCTTGTATGGACTAAATACACTCCTAAAAATGAATATATTCAAACAGGGAATAAAGGTATTGTGAAATATAAAGATAATAAACAATGTATTCATCAACGGAGGCACAGCACAACTCACTTAATACACTTCAACGCTATGAAGAACAAAGACAAATGTAAAGGTCCCCGAGAGAAAGCATCGATATAGAGCAAGACCATCATGCAAGCACTTACAGTAAGAACCGAAGCTGGAACTGCCAGAATAGTCAGAGGGATGTACGCAACAGCCCTGCAATTAATCCAGAGTTTATCAGTAGAAAGATCGAGCAAAAACCACCAAACACCCATAATGTTAGCCAAACAAAACTCTAAGGAAGGTTACTACAGGCAAAAAGTATGAGTGTAGAGAGGATACAAAGCTTTAAACAGAACTTAAGTGTACAGTTAAGCCCAGGCTTGTTAGCCTTGTTAGGTAGTACCTATAAGTACGGAACCTGCTATGACGATACTTTATTCTAAGCATCTGTAGTTTTCCTAGATAACTAAATTGGTCTAAAAAGCATATCTGATCTATCAAATCTATCTGATCTAATCTAATAATATCTAATGAAAGCTGAGTACAGGCCTTCATTGATGGACACTGCTATAGGCAAATATTGTTGGTGGATCTACATTAAGTAGGACAGGTTATGGATTCAGTGGATTGGCAATATCTATCTCAAGGGCTAGGATTGGGAGACCTACCAACCTCCCCAATGATACTTGTTGGCACAGGAAATGCATATGTCGAATTAGGTCTAAAATGAGTGCAGCTTTTGGAAATGGGTAGTGGTTAAAGCTGCCAACACCCCAATGGTACTATTTATGGTAGGTCTAAAATGAGTATATACATCCATAAATAGTCATCTCTGTTGGGAGAGAAACAAATGTAGATTGGAGGGTCACAATGCCAAAGAACATAGTACACGAGAGCAGACCATTTATGCCAGATAGAATGTGGATAGAAAGTATGAGCCCAAAACCTCTTTGGCATTTGGTCTGCAAGAGGTGCTCTCAAGGACGGATCACACACCCCATATGTATCATCTGCATCTAGCAATCACCCTTTTCATAACTGTTTTGGGAATAATAACGATCAGAACTAGGTAGGAATCGAGGTGTACCAAAACTGATCTACTCTCCCTGCATAGGAGAGTGTCCTTGTTACCCCATGCCCTTATTTTGTTTACAATTTTCTCCACTAAGATGTTACATTCCATGATAGAGGGTGTGTTTGGTAGTACATTAGCATATTGACCTAGTACATTATGAGGTAAAGTTTAGCGTTTTGACTAGGTCAATATATTAATGTACATGTTTGGTAGCCATTCTTTAAAGTAGCATTTAGACTAAAAAGTAGCGTTTTGGGAGCATATATGAAATGCTAGGTAGTAGTAGCATTTCATGTGTTTTTTCTTATACGTTTTTCTTCATTTAATTATTTCAACAGCTAAGTTTGCCAAACAAGTTATTAGAACAGCTAGTATATCAATAAACTCCTGCTAGTAAAATCGCTACTTGGTACTTAAACTGCTAACACCTACCTCAACAGTTAATACTACTAAACTAATACTACTAAACTGACTAGAGTTTTCTCGCAACATGGGAATCCCCGAGCATTTGAATGGGAGGGAACTTACCTTGAATCCACATATTTCAATGACGTCACTTATCCTTTCTTGCTTCATACCTGAGAAGTAAATCTCAGACTTGTTGTTGTTCAGGCTCTGAAAAATGGGAAACTTTTGTTGTCTGTAAATTCTGGAGCCGAAATGTCTCAAATGTTTCGTCTTCTTTTTCTTTTTTTGCCGTGGTCAATGTTAATGCGATGTCCACGACTGATCCCATTTCGCTTCCCCAAGGAAACCTCTATCATGCTGGTGGGAGGTCTAACTTTCCCACTCCTACCACAGATTGTTACTGAGATCAGTTTACACTACTTTGTTTGCCTGAGTCATCGTGAAATGAAGGCCCTATGATTTAGTCTCCGACCTTCCCCAGCCCTTTCAAGGTCAACGTATTTTTGGTAGGTCTATTGTGACTACTATTTGCATATATCATGGAGCAAATCATCGCTGCAATGTCGAGGCTATGATTTGCTCCATGATATATGCAAATAGTAATGACAATGGATCTACCAAAAATGCGTTGCTCTTTGAAAGGGTTGGGGAAGGTCGGAGACTGAATCATAGGGCCTCCATTTCACCATGATCGAGGAAAACAAAGTACTGTAAACTAACCCCGGGTTATGGCGGGAATTGTCACGAAATTTGCCGAGCTCACTAACAATCTGTAATAGAAGTGGGAAAGTTACAACTCCCACGGGCAAGATAGAGGTTATCTTTGGGAAGCGAACGGGGATCAGTCGTGGACATCTATTAACATTGAACACGGCAAATAAAAAAAAATGAAAGATGTGAGACATTTCCTGTCCTATGGTATCCGGAAGTTACAGACAACAAAAAATTTCTTATACTACCCATTTTTCAGAGCCTCTCTGAGATTTACTTCTCCGTTATGAAGCAGGACAGAATAAATGACGTTATTGAAATATCTGGATTTAAGGTAGGTTCTCTCTCATTTAAATACTTGGAGACTCCCATAGCTGCCAGAAAACTCTCTCATGGAATGTAACATCTTAAAAAGGGCAGCCCGGCGCACATTGGCGTCCCCGCTAAGCGAGGGTCCGGGGAAGGGTCCCACCACAAGGGTGTAATGAGGGCAAGCCTTCCCTTGTCAATTTATTTGACAAGAGGCTGCTCCCAGGACTTGAAGAACATCTTAATGGAGAAAATTTTGAACAAAGTAAGGGTATGTGGTAATAGGAAAACTCTCCTATGGAGAGTAGTGCTCCTCACATACATCAATTTTGGTGCACCTCCGTTCTTGGTGGGATCGGGGCTTTATTATCCCCAAAATAGTCATGAAAAGAGTGATTGTTATATACAGATGTTATATATGGGGTGTGTGGGCAATCCTTTAAGAACACCTCGAATTTGCAGACCAAAATGCCTAAGGAGTTAGACCACAATTTATTTTCTATTTTTTTGATTCTCTTCACAACTATTATTTCTAACTTTTGAAAAGTTTTGTTATCTTATACGATTTGTAGTTTCCCCCTTAATTTTTTGGGTATGGTCAAAGGAGTTAGGTCATATTAAGTTCGTGGCATGTCGAATTGAGTCAGTTTCGGTTTGGGTCGCTATCGAGTCGGGTATATTAGGGTAATTTTTTGTGATGATAGGTTCTTTTTTATTTAGATCCTCATCAGGCCTTGTTACTAAAATTTATTTAATCGCATCATCTCGAATTCTGTTCAATATTTTTGGGTTTTTAGGTATAAAGTGAAGTTCTTATGTTAGTAAGTTGAAAGTATGCATATCTTTTAATTGGTATCATTTCTAGTAACTTGACTCTTGATGTGTCATCAAAACGGGACGAGTCATTGTCGAGTAACGGGACATTACGGGTTGAAGTCAAGTTCAGGTTAGGATACTAAACTAGGTCGAGTTTTGATGGTTCTGTTTAAAGGTCGAGCTTCTGTGGGGTTTATTATTCACAACAAGGTTCTATTATGGAGGCCGCTCCTTCTCCGCTCGGTGATATATCAGTCATTGTTGCTGAATACAGCCCTACGTAATGGTCTAGTGGCAGCTAAACGCTTTAATGTCGAATGTGTATTAGTTGATGGTGCTAGAAGCATAGTTTTTGGAGTAATTCCGTTCATTTGTCGTAGTACTCTACAGAGAAAACCCGAACAAGTATAAACAAGTATGTACTAGAGCTGCTTGATTCCAGAACGATTTATTTCTTTCTAGTGGTATAAACAAGCTGAAGTAGGGAAGTGGCAACAGGCAGCAGGCCCACTTGTCCTTATGCATACCACAAAACATGCATTTGCATAAACGCATAGGCTTTGTGAAATGGTTAGAACTTAGAAGATCAAAAGCATTCAAGAAATAAATAAGAGAAACTAAGCAGCTACATTAGAAGAACAAGGTTTCAGCCAACTTACAGCACAAGAGGCCCCCAACGTCCAAGATCTTGTTCCACCCAGAGTAAGAAGCATTTTAGGATCTGAAAGTATAAGTATTTCCATTAATCAATGACACAACTACAGTTAACAATTTAAGAACAAACTAGTAGCTCAACCGAAGTAGTTCATTGAAGCACTAGTCAATCAAGAGTAAGTTGGCCCTATCTTTATAGCCCTACACTGAAGAATTATAAAAGTTTTTCTATACTATCCAACCCCACCAAGGAAAACAGCAAAAACAGCTTTACCCCAGCCCCTTAAAGGCTCCCGCCATAATGTGGGGTAAGGGGGGTCAAGTAAGCAAGCCTTAACCCTATAGAAACATAGACAGACTGCACACGCGACACGGATGACCCAAAATGAAAATTGCTTCGAGAATCGCATTGACTGACTACTACTTCACAATACAAGAAGCAGGGCATTTTTTTGAGCCATTTTACTTTATTCCATCCCGCGCTTGTCGGGGACGCCAATGTGCGCCGGGCTGCCCTTTATCTCAACCCCACCAAGGAAGCAAGGGTAAAATATATTAAACCATATAAAGAAAATCTATGAGCTAATTCAGCTCTTATGCGAATTCAGGGGCTCACCTCTTTCACTTGTTAGATCAGCCATTACTTGAAATGGGAATTATTTAAAACAATCGAAAATATGATCAAAGTCAAATAACTGGGGCAAGATATGAAATTCACTAGCTTGTCAACGTTCAGCTCATGAGCCTTTGTGCAATATGGTATTTCAAAGGGTCAGCATACACAACATTCATACAATCCAGTTCCTTATACGGTAGCTACTAATTAGAGTTCATCGTAAATCCAGCACATTACTCAGTAACAAACTGGACAGGAGACAGTTCTGTGCTGACCGGAGCCACTCATCTGCTGCGCTATAGAGAACGACAGATAATTTATTGAAATTGGCAAGGGAAATGCCCCCACCAGCTTACAGTTCTAACAAGTAACAGCTAACAGTTTTCGATCACAATTCTGGATGAGCACAAGTAGCATTTGCAACCATAAAAATCATACAATGACAAAATTCAACAAAATTTAAACCCTATTCAATCAAACTATTTGAAAATTGAATGATCTCAATTTCAAATTGATAAAACAAAAGAAACCCAATAAAAAGATTCATGACATTTATCATCAAAATCCGAATAAATCAAACAAAACCCACATCAAATATGCATCAATTGAGAAAATTGGGAGAATCTAAAAGCAACCCAGATTGGCAAAATCGAACCTTTTCAATAGGGAGTGTAAAACAAGCTGTGGTAATGGCAGCAACGAGGAGGAGGAGAAGCGTAATTCTGACGCAAGCAACCCATGAAAACTCCATTCCCAAACAAGAAAGAGAAACCAAAGCTGCTTGCCGTTTCTCTCTCTTTCTCTCTCCTCCACCCTTTGCACAAAAATGTCAATCAACTTCGAACTTTGCTGTGCTGCAACAAGCTGATAATAACAAGTTAAAATCCGGAATTAAACAGTTTTGCCCCCCTCTTCGCTCTCTCTCCTAGTCTCCTCCTCTGGTGATCTATGGTTTGGGAGTTTATGTAAATGGGTTCGAAACTTCCAATTTTGTTCTTGAATGTCTCATTGTGTCAACTAATCTGTATTTTACATTACTAACAATGGGCGAATCTAATCTTGAAAATTCTTTTGACCGAGTAGGCGAGTACCTCTTAAAACCGAATCATTTGAAGTATGTTGGGTCTTTTTTAATAGAAATTTTTTTCAGATTGGAACTCTAATCTTTTTTTTCTTTATTTGAAATACCTTTTAAAATATTTTTTTTTTTGTGAGGCATCACCTTTTTAAACATGTTTGATTCTTAAAAAAATGTACACACCTAATTCCCTTTTTTTTTCTTCCTAGAGTGGTCAAATGTTCGACAATTAGATTGTTTGAAAGGTGCGACTTTGCAATTAAATATACTCTCTCTTACATAAATATATCTCCCCGTTTCCTTATATCGTTTTGACTGGTCATATTGGGAGCTACTTGATGTGAAACTAGAGCATTTTAGTAGCGGAAATATTTATATGTTTTTGGAGTATAATTTGGACGAACAAACTTGTAAAAAAATTATATGGATTAATCCAAGACCACAAAAGAACAAGAGTTAAAATTTGGTTTTCAATTAAGACCACTAAGGAGCGAGGGTTATTTACACTCAAAACCACTAAGCTAAGGAATGGAAAAATAAACGGGAAAATTTTATTACAAGGTTCAAGGTCAAATCACAAAGGAACTGAAAAGTAAATTAAAACTCACAAGATAAAATTCATTCAAAGTTGGATATGTCTTACAACCTAAACTCAACCCTTTCATATACGCTCTTAGGGAAATATGAAAAGACTCACTTTAAAACATCATAGATGTGTAATTAAAAAAAATTCAACGAATTCAATACTACTACTTATGAACCCCTTTATTCTTTCTCTAATACGCATTGAAACTAAACCATCATTCACCACAACTTTAGTGCCTTAAGTTATCTTCAATGAACCTTTGCAAATTCATATGTAACTGCATAGAATCTTCATTTTTGGAACCATAACTTCTTCTCTACTTAACTCCTCATAGCCCATAAGTAGTTATTGTAAAGCTTGAACAAGTATCTAACTCACGCTTTTGGAATGACTCTCATACGTTGAGTAAAATAAGAGTTATACTCCCATCGTTTCAGCACTGCAAACTTCGATACTAACTTTTATTGCATTCTTCAATAAGGCTCTAATAATTTTCTCTCATCTAACACTTGGATCGTCAATAAATGACTGTTTAAGGAAACTTACAAAAGTTGGAATTAGATAATATCCAATACATCCATCCATTGCCTTAATGTTTAACATAACCTTATGACCACTAGCATTAGGTAGTGCTTTAACATGTGCTCCCGCATCACTACTTCGAGACTAAATGAAAGACTCGTTTGCCTTAAAATCAAGTAGATTTAATAAAATGTAATGCAAAATAATTATGTATTGATTTTTACAACAACTGAACATTCATTTTGTCCAGTAGTAGCTCTCAACATGGCCAATCAAAACAGCAAAACAAAACGAAGAGATATTTTTAGGTATAAGGGAGCATATATTAAAGGTGCGACCTCCTCAAAGACAATTACACAAATTAGTGAAGAGATAAATAGATTTAATGGCGTATGCCAACCTCTAACTTATAAAAATATAGATGTAGAAGGCAAAGATGAAAGTTATCATTTTATTTTATTTTTTGGTAGATATGAAATGTCATTATTGAATATGCTTCGAAGTGCTCTAAATGAAATCATTGTGATTGTTCTAATCTAGACAGGAAATCGAGATAATTTTCTAAGTAAGTGTATATTGTTTTTGTAGTATTCACATTATGCATCCGAACAATAAGGTCATGTGCGATTGAACAACATTTTTCTGATATGACTTGAATTAAACTGATTTGATTTGAACTGAATTTATTGACAAAAATAAATGCATTTAGACGAATTAATAACTAGAAGTAGACTAGATTCATTTATTGTTATTTGGATAAACCTGATCTCATTAGGTTAGAATTGGATAAATTTGATTTGATTTGAAAACACTTGAACAAATCTGATCTGAATTGATACCTTTAAACAAGAAATTTCTTTAATTACACACGGTTACTTAACTAAAATGATCAACGGATGTAGTTAAAAGCTAAAAGATCAATGGCTCAAAATTAATACATTACGATGGTTATTACTAGCCATAAACACTCACAATCCTTTGGGTTGTCAACTCAAGTCTCACATAAAACGGAAACAAATAAAATTCCATGGGCTTGTCCTAGAAACAGTCAGTATCATACTAATGTCGAAATCGTGGTGTGCAGTGGCACTCCATAACAAGAGGTATCATAGGTTTTATGTTTTCCATTCTTTTTCTACGAGTTCCCTTATGTGTATATCCATGCCCAAGCCCAAGTCGAACCATGGGGTCTAATACCAATGATGTGGGAGTCGCAATCTTAAGCCCAATTGCAAATGCTGCGTAGGGGGAGTAAGACCATGTTTGATTCAACTAAAAAATAGTGAGTTCAGATGAGATCAAATTCATTCAACCAAAATAAAATCAAATCTATTTAAACCAAATATGATCAGATCAAAATTTAAATAATAATCATTAAATCGGGTCTATTTGTTGTTATGCATTCCTCTAATTTTAGTTAATCCTTCAACAAAATCAGATAAATTCAAATCAGATCAAATTCATTCAAATCAAACCAGTTGCATTCAAAAAAGATTAGAAAATTGCAGTCTTATCAAACATGCCTAACTAATTTAATATATAAACATGTTCCATATACAGTCCTTCAAAAAGTTTTGATTCCATTTCCCTTGTCATAACCCAAATACTCACCTAAACTGTTTGATTTCAGGGCTCGCTCTGTATCATCATGGTCCTTTGTTTTGTTTTTGTTTTTTTTTTTTTTTCCATCCTAAAAGTTCGTTAAATAATTTCAGAAATATTTAAATCGATTTTCTTTCATAATATTCATATTGAAAATGAAACTAACAAATGAAATTCGAAAGTCACTTATTCTAAACTTTAGGGGCCGTTCGTAATCACTGCCATTTTCAGGTTTTGGTTCTTTTTTGTGTAAAAAATTTAGTTAAATAAGTTGCTAAAATAAATTTTAATTGTATGTTTATATAATAGTCATACCCGAAAATGAAAACTGACAACTGAAAACTCAAAACCACTTTTTCTGGTTTTCAAAAACGAGACTTTGGTTTTCAAAAAAATAAAAAACTGAAAATAGAAAACGATATCAAACAAACCCTAATTTTCAGAAGTATCTAAAAACTAAAAATCGAAAACGATATATACCAAACAACCCAATCCCCTCCATCGATATTAAATTTGAACATCACATCAGATCACTTTAATTTGAAATTTCAAACTACAAACATTGTTTTTAAGATAATTATCATCCAATAATCCTCCTCAAATAAATATAAGTCGTTCTCATTTATCAAGACGATGGTTTGACTCTCAATTTAAAGAAAAATTACTTGGAAAAAAAAAATTATGGAGCTTATACTTGTTGGATTCATAACGAAAAATCCTTGAGTAGGGTTTACTTTCATAATGTTTACATGTATAGGTCAAGAGATATTGAGTTTCGAATGAGATTATTCTCTTTTTTTTTTTTTTGTTACAAAGACGAAAATCGAAAACCTACCTAATATCTATTACATCCTGCAACGGAGGCAAAATAATAAGGTCTTCATCAAAGAAAGACGAATTGCCCGGAATATCAGCTATTCCCACTTCAACATAATCAAATCCGTCAATAGCCGTCAAGGCGATCCGTGGCAGAATCATTGTCGGTTCTCTCGCCATATGATCCGCCACCTTGTTGTACTTCCTGTTAACAACCTCCACACTCGCATGGAGTTCCATCCCGAGCTCTCTACATTTCAAATAAAGGTTAGTCAATCTATCCATGAACCACGAGCTCACAATCACACATAAGGGTGAAATTATTGTTATTCTGCATTTTCATCCACTGCAATCCTAGTAAGACAGCCAGACATTCTGCCAAGGTAGCATCCGTCGCATACATATGCGCAATGAGCCCTGACCTCCATTTTCCATCACAATCCAAAATACAAACAGCCAATCCTGCAGAATTTTCAGACTTGATAAACGAGGCATCAGTAAAAACCAAGGTAGTCGCCCAAGGAGGGGAGGTCAAGCTATTTTTAAGAGGGGTGAAGGGTAGTTGTTGAATAACAACTAGGGGATGAGAGTATTTTTGAGCTAGGATTTTTGCTTGTGGTACGATCGTGGTTTCCGAAACATTTTTCAATTCAAATATCCATGTATTTCTTCTCTTCCAAAGTAGCCAGCAAGTGATAACAAATTAAAGATTTCCGGCCAACTCGCACTTGTAGCATGTTCTAGATTATGCATTAGCCAGTCACTTATATCACTTTGAAACCAAGCCGGCTCCAACTTTAAAGGCTCCCAGACTTCCTTTGCACGAGGGCAGTCCCTAAGTATATGCAGGATACTCACATTGATGGTCGGGCAAAAAGGACAAGAGGAAGGAATAGGAAGATTTCTGTGTGCCAAAACAGCCCTGGTGGGTAACTTGTTCCCTTTCACAAGCCACATGAAAAATTTGACTCTAGGTGGACAATTCAGATTCCAAATTCTCCCCCAAACTTTATCAAAGAAAAACTGATTTTTTGTTTTCCATAAATTTTCATAGAGGGCAGTTGAATCAAAAAACCTTCCTAAGGCTAATTAAGTTAGTGCACATAAGATTAACCCCACACCTAGGGATAACTGTACCCAAAATAGCATTTACCACATCCACATCAAAAAAAGAAGCGCAATCAATGATGTTAGCATCAAGGTGAAAGTCCCTAACAGTAATATTACAAACAGAAGTCGGCAAAGGCCCAGTAAATCTACCATGTAAGGGGCCAACACCACACCTATTATCACCCCAAAAATCAATCGATTCCCCGGTTCCGATTGCCCACTCCGCACTATCTCTGAAAATATCCCATCCCTTTCCCATATTCTGCCAAATATAAGAACCTTTCTTAAAAGCTAAAGGCTCCTCACGACCTCTAATATATTTGTGATAGAAGACGTCTGAGGCTAGATTCTTTTTAGAATTCAAGGACCAGCAGAATTTAGTCATTAAAACCGTGTTCATCAACTTAGCTGACCAAATACCCAACCCTCCCAAATGCAAAGGGGCAGTAGCTTTATCCCATGAAACAAGATGTAGCTTTCTACGTTCAGGTGTAGAACCCCACAAAAAATTTGCACAAATCTGGTCGATTTGATTCAACGCCCAAACAGGAAGACTCAAAGCTTGCATATGATAAAGCGGGATGGCGGACAAGGTAGACTTGATGAGAACCACTTTCCCCGCTCTCGACAACATATCACATTTCCAAGTGCTAAGCTTATTACGGATTTTTTAGACAAGCGTCAAGATCGCGGCCTTATTAGGCCTCTTAGCCGCGAGTGGAAAGCCAAGATAAACACCAAGATCCTCACTAGCTTTCACACCTAAAGAGCCTTCAAATTTTCGTCTCACATCAGTTTGTACATTCTTTGAAAATAAGATTTTGCTTTTACTTTTATTCATTTTTTGGCCAGAAAAATAGAAGAATTGACACAACATGCTATTCACACTTAACAAGGTGTCATCACTCGTATCACCAAACAAAAGCACATCATCCGCAAAAAATAAATGAGAAATATTAAGGTCGCTCCCCACCAAGCTAAAGGCTCTCCAATCCCCACGATCACAAGCCTCATGAATAATTTGGGAGAACATCTCCATGCAAATAATAAAAATATAAGGTGATAAGGGATCACCCTGCCGAATGCCTCTAGTCGTCAAAAAAGTGTCAGAGGCAGAGCCATTAATAAGCACATTGTAAGAGGTAGACGTAACACAACTCATGATTAGCAAAACAGTGTCATCATCTAACCCAAACTTCAATTCCTAAGACAAAAATCAATGAAAGACCACTCTAATCTATCATAAGCTTTTTCCAAGTCAATTTTCAAAGCAAACAACCCTTTTCTTCCTTTTTTTTCTTTTTCATGGAATGCAAAATTTCATTAGCAATAACAAAATTATTCAAAGTGCCCCTCCCTGGCAAAAAACTTCCTTGGTTAGGAGAAATAAAGTTTTCAAGATGTGGCCTAATACGATTAACCAAAATTTTTGACACAATTTTATAACTATTATTGCACAAACTGATTGGACGAAAATTCTTAAGCATTTCAGGATGGTCCACTTTAGGTATGAGGCTAATGATAGTCCCATTACAAGCTTTTGGAAGCTTTTTGCTAGCAAAAACATTGTTGACAAAGAGGAACAAATCACTCTTTATAGTCATCCAATGTTTTTGATAGAAGAAAGCGTGAAAGCCATCAGGCCCCGGGGCCTTCCAAGGACTGAGTTGAAAAATTGCATTTTGAAGCTCATTCATAGACACAGGAATAGAAAGTCTAAGAGACGGATTATGAGTAACATTAGCATGCATCACAGGTGTATGAGGATCCGCTTTAAACAAATTGCTAAAGTACTCAACAGCCATCCGCTTAAGATCAGATCAGCAATATCAGAAAAAGACTCACCAATAATTTGTTTCCGTTTTCCGAAGACGAACAATTATATTAGTGTTTCTTTTAATAATAACCGTCTTCTGAAAAAAAACTCGTGTTTCTGTCCCCTCCCACCAGCCACTTCTCTTTTGATCGAAGGGCCCAAAAAAGTTCTTCTTGGATAAGCACATCAGAAAGTTCAGCATTCAAAGTTTTGTCAAGATTTAGCAAAAACAGATTAGTTTGATTGAAGATCAAAGCTTTCTGAATACCATCAAGTCTTTTAGTAATCTGTCTTTTTTTGTTTTGAAAATTCAAAGGATGATCTTTTACCCAAGGTTTGATGATATCAGTGATAGACGAGATTTTATTAAGGAGATCCGGAGACAAAGTCCCCCAGAGTCATTAATCATGTTAGCAAAATCAGGAGAACAATACCACCAGGACTCAAGTTTGAAATTTCTCGAAATATTTACTAGGAGGGTAACCTAAGAAGAAAATAAAATTGGATTATGGTCAGAAGTCAATTTAGGGAGATTAATGACGTGACAATTCGGAAACAAGGTGAGCCACGCAGAGTTGGTCCAAGCCTGATCAAGTCTAACCCATATTGGTCCATCCGACCGATTATTATGCCAAGTGAAACGAGAACCATGACATCCTAAATCAATTAGCCCACACTCATCCATGGAACGCAAAAATTGATCTACTCTATACATATTCACTGGTCTACCTCCTAACTTGTCGGAAGCACAGGTAGGCTGATTAAAGTCTCCAATCGCAATCCATGGTAGCATCACAGAATCAGCAATCACACGCAAATCATTCCACAATTCTTGCCGAACTTTAAACTTCGTACTCGCATAAATACACGAAATAAAAAAGGATGTGTTTGAGTCTTTTACCTGGACAAAACCATGCACCGCATGAAGTTCTTGCTCACAGAGTCAAAAGAAATATGGCAAGACCTCCATAGGATGAGAATTCCTCCCGAGTAACCATTGGGTTCAGCATATTCATATGCATCAAAAGGTAAGGTTTTAACAATTGCTTTCGCATTTTCCGGACTCACTCGAGCCTCAGTTATAATAAGGATTCTGGGATAATGTTTCTGAATCAGGTGGTTGACATTGGCTGCAAACCCATCCCGAGCGATACCCCTAGCATTCCAGGCGATTATCTGCATTGAGATTATTCAATATGAGAATTGTATACTTTTATGGAGATAATACACTCTCCGTCTCTGCTCAAACGCCCCATCCCCAAATATCTTTATGTTGAGAAGATGATGTACACACTAATCGGTTGATCAAAATTTCAAAAAAAAAAAAAAATACAGCGAATTACATTAGAGTTTTCTTTAACTTGCCATCCAAGTTTTTTGTTGGAACTCTTGATTGACCGAGTAGAGTGTACACCTTTTTTAATATGTAATCGTCTTTTACATATGACGTTTGAGTTGGGACAGCCGGACAGAGCGAGCAGTGTTTATCTCGTAAACAATGAAGAAATAGAAAAATGGAAGTCGGAGACGAAAATACCTCCTAATCAAATTATAGAAAAAATAAAACAAAAAGAAAAAGGAAAACGGAAAAAAAAAAGGAAAAAAAAAGGAACCAAGAAAACAAGGAAGTAGAGTTAAGAAGGAAACAGCGAATGGTGGCTTCTCGATCTTCACCATGATATCCATTTGCCCTTGAAACCTCGTCCATGTCTGCCCTTTTCAAACCCTAACTTTCTCTCTCCTCCCTAAATTAAAATTCGACGCCTTTCTATCTCTCCCGACGACGCCGTATTCCTCACGATTCCTGCGACTTCTGTGAGTCCTACTAATTCTCTCTTCAATTGTTTTTGTCATTTTTTTGTTTTCCACTTCGAAAGTTCCAATCTTTTTAATACCCTTTTCATTGTTGTTGATTTAATTGTAATGGGTATTCGTTGAATTTTAATTTAGTTAAGAATTTAGTTGTGATTTTGTTGTTTTTTTCAGGGTTATGATATGGTAAATTGTGGTGTATGATGTGTTTGTATTGCTTGGGAATTCAAGAATTTATTTAGAACTGTGTGTGTGTGTGTGGCGAGATAATGGCGGCTGATCAGCGTAAAAGGCGGCCGACGTCGTCGCCATTTGGGTGTGGAATTCAGGAGCAGAAAAGAGCTAAAAAGAGGGAATGTAGATCATCATTGCAACATGAGTTTAATTATAACAGTCACGTGTCTTTGAAGTGGGATGATAATGAGAAATCGGTCGTTGCTAAGGAGGAACAAATTGGGATATCGTCGAGACATTTGGCTCCGTTTGGTCCTGTTAGTAGTGCTAAATTGGCTGATGTTATTGATATTCCTAAGGAGGTGTTTGAGCTGGATGATTTGGCTGGGGTTCTAACCTATGAGGTTGGTGATAATGATTCGGAATACAGTGATTCTATTTAAGTGTACTACTGTTTTGCTTGTGGTTTTATGAGTTATATCGTTGTTTGCAGGATTGGCAGTCGCTTCTAACGGAAAAAGACAGAAGCTTTCTTGCGCAATTTCTCCCTCAAGGATTTGAGTCCGATGAAGTTGTGCAAGCTTTGCTTGGCGGTGAGAACCTACATTTTGGGAACCATTTTCTCAAATGGTGAGCCTATGTTTCCTTTTGATGTTTTATGTGTTCCTGTGACCTCTTACATCTGATTTATTGCTAGTGACCTTGAAAAAGGGGTTTTGGGCATAACTTTGTTCTAAATTAGTCAAGATTAATTGTTAAGGCGGAATTTCATATGTTTTGTTTTCACTAGTTAAATGTTACTGCTGCGATTTTGTTTCTCAAACAAAAGGCCTGCGCTTCCTTTTTATGGACTCTTGGGACTTGCTACATCATATTTGTCACTAATGGGCTTGAAGGGAGGAGCTTTTGATCACCAGTTTCTTGATGCCCCAAAATTAGTGATGTATATAAGATGAGGGACACATCATATCTTTACTTTCACGAGTGAACCTCAGATGTGTTAGTTTTTTATCAACTACTTCTGTGAACTCTTAATTAGCTTCAAGAAAAGTGTTCGAATGACCTCAAACTTTGCTGCTTGTATTCATGTTTTGGCTGCTTTGCAAGGATGGCTACATCTAGACTACCTCAAACTTTGCCACAGTTGGAACTCTTTTGATTTGTGGTGTTTGTTTTGTGTGGATGTAGAGAAACTTATGTGTCTCAATTTTCACAGGGGCTCCTCATTGTGTTCTGGCAATCTTCATCCTGATGCGGTGGTTCAACATGAAAAGTCCTTTAAGGAAAACAAGAAAGCATACTACTCTGAGCTGCAACAGTACCATGATAAGTATGTTTGTGAGAGTTTTTGCATCATCGTGTAATTTACACTTTTGCTTTCATGTTACAGATTGCAAGTTTGTTCATTGTTTACATTTCTATGGCAGTATGATAAGGGATCTACATGATTTGAAGGTAAGGTGTGGAAGCTCCAACGACCCTCAATCAGAGATTCAAAAGATTATGTCAAGGTTTGTTTCTGGCTTTCTGTTCATCTGATGCTAGTTATGTGGCATTAGGCTGCTTTTCGTCCCTTGTCCCGTAAGGGATGAAGGAGCTCAAATGCGGTAAATAATGTGTTATGAAGGGAAATAGGAGGCTAGAGTGTTAACTCGCTGCCTGTTTGGGACCTAGCATTACATCTGTATAATCTAGGTTCTGAATACTGGATCCAGGGATGATGTTGGGTGACGATGTCAATCCTTACCTTTCCAAAATTTGCCTTAAGGGATGCCTGATAATTTCATGTAGTTTGGGTGGTAGTCACGTAGAGGCTCATTTAATGGAAGACCTGCTAAATTAGCTTGGTATCCAAGTTTGTCATTTTTAATGTTGTTACTTGTTAGATGGATAGTGGTTCTGGCAATAACTTATAGTTTCTTACAAATCTGAACTTATTACATTGGGCTGAAGAAGGTTCGTTGTGCTTGTATCGGGTATCTTCTGAGTTCTTTGGCTTGAGTGAAACTTTACTGTTTTCTCCGGACTGACTTATGTTACTGATTTTCCGTGATTTATTTGGCCTCTTTATTGTCAAAAGCAGTGACAGCTTTAGGAAAGCCCCTGTCACAATTTTTCTAAACAATTGGGACTATTTGTAATACCCCTTTTACTAGGATATGTCAACCCTGTTCTGTGTTCTGTCGATTGGTTTATCACCCAAAACAAAAGTAGATGGTTAGTGGATCTTGGAAAAACTTGTGGTCTTAATACACCTTCATTCCCGTTTCTCCTTGATCCACCTTTATTTCTGGATTTTGTATGCCTTCTTGTGTGTGAAGAACAAGTGAATAGAGAACAAGGTGCACTTGTAAGTTTGTAGTCACTCTTTGGGCTTGAATGTAATGTGTGAGCTTTTGGGATCATCGTGTCTAAATAACGTTATCTTGGTATGGAGTTGGATGTGGCCAATCCCTTCTAGAACTGAGCTCTCTTTTCTATCAACTGGTTTGTGTTGCTTGGAATGGAGTAATTGGTATTGGGGTTATATAGGTCAGAACAAAGTAGAGGGGAAGTGGTGACTGGTGGCTTGGTGAGTGTGGAGGGAAGGGTGAAGGGTGAACTTTTAATCTGATTTGGGGTCACTTCATTGCCCTAGGTAGCTAACTAACTATTACCCTCTGTATGTGGTACTTATAACCCTCTCTCCCTCACTCTCCATCCACCACAATACTTCCTTTTCCCATTTATTTTGTCCATTACCTTAGTAACAATTACCTCCATTCCTAGCGATCCCCTTAAGTGTAAAAGACAGGATGAGATGGAATTGCTGAAATTTGCATCAGTTATGCTTAAGCCTTTAGAGATGATTTCTGCCTTTTAGTTATGCCATTTAGTTTTATATTGAAAGTTTGGTTGCTCAGAAATGGTTTTTCCCCCATAAAGTTGCCCCTTTATATATTTAATTGTTCTTGGGTAAGACCGTAGGGGTTATTTGGAAACCTCTGTTATTCACATATTCTAGGGGAAATTTTTAGTTGTTCTGACCCTCCTTGTCCGGCTTAGAGCGGTAGCCTCTTTTGATGCACAATGGTAATGAACGAGACTATTTATTTTGGGTGAAAAGTTAAATGTGGTATATATGACATTTTGGGAAACTAGATGGCTTCTACTTCGTAACTTTTTTCTAATTTGTGATATTCTATCAGCTTTCTTGAACAAGATACAAGAGTTTGATATGTTCATTTAGGTATTATATGGATTTTGTTGTACCATATATGATTGTTGAGGGTAGTTAATAGTTTCTTATTCGTTTCTGATGCGAGACAGGAAGAGATTCCGTCTCATTCTTTTAAGTAAAGGCTCTTTGAAAAACTTATTAAAACTGCCTATTGTTCCTGGAATTGCTGTCAATATGCACCAAGATGTGCTCTTAGATGTACTCTGTATAAGAATGTCTTGTGCTTCAGTTTTCTGCTGTTAAAAGTCTCCCAAGCTGCTTATTAACTGTTATTTAGGTTGACCATTGTGTCTTTGATAATAGTGGGAACTTTGAGCAGTTAATGAAGAGGAGTTTAATTATCTCTAGTAGTACTGTCTTTTGATACTCTTGTAGCTTGGTTCCCTGAAGTTATTTAATTCTGGGCAGATCAAAACGACATGCAGAGAAGAATGTTATACCTGATCCAAATGGACTCGAAGATCAGAAGCTCGAGGCGAATGCTACGTATGAGTCTCCATCTTCCATTGCAGATGATAAAATGTATTATAGTGACAACCAAAAACTTTCTGTCATCAGGGATGCTAAGATCCAAAAAAGGTAATAACTTATTTAACATCGGTTTATATTAATGTGTTGTACTCTGTTCATTGTGGATGATAAGAAAGAAAGGGGGACACTTTCTGTCATCAGGAATCATTCCAAGAAAGAACCCTTCCTCCTCCCTTAAGAAGCTTACTGGCATGCTGCTGCGTCTACCTTTGTCCTATAGTTTTAAGATACGGGTGCATTAGCCTATTTTAAGTAAAAAAGTTTTACTGTTCATGGTACCATACATTATTGTATGATTCTTTAAAAAACACGCATGATGGTATAGTGTTTTAGCCCTTTTAGGGCATGTTATTCATCCTATGCTGAACGTGTTCTCAGAAAAGTCTAGAAAAATGGAGTTCCTTAATAGTTTAAACTTGAACTTTGAAGGTTTGAATTTAGACAAAGCACTGCAAGATTAAAGAAAAGGAAGTTTAAGAAATGATGTGAGTTTGGAACACCGTGTGAGAGTTCAAAATGTTTTTGACAAAATAAAGAGAGCATAAATATAAACCCACTGCCTCGAGTTTCGGATGTTAAGATGTAGTGAGGATTCAGGTTCGGGTGAAGTTTTTAACCTGTCTCTCTAATTAAGGCGACGAGTGAAAATCCCGTACGATGAACCCACCCACCTGTCATACTAGACAAGAATGTTATGAACTGGTAAAGAATTACATATAACATTCTATTGTAATTTTCTTTTGAATGGCGTTAGTTCTCTGAATTCTATCTTGAAACTTACGTAGTAGCTAGAGAAGTGGTAATTTGCATGGACATGGGAAGAAGAATATTTTAGGAAACTGTAATTCACATGAATTCGCTCTTCCTAGTAAGTTGTGAATTGTGTGGTTACCCGTGTAGGAAATGCCTTCCCACAGAATTTCTACTTACCTAGGGGGCCCTAGGTTAGCAACTTCCTTCATTACATAGGAGTCAAAAGTTACTCGGAAGTGCCATTTCTCATGCTTGTGGCTACCTAACAACCCCATAGTCTTATCTTTTCTGGGAATAGCAACTTTACATGGTTGTTGGTGGTATCCAAACGTCAACCTTTTTCCGATGCAATTGCAGTTTGACATTTGTCTTTATTACGGGTGTTAGTTATGGCTATCTTTGGGCCTTTTGTTGGAATGGAACTTCATTTTTCAAGGAGTTTCTAATCATATTGGGTATTGATTACCTCTGGTGATGTGTTCTTTGTTTCTCATCCTACTGATCCCTTCATTTAGGCATTTTTCGTTCATGATCTTGCACCATAATCTGGGGAACATGTACCTTGCTCTGAATCTGCAAAGGATTCCCTATCCTTTCATGTTTTGCCGCCACATATATGATAACCGACACATGTATGATAGCCAACACGTCTTTAATGGATTCCCAAAATGGCAGACCTTTCATGACTTTTTGAATCACTATGTATGAGCCAACACATGTATGATAACCAATACATGTCTATCTTTCTTCTTCTCTCAGATTATATTGGTTGCAATGTCCTATTGAGTAGCGTGGCATTCTTTTGCTCAATGAGAGTATGACTAGATTGCTTCAATTTCAGGATTCGCAATCCGGAGCTTACGAAGGACAAACATGAGAAATTTTCGTCTCCCCCGAATGGCCTTAAGGGCTTACCAAGACCTAAGAAAGCAGAAAAGCCACAGAAGTCTAACATCTCTAATGACGGGACCAAATATATGTCATATGTGAAGGTGAGATTCTTTTATCAGATGGGTTAAGCTTGCCCTAGTAATTAGTAATATCAATATGAACAGTGTGTAATGTGTATTTACTCTCCAATGTGGGAAATCCTTTCACATATGTAAATGTTTTCTTTCAGATTAGCAAGAAGCAGCATGATGAACTTGTTATGAGTAGTATGGGACAGCCTGGTGCTAGTATTCCACCAAAGAATCTTAATCGTCTACTGGGCAACATTGAGAGTTTCAATGTAAAGCCGTATGAAATGTTTGAGGAAGAAGAGGAGAAGAGAATTCAGGAGCACTGGTATGTGCTCTTCATTTGGTGACTTTATAAGTTTTGACAGTCTTTTATTATAACGTGTTACTTCTCCAGGACAAATATGATAAATAAAGATCTTCCAAAGGCATTACAAAAATGGAGAAAAGGGCAACTCGAGAGGCTACAAGTTATGAGCTATTTGTGCGAAGAAATTGAAGATAAACTAGGACTTTCGTCAGAGGTTTGTGTGATTATTAGAATTTCTATCTTCAATTCGCAGTGTGCGTCTTGTATTATAGCTACTGACTTAATTTCTGTGTTTGCAGGCTCAAAATGGAAGATTGTTGAAGCCTTGTAATCAGGGAATGACAGATGCTCAGGATGTGGTTAGGGATGATTCTCAAGGGACGTCGAAGGATCATCACGACAAGAATTCGGTTTCTCAGGGTTCTCTCTCTGATGGTGATAATCCTACCGCAAGCTCTTCACAGACTTCCAAGCAGAGTGTTCCTTTAAATATCAATGAGGACTTTGATCTTTCTTCCTTGCAGAATCCCTCTTCCAATGTCAACAAGGAGTTTGATCCATTTTCCACAGAAAACCAACCTCTCCAAAATCCTCTGTTTAATGTCAACGAGAAGTTTGTTCCATCCTCCATGGGAAACCAATCTTGGTGTAACTCTCCTCTAAATGTGAAAGAGGAATTCGGTTCTTCCTCCACGGAGATCAAATCATTGACGAGGAATCCTCTCTCAAACGACAACCAAGAGTTTACCTCTATGGATTTAAATGCGGTAAATAATCGGCTGTCTTCCGAGACAAGCGACACTTCTTCTCCACCTGAACATGTTGTCCAGACATCAGAAGTATCTCTTGGTGTATCACATACTGAAGTCCACGTAGTCTCCACATCCGAAGCATCTCTTGGTGTATCACACACTGAAACTCATGCTACTGCTGCGGCTGATGAGGTTTTGGAGATGCCCGGCCCATCTATCAAGAACGTATGGTCTTCAATTGGCTTGCCAGTCTCCTACGGTCTTTCTCATCTAACTCCACGGTATGCATCTTCTAGTGAGTTGGCTGTCAGGCATCCACAACTAGTTCCGGAGCAGCCAGCCCATTTGATTGATCTTGAATCTGATCTACCAGGGGATACCACCAAAGATCTATTAAATAGGCATACTGACCATCTGCCATTCATCAACCCTTATGGAACTAGAGACGGAAATGACCTGCTGCTGCAATCTCTAATTAAGCGGGACAGTTTTCACCAGGAACCGAAAAGGAGTGGGTTAACATTTCATCCATCCCTGGAACCACCCAATCAGTTTGCAAGCCACATCCAGGAGCAGTTGCAGCCATCATTTGCAATCGATCAGAGGCAGAGAGTACAGGGTGAGTTATTTATGAATCAGAACATTCACGACAGTATCTACTCTGACAACAATAGGTATTCGATCCAAGGTCAGCAGTTTTCAGCACTAAATGCGAGGGACTGGGGTGGTCCTCGTATGTCAACCCCAATTCAGTCTCACTTGAGCTCGGTGGGACAGTTGAACAATACTAGTTTGTTTTCTAATGACATTAGAGCTCATGGTGGTTGGTCGGCTCCAGAGGGCACTGTTGTCCCAACCTCAAGTCTTGGTAGTGGTGATCAGAGTCTTTTCAGTGTCCTCTCACAGTGCAATTCTCTACGGCCTGGACCTCGACCCCGGTACGGTCCTGTGGGTTCGGCTGAGCAGATGATGATCCCTTCAACAAGCTATGGACAAGATATGTCCACAGGAATACCCATGTCAAGCAATCCTTTATCACAGACAACTTCTCCATTTGACTACTTGAGCGGGGGTGAGGCTGCTACCACCTTGAAGAATCCTATGATGGGCTGGATGGGCTTGGGGCATCAACCTCCAGGGTTACACGATCCATCTGGGAAACCATTCATGAAGCCCTGGAATCCCTAAGTAGCTGCAACAACACCACTCCTGTTGTTAGATGAGAAGTACATGGAAAGAATGCGCAAGTAATGTTTGCCTCGTCATGAAGTTGAATTCAGCCAGTGCTAGTTTTCTGCTGAGGTATAGGACCTAGGGACGCTGTAAATACCCTTACAAGAACCGAGACACACACCATGGTATCATGTACATAGCTAGTTCTAGTAGTAGGCAAACAGAGATCTTGGAATGCCAACTATTCGAGGAAATCTCTTCGCCAGTTCCCTTATGGGAGGTGATTTCTATATGATTAATCGGATTATCTTTTTGATGAACCTGTTCGTTTTGTTGGTTAGGTGGTTCTTATTTACCATAAGGGTTACACCCATGGAAGTCAGATTTTGCATGAAGTGAGTTATCTTTCACTGCATCTGATACCCGGTATGTTGGTACCTCTCCGAGATATGTTCTTTCATTACAATAAATTCATTTTCTTGGTGATAAAATTTCTTGCATAATTTTTTATACTTTATGATTTCATAATTTGCATAATTGTCGCAAAGCTCTCATACGTAACACTAACAGATGTGATCTTGTGAACGTATATAACTTGTAACTTGACAAATTATCATTTGTGTTCTTTCGATTGGTTGAATAGTGATTAGTGAGTACCTTGGTAATTTCTTCAAGTAGTGTTGTACGGACCTGTCATTCAGTCCTTGTATGCATGATGTAACCCTAAATTTTACTGCTCAAATATCATACAGTTGACAGGCCGTAATCATACACAGTTTCACTGCTCCTTTAGTGTACATTATCCGAAACTTGATTATTATACTGAAGGGCTCATGCTGGTGCATGGAGCTCAATACGAGATGAGTGGGAAACTATGAAGAAACCCGGAGGTAGGTAGGGGCGTAATAGACAGCGTGATAACTGACTGGTGCAGTCTGTAGGTTACAATGTCGGGGTTGCATGATGGTCCTAGGCTTGAACAAGAGTGCCATGGATGATTGGGTGGAACGGTTTTAAGGTTCTTTTTTTCTGTTTACTTACCTCAGTTTCATCCTGATTGTTGACTAAGCAAATCGGCTCGTTTGTACCCCTAGTTGTAGCCTTTTAGGCTGTTGTATGTACCTGGATTTTTTTATTTTTTTTTGCAAAAAGCAAAATACATCTGCATTATTGATCTTTTGAATACGCAGTACATTGGACCGACGTTAGAAAATTCGGAAGTATGATGTGTGTTTCTATCCTACCTACAGTCCTACTGTCTTAAACCTTATTTTCCACAAATAGCATTCAATAACACATGACCGAGCATCAAATCCACAAAATATTGGTGTCCAATTTGCCCATCCCTCCATTTACGTTTTGCTGGAAATCTCCCGTAATGCACCCCATCATTGCACCTGTTATCATAATGCCATGCCCATGTCATGTCAAAGCTATCTATGATACCAGTAACTATTCCAGCAGCTCTCATTTTCTCTAAGAGGACTCCATTGAAGGCCTCAATCTTGTTGGGATTGAACGCTAGTGTTCGGGCATATCCCCCAGCTGTGATGGTTGATCTGAAGATAAAGTTTGGTACATTGAGTCCTCTTTGTTTCACTCCATCTATTACCCCCTTCCAGAATTTCGCGGCATACTCAGCCCCGCCTACAAACCGTCTTATGTTAGGCCAGTAGACACCATCATGTAGTCCAGAGTTGAATAACACTGTATCAGGTACAACAGTGCCACTGAAATAGTCCTCGAGAAGTTTTCTGTACCCTTTATTTGATAATGAGTTAAGCCCTAAGTAGTTGCTCTTGTCATCCCAGTGACCATTGAAAATGTTGGTTATTCGGATCCACTGTGACCCGTCTCTTGGATTCGTAATGTTAAGGTCAAATCGCCTGGTAATTGGCGGTATAGGCACGTCTAGGATGAAGAACATAACATTGCGAATTGTATCAATATGATTAGAGTCCCCCCATAGGAAAATCCATCTCTGGTTCAAGCATTTCCAAGCATCATTACCTGAGAACAGCTTGAATGAACAATGTGCTGAGTATACCCATCCGTTGCTCTCCAATGACCCTAGCGAACCCTTACACCAAGGGCTTCTGCATTGATAGTTAGGATCCAAGCACCTATACCTTCCATCATCACTAATCTTACATGGGTTGTTTCGAGCATGCCTTGTCCACCTACCGGCCCAAAGGCCCCTCTCGAAGTCAGATTTTCGACATGTTTTTAACTCTGGTAGCTTATTGTCGGTCTTGGTGAACCTAACGGGTATGGTTTTGAGCTGCTTATCGACAGCAAACCTCGTTGGAGACAAAGATAGTCCCTTGAAATGTCGAAACAGCAGGATGATTCTCATAGTATAATTGCCAGCAAATTGTGGTTCGACTTGAAGGGTAAGGGAGTATGTACCGTTGCCATAACCCTTCAGCGGCGGCCTTGATTTCCATGATTCACCTGATATGTCTATCTCAAAGTAGTCACCCCCTAAACAATGAGGATTCCCTTGTTCATCCAACGCTTGGAAAACAATCTCATGAACATATCCTGTTTGCAAAGTTACTGCCTTTTGCTCATCTATATTTAGAAACTTTATCTCATCTGTTTGTGAATCTTTGCATGGCTCACCCCCGGGCGTTAACCATCTTGCTAGCAGGTTTGAGGTGTAATTTGGCTCAAGCTCGACCGAGACCCAATCTGATTCCAATTTCTCTGCAACTTGTTCCTTGATCGTCACGTTGTTTGGACTAACTTGAGGTGGTAATGATCGAAAATTTGGTGCAATTTCGGTATTTGGACTTGCATGGTATGGACTCACATGAGGACGTAATGACACAATGTCTACGGTTGTGGCGTGAATGTTATAATCAAGCTTTAGGGAAAAAAGGTTTCTAGGGGAGGTCCAATTTTGCATGAAAGTTCCATCAGCAAAATCATCAAGTGTAAAGATTATGAGCGTTGTTGCAAATATAAGTGCTACAAAGATCGTAATGGATCGAGTTAAATGTAGAGTTGGTGTTCGAGTTACCGAGGATGGGGACTTTTGATCTTCTGCCATTTCACTCACTGTCAAATATGAGAGTAAGTAGGAAGAAGATCAGAAGAAGAATGGAGAGCAAAGGGTTGTTATAACACTAATGATCAACCTTATCAAGCTTGTGACATGGGCTTCTTTTAAGGGCAGGAATTGATTAAATAGCAGTAACGGTGATACAAAGTAGTTGGGCAACGAAAATAAAGAAATGTGCTCACTTTTATTCAAGTGAAGTGCTCAAAGGCGTTTTATCGGTCTTAAGGGAATAATAAGGGTAAATTTGATACTAACGGGTAGGTGATAATAGATGTTAGCTATGCGAATGAAAGGGTTGTGTGAAGGAGAATGAGAAAGGAGAAGCTAAGATAAATAGTAGCAAAAATCTGGATGAGAAGTTGGCTGGAGTGTGTGACAGAGAAAAAGCAGAGGGGGATAAGGAGATTTCAATATGTCATGCTTGATAAATTTGGTTGATGAGTAAAATTATAGGTCAGAGTTTATGGAGGATTTAAGATTATACAAGTAAAGTGTACTGTGATGAATTTGTGTTGTCTAAAAAAAGAAAAAAACTTATTGGTGGTAAAGATATTACAAGAAAAGATACTACAATTAATACAAGATGAACATCTGTATGTCATTTGTAGTTGTAGGTAATAACACAAAGTAAGGGCAGGTGAAATTTGTTGTTAATGGCAGAATAGTAAAACGCAACACAGGTGGCATTAGGTAAATTCCACTCACAAAAAAAGTGACCTCCAATTAAGATGAGTTGGTCATATGAATAAAGTATGCAATTCAATACAATATTTTAAGAAAAAGTTTAATGAGACATTTTTTTTTTTACTACGTCTAAAATAATGAGGTTCTTTTTCGATATAATAATAAGCCTTTCTGATTGCGGTTTTGTTAACATTATTGGAGAGCAAATTGAAGGGGGGGGGGCATATCCGGATTGTATTACCAGAAATGTTTGCACATGCATAGATTAGCACTAAACATTACCAGCTGGTTATCAAATCCATGCAAAGCACGACAGAGTTTCATTTAACTAAATTTTGAATGACATCGGGGTGAGGTTATGAGGGTTCAAACCTGTTAAGCCTAAAAATATGAGTTGCGAATCTTGCGACGTAAATTATCCAAGTAAAATGGCAAAAATGAGCCTCTCCCTCGTTCTTGTGCTTTATACAAAATGCAAAGACACATTATTTGAACTGTGGAGTAATACAGTAAACTGTATAAGTGATATATGAACATATAAACTCTGCTGCAGCTAATCCCAAACGCAGCTAATGAATGAATGTACTAATAACATAGTGCAAAACAATGGGAATTATACAACAATTACATATCCTATAAGCTCAAGGGAACCCTGAACCGCGATTTACAGTGTTGTCTACCAAATTTATCTAACATGTACGCAAAACCCTGTCAACTTGTACATATAGCGTTCAGCAGAACTTGCCCAAGCATCAAATCTACAAAATACTGGTGCCCAATCTGACCATCTCTCCACTTCATTTTCGCCGGGAATCTACCATAATGCACCCCATCATTGCACCTATTGTCAAAATGCCATGCCCAAGTCATGTCAAAATCGTCTATAACCCCGGTCACTAAGCCAGCTGCCTTCAATTTTTCCAAAAGGATGCCGTTAAACACCTCCATCTTACTGGGGTTGAATGACAGTGTCCTAGCATATCCACCTGTTGTTATTGTTGATCTGAAAATAAAATTTGGTATGTCTAATCCTCTATTCCTCACTCCCTGAATGATCTCTTTCCAGAATGAAGCTGCGAACTCTGCACCTACAATGAATCTCCTCACAGTATGCCAGTAAATACCGTCATGTAAACCTGAATTGAGTATTACAGTGTCTGGTACAGCAGACCCATTGAAGAAGCTCTTGACCAGATTGCGGTACCCCTCATTTGATAACGAGTTTAGGCCTTGGTAGTTCATGGTCAAATTCCAATGACCATTGAATATGTTTGTGATTCTGACTGACTGTGACTCGTCTTTAGGATTTGTAAAATTCCTGTCAAAACGCCGTGAGACTACTTGCAGCTCCTGAAAGGGTACACCAAGAAAGAAATACAAGATGTTTCGGATAGTGTCCACATGATTTGAGTCACCCCAGAAGAACAGCCAACGGTTGTTCAAGCAATTCCAAGCATCATCAACCGAAAGCAACCTAAATGAACAATGTGCAGAGTAAACCCACCCATTACTCTCTAACAACCCCAATGAGCCATTACACCAAGGAGCTGTGCAAGGGTAGTCGGAATCCAAACACCTATACCGCCCATCATTGCTGATTTCACAGGCATCGTTTCTAGCATGCCTCGTCCACCTACCAGCCCAGACATCCCTGTCAAAATCAGATTTCCTACACTCCTGCAGTTCAGGTAACTTGGCTTCAGACTTAGAAAACAAAACAGGAACCCTCCTGAGCTCTTTGTCCAAGCCAAATCGAGCAGTAGAGAATTTCAGCCCTTCAAAATGCCGGAACAGTAGGATTATGGTAAGGTTATAAGCCCCAGCAAAATCATGATGGACTTGCATTGAGAATTTGTAAGTCCCATCACCCAAATCCTTAATTGGTGGCCGCGATTTCCATAATTCACCCGACAAATCGACCTCAAAATAATCACCTCCAACACAATGTGGATTTCCTGACTCATCCAATGCCTGAAAAACCACCTCATGAACAATTCCAGTAGACAACACAATTGAACTCCCTTCATCAAAATTCACAAACTTAAGCTCAACTGTTTTCGATTCCCTACACTTCTCACCACCACCTCCATTTCCAAACCACCTAGACAAGAGATTTGAGCTATAATTCTGCTCAAGCTCAGCCGAAACCCAACCCAACCCGAATTCATCCCGAAAACTATCAAAATCACTCGAAAATCGTCCCTGAGACACACTATTCCCTGACAATCTTTGCTCTAAACCAGATGAATTCTCTTTCTTAACACTCACTCCACTCACATTCTGCAATTGTTCTACCAAAACCTTATCTGGGTTTTCATTTTTAGGCAACAAAACATTGCTACCATTGATTAAATTCACATGGGTTGAATCTAATCTAGCAAATAATGCAGATTTTTGATAATCTTGAGCTTGTGAAACACGAAAACTAGCAGAATCATAAACTCTTGGGTACCTCCAAAAATCCAGGAAATTTTCAAGTGTAGACTCATCAACTCTCCAAATCACCAACACTGCTACAACTGTCAGAGTTACTAAAACCCCAACTCGCCGAGTTAACCCAAGAATCGGCCACTGAGTTGCCGAGTTACCCAGCTTTTCCGGCATCAATCCAATCCCTGTGAAAAATGTAATAAAAAGCAGTCAAATGACAGAGGAACAAAACCAACTGCTGAGCTGCAAAGTAGTGTGAAAATCAAAGTGTTGCTGCTGTAAAATTTGCGACCAACACAAAAACCCAGTAATTATTTTACTGCTACTATTAAATATTGTTAGTGAAAAAGAGTATGTTTTGTAGCATAGAACATGGGATTTTTCTCGAGAACATAAACAAGTAAACAATGATGAAAAATTTAGAAGAATGCTAAAAAAATGTATAAAAGGAAAGGAGTAAAACTTACTGCTGGTAAATTATAAAACAATGGAGAATTGCAGGAATGTGGCACTAATCATTCATTCATGCATGCATTTGTCTAGTAATTTTTATTGTTGAGAAAAGGAGAATTTTGGAACAAAGTACAAAGAATGTTTATGAAAAAGTTGGGAATGGAGAGGGGAGAAATTGGTGACAGTGTGATACTTGAGAGAAGTGTGATGAAGAAGTTAAAGATCAGCAACAAATGGTATAGGGTGGGGATGAAATACTAGTGTTGTTTGTGTACTCTCGCATTTTTGGCTAGGTGTTGCTTTCACTATCAATATTGTAGATGACATTAAATTACAATAATTGTTCGTATTTTTCAGTTATCGTAGTAAAGCAAATAGAAGTTATCAATAACGATTTTTACTTATTTGGTTAAGAGTTGGTGAAATCATATTTAATTTTGGATTTAACTTTTAATAATAAAAGCGATTCTATTTTGGATAATGTCTGCATGTGTTTTACGGAGTAGTGTTTACAACCTATCACGTATGCTAGGGAATTTACCCATTGTACATGAGGAATGGTGAATGTAGATTCATCATGATATGAAAAATACAGGTTGCCAATTATATAACTCTACGCTTATGTTCATCGACTCTGCCGGTGAGTATTTTTGTGCTCATTGAGATAGAACCATCTTGATCAAGAGACTAAGCGGATAGTTTAGGTTCAATCAATAATTTTATACCTGAACACCTTTCCTCACAGTGCGGAATCATGATTTAAGATGCAACTTCATTTATTAAATATGTTTTTCATCTCACTATCGTGAGTGTAGAGCACAATGCTACTACTCATGGCCGTGAACTATGGTATAATTTATCAATATGGACCGGATTTACCAACCATCTTGAATAGCGCGTCTCCTAATCCCAACCGTATTATCGCCATCTTGAACACTAATGAAAGTTTACATGGAGTCAAAAAAAGTATATGTTGTATAGTTATCGCTAAACTTCCACAGGTACTTTTTAAGATCTCTTGATTTAAATTCTTCCAATATATTCAAATCGAACATTAACAATTTAAGAAAGAGGAGACGATTTCTATATAGTGACACCAACATGATAGCATGATTGCATGATTGCATAACACACAACTCACCAACAATACAAATTGGGAGGACAAATATTGATAGCACTAGCAATCTAAAGTAAACTTTTGAAGCATTTGCTCAAAACGTTAAAACACCATGTGGAATCCAAAAGAGAACCTTCTCTTACATTTCTTGTAAAGTGGCCAAATACACTTTACCAACAGAAATCCTAATTCACATACTAATACGGAGTACAACAATAGTAACTAATGTTCTTTCTCAAATCCACAAAGATTATACGTAAATCAAATGCATTATCATGTGGTCTAGTCTGTCCACACTCAAACAGTCAGTCGAATAATAAATAATGGTAACGGGAAAAATTGGACCCTTTGGTATTATTAAATGGCACAACAATGCCAGGGTGATCACATGATACTTGTTGACAAATTAGTGGCTAATTTTGCTTTTGTTTCTTTTCTGTAATCAGTCTAAATTCTTCTGCTCTTTTGTTCCTCCTTCCACCGACTCTCCCGTCGGCATTGGTATTATTGTAAATATTTATTTCTTCCATCCGCATTGTTGGTATGAGATGCTCCATATTGAAATTTCCTCACCCGTATCAGACAATCAGCTATGCTAATTGTGAGGATGGTGCGGTAACTCGTTTGGTTGCGTTATCACTGATTAAATTCACAAGTTGGTGAATTAGTACGATCTAAAAATGGGTTTGGCAAACTCGATACTCTCCTTAAGTTGTGATCTTAAACGTCATGGTATACAAATGGAAAGTTGGAATTCGGTTTAGGATCTTAGTTATATAACTACAATTACTTAATGCGACAAGGATCAGTTGGTTGAGCTTAATAAAAGACTCAACCAACTTAGCCAAAATGTCTCGAGTTCAAGCTCCGTAAATAGACTAGTATTGTTACACATCAATAATCAAATCAGTGATGTTAATGCATATTGCAAATTGCAAAATACGCCTTTCTCTCCCTCACGCTCACGGTCCTACACAGGCTGGGTTCACCATTCACATGCACAGATGCACCGCGTTGGAAGTATAATTCGCCGAAAACACCATGTCGTGGGGTATCATCTCCTCCCCTCCTACTCATTTATTCCTTCGTTTTAAATGCAACAAATCATTAATCCAACCTTGAATTGATTGGATGTCATAACTTGAATCCGCAGGATAACAATATTATTTTTTTCTTTTCTTTCTTTCTTTCTTGAATTTTGTTCTTTGAAAGCTTTCTTTCCTTGATAGTAATAAATTCTCAGCAGAGGGGCAATTCTGAAAGTATCCACTTTTTACACTAAAATCGGCTATGTTTGCTAGAGAAATACAACAAAAACAACGTTAGTTCAGTGTCTCAAGGTTCCCTGCCAATGCGGATGTCAAGAGAAACAAAAAGCAAAATTCGTCTAAAGCTGCGTAGTTCAAATAAATCCTGAATGCACAAGCTAATTCCCCAATTCGTGAACAAAATTTACAGAACACAAGCTTAGAGACTTAGACCTTCGTAGTCACCCCTTTTTAAGGACCCGTCAAGAAATATGACTGGAAACAAATGAAAAAATGTGAACAACCTATTACTTGAGAACGAAATACTCCGTATCAATTATACATGTATACAGGCAAGGGATTGACAGAAGATACAAGGTGTAAACTAACTCCATGGATCATCCCAACCTTTTGGTGTCTCTCTTCTTACAAATTCCATAATTGCCTGGACAGCCTCTGACACTCTATTAGACAGCGAGTGATTCCCATATTCAACTTCGACTTTCTCAGCTCCTCCAAGCGCCCTGCATAATCTGTAAAGTAGGATGGTCATGTGTTATGTACTAATTCATATATCCAGCTCAGTACTAAGGTGTACAATCCAACAGGCATGTACCTTTCTACCAAAGCTTTCTTGTCAACATAATCGGGCACATATTCATCAGCCATGGAGTAGATGACCTGCAAAATACAATAGCTCCCCAGTCGGTACTAGATAGTTCCAAAATTTCAGCCAAATCACTGGGTGTATAAAGAAAGATCATCTTACCTGACATGGTATATTTGACATGTGGCCCAGTCTCTGTCTCAACTGATCATCACTGAGGTCAGAACTAAACATATCGTCATCGCCCATGTATGCACAAAGGGAGTGATACCTGGCAAATAACTTCCATAATTAGTAGGGTCTAGCATATGGGTAAAGAGGGAAAGACAAGAGACTAGGTTTTCTCTAAGAAAGTAAACAGCGACATTCTAGCAAAAATGTGTATTTGCTGCGAACTGGAAGAAGAGAAGTGAGCCCAATGAAATAAGTTTGCTTGATGGTGAAGCACCAGAATGACCCAAAATAGTGAACTCATCTAGCCTTAATTAATCAATCTGCTTCCATGCAAAAAAAAAAAGGGTTCACAACTTCACATCCTGCAATTTCATTCTACAACAATGCAATTTAAGCACCGACTGTGATCTCAGGTTGAAACTGAATCCACTAGTTCAGCATAGAGAAAAAACACAAGAAAACACCAGACCAGAACATGCTTGAGAGATCACCCAACTACGATAGTAATTGATGCTGAATTTTCAAGACTAACCCACTAACATCGTATTTATATCATGTCCCATTGTAGTGGTGTGCCAGCTCTGAAAATCAACTTTCAATGTGGCAATATATTTGGAATTTAATGCCATATTTGAGATATAGAAATCAAGAGTTCACTCAAACAACTTGGGTGAAATTACTAATGGTTAATGTGGGAAATTAGTCGTAATACAAGTAAAATCCAGACCTACGCAACAAAAGCTACAAGTATACTATGACAGTCTGGTCCTGGCCTAGGATGATTAAATACAGAACAGTACATCGAGAATTAATAGTTGAAATCTGAAGTTTGGGGTGTCTTACATTGATGTTAGTAACCTACTGGGCCTTACCACTAATCCAAATCGTACACCAATAAACCCAAGTTTGAGACTCTCATAGTATTGCACCTAAATGATGCTTTTACTTTTTTTTTTTTTTTTTTTTTTTTTTGATATGAAGTCAGTTTCCTTAATTCATCCACCAAGGGGAAAGAAGACAAGATGTGAAAAGGATACAATTATTTTAAAACAGCATTTAAATAACCTTGTCTATATCTACACCTAGGATATTTCAAACAAACTAAAATAGACGTTGACACATTAGGATCATCTCTCTTCATACATAGAACAGCTATAGGTAGATATCTGGCCTAACTAAGATTGTCTGGTCAATGTGTTCACCCAAAACATAACAATCTTTATCACAATTTCTTCGATTGATGGAGAAGGATAAATGCAAACGGGTGATGCATGAAGGCAAATTGAGGGTTCAGTATTAGACAGTAATCGATTAAATTGCCCACTAAGGGTCAAGGTATGTCAAATGGAAAGAAGATGGTATCAAGTAAAAGGCTGACATAAATCGGAATGGCTTCACCCAGACTGCAAATTTGTAAGTGGGTCCCAACTTAGGATGTTCCATTCCCCAATTGGAAATAGTTTGGAAGACGCCTCAAACTTCAGAATATTGGTGTTCATTTTCCCAAGAAATAAACTGAAATAGTTAATGATTTTTACAATCCCAAATCCTCAATATAGCCTCACCGAATTATATGGCAAGCAAATGCAAAAGCAGTTGTCAATCTAGGCCACATTGATAACTTTGACTTAAATATACGGGAGTAAAAACCCAAGGGACAGAAACCGAATAAGTAATCTTTCGGAATGATAAAACTATTCAGATATGCTTGCTATTCCACATGATTCCACATAGAAAAATGAATTGTGGAAGTGATAACCTATCAAATCAGGTAATATGCTTGGCTTCTCACACGATCAGTTTAAATTTCGCTTTTGGAGGTTGTTGTATAGTTGGAGTCAGGGGTTACATTCTCACCTCACCAAGACTTGACATTCCTCTCTTTTGTTGAAATTTTTTCTCACGATAGTTAAGAGCTTATAGCCGACCCCAAATCATTTTGGGAATAAGGCTTGGTTGTTGTTGTTGCTATAATTAGTTAGCTCTCTTCTATATATGGGCATCACATGAAGGTGTCTAGGAAGAACTCAGAATGAGTCGGGGGGTAATCAGAAGTTAAATCTTGATGTGATAGATACCAAAGGGTTTCCATGAAAAATGAGCTCCCTACTTCACACATAATTTTGAAATATGGAATGTGTGACATAAAATCACTCGCAAGCAATTTGGGACTGAGTGAATTTTGGCTACATCAGTTTATAGCCTTGAATTCAATAGCTAGTGCGTATTATATTTTTCATACTAAGCTACCACAAAAACCAACTTTCATATGGCAGAAAACCCATACTGAACATAAGACCATAATTTCTCAAGAAGTCAATTGCAAGAAATTTATAAAAAGAAAAACTACAATAGCTAGATTATCACAAAGCTATTTGTACAACAATCATATTTCAGAGTTGCACAGCAGTATCCTCAGTAACAAGATATGAATAACAGCAACCTGGGAGGGGTCTTTAATGTAATCAATCCACCAAATAAAACCCCATAAATGCACTTCGAAACCATATGCAGGTATAATGCTTGTAAGAGGAATGAACCGAGACAATTTTGTGGTCATACAAATTATAACTAGCAAAAATATTAAAAGTTGAGATGCACAGAGGCTCGAAAAGCTTGAATTTTAGACATAAAAAGGCTTCAGGTCACGCACCTATAGGCAGTTATCGGAGCATGTTCATTTGCTTCCCTGGGCATCAGATCAGATGCCTTGCCATCACTAATCATTTTCGAAGCCAAGTCAATCATGGCAGCTGTTTCAGGAAGTGTGGCTAGGTATTCCCGGTCGCTAACTGGAGCCTGATTGATAATATAGAAAAACTATCAAGCAATTCATTGATTCTTATGTCTGAGATAATAATGCACCAAAGAATCTGACAGCTGAATAGTTACAGAATTATTGCTTATCAAGACCTCTTTATCCATTATATAGTTGCTGGGAAGTAGGATTATTCGGCTCTACAAGTCTAAATAGAAGAGGTGAGTTCACCCAATGGACAGTATGCCTCATAAACAAAATGAATTGAACACAAAGAAACAAAGTTTATGTTCTGCATCGATGAAATATCTCTAATTCAGATAGTGGCCGATGGCCCTCGCCTCCCTACCTAGCCGCCCTCACTCTCTCTACTCCCTTCACCAGCCAACCCCCCCCCCCTGGGTTTTCTCTCTTGGTCCATGTCTCTCCCTCTGGTGCCATGATCATCCATTACTCCAGAACTGTCAGTGAGGTGAAGAGGGGTGGCGATGAGGAGAGAGAAAGTCAGGAAGAGTGACGTGGTGGATGTGGATGCAGTGGTGATGGTGACGGAATTGATTGTGGCTTTGTGGGAAGCTAAACTTCCCCAGTGCATGTGCAGAAAAGAGGCAGAATCTTATAAGGGGGACAAAAGGGTAGCTGTACAAGAACTGCTCGAGGAGCCAGATCAGCAAGCCAATTTTCCAAGAATTACAAAACAGAATAACAGATGGCTAACAACAAGTTTAACCAAGTTATCATTCACCACCACAGATAGATCGTACCTGCAAGATGGCTGCTCGGACAGCTCTTGAACATGCTGCGTTTGTGCGCAGATAATGCACAATGTCCTACATGATATTCTGAGGAAATGTTAGCATATGCGGATATGCCATAGAATCTCGAAAGATGCATTTAAAGTTAAAGCCTACTCCTTAAGCCAAAAAACATGTATAATCTGTTGATTCTGTTATAACATAAGAAATGATGCCTGGCTTTCATGAGCAGGATACAAGAAATAAATTACCAAGCACATACCTGACATCCAGTGCTGTGACCAAGCAATACCACCCCATCAGAATTTTCCTTGTTAATTAAGTAACTAACTAGTTGATCAAGCTCCATAGCATCCTTCAGTGCAAAGACAACAAGAAACATGAAACATATGCGTGTCAAGATTTGATGTAAGATTCCAGTATTTATGTTAACCAAAATGTGATATCTGGTAATTCGACAATATTCACAGCATAGTAATTACAGTCTATTATTGCAGTTGTGTCCAATTTTCCCAAACCCTTATTCAACCTGTCTAACTAAGGAGCAGGAAATCTACAAAGTGTCGTCCTGAAGAACTCTAGGAGACTCCACGGTCCTCTCAGGATTCTTACTCAAGTTTTTTTCTAAATCATACGTAATCATTCTAGCTTCTTATAAGCTTCTTATAAGAATTAATGTGTCTGTATGTCGATAGTGTAAATAAAAGCCCAGCATAGACGGTGGAAATAAGGAAATTAAATGAGGGTCAGCCATGCCCACAGTTGCTGACAAATTACTAAGTCAAAAGAACCCATAGATTAATTTTCCTATATTAATTTACAGAATAAGATCATTTCTACAAACTATTCAGAAAAAGTTCAATATGGGGACCCTTACTTGCTCAAGGCTTGAAGTTCCATATGCCGTATAAGAAGATGAGAGGAGTATCTGAACTAATGACCAATTCTCATTATCCAAAGCAGTCGCCAAAGGTTCCAAGTATCTGCATTCTTATTAGAAAGGTAAACAGCCAATCAAGAAGAGATCATTTCATGTGTTCCACGCTACATTAGCTAATAAATCTATATTCCAGCTTAAGCCGTCCCCAGACACTACAAAAAGGCCAGCCAAAACAACCTCACAAATGTTTTACGTAAAGTTGTAAACAGACAATCGCAACATAACCTATCAACTTCTATTGATACAACATCATAGCAGTGACATTGCAAACAAATAATCAACTAAACAAGTTCAGTACCATGATTACATCAGAGCTAATAATAGTATTTAGCCTGGAAGTTTGACATGGTCATGTATATTTCTCAGACATCCAATACACTTTATTCAGACATCTAAAACTTCCAAGGTTGTTATATGTCATATGTCCAAAAAAAAAAATGTAATATGTCTAGCAGATCAACCAGCCCCTGAAGCCCTCAAATTCTATCAACCATAGAACTCGTTATGTCTAGCTCATGCACCTGTTAATAATCATAATCAATGAAAGGTAGCACTTCTTCTAATCTTAACATCAAGCATCAGTGGGATTTGTCAATGCTCTCTCGTTAGTTGATAATGGAGAGATTTATAGATATGTTTGAGGGATTATCTCTTCAATACATGTTTATTCGTCAGTCCCATTCACAATGCAATTTTCATATGGGTCATCCATAAGCAGCCTCTCTATAATTCTCAAAGTAGGGGTAAGGTTGGCATACATCCGACTCCCCCCCTCCCCTCTCCAACCTCGACATAGGCAGGAACCTTCTGAGGCATTGGGTAATGTTACACAGAAAAATAAAAAAAATGAAATGCTCAAAACTTTCTCACAAGATTGGAGTATACATGGCTCATGGCAATACCGATTTAAGGCAAAAGCAATTCATAAAGTACATTTTACAAATGAGTTAGTGAAACTATTTTGAATTGCTCACCATCTCACGTATCCATAAATAACAAATCGACCAGGTAGACATATTGCTTCTGCTTTTCAAATCTGAGTGTTTAGTTCACAGTCATCCAATAACCTTTCAGTCTTTAGCACTCGAATAAGGACCAACGTTAACACTATGGTGGTATGAAATAGTATATTATAAACACTAGAATGCTTACAACTACACGAACTCCATGGGAAAATTTGTATAAACATAAACTCTTCATCACTCTGGTCAGATCATCAAGGTGAATGCTTTTAGTCCTACTATCATGTTAAAAAACGCATATAAGATGGCGGTGAAGGTGAATGCTGAACATTTAAGGAGTACACGACAGGGTGCCATTGTTAAGGAGCGTCGAATTCTAGATGCTGTTCGGGTAGCTAATCAGATGGTTGACGAAGCAAGGAGAAGGGGTCGTAAAGTCCTAGAAAAGGCTTATGATAGAGTGAGTAGGATCCGTTCAGATGAATCCTAGATTAGAAAATTTAATTAGAGCTAGTGATTAATGTTCTTCCACTCAGGATTTGGGCAAGGCGAATTGTTATCGGCCTTATCGCCGTTCTTAATCACATTCGTTGCTATGTACTCAGAAGAATTTCAGATTAAGCAGCATAAATCAATATCCTTAAAGGGATGCGAGGGGGGAAATAGCAGCTCAATGCCAAAATTCTGCAATTTGCAGATGATACTGTTTTGTTCTCGAATTGAACACCCAGAATCTCCAGTCATTTCTCTTTTACATGTAATTTCTGCCACGGAAAACAATTTAGCGAAATGTGGGCTTGAGGGAATTAATACGGATCACCATGTGCTTGAGGATTTTAGAACTAAAGTTGGATGCTAGATTTCAAGTTGACCCTAAATTTATCTGGCCCTAACCCAAATTCCACTAACTTCTGAAAGCCAATGGTAATAAGTAGCAAGCCAAAGCTAGGTTTGGTTGCTAATAGAAAAATGATGCTTAATAATAGTGGTGTGTTTGCCTTTTTTGGAACATTGGGAAACGAATAGAAGCCACTATTAGTTTCAGGGCAAACCATTCTCTTGAGTATGTTTGGGAGAACGGGGTTTCTGCTGCTTCTTTTTGTCTAAGGTACATGCATTAGAGGGATTACTTCATCTGCAAGAAATTCGGCTTAATGTTTATTGTACAGAAAATGAAGTCAGCTTGTCGTTACATGCTTAGTTAAGTACTCCGTATATTAATCGAATTTGTTCTTACGAGGGGAAAAAAATGGGATTCCCAATTAATTGACCACGACAAGAGAAAAGGAAAAACACAAAGCACATATCACTATTGACAAGCCCCCAAACTTTAAAAAATAAGAGTGAGTCAGAGTCACACATACTCGGTAGCCATAAACCCATCAGTCAATCCACCAATGAAAATGACTTGTTGCTTGAAATCACCCGTCTTAAATGCAACCTGAAAAGCATAAGAGGAAAAAGAGCATCCAGAAAGACTATTAGCACTCAATAGCACATTCATCATCACAGAGAGGCAAAAGAGGCACACGATGAAAAAGGAAAGCAACAGAAAATAGATTAAGAGCACACCGAAACGTCAAAACAATAACTGATGCATTTAGACTTATCAAGTAATCTATCTGTCCAAAAGGGTACAGAATTATTAATAATGAGAGTTTATAGATCATCCAATAGTATATTAAGACATTTCTTATAAAAAAAACAGTATATTAAGACATTACAATGTGATCAACTTATTACAGGTATCAAAATGGTCAATGAATTGTTGGGGTCATTAACAGGCTCTGAAAAGAATTCCCACATTGTCAATTGTGAATTTATAAAGAGAATGTCATTGAGCACCAGATTTGCAACATGTAATTTCCCCTCTCATTCAAACATTTCAACCTTGAAATCACTGTGAACATTCCATAATTATCACCAGGTCAAAGTTTCCTACAATACGCTGTTGCCATCACTACAAAGCACTACTTGTTTCAAAAGCAAAAGAAATTAAGAACTATTACAAGCACAAGAACAGTCAGGCAATGTAATCAGATACGATACAAATCAGATTGAGCAGAAAGCTGCACCTATATTGATAAGACTGAGAGTTTACTTTCTCCAGAAGAAAAAACAGGAAAACAAAAAAGAATAGTACTTGCATATACATGTTTGCTGATGAAGCCTCTAATCTCTTGTTGTAGCTGCCTAACACGGACGGCCAAGTAAAAGCACCATTTTAACCATGCTCAGGAGTTCTTTGGGAGATAGTTTGTTGAGTACAACACTACAATTAATCTCTTTTAACCACTCCTCACAAATCCATCAAGCATCAATAACACTACAAAGATCCCTCTTGAACCTCAAAATGAAATCAGGATGCTCGAACTTTCCACCCTGGCGAAAAATATATATTTTGGCAAGGACAGTAATTTAGAATTGCTCCACGTCCCTCAACGTAGTTGTTGTTGACACTTTCATCAATGTTAACCTTATTTTAAAAAAGCGCGCCTGATGCGCAGCTACCATCGCCTCAGAAGCTTGAGGCGCACAAGTGTGCATGAGGCGCACCTGAGGCACACCGAGGGACACTGAGGCGCAGGCCTTGAGGCGCACAACTGTGGAATTTCCAATTTCTTTCTCTTGTAACCTTGCCCCTTAATCCCTTGTTTATACTTATATATCCATTGTCCCTCTTTAAATACCAAAAAAGGGGTTATCTTTTTGAAAATATGGTTTCGTAAAAAAATAATTTTGTTCGCTAAATGAGTGCGCCTCGTGTGCATGAGGCGTGCGCCTTCGCCTCGCGCCTCGCGCCTCATCGCAACGGCCCCCCGGTGCGCCTCGTGCCTCCTTAAACTAAGATGTTAACTATTTACAACAGCATCCCAAATACCAATGATACAAAATATTAATTTTAACTTCCGTATAGCATGTTCCATCAAAAAGTGAGGGTTTCATTATTAACTAATTGAACAAGCAACATTCGGGTTCGATACGGGGTAGTATTTACATCAAGTGAATTGGCTGGAAGATCCACACTCAATAGATTAGCGCAGACTAAGCACATCAGAAAACCATCAACACATAAGATTGAGATTCAATGTTACTTAACAACAACCACTGACAATCAAGGTTCGCCTAGTGGTTAGGAAATTAACATGCCTAAGGATTATCTTGGGTTGGCATCCTCATATCCCCACCCCAGCAGCATTACCTACTCCCATGTACGGCAAAACAAAAAAATAAAATAAAATAAAATAAAATCTTAACCACCACTTGCCAAGTGAGAATGTGAGTCATCCCCTTTGCTTTTCAGAACTCATGTCTCAATTGTTATTATTATGAGATCTTCACCTATAAGTAGTTCAACCAGACCCACCAGGCCCATTAAGAGTCCCCACCTCACAACAGAACCCCCTCCCTAAAGCTAAACACGGCCTAGGAGAAACTTAAACCCAAAGACACTAACCATTTCTTAATCACAAAGTCCACAACACCAGTCACACATTTGCTTACAAAGTGATCACTTCCTCATGGTAAGTGATATTTTTTTCCTATAAATGATCCTTTTAGTTTATCATTAGACCACATTGCTCGTGATTTAAGGATCACTTGAATACAAAATTAGAAAATATATTCAACCGATCACTTCACATATCTTACATGAGCTGATCTAATCCTAGACTAACAAAAATAGTAAAAACTGTCACTAATTACGCAAAAGGGGACACTACACGTAACATGTTCTCGCAAGAATCATGATGTGAAACGGTCTCACACATTCCTTATTCTTGAAATCCTAATTGCCAGGGGCGCCTTATTCGAAAACGTAATTACGACATTTTGGTCGAAACATTGGAACAGCTGCAGCAACATACATTTGCATCTCAATCTCTCATGATAAGCTTACTATTCCACCCAATCTAACATACATTTTCCGTAAAACCGATCCGAAATACCGAAAAATCGACTAAATAAACCACCCCCGTCGTCCAGTAACACCTTGATTCACACAACACACAAGATGATCATACACCAAAAAAATCTAACTCAGTTTCGCCGATGACGATCGCAACTAAATAGCCATCTACGGACTCATTTTAATCAAACTATTCGAAAAAATCAGCTTCAGTTGAGATGAAATCATTTCAAAAAAAAAGAGTGATCAAAGCACATAAACAAAATGCGAGTAAAAATGAGTAGCGTAAACCTGAATAGACTTGGGGCCATAGCGAAAGAGAACACCGCGGAGCTGATTCTTCTTAACGACGGGGCCGAGGGAAGAGGAGGAGGAAGAGTCGGCGGCGGTGGTGGAGACGGAGATGGAGCTGGGGGCGGAACGAGTGCGAGGTGTCAAATTCTTATCGGAGCGGCCGCGGACGATGCCGGAAAACCAGGAGGTGGTTGCGGCGGCGGAGGAGGAGGAGGAGGCGGAGGCGGTGGTTGTGGTGGAAGAGAGGGAAGAAGCGGAAGATGAGAGTTTCATGTCAGCGAGAGTTTGGATGTTTTTTCTAGGAGAAAATGAAGGGGGGAATTATAAAGGGAAGATTTGATTTGATTTGATTTGGGATTTTTTTGGGGATCCAGTCAAAGTTTCAGGTTTACTAGTGCTGGTATTTGGTTACTTGCTCTCACTTGTCAATTTGTCATGTTGTGGATATCGAAATCATCCGTTGTGTACTCGTTTACAAAAATTCCGAAAAATATGAGATCGAGTGTAAGTCGCTCCGTTTCAACGTTAGGCGGTTCGTGTTAAACCACGATCGGGCCTAGGCCGTACCTGGTGGCTGGTAGGAGGAGAGAGAGTCCACGTCATAAACCCAAGGAGGTTCGATCTTAAAATCAATTGACAATAGGTGGAGGAACTCCTTGGTTTATAAACATATACCAACTCTCTCCTCTTTTTCTAATGTGGGACAATCTTTGCCCATCTGCGCAGACTGGATCTTCACAGGCTTACCGGGGCTCTTATGGCTCTCTTCGGTAGCGTCGCAAACCGGGGCTCTTCTACCTCTCTTCGGCTGCGTAAACTTTGTCCATCTGCAACAGGCCCAGTTCATCTTCTTGAGTCACAAGTCTTCAACCACGGGATCTGATACCATGTTAAACCACGATCGGGCCTGGGCCGCACCCGGTAGGAGGAGAGAGAGTACACGTCATAAACCCAAGGAGGTTCCATCCTAAAACCAATTGGCAATAGGTGTAGTAACTCCTTGATTTATAAACATATCAACTCTCTCCTCTTTTTCTAATGTGGGACACTCACATGTGGAGCTCGCTTTAATAGTTCGCCTCTGGGAAATTATTTTATATCTCCGGGGGTAAGAGCTTTTCTTCTTGACATGTTTTTGAGTAAAGAGTATCGTTTTGATGAGGGGTGTCGTGATCTAATGAGCATATATCTAAGTCAATAAGCATATATTTTCGACTTCGTTGAATGTTATTATTATATTGATGAGTTATATCGAGAATAATCGGTAAAATAATTTGTGTTCATCAATATGTTAGTTAGCATTGCTCATCAAAATATTTCATGGTGCTCATTGGAATAATCTGTTAGGGTTAGCAATTTTCATTTTTCTACGTTTTATATGGACGATTCAATGATATTATGTCCATATCGGTGTTGATGGAATGAAAGTTTGATAATGTTTTCATAGGACAAAAAGTACGGAGCGGAAGGGGAGATCGGATTGGTTGCGGATCCTCGTCATAAATAACTACATAAGCCTTGTCGAGAATCAACTTTTCACTCGACTATTATTGTTTGTTTATTTGTTTCATGATCTTTATTAAGTGTATACTATTTATATAGGAATTGAATCAGGTCAGAAGTAGACTTATGTCAGAAGGTCAAAAGTAATCTGAGGCACACATCTTGATACTCCACTAACTTTCATAACTTTAATTACTCTATAACTCCAGTAACTATAGCACATAACTCTAATAAGTTTACAACACTAACTTAACAATATTTAGGTAAAATACGTAATTTCAACTTCACTCCAATAATTTCAATAACCAAAACACTTTTAATAATATAACTCCAATAACTACAACACATAACTATAATAACTCCAATAAATATAAAACACATAACCTCGAGTCCCGACTTAACTCCAATAATTTTAATAACTCCAATAACTCCACACACTAAAATTCATAACTTTTATAAAATTAACCGAAAAATAAAATAAAATAAAACAAAAAATAGAAAAATGAACTCACTAATTTTTTCCCTATCTCCTCCTCCACCCACCCACAGCCGCCACCACGCACCAGCCGGCCACCGCCGCCCCCATGCGCCGACCACCACCTCCCGCAACGCCACCACCACCATTCGACGGGCGCCGCTTCGGCGACCTGATACGATATCAAATAGGAAAAACTGCCAAAGCTAGAGATAAGTCTCTTTGTGATTGGAAGTGGATTTTAGGAAAGGCTAGGTGGTGTTACTTCCTAATTTCTGGAGTCTAGTTTAGTTAATTGTCTTTATTTTCGGCAAAAGAATAAATTTCCTTATAATTAGGAATGGATATTGGAAGTCATGTTTCCATATCTTATTAGGAGTCTTATTTCCTTATTGTCTATTTTGTTTTTAGGAAGTCTAGGCTATTAAATAGCACCCTTATTGTATTGTTTTTAGATACAGAGTTTGAGAATTAATATCGAAGAGTCGAAAGAGAGTTTTCTTTCAATGGGTTCAGGCTTTGAACACAAATTGAGCTAAGTAGTGTTATTCTTAGTTCGACATTATTTGCTAATCGCGTTATTAGTGAGTAGTGGATCATTACTTAGATCGGTGTCTAGGTTTGATCATAGTTTGGACGAGTTATAGGTCTAACTTGTTCATCCATATCCTTTGTTATTTCGTTTCTTAGTTTATTTTTGTTCACAATAAAACCAAAAACCCAAAAATAGCCCCACAGTAGTACAGAATATCAATCTGTTCTATAGTTAAGTTTTTAATCCGCTGCGTACTCGTATCATTAGTGGTACCAGAGCTTAGGTTAAAGCAAACTCCCTAGTTTGTTTTATGTCATGGGTGAGAAGTTTCCTAAATTTTATGGAAGTGTGAATGAAGACTATTGGTATTGGGAGTGCAAGATTGAGCGCAAATTCAACTCCAAAGGTTTTGATGATCGACAGCGGTATGCGCATGCAAAATTGGCCCTTGAAAGCTATGCATCAAGTTGGCTTCATAATTGGAAGATGCGTAGAAAACATGCTGGCAAGGATAAAATTCGATCATGGGAAGTACTCAAGCAAAAGTTGCGCAAAAGGTATGCATCTAACAATTGTGATCATGTTATCGTTCCTACTAAACAACCCTTGATTGAAGATCCAAGGAAAGATACCAAGGAGGAGACCTTAGGTGATGCGATTGAGAAATTGCGACAGTGGCTACGAGACTCGGATGCCTATGATGCTGAGCGCAAAAGGAAACTAATGCCTTGTAATTACCATAAAGATGCTAAAGAGGTGATCATAGAGGTTGATCAAGAATCGATACTTGAAGAAACTATTGAAGAGATCCACCAAGACGTTGAAATTTATATCAAGGTAGAACCTTTTGAAGTCACTCATGAAGAGACACTTCATCAAGAGGTTGAGACTTACATTCACGTGGAACCTTTAGAAGTTGCTCAAGAGGATCATCAAGAGACACACACAACCATAGATAAACTAACTTTACAACATGAAATCATGAAGTTTGGAGGTGTCTATGAGTCATCTATGGAAAACAGGGTTAACATGGAATGCATGGTGTCTTAAGCAAAGTGGTGGTTGACACAGCCAATGAAGACACAAGGTTAGAAAAGACATGTGGTGATCTGCAGAATTACTTTAGTGCCAAATCAGTGCAAGAAGGATGGTTTGAAGGAAACAAGAAGCATGGAATTGGGTTGGTAATCTTATGGTTAATTTTCTGCTTACTATTGATAATGGAGGGTAAGCACAAGTCTTTCAATGCTGGGTTGACTTCATCTTACTGGATTCGAGGTCGAATCTTTTTTTAAGAGGGGGAGGATGATACGATATCAAATAGGGAAACTGCCAAAGCTAGAGATAAGTCTCTTTGTGATTGGAAGTGGATTTTAGGAAAGGCTAGGTGGTGTTACTTCCTAATTTCTGGAGTCTAGTTTAGTTAATTGTCTTTATTTTCGGCAAAAGAATAAATTTCCTTATAATTAGGAATGGATATTGGAAGTCATGTTTCCATATCTTATTAGGAGTCTTATTTCCTTATTGTCTATTTTGTTTTTAGGAAGTCTAGGCTATTAAATAGCACCCTTATTGTATTGTTTTTAGATTCAGAGTTTGAGAATTAATATCGAAGAGTCGAAAGAGAGTTTTCTTTCAATGGGTTCAGGCTTTGAACACAAATTGAGCTAAGTAGTGTTATTCTTAGTTCGACATTATTTGCTAATCGCGTTATTAGTGAGTAGTGGATCATTACTTAGATCGGTGTCTAGGTTTGATCATAGTTTGGACGAGTTATAGGTCTAACTTGTTCATCCATATCCTTTGTTATTTCGTTTCTTAGTTTATTTTTGTTCACAATAAACCCAAAAACCCTAAAATAGCCCCACAGTAGTACAGAATATCAATTTGTTCTATAGTTAAGTTTTTAATCCGCTGCGTACTCGTATCACGACCCCACGGCGACATCAACCTCCTCGCGCCACTGCCTCCATCGTCCTCCACGTCCTCTTTTTTTCATTTTCTCTCTCCTCTTTCACTCCCTTCCCCTACCATAAAATTATAATCCGGACATGCTTATACTTGGTGCCTTATGAAAAGTAGCAAAAAGAAAAATATCGCTATTCATATAGTCGTCCGTCGTCGTAATGGCATTATGACCAATGACATAAAAGATAGAAACCACGACAAATAGTTAGATTATGAACAACTTTGTTCATATGACAAAATTCTTTTACCGTGCTCGTAATAGCAAATTGGTCAACATGTACCATTACAATTGATCTAAGGTTGTTTTAACTTCCAAATTCACCCTTTAAATGTGTGACAAATGTCATATTATGTTATGTATAGAAATGAATGAACACATATAAAGTATAAAGTGCAAAACTTGCAAATTCAGATTTTATGAAAGTACGTATAGGAAAAAATGCAATAACATTATAAATAGGGAATGAGACTTAGAAAAGCATACCAAACCAAAAGCTCAAGAATAAAAAAATCAACGAGCATGAAAGTAAATATTCTGTAATCAGAAGGTGTAGTCATTACAAATTACAAACCAAAACCGTTATTTAAGCAATTTCAATCCTTTAGCAATTAAGCGTGTGTGACATCGAGCAATTTTCACACTGAGAAAACCTGTAGAAGATTACCAAAAACGAATTTGCAAGATCATACCTAGCAACTTCGTAGCACATAATAGCATTGTGTATAAACTATAAAAATGATTAAACTATGAATTTAGAAGAGGGACGAAGTGAGATTTAACCACATATAAGCTTAAGTAAAATCTAATGTTGATCAACGTAAGAATCTCGTAGAAAATGAAAGAGCACCTACAAATAAAGAGACTTTGCGAAATGGCTTATATTAACCACTATAGATTTGAATAGAAACTGATGGCAAGAACATTTACTCGAGGCCTATTGTAACACTACGGAATTTGGAAAGTGGTTTATGGAGTTGGTTTGTCCCACATTGGGAAAATAAAGCTCATATGATCAGTTTATAATACACTCCTACCATCTTACTAACAACAAGGCCTTCACCTTTTAGAGCCCAAGCGAGGATTTACGGGCCTAAGAGGTGACTACCCATCTTATTGGGTTGTGTTGCGACGGACGGTGGTTCGGGATGTTACACCTATAGCAGAACAATTTTAATTTACAACGGCCATGATTTCGTCTTTTCTGATGGTATATATGCCTCTAGAAATCTCTGGTACTTTCAAATTCAGGATTGTATTCCAGGCTAAGCACAACATCCTTATGCCTTGGATTTGGGGAAGGACGATAGAAGAAGTTAGCTTGCTTGCTTTCCTGGAATAGGAATGAAAGGAAACCTCTTGGTTGCGAAATCTTGTTCCCGGTTATTCGATCGAACTTTCTCGATCTGAATAATTCAGTAGCGGGGAAGGGCCCTAGAAGTGCCTACTACTACACCACACTATCTACACTCAGGTCGACACATTTACAGAGCTAACCCTTGTCTAGTGTCTGGCAGAGCTAAGGAGGTCTCTTTGTATGTCTTGTCCAGAAAGAGGAGGACTCAATGATTATTCGTTCGCCAGAACCAGAAGTCAAAATTTTGGTTAGCTAGCTAGGCTAGCGCGCAATGGTCGCAAATTTTCGTTTGTGGACTGTTGGGGACACGTCACTTCGGTGATTCAGTTGGTGTCAAAAATCTTCCACAGGTAAACCTATTATAATATGTGACCAAATCAACGAGCGTATACTTACGAATATACCTAGTTTCCCATCATCACCAATATAGTTTTTGTTTTCTCCACTTCCATCATATTTTCCTTCGAAAAGTAAATTGGTATTATCATGGTTTCATGACATCATCTGTGGGAAATTAGAAGGACCAATCATATTGCGGAAGTGATCGGATCGTTGTGTTTGCCTAGTGCCCACAAGCACGCCAGTTCACCTCCGGGTTATTTGAGTCCCGGTATATGTTATACGTCCCAAGATCCAAAGTTTCTCTATTATGGTAGTACTCGAGAACTTGTGTGTTTTGTGTGTAGAACCATTAATTATCTAATCGACGTGGTGGACAATTATATATCTCACAACACAGATTTAGGCTAATATATCTCCTGTAAGGAAGAATTACAATTGAGTCATAAACTCCCCATTAAGTGACCTCCTAATGGAGTCGTTAACTCACATTTAGTCACATACTAATAGTAATAGCCCGACCCACCATACGTCGCAACACAACCCAATAAGATTGATAGTCACCTCTTAGACCGTATATCCTCTCGTGGGATTTAAAAGGTGAATGACTTGTTGATAGTATGATGGTAGGAATCTATTATAAATTGATCATATGAGTCTTAGTTTCCCAATGTGGAACAAACCTATTACATAAACCACTTTCCAAACCATTCTCCCTTTAATCTATCTAACGTTGAATCAACAATCGATTCAACAGATAAAGTTGCTACTTTTCCAAGCGATCAAATAATACTAGTCCTAAACTAGTAGTACTCCTAGCAAGATTGAATATGAGATATAAGAATTAAAACAAGATAATTCAAATTACTCACAATTGAATCGATAAGAACAATCTCACAATATGACGATAAATTGCAACTTCAATCCGTAATAAACCAAGTTGGGGATTAGTTCTCCATAAATCTTCAATACAAGCCGTCAAATAAAGTCTGAGTTCAAAAGTTATGAAAATAGACGTAAAACCTAAGTATTAATAGAGTCTCGGAATTAAAATAAGGAAAATAACTTAATAAGGTAAACAACTTCGCAACCAGCCGCGGACCGCGCCTCTCCTTGCTGCGGACCGCCGTCAACTGTGCGCGGTCCGCCTTAATCTTCCGGCTTCGTCTTCAATTTTCTTCGTTTGATACTCCGCGGACCGCCCTGTATTCTCCCGCAGTCCGCCTTAGACACCCTGATCTCGTGGTGCAATTGCGACGAATTTCCAATTTTCAAGTAACAACTTCTCATCCAATTGGGATAAAGTTCTCCGGATTTCACATTCTAACAAACGGGTTCTAAATAGTCATTTTCTCACCATAAATTACATAAGTCAATTCCGTGAGAATAACAGCATAAAAACCAACATAACATCCCGAAATAGCATTAAAAACAAGCTAAAAAGAGTGACAATAACGAGCACATCATGTAACACCCCGAATTTGGTTATTTTATAAAAAAATTAGCTAACGAATAATTTGTCAGATAGCACATTTTATGTTTCTGATTTTAACATGTAGCATCTTTTATATTCAATTCTATTAAACTAGTTTGATGGCCCGTGCAACGCCCGGGCTACTTATGTATAAATGTTAAAATTATTTAAACAAATTTTTTTTATCTAAAACCTAAAATCTCATTTGAAACACCGTGATTTATTTGTAATATAATTAGATGGAAAGTCACATTTAAAACGTAAAGTCATGTTTCGAACACCCGTGAGATATTTGTAACGTAATTAGATGGAAACTCACATTTAAAAACCTAAAAGCCCATTTTAAACACCCGTGGGATAATTGTAATGTAATTAGAGGAAAATGTCACCTTTCAAAAGCAAAAGTCCCATTTTAAAACACCTGTGAGATAATTGATCAAATTGTCATAAATCAAGTAATTACTATATTACATAACTATTTTCCATAAATTAAGTAATAATGTTATTTTATTAGAATAATATTACCATATACTTACCATATCCTAATTTGGATAAACATTATTACGATATAATAATATTATTATATGCCACGTGTCAGCGTGGGAATTGAGCGGGTTCAGGATTACATATATATATATTAGATAACACTTTTAAGTTGTGCGTTTTTAGCATATTACACCAAATAGCCAATTTGCGGCAAAAATTACTTGGACTCTAGCGTTGACCCGTTTCCCCCTCATGTAGTGCTTATTTTCTTTATTTCTTTCCTTTCCACCAAAGTAACCCGACATTCGCCGATCCTTTCTCACTGCTCTATCGTTCCTCTTATCTTCTTCCTTCTTCCCCCTCTTTGTTTCTTTTGATTTCTTCCCTCTCCTTTTTTTTTTTTTTAATATTTTCTATCTCTTCCAATTTCAATCATGACATTACGGAGAATTTGACAAGATTGAAGGATATGACACCATATCCAGGAGTCTGACAGTTTAGCCTTAAAATTCCAAAAAGGACGCCCTTTAAGGTATCGTTGTTGAATATGCGAGACCCATAAGTTATTAGGTTGGGTAAGAATTTTCCATCCAAGTTTTGCAATCAGCGCTTCATTAAATGGGACCCATACGACGTAGTCATAATCCACCGACGGTTTTTGGTCGACAGACTTTGTCCCATGCAATCTTGGGCATCCATTTTTTCCGTCATAAGATGTTTTCTAGAAGAAATCACGATGTAGTTTATCGAGTGTCTGATAGGTGGCCTTAGGTAACATACCCGTAGCCATTGCGAAATTGGGTAAAGCTTTTAGGTTATATTGAATGAGGGTTGTACGTCCGGCTTTAGATAAGAACGAGATGGACCAGGCTTTGAAACGACTGTTTGTGGAAGTAATGATTGAAGTAAAATCACCCTGCATATGATGTGTGCCGTTGAATAGGACACCGAGGTAATGCCCGAGTATATGTTTCAGTTGCATATGGAAAAACTCGCTAAGGTGTTCCGACGTGCGGAATCGACATGCTTGGAAAAGATAATAGAGGACTTTATATAGTTAATGTGCTGGCCAGACGTATGACAGAAACCATCGAGAATTGTACGTAGTTGTTGGCAATCGGTTTAGGGAGTTGTTGTCAACGAAGAAGAGACAAGGAATTTAGGGAGTGTTAGGGGTGAGCTTAATCCTAATCCCGTTAGACCATGGGCAGGAGGCAACTGTAAGTTTGCGGCATAGGACTTCCATACAGAGAATGAATAAATATGGGGACAAAGGATCGCCTCATCGCAATTCTCGAGTAGCTTTGAAAGGGGCGGTCGTGCCACTATTAAGAATGAGGAAGTAAGAAACAGAGGTTACGCAATCCTTTAGCCAGGTTGCAGAGAATCCGAGGTCTTGGAGTCAAGTCCATAGGAAGTCCCATTCGATTCGGTCCTTTTCTATATCTAACTTGAGGGCATACCAACCAATGCGATTGCGTGAGTCGTTAAAATTGTTAAGAATTTTATGTACTAGGAGTATGTTATCATGGATAATGCGTTCAGACATGAAGGCGCTTTGAAATGGGCTAATAAGTTGGGGTAACGAAGGACGTAAGCAGTTGATAAGAATCTTAGCGATAATTTTATAAAGTGTAGTACACAAGCTAATTGGAAGCCGTCTCAGGTTGCATATTTTTGGGAATGAGTTGTAACAAAGAATGATTAATTTGGTTTAACATTTTCCCGTGGGTAAAAAAATTATGGATTGCTGGTACGATTTCACGTTTAATGGTTGAAAGAACTTTGGGCCAAAGCCATCAGAGCTTGGCGCTTTGCAATGACACACACTACAACAAATCATCACTTGTGCCACGAGTTATGCCACGGGAATTCCTAAATCGTGGCATAATCATACCTTGCCACGGGAAAAATAATACTTATTATTTTAATGAATTGATAGTTTGAAAAAAATAGCCACGGAAAAGAATTTAACGTGGCAAACAATCACTTGTGCCACGATTAACCATAATCGTGGCAAACATCCATCAGCTAACCAAACAAGTGTCATTAGATATAAATTAATTATAAAAAAAGGTAAATTGAAGCCCAACTCTTCTCTTCACCGATTCTACCATACTCCATCATTTCCAGCCCAACTGTCCACACGCACTACGGCACCGCCACAAGCACGACATCACCAACGTGGTATCTTCCTTTCGCGCAAAAGTCTTGCTCATCGACGGCAGGTGATGAATCGACAGATCAAGTGGGCGGTTACGTCGAGCTCTTCGCGGCCTCGTCGCTGCCCTTCTTCGCCATAGAAGCTCCATTCAAAGTGGTAATTCATCTAATTAAAGTTTGAAAGTCGAATCTCTTGTTTTAAAGTCTTACTTTCGATTCGTTACAATTGTATGTTTTGATTTTGATTTCTTAATGATTTAAGTTAAATTTTTATGAGTAATTTTTTCAGAATTGATCTAAGATGGATTTGAATTAGGGTTTATGGTTATAATTTGGGGATTTATTGAGGTTTCAAATTTGTGTTGTTGTTGTTGTACGTTGTTGTTGTTGTTGTTGTTTAGGAGTGTATTCAGGAATTGTTTGGCAGTATCAAATGGATTAAGACTTAATTAGAAATGATTAGATAATTTATATCATTAACCTAATTCCCTCAAATAATACGAGCCTCAAGGGCTCCATTTAGTTATGACATCAGGCTAAACAAATCAACAAGAACACTGAAAACAAGAAAACAGAACATTAAACTTCTATACAGTGCGGCAACGGCATTCAGACATAGAAAACCTCATCCGATGAAGCTCTAACATATGCCATTGGAAAGCTAGTTTCAAGTACTTCAATCTGCACATAAAATTTGTCAAAAACAGACATCTTTGCTAGGAGTTACAAGCCCTCAAACTTAGAGGACAGTAGCTGGAATCCCAGGCCAGTCGTGTGCAGAACTTCTGTACTAAACAATAAACTGCAACTAAACTGCAGAGTTTTTTATGTTAATTCTACTTCCATGTTTTAGTTCCATCTTTTAGCTTTCCAGAAAGGTGTTACACTCATCCAAAGGACCTCATTTGATTGCTCTAAGAACCTTTTGAAGACAGCTGCGCAAAACTGTTGTTCTAGGCAATATTCTGACATGGCTTTGAAAACTGTTATTCTAGGCAATATTCACTTGTTTCAAACTGCAGTGGACTTCTTAAATACTCAAGAGCAATTCTCTGTTGTTTACTAACCATTTCACTCCTCTTTCTCATTTACCACAGCCATAATGCTTAAAACAGTCCCACTGAGTGATACTTGTAGTAGCCTTCGTTCCTAAAACTTCGTAAAATTAATATAGTGTTTATTATTATATCTTCATATTAGATAAGTCTGTAAGGCGCAATCCTCGTAACTGTGGAGTGTATCCTCGGTCTTTAACTTTTGCATCTGATGGTCTATTGTGATGTGCACCTCGATGGTATTCTTGAGCGAGTTCCCCTGGCTTTTTGGATTTGATTAGCTATTCTCTATAGAATGTAAATATTTTCATGCTCAACCACGCAGTGGTGTGTTGATTTTTATTAGAGTATGTATTAGCTACCATAATCTCCTAACAATTTTGTAAAATGATTTTACTTCTATAGAAAATGCAATTTGAAGTTTCCTTGGGAACACTGAATTTTCCTCATCGGATTGAAGACGAACAAGGTACTGGTTTCAAGTCAGAACCTTACGATTGCATCACATGTAAGCAAATTGAACTAAACTTGATAGGATGAGTAAATGCTATTTGTCCCAATTTTTCTTGATAAATGCTTGGGGTAATCCAAGGACATGCTATGTCTAAAATATTGAAGCTACCGGAGTTTTTACAGGACATGATGGGAAATATGTGGTGACTCATTGTTTTCTTCAACTTTTTTCATCATTCGCGTAAATGATTTTTTTTTTCTTTGTGGTGCTTTTGGTTAATTAGAGCTTGTGAAATTTGTGATAGGTGATGCCACTGGGGAGAGAATAGTCAAGGTACTGGAAGAGCTACTGGAGATTGGAATACGAGATTGGAATACGTCATTTATTCGAATTAACGTATCTACTACGCAGCGCCAAGTTTGAAGCAGATTGTTCATAATTATAGGAAGATAAATTATACTCTTTGGGATAATAGAGTGCGGTTTACCTTATTGTAGTGTACAGATAATTTATTATGTATTAACATTTCACTAGTTATTTGACCCGTGCAAAATTGCACGGGCCGTTTCTCATTTGTTGTCTTAATGTTGATTATCGTTGTATACTACTTATATTGGATTATAAAATGGTATTAGTTAGATTTTCGAATAAATTAGGCTTTTAAAATACTAATAAACACTCGATGAGTAATGAATAATTGTACGACGTTGACCAACGATAAAATGGATTACAAAATGGTATTAGTTAGATTTTCGAATAAAGTAGCCTTTTAAAACACTAATAAACACTCGATGAATAATGAATAATTTTACGACGTTGACCAGCGATAAATTCACAAAAGACGTATATCTCTATTTCGGTTTGCATATTACTCAATGGAAATTTCTAATTATAGATGTAATAAAAAACAAATAAAAATTATAGTGTCCTTTTTATCTCAAACTACTATTTTTACCATTTAGGAAAGACTTTAATCTTTCATTGACTAAAAAAAAAGGAAAGTTCTTCACTTTCGTCTTTCCTACGTAATCTGACTCTTCGACACCGATCCCCACAATTCAGAAATTTCATCGCCATCCACCCCCAAATTCGCCAATGTTTTCGCCATCCACCGCCAAATTCGTGCAATTTTTCGCCATCCACCGCCAAATTCATCAATTTCTTCGCCATCCCCCAGATACATAACCCCCAAACTCATCTGCTCTTCGACATCCACCTCACTCAACCTCCCAATCTCATTTTTATATATCAATCAAAATCATTATTATTAGTTTCGAATAACAAATAATCACCATGCGGTTTAAGTAATTAAAGGTTCGTGATATAACTGGTATTATAAGTTCATCAATTAAGTATATTGCCCGTGCAAAATTGCACGGGCTATTATATGATGTTGGTAATTACTGGATGTATATTAAAAAGAAAGAGAAACATAACGTTAGGTATATATAAAAAAAATCTTAATCTTAAATCGTTTCTTAAGACTCAGGATTCGTGACCCGCTTTTTTTCGGTTATGTACATCCTATGTCTGAGTCTTGAACCCCGAGTAACCCATTATATTCATCCTAACCCATTTTGACACACAAATGTTTGGTTCAAATTTGACTTGACCCGTGAATCGGTAATTGAGTTAAGGAATGAAGTTAAAATTAAGATTACAACCTAATAAAATGCATAATTTGTTAAACACGAACAATTAATTTTTTTTATTGTCAAAGAATTCCTTGTATGATGTAGTTTTTGTTATTTGAATGGCTTTCTTGTGCCTTTTTTTTTCGACGTGAACTCTAACTCTTATCAATCTAAACCAATTATGATATTGACATTCTTGGATCAACCCCATTAACCCAAATTTACATATTCCTATGAAGAAAGTGAAACGAAATTAAGATGGGTTTTGGTCATGATTTTCTTTGATCGAACCTGCTAACCCAATTTTACCCATATTTCAGCTAAAAGTAAAACGAAATCTAAATGAATAATATATAGTTTATGTGACGCCATTTTATGTGTCATGAACCCACTTTTTATGACACATGACCTTTATTGACTCAACCTGTTTCGACTCTCATATGTTTAGTTATATCTATTTGTGGGCTTATGTATCTTGCACCCATTTTTTATTGTGCAGGCTATTTTGTTAAAACCTCTTTTCTTCCAACACTCTTATATCATAGTAATATTTTTACTTTAGCTAAATTATTGAGTGTGTATAAAATTTTTTACAAAATATGATGGCATAATGTTAGAAATATCAAAATCTTGACAGCAAAACTCATATAGTAACTCGACTTGATCTGACCCATTTTAGAGTCATAAACACATTATTTTACTGATCTGTAACACACATTGACCTAAACCCGTTTTGACCTGGAGAATTTTTGCGTCAAACCAAACCCGAATGGTTGACCCTACTTGACCCTTGACCAAGATAAAATTAAAAGGATTTAATTAAGGCACAAATGCATTAGAAAAAGAGTAATATATAAATTTTTAAAACTAACTATAACCTTGTGATTGCTTAAGTTATTTGGCCCGTGCAAACTTGCACGGGCCGTTTTACCTCTATGTTCTTTAGTTTAGATATGTTTGTACAGATATCCAATACTATAGGTATAAGATGTTACTACGTCCAATTTACAACAATTGTGTTAGTTAGATTTTCGAATAACTTGAGTTTTTGACACACTAAGATAGACTCGATACGCATTGGACAAATGAACCGTATTGACCAGCGAAGAACCTCACAAATCAAAAGAGGTAATTATTTATTTATGTTTGGATCTTACTCCAGCGAAGAAACTGCACCTTTTCTCATTTTCGTCCAATTTTGACTACTATCCGGCATTAAACCGACCTTACTCTTCTCCTTAAATTTCCCTCCAATTTTTCCCCTTCCCCCCCCTCCCCAAAAAACCCCTAAATTTTTAGGTCAAGTCAATGTTGGAGGGTGGTCAAAAGTGGTCGGAAATGAGAAAAGGTTCAGCTTCGCAAAGAAATAAACTTAAAATGTTCAATTTCACAAAATTAAACATAAAAGTTGCGGTCTCGCAAAAAGTTACTTTTCGGTCTCGCAAAAAATTGGTTTTAAATTGGTGTGAAAAGCGAAAGATCTTCATCAAAATATTTCCTTTAAGCTCTAAATTATGGCCAAATTTATGATTTCATGGACTAAATCAATTACTTCCTGCTAATTGTTTTAAATGATGTTTATTTTGGCTTTGTTTTGCAATAGTTTATCCCATTTTGTAGTAATTCACACGGTATATATTGAAATATTTTGGGAAATGTTAGAGTATTTCAGATTTTATTTTGTTTTCCTAAAGCTAATATTCTCAGCAATTGTTTTGTACAACTTGGTATTAATGAAAAATTAAATAAAATAAAACTATAACTATGAGCCTGATTAGGCGTAGGTAATTTTCAAATGTACGTGGGTTGAAGGTTAAGGTGTACGTGGGTGAGGCGTAGTTTTGCGAAAATCGTCCAGAAGAATCGAGGTTTTCACGATTGAACAAATTCTATCAGCTAGCTAGGTATATATAATGATTTATGGTGTTATGCTAAGCTGAAACCCCTACTATTTTCAAATTTTTGAAATGTTCGACGATTAGGGAATGGGTATAAATTAGATACTGAATTTCTGAAGTTTTTGACATTTAATATGGTAGGTAAAAGATATTACTCCGCATATTCCCATTAATTTAATTCCTAAATTAAAGGAGAGAATCATGCAAGTATAATATTTACCTCATAATAAAATATACTTAACCTGATATGCCACCATATCACACCCACGGATTTTTCAATGATTTTTTTTTTGAGGGTCGATTTTTCAAGGATTTTTAAGCTTTCCTCTTTTCATTTTTTTTTGTGTGTATTTCCGTTAATCCATTATTTTTTTTTTTTTTTTTTTTTTTTTTTTTTTTTTTTATTATTTTTTTTTTTTTTTTTTTTTTTTTTTTTTTTTTTTTTTTTTACTTACACTAACGTGATTCGGTATTAAAGAAAAAAAACCATGAAAAAAGGGGTAACTTCACCCACAAGCTAAAATCACCATTGATTTAGTTTGATCATGGCTAAGCAAAAAAAGAGAGGACGACCTAAAAAAATTAGAGATTCAGAATCAGAGAGTGAAGATCTTTCCAATGGTACTAATTTGAGAGGAATCGGAAGTCGACCCATAAACTCGGAAGATGATGAACAGCTAATTCCACCGGAAAATTTGATCGGCGACCACCTGGAGGCGGCCTTTCGTCAGAGTGGGATTAAGATGGGTGAAAAATCTGGAAATGGCGGTACAACTACTCAGAAATCATCTAATGGAGAGGAAGGTAATCCTAAACTTGGCCCTGACCCTGTTATTCCTGTAATTGGCAAGAAATGGTCTAATATTGCTGTGAATAAGTCTCGATTGGGTATGGAATTGTTCTTTGATGAAAATGCAGCTGAGGCTGATGAAGTCACCCTTACTGTGGATGATGTTTCTCTAGTAATGAAAATGTGGGAATTTACTCTGGTTGGGAATGTTATTGGGGGCAAACCGAAATTAAATGAGCTGCAGGGGTTTGTTCATAAAGCCTGGAGTCATATTACCAAACCTAAGGTTCAGTATTTTAGGAAGGGTTGGTTTATGTTCCGATTTGATTCTCAAACTTCCATGGATGAGGTGTTAAAAGGGGGTCAGTGGAAAGTTGGTGGCAAATCCTTGGTGTTGAAACGTTGGAGCCCGCAATTCTCCCAGGAGATTGACAGGGTCTCTAATATTCCAGTCTGGGTTTTGTTCCCTGACCTTGATCCTTGCTACTGGTCAAAGGAGGCGCTTAGTAAAATGGCTAGCAAGATAGGTGTGCCTATGTATGCTGACCATACTACCACAACACAGGAGAAATTGGGGTTTGCGAGGGTCATGATTGAGGTTGATGTATCTAAGGAATTGCCTGAATACATTACTTTCAATTCTCCTTACTGTGGCCAAATTGTTCAGCGGGTGGACTATGAATGGGTGCCCTATTACTGTCATGGCTGTGGTAAACTGGGGCATCAGATTCAGAGCTGTAAACTGCAGAAACCTCCTCCAAAAGTGATCAACAGGGCTTACAGGCCTAAGACAATACCTGCAAGTACTGAGAATGCTGATAAGGTACAGGAAAATGTTCAGGTGATGTGTGATCGAGTGTCTGACAAGAATTTAGAAGTTGATGGATCTCTTATTGAACCTGACCCACCAGCTACTAATCCTAGTACTCCCCCACCACCATCGGAATTAATTGAGAAGAATGATGACTTGGGTTTCAAGATCTTTCTCAGCAAATCTCAGAGAAGGAATTCGAAGAAGGGAAGTGGTGAAAGTAGGATGATGGGGAAAAATTTTGCTCACACACCTGGCGTTCCAAATACAGTCTTGGATAATGCTTTTCTGGAGTTAGCTAAGGAAGGAATGGTTGCAGATAAGGTTGGCAAGCCACCTGATCCTTCCTCTGTATGAAAATAGCTACCTGGAATATAAGAGGCCTCAATGAAGGTCTCAAGCAGTGTGAGGTTAAGAGCCTCATGCTGGCCAATAGGATAGAAGTTTTAGGAGTCTTGGAAACCAGAATAAAGGAGAAGAAATTTCAGAGTATTGTCAATAATAAGTTCAGAGGTTACAATGTCATCAATAATAATTCCTGCCATTATAATGGCCGGATTTGGATTATGTGGAAATCAGGAAATGTGATTGTTGAGGAGGTTGATAAGCATGCCCAATTTATACATTGTAAGATTGAGGATTTGCATAACCATGATACCTTCTATTTAACAGTTGCTTATGGTAGTAATGCAAGACAGGAGAGAGTGGAGCTCTGGAAGAAATTAACTGACATATCTAGAAGTATGAGTGATGCATGGGTTGTCATGGGTGATTTTAACATCACTAGATCACCTGATGAGAGAATCAGTTCACATAATATGAGCACAGGAGGGATGGAGGAGTTTCAGGATTGTATGCTGGCTTGTGAGCTGGAGGATATCAGATGCAATGGGGGTGATTTTACATGGTCTAATCATCAAGATGGGGCTGATAGGGTATGGTCAAGATTGGATAGGGCTTTAATTAACCCCCTCTGGCTTAGTAAATTTCCTGTATCTTTTGCTGATGTGCTTAATCCTGGAGTCTCAGATCATAGTCCTATTTGTGTGCATATATCAGACCAGGCTAAAATTCAGAAAAACTTTAAGTATATGAAATGCTGGGAATTGCATGATGATTTCAGAAATATTGTTCAGAATGCTTGGTGTATAGAGGTTCAAGGCACACCAATGTTCAAGCTTTTTGCCAAGCTGGGGAATGTGAAAAAAGCTCTTAGGAAGCTGAACAAACAACATTTCTCAAGCCTTTCTATCAGAGTTCAAAGGCTCAAAGAGGATCTTATGTCCTGCCAATCTCAACTTCAAAAACAGCCTATGAATGCTGATCTAATGGAAAAGGAGCATATGTTGAGAGAGAGATTTTGCAAGCTCAAGAAAGCTGAGTTAAGCATGCTTACACAAAGAGCTAAACTTATTCACCTGAAAGAAGCTGACTGTAGTACAAGATATTTTTACAGCAAAATTGCTGAAAGAATTCACCACAATAATATTGGCTCAATCATTGATGATCAGGGGAATCTGCATAAGGAGGAGGATGACATTTGTGATGCTTTTATCAGGTATTATAAAAGTCTTTTAGGGGAGCAGAAGCAGGTTATGGACCTGAACAGTTATGATTTGAGTGGGGATACCATCACTGACAGTCAGAGAGAGATGTTAGACGCACCCTTCACCAATGAGGACATAAAAAAAGCCCTTTTCAGTATTGATTCCAACAAAAGCCCTGGCATTGATGGTTTTTCTGCTGGGTTTTTCAAAACCACTTGGGATATTATTCAAGAAGACTTTTGCTTTGCCATTCAGAATTTTCTGAAAACTGGGAGAATGCTCAAACAGGTAAATACAACCTTGATCACCCTTATCCCAAAAAAACCAAATGCAGCTTCTGTCATGGATTACAGGCCCATTTCATGCTGTACCACTGTTTATAAAACTATCAGTAAGCTCCTTGCTGAAAGGATAAAAATTGTTCTACCAACTATCATTGGAGATGAACAAGCAGCTTTTACTAAAGGCAGAAATCTTTTCCAAAATGTTGCATTATCTCAGGCCTTGGTGAAAGGTTATGCCCAGCAAAATATCTCTCCAAGATGTCTGATTAAGGTGGACATTAGAAAAGCCTTTGATTCCCTTAGTTGGGATTTTCTGGAGAGATGCCTGCAAATCTTCAAGTTTCCCCCTGCTTTTACCAAGTTAATAATGGTGTGTGTAACTTCAACATGGTTCTCCATCAAGATTAATGGGAATAATAAGGGGTTTTTTCAAGGGCAAAGTGGTGTAAGACAGGGTGATCCCATCTCACCCTATCTTTTTGTAATGGGTATGGAAATGCTGACAAGATTGCTTAGGAAGCTGCCCAGTTATCCTAATTTCTCCTTCCACCCTAAGTGTGTCAGATTGAAGCTTACTCATCTAATATTTGCAGATGATTTGATGATTTTCTCCAGGGCAGATTCTCCTTCTGTTAAGGCTGTTGGGGATTGTCTGAATTGTTTTGCAGAGATTTCAGGTCTTACTGCTAACCCTAGTAAGACTGAAATTTATTTTGGTGGCATTCAGGATGAGCTGAGAAGTCAAATTCTTCAGGAATCTAACTTTTCTGAAGGCTCTTTCCCATTCAGATATCTTGGTGTTCCACTCAACAACTCTAGGCTGATCTCTAACATGTATGGAGTCCTTGTGAGTAAAATGAAAGCTAAAATCATGCATTGGAGTAATCAGCTGCTGTCTTACTCAGGAAGGTGCCTACTGGTAAATTCTGTGATCTTTGGGATGCAGAACTTCTGGTGTTCTAGCATCTTGCTTCCCAAGGGCATTATCAAGAAGATTAATCAAATTTGCAAGGATTTTGTCTGGGGCATCCCTGCAGGCAAGAGAAAGCTGCTTTTTAAAAGCTGGGCTAGCTCATGTACCCCTAGGATTGAAGGAGGGTTTCATATCAAGGAGATTTTGGGGTGGAATAAGGCTCTTATTGCTAAATGGCTCTGGTACCTACAGACTGATTCTCAGAGCATTTGGACTGAATGGATAAGGAAGTATGTCCTTAAAAATCAGTCTATTTGGAATGTCAGTGCTAGAAATCAGGACTCAGAACTCTGGAAAGGAATTATCAAAGTTAGGGATGAAATCCTGGATCATTATGTCTCAGCAGATCAAGCAAAACAGACTCTTCTGTCATGGAGTAAAGGGGACAAATTTCATGTGGCCAAGGCTTATGAATTCTTTAGGAAGAAGTACAGGAAGCAAAAGAGGTATAAGATCATTTGGAATGCAATCTGTGTTCCCAAACACAGTTTTATGGCCAACTTGGCTTGCCAAGATGCTCTGCCTACTATTGATAATTTGATGAAGAGAGGTCTGGTTATTGTCAACAGATGCAGCCTATGCAAGGCCAATCTTGAATCTCATCAGCATCTTTTCTTCCAATGCCCCTTCTCAGAGGAATTTTGGAGCAGAATGAAGGGTTGGTTGCATTTAAACTTCGACTCTAAGTCACTTACAGGTAGCTTAAGGTGGATATGCAGGAAAGCTACAAGAAAACATTGGAAGAGTAAGTGGCTGAAATGTAGCCTCACTACTACAGTTTACTTGATCTGGTTTGAGAGAAACTCCAGGATCTTCGGAAATGAAGAACATAGTCTAGATTGGTTGGTGTTCAAAGCTAAGTTTTTTGTAAGTGTCAGAATGTTTAGCTTTCTCAATGATAGTGCTAGTGAGGAATTTGTAGAATTCCTTAATATGTAAGCTCCCTAGTGGTTTCTTCTTTTTTGTAAGCTCTTTGTTTTTTTCCTCCCCTTCATGGAAGAATAAAAACTACTAATTTTGCTTGCAAAAAAAAAAAAAAACACTCAAGGATTTGATTAGTACTTATGTAATAAAAAAAGGTCATGTATATTCTCCAAATTTTTAGCTTGCGACAAAAAAGGTTATGATTATGTAGGTATGATCCGGTATAATATAATAATAAATTTGCTTAATTCGACAAATTTTTAGCTCAAATCTTATTCTCATAATGAAAGCAGTATATATTGTTGCCTAAATAATGAGTAACGTGATATGCAACCATGTGGAACAATTTGTTTCCAAATAGATCGATATATTATGGAATAAATTTTAACTACTATGATCAATTGATCATTTCGCTAGAGATTTTTTTTTAAAAATGGATGGAGTATATTGCTACACAGATTTGGGTGATCCGATTGATTTTGATTGCCTAATTTGTATTGTATATGATTATTCTTAGAGTATCTATGCCTAAATGCCAATTAATACTATTGCCGTTTTTTTTGTTGTATAATAATTGTAAATAAGGTAATTAAATATTTTAGTACCATAACTGGAGTGAGTTATGCAAGTGTGTGTCATGCGTGTGCTTGCGTGTGTCTTGCTTTACAATGTGAGTGGTATTTATGTCAAGTTTCATTTGACATCAGCATCTTACATGGCGTGCCTCATTAAGCTTCAAAGGCACGCCTATTTATAAAATATACTAGTTTATTGACCCGTGCAAAATTGCACGGGCTGTTATATGACATAGATATAAAAAGTTTTTTTTTTATATTCCATTCTTAGATCATAAACGTATTTTATTGGTCAGATAAATAGATTTGTAGAAAATATATTTTAAAATAGAAAGTTACGATGTAAGACTTGTCAAAAGCTTAAACCATATGGTAATTGTCGGGATCCAACCCATCTCGGGCTAATAAACAATTTTTTTTTCGTGACGCGTGTCCCATATTGACTTGAGCCCGTTTCGACCCGCATATTTTTGGGTTAAACCTGACTCGAGTTGTAGATCCGACTTGACCATTCACAAAGACAAATTTAAGATGGTTTAATCCAAAAATGTATATATCTAAAATATATCACATAACAAATCAAATAAAGCTGTTTATAATCTTATAAGCTTTATAAATTATAAGTGCGATTGCAATCCACTTTGTTACGACAAATAAAATGGCGCAAGTTCTATTTTTTTTACCCATATTTTGACACAACTCGATACCACCCCGTATGCTTTACCTATTTTAGAACCAACTTGTATCTGTTCATCGGTTGACCCGTATAATGCCGACATATGTATAGTTGTTCACCTGATTTTATGTGCATTAACCACTATGTTTGTCTCGTTATCTAATGCAGTTTATTTTTAAATTCACGGGATCCGAAATAAACTTTTATCCATATCCCGGCCTGAATCAGAACCATGTTTTGGATTTGTTATTTGAACTAACTCGTATGTCTGCCTAATATCATGTGCACTTTAGTTTCAACTCCATGGATCCAAACTAATATTTTTTACTCATATTCTATCTTGAATCACTCCTGTAATTTTGACCTGTTACTTGAACTAACCAATATGTTTCATCTGTTAACATATGGAATTATTTTCACTTCCATTGGATCCAACCCATTTTTTTAGTCCCATAACCCATTATTTGAAATAAACAATATATTAGCTCGTTATTAAACCGATCTGCATCCTACTTGATCTGCATCTTAGAATAACTCAAATTTTTCAGGCCTGATTTTTATGGGTTGTCAACCCATTTCGAATGACCTGTGTCATATATTTAACTTAACCAACATTTGATCAAATTACATGACCCGTTCATCCAATTTATCTGTATTTTAGTCAAAACTAAGTCGAATTTAAGCTCAAAAATTTATAATTAAAGCAAATTTAATATAACAATTCATTAGAACTCCTTTTCCCTTGTATTGTGACCTAAACTCGTCTTTATTCATTAATTATAACTCCCATTTACTTGTAAACTAACCAGACCCGTTTTCACATGTCACATTTTCTGTTGTGATGCTCTGCCTTTTTCATTTTACTATTAGACATGCTTTTCCATATATGAGATTCTCCCTCACTTTGATTTTTCTTTATACGGAGTATAAATTACATAAGCCATTGTGTTGTGTGCCTTACCATCACGCAATTGATCATCTTCGTGGATCCATCTCATTACATTAGCTTAATATATATTAGTACTATAAAATAAAAGTGTCTAGGAATACAAATTCATATTAAGAAGTAATTTCATATACATTCAAAATCTCAAAACTATGTTACTTAGGTGGTACTCGTTGATGTGATTCATATGTTGCTACCTTTACAGTTATATGACCCATTTATTTTTCCTCAACCTCGTACTAACCCGTTGATCAAATTTCCCCTAAGACCAAATATGCAAGTGGGACAAATATGCTAGTCAAACGCTTCGCACTTGTTCTGTTTCTTATGGTCCCAGGAGCATGGTATAAGTATTGAAATATTCTGACCTAACCCGTCTCATTCCAGTATTGCTATGTGAACTAACCCGTATATTTGACTTGTTAATGAACCGATCTGTATATTACGCAACCCACCTATTTGAGAGGTCTACATAAGAATGATGATATATTAATGTTAATTAAAAACCGGATTAAGTTCCCCACATAGTTATTTTTTCATAGAGCTATTATTTCATAGAGTTGGTAGAGCTTACTATAAGTGGAAAATATATTTGAAAATGTATTCATGAAAATAAGTGATAAATGCACATGGTACAATAATTTTCTTTTTTAGGTAAATTCTACTGTGTAGAGTTATTTTTCAACTCTAAGAGATCCCAATCCATTAAAAACCCATATAGTCAAACACAATCTCATGACACTATATTATTATAGTATTACAAATGTGAATAAAGGCCACAATTAAATTTTTTAACCACATATTCTGATCGAATTTAACCTGAGGTAGTCAGGTATTCTTGACCCCTTATTTGAATTACTATAATTAAAGATAACACAATCAACTATGCGACTACCCTATGTAATTACAAACATAAAAAAAATTTGTGCATCTGCTAATTATCTCTCGATGATACTTCATGTTTTTCACTTGCTCGTTCATAAAAAGAAAAAGTAATACAATCAACTATGCGACTACGGACTACCCCTACGTAATTACAGAATAAAAATCTGTGTATTTATCTCCCGGTGAATCTTGGTTTTTCTTCCCTTGCTGGTTCAAGGCAATATGTATAACGTCCCATATTAGAAAGAGCCGACAATTTACATAATGGATTAATGGCCATATATCTTTACAGCTTGGCGCATCTGTATAATAAGTCCATAAAAGTGGTAAATAGCTTGGCGCATTCAATACGTAAATAGCGTTAAATCCTGAATCCACCAAAAAAAAAAATCTGAACGTTTCCTTGTTGATTGTTGTACTGGAATGTACGCTATGAGCGAAAAGAATGTGAGTAGGGATCCTTTTATATTGGTAGGGGGAGTCTGGGTCAAAAGCTTGGTTCTTGAAACAGGGGCTTCATGAGAAGATTGGAGTAAGACAATTTGGGTTCTTAAAACAGGGGAGATGATCGTGAATTTATCCAAATCAATCTTGGTTGAATAATTAATGAACATCATGATCATTTGACCTAATCAAAACTTCTTTAATGTCAATTTACGAAGTTTATCAAGTCAAAGTGAATTTTACAGTGAAATATTAGAGATCGAGAGTTCGAATTAGGTAAAACAAAAATTCGACTAACCATGAGCAGTTCTTTAATAACAAACTATGCATTAGCGGCAGCCTTGGTAGTGAGATCGGCCATTTTGCTATTTTGGATAGAAGATATTGAACATATCAAGAATGGCAAAAACCTGGTGGCACTCACCTTGTCAAAGATCAGTTGTCATCTTTCATTCACACGATTATGACCATCCTGTCCAACAACAAAAAAAAAAGCCCAATAAAAAATGTAGTAAAAAGAAAAATAGATTGAATCAATGGTTCGTTTCTGCAGAATATGAAAGCGAAAAATTAACAATAATATGAAATTTGTGGAAGAAATTTTCAGGTTGAGGGTTTATAGAGTGAGAAAATTCAATTGTTATTAGTATTGTGATATTTTTTTTAGGAAATGATAATAGATTAGGGTAGATTGTATAGGTCCGTATATACTGGTAATCTATGTAACACATATTCTTTTAAAAAGATTTCGCAAATATCCTCATAATTAAATTATATTCAGTCATATATTAGATACCAAGATTAATTCAGAAAGAATATATGTTTGGCCGCAAAATCCCTTGTCAATTTTATCTTTTCCTAACTTTGCGGATTTTATAAAATTTATATAACAGGTTGTAATATTATGATTTATCGCGTATAATAATATCAATAATTATTTGAAAAGTTTTATTTGATTCCCCTTTATATTGAGGCTAATTATTACTTGATTCCGTTTTATTATATTATTTTACCTATATTGAAAAGTTCTCGAAATATACTTTATTTCTGTTAATGCGGAATTAGGAAATTACTACTATATTTTCCTGTTGATGTTGACTTGATTTGGGAAACATAATTAAAATAAATATTTTTGAAAGATCTCGGCCAAAAAATTTCGGCCAAAATTTTCTTAAAGTATTACGTATGACACTATGATTTAATTATTTTATGCAATTATTTATTTTTAGTATTAGATACAATTTTAAAGATTTTATTCCGTTTAATGGAATATGCCAATTTTGTTACAAATTTTGTTGCCAAAACTAAGTATGATGACATAAGCTATGACGTGGCGTTGATGTCATAGCTGATGTGGACGGCCTGAGAGAGCTGGAAATGCACCGCTAATTATATTATATAGATATATTCCAAGAATAAATTTCAATTTTATCATTCTCTATGGCATTTGATAATTATGTGCATTGTTCGCATTAAATATGATGGTGTAAGTCGTAATAATAATAATAATAAATAATAATATTACCAAAAGATGAAGGCACATTGCCACAATTCTTAGCCACGGAAATATAATCTAATGCTAGGGGTACTTCTAAACCGAGTAAATGTGATAGCCACGGACTTGCCATGAATTTGCGCGTGGCTAATAAAGATCTTAGCCATGGGAATATGATTCTTGCCAGTTGCTACTAGCAGTCTTGTGGCTAAAATACGTGGCAAAGCATTAAGTTTTTGCCACGTTTTAACTTTTCCCGTGGCAATATCCTTGCCACGGCCACTTGTGCCACGGGTGCTATAATCTGAAATTCCCGTGGCAAAGAAGCTTAGCCACGGGAATTTCTCACTTGTGCCACGAACTTAAACGTGGCACAAGTGATGAATTGTTGTAGTGACATTTGTGATAAAGCTTCCCGTATATCTATTTCCGAGATTGGTGCGATAAGGGCGGCGTTGTCCATGTCAGATAGGGAATGGTGAAATGCCCCTGATGTGAGTGGTCTTAAGGGGTTAGCCGCAGTTGTAAAACGTTGGGTAAATTCGGTCGTCAGAAAATCGGCAATATCAAATTAACAAGATCCACATATTAAGATCATTTTTAAGTCGGAAAAGAATGATACGTGGCGCCGTTGACGGAACCGTGCATGGAATAAACGTGAGTTACGGTCGCTCTGGGTTAGGGATTCCTGATGGCTAAATTTGCCCCAAAGTTTTTGGCTAAATGCATGCAGCCTTTCGCGTTGTCGAGTGAGCCTCGACAAATGAGGAAGGTGATAGTGGTTGTAAGGTTGTGCTAAAAACTTGGCTACTTTTAGTTTATTAGTAGCATTGGCGTCAAGCTGTCGTGTTATATTACCATATTTATGTCGATTCTATTGTTAAGGCCACCTTTAGTCGCTTATGTTTTTGGGTGACTCGAAAAAAGGGTGTACCTGAAATGGAGCATTCCCATGTTTTATTAACGGCAAATTCACGTGGTGGCCCCGAACTATGTCAGAATGCGCGTGGTGCCCCGACCAATGAAACTTGTATAATCTGGTGCCCCCGAACTTTGCACCTATTAGGGGGTTTAGGGGCACCACGTGGGCCACGTGGCTATAGGTGCAAAGCTCAGGGGTATCAGATTGTACAAGTTTCAAAGATAGGGGTACCATACGTAAAAGTGGAAAGATAATGATATTATGATGAGAGAGTATTAATGGATAATAATAATATGGAATTAAATCAGGTCAGAAGTAAAGTTGGGTCAGAAGGTCAGAAGTAATCTGGAGCGTCCATCTTGATGATCTAACGGCTGAGGAGGCGCGCGGTTTTTATTTTCTCCAGCTAACTCCACCACTTGCAGAGCCTAACTCTATAGTCTCAGGGGTATTTCAGTCAATCTCTTCTAAATTAGACAGGGGTACTCGAAATTTCCATCTCATTTCTTTCATTTCGGTTTCTCTCTCCTCTTCTCTCTCCTCAAAAATCCAAATCTCTCTCCTCCTCCACGACGCCGGCTACTCCTCTCTTTCAACAACTCCGTTTCTCTCTCCTCACCGACGACGCCGGTAACTCCTCTCTTTCATCAACTCCGTTTCTCTCTCCTCACCGACGACGCACGCGATTCCTCCTTCTCAGGTTTGCATTTTTCGGAATCCTAGCTTTCGTTTTTAATGTTGTTTGTTCATATTTGATTGATTTAGCAATTCATTTTCGAAATTGAATCGATTTATTTAATTTCGCTTGATTTGATTGTAATCAAGTTTTTTTCTTTTTTGAAAATTTGTGAGATTTAATTTTATTTTCGTTGTTTGCTTGTTTTTTTTTTTTCAATTTTGTTGATCGAAATTTGTTTCATTTCATAGGATTTTTGATCTGTATCTATCGAATGATTACTTTGGATTGAATTAGTTTTCATTGCATAGTTCTGATTTTTTTTTTTTTTTTTTCATATTTTGATCGATAAATTAGTTCTTATTTGTTTTTTTTAGGGTTTTCAAGTTGTTTCTGACAATTTCTTCGAAATTAGTTTCAGATTTTCGTTCGTTTATTTGTTGTCCTACTAATTTTAGGTTTTAATTTACAATTCCAGATGAAACGCAAGGTCTATGTTGCTGATGGTGTCGAAGAAGCCGAGAAGAAGCAAAAATCGGCACCGAAATCTTGTGATAATTCGAAGAAGGTAATCCATTCATCTTTCGGACATCGTCAAGCAATTTTTTCAGATTTTGTTGAAATGTATCAATGTGAACTCGATTCTTCTGAAAATTTTGTGTGAAATCATGGCATTGTTATTACTTATTAGATATAAATCCATGTAACTGATATGATATTTCTGTTGTGTTGAATTTTGCTAATACAGAAGTAATCAATTTCGGAATTTCTGTCGAGCTAAATGTGCGAGATTCCGATATAAGATTTCATTTTTGTGAGTATGTAGTTCATCACATGTTCACAACTATTTGACATTTATGATTGTGATTCATTCATTTTTATGATCTTTTTGCCTGTACTCTGACCGTGTGATTGGAGATTTGCAGTTTGGTACTTTTCTTGTAGAAATGTAGAGTTACTCAATTGTTTTAAATAGAGTTAAGCATCTTATTTAGTTCAGTAATCATAAAGCGCTCTAACCTTTGGATTGTGTTGAATCAATTTTGGGCTAGAATTTCAAGTTTGCAATGATAATCGGAGTATGTTGGAGTTACTAGAGTTCTAATGACCAACAGTAATTAGTTACAATTGACCTTCTCAGATGCAGTTGCCTTCTGGATTTGGTCTACTTGTAGTTTGATAAGTTTGTGCGTATGCACATGAATTTGGTCAACTAATCAAGCTGGTGCTTATTACATGAGTTAGAGGCGTGTTAGGTGAATGAAGCAGGTTCATCTTAGTGATTTTGATGTGCGTTGTATGTATCAAGCAGGTGCTTTATAAATGAGGCGAGGTGTGTAGGTATATGTAGCAGATACATATATTAGGCATAAGGCATGCTTTTGTTCATTTATGTAGCTAGTACTTTTGCAGCTACCCTATCTATCGCATTTCTTTTTATGAAGATTGCTTCTTTCAATTCCATTGCTGCCTTTGTCTACCTGCTATTTGATCTGGTTGAAAGTTTAATTAAGTAACTTGAAATTAGGTGATGGGAAATGAGTGTGACCTAGGAACAAAGATCTACCTGCTCAAACTTTTGCAGTTGTGCTACTGATTCTTATTGCCAACTTACCATAGAGAAACGTGATATATTTAGTGATTGTCAAACTTTTTGGTATTGTGATTTGGCTATCACAGGAATCTGGCCTCTTGCCGATACCGTTTGGGATGGAGCCTCTTGTTATTGGTTTTGAGTTTTATTTGGTTGGGTTGATCTGACCTCTTGTTCTGATGCTATCTCGATTGTTCTCTGTCATGGTGGGACATTCGACAGTAAACCTAATTAGTTTGATGTGCGTTGTATGTAGCAGGTGCTTTATATATGAAGGTGAGGTGTGTTTCTGTATATAGCAGATACATATTAGACATAAGGTTCGGTATGGTTCAGTCATGAAGCTAGTACTTTTACAGCGTATACCGTTCCTGTCAAGTTTTGTCTTATGAAGATTGTTTCTTTTGAGTTTTTGCCTTTGTCTATCTGCTATTTGATCTGGAACTTCGTGCGAGATTTCTTGGAAGTTTTATCAAATAACATGAAATCAGTTGATGGGAAATGAGTGTGATCTTCGGAATTAAGATCGTCCTGCTCAAAAATTATTGCTGCTGAGCTACTGATTCTCAACCCAGGCATTTGCAGTGTATCTTCTCTGCAAATATACTACTGATTTCCCGCATTGAAGCATTGTACGATTATATCTGCTCCTAATCATGTTTCTTATTGTTCTCAATATTTTGCTTTAGTTTGGATTGCTGTAAGTTAGATTTCTAGCCTGTTAGCTCAGTTGAAAGAGCATTGTGCCTCGCACAAAGACGTGGGTTTGAATCCCACACAGGCTTTATATCTGGTCAATGCAGGAAGCATGTTTTGCGAGAATTGTGTCTCCCTGTTTTATTCTTGGTTCGACAATTCTGGGTTCAGTAGATCTCTTGCAAAGACTAGGCATACTAATAGTAGCTGACCTCTGTCAGTTTCATTCCAAAGTTCCTCGCCGTCGGCATGGTCAACCAGTAGTATTCCAAAGTCTTCTGCCACTGGTAAGAGGCCCCTGTGAGCTCCGATTGCATCATTCAAAGGCTACTGGAACACAGAGCTCACCAAGGAGGCTAATGCAGGCTTGCAACTGAAAAATTCGAACTTCAACGCCCACACGAGTTATTTTTACTATGTTAACAGTCTACGTAGGATTTGAACCTACACCATCCGCGCCACACGGTGCTCTACCAATTGAGCTAGTAGACTAAATGCGGCTTCATACGTCTAATGCTCAATTAGAAAACTCATATAACTCATAAGTGTGCTAAGAAAACACTACACTCAAAATGAGAAAACACCGACGGAAACACTCAAATTGAGCTACCAGGTGTAGACATACCTGATACCTCTAACTTTGATAATTCTAACTAATATCACACTCTTCTCGACCAACTCTAGTAGATATACCCGTAACTCTAATAACTTCTGTAACAATAATAACTATTAACGTAACTCTAATAACTCATGTAACTCTAGTAACTCATGTAACTCTTAGTCTCTTATCATAACTCTACTAGATACACCCGTAACTCTAATAACTTCCTTAACTCTGATAACTCCTAACATAATTCTACTAGATATACTCGTAACTCTAATAACTTCTGTAACTGTAGTAACTCATGTCATAACTCTACTAGATATACCCGTAACTCTAATAACTCATGTAACTCTAATAACTCTTAACATAACTCTACTAGATATACCCGTAACTCTAATAACTCATGTAACTCTAATGACCCTTAACATAACTCCACTAGATATGCCCGTAACTTTAATAACTCTTGTAACTCTATTAACTCTTAACATAACTCCACTAGATATACCCGTAACTCTAATAACTCCACTAACTCTACAATGCAAACTCCTTAACTCTACTTCACAAACTGTGTAACTCTACTAACTCTACCATGCTAGGTCCGTAACTCCACTAACTTTACAACGCAAACTCCCAAACTACACCAACTCTACTATACAAACTCCATAACTCCATTAACTCTACAAAGTAAACTCCATAACTTCACTAACTCTACAATGTTAACGTCATAACTCCACTAACTCTACTACTAACACCACATAACTCTACAAACTAAAATGCATAACTCTACTAACTTCGAACACAAGATCCAAGGCAGACGTAAAATTCACTCTAACAAATCATGTAAAACCAAGGTCATAGCCAAATGCGGTGCACAATCATTCTTCCAAAAATATAATCGAAATATATCACATGAAAATTAAATTGCTAATCATATTGAAATCAAGTATAGCACTATAGCAGGACCTATTTGTGTAAAAAAAAACAAAAGGAAGAAGCAATGGACCTGATTCTATGGCCGATTAAGGAACTTTCTGTGCGATTTTTGGCTTGATTCAGCTTGCGATTCGTATTAACTTGTTTCTCCTCCTCGAAATTATATGTTAATCAGCCCTAAACTCGATTTTCTGAAGTAAGAATTCAGAAAAGTAATTAAGCAAAGAGCAGGAAGGTTTAGTAAAGCTGAGCACAGAATCTCAAAAGCACTCGCTGTGCAACTTCTATAGACCACACACTCCATGGACAAAGACAAAAAACCGAGAGTGACAATTACGCAATCAAATCATAACATTTACATTAAAACCAAAAGTTCAATCATTTATGACTTTACTTACTAACTCTGCTAACACCAAAAGTTCAGTAACGAACAGAACAATAATCATAACTGTACCTCCTTGCATTCGTAACTCTACTAACTCCAGTGGCTGTATTTTATAACTGTACTAACTTTGCTAGCTTTATAACTGTACTAACTCTGTTAACACTGCTAGCTGTACTATCTTCATAACTTATCAACTTCATATATTAAGTTTAATAACTCTCCTAACTTTACTAACTTCATATAACTCTAGTAAATTTAAGAAACACAAATCAAATCATACACAAATCAAATCAAATCAACGCCATAAAACTTTCAAAATCAATGAATTTAAGAAACACAAATCAAATCATAAATCAAATCAGGCAAAAATCAACGAAGAAGGAAGAGATATAGATCTAAGTACCTGATTCCATCGAAAGAATCTATTATTGAACGATGATCGTGTTGAATTTATTGCTCCAAATTTGAATCTGAAACCCTGACTTCGCGTTTTTTTTTGTACGATGAATTTTTTGTGCGATTTAAACCCTGACTGTACTAACTCTGCTAACACCAACCTTAATTACGTTTTGTACGATGTAATTTTTGTACGAATGACTGAATCGAAGAGAGAGAAAGGTTGAAATTTGGGAGAAAAGGAATCGAAGAGAGAGAAAAGGAAATTTGGGAGAAAAGGAAATTGAAGAGCGAGAAAGTTGAAATTTGGAATGACTGAAATTTTTGCTGCAACTCGACTCCACCCTCTCCGCGCTAGAAATTGCCCATATTACCCTTGTAACTTAAAATCTCGCGCGTCCTTTCAACCGTAGGATGAGTACAATCGGATGGCTGTAATTACTTCTGACCTTCTGACAGATATTTACTTCTGACCGGATACGCCCCATAATCTTATATATTTATAAACGAAGCTTTTTTCGTGGGCATTGAAGAGGTCTAGAGCCCTTCGAATTTTCTTAGAGTTTCTGGTGAATAAAAAATTAATTTATGTTATGGAATTGTTGTTATACCATATCTAGGTTTATGGTAATCATGCAAATAATTTATTTATTAGTTATATAAATGTAGTTTACCATATGCATGTTTATGGTAATTTTGAAAAGATGAATCAATCTAATACCTTTTTCTATAAGTTATGGTAAGATAATATTCTATATGTCAAATCTAACATTTTAATACATGAGAAATACATATGACATTTTCTACATTTTGGTAAATTTCGAAACCAAATGTAATTTAGGCGAATGTTTTGTATTTATATCTTTAATGGAATAAATTAATCTATATGTGTAGATCTCTTTGATCTAGAACTATGAGCCAAAACTATTTGGTTGACCTCCTTTATGAAATCTTCTTAAAAAGACCATTTTTTGAAATTATATAGAATGCATTTGGATATGGATAAAAATCGCATGACGCAAATGAATTTATTCTTGAGTTTTGAAAATTTTAGTGTACAATCCTATAGAATAAAATATTCGATTTATAAATATAATCTATCTATTGAAGAGAAAAAACAATTATGGAAAGACAAGTGCTCGATCGAGCCTTAATACTGAAAATGAGAATATACGATCTTTATTATCAAACATTTGCAAGGTGAAATATAAATATTCCACCAGTCATGAAGACATTTATCACAAACATAGAACTACGTTTTAATGCTAATTAAGTATAATTTGAAACTCAACCTGCTTGGGGGTTGTCTCGGGTTCAAATCCTCATACCCCCACCCCCGCAGCATTAGCTGCTCCTTTGTACCAAAAAAAAAAAAGTATAGTTTGAAACATGGCTCTATATGCAAAGTTATTGAAACAAAACACAATTTTTCATCTAAAGAATTTATGATGTATAATGTGCAAGAATTATTGCAATTGCAAGTTTTAAAATAACTAATGTATAATATATAATTTGAGTCATTGATTTAACCAAACAAATTAAGAGACCTAAGAAAAAACCATACAAATTAAGATAAATATTTTTTTTATTGCATTTACGACTAATCATATATTTACAGGAAATGGTAGGTTACATTATTCATCTTCATTTGGAAAAGTGGTAAAATCAAGCCGAACATTCACACAACTTAGCTTAATTATGGTCTGGGGATAATTTAATTATATAATTCTTCATGATAATTAATTAATATGTCTTGGTTGCTTAGGTTACGAAAGTTATGATATAAAGTTATTTGATTTCATTTAAATTTTTTAAACTTTGACTAAATTTATTAGTTGTAAACAAATATAATTCATTTGGATTCATGAAATTTTACAAGAATCATTGTAGGTACAACATCTTACTCACCTAATACGAATATGTTAGAAAGAAGAAGCTGAATCATACAAAATCTTACTAACATCAGGTGTAATGTACTTAGACATCGATATACAATAGAGAGAACGAATTCAAACCTGTCTCCTATTGTATTCGGTACTTCTATCCTACTCACTATGCTACAACATTTGTCAATTTGTTATTTACGTTTGCTAATGTGAAATAATTAAGTGTATATATCTCACATAATTTGTGTTCGATGTTGTATAGTCTTTACATAATTAAGTGTCATGTGATATAGTCACACGTAAGATAAAGGTTGGTTTGAGTAGCTAATGAAAGTAAATAATTTTTATGAATAGAGTTGATTAATAAGTTAGATAATTAATCTCATGTAAGTATGTAGGTATATACTCTGCGAACTTTGAAAAATGAAATAATTACTCGATAGTTCTAGAAAAATGGTAATTCTGTTTGGTTAAGTTATTGCCTTTTAGAAAAAACTTTGTTTAGCTATAATCACAATGATTTCGGTAATGAAAGGTGAGTATATAATATTCAATAATGTTTATGTGACCGTGCAACGCACGGGCTTCAAACTAGTAATATAATATAATGAGTGACAATTATTTTTTTGGTAAAAATTAGGGGAAAGCCCCGAAAAAACAAACAAAAACTAGCTAACTAGACGAGCTGTTGACACTCCTAGCACATCCTGTCTGAGAAGGAAAGCCCCGAATGAAGGATATTGAAGTACAACTAACTTTTGAGTCTGCTTCGTGCCTCGGTTCGCTAGCCAATCCGCCGCGCGATTTGCTTTGCGGTAAGTGTGTTCCAACTTCACTACCAAGCTCCCTTGATCTATCAAATCCCTACAATTCTTCACCAGAGCAGAGTAGGGGCCAACGACGGGTTCCCTATTATTAACGAGGTTGACGCAAGCGAGATTGTCCATGTGGACCAAATGCTTTTCAAATCTCAGAAGTCGAGCTTCTGCCAAACCACTCTTAAGGGCACGTAGTTCAGCCCTTATGGAGTTACAAATCCCATAACTTGAAAGATAGGCTTGAATAATATCACATGTGGCATTCCTAAAGAGACCACCCCCACCTGTTGCTCCTGGATTGCCACGACTGGCACCGTCTGTATTTAGAATAATCCAGTCTTGGGGTGGTGGAGTGATAAAATTGAATATACTACCGTTCATTATGTATTAGAACAAAGATAACATACCTTATCTTACAAAGCGAGTATAAACATTAATTTAGAGAGCCCGCGCATGGCACGGGCATACAAACTAGTATACCTAAAATTCAACTCCAGTAAAAGAAATCTAAACTTTAACTAACTTTTGAAATACTATTATACCGGTATTATTATTTTTTTGGTTACATATAACAGTATCATTATAGTTCATAGTCCTTGTCAGATACTTGTACTATGACCGATGTGGGATTACAAAGTGATCACTTAATTAATCCTGAACGCGTTTAGCTTTTATTAATTAAAAAAAAGTTTTTCTTCTTGTTCTTGATGAGCGATGTGGGATATTTTTTCAACAGTTTTTGATAAGAAGAGTAATACTCCACTTTGTCATAGGCCCCATGGTTCAACTATATGGGTCAATGTTTAACCACAGTTCATTTTTTGTTTCCATAATTAAGAATTGTCCTACATTGCTTAAATGGTAGTACTTGTATATTAAGTGGTATCAGAAACTTTGTTTTGTCCCACATTGGCAAGAGAAGATAGATTCACGAACTCATGAAATTATTCAGTTTTATATATATTTATTTATTTATAATAATTATTATTGATAAATTAACTATTATTATTTATTATTGATAATTGTATCTACCTAAACCAACTAAGTACTTGTGAAAGAATTTTTACTTACTTTCAATTTAAGGCATTGTGGGAGAATCCTTGGGCATCTTCACGATCATGTAAACTTCCTCTCCAACCAGCCATCTCTGGTCATAGACCATGCAGTGTGTAAAAACACCGACAGGTGGTTCATACGAGCAAGTTTTATAGTATAAGCAAGTTGATGTAGGTCATTGGAGTGCAAGAGTGAATGCCTCTGCTGGCGGTGTGTGGCTGGAGGGGTGGGGGGGGGGGGGTAATGAGTGACTTAGGGAAAACAACAAGAACGTGATGATCATAGTCAAGTGAATCATTTTCATCTGGAACAATTTAATTTGGGATATGATCTTAGTCAAGTGATGCATTTTGATATGGAACAATTCCAGCTAAATTGTTGGTTGAAGTTAAAACTCTTCTAGATAGAGAATTGGCGGAATGCTATCTTATCCTCTCAATTTTCACAGGGGCAAAGTGAGTTGAAGTTTAGGTTACTATATATTAAATTCACGAGTTGGGTTGGAGTTTAGGTTACTATATACTAGGATAGATTAGATGATCTTAAACACGTTTTAGGATTATCAGGTATGTGATTGATTTATTTATAATATTATATTAAATTATATAGTATAATATTGTATAATATAATAACCAAATTAGGAGTAGACTTGAAGTGAACTAGTGCTGAAACTACATTAGTGACAACAAAATAAGTTTTAAATTGAAGTATGATAGTTGATTGATTTCATTTTAACTTCAACTCTACCTCTTTTTGTTAATAAATATGTAGCCGAACAAATATGTAGCGATGGCTACCTTTTTAACGAGCGTTTGTTTCCGAAACATGATAGGATAAGGGAACTATTGACCAAGGTATGATATTGACAACGATCATACATTTTGGAAAACCGAATGTGATAGTCATGGAAAATGATCAAGCAATAAAGATGGTATTCTATTTTGCAAAAGCGTGGAGGTCCACTGAAAAAGTATCCAACAACATACTTTCGGCACTCAGAGTTGCAGTCTGAGTTATAAATTTCCGACACCGTAATGTGTGGTGATAAAGTTAATCTTTATCGGAATACAATCAAATTTCCACAGGGTGGGGGTCCCCGTATATAAATTTGAGTTTTTTTCATAATGGTTTTTCTAACGTGCGCCAGTAAGGTTGCTAATACTTTCCCCAATTTTTGGTGAACCAGCTTAAAAAAGGTTGTTGATTGATTTATTCATAATATTATATATTATTATATTATATAGTATAATATAGTATACTATAATTAAAAAAATTAGGAGAAAACTTGGAGTGAACTCGTGCTTAAACTACATTAGAGACAACAAAATAAGTTTTAAATTAAAGTATGAAAGTTGATTGATTTCATCAGTTTAACTTCAACTCCACCTTTTTGTTTCAATTAATATAAGTAGATAAATATATAAAATGACTACCTTTTTAATGTGTATTTGTTTATGAAACAAGATAGGATGAGCGAATATTGGAGATATAAGGAAATATTGGCCAAGCTATGATATTGACAACGATCATACATATTGGAAACTGAATGAGATAGTCATGCAAAAGGTTCAGGCAAAAAACCGGTGTTTTATTTTGCAAAAGCGTGGAGATCCACTGAAAAAGTATCTAACGATGTACTTTTGGCTCTTAGAGTTGCAGGTTGAGTTATACATATTTTTTTGTTTGTTTGTAATATTGCAACTTTTTTATCTTGAATTTACAGATCAGGCCGGGAAAAAGATGAATAGCACCTCAAAAGGTGCATGATGCACTAATGATTGCGCTCGAAGTCGGCCAAGGATAAAGTGTGGAAACACTGATCTAAGCCTTTATCTTAAAGAGATTCACTTTTGTTTGGACCGTAACTACGATTTCGTGGATTGCCCAGCCTACAATTAAAATGTGTTTGTAAGCAATGGTACACTCTCATAGCAGATGATGGCTTCATCAAAAAACAATACCAACCTTAATATGCCAAGCACGTAGCAGACCAACACGACATACCTCGCTTGTTCGATGACCCTTATGTACGAGGTACCGATTGTATCGGAATTCGTAAGCAAGGACTGTTCCATCTTCCGTCGAGAAAACAATTTGTCTTCAAGATATTAAAAAAAATTGTTACTACCAACCTGATACTCTATTTCGGGAGTACTTATCTTTTTGGGTTACTTTCCTAATCGGGCATTTAATTGGCAAATTTACCATAACACCCATACTTCTCCCTCACCTTACACTATATAAAAAGAAAAACAAAAGAATCAAACCCCCCCTATCGCACGCACGACGCAGGAGAAAGGAAGAGAAGAGAAAAAGAGAAGAGAGGAGAAGAAGAGCAGTCGCGCGCCGTCTTGCCCGCGAACCACCACCGTCGGCCGCCCTTCGCCGTAGCCGTCCACCGCAGCCCTACCTTGCCCTCTCTCTTGATTTTACATCAAGAGTGTTTCTTCATCCCTTTTCATAATTTGTTGTTAGGGCTTCCTTGATTTCATGTTAATTGTGGTTTAAACATGATTATGCATGGTGTTGGGAATTATCTATTTAGTTTATAATCATGCTTCATTATGGTTTTGATGCATGACTTATTGAATTATGATTTAGGGCTCTTTGAATTAAGGTTTATGATGATTTGTTGGTGATTTTATGGGTGGAATTATGTGAAATTTGGAGGAGATGCTTATTATGAGTTGGGTAAACCATGTTTTCAATTTTGAGAGTATTTTATGATGTTTTGAATATTGAAATTATTTCATGTTGTCCAGATCTGATTATTGCCTAATTTAGGTGTTTATATGGTTGTTTTGATGGTTTAATGGGGGGATATTGTTACTGGTATACTTGGGAAGGTGTTGTGCGAATTTGGTGTCATTTGGAGGTCGTTTGGGTGTTGAAATCTAAAGTTAGAGTCACTTTTGTAATGCTGCCCGTTTTGATATTATATGGTTAAGTAAGATGATCGTACTTAGTGTTGAGTGTTCTGTAGTGTGGTTTGGTCTTGTGACTGTGTTGGGTTGAGTGGTAGGATGATGGTTAGTAATTTGGTGTGTTGTTGTTGATTCTACGTTGTGTGTTCGAGAAAATACCGTTCTAAGTCTTGAATCAATTTTGTGACTGTGCTAGTAAGGTAAGAACGTTGATTACACTCTTAAACACATGATCTATCACACCATGATTATCATTCCATGACCCTAAGCTTGTGCTTCGATAACCATTGTTCATTGTATGCTCTTATCACGTTTGTTCAAGCTATTTCTATATTTGCTTGTGCTCGAAATACCTCACAAATAGCAAAGTCTTTCGGCTCTTCCACCCGGCCCTTCGGCCTCTATTGCTCTCGGCCACTCGGCCGAGTGGGTTTTTGTTTCACTGCTTCATGTGTTGTTCTACTTTTGTGAATTCGATATACTAAATCTTGAATTGGTTGTAGATTGAAACGTCAAATAATTCACGCTAAAATAATGTACCTTTAAAGGATTGAAAGAAGATAAAGCGTGATATGTTATACCACCTACAGTGCGACGTATATTCGACTCGGCCGATCGTCATTTATACCTCTGATGAAGGTAATTTGTGGTCGGAGTAGCTACCGACTTCCTAATAGTCATCCTCCTAGATGGGAATCTCGTCCTACCGGCCCATCTTGCGGGGGGTGTGCACACTCGGGATTATTTAGGGATTATACCCTTTGCTCTAGCTCGACTGAGTTCGATATTGTGGTGGCTGTGGGGTAGGACCCTAGCCAAATAAAAGATATATGATTGATAGATTTACTCATGTGCTTGTACATCTTAGCTTGTGTATCGTTTGATGATACTTGTTAGTGTTTGTATACACTATAGATACTAAATATAACGTAAAAGTGGAAAGATAATGATATTATGATGAGAGAGTATAAATGGATAATAATAATATAATATAATGAGTGACAATTAATTTTTTGGTAAAAATTAGGGGAAAGCCCCGAAAAAACAAACAAAAACTAGCTAACTAGACGAGCTGTTGACACTCATAGCACATCCTGTCTGAGAAGGAAAGCCCCGAATGAAGGATATTGAAGTACAACTAACTTTTGAGTCTGCTTCGTGCCTCGGTTCGCTAGCCAATCCGCCGCGCGATTTGATTTGCGGTAAGTGTGTTCCAACTTCACTACCAAGCTCCCTTGATCTATCAAATCCCTACAATTCTTCACCAGAGCAGAGTAGGGGCCAACGACGGGTTCCCTATTATTAACGAGGTTGACGCAAGCGAGATTGTCCATATGGACCAAATGCTTTTCAAATCTCAGAAGTCGAGCTTCTGCCAAACCACTCTTAAGGGCACGTAGTTCAGCCCTTATGGAGTTACAAATCCCATAACTTGAAAGATAGGCTTGAATAATATCACATGTGGCATTCCTAAAGAGACCACCCCCACCTGTTGCTCCTGGATTGCCACGACTGGCACCATCTGTATTTAGAATAATCCAGTCTTGGGGTGGTGGAGTGATAAAATTGAATATACTACCGTTCATTATGTATTAGAATAAAGATAACATACCTTATCTTACAAAGCGAGTATAAACATTAATTTAGAGAGCCCGCGCATGGCACGGGCATACAAACTAGTATACCTAAAATTCAACTCCAGTAAAAGAAATCTAAACTTTAACTAACTTTTGAAATACTATTATACCGGTATTATTATTTTTTTGGTTACATATAACAGTATCATTATAGTTCATAGTCCTTGTCAGATACTTGTACTATGAGCGATGTGGGATTCAAAAGTGATCACTTAATTAATCCTGAACGCGTTTAGCTTTTATTCATTAAAAAAAAGTTTTTCTTCTTGTTCTTGATGAGCGATGTGGGATATTTTTTCAACAGTTCTTGATATGAAGAGTAATACTCCACTTTGTCATAGGCCCCATGGTTCAACTATATGGGTCAATGTTTAACCACAGTTCATTTTTTGTTTCCATAATTAAGAATTGTCCTACATTGCTTAAAAGGTAGTACTTGTATATTAAGTGGTATCAGAAACTTTGTTTTGTCCCACATTGGCAAGAGAAGATAGATTCACGAACTCATGAAATTATTCAGTTTTATATATATTTATTTATTAATAATAATTATTATTGATAAATTAATTATTATTATTTATTATTGATAATTGTATCTACCTAAACCAACTAAGTACTTGTGAAAGAATTTTTACTTACTTTCAATTCAAGGCATTGTGGGAGAATCCTTGGGCATCTTCACGATCATGTAAACTTCCTCTCCAACCAGCCATCTCTGATCAGACCATGCAGTGTGTAAAAACACCGACAGGTGGTTCATACGAGCAAGTTTTATAGTATAAGCAAGTTGATGTAGGTCATTGGAGTGCAAGAGTGAATGCCTCTGCTGGCGGTGTGTGGCTGGAGGGGTGGGGGAGGGGGGGGGGGGGTAATGAGTGACTTAGGGAAAACAACAAGAACGTGATGATCATAGTCAAGTGATGCATTTTCATCTGCAACAATTTAATTTGGGATATGATCATAGTCAAGTGATGCATTTTGATATGGAACAATTCCAGCTAAATTGTTGGTTGAAGTTAAAACTCTTCTAGATAGAGAGTTGGCGGAATGCTATCTTTTCCTCTCAATTTTCACAGGGGCAAAGTGAGTTGAAGTTTAGGTTACTATATATTAAATTCACGAGTTGGGTTGGAGTTTAGGTTACTATATACTAGGATAGATTAGATGATCTTAAACACGTTTTAGGATTATCAGGTATGTGATTGATTTATTTATAATATTATATTAAATTATATAGTATAATATTGTATAATATAATAACCAAATTAGGAGTAGACTTGAAGTGAACTAGTGCTGAAACTACATTATTGACAACAAAATAAGTTTTAAATTGAAGTATGATAGTTGATTGATTTCATTTTAACTTCAACTCTACCTCTTTTTGTTAATAAATATGTAGCCGAACAAATATGTAGCGATGGCTACCTTTTTAACGAGCGTTTGTTTCCGAAACATGATAGGATAAGGGAACTATTGACCAAGGCATGATATTGACAACGATCATACATTTTGGAAAACCGAATGTGATAGTCATGGAAAATGATCAAGCAATAAAGATGGTATTCTATTTTGCAAAAGCGTGGAGGTCCACTGAAAAAGCATCCAACAACATACTTTCGGCACTCAGAGTTGCAGTTTGAGTTATAAATTTCCGACACCGTAATGTGTGGTGATAAAGTTAATCTTTATCGGAATACAATCAAATTTCCACAGGGTGGGGATCCCCGTATATAAATTTGAGTTTTTTTCATAATGGTTCTTCTAACGTGCGCCAGTAAGGTTGCTAATACTTTCCCCAATTTTTGGTGAACCAGCTTAAAAAAGGTTGTTGATTGATTTATTCATAATATTATATATTATTATATTATATATTATAATATAATATACTATAATTAAAAAAATTAGGAGAAAACTTGGAGTGAACTCGTGCTTAAACTACATTAGAGACAACAAAATAAGTTTTAAATTAAAGTATGAAAGTTGATTGATTTCATCAGTTTAACTTCAACTCCACCTTTTTGTTTCAATTAATATAAGTAGATAAATGACTACCTTTTTAATGAGTATTTGTTTATGAAACAAGATAGGATGAGCGAATATTGGAGATATAAGGAAATATTGGTCAAGCTATGATATTGACAACGATCATACATATTGGAAACTGAATGAGATAGTCAAGCAAAAGGTTCAGGCAAAAAACCGGTGTTTTATTTTGCAAAAGCGTGAAGATCCACTGAAAAAGTATCAAACGATGTACTTTTGGCTCTTAGAGTTGCAGATTGAGTTATACATATTTTTTTGTTTGTTTGTAATATTGCAACTTTTTTATCTTGAATTTACAGATCAGGCCGGGAAAAAGATGAATAGCACCTCAAAAGGTGCATGATGCACTAATGATTGCGCTCTAAGTCGGCCAAGGATAAAGTGTGGAAACACTGATCCAAACCTTTATATTAAAGAGATTCACTTTTGTTTGGACCGTAACTACGATTTCGTGGATTGCCCAGCCTACAATTAAAATGTGTTTGTAAGCAATGGTACACTCTCATAGCAGATGATGGCTTCATCAAGAAACAATACCAACCTTAATATGCCAAGCACGTAGCAGACCAACACGACGTACCTCGCTTGTTCGATGACCCTTATGTACGAGTACCGATTGTATCGGAATTCGTAAGCAAGGACTGTTCCATCTTCCGTCGAGAAAACAATTTGTCTATGTTGTGTTCGGCGTACAAGAACTTCAAGATATTAAAAAAAATTGTTACTACCAACCTGATACTCTATTTCAGGAGTACTTATCTTTTTGGGTTACTTTCCTAATCGGGCATTTAATTGGCAAATTTACCATAACACCCATACTTCTCCCTCACCTTACACTATATAAAAAGAAAAACAAAAGAATCAAACCCCCCCCTATCGCACGCACGACGCAGGAGAAAGTAAGAGAAGAGAAAAAGAGAAGAGAGGAGAAGAAGAGCAGACGCGCGCCGTCTTGCCCGCGAACCACCACCGTCGGCCGCCCTTTGCCATAGCCGTCCACCGCAGCCCTACCTTGCCCTCTCTCTTGATTTTACATCAAGAGTGTTTCTTCATCCCTTTTCATAATTTGTTGTTAGGGCTTCCTTGATTTCATGTTAATTGTGGTTTAAACATGATTATGCATGGTGTTGGGAATTATCTATTTAGTTTATAATCATGCTTAATTATGGTTTTGATGCATGACTTATTGAATTATGATTTAGGGCTCTTTAAATTAAGGTTTATGATGATTTGTTGGTGATTTTATGGGTGGAATTATGTGAAATTTGGAGGAGATGCTTATTATGAGTTGGGTAAACCATGTTTTCAATTTTGAGAGTATTTTATGATGTTTTGAATATTGAAATTATTTCATGTTGTCCAGATCTGATTATTGCCTAATTTAGGTGTTTATATGGTTGTTTTGATGGTTTAATGGGGGGATATTGTTACTGGTATACTTGGGAAGGTGTTGTGCGAATTTGGTGTCATTTGGAGGTCGTTTGGGTGTTGAAATCTAAAGTTAGAGTCACTTTTGTAATGCTGCCCGTTTTGATATTATATGGTTAAGTAAGATGATCGTACTTAGTGTTGAGTGTTTTGTAGTGTGGTTTGGTCTTGTGACTGTGTTGGGTTGAGTGGTAGGATGATGGTTAGTAATTTGGTGTGTTGTTGTTGATTCTACGTTGTGTGTTCGAGAAAGTACCGTTCTAAGTCTTGAATCAATTTTGTGACTGTGCTAGTAAGGTAAGAACGTTGATTACACTCTTAAACACATGATCTATCACACCATGATTATCATTCCATGACCCTAAGCTTGTGCTTCGATAACCATTGTTCATTGTATGCTCTTATCACGTTTGTTCAAGCTATTTCTATATTTGCTTGTGCTCGAAAATACCTCACAAATAGCAAAGTCTTTCGGCTCTTCCACCCGGCTCTTCGGCCTCTATTGCTCTCGGCCACTCGGCCGAGTGGGTTTTTGTTTCACTGCTTCATGTGTTGTTCTACTTTTGTGAATTCGATATACTAAATCTTGAATTGGTTGTAGATTGAAACGTCAAATAATTCACGCTAAAATAATGTACCTTTAAAGGATTGAAGAAGATAAAGCATGATATGTTATACCACCTACAGTGCGACGTATATTCGACTCGGCCGATCGTCATTTATACCTCTGATGAAGGTAATTTGTGGTCGGAGTAGCTACCGACTTCCTAATAGTCATCCTCCTAGATGGGAATCTCGTCCTACCGGCCCATCTTGCGGGGGGTGTGCACACTCGGGATTATTTAGGGGTTATACCCTTTGCTCTAGCTCGACTGAGTTCGATATTGTGGTGGCTGTGGGGTAGGACCCTAGCCAAATAAAAGATATAAGATTGATAGATTTACTCATGTGCTTGTACATCTTAGTTTGTGTATCGTTTGATGATACTTGTTAGTGTTTGTATACACTATCGATACTAATTATGACGTAAAAGTGGAAAGATAATGATATTATGATGAGAGAGTATAAATGGATAATAATAATATAATATAATGAGTGACAATTATTTTTTTGGTAAAAATTAGGGGAAAGCCCAGAAAAAACAAACAAAAACTAGCTAACTAGACGAGCTGTTGACACTCCTAGCACATCCTGTCTGAGAAGGAAAGCCCTGAATGAAGGATCTGAAGTACAACTAACTTTTGAGTCTGCTTCGTGCCTCGGTTCGCTAGCCAATCCGCCGCGCGATTTGCTTTGCGGTAAGTGTGTTCCAACTTCACTACCAAGCTCCCTTTATCTATCAAATCCCTACAATTCTTCACCAGAGCAGAGTAGGGGCCAACGACGGGTTCCCTATTATTAACGAGGTTGACGCAAGCGAGATTGTCCATATGGACCAAATGCTTTTCAAATCTCAGAAGTCGAGCTTCTGCCAAACCACTCTTAAGGGCACGTAGTTCAGCCCTTATAGAGTTACAAATCCCATAACTTGAAAGATAGGCTTGAATAATATCACATGTGGCATTCCTAAAGAGACCACCCCCACCTGTTGCTCCTGGATTGCCACGACTGGCACCGTCTGTATTTAGAATAATCCAGTCTTGGGGTGGTGGAGTGATAAAATTGAATATACTACCGTTCATTATGTATTAGAACAAAGATAACATACCTTATCTTACAAAGCGAGTATAAACATTAATTTAGAGAGCCCGTGCATGGCACGGGCATACAAACTAGTATACCTAAAATTCAACTCCAGTAAAAGAAATCTAAACTTTAACTAACTTTTGAAATACTATTATACCGGTATTATTTTTTTTTTGGTTACATATAACAGTATCATTATAGTTCATAGTCCTTGTCAGATACTTGTACTATGACCGATGTGGGATTCAAAAGTGATCACTTAATTAATCCTGAACGCGTTTAGCTTTTATTAATTAAAAAAAAGTTTTTCTTCTTGTTCTTGATGAGCGATGTGGGATATTTTTTCAACAGTTCTTGATAAGAAGAGTAATACTCCACTTTGTCATAGGCCCCATGGTTAAACTATATGGGTCAATGTTTAACCACAGTTCATTTTTTGTTTCCATAATTAAGAATTGTCCTACATTGCTTAAAAGGTAGTACTTGTATATTAAGTGGTATCAGAAACTTTGTTTTGTCCCACATTGGCAAGAGAAGATAGATTCACGAACTCATGAAATTATTCAGTTTTATATATATTTATTTATTTATAATAATTATTATTGATAAATTAATTATTATTATTTATTATTGATAATTGTATCTACCTAAACCAACTAAGTACTTGTGAAAGAATTTTTACTTACTTTCAATTCAAGGCATTGTGGGAGAATCCTTGGGCATCTTCACGATCATGTAAACTTCCTCTCCAACCAGCCATCTCTGGTCATAGACCATGCAGTGTGTAAAAACACCGACAGGTGGTTCATACGAGCAAGTTTTATAGTATAAGCAAGTTGATGTAGGTCATTGGAGTGCAAGAGTGAATGCCTCTGCTGGCGGTGTGTGGCTGGAGGGGTGGGGGGGGGGGGTAATGAGTGACTTAGGGAAAACAACAAGAACGTGATGATCATAGTCAAGTGATGCATTTTCATCTGAAACAATTTAATTTGGGATATGATCTTAGTCAAGTGATGCATTTTGATATGGAACAATTCCAGCTAAATTGTTGGTTGAAGTTAAAACTCTTCTAGATGGAGAGTTGGCGGAATGCTATCTTTTCCTCTCAATTTTCACAGGGGCAAAGTGAGTTGAAGTTTAGGTTACTATATATTAAATTCACGAGTTGGGTTAGAGTTTAGGTTACTATATACTAGGATAGATTAGATGATCTTAAACACGTTTTAGGATTATCAGGTATGTGATTGATTTATTTATAATATTATATTAAATTATATAGTATAATATTGTATAATATAATAACCAAATTAGGAGTAGACTTGAAGTGAACTAGTGCTGAAACTACATTATTGACAACAAAATAAGTTTTAAATTGAAGTATGATAGTTGATTGATTTCATCAGTTTAACTTCAACTCCACCTTTTTGTTTCAATTAATATAAGTAGATAAATATATAAAATGACTACCTTTTTAATGAGTATTTGTTTATGAAACAAGATAGGATGAGCGAATATTGGAGATATAAGGAAATATTGGCCAAGCTATGATATTGACAACGATCATACATATTGGAAACTGAATGAGATAGTCATGCAAAAGGTTCAGGCAAAAAACCGGTGTTTTATTTTGCAAAAGCGTGGAGATCCACTGAAAAAGTATCTAACGATGTACTTTTGGCTCTTAGAGTTGCAGGTTGAGTTATACATATTTTTTTGTTTGTTTGTAATATTGCAACTTTTTTATCTTGAATTTACAGATCAGGCCGCGAAAAAGATGAATAGCACCTCAAAAGGTGCATGATGCACTAATGATTGCGCTCTAAGTCGGCCAAGGATAAAGTGTGGAAACACTGATCCAAACCTTTATCTTAAAGAGATTCACTTTTATTTGGACCGTAACTACGATTTCGTGGATTGCCCAGCCTACTATTGAAATGTGTTTGTAAGCAATGGTACACTCTCATAGCAGATGATGGCTTCATCAAGAAACAATACCAACCTTAATATGCCAAGCACGTAGCAGACCAACACGACGTACCTCGCTTGTTCGATGACCCTTATGTACGAGGTACCGATTGTATCGGAATTCGTAAGCAAGGACTGTTCCATCTTCCGTCCAGAAAACAATTTGTATATGTTGAGGGGTTGGGCGTACAAGAACTTCAAGATATTAAAAAAAATTGTTACTACCAACCTGATACTCTATTTCGGGAGTACTTATCTTTTTGGGTTACTTTCCTAATCGGGCATTTAATTGGCAAATTTACCATAACACCCATACTTCTCCCTCACCTTACACTATATAAAAAGAAAAACAAAAGAATCAAACCCCCCCTATCGCACGCACGACGCAGGAGAAAGGAAGAGAAGAGAAAAAGAGAAGAGAGGAGAAGAAGAGCAGCCGCGCGCCGTCTTGCCCGCGAACCACCACCGTCGGCCGCCCTTCGCCGTAGCCGTCCACCGCAGCCCTACCTTGCCCTCTCTCTTGATTTTACATCAAGAGTGTTTCTTCATCCCTTTTCATAATTTGTTGTTAGGGCTTCCTTGATTTCATGTTAATTGTGGTTTAAACATGATTATGCATGGTGTTGGTAATTATCTATTTAGTTTATAATCATGCTTAATTATGGTTTTGATGCATGACTTATTGAATTATGATTTAGCGTTCTTTGAATTAAGGTTTATGATGATTTGTTGGTGATTTTAAGGGTGGAATTATGTGAAATTTGGAGGAGATGCTTATTATGAGTTGGGTAAACCATGTTTTCAATTTTGAAAGTATTTTATGATGTTTTGAATATTGAAATTATTTCATGTTGTCCAGATCTGATTATTGCCTAATTTAGGTGTTTATATGGTTGTTTTGATGGTTTAATTGGGGGATATTGTTACTGGTATACTTGGGAAGGTGTTGTGCGAATTTGGTGTCATTTGGAGGTCGTTTGGGTGTTGAAATCTAAAGTTAGAGTCACTTTTGTAATGCTGCCCGTTTTGATATTATATGGTTAAGTAAGATGATCGTACTTAGTGTTGAGTGTTTTGTAGTGTGGTTTGGTCTTGTGACTGTGTTAGGTTGAGTGGTAGGATGATGGTTAGTAATTTGGTGTGTTGTTGTTGATTCTACGTTGTGTGTTCGAGAAAGTACCGTTCTAAGTCTTGAATCAATTTTGGTGACTGTGCTAGTAAGGTAAGAACGTTGATTACACTCTTAAACACATGATCTATCACACCATGATTATCATTCCATGACCCTAAGCTTGTGCTTCGATAACCATTGTTCATTGTATGCTCTTATCACGTTTGTTCAAGCTATTTCTATATTTGCTTGTGCTCGAAAATACCTCACAAATAGCAAAGTCTTTCGGCTCTTCCACCCGGCCCTTCGGCCTCTATTGCTCTCGGCCACTCGGCCGAGTGGGTTTTTGTTTCACTGCTTCATGTGTTGTTCTACTTTTGTGAATTCGATATACTAAATCTTGAATTGGTTGTAGATTGAAACGTCAAATAATTTACGCTAAAGTAATGTACCTTTAAAGGATTGAAGAAGATAAAGCATGATATGTTATACCACCTACAGTGCGACGTATATTCGACTCGGCCGATCGTCATTTATACCTCTGATGAAGGTAATTTGTGGTCGGAGTAGCTACCGACTTCCTAATAGTCATCCTCCTAGATGGGAATCTCGTCCTACCGGCCCATCTTGCGGGGGGTGTGCACACTCGGGATTATTTAGGGGTTATACCCTTTGCTCTAGCTCGACTGAGTTCGATATTGTGGTGGCTGTGGGGTAGGACCCTAGCCAAATAAAAGATATAAGATTGATAGATTTACTCATGTGCTTGTACATCTTAGTTTGTGTATCGTTTGATGATACTTGTTAGTGTTTGTATACACTATCGATACTAATTATGACGTAAAAGTGGAAAGATAATGATATTATGATGAGAGAGTATAAATGGATAATAATAATATAATATAATGAGTGACAATTATTTTTTTGGTAAAAATTAGGGGAAAGCCCCGAAAAAACAAACAAAAACTAGCTAACTAGACGAGCTGTTGACACTCCTAGCACATCCTGTCTGAGAAGGAAAGCCCTGAATGAAGGATCTGAAGTACAACTAACTTTTGAGTCTGCTTCGTGCCTCGGTTCGCTAGCCAATCCGCCGCGCGATTGTAGACACCAAATTTTGTCTCACCTATTTTATTTTCATTTTTATTAATCTGTTTATATTTTCTAATTCTATTTCTATTTTCTAATTCAATTTCATTCTATTCATTTCTATTTACCCATTTCTATTCGTTTATTTGCAAACAAAACGATTTCTCAACAATTTCAATTTCACCATTTTTTCTATTATTATTATAAATTTCGAAAATCATATTAATAATATTAATAATATTGATTTTCATTGCTTTTAATTCCAAATTCATTTATTCTTTGATTTAATTCACCCGGTTTTCATTTTCGCGCAAACCGAGGTAAATTTGCTCGAGACGAGCCAAACTCGATTTCATTTTTTGTACTACTAAACTACATAGGCAATGACATCATTTTATATGTCATGCCCATGTCACTCACATTTACTCTAACAAGATGCTAACAATATGCTAACTATTTGATTTTTGATTTAATTTTCAATTGATGACTCATTGATTCTCTCCCTTCATTACAAGAGCAAGAGACAAAAAAAATTTGATGAGTTGGGAGGCTAGGAAGGGCCGGCCAAATTGGAGCTTGGAGAGCAAGTTCTCTTTTTATTTTATTGTTCAATTAGTGTGATATTTATCATGCTCATTCATTCTCATTCACTCATTTTATTCTCTTCTCTTCATCCTTAAGCAAACACTCCTCATTTAACATCAACACACACATTCATTGCTCACAAAAACAAAGCAAAACAAAAGAGAAAAAAGAGCCTAAAAGGCCGGCCAAGCAAAGAAGAAAAGAAGAGCATTTGCTCATTTGCATTTACTTCTACATTCATTCTCATTTTATCTTATTCATTTCCACATCAAAACTCCACTTTAATTCTAATTCAACCTAATAAATGTGTAGTATTAGGATCATCTTAGCCTAGGTAAGTGAAATCAATCAATCTCACCTAGATTAAAATCAACTTAGATATTGTAGTACCCTAACATTGGAGGATCATCAACCATTGAGTCTCAAAGGTAGCATTCTTGTTCCCTTTCTTCTTCTTTATTGTTATTTCATTTATTTTCTCATCAAATACTCTACTAACTTGTTTTTTTGTCTAGCCTTGGTTGGTAATGGGTCTAGTGTGGTTTATTGAGCCACACCAAGATCCATAAGCCAACTTCTAGGGCCTTACGGGGGCCGTTCCCTTTATTGAGGGGAACATTAGATGAGAGAGTTTTAGGAGTGGAGTGCCCATTGGTGTGTTTTTTCTTATGTCTACTGTTTTATTGACCTTTTGTGGTGATTTAATATTTTTTACAAATTTTTCTACAATTATTTCCATGTACAAAAACTATCTACAACTCAATCCGATTTTTTGTTCTTTGAAAACTGTTTTTCAGTCTGACTTCCAAAATCCGTATAAAATCTTCCCTTTTGTTAAAATTCCTGATTTTATAAATAATGCTTCTTTGGGGTCTTAAATGCAACCCTGAAAAATTTCAGATCCAAACTCAAACCAGATTATTTATGATGATTTTTGCAATAAAATGACTCAAAACTGGTCCCTGCTCCGACCAGCTGTATTCAACGAGGTTTTTCTAGTTGGAAACGACCTTTTCTGGGTATGCCTCCTTCATAAAAGTTGAATATCAGACTCCCAAGTTTCCAGAAAGCTAAGGTTCAAAATTTTGTCATGTCTCTATCAACAGCTATGAATTTTTGAAAACAGATCCTGTTTTGCTCAGAAATCCGAATTTCAACCTTAAATTTGTTTTGTGAGTAAATGGACTTTTGGGGTCATGAAAAAATTCATGTGTGATCCCAAGATGTCCATGAACCCACCTTCAACCCAGAAAAATTTGAAGATTTGATTTGATCTTTCAAACCATTCGATTTCCATCAATTTTCTGTTTTTGGGGTTGAAAATGACAAGTTTTTCACCCAAATTAATTGTCATAATTAATTAAATGGTTAGACTTAATAGGGAGTCTAATTAGTCCACCTCATTGAGATGTCAAAATGTTAAAATCGATTTAGACTTAATTAGGAGTCTACTCAATCCAATTTATAAAAAACAATTAGACTTAATAGGAAGTTTAATTGATCAACCCATTTGTTTGATGACTTTAAAACACTTAGAAAGAAGTCTAGGTGAATCTAAGTCAAGTCTACCTAAGTCAAGTCAATCGAAGTCAAGTCAATGAAAGTCAATCGTCGTCTAAAACCAATTCAATTACAACCAAGTCTACTAAAATCCAACTAATTATTCAAAGTCCACCCAAATACAAACAAGTCTACCAAAGTCTACTAAAATCCAACTAATTACTTAAAGTCAACCAAAGTCAACCAAAGTCAACTAAAGTCAACCAAAGTCAACCAAAGTCAACTAAAGTCAAACATGTCTACCCAAGTCTACCAATGTCAAAGTCTATCCAAGTCAACCCAAATCTACCCAAAAATCGACTAAAGTCAACTTTGCAAATAAGTGCAAGTCAACCGAAGTCAAAAGAAGTCAACCCGAGTCGATTAGAGTCAATAAGGACTAAAATTGATTCTTTTGTCAATAATGTAATTAATAAAACCAAAAACCCGTAAAAATGTTTTCTTATTTGTTTTCAAACGTCTTTTTCTTAGTTTTTCTAATTAAAGTCGTTTTCTCTCTTTTCCTCAACGTTTTAGGAAATTCATTTCTCTTTCCAAAACTTTTTGTACATGGAAGTAAATAAACTTTCTTTGATGTGTCTTGCATGTAAAGTTTTCTTTCCCGTTCTTTGTATGGACTTTGGACGGGGCCCTACCCCAACACTAGGCAAGGATTGCCAATTCACTTATGCGCGATCATGAGGTCGATCTACATTCACCTCTACCATCTATTCCACCAACACCCCAGTGGAACACCACTTGATCGAACATAATCGAATCGGCGATTTATTTTCCTTATATTGTTGTAGGGCCTACACGGGCAGCTCTAACGATACGGCCAATTCCACCGAGCCCAAACACACAATCCAATCCATTTTCCATTAAATCTCCCCGCGAGAGTCAATTCAAACTTAGTCAAACTATTGAGAGGTCTAATCTTCAAACTCGCCTTAGAGAGGTCGAGTCATCCACTTTAAGACCTCGTTCAAGAGGCATGCCTGGTTCAGGAGGCATGGTGATCATGGCGATCGCCGTCTCGACGAGAGACACATAGATGCAAGCGGAATATACCTTGCTCTATTCTACGTGGATCGACTTGACTCTAATGTGAGTCATCTATAAAGTCTCTCAATAGCACGACTTTGAGTGAAACGACTTTCTACCACTTCCAAGCGAAGTAAAACCCATCTCTACCCCCACATTGGTGATATCCCCAGTGGAATCAACCCGATCATTTCCCCAGTGGAATGATATCTACCATGTGGATCCATCCATCCACCCTCGCGGATATTAGTCGCTACCCCCCAGTGGAAAAAGCCGTTGTCGTGGGGCTGCCCGTCAGAACTACGTAGGGTTTTGATCCTCGAGTGGATTCCAATCCCACAATGAAAGGTACGTAGGGCAACTTTGGTGCTCAAACCCCCCAAGTCCGTACCCAAAAGACTCGGAAAATCTTTTGTAAATTCTTTTTCTAAACTCTTGCATGTGAATGACAATGTGGATATATATGCTTTTCTATTTCTACTTGTTTATATGGATCTTAACGTAACCAATTCACCGAGAATCTTTAGAAGGATATGATGTATTAGTAAGTGCCCGTCCTTATGACGGAAGGGGAGACGAGTTCCAAATGTTCGCACCCCTTAACTAAGGCCCCGAACCCTTTTTTCTCTATTTCGCAGACCAGTTTTCCAAATCGTTTTGTAAATATAATAAAACGGAATTTTGCCTTAGGGCGTATGGAGTCATTTTTGGTTTTAGAAAGGTTTTCCTTAAAATTCTTTCATTTGTTTTCGAACTTGTGCTTTTTAAACTTGTTTCGAAACCCTTCCTTGTCGGGGTAAAGACAGGGTGGCGACTCTGAGTTTTCAACGATCCAACTTTGGTTAGTTCAATAACCCTTCGAACAAGCAAACTTTTTGCGGGCGCCGCAGTCTGGCGACTCTGCTGGGGAGATTTGATTTTATTTATTTTTTTTATACAAAAAAAAATAAACTAAATTCTTTACGAGGCCTTGACCCGAAAGTACATCATTTGCTTCTTTAGAATCGATGACGTGTATTGGTTGCGTAGATCTATCGCTTTTGTATATTCTTGCTCTAGCATGTATATATGTGAAATTACGTGTGTTTGGGAATGCTTGTTTGAATCCCCGGTCCGCACACACTGCACAGTGATGTTGTTCTCTAGAAAAACCAAATTTAGGCCTGACACCTATCCTTACTGAGGACGGGTCAGGAATAGAAGAAAAGATTATAAAATACTTAAGAGCGTAAACTTGTATCCGTGACTTATCGAGGACCGGCTATGCAAGAGCGTTCAACCCTCGGAGGGCACAATGGAGTGCGCCGAGGTCACTTAAAGAAAAATTATACCTTAATCAACCACCCTGAGTCTGAGTGTAGGACACATGGACCAACGCATGCTTGAATAGCGTCGTTACTACGTCTACATACATAGTCATTCTTTTGATTTGTCGAGTCCGAGTCTGTCTCACGAGTCTTGTCTAACATGAGTTTCAAAATTTTCCAACCGTTTTCAAAATTCAATTTTGTGTAAATACATACATTTTCTTCTTTTGTAAAAAGATTTTTGTTTCAAAGAAAGTTTAGAAATAACTTTTCTTTCTTCAATACAAAACCAAATGTTTTTCAAACCTAACTAACTACTAACTCTATATTCTTTTTTAAAATTGTAAATAAAACTCTCAAAAATTTTCGGAAACGAAAATGAGGTTTTTTACTTGTAAATACCTTCAAATTCAATTCTTTTTGTAAATAAACTATTTTTTACAATAATCAAATCCAACCTCTACTATCTTTCTTTTTGTAAAAAGAAAATTCACCACTTCCAACAAAACCTCTCTCGTTTTCAAACCAAGAAATTCGAAAATCAACAATAATTCAAAGAGAAAGAAAAATCAAAGTTCAAAACATATGTTTTTCAAAATTCAAAACGAGACGATGGTGTCTACTCAAACCCTCAACGATCTGACCGAATCTACTTCCAACCAATCAAACGAGATAATAGGGTCTCCATTTTCAAAAGATAAAAGGGTCTTTTTGAAATCTACCTTTTTCGTAGTTCACTTCCGAACTACGTCGCCCTGATTCCCGAAAGGGATACGTAGGCATTCCTCATGGATGCGGGCACTACCCTTCAAACCTTGTCGATATACACAACCTTTCTAATTTTGTCAATATATTCAAACTCGTACAAAGTTTTGTAAATATACACAAACTTTCTTTTTTCTACTTTTGTAAATATCACATCTTTTTTTTTCAAATATCAAAGTTTTTTTGAATTTGTAAATTTCGAAACAAAAAGAAACTATCAATCCAAAGATTAATAAAGAATTCTCCCGAATCACACTTGTAAATAAGTTTTGTCGTTTCATCTCCCACTATCAATAAAGCTACGTTTCTCTCATGACCATTACTAAACCGTCTCTCTTCCTCAATTTGTAGGTCAACCCTTTGGCTTCGATCCGGGTCTAGATTAGTTCGAGCACCTACTTGTGAGTCACCAAAACCACCATCTGAAATGGCCGATGCTCAAGGTAGCAACGACAATGACAACCGAATCAACCCCCACTCCGATGCCATGAGTGAGTTAAAGGTGATGATGCAAACCATACTCGACCGTCAGGACACGGTCGAGCAGACCATTCTCAATATGCAACGTGATCACATCTTAAGACCACCCGTTCCCTCCGAGATTGGAATACCCTTCAACCTAGGACCGCCCTCCGAGCACCAAGAAGTGGTGCCGAATAGGTTAGAGGATGAGATAAACAAGTTAAAAGACGTCCTGAAGGGTATGACCCAAGCTGAACCATGGTTAGACATCCACGGATTAACACTATTTCCCAAGGCCCATCTACCCGAGGGATTCCGGAGCCCCATTATCTCCAAGTTTAATGGAACCGGCAGCCCTACCAACTTCCTTAAATTGTACGCCGGAACCATGAGCTTACTAAAGTTAGATGAGCCGCTGATGGCTCAAATGTTTCAACAATATCTTGAGGGTGCAGCCTTGAATTGGTTTTTGGGCTTGAAAAATAGCAAGAAGTCCACTTGGTCCGATATTGTACGGGAATTCACTAACCAATATAAGTACAATGAGGAAATCGACATCACCCGGAGAGATTTGGAGACCACCTCCCATAACTTCAATGAGACTTTCTCCGCTTTCATCACTAGGTGGAGATCTAAGGCCGCTCAAATGGTTAATAGACCCGGGGAAGAGGAGCAAATCCAGATGGTAATCAAGAACCTCTTACCGGCTTATAGGGAGCACATGGGCTTTCAATACTTTCCATCCTTCAAGGCTTTTATAGCAACCGGGTAATTGGTAGAGGATGCCATTAAGAAGGGTGAAATCAAGAAGACGGGATCTAGCTCCAACTCTAATCAAGGTCCTCATAGGTTTGGTGCCAAAAAGCCTGTAGCAAATGAGGGAGGGACCTCGGAACAATACACGGGAGTGAATGCTGTGACGTCCAGCAATTTCTTTCAAACAAGACAAAGAAGAGAGTTTGTCCCAATCCACATGAGCTACACCCAAGCTTTTTCAAAACTGACAAAAGCCAATCTGATCAAACCTCTGACTCCTAAGCCACCTCCAAAAAACCCTTACCCTGGCTACAACCCAAATGAACATTGCAATTTCCATCAAGGTCCTGGTCACGATACAGAAAACTGTGGAGCATTGAAGCACACAATTCAGGACCTCATTGATCAAGGCAAGCTTGTGGTCAACCGAAATGACAATCCCAACATCACAAAAAACCCGTTACCAAACCACAAAGAGACAATCTCAATCAATGCAATTTCAGTGGCACCCTTGGAAGAAGATCCCATTGAGCAAATTTCCTACTTTAAGTCCTACTTCGACGAGACGATTCTGAATGAAGAGGAAGTTCGCTCAATGCAATCTATGACCAACTCCAATGAACAACCGTTCTACCCTCCCATTCGACCCAAGGTCATTAGAGATCTCAACCAAGATTGGGGAGCGAGTGCAAAAGATGATGAATACACTCTCCCAGATTTGAACCTGTTCCCTAACTTTCGATATCCCAAAAGTTTCACATTCCTAACAACTGAAAAGTTTACCGGAAAAGAGGATGCTCAAGTCCATCTCATCAAATTCTTCCAGAAATTGACAATCCATGGAATCTCGGAAGAAAACATTCCACCTCTATTCGGTACAAGTTTGGATGGTCCAGCTCTGAAATGGTTCTATCGATTGAAAGAATGTTGTAGAAGCTCGTGGCCAAATTTGTGTGCTGCATTCCTTGGATGGGCCCGATTCTATCAACAAACCGATCCTGAAAAGATAAAGTTGAAAGACATAAGCCAAGGGGCATATGAATCATTCTCAGACTATTGTTCAAGGTGGGTGCACCAAAGCAAGAAGACCTTTTCCCCACCATCCGAGAAACAAACTCTACTCATGATAGCCTCGGGACTGAATCGTCAATATTTTAGCCAAATGGGGCAACTGTCTTACTCGACCATAAAAGAGATGGAGAGCTATGGCTATGAGCTCGATGTTGCTGAGCTGCAGAGAATGTGGGAATCAAATCAACATGATCAACCACCTCGAACTTACCGTGAAGTCTTGTGCCAAGACCCTCAGTCTACTGTGTTACCTCAACCTTTGGGACAAGCTTTTGAAGAGCTAAAGAAATGTGGGGTGATATCTCCTCTCCCGCCACCGACTCAACCATATTGTTGTGATCCCGACTGCTTGGGATTGTGCCCTTACTGCCAATGTTGTGGCCATGATGTCGACGACTGCCTGAAACTCCGCCACAAAATCCAAGACCTGATCGACTCCAAGGTCATCGACCTTTGAAGCTTCATCAACCTCCAACCTATCATCACCTAGCTTATTAGGAATAACGTAGGTCGAGAAAGAACTACACGAGGCCTGAGTCCCCAAGTCAATGTTCCTACAACATTTGACCCGTTTTGCACTCTTTGTAATATAGTTTGGGGTTACGTATACATCCTACTAGTGGATGCGGCCACGGATAAAATCTTGTAAAATAAATAAAAAAAAAATTTCTCTTGTACTCACAAGAACTACATCGGGCCTGATTCTCCAAATCACATGCACTTCAACACCACAAACAAGAAAGAACTTCCAAAGTTCATTCACGCACGGAGATATGTAGGCAACCCACCTTAGGGTTCGGCCCAAACTAATTATAGTAAAAATATTGTCCACTTGGCAGGAACTCAATCGACTATGTCTCAAAAGGGAGACGACTCTACTCTCTTCTCTTGTACATTCTTGTATATCAATTTAAACTTCAAGTGGGAAGTGAAACGGCAAAATCTTAAAAGGGAGAATTCGAACTGTCCATAACAAACAACAATCAAACAAACCAAACAAAACAAAAAATTGTTTTCTTAAAAAAAAAAAACGAGCAAACAGAAACAAAGAGTTTCAAGTTTTGTCATTCAACCTTTTTTGTGTAAATATTGATTTCATTCTTTATTCTTTATTCCTAGGGGCAATCTCCCGAGAAATCCTTTGAGTTGTGGTTTGAAAGTAGCCAATCCTAATCCACCACATCCCCACAAAATGACCAACACCACCAAAAGAAATAAGAAACCCCAAACCCGCCGTGAGCGCGAGCATCCACCACCAATCCCTACATTCCAACCCCAAACTCTACACATGATGGACAAGATATGATATGTCTCCGGAAATGGCCTAGGAAGACAAGGCGAGGGGATCAAATGTCCAATTGAGGTCACCAACAAGCAAAACAAACACGGCCTTGGATACAACCCTAGTGAGGAAACCTCATCAACAGCCACAAAAACCAAAAAGCCATCCCTAACCCTCAATGGCCAATTTGTGCTGCAGGGAGAGAGTGATCCTTATTTCGAATTCCCAAAAACCCTGGTTCGACGAGAAAAAGCGAGAGAGCCTTCCGGGACTTGAGATATTCTTTGCTGAGGCTTCCAATGAGGATTTGATTAGAAGTTGGTTTGTGAAAGACGAACCGGTCAAAAGGGACCAAAATTGGGTGGAGACCATGTGTAGTGAAGCGATGAAGCTCTTATTCGAGTCAGAGCTGAGTGATGAGATAGATAACGACCCCACCAGCTTGATCGAGATGACAAGAGGCCACGCACGAGAGGAGGAGAACGTGGAGTGCGAATCCAGGAGCGAAGCTACCGAGCTAGGCTATTCTCTAGGAAACCTCATCCCCAAACTCACTGACCAACCGAATCCTGACTCCCCTACCAATTCTGACGGCTACGAAACCGACAGTTCCTCATCCGACATTTCGTCCCTTTCTACCCAATCTGACTTTTCTGATAATGAAAACATTGTGTATAAATCAATGTCCGAGTATGTTTGCATAAATGACATTGCATCTGATCATGACGCATCTTCTGACACTGAGTCCATAGATGTTCCCGAATCATGCATGACTCCCATGGAGGAGCCCATCATTGTAAATATAGGGTCACATGATGACGTTAAAGAAGTCAAAATAGGCTCATCCCTCTCCCTAGAAGAGAGTCTTGCATTCATTGCATTGTTAAAAAAGTACATAGATGTCTTTGCATGGTCCTACGCCGTTATGCCAGGTGTCGATCAACATATTGATGTGCATCGAATTCCACCACTGCCAGAATGCAAGCCAAAGCAGCAACGACTTCGCCGAATGAAGCCTGAGGTGAGCCTCAAAGTCAAAGAAGAGATCGAGAAACATCTCAAAGCAACTTTCTTCAAAGCAATCAAACACCCAGATTGGCTTGCCAACATTGTGATTGTGCCAAAGAAAGGAGGAAAGGTTGAGTCTGTGTCGACTCCAGAGACCTCAACGTAGCGTCAAAAGATTGTTTCTCGCTGCCTGACATTGACGTCCTAGTTGATAACACCGCCGGCCATGCCATGTTATCATTCATGGACTGGTTCTCCGGATACAACCAAATTCTCATGCAGAAGAGGACATGAACAAAACTGCATTCATCACCCCAGGGGTACCTACTTCTATTGAGTCATCCCAATTCGGCTGAAGAATGCCGGCACCACCTACCAAAGAGTTGCGACGACCATCTCGCACGATCTCATCCACGACACCGTGGAACTCTACGTTGAAGACATGATTTTAAAAGCGGAGACCACTAGGGGCATCTCCGACCATTGAGAACTTTCTTTGAAAGGATAAGAAAGCACAATTTGAGACTAAACCCACAGAAGTGTGTATTCTGGGTAACCTCACGAAAAATGCTTGGTTTCGTTGTGAGTTAATATGGGATCAAAGTGGATCCTAAAAAAACAAAAGCAACCATCGAACTACCACCGCCAAAGAATGACGAAGAAACCAGAGTTTTTCTGGGTCGAATCCAGTTCATCAGCCGATTAATATCTCAACTCACGACCAAATGTGAGCCTATCTTCAAACTGTTGAGGAAAGGAGTCCCCATAGAATGGAACGACGAATGTCAAAAGGCGTTTGACTCAATGAACGAGTATCTCGCCAATCCACAAGTTCTAATGCCGCTTAGGCTAGAGAGGCCGTTGATTTTGTACCTCACAGTGACGGAAACTGCCATGGGGGCATTATTGGCACAATACCAAGAAGGGTCTAAGAAGGAAATAACCATCTACTATTTGAGCAAGAAATTTCTTGAGTATGAAACGAGGTACTCGACACTGGGAAAAACTTGCATCTCCCTGGTGTATGCTACGAAGAAGTTGAGACACCACCTCCAAGCTCACACCACCTCCAAGCTCAATCCGATCAATCATCTCTTCGATAAAGCAAAACTTAATGAAAAGCTTGCGAGGTGGCATGCTATTTTGTCTGAATTCGACATCCAATACATGAATCAGAAATCCGTAAAAGGAGGGGCAATCTCAAAAGCCCTGGCAAGAAGGCCAATTTCGGAGGATGAGTACGATGACTCTTTCCAAGACGAACGCATCCATGCCATGATATGGAAAATGTATTCCGATTGGGCTTCCAACAGATGACAACAAATCTACAAGAATTTTGGGCTAACAGGAGCCCGAACGCTTCCAACAGATGACAACAAATCTACCAGAATTTTGGGCTAACAGGAGCCCGAACTACGCATGACCTGATTTCCAACGACGGAATACGTAGGCAACCCTTATCTGGGTCCGGTCAAGTGTTCGCGAAAAATTTGTAAATCTCGTGGACATACATCTACCAATAAAGTTCTCTAGAGCCGAAAAGGTCTATAGCGACCCGGCTAAACGACCCGATAAGCCAAAAAAAAAAAGGAAAAAGTGAGCAAAAAAAATGAGTGATGGCTTATGCAAAAATTAGGGTCTTGAAAAAACAGAGAGACCAAAAAAAAAAAAAAAAAAAAAAAAAAAAAAAAAACGGTTCGGGTGAAAACGGGTCAAACCCGCAGTCGAACTACACCAACTCCTACCTCAACTTGGCTATCTGGCAATCTACCACGTTTCTCTAATTTTGTGCATCTCATTTGCATTTGGGCTAATCTATTGAGTCTTCATGCACCATTTTAGGATCATTTTAGACTCATATGTTCAAAGGATGCATGCTTTGATCAAATTGATATCATTCATAAAAACATACTTGGATTAAATTTCATGCACTACCATCTCATTGCAACCTATTTCATCTGTAAGTACATGAAGCTTACTTGTCCACCAAGCCACGCTAACTCCACCAGTTCAACCTAACGACCCTTTACTACCTCAGACATCCAACCGTGAACAATTCTAACCATCGTCTCCACCTCCAAGTAATCGATCCCCAACCTCGACCCATAGCCTAACCTATTTCAACCTTCGACCTTTTCTATCTAGATCTTTTCATCCTCAACCTCTTTCAACCCTACCCTTTCAACCTCGACCTTTTCCAACTTTATATTTTCGACCTCCACCAACTACTCGACCCTTCGACCTCCACCCTTTTCCAACTCTACCGTTTCAAAATCTACCCTCTTCAACCTCCACCTCTTCCAACTTCAGCCCTCACCGTATCAAACCTCATTGTTTACTACCCTTATTGAAACAAACACCCGACCACAAACAACCCCGTTAGCTTCGTAGCTCGTCTCTAACGTGAAAGCTCTGCAAGATGAAGATCGATCAGGGAAACTCCTTGTGCAAACACTCGAGACAAGACAAAGTTGCCTCGATCGAAAAGCGTTCAAGCCCTCCACCGACGTGAGAAGTCAGACCGAAGAAAAAAAAAGAAAGAAAAGGAGAAAAGGAAGAGCTAGGTTGAAAACCCGAAAAGGCGACCTATGCTAAGAAAGGAAAGTCTCTCTCACTTGCAGCAACTTCGACCCAATTCAATCTACACCATTATCAACCCGTCAACATCAACCCGACAACTGAATCCACAATCCTCCCTTCCTTGAGAAACCACTCAACACTACCCAACATCGACCCCAAGGATGGCTACTTCATCACCATGATCAAAAGAATCAAAGGAATTGACCCTTGATCATACTCTCAAACTCAATTTTCTTTTTTTCAAAATGATAAACATTTTTCCAAAAGTCAAACCACGACAATAAGGTCGTAAATCTACCTCAACCACAACTTCAACTCAAATGTCAAACAACGACAATAAAGTCGTGATCCGACTTCAAATTCAATCTCAATTTCAATCTCAACCTCGACCTCAAACTCGATCTCAACCTCGACCTCAAACCTCAACCTCGACCTCAAATTTCAACCTCAAACTCGATTTCAACCTCGAACATCAACATCGACCTCAACCAATGATCAAACGGCGACCAGCCGTATTTTTGAAAACTAAATTGTTTTCGCCTCAGAATACGACAACTCAGTCGCATCCAACCAATCTATCTCAACCAAACAAGTGGCGATGAGCCGCGTTTTGAAAATTAAAAAGGATTTTCAAATTTAGACAATAGGGTCTTCTCCCCCCGAACAACGATGAAGTTGTAAGTCGGGATCCAAAATTTTGCGTCTTCTCATGGCGTTGGTCTTCATTTTTGCAAAACTCGACCAACGAGGGGCAAACTGTAGACACCAAATTTTGTCTCACCTATTTTATTTTCATTTTTATTAATCTGTTTATATTTTCTAATTCTATTTCTATTTTCTAATTCAATTTCATTCTATTCATTTCTATTTACCCATTTCTATTCGTTTATTTGCAAACAAAACGATTTCTCAACAATTTCAATTTCACCATTTTTTCTATTATTATTATAAATTTCGAAAATCATATTAATAATATTAATAATATTGATTTTCATTGCTTTTAATTCCAAATTCATTTATTCTTTGATTTAATTCACCCGGTTTTCATTTTCGCGTAAACCGAGGTAAATTTGCTCGAGACGAGCCAAACTCGATTTCATTTTTTGTACTACTAAACTACATAGGCAATGACATCATTTTATATGTCATGCCCATGTCACTCACATTTACTCTAACAAGATGCTAACAATATGCTAACTATTTGATTTTTGATTTAATTTTCAATTGATGACTCATTGATTCTCTCCCTTCATTACAAGAGCAAGAGACAAAAAAAATTTGATGAGTTGGGAGGCTAGGAAGGGCCGGCCAAATTGGAGCTTGGAGAGCAAGTTCTCTTTTTATTTTATTGTTCAATTAGTGTGATATTTATTATGCTCATTCATTCTCATTCACTCATTTTATTCTCTTCTCTTCATCCTTAAGCAAACACTCCTCATTTAACATCAACACACACATTCATTGCTCACAAAAACAAAGCAAAACAAAAGAGAAAAAAGAGCCTAAAGGGCCGGCCAAGCAAAGAAGAAAAGAAGAGCATTTGCTCATTTGCATTTACTTCTACATTCATTCTCATTTTATCTTATTCATTTCCACATCAAAACTCCACTTTAATTCTAATTCAACCTAATAAATGTGTAGTATTAGGATCATCTTAGCCTAGGTAAGTGAAATCAATCAATCTCACCTAGATTAAAATCAACTTAGATATTGTAGTACCCTAACATTGGAGGATCATCAACCATTGAGTCTCAAAGGTAGCATTCTTGTTCCCTTTCTTCTTCTTTATTGTTATTTCATTTATTTTCTCATCAAATACTCTACTAACTTGTTTTTTTGTCTAGCCTTGGTTGGTAATGGGTCTAGTGTGGTTTATTGAGCCACACCAAGATCCATAAGCCAACTTCTAGGGCCTTACGGGGGCCGTTCCCTTTATTGAGGGGAACATTAGATGAGAGAGTTTTAGGAGTGGAGTGCCCATTGGTGTGTTTTTTCTTATGTCTACTGTTTTATTGACCTTTTGTGGTGATTTAATATTTTTTACAAATTTTTCTACAATTATTTCCATGTACAAAAACTATCTACAACTCAATCCGAATTTTTGTTCTTTGAAAACTGTTTTTCAGTCTGACTTCCAAAATCCGTATAAAATCTTCCCTTTTGTTAAAATTCCTGATTTTATAAATAATGCTTCTTTGGGGTCTTAAATGCAACCCTGAAAAATTTTAGATCCAAACTCAAACCAGATTATTTATGATTATTTTTGCAATAAAATGACTCAAAACTGGTCCCTGCTCCGACCAGCTGTATTCAACGAGGTTTTTCTAGTTGAAAACGACCTTTTCTGGGTATGTCTCCTTCATAAAAGTTGAATATCAGACTCCCAAGTTTCCAGAAAGCTAAGGTTCAAAATTTTGTCATGTCTCTATCAACAGCTATGAATTTTTGAAAACAGATCCTGTTTTGCTCAGAAATCCGAATTTCAACCTTAAATTTGTTTTGTGAGTAAATGGACTTTTGGGGTCATGAAAAAATTCATGTGTGATCCCAAGATGTCCATGAACCCACCTTCAACCCAGAAAAATTTGAAGATTTGATTTGATCTTTCAAACCATTCGATTTCCATCAATTTTCTGTTTTTGGGGTTGAAAATGACAAGTTTTTCACCCAAATTAATTGTCATAATTAATTAAATGGTTAGACTTAATAGGGAGTCTAATTAGTCCACCTCATTGAGATGTCAAAATGTTAAAATCGATTTAGACTTAATTAGGAGTCTACTCAATCCAATTTATAAAAAACAATTAGACTTAATAGGAAGTTTAATTGATCAACCCATTTGTTTGATGACTTTAAAACACTTAGAAAGAAGTCTAGGTGAATCTAAGTCAAGTCTACCTAAGTCAAGTCAATCGAAGTCAAGTCAATGAAAGTCAATCGTCGTCTAAAACCAATTCAATTACAACCAAGTCTACTAAAATCCAACTAATTATTCAAAGTCCACCCAAATACAAACAAGTCTACCAAAGTCTACTAAAATCCAACTAATTACTCAAAGTCAACCAAAGTCAACCAAAGTCAACTAAAGTCAACCAAAGTCAACCAAAGTCAACTAAAGTCAAACATGTCTACCCAAGTCTACCAATGTCAAAGTCTATCCAAGTCAACCCAAATCTACCCAAAAATCGACTAAAGTCAACTTTGCAAATAAGTGCAAGTCAACCGAAGTCAAAAGAAGTCAACCCGAGTCGATTAGAGTCAATAAGGACTAAAATTGATTCTTTTGTCAATAATGTAATTAATAAAACCAAAAACCCCTAAAAATGTTTTCTTATTTGTTTTCAAACGTCTTTTTCTTAGTTTTTCTAATTAAAGTCGTTTTCTCTCTTTTCCTCAACGTTTTAGGAAATTCATTTCTCTTTCCAAAACTTTTTGTACATGGAAGTAAATAAACTTTCTTTGATGTGTCTTGCATGTAAAGTTTTCTTTCCCGTTCTTTGTATGGACTTTGGACGGGGCCCTACCCCAACACTAGGCAAGGATTGCCAATTCACTTATGCGCGATCATGAGGTCGATCTACATTCACCTCTACCATCTATTCCACCAACACCCCAGTGGAACACCACTTGATCGAACATAATCGAATCGGCGATTTATTTTCCTTATATTGTTGTAGGGCCTACACGGGCAGCTCTAACGATACGGCCAATTCCACCGAGCCCAAACACACAATCCAATCCATTTTCCATTAAATCTCCCCGCGAGAGTCAATTCAAACTTAGTCAAACTATTGAGAGGTCTAATCTTCAAACTCGCCTTAGAGAGGTCGAGTCATCCACTTTAAGACCTCGTTCAAGAGGCATGCCTGGTTCAGGAGGCATGGTGATCATGGCGATCGCCGTCTCGACGAGAGACACATAGATGCAAGCGGAATATACCTTGCTCTATTCTACGTGGATCGACTTGACTCTAATGTGAGTCATCTATAAAGTCTCTCAATAGCACGACTTTGAGTGAAACGACTTTCTACCACTTCCAAGCGAAGTAAAACCCATCTCTACCCCCACATTGGTGATATCCCCAGTGGAATCAACCCGATCATTTCCCCAGTGGAATGATATCTACCATGTGGATCCATCCATCCACCCTCGCGGATATTAGTCGCTACCCCCCAGTGGAAAAAGCCGTTGTCGTGGGGCTGCCCGTCAGAACTACGTAGGGTTTTGATCCTCGAGTGGATTCCAATCCCACAATGAAAGGTACGTAGGGCAACTTTGGTGCTCAAACCCCCCAAGTCCGTACCCAAAAGACTCGGAAAATCTTTTGTAAATTCTTTTTCTAAACTCTTGCATGTGAATGACAATGTGGATATATATGCTTTTCTATTTCTACTTGTTTATATGGATCTTAACGTAACCAATTCACCGAGAATCTTTAGAAGGATATGATGTATTAGTAAGTGCCCGTCCTTATGACGGAAGGGGAGACGAGTTCCAAATGTTCGCACCCCTTAACTAAGGCCCCGAACCCTTTTTTCTCTATTTCGCAGACCAGTTTTCCAAATCGTTTTGTAAATATAATAAAACGGAATTTTGCCTTAGGGCGTATGGAGTCATTTTTGGTTTTAGAAAGGTTTTCCTTAAAATTCTTTCATTTGTTTTCGAACTTGTGCTTTTTAAACTTGTTTCGAAACCCTTCCTTGTCGGGGTAAAGACAGGGTGGCGACTCTGAGTTTTCAACGATCCAACTTTGGTTAGTTCAATAACCCTTCGAACAAGCAAACTTTTTGCGGGCGCCGCAGCGATTTGCTTTGCGGTAAGTGTGTTCCAACTTCACTACCAAGCTCCCTTAATCTATCAAATCCCTACAATTCTTCACCAGAGCAGAGTAGGGGCCAACGACGGGTTCCCTATTATTAACGAGGTTGACGCAAGCGAGATTGTCCATATGGACCAAATGCTTTTCAAATCTCAGAAGTAGAGCTTCTGCCAAACCACTCTTAAGGGCACGTAGTTCAGCCCTTATAGAGTTACAAATCCCATAACTTGAAAGATAGGCTTGAATAATATCACATGTGGCATTCCTAAAGAGACCACCCCTACCTGTTGCTCCTGGATTGCCACGACTGGCACCGTCTGTATTTAGAATAATCCAGTCTTGGGGTGGTGGAGTGATAAAATTGAATATACTACCGTTCATTATGTATTAGAACAAAGATAACATACCTTATCTTACAAAGCGAGTATAAACATTAATTTAGAGAGCCCGCGCATGGCACGGGCATACAAACTAGTATACCTAAAATTCAACTCTAGTAAAAGAAATCTAAACTTTAACTAACTTTTGAAATACTATTATACCGGTATTATTATGTTTTTGGTTACATATAACAGTATCATTATAGTTCATAGTCCTTGTCAGATACTTGTACTATGACCGATGTGGGATTCAAAAGTGATCACTTAATTAATCCTGAACGCGTTTAGCTTTTATTAATTAAAAAAAAGTTTTTCTTCTTGTTCTTGATGAGCGATGTGGGATATTTTTTCAACAGTTCTTGATAAGAAGAGTAATACTCCACTTTGTCATAGGCCCCATGGTTCAACTATATGGGTCAATGTTTAACCACAGTTCATTTTTTGTTTCCATAATTAAGAATTGTCCTACATTGCTTAAAAGGTAGTACTTGTATATTAAGTGGTATCAGAAACTTTGTTTTGTCCCACATTGGCAAGAGAAGATAGATTCACGAACTCATGAAATTATTCAGTTTTATATATATTTATTTATTTATAATAATTATTATTGATAAATTAATTATTATTATTTATTATTTATAATTGTATCTACCTAAACCAACAAAGTACTTGTGAAAGAATTATTACTTACTTTCAATTCAAGGCATTGTGGGAGAATCCTTGGGCATCTTCACGATCATGTAAACTTCCTCTCCAACCAGCCATCTCTGGTCATAGACCATGCAGTGTGTAAAAACACCGATAGGTGGTTCATACGAGCAAGTTTTCTAGTATAAGCAAGTTGATGTAGGTCATTGGAGTGCAAGAGTGAATGCCTCTTCTGGCGATGTGTGGCTGGAGGAGGGGGGGTAATGAGTGACTTAGGGAAAACAACAAGAACGTGATGATCATAGTCAAGTGATTCATTTTCATCTCGAACAATTTAATTTGGGATATGATCTTAGTCAAGTGATGCATTTTGATATGGAACAATTCCAGCTAAATTGTTGGTTGAAGTTAAAACTCTTCTAGATAGAGAGTTGGCGGAATGCTATCTTTTCCTCTCAATTTTCACAGGGCCAAAGTGAGTTGAAGTTTAGGTTACTATATATTAAATTCACGAGTTGGGTTGGAGTTTAGGTTACTATATACTAGGATAGATTAGATGATCTTAAACACGTTTTAGGATTATCAGGTATGTGATTGATTTATTTATAATATTATATTAAATTATATAGTATAATATTGTATAATATAATAACCAAATTAGGAGTAGACTTGAAGTGAACTAGTGCTGAAACTACATTATTGACAACAAAATAAGTTTTAAACTGAAGTATGATAGTTGATTGATTTCATTTTAACTTCAACTCTACCTCTTTTTGTTAATAAATATGTAGCCGAACAAATATGTAGCGATGGCTACCTTTTTAACGAGCGTTTGTTTCCGAAACATGATAGGATAAGGGAACTATTGACCAAGGTATGATATTGACAACGATCATACATTTTGGAAAACCGAATGTGATAGTCATGGAAAATGATCAAGCAATAAAGATGGTATTCTATTTTGCAAAAGCGTGGAGATCCACTGAAAAAGTATCCAACAACATACTTTCGGCACTCAGAGTTGCAGTCTGAGTTATAAATTTCCGACACCGTAATGTGTGGTGATAAAGTTAATCTTTATCGGAATACAATCAAATTTCCACAGGGTGGGGATCCCCGTATATAAATTTGAGTTTTTTTCATAATGGTTCTTCTAACGTGCGCCAGTAAGGTTGCTAATACTTTCCCCAATTTTTGGTGAACCAGCTTAAAAAAGGTTGTTGATTGATTTATTCATAATATTATATATTATTATATTATATATTATAATATAATATACTATAATTAAAAAAATTAGGAGAAAACTTGGAGTGAACTCGTGCTTAAACTACATTAGAGACAACAAAATAAGTTTTAAATTAAAGTATGAAAGTTGATTGATTTCATCAGTTTAACTTCAACTCCACCTTTTTGTTTCAATTAATATAAGTAGATAAATGACTACCTTTTTAATGAGTATTTGTTTATGAAACAAGATAGGATGAGCGAATATTGGAGATATAAGGAAATATTGGTCAAGCTATGATATTGACAACGATCATACATATTGGAAACTGAATGAGATAGTCATGCAAAAGGTTCAGGCAAAAAACCGGTGTTTTATTTTGCAAAAGCGTGAAGATCCACTGAAAAAGTATCAAACGATGTACTTTTGGCTCTTAGAGTTGCAGGTTGAGTTATACATATTTTTTTGTTTGTTTGTAATATTGCAACTTTTTTATCTTGAATTTACAGATCAGGCCGGGAAAAAGATGAATAGCACCTCAAAAGGTGCATGATGCACTAATGATTGCGCTCTAAGTCGGCCAAGGATAAAGTGTGGAAACACTGATCCAAACCTTTATCTTAAAGAGATTCACTTTTGTTTGGACCGTAACTACGATTTCGTGGATTGCCCAGCCTACAATTAAAATGTGTTTGTAAGCAATGGTACACTCTCATAGCAGATGATGGCTTCATCAAGAAACAATACCAACCTTAATATGCCAAGCACGTAGCAGACCAACACGACGTACCTCGCTTGTTCGATGACCCTTATGTACGAGTACCGATTGTATCGGAATTCGTAAGCAAGGACTGTTCCATCTTCCGTCGAGAAAACAATTTGTCTATGTTGTGTTGGGCGTACAAGAACTTCAAGATATTAAAAAAAACTGTTACTACCAACCTGATACTCTATTTCAGGAGTACTTATCTTTTTGGGTTACTTTCCTAATCGGGCATTTAATTGGCAAATTTACCATAACACCCATACTTCTCCCTCACCTTACACTATATAAAAAGAAAAACAAAAGAATCAAACCCCCCCTATCGCACGCACGACGCAGGAGAAAGTAAGAGAAGAGAAAAAGAGAAGAGAGGAGAAGAAGAGCAGACGCGCGCCGTCTTGCCCGCGAACCACCACCGTCGGCCGCCCTTTGCCATAGCCGTCCACCGCAGCCCTACCTTGCCCTCTCTCTTGATTTTACATCAAGAGTGTTTCTTCATCCCTTTTCATAATTTGTTGTTAGGGCTTCCTTGATTTCATGTTAATTGTGGTTTAAACATGATTATGCATGGTGTTGGGAATTATCTATTTAGTTTATAATCATGCTTAATTATGGTTTTGATGCATGACTTATTGAATTATGATTTAGGGCTCTTTAAATTAAGGTTTATGATGATTTGTTGGTGATTTTATGGGTGGAATTATGTGAAATTTGGAGGAGATGCTTATTATGAGTTGGGTAAACCATGTTTTCAATTTTGAGAGTATTTTATGATGTTTTGAATATTGAAATTATTTCATGTTGTCCAGATCTGATTATTGCCTAATTTAAGTGTTTATATGGTTGTTTTGATGGTTTAATGGGGGGATATTGTTACTGGTATACTTGGGAAGGTGTTGTGCGAATTTGGTGTCATTTGGAGGTCGTTTGGGTGTTGAAATCTAAAGTTAGAGTCACTTTTGTAATGCTGCCCGTTTTGATATTATATGGTTAAGTAAGATGATCGTACTTAGTGTTGAGTGTTTTGTAGTGTGGTTTGGTCTTGTGACTGTGTTGGGTTGAGTGGTAGGATGATGGTTAGTAATTTGGTGTGTTGTTGTTGATTCTACGTTGTGTGTTCGAGAAAGTACCGTTCTAAGTCTTGAATCAATTTTGTGACTGTGCTAGTAAGGTAAGAACGTTGATTACACTCTTAAACACATGATCTATCACACCATGATTATCATTCCATGACCCTAAGCTTGTGCTTCGATAACCATTGTTCATTGTATGCTCTTATCACGTTTGTTCAAGCTATTTCTATATTTGCTTGTGCTCGAAAATACCTCACAAATAGCAAAGTCTTTCGGCTCTTCCACCCGGCCCTTCGGCCTCTATTGCTCTCGGCCACTCGGCCGAGTGAGTTTTTGTTTCACTGCTTCATGTGTTGTTCTACTTTTGTGAATTCGATATACTAAATCTTGAATTGGTTGTAGATTGAAACGTCAAATAATTCACGCTAAAATAATGTGCCTTTAAAGGATTGAAAGAAGATAAAGCGTGATATGTTATACCACCTACAGTGCGACGTATATTCGACTCGGCCGATCGTCATTTATACCTCTGATGAAGGTAATTTGTGGTCGGAGTAGCTACCGACTTCCTAATTGTCATCCTCCTAGATGGGAATCTCGTCCTACCGGCCCATCTTGCGGGGGGTGTGCACACTCGGGATTATTTAGGGGTTATACCCTTTGCTCTAGCTCGACTGAGTTCGATATTGTGGTGGCTGTGGGGTAGGACCCTAGCCAAATAAAAGATATATGATTGATAGATTTACTCATGTGCTTGTACAACTTAGCTTGTGTATCGTTTGATGATACTTGTTAGTGTTTGTATACACTATCGATACTAATTTACTCAAAGATAACTTCAATTCGTTCTTTGTTAGCTACGCGCCTTAAGGTGCGTATCTTATTCGTTGATGTTTATATTTTGCTGTTCTTACTCAACCTGTTGCTGGCGTTCTTTTCTCTGGTTTGTTCTCTACCTTATTTTTGGGGCCTACGTCATTCTCGATGGCGTAGTTGACAGGTCTTGATGTTTTGGATGCTTGCTAGAGGAGTCATTTGCATGATTGGGGCTTCAGAATCATTTATTGAACTTTAATTTTATTTGGATTATATAACTTGGATTTCGTTTTCAGAAATGTAGTTCGACATTTAAAGACTTCCGCTGTTTCTTTTATTCTCAATTAGTTCATTGTGTCTCAATTTATAGCCTAACAATTGACTTAATAATCAATTGCAGCGTGACCATTCTAAATATTTCTTTAAGCAAATTTTAGGGTTGTTACACTTCCCTGAAGAATTACCATCAGGGTTACCACCTTTGAGGGGTGTAGAGCACCATATAGACCTGATACCAGGTGCTATGCTACCTAACAGACCAACATACAGGAGTGACCCTACTGCTACCAAGGAGTCGTTGCAAGCTCAAGTTGCAGAGTTGATGGACAAAGGTTTTGTGAGGGAGTCATTAAGTCCATGTGCTGTACCAGCCCTACTTGTCCCCAAGAAAGATGGGTTTTGGAGGATGTGTATAGATAGCAGGGCTATCAACAACATCACCATCAAGTACAGGTTTCCAATCCCTAGACTTGATGACATGTTGGATGAATTGAATGGAGTTGTTTTGTTTTCAAAATTTGATCTGAGGCAGGGTTACCACCAAGTAAGGATAAGGGAAGGAGATGAGTGGAAGACTGCCCTCAAAACCAAGCATGGGGTGTATGAGTGGCTTGCTATGCCTTTTGGGTCCTGAGATTGATGACTGAAGTCTTGAGACCTTATTTGGGCAAATTTGTGGTGGTCTATTTTGAAGATATACTAGGGTACAGTACATTTGAGCCAGGAGCATGTTGGTTATCTCAGACAAGTGTTTGAAACTCTGAAGAAACACAAGTTATATGGGAAAATGGAGAAGTGCACATTCATGGCTAAGGAAGTGGGGTTGCTTGGCTATGTGATATCTGGTAGAGGAATATCTGTGGATCAGGAGAAGGTTAGAGCAATCAAGTCTTGGCCTGAACCTAAAAATATCACAGAAGTAAGGAGCTTCCATGGGCTGGCTTCTTTTTACAGGAGGTTCATAAAGCATTTTAGCTCAATCATGGCACCAGTAACTGAGTGTATGAAGAAAGGGGAGTTTAAGTGGACTAACAGTGCTCATAAAGCATTCCAACAGATAAAAGAATGCTTGTGTGAGGCTCCAATAGTACTTGTGTTACTTGATTTTGATAAACTGTTTAAAGTAGAGTGTGATGCAAGTGGGGTAGGAGTAGGTGTTGTGTTTATAGCGGAGCAGAGGCCAATGGCTGATTTCTGTGAGAAGCTGAGTGGTGCTAGGCTTAGTTACTCAACTTATGACAAGGAGTTTTCTGCCATAGTCCGAGCTCTCACACATTAGGGACATTATTTAAAACCTAAACCTTTTGTTTTACACTCAGACCATGTGGTTTTGAAATATATAATTGGGCAGCATAAACGTAATTCCAGGCATGCTAAATGGGTTGAGTTCCTGCAACCATTCTCATTTTCTAGCAGATACAAGGAGGGGAAGAATAATGTGGTCGCTAATGCCCTCTTTAGGAGGCATAGCGTCTTGACAGTGATGGAGAGCAAGGTATTGGGATTTGAATACATGAAACCCTTGTATCAGGAAGATCCAGACTTTGCTGAGGAGTGGCTGATTCTACAAGGACAGAACACTCGGGAAAAACCTAAAAAGAGTGGATATACTTTGCAGAATGGGTACGTCTTCAATGGAAACAAGTTGTGCATACCTAGGGGCTCATATACATGAAGTTCACTCTAAAGGTTTAGCAGACCACTTTGGAGTTCAGAAAACACTCATGATAGATGCTACAAGATCAGTTCTATTGGCCTCACATGTTGGGGGATATTCAGGTGGTCTTGAGAAGATGTGGGGTTTGTCAAAGAGCTAAGAGCACTTTTCAGGGAATTGGAGCTCATACACTCCATTACCTGTTCCTGACAGACCATGGAAAGATATAAGCATGGATTTTATCACTGCACTACCAAGAACTCAGAGGGGAAAAGACTCCATCATGGTTGTGGTTGATAGATTCAGCAAAATGGCTCACTTTGTGGCATGTAAGCAAACAGAAGATGCAAGTAGTGTTGCTGAGCTTTTCTTTAAGGAGATTATGAGGTTGCATGGAGTGCCAAAATCCATTGTTTCTGGTCGATATGTCAAGTTTATAAGCTATTTCTGGAAAACCTTATGGAGATTGCTCAAAAACTAAGCTACTATTCAGCACAGCCCATCATCCACAAACTGATGGTCAAACGGAAGTGACTAATCGAACACTAGGCACTACTACAAAAACGCACATAGACGTGGGATTTTTAAGTGCATAGATATCAGTTTCGTGCTAGACGTTAATGTGGCTCACGTCTATTATATGTGAATAGACATCAGTTTTAAGTCTGATGTGCATTACTTTATATATAAATCAGATATTTTTAAAAATTGATGTGTATGGACTACAATAGACATCAGATTTCTTGGAAAATCAGACGTCTATTGTCTTTTTAGACATCAGTTTTCTAAAATATCCCATGTCTATTCTCCCAGAGAAATATAAAAAAAAAATCTACAGCACAACTATGTAAGCGTGACTCCGTCAATACACGGTAATTAACCCATGGTGTTCTCCAATATTCACAAAAGAGAATGAAATGAGTAACATTGAAGTATATACATCAAAACAAAATTTACAATCCTCAAATTTTTCTGGGCAATTACATATAACATTTACAACTTGTTAAAACTTGGAATCACGTAAAAAAAAGTTATCACTTGGAATCACTAAAGAGATGATGAAAAACTTGAACAAAAGAAGAAAACTTCTGAAAATCGAAAACCGCAAGATAATTAAGATTGGCTACTTGCAAAACAAAACGAAGCAAGATTTAGGCAATGACGAGAAGGAGAAACAAAAAGAAGAGACCAGGTCTACAACTCATAAACAAAAAAAACACAAAGAAATGTAACTTGAGAAAATCAAGATCTATAACCAATAAAAAAAACCTATGCTTTAATAATTTTTAACACATGAATAAACACGAGATCTATAATTTTATACATGAAATTAAAAGAAGAACCTTAACCTTTATATATTTTGGAACATTTAGATTTGTAAATTTCACAATCCATACATATGTCATATACCTTGGATATTTCTACTTAGATGATTTAATATCAAAGATCCACAATATAGAATAAACAAACACGCAAGATTTACCTCGAAAAGTTCGATTCTAATGCTTGAAACGTTCTTCATCACTTTGATTACATCAAAGCTTTGGCATTAATAAGCAAGGAGAGAGAGAGATATTTGGGGATAAGTAAGTGGAAGAGAAAGAAGAGGATATGAGATGGGTGGACTTAAGAAATGTTAAGATTGAGAAGAGAGAGAACAAGTTGATCTAGTTTGGGAAAATGAAAGAAAATTTGGCTAAGTATTGTGAATGAGATGAGAGAGGAAAGATAAAAGTCGGTTTTATTTTCAACATCAAAATGAAAAAAAAAAATTGCTTTCATTTTTTGATTTTTTTCCTACCCTAAAAATAACACACATGGGTTTTCTCAGAAATCTGATGTCTATGCAAAACTAAAGGACATCAGATTTCACACAAAAACTGACGTCTATTATTAGACATCATGTTTATAAAAAAAACTGATGTCTATTATTTCATCTTAATCACGAAAATGCCACCGCACTCTAATACACGTCCGTTTTACAAGTGTATGATGTCTATATACTCACGTCTATAGTTAGATTTGTAGTAGTAAGGTGCATTGTGAAGAAATCCATGACAGATTGGAAGTTGAAGCTGGCTCAGGCAGAATTTGCTTTCAATAGAGCTTCTTCTAGTTCCACTGGGAAGAGTCCTTTTAAGGTTGTATATGGTATCAATCCACTCATGCCCTTGGGTTTGACTGCCATACCTAGGAAGGATAGTCACCCTGATGCTAAGGACAGGGCTGAGCAGATTATTCAGATACATGCTCAGGTCAAAAAACACATCGAGAAGGCTAATGAAACTGCGAAAAAGAAAGCCAAACAGCCTCGACACAAGCATGAACTCCAAAAGGGTGATCTGGTGTGGCTACACCTGAGAAAGGAAAGGTTTTTAGGAAAGAGGAAGGGTAAACTCATGCTCAGAGTTGAAGGTCCATTTGAAATTGCTGAGAAATTTGGAGAAAATGCCTACAACTTAGTGTTACCAGGAGATTATGGAGTTCATGGCACCTTCAATGTTGGAGACTTAAGTCCATTCTATGGAGAAAGTGATGATGAGGAGGTTGAGACAAGCTTGAGGACAAGCTCTTTTCAAGAAGGAGAGGTTGATACAGGAGTAATCACAAGGGGTATAGCTAATTTACAGCAAAATACAAGTACAAGTGCTAGCCTATTAACCAAGCCAACTCAAAATGTCGAGTCAGCAGTCAAGAGTGGGTTAGGCAAGCTGCAGGCTTGGGTTTGTCCTTAGCTTGAGACTAAGGTCCACCTTCATATAAGCATATAGTTATCCTAGTAGCTTAAAAATAAATCAAGAAGTCAGGAAGGGTGGTTGAGAGATATAACAAGGAGTCAGTATAGTTTGTCTGTTTTCTCGAAATGGAAAACTTAACATGTGCATCTATTTCATGAGAGGGAGAGTGGTCCTTGCAGCAGAGAAGCGTCTTCTTATACAAGAAAACAACACCGGAACAGCTATAAGAGCCGTTTTCACAGTCACATGCATCTGAGAGGAAGCCACCTAACTTGTAATATCCAATAGCATTGTAGCCTGTCACTGTCACACTTAATTCTGCATTTTCCAGCTTTTATTATGCAAAATTATTCCTGTACGAAAATTTGTGAGCCTTTGATACACCATTCAAGGGTCCAGATTATCTTATGGCCTCTATATATAGAATGCAAAGTTGTAAGAGATTTCCCAACTTTTGATGAATGAAAATTGAAGAGTTTTTCTTTCAAAACAACTTAGCCTCGCTCCGTGGTTTTGTTGAGTCTCCGTGGTTCGAAATTAAGCCTTAGTGGCTAAGCTCGGGTGTGTTTTGCACCACCACTTCTATCTTGTTTCACTTTTAACATTCAGCCTACTTTTCCTGTTTTCTGTTTTAATTTCTTTGAGAAAAATTTCTTCATTAAAATCCTTAAAAACCCATACATATACGTATCAATTGTCTAATACAAATCCTTAATTATTGCCACCCGTCTTGTGTGTCATGACTCGTGACCCTAACACAATCCGTTGAAACAAACAAAAATCAAACAAAGACTAGCACTTGATCAGAGGTAGTACTACGGATGTGTTTGGTAGTGCATTAGTAGGCAGTGTTTGGGGTTTTGACTAGGTCAATATGCTAATGTACATGTTTGGTAGCCATTTTCTAAAGTAGCATTTTGGGAGCATTGATGAAATGCTATTTTTATTAGCATTTCCTAAGCAGTAGTACCATTTCATATGTTCTTATTTTCGTTATTTCAACATGTAAGTTTGTCAAACATGTTATATGGAAACAATCTATATCTATATAATACCTTTAATAGGCTAACATAGACGGATTACGTGGCGAATTTACGATAGCATTAGAGGAAAAAAAAGCCACATGTCATGTAGTATTGAAGTGTCTACCATGTCAGCATTATGTGGCTATTTGATGTGACAAATGTTGTTTATTGCATAACGGAAAATGAAAAGGAGTTATCAATCTTTTAAGTTGCCCATTTAGACGTTATAAATCATTTCACATTCTTATAAATAAATTTTCTTAAAGTTTCATTATAATCATCATAATTTATCTTAATCTTTTATTATCATCATCATTATATATCTTAATGATGATATTAAAAACACCATGTCTCTTGGCTATCCGTATGCCAAATTTGTAGGTTACACATTACTTATGTTAGTATATATACCTTTGACTTTATTGGATTTTGTATGAAAAATATGCTTCCCACACATGTACAACCTTTCAAATACAGAAATCCGACTTGAATAAGAGCTATATATAGATTAATTGGTGTAAATGATTTTCTCATATAACAATCGTATCTTTTAGTGTTTATTCAATTAATCATAGGTAGACTTTGTATAGTATGTTTTTGTACTTCCAAATTATTATTGTTATGAGTTTCAAATGAATTATAATTTTTAATACGAAGTAGTTATATTGTGTTATATATTATCATCAAGCAACTCCTGTTCTCATTTCGTTTGCTTTGTCATTTGATATAATTGATCACATTCGAGTCATTTAAACCAATATTAGATAATGCATATGGTATAAGGTTTGAACCGTTCAAACAATTGTGAATCTATAAAGAATATGGGAGCAACGGTAGGAGGTTAGGGGGTCCAGTTTTCAAGATGGTGGGAATATCAATGGTTTCATGGTTGACATAACGGTTTAAGGAAGTGTTGTCGAAATGTCGAGGATGTCAATGGTTGATTTAAGGGTTTTTTTTTTGTGGGGGGGGGGGGTAAGTGACTATTGTTTGGGTATAGGATAAATGGTTTAAAATGATAATGATGAAAACACTGGAGAGAAAATGGATGACAAAAGAGGAATCAAAGAAAAGAAAAAGGAAAATAAGGTTAGCAAAGGGGAAATTGTGAGCGCGTCTTAAATAAAGGTTTTGGTAAATAAACTTTAACATGGTTAACATGTTACAACATTTTTAACAATAAAATAAAACGATCTCGTGATTTCACGGGACCAAAATCTAGTTAAATATATTAATACTCCATCCGTTCCCTTTAAACACCCTGCTTCTTTTTTCACTTGGATTAAGGTGATATGGTTTGTTTATTATTATTAGAGATAAGCGGTCGTTTATTTATTATTGTTGAAGATAGTGAGTGATTTGTTTATTATTGTTGGTGATAATGGGTGATTTGTTTATTATCTTTGGAGATAATGCGTGGTCTGTTTATTGTTTTTTGGAGATAGTGGAGGGTTGATGTGTGGTGAAAACTTACCACATTTAGAAATTTTTAAATGAGGTGTTTCAAGAAGGACACACTGAAAAGAAAAATGGGGTGTTTAAAGGGGGACGGAGGGAGTAAACTGCTAACAACTAACATTTACCTGCCACCGTCTAGTAAAAACGCTACCAGCTACCCAGGCTCTGTTTGATAGGATTTAATATAAGTAGTTCTCATATCAGTTTAGGGTCATTCAAATCAGATCAGAGTTATTCAAATGAAATCAGATCAGAATTACTCATAACGATCAATGAATTTGGTCCATTATTGATACTAATTCATTGGAATTCATACAACTTTTCAACTAATTCAAATCAAATCTAATCAGTTCAGAGTCATTTAAATCAAATTAGATCAGATCAGGAGCAATAAAATTAGATCAGATCAGTTCAGAAAAATCCTTAAACCGCTACGAGCTACCTCAACAGTTGGAGTACTACCAAACAGACCGCTAGGTTAGAGACTTGATTGTTACACTTCCACACTTGACAGACAGTTGAGGAGCCCGCGAAAACGGTGGATTTGTTTTGGTGGTTCATATTCCTTTCATTTCATCATTTTCCAACAGACACAAAATCCCTATTCCCCAAAAAAAAAAAAAAAAAACAAAACCCTAACAATCTAATCAATATGATTGATCAATGTACCACCGGAATTGCTGAATTACATACATTCAAAATGACAAGGTAATTCGCACATTGTTTTTCCTAATCTTTCCAGTCTTCTTCAATTTTGTTTTAATAATCTGCGTTCTGTGCTGCTTAATAGTTAGAAATGATCACTATTAGTCCATTGTATCAATCTTAATTTCTATTTCCGACCCCTTTATTTTGTTAATGAATGATAATTTTTGTTAATCTCGGTAGAATAAGCAAATTGATGTATATAATCTGTTACTCGTAAGTGTTAGCGTGAAATTAGGGAGGCTGTGATTATGCAGATTTTTGATTCGTGTTTGTCGAAAAATCTCGAAATTTCTTGTGACATTGAAGTTATAAGGTTCACTTTTGTGTTTGAAGATTGAAGAGAAAATGTTTCTTCGTTATTTCTGGAAATTGGATAGGAAGTTTTGATTAATCAGAAGAATTCAGAATTTAGCATTTTTAGGGTGTTGAAAAGTGCAAGCTTGTTATTAATGGAATTCTAATTAATTAGAACAAAGCTATAAGATTTGGGGTGCTAGACATGATGTTAAGACACCTTGTTTGTACTGTTCGATTGTTGGTCATTGTCGTTCGTCACATATTTTAATTGGCGCGAATGTCTTGTCACTCTAGCGAGAAGTTGTTTGCTTTCCGTGGAATGGCTGAGCTAGTCGAATCCAAAGCTGAAACTTTGTAACTTTTTGTCTGTAAATACAAGCTTTGTTTCTTTTGGCGATCCTTGAAGAAGTGCATAGGAGGGAGACAAAATGTTAGTTTGGAAAATTGTATGTTGTTCCTAGCACAAAGGCGGCCTTCTGCAGTTGTTTGTTGGTTAAATGATGTGTAGCAATTCTTCTTCTTCTTCCTTCTTTTTTTTTTTTTTTTTTTTTTTTTTTTTTTTTTTTCTGCTGGCACGTGATTGTTGTTGTTGTTGCTGGCACGTGATGTTGATACTCCAATGCTTGTTCTTGTCAACAGAGATCATCTTGTCCTTATGTTAATATTTACTTCAAGCAGTGTCCGTAGCTTATAGAACTTTTTGATTTCATTATAGGGCATGTATCCAACTTTATTTGGAGAGACAAATATGGAGTTTGTCATAGGCACATAGGCCATATAAAATCCATCTAATTTGACATTTCTATGCTATCCACGAGCTTCCTGTAGCTAATGATCAGGCCCTCTCGACTGATATGGTTGGTAGGAAAGAAAAGGACTATCAAATAGAAATAAGGAAGGGAATATAGAACGCAGTGGTAGTGGTGCCTTGACAGGTGTTCCAATTACTTTAGTTAAGAGGAATTTGAGGGACTTGCCGTTTGCAACTGTGTAGCTTGGTGGGCTTCATGTACTCTAGTGTTTCTCCGATTTTTATGAAGTTATCTTTTCATCCATAAAGAATAGTAACGGATCTTTAGGGAGTTATAATTACGGACTAAGTTTGAGGTTTGCCATTGGCATTATATGAAGATCTACTTTGTTTGGTAGGGTGTGATTCTTGGTTTTTTTCACCATTCCATAGAGTCTAGCCTGTACTTCCCCTGTGGGTATGTAGCTGTCTCAGCGTGTGTGTGTGTGTCTTGCACGTCTGTTTGGTATGTATAGTCTACCAAGTCATTCGGACAAATTGCAGAATGATAGTGGTTTGACATTCACTTCTCTTCTTGCGTAGTAGACTCGGTCTGTTTTTTTTTTTGGCAAAGATCCCACTATTGCACTCTGCTGATACTTATTGCTTGCAGTAAAAAGTTAGTGCTTCGGCTTCCAATATCATCCTTTACCTGATTTGTACTAAGCCATCAGCTTAAGTGCAGGTGTGAAGTTGCCTTTCTTAGGATCTCTCTGGATCTAATTTTGATTTGCTGCTCGGCTGACTTTAACTCATGTTATAAATAGATGCCGTTGAATTCATATTGCTCGGTACAAGCAACAATTTCTGCTACAAATGGTGTCAATTCCTGTTCGCAGTGTAAGAGTAGATTTAGGCTGGACAAGTTTCAGACAATCCCATGGCATCTGCATTTGGTTGCATTGGTCTTAAGAGAAGTCTCATAAGCTTTGCCAACATAAAAATTCATACCGTCACACCAAGTTGAAAGCAGATTCTTATCAGAAGAAACATGCCAACAGCCATATAAATCATCATATTTTACTATGTTGGTACCGAAAGGAGTCGTCTTCTGATTCTGTTTTTCAGCGAGTATATATAGCCCCAGGACCTCCAAAATTTGGATGATGAGAGTGTAGCTTAAAAATCTACTCTTAAGTTGTAAGGTCTTGTTCCAGCTTTGCAACTTCTTTTTGATACCAATGCCTCATCGTCCCTCTCCCCTTTTTTCTTATTTAGGTTTTATATATTTTCCTCCATCTGATATTGAGATTCTTAGCAAGAGCACCCCCTAATACCCTAAGGAAATTATCTTTATTACTTAAACTTGCATAATCTCTTCTGAAAAAAATATCACTGTCCTATAGGTTCGTTCACATTGTCTGTAATAGTAAGCATTAATACAAGAAGTAAGTTGACATAGAAATTTAACCTAATATAAGAAACTATAGTCACAAGAGTCTCTTGCGAACTCAAGAGATTAAAGATCTCTGAGTTGGTCATAGTCTATTCCAAAGATGTAGTAACACAGAAGAATTAGGGGTTAGATCAGAGATTATGAAAAAAAGAATCTGGGGAATTATTAGTTTATGATGTTTTCTTGCAAAAGTTAGATCAACTGAGATCGATCTTAGTGAAGAGCAGATGTATCTGGGAACGGAAGTTGTGCTTGGCATGATCAGTCCGTTGAAAGTGGTATTGCTGCCATGGCCTATATAACAAAGTAAAAGATTTGGTGTTGTGCTGCATGGATGCCTTCAGGCTCTTTACCGAACGTTTAGGCAGTTTGGCCTCAGCAAAAAGCCTGTGAACTACTTTCCTAGTCTAAGTGCTTGGAGTGATGAATTAATGACTGTCACCTGGTGTGGTTCACTGTTGAGTTTCTGCGAACTGCAGGTCGAGTTACTAATCAGCTGCTCTTAAGGTGTTATAGGCAAGTTATTTGTTTAGTGAGCTTGGCACGTGAGGTTAAATTTGAGTTGTTTGATGCTGATTTTGCGGACTAGTCAGTGCACTATCAAAAAGAGTTAACCGCTCATCTTGATCAACTTGTTCTCCCCTCTATGATGAAATCTTTCAACTGTTTCTTCTTTTTATTTTAACTGGTGACAGGGCATGCCAACCATTACATCGGTCCTTATGATAAGTGTACAAATTAGCTACTAGTGAGTAATGATATGGGAATACTTCCATCTTTGTCAGTTTATGGAACTTTCTTCATAAAACTATTTGCTCGTGGAAATTGGAGGAGTGGCCACTGTTGGAGATCCCTAGTTGTTGTATGAGGTGGACTGTATGGCAGATTTGATTGATAAATTGATTAAATTGAGAAATTTGTGTTTTAATCTGATTCTACTTTTTTAACCAAATGAAAAGGACTCTTTCATTGGATGTTAGCCCAGAAAATGAGTTCTTTGTCTTGTTAACTCAGGCATATCAATATGACCTAAGTGGAATATATGATCCTATGCACTATCGTAAAGGTATGACCTGTGGGTGGTGCAGAATTCGGCTAGAAGATCACATATTTGCCAGTTCAATGGGATGCTTATCTTGCATATGCTTGAGAGTGATTGACAGTGGCATGTTTGATTAGTTTCTCGTCTTTTTCCTACTTAGAGATGAAAATTGATAAAAAGTTTCGAGGATTCATAGTTGTTCCTCAATTGGGATTGTGTGCATCTAGTCTCATTCTGTGTTAACTTTTTAGTAAGCTAAGCCAGAAAATGGAAAGGGGGAATTATGTGTGTTTACCCATATTTGTCCTTTTGTTGTCAATTATCTTGTATCCTAGTGGCTAAATTTGGTGTGAAAGTTTATTCAGCTTCATATCTTCTTTGATTGACATCAATGTAGTGATAGATCTATTCCATGGTCCCCACTCTAAACTGTCATCTCTGATTTTGCTGATTTTGTGATTTTAAAATCTTTAGACTGCCCGCAAATGATTGATTTTCGTGATGAAGTTTTACCATATTGGGTGTAATTTAGATATGTGGAACAATTTTGGCAGTTGTAGTTATTTCTGTTCTGACGATATGGATTATCACTATTGTTGTCATTCGAAAAGTTAGGGCTTGTACTGTATATCTATCATCGCTACACAAACTTTTGGATGAATACGTGGGTCAACAACTGACCAAAGACTGTCATTTTAGGTCAAAATTGTTACCAAGTGATTGTGGCTATCATTGAGACATTGACATGAACTTTGGTGTCACCAATAGAACCGGATTCATCCAAAAGTTGTTTTTATGATTAACATTTGCTCTATACTTGTTTTCATGTCTCATAAATCATAAGCTATTAACTAATTTGGGCATTCTGAACTTTGTAGTGTAATCTGGAATTTGGATATAGATGAAGGTTGGCTAAAGGTTCCATTTTCGACATATTCAGATTGGAGAGAAAGGTAAACTTTCAAGTTCTTTATTTTTCCTGTACTCTGTATACATGTATTCGCTGACTTATTTTGTGCATCTTGGTGCCCCAAAGTTTTATCAAGTTGGTGAGGGACTCTTTAAACGTGAGTTTATTATCTGGCCCTGAATTAGTTGGGAGGTTTGACATTCTTATTTAGTAGACTTAGAGCTTAGCAATGATTTATTTACTCAAATGATGCTCATTGTCAGATGCCTTAGGATGTAAAGCTGAGATTAGACATCTTTCTGTTTTAAGATGATCTAGAGTATTATATTAGACTGACTTTAGGCCAAGTTTCAAAACAGAAGACGTTCTTTTTCGGGTCCGATGTGGTCCCGTATCAACCTTTTCATTTCGAAGTGCAGAAGGCATAATATTGATAGGTAGATTCATGTGGCTTAGGGTGCCGCAATTGTTTTTGTTCAGTGGGTCCTTTTTTAGCCGCCCAACTTCCCCTTTGCAAAATCAGAGAAAACAAAGAAATTATTGCATGGAAGTTGTTATTTGGGTTTCTACTCCACATTGTACAATACATATTCCTTTTAGGCATATTGTGGTATGACAACAAGGTGGCTTATAGGCCCAGTTGAACAAAGTAGAGAATCCGTTTCCACTTTTTGTACACTTAGTTGATCCCTTTTGTATTCTTTTTTACTATTCTTGACCTTGAAAGTCTAGAATACCCCTCTTAAGGGGGGGAACTGATTTTTACGCTCCTACGATTTTCTCTACTCTCTTTTATGCAATTTGTTCATGATGATCGGAGTGTAAAAGTTATCACCCCCTCGTAAGTCATAACCCAAACTAATCATTTTATCTGTCTAAGAGTTGTGAAGCACATTTTTTGCACTGAGTATATAAGAAAACAAATGGTAACCAATTGATTGATTGAGTGTATAGCATGATAACATAACTTGCATACAAGGTGAACTTGTTTTCAGAAAATTATATAGGTGGGCGGCAAATCATCTCTTTGAGAAGCTTTGCCGGTTTCATACAAATTTATTGTATAAAAAAATATAAAAAACAAATGTATTGTATTCTAAGCTTCGGACTTAGAGCATATTAACGTCTTTTAGTAACATAATGCGATGAATTGTATATCTCGAGTGTTAAAAAAATTTGATCAGTGTTGAGATGGCTTGTAGAGCCAGAAGAATAGAAATGTTCATAATGAGTAAAATATCCAGTCTCATATTTATTCACAAGTAGAAAACACAAACGCATTTCAGGAAAGGTTGCACACTGTTTCTATATACCTATAGAGGAAGGACAAAACAAATTATAGAAGGAAAGACATTCTCCTTTCAAAAAGTATAGGGGCCAACTCCAGTGCTGTTCAGTATGTGGGATCCACAGTTTTTGATTCCTTTCAAGTGGTTTATGGACCCCCCTCATAAGTCTTATTTGGTTATTCTCTATATGATAGGTACTTCCAGAGAGCATCAACTGTACGGATAATTTTTTGTTGCATGCGCCGTCATTACAACCCTTACAATGCTCCAGATTTCTCAACTGATTCCAATGGTACGTACGGCTCTTCATAACAGACTGAAAGCAACGTCTCTAGTGTTGGATGTTTCTTTTTCATCATACGAGAATTGCTAATCCCAACACAATGTGCACAAGAACGTGCTGGGGCTAGCAAACCTCCTCTTTACCTTAGGTATTTTCTGTTTCTGTATGAAGTAACTTTTGAACCCTTAGAAAACAAGAATATTTTTTGATAAGAACAGTAATGTTTAAGGCTTGCTAGTGAGATGCAGTTGCCATAGCTGGCATAGGTGAAATCGTCCTTGGAATGATAGTTGTGCCTTGTGGTCTTGACATAGCTCCCACACGGGCTCTGCTTGGGAACTGTTCTACGATCCTTGCACTAGGACTGACAACAAGCCTCTCCCAGGCTTCATTGGCCTCTTCCCCGTGGTTTAAGAACACTTCAGTAGCATCTATACGATGCAAATTCCAACCCCAGAAATCTCTTAGGCGATGAATCTTTTGTAGCTGGCGGCATGCTAGCTTGTAAGTGTTTACTTTTATTTGATCAACAGCTTCTTGAAAGAGGGTTTCCAAAACTTCTGGCTCTGCATTAGCATTCCCCTGTGCCCTGAGGAACTTGTCCAATTCTGGAACACCGATTGCACGTCGAATTCCTCTGGTGTAATCTGATTTTGTGTTAAATAACCCTCTGACCTCATCTACCAATCCTGCTTTCACCATTTGATCCACTCTTTTTGATACAAAGCGGTGGAGGATTGGTAAGGATACATCAACCCATAGGAAGCAACAGTCGTACCTTGATGCAAAGTAGGGATCATCATTTACTAGGGATTCAATGAATGAGTTTGATCCGCCAGCTATGATTGGGAGCTTTTGTTGGGCAGTGATTGATTCTATAGCATGCAATGCCTGACGGCGAAAATCAGTTGCTGTGTAATCAGCATTAGGATCTTCTATCCCTAAGAGATGATGGGGTACACCTCGGCATTCTTCTTCTGTCACTTTGTTGGTGGCTATGTCCAGCCCTTTATAAACTTGCATCTTGTCTGAATTTATAACTTCAGCTGAAAAATGAGTGGCCAAGTCGATTGACAGCCTTGACTTGCCTGTCCCTGTAGCCCCCATCACTATCACCACCTTATTGTTCTGAGTCTGTAGGTTTATGGAGCTTGTGTTAATGCCTCCTGGAAAACCGAGAGGCTGGGCTTGTTTGCACACGGAGAATGAGAAGTTCATTTTTCTGAATATAGGCCTGCAAATAAGGATGGTTAGAGTTAGAGATTGTAGTAGAAGAGACTGGATTTTTATGTGAATGTGGGGGGAACAAATTATCACAATCCAATGTTTGCAGCTTGAGTATTTATACTAATCGTGTGACTCCATTAAGACGTCAACTATGCTCATACCTTTATCTTCTAGACGCGGCAACTGGGATAGATAATGGAGCACCCGAGATATACTGCAACTGCTTTATGTTTTTGTGTTTTTACCAAAGGGAAGAAAGGATAGACTAAGCTCACTAAAGTGATGTTCTTCCAAGTTGTTATGAGTTTCAATTGAGACTTAGGTAAGTCGGGCTTTTATGGTAGAAGATACGGTAGCAAATGTGTTTAATCCGTAGGCACCTCGGGAAATAGCGAAGTAAAAGGTCACTATATATCTACTCAAGGAAGGTGAGGTTTTGTGAGGTTCAAGACAATGAAAATGACATTAGGCAAATATTCACTCTCAAAGTTTACAGAGACTTGAGAGTAAGGGTGGGTATTTATGGGTGCGGGTGGGCAGAACTTTCAGGCATGAGGTTCTTATAGATTCTTCAGGCGTAGAGCCTTATCATGACACATTGCACTGTGAATGCAAAGCATTTTAAATTTATCTTTTTTCTCATTTTAAAATTGCTTGATAAGACAGAATGTACACCTTGAACTTTTGGACTCGTATGGTTATTTTAGTCTTTTGGAGGTTTCATTGTGTGGTCTGGGCCACCTTATATGAAAGTGGTGGTCTCTTATTCTCTTAATTCTAATCAAGCACAGTTTTGTTAAATCGCGGTGTCGTTTTCCAGGATTTGTTGCCAGTTTTAGGAATTTGGAGATCAATGGTAGTGAGTTAGTGACTCATACTCTTGTTCATCTTCCCAACATTTACAGAAGTAAGATTAGGATACTACAATAGGAAAAGTAAAGGTCCTTTAATTAAGATTTGTGAAACTTTTTCCTAGCCCATATGACACTGAAATATTTGTGAAACAGTTTATACCATTTCCCAGAGATTACTTGGTGAATTTGGCTAGCAATTGCAAGAATTTTGATCTAAAACTGTCCTTTACGTTATGACATGGTCAGTTCTCCAGTTTGGGTCGAGTTTTCAACTTTGTACTTCGGAATATTTTCCCGAATCCTTGAATCCTCACCTTGTCGTACTATAGAACTATCTTACCCAGCTTTTGCCTCGACAATACAAACAGAATGCATGTCCCCTAGCTTATTGCCCTATGGTAGCTGTCTAAGGCCGAGTCAACGTTCATTGACTTGGCTGAACACTTGAGGTAGGATAGGGGCGTGGAGTATCTTGATTATTGTTATATATATGCAGTGTATGTAATTTTTATTATCTGTTCTTTCAGTTTTTTCAATAGAGAATAAATGTTGATAAAAGACAAGAATTTCAGCTGGAATACAAATGCATCATGGAGATTCCCTTTAAGCCTGGTTGGTTGTCTAGTGACTATACTTTATGAAGGTTAGTCCTTTTTTTTTTTTTTTTTTTTTTTTTTTTTTTGTGAATGTTTCAATACATTTATATACTCGTTCGTGTCACAACCGCGTTCTCCTTGCTTTTAACTTTCTATTGCTTATGTATTACGGTTTTAGATGCTCATTCATATTAGCCGACCCAAAATCATTTTGGATCTATGGCTTAGTTGCTATCGCAGTTATTGTCGTAGAGAGAATCTCAGTTGAATAGTAGCTTTCTTTGGCAGTAGGCTAATATAAATTTCATCTATGGTTTCCATTCTCGTTGATAATGTAGATTAATCAGAAAGTGTTCTGGCCATGAAATTTGGTTCTCACGTGTATGTTGGACCCCTCTTTTAGTTCAAATATAAAGTGTAGCTCAAGCACTAATTCTTGTTAAATTATTATAATCTGTACATAAACTATCTGGTCAAAAGTTAAAATGGTTCAACAGTCTTAAACTACCAGTTCTAGTGACTTTCTTGTGACGACGTATCCCTCAACTGAAATACCTCGTATTATAGCCTACCCCATTGTTGGCGATTGTAGTTTAAGAGTTTTGAGTATCTAAAATGTGCTTTTTGAGAGGAATACTTTTAATGAATTTTGATGGAGTTAATTGTATGTAGTTAAAATCTTACTGGGAATTACTCTCAGTCTCGCACAATAGGTTAAATTAGGAAGTGAAGTATTTATTGGGTCTTCACTGAGCCTTGTAGCTGGAATCGGCTCTTTTTTTTGGTATTATGTCGAGCAAAAATAATGACGAGACCAGTAAGAGAGAATACAATTCCTAAAAGCCTTGGTCTGAATCCTAAGACATCTTAGTACAATGTGGTAGAAAGGCGGATTACATTGTCCACAATTCAAAACTCAATTTGTTAAGTATCCCCGTATGTTAGAAGACAACAATGAAATATTTTGGAGGAAAGAGTGAGGAACTACTAGGTGAAATGTGGGTTTATCTCATGACTACACAAGCTCCTTTGGATTACAACTATCAGTACTTTTTACTTGCCATAAGTTACTGTGTTATATCTTCTGTAGTTTGGAGTTAAGACCTTTAGATGATGCTCAAATGCTCTGTAAAAGTGCAAATTGAGGATCTCATATGCTGAGTGATGGAAGTGCCTACACAAACTTGGAAGTCACATCTAGGTGCGTTAGGGAAAAATGAGTGCATGAATCACTTGTCACCATAACTACGATAAGTGTCAGTTCGAAGTGAATTCGGGAATAGGGCATTTCTCACCGCTCACTATTATTTCGAAATAGTCATTTTTAACAGGTTGTCAGTATTCCTGGTAAGAACGAAAATGAAATTGTAAAAGCTTGCACATAGAACACAACTTACAGAATCGATTCATAGAACTCTAATAATTTGGGGGGAAATCCTAAACAATTTTTTTACTATAACAAGTCGCATATTCTAATTCAAGGCAGTTTATATTTGTATTAGTTCACCGAAAGTTGAAGCTTATGACTGGTCCAAATGTAATTTAATAGCTCATCTTCGAAAACACCTTTTACGTTTGTTGCTAAGGAATAATTATCTCTTCATTTAAGAACTATATCTTTGTTTCACTGGTGCAGGAAAAGTATGATCTCATAAAATTTTAATGGAAACGAGAAAGCTAAAGGCATTGATATAGTGGTAAGCTTTTCATTCGAATTAGTGGGTCCTTCAATTATTACTCAAATCAATTTTGGTGTCTTTCTCTTCCTCAATTGCTCATTGTTTTTGTTACTGCGCACACTTCACATCACATCATATTTTTGCTAACACTTAGGTACTAGCTGATTGATGAGAAAGGTATCGAACTTGGTTTGCAAAGGGTAATTTTTCTTAATTCGTAATCCAATTAATGTGAACCGTGTCCAAGTCGCGTAGCTGGTTATTCTTTTCATAATTGAGAACAAATCCATAATAGTGAAGAAAACTTTTGAGTTACTTTAAGTTCAAATGCGTTTACCTCGAACCATATGGTGCATGTTGGAAAACGATTGAACACCAACATTTCATGTTTGATTTGATGGGTTCACAATAGGCGGCTAGCGATTCACCTTGATCAACCTTGGCTGTTAGCAGACCAAGGGCCTTTCTGTTTTATGGTTAGAGTGTACATAACTTTCCCAACCAGCAAGTTTTAATTCAGTTAAGATCGTTCGAAAGTGAGACATGGTGGTTGTAGATTTTGGGTGTTGAGCATTCTGACTTACTCCAAGACCCCCTTGAACTTCATAGTGCTCCTCGTTACTCGTACTATCGTAAGATGGTTTGACCCAAGTGTTTGACTTTTATCTTCAACTGAGTATTAGATTGATCTTTGATTATACTTTTCTTATTAAGCTGGTGAATACAAGAGAAAGAAAACAGTTTGTAAGGGAAAATGGGCATTTTATCCTCAAGAATACTTTTCTCATTCTGATTATCTCTTGCTGTAGTGTTTTTTTTTTTGTAACATAGGAATAATTAGTATTACTAAGTTCCACTTTACCTTGGGCAAAATATACTCTAAGGCGAGAGCAGTGGAGATGACTCCCTGGTAAACACAATTGTGTAAAAGGATAGAGAAGAGAAGCTCTACCAACTGGTCATGTCTTTTTAAACTTTAAAGACTTCAAAACTCTCTTCCAATGAAACAAGAGATGAGGAGTTATCCTCTACCTCTAGAAAGTAATCCTCATTTGTGTACTTTGATCCTTTAACTTTAACGTTGTGGCGCTGTTTTGATCTGAGTAGTAGCTTTGATTTCAAGTCTGTTAGCGATGTGCAACTTGTGCATGCATTCTGTACTTTTGATTACATCAAGTTGTAATTTGTGCTCAATGTTCTAACTTCGTACATCTATTATACTCACATCATCATCATCACAGGATTGGAATTCTAAGATGTCTCCATCCCTGTGAAGTGTGAGGATGAAGGTTCCGAGGCTCTGGATTGTGTTACCTTTCAAACAAACCAGAAAGAAAATTCCTTCAAAGGTATTGTTAATGGTATTAGTACAAGCTGTACTGAGTCACCTCATGCATTCACTTATTACTTCCTCCGTTTGTTAGATTGTTAACGTTTAGGGTCCGTTCGGTATCACTGCCGTTTTCAGTTTTTGGTCTTTTTTTTTTTTGTAATAAATTAGTTAAGTAAGTCACAAAATTAACTTTAAATTGTTTGGTTCCACAATAGTCATATAAAAAATGAAAACTGAAAACCACTTTTTCTGGTTTTGAAAAACGGGACTTTGGTTTTCAAAACTGAAAATAAAAAACGATACCAAACAAGCCCTTAGATTTAACTCATTTTACATTATGATTAAACTTCACTAGGTTGCTTAGCATAGAGAAAAATATTAAATCTACTCCACACAAGGGTGTTGAAGATAGAATATGCTAACATAGTTAGTACTCGGCTCATATGATTACATCTGTGCCATCTTGGTATCGTCTAAGAAGTTGAAAAATGAAAACCATATTTTATACACTTAAGTATGCACATGACAAGGTATTACATCATAAATTTTATTTTTTTGGGCAGGCAAAAGTTAAGCTATAACACCAAAAGCTGTTGCCGCAGAGTTGAAAGGTAAATGTATAATTTAGTATTCAACAACTTGAAGGCGACATATTATTTGGCCCGTACTTTGTTTGATACACGTGTGTCCACTTAACCACTTTATTTGTGTACTATTAAAACTCTTGGTCTATTGGAAGCCGCAGCTCATCATTGTTTGGCGCCTAAGACGTCGCATACAACATATGATTAGAAAATAGGAATTTCTAACATTATCTAAAAGGACCAACTTGTGAAATAATCAATTATTGAAAAGGCTAGCCAGTCAAACCTTGAAACTAATATTATGGCATTATTTTTCTTCATCATTTTCATCATACCAACATTTATAAATTTCCACTTGGTCTAATCTTCCCTTGACTTTTGTATGGATGAATGTTATGTGATGCATTGTGTAGTAGTGTTACACGCCTGCACAAATAAGAGAAATAATTTTGGCTCAAATTGAGAAATATCTGGTGTAGGAGAGTGTCACACCATAACATATGAAAAGACAAATCTAGTTTGGTCCAGAATGGTGGAGTCTCGTGCTAAAAATAGGGTTGTCTTTTGTGTGCTATGGTGTTACACTGTGCAACACCAGCATTAGTCGTTTGAGGCGCACCAATTTGGGACCAAAATGTCATCTATTTTATAGGTGCAAAACTGTTGCACAGTGCATCATATAGCATTCTTCCATTATAAGGGTATTCGTTGTAATTTGCTTTCTATGTGCAAAGTGGTGTTAAGGGTCACTCCCAGTGTATTCTTCTTGTCTTACGGCTTGTTTGATCTGAGGTAATAAAGCTGATGGATAATGTGTTGCAACTTGAAATGCTTCTATAGATTTCATGGTTATGATATATTTTCACCTATTTTGTGATTTCCTTCATAAATTTTCATTACCATAGTAACACACTTCCCCCCGTGCAAAGTGGTTATTATTGAAATGAAAACGAAATCTGCACAGTGGGTGAGCAATTGAGCTTTACCATGAGACTTACAATGAAGCATTTTGCCAATATACACGAAGTACATTACCATTCCTTGGTTTATTGCCTCATCAAAGAAGCCATTATTGTCATAATTGTCATAATAAAATTTTGATAATCGTACTAGAAGTCTAGAACACAAGTTGTACATAATTACAGCTGGTATATTGCAAATGTCTGTGTGATACCACTGGCTTGGGTGCTCATGAGTGGCAAGATAGCATGCTTTTAAGCATGTAGTGCCGAAAGAGGCAGCTTTTCTTGTTGAGTTTCTACTTAGTGGAGCAATCAAATCATTAAACTATATACTAGAGATAATAAAAGGACATCACCCAACATAATGCTCTCATTTTCTTAATATTTGACCTAAACATCAATTAGTACCAATGATTTGAAAGGTTGTATTGTTCTTAGTCTTGGCTCCTTATGATTAGTGTCCTTTAGTCTATCATTGATCAAAGATTGTTACTTCGAATCGACGGGCTAATCATCTTTATTATCCTGCATGTAGGGGTGCTAATCGGCTAGGTCGGTTCGCTTTGAGATTGGGCTATTTGGGTTCTCGTTGCACCGTTCGGGTCATATCGGTTATATTTCAACCCGTGTAGGGTCCTATTGGGTTATTTTCGGGCGGAACTAATTTAATGTTTTACTCGGTTAAGACCAGGGTATGAGCTCACCGACTACACTGTCAACATATATTTCCATTAGTTATCGAGTTATTTGGGTTGTTTGAAACCCAACTAGGCTTCTGTCTAAAAAAAAAAAAAAAACCAACTAGGCAAGCCATGTATTTGTTTCATGGTTTGAATCGTTGTGTATTACTCAAGTTATTACATTTTATGTAATCTGGTCATCCATAAGTCGGGTTGAATTGGATAAGGTTGCACACGGGTATGGTCTAGGTTATGACCAAGTGAATTTCAAGTCTGATCACATTGGATCTTACACTCGATTTCGAGTTGTATTGGGTTGAGTCGGGTTAACAATACTATCGGTTTATATATGACCAATCTTGATGAACATACTAATGAACTCTTTGGGTAGGAGGGCATGATTTGAGAGCTTTGATAGGGGGAGCACTGTCTCATGATTTGATGAGCAAATGAAGCAGTCTCTTTTGAAAATTGGAGTTTGGAGACTATCATACTTTATTTAACTTTCTGCTTTAATTTGACATGACGTTGAATATGGATGAGATTGTGAGGAATTGTTTATATTGCGGCTCTGCTATTTGTTACATTAGCTAAATTTGTGAAGTTATAACTTATAAGCCTTATGCTTAAAAATCTCGAATCATATCGACATGTTTTAAGACTTTGTATGTTAAAACTGTAATTTTCTTAGATGCAACTAGTTTATTCTAAACTGAATTGATTTGAATATATTATAACTTATTTATTTGTCAAAAAGTTGCAAAACTTTAGACCATTTTGCGTTTTTTTTAAAACTCAAATTTACCTAACATTGATGTTTCTTCCCTCAAAAAAAAAAAAAAACATTGATGTTTCTTTGTTAAAGAACTTTGGTGTTGACTTCGACTAGATGTGAGTTTTGTCCTCATAATCAATTGTCATCTACTTTTTTTCTTCTTCATTTCCATCTATTTTTCTTCCAAGTCCTTTATCCCTCGACTCGCCTTTAGTTGTTCTTTGATTTATTCTTTTTTGGGAAGAATTGAAAATCACTAATAAAAAAAAAAAAGGAAATTTTACAAGCAAAATTTAAGGCTGAGATAGGAGAATCCATCAAGGCAAGCTGCCCTAAAAAACCAAAACCAGATTGAATCAAACTATATTTCTATGTTGTACACTTGTACCCAATCCATCTCCATAGTTACGATGTTTTGCATTTTCTTTTTGAGCGTGCCTCTTATCTCCTTTTTTACTTGTTCTACAATATCTTCAACTCTGTTAATTGAGCATTCAATCCTGCACTTATTTCACGTCCTCCATAGCTGATACATCAAATTGCATATAATTGCATCTGCAACCTGATTTGCAGGCCAGGATCCCAGTCTCTTCGTACAACATCGCATAACCGTGTCATTTAGAGGAAACTTCAGCTTACACGACTTCTTTAGAAGCTCAACACATTTCTTGCAGTATGCACATCTAAAAAGTAGATGTTCATGTCTCTCAGAGCCATCTTAGCACATAAAGCAAACAACCTCTGCGCAGACTCCTATTTTCATCAATTTATTGTTGGATTATCGTCTTCCAAAAGATAATTGAGTCAAAGTAGTTTTTAGCATTTCCTATAAACTAGATAATTATTGTTAGTGGATTCGTTGCATGTCAAACGTGATGAACTAGCTAGTAGTGTCGTGGTGCTTCCATGTTTCTATTACTTGTAGTTAGTTTGTAAGGCCTATAAAAAGGCTAAAGTTTTTATGAGAATAAATGAGCAAATTTATGAGCAAGTTTAACATTCGTAAACTTCTCCATGTTTTACTCTTATTTTTCTTCCCCTTGAAAACTCACATTTATCCTCCTGTTGGAGTATGTTAAGCATTATTAGCCAGCATATAAGGCTTCTATGGGGCTTGTATGTCTTGAGCATATGAATTTACCCCCACGCAATCTTTGGGAAAGTACCACTAGTCATGAGAAACCCTCAGCAACTCTGTATTCTCTTGTAGTACCCACCCATTGACCATCTTTGTACCCCGTTTGCATTTTAACCCTTGTAGAACATATTTTCTTCCAACACCAGCTTGTATCCAATGGAGGATTGTAGTTCCCCCAGTCACGTCCCTTCCAATAGTATTCATTAATCTATTTCACCCACAGAGAAATTCTTGCATATCCAATCCACATACTTGGCTAAATAGGCCATATTCCAAATACATATGTCTTTTATGGCTAGGCCACCACAATCTGAGGTTGCAAATTTATTCTGAGGGGTTCTGATCATAATGTCACTACCATCCTATTGAAAATATCTGCAGATTGCAGCAATTTTCTTTAGCACAATTTTTTACCGGAGGAAAACTCTTGCGTAATAGTCATAAAGATGAAGTAGCACTGCCTTAACCAATGTAATTTTCCCTGCATAGGATAACTTCCTTGTCTCAATTGGTATAATCCTTGCAACTATTTTTTCAGTTGGGTAATTGCAATCCATAATGGACAATCTACCTGTAGTTATTGGAACTTCAAGATATTTAAATGGGAGTTCCCCCTTCTTACACCCAAAAAAGTGTATAATTTCCTGTATGTATCACATTTCCTCTAACCCGTCAAAGTAAATCTCTGATGTGGTTTGGCTAGATTTGGAGAAAGTGGTGAAGCCTCAGAGAATGAGAGATACTGATCTGAAGTCTCCCTTACAAAACAGTAGCAGAAACAAAACATAGGTCGTTGAGTTTCTTTTTATTTTTGCAAGAAGTTCTAAATTTTATTCAACCCAAAATGGGGAATAAAAACCGTCTTACAAAAGATAACCACTAAAGATTTCGGAAATATAAACTTTAAAAAAGAGATGAGAGAGAAACCTAGAGAGAGAGAGAGAGTGAACTAAAAAAAATCCCACGTAAAGAACCCCCTGATCCACCGACAGGCACCTCCAGCAACACCTCTTTGACCAAGAAGATCCCTCATGACTTATCGTATGCCCAGATTGTCCAGATTCCTTCCACCAAGCAAACGCAGAACCTCCCACCAAACCACCCAAACCTTGTTCTATGTGCTGAAACCCCCCCACCAAACTACAACCCCAGTCGCGAATGCTTCATAGCATTGACTGAGACAGATGCAACCCTGATCTGTGAAGAATGGAAGTCAGACCTCATCCTGGAGGTTGTCAAAAAATCGTTTTCGAAAGACTGCATTATTGACTGTATGAATGCGCTATGGTGGCCAAAATGAAGGATGCGATTCACTCCATTAGGTAAGGGATATTATGCAATTAGATGCTCAGATATTAATGATAGAAAAAAAAAATAAGAGAAATGGGACCCTGGTTCATCAATCGTTTCTTTGTCTCCATTCGGCCATGGAGAATTGGGTTTAAACCTGCCCCTGACACCATTGCCAAAACTCGGTGTGGGTTACTCTATAAGATCTACCAGTTGAATTCCACCGTGTGGACATTCTTAAGAGAGTGGGCAGCGCTCTTGGCAAGTTTATTCGAATCGACATCAAAGCTAGTGAATCAATTCTAGGAAGGCTAGCCCGCGTCCTAGTGGAACTCGACTCGACAAAGTTGTAAAAAGAGTCGGTGTGAATCGGGAAACTCAAAGTGAGACTGAGTTATTCCGACATTGTGAAGATTTGCAGCTCTTGTGAAGAATCGGGGCATGAAAGCTCTATGTGCCTCAAGAAACGTCCTGTCATGCAAAATGGACAGTTGACTGCGGAAAAGGGTAAATTCGGCAACGAAGAAATGCAGAAAGTGAGTAACATTTCTAGAACCAAATCATTTTGGATTGAAAAACGACAAGAATTTTCTAGATCTCTTACTACAATTGTGGTTGCTGACAACCCAAGCCCAAAGAGTATTGGGTCTTTTGAAGCCCAAAACTTGATACCAGCTCAACAAAACCTAAAACCACACCCGATCACCCAAACTACAACCAGCTTGAGAAATTCCCTAAAAAATACCATTACTATGAACCCAGAACAGATCATGCACACTCTCGCCTCCTTCTTCAATTTCACTCCACCCCCCATTACACCCTCAAACAAAAATTCAGCTACCATGATCGAGCCACGCATGGTCCTTCTGGTCCCGAATACAATTGACCTCAAATTCTGTCCCTGGCTCCACCCCAAATTTGCACAGGAATTTCAAAAACTTTCAATCAGAACACCCTTCTCGAGGCCAGTTTTATGTCGGAGGGCAACCCAGCCCCGACAATTTACACCAAGCTCATGTCGTCGATTGCAACCTTGCTGGAGATCGACTTCAACAACCTGAACTTCTACACCCTATTGGGTCTGAGATAGAAGCTTCTCTCTCTACACTATGTGAAGCTCTTCATCAGGGAACCGGAGACCTTAACTCCAATGGTAGAGATGGCCATGATCAAAAAGACATTAGCCCAGGTTTGACTGTGAGTCCTGCATGACATCTCTGTCCTAGAGAGCATCTCAAAAGTCCTCGCTGCCACAGTTTGATGGTGGCTAGAGTTTCGTCATGGTTGAGTCCCACCGGAGCTTAACATGTTGACTCCAGCAAGAACAGAATACAAAGCAACAAAGTCAGTGGAGTTGCACGTGAGCGACGAAGAATACCTGAAGGGAATGGTATGGCTGTGCAACATCAAACTGGAAATTCACTAGAAAGAGGCGACTCTCGCACGAGCAATTGTAAAAAGACATGTAAACGGCAGACTACCACGTCTAGTTCGGGAGGAACTGGAAATCCTCGAAAAACATTTACCTTAATGAAGATTCTAGCCTGGAATGTTAGGGCACTGGGACGGCTGGGGTTCATTGGGAACATGAAGCACCTAATTGACACCCATGAACCTGACCCGATTATCTTGACAGAAACACGTGTGAGGTGCGAAAGTGCATCCAAAGTTCTTGCTAAACTGCCGTATAAGACATTTGAGTATGCTACTCCAAAGGGGTATACTGGAGGTGTTGCTATCTTGTGGAGGCCCTGTAAAGTATTGTTCCAAACGAGAACGAGGGACTTCCATGCGATCCACGGTTTGGTTCAGGTACATAATTCCTCTACCTCCTTTTTCTTGTTTGGTATTTATAATAGTCCCAAATTTAGGGACATGAAAGGAAATTGGCTAGATTTGTGTGAGTTTGCAACTAGGGTAAATAGGGTATGGCTTGTAATGGGTGATTTTAATGAAGTAACTTCCTTGGAACTATGTCTTTTTGTAACCTGATTGACTTGGGGTGTCATGGATCTCGATATACCTGGTTTAATAGCAATAGAAGCAAACCCATTTGAGTGCGTCTTGATCATGCTTAGGCGAAAATCTGAGTTGCTTACCTTGTTTCCAAACTCTTTACTGAAAAACCTTCCAAACTTAGTCTGGTCTTTACCCACTTTGCCTCTTTACGAATCAATTAACCAAAACTTTTATTCCAAAACCTTTCAAACTCGAGTCTTGGTGGTATGAGAGTGTCGATTTCGTGTCTATGATCAATACTAATTGGGACAGTTCTTTTGGCAACCTTTCTTTGGACCTCCACCGTATGGGGGACTTCATTTTTGGTTGGGTTAGAGATAACTTGATGGAATTTTGGAGGCAGATTCGGACCTTGAACAAGAGGTGGACGGGGATTCAGAATGGACTTAACTTGAACAATAATAACACTGACCTCCTAACCTTGAGCCTTGACCTTAATGATCAACTTTCAACTGCTCTGGCTAAGGAGGAAAAATTTTCGGCCATTAGATCCCGGGAAACCTGGCTTAAAAGGGTGGATAGGAATACATGTTTCTTTCACAAATCAGTTACGATTAGGAGAAGTCGCATTAATATTTTGACCCTTTAAACTAATGTTGGTAAATCCTTTGATGATGAGACTGCCATCCACTTCCTCGCCCGTTCCTACTTCGTCTCCTTGTTCTCCACGGACCACCCGGTGCAGGCATATTGGTTCCCCACTCCTAGCCGCACTGTTAACCTGTCTGCCACCCCTTGTTTGTCGGAGATCAGAGAGGCCACCTTCCACCTCCACCTTGGAAAGCACCGGGACCAGATGGGTTTCATGCACACTTCTTTCAATACCACTGGGATACCATTGTAGAGGATCTCCTCTATTTTGTTACCTCTTGTTTCTCAAACAAAACAATTCCACATGATTGCAATTCCACCATTATTTGTCTCATTTCGAAAGTTGATCATCCTGAAACCCTTAAGAACTTCCGACCCATCAGCTTGTGCAATAGTAGTTACAAAATCATCTCCAAAATTCTTGTTAAACGGATTCGGCCTCTACTAGACGGTTTCATCTCTCCAAACCAAGGGAACTTCCAGCCTAGTAGGAGTACCACCAACAACTACATTGTTGCCTCGGAAATTCAACACTCAATGGAAAAGAAAATAGGCCGTGTGGGTTGGTTTGTCCTTAAGCCTGACCTTCAGAAAGCGTATGATAGGCCTGAGTGGAGTTTCATTGAGTTTGCTCTTTGTCAAATGGGGTTGGACGTAGATTATGTTAGAATGATCATGAGTTGCCTTACTTCACCTTCCTTCATGGTTAATATCAATGGTACTGCAGCGAACTCTTTCCTCACTTTCAGGGGCATTCGTCAAGGCGACCCCCTATCCTCGTACCTTTTTTTTTATTATTTGTATGGAGAGTCTTTCCCGTTTAATCCATGCGACTTCTGACAGAAAGGATTGGCATCCTTTTTATGTGGCGAGAAACACTAGCCCTTTCTCTCATCTATTTATTGCGGATGATGTCCTCTTGTTTGGTGAGACGAACCTGTAATAGCCGGTTCCTTAATCACTTTGATTAGCTTAATCACTCTCCTAATCTCCAATTAGAGATCTCGGTTGTGGAATTAGATTATACCATTAAGTTTATTGAGGAGTTATTACTTAAGGAATGTCCGGTTACATTCTCAATCCATTGTCGTTTCGATAGCTTTCTTAATCGTGAAGAAACGTTTTCATAGTCACTAAGTAATCTCTTAACACAAACCCGGAACGAAACTGTGATTGTTCCATTGTATCATTTGAGGAGCTTTCCTTGGTATATATGAAGTCAAATGACACAAGTTATAGGTTCATTCTCAACTTACACAATCTCAATCTACACAATTTTAGAAGTTTGTGTGTAGTGTCGGGATTAGAAACCGATCTTATTTCGTAAGCACGAGGTGCCAAGACTACAAAATAACTACTAGATGATCATACCTCATGTTGATATCTAATTGGATCCCAATCAAGCTGCATACTCAGCAAAATTTCGTGTCTTAAGAAGAAGACACCGAGCTGCTTCCTTCGCGGTGTAATTCCAGTCACCTGCTTCAACTTCAAAACCCATTTTCTCCTTCGTTTCTTATGATCTTTGGGTGAAACAAAGCTCTAAATTGTACTACTTTTCGTCTCCTACAATTTCACAGAAGAGAGTAAGCCCAAATTTGTTCATCATCATCGCCTTATTGGCTCTACAAGTTACGGTGTCTTTCTGAATGCAATTCTGGACCAGTTTGTGTATATTGGTCATATCTCCTTCATTTGGTAAGATCAATCCTTGATTCTTGTTTCTATTTACTCTTAAGATATACTGGAAGTTTTTGATGTACTCGTATAATATAATAATCGTTTGTAACCGAGTTATTAGTGTTTTATGTTCTGGAGAGCCTTGTATCTTCCTTAGGGGGAGATACGGCGGTAACAGGTCCGATTTAGGCTAATGATGCTTCCGCTAATAATACTGTTAATTAAGTCTTAAAATTAGCTTAGAAAATCGGGCTGTTACAAAGTGGTATCAGAGCAAGTTTGCTCTTCGGGGGACACTTGGATCTTCATATCCTCGTGTCAGGGTAAATGTGTCTTGAGGTCGTAAGGTAAATAGGTCTTGTGGTCCTAGTTGTACAGTGTTGTTGTTTAATGTGTCGTAATTCGTAAGCATAGTAATTACTGGAGTAAGTTGTTTGAGTGTGAGCTTAGGGGTGTGGTTGAGTCTTGTTTGCTTCCTTTGCTCGTTTGAGTGGTATGTGTTGTGTGATATGCTTTCTTCCTTGTTTATGAAATGTTACTACGTTTTCGTAGTATGTGTGTTCCTAGATGTTGTTCGGTGAACGTTCTATCATTGTTCGTATGCATTGTACTTAGAGAATTCTGGTGGACTTGTAAGGCACAAGTTTTCACATTATGTTTTCAAACGGGAGTCTGCCTTTGAGTTATTATTTGATCTGTTTATATGCAGAAGAGTGTTTTTATGAATAACGATGTACAAGTTGTTTTCCAAATCGTTTTGTCTTGAAACGTTTGGTGGTTCAATGGTAACATTTTGCCCACCCATGTATCGTTTGCTCCTCCTGGCTAGAGTTGAGTAGACATACATAAGTTGTTGGTAGAAACGAGGTTGAACACTTTCGAATTGAGACAAATACAAGTTTATTTAGAGTTTTGCTCGAAAATTTTATGACAAAAATTGTCATTTATTATTTGGAAGTTTTTGAAGTGTTATATGTTTCATGTTTATTGCAATGGTCCTTTGTCGGAAGGTGAATTTTGAGGGGTACGGTGAAGGAAGCCGTGGAAATAAGTTTGGTGAAACTTCCGTTATTGGTTGTACTGATTCGAATATACTAAGTACTGAGGTTGATGGTTGACATTTGGATGTCATAAGAATGTTTTGTTACCCATAGGTACAGAGTGCTACTGTATTGGACATTAAATTGTATTTTAAGGGGACGAGTATTGTAAGTGTTGCCGATTGGTTTGTGTGGTAAAGAAGGATGTGTATTGTGAAAGGAAAATCCAGTCTAGTGCGGAAGTTCTAATGTTGAGGAAACCATGTGCACGGAAAAATGTATAGGATTCTTTGTGTGGGATTACTTTGTATATAATCGTTTATGGTTAAGAGTAGTTGGTTATGATTGAGGACATTCGAGAAAATGCGGGGTGTGTTGAGTATGTTAGGAGACAAAATCACTGTAACTGGAGAAACGTTGTCGTGGTGGAAACATTTCTAATTCTTGCGTGCATATTAAGGAGGGTTGATGTTGTTGTAAATGAGGATTCCCTATCACGGTACCTTTTCTAAGTTTCGAGGACGAAACTTCTTATAAGGAGGGTAGTGTGTAATAGCCGGTTCCTTAATCACTTTGATTAGCTTAATCACTCTCCTAATCTCCAATTAGAGATCTCGGTTGTGGAATTAGATGATACCATTAAGTTTATTGAGGAGTTATTACTTAAGGAATGTCCGGTTACATTCTCAATCCATTGTCGTTTCGATAGCTTTCTTAATCGTGAAGAAACGTTTTCTTAGTCACTAAGTAATCTCTTAACACAAACCCGGAACGAAATTGTGATTGTTCCATTGTATCATTTGAGGAGCTTTCCTTGGTATATATGAAGTCAAATGACACAAGTTATAGGTTCATTCTCAACTTACACAATCTCAATCTACACAATTTTAGAAGTTTGTGTGTAGTGTCGGGATTAGAAACCGATCTTATTTCGTAAGCACGAGGTGCCGAGACTACAAAATAACTACTAGATGATCATACCTCATGTTGATATCTAATTGGATCCCAATCAAGCTGCATACTCAGCAAAATTTCGTGTCTTAAGAAGAAGACACCGAGCTGCTTCCTTCGCGGTGTAATTCCAGTCACCTGCTTCAACTTCAAAACCCATTTTCTCCTTCGTTTCTTATGATCTTTGGGTGAAACAAAGCTCTAAATTGTACTACTTTTCGTCTCCTACAATTTCACAGAAGAGAGTAAGCCCAAATTTGTTCATCATCATCGCCTTATTGGCTCTACAAGTTACGGTGTCTTTCTGAATGCAATTCTGGACCAGTTTGTGTATATTGGTCATATCTCCTTCATTTGGTAAGATCAATCCTTGATTCTTGTTTCTATTTACTCTTAAGATATACTGGAAGTTTTTGATGTACTCGTATAATATAATAATCGTTTGTAACCGAGTTATTAGTGTTTTATGTTCTGGAGAGCCTTGTATCTTCCTTAGGGGGAGATACGGCGGTAACAGGTCCGATTTAGGCTAATGATGCTTCCGCTAATAATACTGTTAATTAAGTCTTAAAACTAGCTTAGAAAATCGGGCTGTTACAGAACCAGTACAGCTTACAAGGCCTAAATTCGACTCATGACTTTTTCTTCTCTGCTTCTGGACAAAAGATGAACACCCATAAAAGCAAACTTTATTTCTCCAGAAACACCATACCCGCACTTAGAGCCTTTTTGAGAGTTCCCTTGAGGTGAAAGCTAGTGAGGATTTGGCTACTTACCTGGAGTACCCGCTTTGCGATAAAAGACGTTTGAAAAACAAACTTGTTTTTATTCTTGATAAGGTCCAAGCTCAACTCAGCACATGGAAAAGTGACACCCTTTCTAGGGTTGGGAAAGTCGTTCTCATCCGCTCCACACTCTCCACCATTCCAGGGTACACTATGCAAGCCATCTCCCTTCCTAAATGGCTTTTAACAGCCATCGACCAAACTTGCGAGAGGTTCCTTTGGGGCAATAGTTCAAATGGCAGAAAGATGTCCCTCTTCTCTTAGGATAAGGTGACGGCGCCGATCCGTAATGGGGGGTTGGGGATTTGCTCCGCCTACATAATGAATTAAATCCACATGATGAAACTTGCTTGGCGTCTCACTAGCACCACCAATCTCGCTTCCACCATAATTCATGACAAATATGTGGATGGTCGCCTTTGCCCTACTACTTTTTACAAAGGCTCTCACATTTGGCAAGGGGTGGCCAAGGATGGTGATACCTTCGCTTCTCACACCTATTGGGTTGTGGGAGATGATCGTCACATCGATTTCTAGCTTGATAAATGGTGTCCTGGGGCCCTCCGTGCTAAGTTCACGGGTCCCCTTCCAAGGAACCTTGATTGTTTGATGGTCTATGACTTTGATCAGGGAGCTAGCAACCTTGATCTCAATTATTACTTTGACAATGATATTGCCATGAGAATAAATTCTATTTTTTTTTTTGCCAAGGGTCGGAGAGGATAGAATTATTTGTAATGTCGCCCTAAGGAAATTGTTTGACACAAAATCTGTCTACTCTACCTTGTGGACCCTTAAAAACAATCAACCTCCTGAGAACCCGAGTTGGCCTTTTATCCATAACCTTGACTGCTCCCCCCGCATTCGGTTCTCCTTATGGACCGCAGCCTGGGATAGGTTGCCAACCCGTGCTTTCCTTGCTTCTCGTGGCCTCCGGATACCGGCCTACTATCCCTTTTGCCCATCCATGCCTGAAACCGTAATCCATGTTCTTAGGGACTGCCCTTTTGCGACCCTTGTTTGGTCCATCCTCCCGACCACCCAAAATTGATCCTCCTTAGATGGCTCATTTGGAAACGAAGGAAGACAATTGGATTTTTGAAAGGAATAACATCTGCCCCTACCATTATTTCTCACGCGCACTCTTTAAAAAACTCCCTCCTCCCGTCTGTTAACATCCAACCCCCTATGGAAAAGTTTGGAATAATCCCCCTTCGCTTAAATGGAGTTCGACCTTGTTTGTGGATGCATCTTTTATGGTGTCTAACCTTGTTGCAGATATATGTAGATGTTTCCTGCGGCCTCACGACCACTCGGTGAAAGGGTTCGTAGCCCACACCTATGTTAGGGACTCATATGATGCAGAATCTCTCGCAATTCTGATAGGCCTTTCATGGTCACAACGTTACCAATACTATGGAGTGGAAATTTTTTCGGATTGCCTTGTTATGGTAAATGGCATTAACGATGACAAGCAACTTGTTGCTAGATTGAGTAACATGTATTTGAAATGCAAGGAGCTTGTGAGGATCATGAATGTGCGTATCCGACACATCGGATGATCATCGAACCTAGTTGCCGATCACTTGGGCTTGCAAGCTAGACTTATTCTTCCGCAGGACATCTTGAAGACTAGTGAGCCGCTTGATGTGGATATTGGAGATGTGGGAGGCACATCCTACTTTTTCGACGAGAATGTAAATCTCGTTCCTCCTTGGGAGGATGTAATAGATTCTAGGTAGTTTTTGTGTTTTTCGTTTTGTAACAGAAAAAAAAAGAAAGATAACCACTAAATGGTCAAGTCCACAATAGAGGGCAGAACAAAGTGCAATATTAGTTAATCAAGTGATCTACTAGGTCTGGGTGATTCACCCAATCTTTATACCCAAACATTCGAACACTAACCTTAAATTTAATCCTATTTATGATCTAACTTATCGAGTGATCCTCATCCGCAACTATGTATCCTCCGATTTCTCTCCAACCAGTGTTGGTAGACAGTTGCTGTTAGACAACTTTTTGCCCACTTAGCTCGCCTGCGCTTCCTTCTTCTCCTTCTGCTAAACCATATGAGCTCTTGGCTGCGATTCCACCGCTTCGATCTATTCTAATCAGATTCAGAATGGCTTGCCAGAGTTTTGCAGTAAACTCACAGTGAAAAACAGATGACTGTGGCTTTCTTCCGCCTTTTTGCAAAGAATATTAATCAGCATGAGCCCCCTTCTCCTGAGATTATCCACTGCTGTGAGTTTCCTTTGAGTTGCTATGAAGGTTATGAAGCAGTGTTTTGGCATATTCACTCTATTCCAAACCACCACACTCCAATTATTTTTCGCATTCTTGACTCAGAAGTAGTTATAGGAGTGCTTAGCACTGAATTTGTTGTCGTTGCTCCAAGAAACAACAAGTTTCTCTGCCTCATCTACATTTCCTGAAATTTCCACTAACTGGTCTCTAATTTTCATAATGCTCCTCTAGCATTCTGAGTCTTGTTGTTTCTGCTTCACAGTCCATATGGTGTTGTTTTTTAGATAGTATGCTTTGCACCATTTATTCCAGCACCCCTCATCATTAGTGATGTTCTTGTAACTCCACTTTGGAACCATTGCTTGTTACATGATAGAAGTTCCTTAATATTAAGCCCTGACTCATCTCTTGGAGCACAAGAAGATTGCCGACTCTTTAGAGTGAGCTTTCTTTGCCCCTCTCCGATTCCACATAGGAAATATATGCACATTTTATTGATCTTCTTTAGAATACCCCTGGGAATTAACAGACAACACTCCTGATCAAATTCTCCATCCCAAAAATCACTGAAAGTAGTTGAATCTTACCCATGTACCACAGGTATTGTGAATTCCATATTGCTTTCTGAATCTTACCAATTAATCTCTCAAACATTTCTCTCTCTTGAGCTTCTTTGAGTGAAGTGGTAGAATCGGGTATCTAAAAGGAGAACCCCCCTCTGTGAAGCCTGTGGTATTCAAAATCTGGTTTCTAACTTATTGGTTGGCCCCTCGAAAGTAGATATCTGTCTTTTGGGGGTTGGCCTCAAGCCCTGAAACCTTTGCAAACAAGTTAGGTCAGTTTATCACAGCCTTGGCTCAGGGCACATCTCCTCTAATGAATATCATGAGGTCATCAACAAATGTAAGGTGAGTCAAATTCACCTTGACACATTTAGGATGATAGGAGAAGTTAGGCTGCTTGTGCATATTTCTTAGAAACCTTGACAATACTTCTATGACCAGCACACAGATGCAAGGAGATATTGGATCTTCATGTCTTATACCACATTTGCCATCAAAGAACCCTTCATAATTCTCATTGATCTTCAAAGAGAAGGATGTTGTTGTAATACAACTCATCATCCATTTAATGAAATTCTCGGGGAATTTATAAGCCTCCAATATATTTTCTATGAACTCCCAATTGATAGAATAGATCGTTCAGTTTCATTTTATGGCACATGTGATGAAATCTGAACTCTACTTAGGTACTCCATACAGAGAGTGAAAAGTAAAGGATATAGAGGGTCCCCTTGTTTGAGTCCTATCCTCCCATATATAAAAGAAACCAAAGTTACCTCCATTCAATCTTGAGTATGTAGGAGTTTCCACACATTACATTGTCAGATCAATAAACTTTTGTGGTAAATTGAATAGTTAAAGCATTTTCCTTATGAAGCCCCATTCCACATAGTCATATGCTTTGCGGAGTTCCATCTTAACCATACACCTTGGAGACACACACTTCTTTTTGTATTTCTTTACTAATTCCTTGCAAATCATAACATTATCCACAATGTCTTGATTTTTGCTCGTTATTTGAGGAAGAATACTACTCAATCTGTCACAGATGATCTTGGAAATGCCTTTGTAAATTGTGTTACAACAAGCGATTGGCCTAAACTCTAACAGTGATAGTAGTTGACTCACTTTTGTCACCATGGTCTGATTAGTACAGTTAATCGGTTTTAAAAGTTTCCCTGGTTCAAAGACATCCAAAACAACATCAATGACATCTCTACCTATTATATCCAAGTAGCTTTGAATAATTTGCTAGAGAATCCATCAGGATAGGGCTCTTATTGTTTGGAATTGAGAATATAGCTTTCCTTACTTCTTCTCTCTCAAATTTCTTCATAAGAGTTTTAGCAATCTCATTGATAATGCTTCTCTTTCTCACAGTACCAACATGAACATGAGTATTGGGTATAAGTCGATGTAAATTCTACGAAAACCCTCTGCACCCATTCTTCATCAGATTGTAGCTTGCCATGCATATCTTTGATTTGATAGACAATGTTTCTAATTCTTCTTACTCTTATAGAGGTATGGAAAAAGACGGTGCTTTCATCCCCATTAGCTAACAAGTCAGCCTTGCTCTTTTCCTTCAAGTAACTATAGTGAGGCTTGTGGAGAAACTTAAAATGTGTAGCAACAACTTTTTCTTTTTCTCTAAGCTCACCTTTATTTGGATCTCGGTGAAGTTGCTCTTCTAACTCTCTTAACTCTTTCTCTGCTTTGCAAGCAGCTTTCTTAATACTAGAAAAGCTTCCCTGTTTAGAATCTTTAATGGTTGGTTTAACTGTTTCATTTTATTCACCACTTTGAACATTGCATTCTCTAGCACCTCCTTCCTCCATTCCTTGGTCACAATATTAGAGATCTTGAAACCTTGCTCCACATATTATAGCTCTTAAATGAAATTTTTTGATATTTCTCCTCTTTGGACATAGTAATAACAAAAGGGCAGTGATAAAAAGCCCCTCCGGATGAATTAGGCATAACAATCTGGGTATGCATTCATCCACTTAGAGTTAATCATTACTCTGTCAATCTTGCTAAATACTCTCTTGTCTCCATGTTGTTTCTTTGGATGTAGATGCTACATCCTGACTTCATATCATGATTGTCATATTCATGCACCCCACGCACTATTGAAACTCTATAATCTATGAGTGCATCACCTTTGTCCAATTCTTTCATTATGATAAAGTACATTGTTGAAATCTCTTAATTGCCCAACGTTCATTACCTGGTTATAGTCACCACACTTTCCCAAAGAATGTTCCTCTCATGATGATCATTAGATCCATAAACAAAAGTAGTATAAAACATGCTCTTTGTTACCAATTCCTCAACCTCTATATGGATAAATTAACTTTTCATGTGCAACACATTAACACATACTTCCTCCGTTCGCCTATAAAACACGTAGGGTCGGAACACAGTTTTTAAGAAAAAACAAAAAATGAGTGAGTTTTAGGGTGCACTTGGCGTAAATTTACAACATAGGGTATGCTCCACTTGCATTTCAATAAACAAATTAATAAAGTATGGGTGTTTTGGTATTTACATGTACAAATAAGGAAAGATTTTAACTAAAAACTTTAAATTAAAGATGAACATCCCATAATATAAAGTAGGAAGTTTATAGGTGAACGCAGGGTATAATCTATTTGGATCCCATAGAACTCAAACTCTTCCCCCTTTATGACAGTTATTGCTTGTAGTGACCCAACAACTTCCCATACCAGGGTGAGTCCTATTCATAGCCTCAGACTTCTACTTAGATTCTAGGAGACTAAACAGCCCAACCTTATGCATCTCCATAAATCTCTCCATGTCCTTTTGTTTATTTAGATTGTTCAGCCCTTTATATTCCAAAATTTAATACAAGCGATGGTCAGCTGGACCATGAGTATCACTACCATTCTCCACTCCACCTACAATACTTAGCTTGTAATTCCATATCTGACCATATTAACATATGATATATTATTGCTCCTTGGGTCCTCCTGATTACTTTGAAAAAGGATAAGATGTTTCTGAGCAGGTCTAAGACTGCTTACCACATGTAATATGGGTACTTGGTTCACTGGGGTTGCATAATTAGGAAAGAATGAGATAAGGGTGAGGTTAAGTGGTGGACAATGGTCCCCAGATTACTAATCAACTCGCCGGAAGGTAATTTGGTTATGGTTTAGTAAACAATAAGAAGTTTTTTTAGGTATGATTTGGCAATAAAGCATTTAAATAGGTATGTATTCACAAAGATAAACTCACAAAATTCCTACAAAAAGGAAGGGGTTGCACTCAGTGAGAAGTGATAATTTGGTGAGAAGTGAAAAGTAATCTCAGCCATTGATTTTACTAAACTACATTACTCTAGTAGTAATTCTACCAACTGAAATTCTTAACTCCGGTATTTTAAATCTACTAACTAAATTGCTTAACTCCAGTAAGCTAACTCCATAAAGTAAATTGTCTAACTCCAGTATTATTAGTAACTCCGCCAAATTCAAAGAAAATTCATTAACTCTAACGAAACTCTAAGGTTGGCCTACTGGTTAGGAACTCAACCTGCCTGAGGGTTGTCCCGGTTCGAATCCTCATACCCGCACCCCGTAGCAAATGCTGCTCCTTTGTAGCAAAAAAAAAAAACAAAAAAAAAAAAAATCCAACACAATTTCTTTTAACGAAACAACTTAAATCATATATAACTCAAACATAACTCCATTGAATATAACACATAACTCCAACTTAATTTCATTAAATATAACACGTAACTCTAATAACTCCACTAACTGAAACACGTAACTCCTATAACTTCGACATAAGTCCACTAACTTATACACGTAACTCCAATTTAAGTTCTCTAACTAAAACACGTAACTCCGACTCAACCCTACTAACTAAAACATAACTCCAACTTAAGTCCATTAATCCAAATGCGTAGTTAACTCAAACTTAACTCCACTAACTAAAACCCGTAACTCTAATTTAACTCCACCAAATAAAACACGTTACTCCAATTTAACTGCAATAACTAAAATCGTAACTTCAATAACTCCAATTTAACTCTAATAATTAACACTCGTAAGTCGTAAGTCGTAACTCTAATAACTCGAAATTAACTTTAATCAATAAAACACATAAATTAAAAAAAAAACAGAAATTTTTTTTTTACTATTTTCTCACTCGTCCCTCACCACTCAACCATACCCGTCCCACCACTACTCCTCCCCACCCCCGCCCCAACCCCCTCCGTCTCGCCCCCACCCCAACCTTCTCCGCCACCGCCTGTGAACCATGCCCGATCATCCTACTGCGACGCTTCCATCCCCGCCACCTTCGAATCCCCCTCTCCCATCTTCTCTCATTCGCTTCATTCCGTCCACGGTGACAAAACTAGGAGCCTTTGGCGGGAATATAGCGGAAAAGACATAGATCAACGGCAGCGAACAAGGACGACGACCAAATCTGCAATTAAAGAGAGCGGAAAGAGGGAGAGAAATGATATTGTTCGCGGCGGTGTGATGCACGACGAAGTGTTCTAATAGCAGATGAAGACTTGACATAGTGATGGAGTCGACCGGTGGCATCGAACTCGGTGATGGCTGTCGCCGGTGGACACCGACGGTGGTGGTGTAGTGGCGTGGGGGTTAGGGCCGAGAGAGAGGGGGAATAAGCATGGAGAGAGACGATGTGAGTGATTCGGGGTTTGTGTTTAGTTTTAATTTTATTTTTCTTTTATTTTAGTTTTTTATCTGTACCATTGGATAAAGATGAGATGGAGGGGTGAGATCACTTCCCACTTCTCACGAAATTAGCACTTCGCATTTAATTCGTAACATTGGACCACCTAATTGAATACATGGAACAACATGATAGAAATAAAAATTCATACAAGTACATTAACCAAAAAGTTATGCTCGACAATGTAAATTTCATATTTAGGCAATATACAATTTAAGTTTTTGTAGACGATTTGACTTTAGGAGGAGTTTATAGCTTAAAACGATAATAGGTATTTCAACGAGCGCAGCCAAATTAAATATAGGCGACGTAATATAATTTTGATTCATAATCTTCAAGCTTACAAAGCACCATTTTTAAATAATACATTTCACATCATCACACGATAACTTTTAAAACATCAAAGAAGATTGTTGGTAGTATATGACATGTTACTACTACCAACGCCAGCATCATTTGACTTGCTAATCATATCTATAAACCACTGGTCATCATCATTGTAGCTAATGTCATTGTGGCTCTCTCTGCCATTATTAAAGTTGAAATTTCCTTCATTGACAAAATCATTATTTGCAACTCCGAGAAAATGTAGATCTTGGGCATTTGACATCATAAAACTCTGGTCGGATCTAATCTCTTTAGTTTGATTTGAGAGATTTGTAGCAACATGCGAAGAAGGAGGATGATTGCTTGTGGCTCCAAACGTTAACTGATCTTGCACATTTTCCATCACAAAACCCTGAATGGGTCCGATCGTTTGAGGTTGATTTGAAAGATTTGTAGTCGAACGGAAATCAAAGGGATGAGTGCTAATGCCTTCAAAAGAAGCTTGTGCATTTGCCATCACAAACCCCTGGGTGGATCTGATCTCTTGTGATTGACTTGAAACATTGGTCGTAACAGGATCGAAAAGTGGATTATTGTGTGCGACTCCAAAAGAAAATTGCTCTTGGGCATTTGGCATTACAAAATTACGATTAGATCCTATAACTGACGATGTATTTGAAATATTTGTTGTAACAGAAAGAGGACGATTACTTGGCTTCTTGACTGTTAAAAGATTAGTAATCTCTTGAAATTGGCACTCTACCAATTTCATGAAATCCATGAGATCCCATATTGAGAGATCATTGAAACTCAAATTTTTTTCCTCAAAGAATTCGTGCATAAACTTAACAAGCATATTTTGTTGGCTTTCATTTGATAACCTTTGTAGTTGTTGGCAGTGTTTGATGATCCTTTCCCACACATATGTTTCTTGATTTACCATTTTTTTGGTCTGATCAACGATGCCCAATTCATTGAACTTAGAGATAAGGCCAACGACTTGGGACAGATCGCTGGGAAAAGTCTCCGTTATTTCTGTACATCGATCGCTATTATATAAAATACCGCATGCCTTAATATCACATAAAATTGTGAGTTCTTCTAGCAATTTTAGAAAACTGGATTTTCTTTTGTTAAGAGTTACTCTCCTAGTAGCATCATTAACGATATAGGAGAGATTTGTTGATCTTCTTCCCCTTGGCATGCTTGGTTAAGATGAGTTCAACTCTCAGTTTTTCTTGAGCACTACTTTCTCTAAGAAGAGACCAAGCTATTTGTTTTTTCATTAAAATAGTTGTCACTACTTGGTTTTTATACTACAAGATGTTATGCAATATATAGCACGTTGTTTAGCTAGCATATGATGATAACTAAATATAATTAATTATTTGATATTGTACAATTTCACATTGAGATAAAAGGAAAAAAATAAATATTTTTTCATGTATTTTTTTTTTTTTTGGAAATAAAAGCACATAAGATAAGATTTTTCTTTCTCATTTGATCCAATTGTTGCCATTTTCTCCTTACCAAACAAGCTTATACAATATATGTTTCACATTTCAAATAAGACATACTATTTTAAATGACTTAGTATTAATTGCAAATCAATCTTATCCTAAATAAATTTGGTATTAACCTACAAAATTTTATATTTCTTTATCTTTTGTAGAAGATTTCTACCTTATTTTCATTTGGGTAGATATCTACCTTTATAAATATATATATCTGGTCATTAATAAAATCTAAGCCTTCTTTAGTCAATGAAAAAATCTTGAGATTTACATCTAAGTATGGATGTGAACTCATTTAATTTCTCTCAGAATAATTTACACTTATTAAAGTGTGAGTTGGAATTTGTAACGTCCCGATTTGCTAAACTCGATCTAAAGATTAATTGACATCACTGGCGAAAGCATCACTAGCCTAAAACAAACTAGTTACCGTCGTATCTTCCGCAAAGGAAGCTACAAGCCCTCCAAAATATATAACTTTAAGAACGCCGTTACAAATGACTAATATAATATTTAAATATATCAAAAACTGAAAAATGTGTTTGCAACTTATAACCTTTCACCCACACAATACCACCATCTATCACAACCTTTCTTCAACTAGACCTAGTGGATGTTCCTCTCGACTATGATGTGACCCTATACTCGTGTAACTGCATATATAACAAAATACTACATTGTTGTTTCCAATGAATTGAATGGACAGTGGCAAGTCATGAAAATTTAGTAAGTTCATCGTATTTATGACACACATATAGGACCATCGAGTTACACCTTCTCTAATTACCCCAACACATAAAGGTCCTAAGATCGACGATAATCGGGTAACGAAACCTATTAATCATGCGTTGGCCCTTAATAGAATACCATATCATGCACCATAGTCTTGGCAATATAACTACACATATGAGCTAATAAACACACTAGACATTCCAATGGCTCATACAACATAGTAGGGTTCACATAACAAAGATTACGATACAGACCAACTCGTGTCATGTTAGATTTCATATGCAACCCCTCCGACAAGTATAACAAATCACTTCTCAAATCATGTCACATGATAGTGCAGTCCTAAAACTAACTTATAGATGTTATCATATAAATTACAATGTAACCTCAACACATATATTCTACTTTTGTAATCTACTTCTTACACATAAGTGACGAATCACATTACATATCATTTGTTGTTCCATTTCAGAAGTATATAAACTATATGATTCACTTAACATAATCATGCTCGGAGGATTGCTCGATAATTCATAACTTGAAAGATTCAATTCAAACACTCGTTGGCAATACACAAGGAAATGACGCGAGGGCGGCAAAGATCGCATTGCCGGCTCACTCCCTTGTTGGGGAACGTCTTGCCCTCAGGCCTTAAACAATTATTAGTGTACAGACCCTTTATAGATGGTTACCCAAATTCGAAATAATCTCTCTTAAGGCGACAATAAATATTGCCCATCAAAGTCGATTCAATCACGCAACACAAATTCGAGGCTACGACTTTCCGTCATATGTTTATCACCTCATGGTATTCTCCAATGAAACCAAATCGCCATCATATCTACACATACGACGATTAGTGCGTCAACCATCAATTCACAATACATTAAACATCATGTGATTAGTTCGCCAATGCCAACCACAATACTTTCACGTTAGGTGATTAGTTTGTCAATCACTAGTCACAACAAAACATAGAATTCACAAATGGGGTTGAAGTCGATCCCAAATTTTAAGTTCACGACTTTCACATATGCATATGTACAATGGGCTACCATGCATTTCACATATGATATCATTTTCAAAAATATTTCTATGCCATTATGAACACAATCAAACAATTATAAGCAAATCACCACGATACACATGATTATATCCTGCATACTTAATTCATTCAATGAATCACAATAACTTTACATTCATATAAGTTTCTAGGTCATATAAACATAAACCATGTTCGCATCTCAAAGACACTAACAGGTTACTAGTACACTATCAAATTATAATTCATACCATATGCATAACCATGTTCACCTCGCCCTTAAGGCATTTCATTAAAATAAATTAAAACATGATCAAACTCACCATTATCATTCATACATAATCATAACATGAAATAAGTAATAAACTGTCTTTATATTGCTCACAACAAGCATATGACATGATAAGTATGAACACTACAAGAAATAAGATTTTTAGCCACGGGCAAAGTCGTTGCCAAAAATATTTTTGGCAACAATAACCTATTTTTGGCAACGAAAATCAATTGTTATGTGAGATGCCGTAACTAAAAAGTACCGCAACGATAAGACGTCGTGGCTAAAGATTCTATTTTTGGCAACAACTTCAGCCGTTGCGAAAAAAACCCTGTTGCTAAAAACATGTTTTATGGATACGACATAGTTGTTGCCATAAATATGCACTATGTTTTTTGGCAACAATTTAGTTGTGGCAAAAATAAATTGGTGGAGCAAGGAAATTCACATTTTTGCAACGAGATCTAATAATTGGCAAAAAAGGCTGCTTCATTATGCAGAAAAGGGCGACCAGATCTGGGGTCGAAAACAGCCCTCTTAGGGCGGTTTTCGACCTCAACGAGCCACCCCACTGGGCTCGCGCCGCCGTATGCGACCCAGTGGTGGCATTTCGGGGAAGGGGGGAGGTGGTGGTGGTTGCCGGCGGTGGGGCTGCGGGGCGGTGGGAAGGTGAGGAGAGAGAAAAAACTTGGGTTTTTTTTTTTTTTTTCATTTAATCATTTGTTATTATTAAAAATGTAATTAAATTTACTAATTATGTGCCACATCACCATTTAACATCCGAAAGTTAACGCCGTTAGTGAATTAGAGGGCTTAGGGGCACCACGTGCCTATAGGTGCAAAGTTCGGGGGCACCACAGTGTACAAGTTTCAAACATAGGGGCACCACGAGCATTCTGGCATAGTTCGGGGGCACCACGGGAATTTGCCGTTAAAATTATTCAACATATAACTTGTCCAAATCGAATCTAACATGCGGTTATATCCTCTTATAGATGTTTCAGAACACATGACTTGTGTTTAGGTGCTTATTTGGGCATGATGAAGTCCTTTTTGTTTATACATAAAACCAACTAGAAATTATAACAATCTCTTAGCATTATTTCAACACATTAAACGTCATTTTTCATCATTTATTCAACAATGTATAAACCAAATACCAAAACTGCTCCACAACAGAGTACTATATGAGCATCCAAATACTATATCAACGTCATAAAGACAGGATTTCAAGTGTTTCAAAAACCTTGAACCAAGAGGTTTAAATTAACTTCAATTAACTATTTTCTTTTGATGAAATACATGAAGAAACAAGGCTTTTATGATCAATTTTACGAAAACTCTATGTTCATGATACTAGCAGGTCAAACAACAACACAACAATTTATAAATAAAAGGCAAATGTCCCAACGTTTTCAACATCTTCCACAAAAACCCAACCTTCCGAGTTCCACAGAAATAACCCAACGTTTAACATCTCGTCACAATAATATCCTATGATTCGACGGAGTGGTATATCTTGCATATACAAAAAAGGGTGAAAAAATAATTTACCTTCTTCCGCCCCCACTCTACTACAAACTAACTAGTAACATGTATCCAAAATCAAAATTGTTAACTCACATTATAGGTTTCGGTAGAGAAAAATGGTAGAAGTGACAAATTAAATCATTACTTCTAATGAGCTATGTAGCGATCTCACTCATCTCATATTCTCATATATGTAAGCCATCCATATATTCTATACAAGAGACATAATAGTAGAAAGTAATTTATAACTTCATTCACATGCATCCTTTCGATCAGAACCAAACCAAATGTCGAGCGTTTGTGGGCATGTTTATGTAATCTCTAACACACACTATTACTACATCATTGTTTATTCTACAATGGTGATTGTCATGATTGCGAATTAGTTCAAATTTTCTGGTGCATAGGCAGTTTATAGACCACGAGATGAATATATTTCGGATTCGGATGCTCGAGATTTAAATTTTGAATAGTCATGGGATATTACTATGACACTATGTGAAACGTTGGGTTATTCCTATTAAAGTGTAAAGGTTTGGTTATTCTTAGACGACACTACAAACGTGGGGTTACTTTCATTAAATTTGCCTAAATAAAATTAAATTGACGAATTAGGATTGTTCCCATACATCATAGGAGTAAGTAGAAACGAATGGGTTATAACCAATAAATGAAAACTGATGCAGAAGAAACTCCAGAAAGATATTAGATATTTTAGAGCAAATAATACGCTCAAAATGAAATGTTTTTTTTTTTTTTATGAAATGTAAGATATTATAAATGAATGAAAAGACGTCTACAAAAAAACGCCGGGGAATTCCCATGAGCAACAACAAAGAATAATCAAAGCATTAACCTATTGAATCTCTCTAAGATCCAATTTCTATCCCTATCACTAATCCCTTGATCCAGTTTTCTCAATATAACTTTGACATTATCCTCTAAAACATTTTGGACTACTTTTTTCAGGATGGGTACAACTTGGTCTATTATACACTTATTCCTGGCCAACCACACTACATAGATAAGAATGCAAATGGCAGACCCTGTGGCCAGCCCTCTCATTTTCGTCTTGAATCTTTCTTCATACACCATCCGATGGTGTTATCCTCAGGAATCAGGATATCCAGCTTGTTGCTTAGCAATTTCAGGCATCGACCACTATACTTACATCTGAAAAACAGATGTTCATGGGTTTCTGTCTCTTGTTGGAATAAGAAACAAATATCATAACAGCAAATCCTAATCTTCATCAGCCTCTCCTAATCTTCACCAGCCTCTCCTTCACTTGCATCCTTCTTCTCAAGAAAAGCCAACAAATGAAGCTAGCTTTTGGAATGATGTATCTATTCCAGATATATCGACCCCAAAAAATGAATGTTTTTTTGCTTGATGTATCATGTTCAATTGTAGATAGAAAAGAGTAGTTGAATATAGGCTTTTGTTTTGGCTTAATCCGATTTAATATGATAGGACCCTGATGTTTGAAGGTGAGGCAGCTGCAGGCCATTCCAACAACAAGAAAGCAGCTGCGTGTGGAGCTGATAAGGCTCGGTTATGGCTGAATAAGCATCATATTTTTGGGGTCCAATGAGATATAAGGTTGGGTAGGATCATCTTGGAGTCACGTTGCACTCTCGGCACCTCGTGTGTAACACCCATATATTATGGAAAGTGGTTTGTGCTAATTGGTTTGTCTCACATTGGAAAAATATGGCTCTTATGATATGTTTACAATAAATTCATACAAGCAAACTACCAAAAAGGTCTTCACCTTTTAAAGCATCAGAGACGATTTACGGGCTAAAGGGGTGCCTTCTCTTCTTATTAGGGTGTATTGCGACGTATGCTGGATCGAGCTATAACAGATAGTATGTGAGCAACCCTTCGATTATGTGTCAATTGTTGGGGCAGGGCCTAGATCATCTTCTAGTGGGGGAGATCTTAGAATTGTGTGGTTGTGGGTGGTTTAGCTTAGGAGCAACGGGGACGTCGTGTTTTTGAAGCGGCGGAATTTGAAAAACACCAAAATTATGGAAAGGGTTTGTAGTAAATGGTTTGTCCCACTTTGGAAAAATATGGCTCTTATAACATGTTTATAATAGATTCTATTGGAGAGGGCTTATAACCTGCAAAAATGGGAACCCGATTTGCACTAGTCGTTGCCCCTCCAACGCTCAAATTAGTAAATGGCTCGAGATGGGTGGCAATAAAGACAAAAAGTGCCTTTAATGCGTAAATCAAGGGGAATAAGCACAGAAATTATTGAATACCAGAATTTGTGTAAAAACCTAAATTTGATAGCTAGCTCATAAAAGGGATATATATAAAAACTGATGGGGTTACTAGTAATCAACGTAGGTTTTCACATTCAATCTTAACCCATTATTTTGCTTTAATCTTATGGCTGCCCTAAATTGGGTTTTATTACATCACATGGGCCTTTATTAAGGTACACTTACCTAAGGGCAATGGTCCAATACCAAAGTGGTACTAACAGAGCCCCTTGAGCCTGATTGGGCCCTTCTTTGTGGACATGAGCGTACTCGTTAGCACCGACTAGGTTACGACCCCTGGCCGCCCTTAGCTTTTCCGAGTGTACTCAGTGGACCTTAGTAAAGTCATGTGATGTAACGTACACTTTTGCGACTTCCGTATTCTTCTGACCAGTTTAAACCATGTGTTCGAAAATTTGACTCATTACGAGTACGCGATCGCATGGTTTAGGAGAGCTTGGAAATGTCACCGCTTAGGCATGGGAGGGAGTGATCGAGATATGAATGGCTCAAAATTTTCGTCTCCTTCGAGTCCTCAATCCATGGCTTGGGAGACCTCGAAAATTTCAACCCTAGGCGTGGGAACGATGCCTCGAACTACAAATGGTTCGAAAATCTCACCCCTTTCGATTCCTCGATCTAATGGCTTGGGAGAGCTCGAAAATTTCACCTTTTAGGTATGAGAGTGAGGGCTCAAGCTATGAGTGGCTCAAACAATTTCGCCTCCTTTGAGTACTCAATCCCATGGCTAGGGAGAGTTAGAAAATTTCACCTCTTAGGCGTGGGAGTGAGGGCTCGACCTATGAATGCCTCAAAAATTTTCCCTCCTTCAAGCACTCAATCTCATGGCTTGCGAGAGCTCAAAAATTTCAACCCTTAAGCGTGGGAGCGATGACTCGAACTATAAATGGTTCGAAATTTTCACCCCTTTCAGGTCCTCGATCCCATGGTTTGGGAAAGCTCTAAAATTTCACTCCTTAGGCGTGGGAGCGATGGCTCGAAGTATGAATGGGTCGAAAATTCCACCCTTTCCGAGTCCTCGATCCTATTGCTTGGGAGAGCTCGAAAATTTCACTCCTTAGGCGTGAGAACGGTGGCTCGAAGTATGAATGGTTCGAAATTTCACCCTTTCGAGTCCTCGATCCAATGGCCTTGGAGAGGTCGAAAATTTCACCCCTTAGGCGTGGTTGTAATGGCTCGAACTATGAATGGTTCGAAAATTTCACCCCTTTCGAGTTCTCAATCCCAATTCCAATGGCTTGGGAGAGATCGAAAATTTCACCCCATAGACGTCGGAGTGAGGGCTTGAGTTATGAAAGGCAGAAAATTTTAACCTCCTTCGAGTCCTCAATCCCATGACTTGGGAAAGCTCGAAAATTTTACTTTTTAGGTGCGGGAGGGATGTTTCGAACGGTGTTCGACTCGCACCTCCTTGGGTCGAGGCCCTAGCCAAGCCATCATTCGGCTCAAAATTATTTTGAAATTCGCAATTTCGTCTTTTCTTAGGATTGGCGGGAACTTTGACAATTTTCCACGCCAACCGTCACCTGGGTTCTCGCAAAAAGTAAATTCGGGTATACCGAAACTTTTCGACTCTTGCGCCACAATGATGACTGACGGCTTATGGGAAGTTGTGTGAAAATTTTGCGCTTATACCATCTTACCTCCGCCTTTTACCCTATAAATATGGGTGAGGGTTTTTCCTCATCACTGTTCAATTCAGTTTTCTCTTTTCGTCTTTTTTCTCTAGAAACTTTCACCCTCATCATTTTTTCTCGTTCCGTTCTCACTCCTTCGGTACGTTAATGCTTTCTCAGGCCAGTTGGCGTGAAGTCAATCCCGCAACAACAATCCCCTTTGATTACGGTATGTATTCCCAACTTCTCGTCATGATTTCTCATGGTTTTTCTCTGTTTTTTGCCATCTTTTTGTACAGTTTTTCCTAGCCTGCCGCTTTTTCCGCTTTTCCAGTGACGATTCCGGGTCGTCAATCCAACTCCGCTGGCATGAGAATACCGGTCGAGTTTCGGGATTGAGAACCCGGAGATCACTTCTTGGCGTATTCATTCAGGAGACAAAGGCACGATTTTCTAAGACAGGTCTGGGAGGCGCGAGCCGTTAAGATATCACTTCCTCAACCGCTCGAAATTCGTTACTTTGTCAGCTCGTCGAGTGCAACGCTTTCGAATTCGTCATTGAAAGGGGTGGATGAAAGGTGACAACTCGCGTTTGATGATTACGTAACCGCGCCTATCTTATTTTCTTTCAGATGGCGAGGACGGAGTAGACGGATCGGGACAGGTCAGTTGGGTACAGCCGACCCGAGGCGAGCTCGGGCAATTTGTGTTGATCATAACCTGGACGTTACCCCCTCGCCGGCACTCCCTCACTCGATGGCGTCTTCGACTCCCAATCAGGTCCATACAAGCACCTTTACCACCGTAGTGGTTAGCTGAATATGGCGGCTTATGCAGACACTTGATAAGATTCTCGAGGTCTAGGGAGCCAACCACATTCGATACCCCTTCACCTTGTTGCTCCCTGACGAAGGAGCCGTATGCTCGACTCCTCTAGAAAACTGCCTCGGATTATACTCCCAAGCTTTTGCATTCCTGGTACCGTTATGCCCTTTTTCGGGGTTGATCCTCAATTATTACGAGATTTGCCATTCTGAACTTGCTATCAATACGCATATCACCTCAAATGGGTTCATAATGACTCGTGTGATGGCGAGGATTCCCTTGCCAGTCAACCTCTTTCGATTCCTCCACACCACGACCATCGACTCGTGGGGGTACAAAAATTTCGCCATTCGAGGCAAGATAGCCGATTATCAAATCGTTATCTTAATAAACCTAGCCATGGGCCATAATGGAAGTATAATCTTTTTTCTAGCAGACCACAAGGGATAACAACCTCAGGTTTCGTTGCGATCCTCAAGCGTTTGAGAGTTTCAGGTTGATCCCTGCACTTAATCCGTTGGAGGACCAGTGAAAGAATTATTTTTCCCAACGGCACAAGTGTAGTCCGGAGGGAGAAGCATGGGTTTCCGGCTTGGCCTTTTTGCAGAAAGAAGCGTGACTGAAGCGGACGAGTTTTGTCGAGCCTATCAACGAGTCCATGAACGGAGGGATCGGTCTTTTAATTGTTGCCTTTTGGTTTCTTCTCCGTCCATCTAATTTGATTTTTTATGTATTGCAGGATCGGCTCGAGCTCGAGTGGACAAACACCTTGATCTTATCAGGAAAAATATGCCTAACCATCTGAACAGGTTGATGGCTGAAAGGACAAGGAGGGAGAGTTCTTCGAGGGGTCGGAACACTAAGGAGGCCCGACCGGCCCTTTGAGGTAGACCGGCTAGAGCGACAAGAGGGCAATCAGTCGCTGCGGAGGGGTCTCCCTCTTCTCGGCCTTGTTAGCCGGTCGAGTCACCCTCGCACCTCTTGGGATCCAGGTTTGACTTCGAGCTTAGGCGTTTCGACGACTCCAGTTCGAGCTAGGAAAACGAAAGAAAGAGATTACCAACTCCTCGTCCTCGGGGTCATCCGAGGTCACGACGGGAGTTAAAAGGGGAGTAGTTGGTACTGCTCCCAACATGACCCCCGAAACATTAGGTTTCGCGCCTGGCCCAATCGTTCCCGGCACGATCCCGGTTGGAGTGTAAGAGCGGAGAGGGATCACGGTTACGATGACTCGAACAACCATTGCGTTAGCCGAAACCGTGATCCCTCTCCGCTCTTACACTCCAACCGGGATCGTGCCGGGAACGATTGGGCCAGGCGCGAAACCTAATGTTTCGGGGGTCATGTTGGGAGCAGTACCAACTACTCCCCTTTTAACTCCCGTCGTGACCTTGGATGACCCCGAGGACGAGGAGTTGGTAATCTCTTTCTTTCGTTTTCCTAGCTCAGTTTTAAGTTTCCATTCCGCTTTTAATACTCCCCTTTACAGGGGTGATCTTGTTTCGACTCTGACGCCTCAACTGTCTAGGAGACTCCCCGTCTTCGTCTGAGAGAGGAAAGGCCACTCGAAGGTGCTGAGGCCTCGGTTGCCAAAAGACTAGACGTGGGCGCCTCGAGCTCTCTGACTGATAAGTGGTCGAAATTCTTCTAATTCTTCGTGTCTCGGTTGTGTAGCACCTCTTCATGCCTCGGGGGCTTTGCATGGGTCGCCTGAATTATCGAAAGCGGCTATGCTGTTGTCTGAGCTGGTTCGCACTATTTCTCGACCCGACAACTGTGCTCAGCAGGCGGTCACCCTTGCTCTTCAGGTATTTGCAATGAACACACTTATTTTCTCCTCTTATGCCCATTCGAGTACTCACAATTATACCTTCCTTTGTAACTTGTGCTGGTTAGGCAAGGTGAGATGCGCGACGCTAAGTAGATCCTTGATGACTTTACCGCCTCCAGAGATTTGCACAAGGCTCGTAATGATGCGGCTGCTTAGGAGGGCAAATGCTTGGTGGCGGAGTCGAGATTGAAACTAGCCTACAAGGAGCCGGAAAGCGACCTTGCTGAGGCGAAGAAGATTGTGGGCCGACTGCCACACGCAGAACGAGAAGCTGGTGGCCACCATGTCCGAGGAGGATGCGAGGGCTACTTCTTTGGAGAAGGAGCCTTCCTAGCCTCTCCTGGTTACGCCCATCTGGCCAACCTTGGAAATTCTCCATCATTTATTGACCGATGGTAGAGCCGCGACTAATAAGAAAGATGGCATCAAGTTGGGCCTCCAGGCCAGCTCGGGTGGTCGGCCCTCTCGAGCTTCAACCGTGAGGACTTCGAGCTCTGTGAGAAGACGTTTGAGGCTTCCTCTCGTGCTGCTCTAGAGAAGCACAATGAGGTGGAGTCTGGCGAGGTGTCCAAAGAGGGAGAGGGCGAAGGGGAGGACGTGGACCTCGAGGCGACGCCGCGGAGAAGAAGATGTTCGAGCTGCTTGTGGCTTTTGACTTCTCCAAGCCGACTGAACATCCTGCATCTAGTTCCCACAAATAAAACATAAGCCTGGCTGAAAGCCTTGTAAAAATAAAATTTTTAAATATTGTTTATGCAGGCCGCCCTTTCGAGGGAGTTTAGCCATTAACATTGTCGAGGCCGCCGATTTTTCAGGGTGTTTTGGCCTCGGCTTATCTTTCGTAATGCAATGCACCGTTGTTGAGTGCTTATTATTGCTAACCCATTTGCAGAGCTTATTTTACGGTCACCCATATGTAGTCGTGCACTCGAGTCAACATCGCTCGCGACTGAACGCCTCGACTGCCCTTAGTCATAGGGTATGCCACAAACTATCGTGTTCGACGACCTGACATGTCAAACTGTCCCAATAGACGACGCCACATATTGGAGGGGGTTTCTTGCAAGCACAGATGAGTAAGGATCCCTCGCCAAGTACTTGCAAAAAGAGGAGCCAAGTTTGCACTTGGCGTCGCCCCTGCGATGCTCAAGTTAGTAAATGGCTCGAGATAGGGTTGCAATAAAGACAAAAAGTCCCTCTAATGCGTAAATCAAGGGAAATAATCAGAGAAATGATTGAGTATCAGAACTTGTGTAAGAACCTGGATTTCATAGCTCATACAGGACGTATTTATAAAAATTGAGAGGGGTACTAGGAATCAACCTACTTTTTCTCATTCAATCTTGGCCTTTTATTTTGCTTTAATCGAATGGCTGCCCTTACTTGGGTTTTATTACATCACATGAGCCCTTATTACGGTAAACCGACCTATGGGCTATGGCCCAATACCAAAGTGGTACCAACAGATTTCTACCATCACACTATCAACAGGGTCTTCACCTTTTAAAGCCCAAGAGAGAAGTTCCGGACTAAAGGGTTCACTTCTCATCTTATTAAGTTGTGTTGCGAATTTCTGGTGGATTAGCCATTTAGACTCTTACATTGTGCTTACGATATAGGATCGTTTTTTACTCCTGATACCACATATATACCAACTCCTATGATTGTGTAAGTTGAGAATTGACTTTTAAGGTTGTGATATTTGACCTCATACCGAACAGCTCCTCAAATGATAGAATTAGAACAATCAAAATTTTGTTCCTGGACGATGTGATGAGAGTACTTTTTTGTCTAACACTCCTCTATATAACAATTTTTTGTCGAATACTCCCAAAATAACACTCGCGGCGAGCAAATAAAGTCTATTCTGCGACTTGATCACCCTTTTTCACGTGAGGTTTGTTATTTCCCTCTCTTTTGTGATTTCCCTCCACTTATTATTTTTTGTTTCCTTCTCGCCATGAATGTTCTTTTGGGAGTGTTACATTTAAGAAAGGAGTCGATCCCACAGGAAAATGTCTATATTACAGAATTCTTAGATTAAAATCATATGTAACCTATATTTTTTTTTTGTAAGAAATTTATTTATTCATCAAAATGGGAATAAAGGTTATCTTACAAAAATATCCACTAATGAATCATCCACTAATTAGACTATCACAGACTTCATTCGGAACATTCTTTCCAAACCAACCATATACTTAACACAGACTAAAAACTTAATCCTATTGATGATCCACTGATTGCTGTGCTCCTTTCCTTCCAAAATTCTAAAATTTCTTTCTTCCCAAATTGTGTAGACAGCTGCATTTATGCTACATCGATCTAGCCCATCGAGCCTTCCAATGCTTCCCCTTCTTCTACTGAGCAAACCCTTGTAGTTCTCTTCTCAGGTCCCAGTTTCTGTGAGGAATTCCGAGCTAGCTGAGAATGTGTGACCATACTTCTTTGGCTAGTTTGCAGTTGAAGAAAAGGTGGTTGTGTGATTTATTAGCCTGCTTACAGAGAGTACATCTGTTAACAAACTGCATTCCTCACCTTTTCATGTTGTCTACTGTCGGCAAACTGAGCAGAGCAGCAAGACAGGTAGTAATGCTATGTTTTGGCATCATTGCTTTATCCCATATTGTATTATGCCAGCAGCTTTTGCTCAGTTTTTCTCTGAAGAAATTGTAAGCAATAGTGACTCTGAATTTGCCTCGTTTACACCACCTATTCAGCTCCTCCTGAGCAGCTGTTTTGTATCCTGACTTTTCCAAGCATTCATCTCTGATTTCCAGGATGCTTCTCCAACATTCAGCATCAGTGATTTTGTGCTCAATGTCCCAGCAGCTTTTCCCTTTTAGAGTGTAAGCATTAATCCATTTTCCCCAAATTCCTGCCTTGTTATCAGTTAACTTCCAAATCCACTTGGCTAGCATAGCTTTGTTCCAAGATAGAGTCTCTTTGATGCCAAAACCATTTTCTTCTCTTGGAGAGGAGATGCTGTTCCAACTTTTATAAGTCATTTTTCTTGCACCAGGCTTGATGTTCCATAAGAAGTCTTTACGGGCTTTATTGATGCTCTTTAGAATGCCTTTGGGAAGAAGAAGACTAGCACTCCAATAGTTCTCCAGACCATAGACAACTGAGTTGATTAACTGAATCTTACGAGCATATGATAGAAACTGTGTAGACAAGTTGTTAATTGCTCCTTGCAATTTCCTTAGCAGCATGTGAAACATCTCAACTTTGAGCTTTTTGGAGCGAAGGGGAATTCCTAGATATCTGAAGGGGAAATCACCCTCTGACCCTCTGTAAAGCCATTAAGCTGAAGAATTTGCTGTTTAATCTTCTCAGGCACTCCTCCAAAGTAAATATCTGTTTTAGCCTGATTAGCTACCAATCCTGACCATGCTGCAAATTTATCTAAGCATCTCATGACAGCTTTCACTGAAGAAACATCCCCTCTAGTATAGATCATCAGGTCATCTGCAAATGTAAGGTCTTTGAGCTGGTGTCTTGAGCATTTTGGGTGGAAGTTGAAGTTATCCTCTTTATGCATTTGTCTAAGAAGCCTGGAAAAAACCTCCATACTCAAAACAAACAAGTATGGTGACAAGGGATCACCCAGCCTCAAGCCACACTTCCCAGAAAAAACCCCATTGTAGCTGCCATTAATTTTTAGAGAATACCAGGGTGTAGTTATGCATTTCAGAATCCAATGAACAAAGGTCTCTGGAAACCCCATTTTAATCAACATGAGCTTAACAAAAGACCTGTTAAGGGAGTCAAAAGCCTTTTTGATGTGTACCTTGATGAGACACCTTGGAGAGACATTCTTCTGGTTGTATCCTTTGATCAGTCCTTGGGAGAGCATGATATTATCAAATATGCACCTTCCTTTGACAAATGCTGCCTGCTCTTCTCCTATTATGTCAGGTAATGCACTATGCAATCTATTTGCCAGAACTTTTGTGATTGTTTTGTAAATGGTTGAGCAACATGAAATTGGTCTAAAGTCAGTAACACTGCTGGCATTCTCTTTTTTTTGGAATTAGAGTAACCATAGTGGTATTGACCTGTCGTGGCATATTTCCATTCCTGAAAAATTCCAGCACAGCTTTTTCAAAATCCCCAGCTACTATGCTCCAATTTTCCTTAAAGAAGCCTGCAGAAAACCCATCTTGACTAGGGCTTTTATTTGAGTCAATTCCAAATAAAGCCTCTTTGATTTATTTCCTCCTTTGTAACATCAGCTGCAAGCTTGTTTGCCATATAAGTCTCTACTTTCGGCCCATTTGTAAACACCTCATCTTCTACAGCTAGGACTGGATGATCAGTGCCAATCAGGTGAGTGTAATATCCCACAAAAGCTTTGCTGATGCCTTGCTGAGCCATGTGAGTCTCACCCTACATGTCTGTTATTTTCCCAATAATTTTCTGATTTTTCCTCTCAGCTATCCTTGTTTAAAAGTATTTGGAGCTACAGTCAGATTCTTTGAGATGTTGAATTTTTGCTCTTTGACTTAGCATGCTCATTTCAGCTAGTTTGATTTTCTACAATATGTAACCTATATTTAATATATTGTATTATGGAAAATATATATAGAGAATTGATTAAATAAGAACGACCCTTAACTAAGTAGTAAGAAGAAGGGTTCATATCAAATATTAAAACAAAAGAGAAATAAAAATAAATATAAACCCAACCCAAACAAACCTAAAATCACTCAGATATTCTTTCTCCTCCCATCCCTTTTTCTCTCCTTCCCTTTTCTCTCTCTTCCCTCTGTCCCCACGCCACCAGGCAACCGCCGCCGCCGCACTCGACCATCGCCATCGCCATCGTCGGGGCCGATAGCAGCGGCCAACTCCGACGATTGCGGCAAGTTCTCTTCCGAAATTATAGGCCTTATTAGAGGAGTATTCCACCGCGAAAATCGCTATCTTCCTCCGTCTTTCCGCTGTCGCTTTCGTCAGATCGGGCTGCGGGCCTTCCTCTCCTCTGTCAATGGATTCCCTCGCTAACATCCTGTCTTATTTTGCACCAATGACCGTCTCATCCTCCTACTTTCGCCGCTATTGAGGGAAACGAGTGAAAGGTGAGGAAATTAAAAATGCGGGAGGATGCCGGCGCGGAGAATGAATAGTCATGTCATGTTCGACGGTGGCTGGTATGGTTGGTTGCAAATGAGGAGGTTCGGGACGAGGTGAAGGCGGTTCTAAGGCGCCGGAAAGGGAGGGTTTTAAGGAGAGAGAACCGCATGAGCGAGGGAAAATTGGGGATGAAGAGGCGGTGGAAATGTCGCGAGGGAGGGGGCTTATGCTCGCCAGACGAGAGAGGTGGTTCGGGTGGCCTAGAGGGTTGCTTTGGTGGTGGTCGATGACGGATGTGGTCGCGGCTTGGGTTGTTTCGGTGGTGGTCTTGTTTGGAGAAAGGGGAACGAGGGAGAGAGAGAAAATAAGAGTATTTTATATTTATATTCCTAAATGCATTTTATTTCAATGTGAATTGCACTTTTTTCAAAATGCATTTTATTCCAAATACAAGTGCATTTTATTATTAAAAATAGACTCAGCGCATTTCGTTTAATTGAAAGTGCATTTTATCAAATTGTAAATTGATTTTATAAGGATAAAACGATCAAGTGTATTTTGTTAAAATTGAAGTGCATTTTGTAAAATTAGAAGTTTTTTTTATAAGAATAAAACGACCACGTGCATTTTGTTAAATTAAAAGTGCAGTTTAAAAGTATAAGTCCATTTTATAAGAAGAAAATGACCAAGAGTGTGTTTAGAACGATTTGATTCTCAAATCCAAATTTGATGCAAATTTCATGTTTGGGAACTCAAGAATTTGATAATTTGGATTTGTGTCAAATCCTTTAGAATTTGTATTAAATCCAATTAGGCAAAAAACAAATGACATCTCAAGAGGTGTCATTATGTAATCTCACCCTCCTCAAACATTTGATGTATATTTGAATTCCACATTCTGAAAATGATGGAATTGAAGTAATTACAAATTTTCAAATACTTGTTTTCAAACGCTACCCAAGTGCATTTTGTTAGATTAGAGATAAACATTTTGTTATATATTAGAAGCGCATTCTGTAAGAATAAAATGACAAGTGCATTTTTTAAAATTAAAAATGCACTTATCGACCAAGTGCATTTTGTTAAATTAAAAGTTCATTTTATCAAATTGAAAGTGCATCTTGTAACACTACGGCATTTTGAAAGCGGTTATGGAATTGGTTTGTCCCACATTGAGAAACTAAGGCTCATATGATCAGTTTATAATAGATTCCTACCATCATACTACCAACAAGGCCTTCACATTTTAAGTCTAAGCGAGGATTTACGTGCTTATAGGGTGACTACCCATATTATTGGGATGTGTTTCAATGTATGATAGATCGGGCTATTACACATCTTATGAAAATAAGTGCATTTTATTAGAATAAAATTGTTAAGGCCCCGTTTGACTGCATCTTTCTGAATGGATCTGATGTGATCTAATTTGAATTACTCTGAACTGGTCTGATCTGATTGTGTTGAAATTTTGATTGAATTTCAACGAATTAGTATCAATTATGGATCAAATACATTGATAGAAATTCGAACATTTCTGATCTGATCTGATCTGATTTGAATGACTCTGATCTGATCTGATGTGAACTAAATGATTTTGAAGTTATCTGAATACTACTGCAAATAAGTCCTACCAAACTGGGCCTAAGTGCATTTTGTTAAATTATAAGTACATTTTATCGAATTGAAAGTGCATTTTATATAAATAAGAGCATTTTATAAGAATAAAACAACCAAGTGCATTTTGCTAAATTAGAATTGCATTTTATCAAATTGAAAGTGCATTTTATAAAAATAGTTTCATTTCATAAGAATAAAACGAGCAAATGCATTTTGTTAAATTAGAAGTGCCTTCTATCAAATTGGAAGTGCTTTTTATTAGAATAAAACAGCCATGTGCATTTGTTATAAATTAAAAGTGCATTCTATTAAAATAAAACTATCAAATGCATTTAAATAACCCAAAGGGTAATTTATTCAATTGGAAGTGCATTTTATTAAGTTTTGGGAAGGTGTTTTTGGGATTTTTTGTTTTTTTTTTGTTTCTGTAAGAACTAGCCTAGTTTTATTTCAAATGTTGAATTAAAACTGTTACAACTTTTGGCAAGGATAGTAGAGTACTACCCTTAAAACCCATGAATTCCTAACAATTAGGAATATAATCACTAAGTTTACCGACTACTCTAATGCAAACGTAGTATTTAATCCTCAATACAATTTGGTCTATGCTTCTACTAGTGTAAGAAAAAATGCGACTATTTCTCTCCATCCAAATCTCATAAATTGTGCAAGTGAATGTTGTCCTTAGGATGTGTTGTTTTGGATGTTTGTTTCTCACACTTCTCTTGAACCATCTGATTTCGTGGCTAATTGTCCATCTTCTTCTCCTATAGCCTAACAACTCGAGGATGGCAGACCATATCTGACTTCACAATCAGCATCCAAAGTACAGGTGTTTACTCGATTCTTCATTGCATTTACAGAGTGTGCACCAGTTTGGTAGGCATATTCCCCTCTTCTGCAGATTGTCAATAGTGGGTAGAGCATTATGTGCAGCTATAGTAGCAATGACATCCCATTTTGGTGCACTGTATGCATCCCACACAGCTTTATGCCATTTTGCAATGTCATATTCATTCCTAAAAAAATCATATAGTTGTATACCTTTCCCCTGACAACTGCTCCAAACAGAAATTTGCTGGTTTGGTCTGGATTATATTCCAAGCCTTTGTGGTTAGTAGAGCGGGTGTTAACCATAAACCAACAACACAAAAAGAGAGACAAAAATCAACGCCAAACACACAAAACAATTAAAAAAGCCGATTCCCCGGCAACGGCGCCAAAATTTGGTAGGCAATTTGAAAGTTATTTAGCCCCTAATTCGACTCCTCTAATTAGTACTTAATTACCCCTAATTAAGTTTAGCTAAGATCTTTTGTTGCATGTAAGATTAAAGCATAAATAAGGTAATAAAACATATTTTTATACCTTAATCAAGAGGAATTTTGACCTTCCTTCAAATGAAGGATCTTGAACTGCTAATTTATGGGGATCCTCCTCCTTAATCTTGAGTTTCCAAGTTAGGAAACCTCCTCTATTGATCCACCAAAGAAACCCTCCAAAAAATCTCACTAAAAGACTAGTTTTTATGAGATTTTTAACCCTAAAACCAAAATAAAATTAGCTAACACTTTAGCTAATGTTATTCTAGGTTTAGTAAAGTGTTTTGATCAAGTTTTCATTGACATGCAATGAAGAAAACTTGATTTTAAGGGAAGAGGAAGTTGGCTGATTATTTTAGAGAAAATGAAGGTTTTTCTCTCAAATCCTCTCTCTAAAACAAGTTGTATTTGTGAAAAATGGTGTAAGTTGTGTGTTTTGACCATAAAACACATTATATATACTGGTGGGGGCAAATGACTATTTTGCCCTTACTAAATATACCCCTTAACATCTTATGTTACAAATTGGGTATAATATGTACACTTATTTCTTTAAGTGTTAGTTAATTATTATATCATTATATAATAATTATTAATTACATCATTTTAGCTAAATTATAAATATTTGTAATTTAATAAGATAATTGTCTATATTGACAATTCACACAAAAATCGTAATTTATACGACCAGAGTTCAGAACTCGTAAAACACTATCCGACATAATCAGTTAACTCTTCAACTGATATATTAGGGTTTATATTATATTGTATTAAATAAAAATATAATATCCTTTGGAGAAACTATCTTTACCGGTGTGACCGAGAGGGATCAGTTGATTACCGCCGTTAAACGACAATAACGTCAAATTCTAGCCAGCCAACCGTTATCGATTTACGTTAATCAACTGACTTAATATATATAATATATCCCAAGTTTATTCCTAATTATATTTAATTAGTCATGTTTACAAAAGGAATCTAGGAGAAAACCGTTGCTTCTTCTCCAAGCTTCAATGACCTATTCATTGCGAGCTTGATTCCATGGCGCACACAAGGCGAAACAAGAAACAAAACACACAGTCATCTTCCTCGAAACAAGGCGAATCTGCTGATACTAACAAATTGAAAAATGGTTTAGAATCGGAATTGATAACAAATACCCAGCTGGACGAAGAGTGTACGGAAATGGCGGCAACTGAAGAAAATCGATCCTCTCCAGGGAAGCTCACCTTCTCGGAACTGTTTGAGGCGGCTAACTTGCAGCCACCACACACTGTAAGTAACTCAGAACCTGTTACTAATAATGGTGATGACACTGGTTTACCTGTTAAGAACAATGGCTCTGTTAATTCGGAGACTAAAAATCAAACAATAGGGAAGAAATCTTATAAGAACTCTCTGGAGAAGAAAGCTGGTATGAATTTGGAGTTTATTCCTGTTAATGATGTCACTGTAACTATAGAATTAGAGGATTTTGAGGATGAATTGAAATATTGGGAAAACACTTTGGTTGGCCATGTTATTGGTGCTAAGCCGACGGAAAGAAATTTGGAAGAGTTTGCCCAGAAAAACTGGAATTTTGCTTCAGCTCCACTAATTCAATACTTCAAAAGGGGTTGGTTTTTTATCAAATTTGAGAAAAAAACTGACATGGAGGAAGTGTTGAAAGGTGGACCATGGTACTATGGAGATTGTGCGTACATCTTGAAACAATGGACGCCCAATTTTAGTAAGGAAATGGACTGCATCACAAAGGTGCCTGTGTGGGTACTCTTTCCTGATCTAGAACCGCATTTCTGGTCTCAAAGAGCCCTGAGTAAGATTGCAAGCATGATTGGGAAGCCATTGTTTGCTGATGTAAGGACTACTCTGAAAGCCAAGCTAGGTTTTGCCAGGGTATTGATTGAAATTGATGTAGCTGAGGAATTGCCTGAAACAATTTCAATCTGCACACCTTAAAGTGTTCAAACTGTCAAATACGAATGGGTGCCCTATTACTGCAATCACTGCAAAAAGCTAGGACATGTCAAACAGAGATGCAAACTGCTGAGAAAGGAAGAAGCTAAAACAAAGCAAGCAAAACCTGCTTATGTTCAGAAAGAGAGTACTGAGGAAAAGATTGAAACAGTACAGGTGGAGGATCAGAATGATAAGGAGAACATTCAAACTACTCCATCAGAAGGGAAAATTAGCTTACCTGAATCAAAGAAAGGTACAGTAAAAGATCTGGATGGATTCACACTAGTTGTTGGAAGAAAAACTAAAAAATCTCTGGCAAAACAGTTGGAATTTGTGGAGAACAGATTCAAGGCTCTGAGTGGGAATGAATTTGATCTGATTCCAGTGTTTATGGAAAAAGAAACAAAAGTAGAGATGGTGGCACAGAGTGTAATTGATAGTGGTGAGGATCCTGGGGGGAGTCCTGTCTCAGAATGATTATATCCACATGGAATATAAGAGGCTGCAACCAGCCTCTTAAACAGCAGGAAGTCCTGCATTATCTTAAAGTAAATAAGGTGGATTTGTTAGGACTATTGGAAACTAGGGTAAAGGAAAGGAAGGGGATCATGATCTTGGAAAAAAATTCAAAAATTATGGCACAACTACCAATTACTGTTGTCATTATAATGGTAGAATCTGGCTCATCTGGAATAAATGTAGTTGTTCAGTCAATATACTCAGCTATGGTGCTCAATACATCCATTGTAGAGTAGTTTGTCTGAAAACTCACTTTGAATGCTTTGTCACAGTAGTCTATGGGTTCAATAAGGGTGTGGAAAGAGTAGACCTATGGGATTTTGTCAGCCAGCAAGCTCAATCTGTGCAGGAGCCTTGGCTAATGATGGGTGATTTTAATGTTGTTCTTGATACAAGTGAAAAGTTGAGCAAAGGTGCTCTTAACAAGAAAGATATGGAGGATTTCACTAACTGTACCAACAATGCTTGTTTTACTGACCTCCCAGGAGCAGGTTGCCAGTACACTTGGACTAATTTCCAAGAAGGATTGGATACTGTTTGGGCCAAGTTAGATAGAGCCTTAGTGAACAAGTACTGGTTTGAAAAGAAGATTAAGGCTTCAGCATATTACCACCAACCAGGCCTATCTGATCATTCTCCTGTTTCTGTGGAGATTGATCTAGGAGTGGAAAAGGGCAGAAAACCTTTCAGATTTCTCAATCACTGGTGTGAAAATGATGACTTCAGTGATTTAGTCAAAAATAGCTGGAACCTGCAGATTAAGGGTACTAAAATGTACCAGGTGATGTGTAAACTCAAAGCAGTCAGAAGTAATTTAAGGAAATTTCACAAAGATAACTACTCTTTCATCTCCAAAAGGGTTGAAGATTGTAGAAAGCTGCTGGCTCAGCTTCAAGAGCATGCTCATGGTAAAATGCTTAATGCAGCTGATATTGGTCAATTGAAAAATAAAAAAAAAGAGTTGGAAAAACTTGAAAGAGCTGAGCTCTGTTTCTATTACCAAAGGGCAAAAATCAATGACATGTCAATGAATGATGCTAGCACTAAATACTTTCATGCTAAGGTAATGGAAAATAGAGCCCTCTCTTATGTGGGGAAAATAAGGGATGCAAATGGAAATACATGCTCTAAGCCTGAAGATGTAGGTAATGCCTTTTTGACCTACTACAAAGAGCTGTTAGGTACAAAACAACAGACAGAGGAGTTCAATAGTACTCTTTATCAGGGGGCTAAACTGAATCAAGAGCAGCATAACAGTCTTATGTCTGACTTTACTATGGATGATGTCAGGAAAGCCCTTTACTCCATAGATGAGATGAAAAGCCCGGGGCCAGATGGTTTTACATCTGCCTTCTTCAAGAAATCTTGGGAGACTGTGGGTAAGGATGTCTCTATGGCTGTACTGGACTTCTTTGATAAGGGCAAGCTCTTGAAGCAGGTGAATTCTACACTCATTGCATTGATTCCAAAGAAGAAAACTCCAGAATCAGTGATCGACTTTAGGCCAATCTCCTGCTGCAACACCATTTACAAAATCATTAGTAAAATGCTTGTGGCCAGGTTGCAGCCTATGCTTGATGATATTATTGGAGTGGAACAATCTGCATTTGTCAAAAATAGGAATATTTTTGACAACATTCTTCTTTCTCAGGAATTAATCAGAAAATATGATAGGAAGAACATTTCCCCCAGGGCTACCATTAAAGTTGATGTGAGGAAAGCATTTGATTCTGTTTCCTGGGATTACCTCCTTAAGTTTCTGATTTGTCTCAACTTTCCTGAAAAGTTTGTTGGGTGGATTAGAGCTTGCCTGGAATCAGCTCACTTCACTCTGAATGTCAATGGCAACATGGTAGGCTTTTTTGCAGCTCGGAAGGGGTTAAGGCAGGGAGACCCACTTTCTCCCTACCTGTTTGTTATTTGCATGGAAGGTCTTTCTAGGCAGCTCAGGCATCTCAGCAGCAATAAACTCTATTCTCAGCACCCAAAATGTAACAAAATTGGGTTGAACCATCTACTTTTTGCTGATGATTTGCTCATCTTTGCTAAAGGTGATCTTAGGTCAGTAAAAGAGGTGGCCAAATGTTTGGAAAAGTTTGAAAAACAGTCTGGGTTGGCTGTCAATCCCATGAAAACTAACATTTACATGGGTGGTATAAGTGAGCAGAAAAGACTGAAAATAGTACAGGCTACAGGTTATGTCATTGGTCAATTTCCCTTCAGATATCTAGGAGTGCCCCTTCACTCTTCTAGACTGACTGCTGCCATGTATGCTCCTCTTATTGAAAAGATTAGAAGTAAGCTGAAGCATTGGGCTAATGCCCACATTTCATTTGCTGGGAAATTACAGCTTATAAACTCAGTCATACTGGGGCTTCAGACATATTGGGGCTCAGTTTTGCTGCTACCAAAAGTAGTCCTGAAAAAGATCAGCAGAGTCTGCAGGGAGTATTTTTGGGGAATTAATGAGTCTAAGGGGAAACTTACATTCATCAGGTGGAGTCAGATATGCAGAAACAGAGAGGAAGGTGGGCTGGGCATCAAAGAAGTTCTCAGCTGGAACAAAACCTTGTACTCCAAATGGCTTATCAAACTTCTGCACTGCCCAAATAACATCTGGTCTCAATGGGTGCAGGCTTATTATGTTAAGGACAAGCTGATATGGAACTTGGATGCTGCTGTTGACTGTTCTAACAGTTGGAAGAGCATTATCAGCTTAAAAGATGAAATTGTAACCAAAGCAGGGGGCACAATTGAAGCAACACAGTTAGTTGAGGCCTGGAGCAGAAGTAGATGCAAGGGTAGCAGCATTTACCAGTTTTTCTGCAGCATGAATGGTAAAGTTAATTGGTTCAAAACCATTTGGAGTCACTACAACATGCCTAAATGTACCATCATTGCTGCATTAGCCATACAGAATGCTCTTCCTACTGTGGACAACATCAAAAGGAGAGGTATTTGCATCCCAAACAGATGTGTCCTGTGTAAGTGCAATGAAGAAAGTGTAGAGCACCTGTATTTTGGATGTGAAGTTTCAAACATGATTTGGAACTCTATACTTAGATGGTTGGGCTACACAGGTAGGACTTGGAGTTTAAGGCATGAATTGAACTGGTTCAAGCACAAACTTAAGGGGAAGTTGGCCAAACATATCATGCTTAGAACTGCTTTCACTTGCACCATTTATGAAATCTGGATGGAGAGCAATAACAGAATCTTCAGTGACAAGGCAAGAACAATCGATCAAATAGTGTTAAGAATAGAATACTATGTTTGTGTTAGAGTTAAAGATAAGTTGTAAGCTACTTAACTTTGTTAGGCTAGTGGTGAGCTAGGTGAGCACTCTGCTCTTCCTTGAAAGGAAACTGTATTTGTAACTCTTCATTTTGGTAATACAAATGCTAATTTCTTTCAAAAAAAAAAATATTTAATTAGTCAACGCATTATTGTCGGAGGACACCTACTCCAACACAATTGTCGGGTTGTACCAAATTAATTTAATACTCAACCTAAAAATATGTAGTAGGGCAAGCAAGTTCGTATCCACAGGGAATCAGTTAATGTTTGTGTGTGTGACGCCGATTGGGTAACCAATTGGGGGGGTTTTGATTGAAAGTTGATTAACTAAACAACTAATACAACAAACGTGTCGAATTCAATTAAAGAGAAGTCTTGGTTTATGTTTCAATCCACCAACAATTATCAATTGATCATCGATATTCACCTAATCAATCATGTGAGCAAATCGTTGCGAAATCGAAATACCTATTCTTCCTTTAGTAATTAACTCGAACGAATCAGCGTATCAAAGTTAATTCTAACTATTAATCAACCTAGAACACGCGCCTAGATATATTTCAATAGAAGCAATAAGATCCAGAAGAATTTCAATGAAGATAATCAATTCAAAGACACGCGGCTTAAATCGAATACAAATCAATTCTTTCTACAACAATCTAACGTTGAATCAGCAATCAATTAGAAAGATGCAGTTGCTACGAATTTAGCGATTGAAACATACAAGTACTACACTAGTAGTGCTCCTAGCAAGAACAAGTACAAATCATGCAATATTAGGGCAAGAGAATTGAAATTACTCACAAAGGAATTGAATAAATGATAATCTCTCAATCTAACGATAATTGACGGCTTCAATTCACAATAACCAAGATGGGGGAATTAGTTCTCCATAGAGTTCTTCAATCAGAGAAGTGTTTTTTGTCGCCCGCCCTATTACTAGTATCGCCCACTATATTCCCGAATTGCCCCTTTTTAATTTTGAACATATCCACTTTTTGATACCTTAAGGCTAAAAAATTAAACCCATCCTCTTCCCCAACTCACTCAATCTCACTATTTACCCAATTTCGCCTATAATACGATTGTAGGACTAAGCCAAATAAAAGTGTACCCATAGCTTTGAGAGTTATTTGCCGATATGCAAGTCAATAGCTCAAAAGCCTGAGGAACCAAGCAGAATAACCATGTATGTGAGAGTTATAAGCAAGACCGAAACTTTTCGAACTGATTTAGGAATCGTTAATAAGAAATTAGGCAAATAATGCCCCACTCGATCATTTTATATATGGACATGAGACTTGCGTACTCAAACCACGACGATGCAAAACTACAAAATTATGGTACAGTTTGTGATTGAGTATTTGATTTACACTCTTATAAACTTTATGCATTTAATGAAGTGCGTGAAGTAGTACTGCTACTGTCGTATAACTATAATCAATTGATTTCAAGCTTCTGAATACCTAATTGCCCATGATTTTGTGAACTAAAGAGTTGCTTAAAAAGTGTATGCATAGCCTTTATTCTAAATTGAAGTTGGAGGAGCACTAACACTATTTACGTATGTTGGGTAAATAAGGGTATAATTGGTAAAAGGTAGAAAAATTTGGCCGACAATAGTAATACAAGGGCGATAAATAGCTCTTCACCTTCAGTAATCCCAAAATAAGTCTTGAGTTGCAAAGTTATGAAAATAAACGTAAAACCTAGGTATTAATAGTGTCTAACAATAAAATACGGAAAATATAGAAATACGGAAACTGGCTCGCGACACCCACCGCAGACCGCGCTCAAGAAACCCGCGGACCGCATTCAATAAGCTGTGGACCTCGCCTCAACTTCCGCGGACCGCCGTGATGGTTCTGGTTCGGCCTTCGTTTGGCAACCGCGGACCGCCACTCAATTTCCGGGGACCGCGGCCAGCTCTCTGGCCCCGTCTTCAAACTCGCATAACTTATTCGTTACTTACCCGGTGGAGGCGTGCAACCACTTTTTGGAAAGGTAAGATCATGAACTTTCATCTCCAATTGGTTTCAATGCAAAATTCCAAATATTCTGAATGAAGCTCCAAAGTTTGCCTTGCATAACCGGACCGAATTTCGGCATTCTTGAGATTACAAATGGTCATAATAACCACTAATACTTGTATCGAACACAAATCAACCAAGTAACATAAATAGCAGTCAAATGATACAAAAACCAACGTTAAACACCTAAAAAATTCGACTTTAACCACAACGAAATAGTGCACGTCACCTAACAATAATTGAATTCGGCACGCAAAAATAAGCAAAAGCCTGAAATTTAGTTGTACATGACATGTGCCGAAAACTGCACCATTCGTGCTCATACCAGTGAACAACAAAGTCGGTAATTTCGCCGGGCACGACTCGTGCTAAGCACGGCCTTGGAATTCATCTATCTCAAGGATCAATTTCATCAACTTATTTTACATCATAAATTTATGCAAGGGTCCTACTCAAACCTAGACCACTGCTAAAGCATAAATAAATACAACCCTAAAAATCCGAGAGTGCAGACCCCTCGTGTGACTGCCCGAACCACTATACGCCGTAACAAAACTTAGTTTGATGGGAAGTCACCTCTTAAACCCATAAATCCTCCCTTGGGCTCTAAACGGTGAAGGTCTTATTGGTAATATGATGATAGGAATCTATTATAAACTGACTAGGAGTCTCAGTTTCATATATGTTTCCTAATGTGGGACAAACCAATTTCATAAACCATCTTTCTTAATCCTTTAGTGTTACAAACTCCCCCAAGCCACTTAAAGAACTCAACGTCCCTATTGCACCTGACCCTACCCAAACCAATAGTCGCATACCGAAGATCTACCCGCTAGATGGCTGGTCTGGACCAAACCTCAGCACCCAACACGCGGTCGCAGGGTTGCTTTGATACCATATTTAACAGCCCGATCCACCATTTGTCGCAACATAACCCAATAAGATGGGAAGTCACCTCTAGGCCCATAAATCCTCTCTTGGGCTCTAAAAGGTGAAAGTTTTGTTGGTAGTATGATGGTAGAAATTTATTATAAATTGATCATAGGAGCCTTAGTTTCCCAATGTGGGCCAAACCAATTCCATAAACCATTGTACATAACCATGTAGTGTTACACCTCGCTAGGGGACGGTAGAATGCACTGTCCCTATGAGAAAGTCAATTAGGTGACCGATAGTTGATTTTCGGCCTAAACAAATACCTTGATCAGAGGTTTAATTCGCTCTAGGGGTTAACTTGTATTCTTTATATCTTTAATCCATTTTAAGTTCAGTATTCGCGCATAGGTAGCTTATGGCTTATAAACGGCCTTAGCCGGAACAAGATAACCATAGATAATTGATTTAGATGATTGATATGAAGCGAAGATATTCAATCTATACAAGAATGGGCATAGGATCATATCCGACATTAATCAAGTGGAAATAGAATAGGAAGCATAAGTTTAAGGGAGTCAATGTTCTTACCTTCAAATGACAAAGGTTTCCCTAACCAAACATCTCAAAATTCACTAATGTTACTTCCTTGAACCCACAATCTAAATCATACACCATCCAAATTAAAGAAAAATCACTATAATGACACACCAAGTTTAACAACTACATTTCTCCAAAACCATCTTGACAAATTCCAACTCAATGAATCATGTCCGTATGACAACCAATTGATCCCCAAATCACACCAAACTTGCACAACATACAACTATGTGAATATATGAACACTAATTTCCCATCAATCAAACATCATATTATAACATGATTCATGTATAAAATTTAAACCACCATGATTGAAGCCTTACCTAAAGCCCTCATAAAACATGTTCAAAATCCCCATATTAAATAACAATCAACCCTAACAACCATCGTACATACCATTAAAATCCTAGGTTATTCTTAGCATCAGAACCACCATATATCATCATAAACCCTAATCATGCCCTAATTTCCAACACCCATCAAATTTAAACCATAAAAATCATAACCCATCACAGAACATAATCAAATCATACTTTAAAACTACAAAAAAAATCCCATTATAAAATCCCATTACTACAAGGTGTAATATTAGGTTAAGGTAGATGAAACTTACTACACTTGTTTAGATCAAGTGAAGAGAAAAGGGGTGCAACAGCGGGGAAAAATTTATCATTGAGTTCAATACTTAATCAAAAGACACATATGCACAAATCAAAAGCACGAAGAAGAGTTTACGTACGCGTGCAACTCCAATTACAAGGAACATAAATGGATTAGGCAGAGCAAGCGACGACGTATATCTTTCATGAGCACATAAAACAAATTGCATGAACATGCAATACATATAACAGATACACGATTCATTCCCATCAACAACTGCGTCTTATCTAATTAATGATCGAAGAAACATGAAATAATGCGACCAAACCCAAGTACCAATCTTCGAGTAACATAATATCATCAAGTCCGATTAATTATGGGCAAGCAACCGATGCTCGCAACAAACAAATAGTGCAATCAATACAGTCTAAATTAACTACATATAATCGTTCTTAAGATTGTTGGAAATATGGAAGAGTTAATTAGACTTTTGACACTTATCTGACGATTGGACTAAAGGACAAATTCGTTGTGGCAGATGAAGTTCTCTGAACTTGAGAACGATTCCGCCCTAACCGCAATGCACGGTATATCTTTGGCGTCCGTCCTCCACGTTAATTACATAACACAAACCTCGTTTGCACGAACGAAGAATGAACGAAGAATGACTGGTACAATCGATCCCGAATGCCCTAAACTTGCTCAAGAACACGACTCTTGTGTTTGATGTGTTTAGGTATAATGTTTATGTGTTATGTGTTTTTCTTTGTCTTTAGGTTGTGTATAAGAAGGTTATAAATAGGTATAAATAGGCAGTACAAAGGAAAAAGGAGAAGAAGGGTTTTAGGAAAAACCCGCAACAGCCTTGCTCGCGCTGAGCCGGGTACACGGCTGAAGCACCGCGCCCGCGGGAAAGGCCACTGCATGTCCACCACGATCGCGGTAGATGAGCCGCGCCTGCGACAGGCTTGTTGTTGCCCTATGAAGCACATACACCTCTCCCAAGTGACGTGTCTGTGTCTAATACGGTGTCGGACACGGACACCAGGAGGACATGAGTCGGACACGGTCGGACCTGTGTCCGTTTTATTCTTTTTAACTCGGACACAAATCTCGGTTTTTTACACACAGGACACCGGTTGGACACCTCTCGGACACCTCTAGGACACAGAAAACAAACATTAAGCAAGCATTTGGGCGAAAAAGACATTTTTAATCTCGAATTCCTTAGCGTTTTCGTTGACATATTCAATGATCATGAGTGTAATATCTTCATTTTGAAATTGTTTTAAGTTTGAAAGGTAAAAATTCCTATTATTTTATTAAAATAATAATATTTATTTTATTTTAGGCAAATTTAACGAAAATAACCCAACATTTGCCCTATCTTCTAAAAATAACCCAATTCTCATTAACAAGAATAACCCGACCTTTACATTTTTGTTACAGTTATATCCTAAAGCTCGTCGGAATCAGAATCTCCGCCACAGCGCCACTCCTAGTTATGCTTTTTTGTTGATTGTATCTATTCGATTTTTGGGCAATATGTTGAACGAAAATTATTAGAAAAGTAAAGATACCCACATGTTAATTGAAGCTTAATGATATATTGTATATTCCGGATGCGTGCTATTGTTCTTCTATGCTGACTTTCCTCCTCGTCAATTGACATGTCATAGGTTGTTGATACTTTACAATTTACACCATTAGCTGATGTGAGATTATGACTTTCCTATATAACAGCTCCTTTCAAATGCTTTCTTAGTTTTTACTTTTTTTCTCGGACTTAGTGGAGCAATGTTGATCCAAGCATATGAGTCCGGAGAGTGAGTTTTCTGCTTTGGGGGTGATTTTTAATGCTTGTGGGTGTGTTGATCTTCCTTGTAAAGCTCTTAGTGAGATTCTGATTCCGGCGAACGTTAGGATATACTTGTAACACAAATGCAAAGGTCGGGTTATTTTTTTTAAAGAGAAAAGGTTGAGTTATTTTTGGAAAATAGGGAAAACGTTGGGTGATTTTCGTTAAATTTGGCTTTATTTTAATATATTTGTATTAAAAAAATAATAGCGGTGTCACTGTTCTAAATATTGGGATTGAGGTGTCCCGGTATCCGCGTCCTCAAAGTGTCGGTGTCGGTGTCCGTACTCGTGCAACATACCTGCTGCCCCATGGGCTACGTAAACGGAAAAGGCTACACATAAAACCATTGTATGAAGAATCTCATACAATGGGATGTGGGAGCTTCTGATTGGCCCAATTCAAAAAAAGCATATTCCCAAATTTTAATTTTTCATTCAAAATTTTCAGATGGTTTTAATTCAAATTCTAATTTCTTTTACCTTTTCTTTTATTGTTGGATGAACAAAACCCTAATTTTTTTGTTTTACTTTCTCTCTCTACCTCATTTTTTGAGGATCAAGCCTCTCTCTTCCCTCATCTTCTCTCTGACTCTTCTCCTCTCCCCTTCCCGACCCAAACTCCGGCGTCTATCACACAGCCGCCGGCGAACACACCATGGAAGACGTCGCTTATCTTCTCTCCTCTCCGACCTAAACTCCGACGCCGATTACATAACCGCCGGCGGACAAACCATCGAAGACGGTGTTTTACCTTCTCTCCGTTTCCGACTGAAAATCCGGCGCCGGTTACATAATCATGGTGGTTGATCTCACCGGCGACCTATTTGTTGTTGATTGTTCCCATTATTGTTGATTAAATTCATTGATATTGTAGTTTAATCATGGTGATACTTGTTATTGTATCTTAATCTGGGTAAACCTGGTTGAAGATGAAGGTTAAGAAATGTGTGATTAAATTTTAACATTAGTCATGATTCTCTTTGTATATAGATTTGAATTAATATTAAACATGATTCTGTATGTATATAGATACAGATATCTGAATATGAATATGAATATGAAAATGAATATGATTGTGATGATGAACATGTTGAAGATGAATATGAATGGGTAGATGAACAGGTTGAAGATGAACACGAATGAGAAGATGAATCAGTTATAACCAATATGATCCGCAAATGTATCGTGCGATACAATTAATTGTATGCCACAGTGTAAACAAACACCTTGGATTATGAAGTTATTCAAATCAAAATTAACTCACAGAAATATCAGTTGGTAACAATGATACAAATGAAACACGAGGGATCTAATATATTTTCATTAAGCTACTTTAACGTAATAATCGGTCGATTAAGTCACCCTAGAAGGCTAGAACCCATGTCAAGCTTAGAAACCCTAATAACACTACCTACTAACTTACCCTAATAAACGTAATAACCCAATTGACTTTGTAAACCACCATTTGTAAAAATACATTTGTAAAAATAAAGTTGTTCATTGAACAAGTACATTTTGTAAGGATTGTAAGGTTTCCATATATCGTGAATGTGTCGGTATAGCTATTAACATTAGTAGACGCAAGATTTGCAATAGAAGTGTTTCTTTTTTATCGCCGCCTAATCTAAATTATTTTAGAGTATGATTATGAACATTGCATATATGAAGTGCATGGAAGACGAAGACTTTGATGAGGAGGTCAAATATATGGTTCGTACGGTCGTTACCACTAAAACACTCAGTAAACTGTAACATCTTGGGAGATACAGTGTTTTACTTTACTAACCCTAATAACCCTAGATTTTCTATTAACCCTAATAACCCTAGAACAATTAATAACCCTAGAATTTATCACAACCCTATTAACCCTAACATAATAACCCTAGAACAATTAATAACCCTAATAACCCTATAATTTATCACAACCCTAATAACCCTAACATTTCTAAAATCCCTGATTATGGACTTCCCCTACTTATAGTTGCTATCTTATTAACCAAAGTTATTTGGTTTGTATGGAATTATAGTAATATGAGTGTTGTTTTAACGAAATGTGTGGTGTAATAAGTTGACGATTGAATATGTTAACAACCTATGCACCATTCAAAGGCAATGAACGTAATATATGCGATACTAAAATCACACTGTTAATACTGAAGTGGTCATCTTGGTATCATTAAAAGTTAGGCGAAACGTCATGATCATGACATTTATTAGGAAAAAAGATGACGTGAACAACATTCACATGATCGATCATGACATCTATTCAAACCAGTTGTTTTTCATACACGTTCTCGACATGCAATGGGATACTTTATGAGCAGGTGTAATACAAAAATAACAGTTGAGATATGATATAGGCATTTACTAGAAACTAGAAATGATTGATGTTTATCACAATGTAAATTTTGTTGAAACAGCAAATACACATTTTATAAACCAAAAGGATGTTATTAGAAACTGAACACGGATTCAAGATACATAATAGTTCTTGAAATATTACAATAAGTGATCTTCCTAACAGTAAGAAAATTTCATGATATCCGAAACATCTTCCATGACTTCATCCCACTTTGGATTACAACATGAATATTCCCACCAGTGTGCCCAAGCTTTGCAAACAAACGGTATTACGTAAAATGCTCTTTCACCGGTAATCCTTGGAAAAATATGCTCGTCCATTATTTCACGGCACGATGCGACTTTGAAGGCAGAAGAGGACTCGTTCGTGGTAGTGATGTTCGGGCCAGGTTGATGAAAAGCGCCTCTTATCTCAGGATTATGATAATGCATAGAGCAATGCCTTGTCTTTGGCTGAAAACCGTATATTAATGAATCAGTAAATTGTTCTCAATAGTACGCAAACGATACGAGACGACCATACCAGATACACAGTTTTGCTATTCTTCGAAAAACAAATTCATTAATAAAATAAAATTATCATTCCATTGCCATTTTCAAATACAACATTCAATACAAACTTGATTTACCCGATAGCAAAAGAAATATTATAATTGACTGATGGTTACCGAACTACTAGTCGAACTACTATACAATAACAAAGGATACCAAACAACCTCAGACATTATTTATTACTAATTCATCATATCCTATCATATTGTTCATTTAGAACAATATCCCACTTGGGGTTGCAGCACAGATAATTCCACCAGTGTAACCAAGCTTTGCAAACCTGTATGACCGCAGTGTTCCCCCCATTCATTCTTGGAAAAATGTGCTCGTCCATTATTTCGCGGCAGGAAGCAACCTTGAAAGCGGACGATGACTCGTCTGAGCCGTTGATGGGAGGGCTAATGCGGAATGCTTCTGTAGCTCCCGGATCTCTTGCATGCATATGACAATGTGTGATCTTTGGCTTCGACAGCAGAAAAAAATAGAATGAGAAGACATGCATAAATGTACAAACAAAACATAAAACCTCAATCATGCATGAATGAAGAGTACCTTCTTAGCTTTAGGTTCAGTGCATGAATGAAAAAAATAGAATGAGAAGACAGGCCAGGCACGATCATGAGAAGCCATAAGAAAAGCTGGTTTTTTTTTTTTGGATATCCTATTTATATAGATGGTAAGAAGGTGAGGGTTGTAAACTGATGACCCTTGATCTTCTGCAGCCGTATCTACTGTGTTTATAAAAGAACTGTAGTGGTGATTTATCAATTGGCCTATCACATTAGGTTCCTTCTAGGAGAATATAAGATTAAAGAAACTGTAATTATTATAGGAAGACCAGAAGTCAACGAATACAGAATTAAAATTGATTATTTTGTAAATTTAAATTCTTGAACCTTATATTAAAAACAAAAGAAAATCCAAATAGTTATTTCTAGTACATCATGTACTAAAGGGTGATACAGAATAAGCACTGCGGATATACAAACAACATGTAACATGAAATGAGTGAGTCAATCTCTGATCGTCAGTTTTGAGTCAATTATCAAGCTGGGGAAATGGAAGTCCATAACATACGCCGTTGATACCCTGTTTCAGAACACACAACTATTAGATTAATATATGACTCAGTTGAAACATGAGTAATTTATTTTTAATATACCTCCAAGGCGCCAAAGTCTCCACTCGACTTCACGTCGGATCTTATAGCGGTATCAATATTGTGTTGATTCCAGTAGAGGAGCCTGCACTTCTTCTCCTGTGTCCAAATGATCGGTAGGCCATGCCGAACTCTGTCTAAATAGAATAACTGCCAATAAAAGCGTCATATACCGTCAACAAGTGAGTTATACGACGTTTATAATTGTAATGTATCCGGAAGGAAAGGTATATACTGTCAAGAAGATCGTGCAACCGCCGATCGCGCAACGAGCTGTCCCATGATAACGTCGATACGTAGCTAGAGCATGTAAAATGTATCCACCCCAATTAACTTGTGATGGGTGCACTAAGTCTCCCATAGCTCTTAGATGTTCAGGATTAATGCGATTGTCTTGTAGAGGAGAAAAGAAGGCCCCTAATAGGTACAAAAGAAAATGTCTTTGGAATTTCTTCATGGAGGTTTTTTCTTCTTTAATCTTGTTGAGTACATCTATTTTCATAATTGAACAACCTTTACGCCTAATGTACTCAAGTTTCATCTCCTCCGAAGTCTTCTTATTTACAACAGACGGGTAGTAACGGTCTTCTCCTGAAGGAATGCCCAACACCCAACCAACCATGTCATGTTGTATGTCAACTACTATGTTCTCCCTTATACACAGTTGAAATGTATCGGAATTGAATTTATTTGTAATCCACAGACTAAAACTGGAATAAATGTTGGTTATGGAAAGGCTAAGTAGGCTAGAAAATCCCAATTCGCGCACCCAATCCTTTTGATCTTCATTTAGGCTTTGGATTAGTTGGTGGAAAAGTTGAAGTTCTGTGACATTATCCTGTTGTTTGTTGAAAAGAATACTTTAAATATGAACTTTCATATAGAAAAGCATATAGAAAACACTACTGTTACTTACATACCTGAACCGAGCCTGTAATGACATCACCAGCACTCATACAATGCTTCCTTTTGTTAGGTCCATAAGTAATGTGCTTCATCTTCTGTTTCCTGCTTGTTGATGCGCCACCATGTACAATATCAAGATGTTCAACGAAGATGTGCATGTTGATCTTGTTGAACGATTCTTCTTTGAAGTCCACCAAATTAGACATACATAATGGCCTTTTGTGTTCAAGATCACTTAAATTCGAGGCATACCATAGTCTATAAGAAGGTTCTGGATAATTTAAAGACACAATCGCCTCGTGGAGGTTCTGGGTACAGAACTCTGACTCGTTCATCATCACCATCATACATTTGTCATTCTGGTAAACCAAATTTGGGCACCAGGCAAAATCACCACCATGAAATATTATGAAGTTGCAAACTCTCCCCATTTTTTCTCTTTATTTGTCAATTATTGGCTTTTGTTGAATTTGAAAAAATGTAATTTGTTTAAGGCTATGAATTTCAATACATACCTTATACGCCGTAAAACTAACGGTTAGTATAAACAGATAATATTCTGACACGTAAATTAACGAGATAGTAGCTGCTGTAAGTTAATCGTAGCGGCCAGTAACAATTGATAGCGTTAGCTTTTTTTTGGGTGACTTCCGCACTTTACCTGCATAAGAGGATAATATATACTTTTTGGGATGAAATTAACGCTATTGTATCTTGCCAGTGAAATTGGTATTGACAGGAAACTGCATTTAACTAATGATTTCAAGACTGGTCAAGCAACTATAAGGACCTCACGTCTCTTGAAAGGTATCTTGCAAGTGAAATTGGTATTCACAGGAAACTGCATTTAATTAGTTAATGATTTCAAGACTGGTCAAGCAACTATAATGACCTCACGTCCCTTGCAAAGTATCTCGCAAGTGAAATTGGATTCACAGGAAACTACATTTAATTAATTAATGATTTCAAGACTGGTCAAGCAACTATAATGACCTCACGTCTCTTGAAAAGACACAAGCTGTTATCTATATAAACCCCTTCAGTCGTTGTCATATCATCGTTTAAACACATTTAGGCGTTCTCTAAAACTTCAACACAACATACCACCTCTATTCTACTGTAATTATTTTAAGGTGAGTACAATGGACAACTTCATTCTAATGTTTGATTAGTGATACTTTAATTTACATCAAGATATTATTAAATTATCTATTTGTTTATGTAGATGTCGAAGTGCTGGCTTCATGGTCCTGATGAAAATCGTTTTAATGAAAGCGGCCCTCCTATGCGTTCAACAAACCAGAACTCCTCAGCATTCAAGGTTGCGTCTTGCCGTCAGTTGATGGATGAACATATCTTTCCAAGGGTTATGGGTTGGGACTTTGATTGGGAGAAGGATGCTATTAACGATGTTTGTGGTGCTTGGAACCATTGGTTCACTTATTGTTGTTGTAATCCTAAGTGGGATGATATCATGAGATCACTTACAAACGTGAATCTAGACTTATAAGTATGTACCACATATGTTATTCCGATATCGGATAAATTTTATTAAGATCAATAAACATGTCAATTTCGTCTATATATTTAAATTTCGACTAAATATCAATTGTTCAAATCACTATTTTACTCAATTACAAGAACGCAACAATTTAAATTATGAGGCGCTTCAGTAGTTTCTGGATCCCTGGCGTCGTATAAGGATCGGTTGGCTTAACACTATGTTCCCAATATTCGGGATTACTCTAAAATTGGATCTTAAATGACACCACAACAAAACCGGTATCCATATGACAATATACATATCCATTTGAGCGAACCACGATATCTTCAAGCGCAATATCCATGTGAAAGAGTGAAGAAAAAAATAATTAATGAATAAGACGCGTTAATTATGAATTGTCTTGGAAAGGTAAATTAGTTATGGTTTCAATAAACGATAATAATTTATTTATTAGCTTTGAAAATAGTTTTGCATTAATTTATTGTTTGGTAGACGAAAAGCCACTAGCATTTCCCAAGTTACATTTGAGTCAAAATACGTTGTTACGTAGTAGCTAAGCATGCTTTATATCTAACCGCTGTATAACGTACCAGGTTTACGATTTTCATTCTGTCAAAAAGGTTAACCAATTTACGCGATAAGATTACACAAGTGGGGAAACAACTGAAAACGTCGTGATCATTAGTCATTTTAGTTTATAATGTAACGCATACACATATTTGGTGTTTACCATGTTATAACAGTTTGGCCTACACATATTTTGTGTTAACCATGTAAAAAAGTTGACAGCAAATAACCTCATTTGGCCTATCATTCTTCGCCACGTATTTTTCCCGCCAAACCAAAGAAGCTGTAAGGTCATGGATTCTTTTTTGGAGGGAAAATACCCTGATAAATAGAGATGTATATATAAGCACTCCCTCCATAATTTCATTCACATCACAATTCACAAAAGCATAAGGAGGGATACTATAAACACACAGTAGAAACTTCAAAAAGAAACACCTGAAAAAAACAATGTCGGACGAGAGGAAAGCACACGTTAGAGACTTGATTCAGCTGAGATTTTTCATGAGGGAAGTGATTAGGCATTCGGGGGATCAAGCCGTCGCAAGGATGTTATTAAGGATCGGGAGTTGGTGTAACACTTTGGAAGCCATTTACCAAGAGGAGTTCAACGCCATTCATCGTGGCAGATTGAACCCGGCGGACCTGTTTTATCGGGTCGTCGATGGAGTTGAAGTTCTGGCTACCCCTGAAGTGGATTACTGCATTGTCAGGATCGAGGATGACGGTGCTCCCCCAGTTCCAAATCAACTTCCAGCTCCTCCTGAAGCCCCTGCTCCCCCAGCACGGCGAAGGAGGCCAAGGAAGGTGTATGCTCCCTACCCCCTCCGTCGAAGTGAGCGTTTGCGCAACATGAAATTGAAGACACTCGACCCATGCATGCTAGGTGTGTCCAATCCAATAAGCAGAAAGAGGGTTCTTGCTCCCTCTCCCCTCCGTCGAAGTGAACGTTTGCGGCAACAACGTCAAGTATGCTCAATCTGCCTATAAGTTATCTCGCCATCAAGGATGACAAAGAGGGTGGTTGCTCCTTCTCCCATTCGTCAAAGTCTTCGCAAGCGGCAGCACCGTGAAGTATGCTCAATTTGCAAGCCGGATGTTTCCTCTTCAAGTGATGAAAGTATCGGAAATGGAAGCACTTTAAGTGAATGTAGCCTTACCCTAGGTCCGTTTCAATCTGATGATTGGAGCGTTACCATCTGATTAGATATTTTGTTTCTGCATTTATATTTATCCTTATGTATTAGTAAGTAGCGGGTAGTAGTATCGTCAGTATTATGCTTATGCTTCTTTGTTTAATGTCTTAAGGTCTAATCCATTTCATGTACCACCCTATGGGTTTATTTGGAAGCCAATGTGTGCTTTTAATATCGTGTTTTGTTTTTTAGCTTAAAAGGCGACCGTGCAAATTCTGAATGTAATGTTCAATTGCGCATATAACTCTTTATTAAATATTACGCTTGTGTTAGTTTTGTATCATTTGTACGCTTATTGTATGAACATCTCTTGAAATCTAGACGATGCTTCTCAATAATGCTCTATGACAAGGATTCTGGGGTCAATTGTAAAATATGTAGCGGTGACATGTATTTAGTATTTCGAATATAATTAAAACCCAAAAAAAATATATAACGTTAATGAAAGGAAAGGAAAACGTTGTTCATTTATTTCACCTTTGAGAAAACCTGTTCACACCAGTCAAATAAAGAGAGAGAAAATTTTAGGTTAAAGTCAAAGAAGAAGATTGTTAGAAGGAAAGAGGTATAAATTTTCAGAGGTCATAAAATAAAATCAGTTTCCCAGTTTTACCAAATCAAATTGAAGCCTGAAGTCTATACCAAAGAAGAATGTCTGGAAACGATTTACTGACGGAGTAAGCGTTCTCTCTCTAAAAATTCAATTTGTTCAATGTTTAAATGGTATTTCAATTTGATACTATAATTCCTCTGATGAAACGGTTCATTTTATTGTTCTGTTGTGTCCCTGATTTCATGTTGATTTATTCAGTTCGGTTTTTAATTTTATGTTCAAATTGATTTTTGTATATTTTTGTTGACGCATGTTCGCCCAGTTTTTTATTTTTGGTACTCTACTTCTTCCTTTGATCCAAAATACGAGTTAATGATGCTATTAGCTCTTTATAATTGCGCCCCTCGTTGTGACTTCAGCACGGGCTTGAACACCGCTGCATCAGATTCTCAAACGAAGTCCCCTACAAGTCCAGCCGGAAGAAAGAAGAAGATGTCATCACCGACCAGGCGGAGTGCTCGTCTACAATCAAGGGCTCCTAATCAAGTATGTACCGGCTCTGAAGTTTATTTGATAATTAAGTTTAGTCGTTTTCGATACAATTGGTGTTGGATTTAATTGGATTAATTTCTGGGTAAGCATTGTAGAGTTATCCGTTGGCTAAATCTCCTAGTCGTTATTTCTGTAGGAGGGGGGTGAAATTATAGTATCAAAGGAGCAACTAGAGTCTCCAATTAAGAATGTGTCTACCGAAGAGGTACGTCATTTGTCCAATTTAACTATGTGCAGTACAAATGTAATTTTTAACACGTTTCTTCACCAAATCTCTAGGGGCAACATGATCCAAATAATGATACCGACGGAACGATGACAAATCCTGGGGATCAAAATGACCAAACTGATACCAGTCTAACTAAACTGGTAGACAAGGTACAAATTTGAAATTATATAAATCAATTGGTATTTATTGAATACAGTGTTTGAAAATGTGTTCATTGTTTTAACAGCTATACGCTGAAAGCAACATTAACACCACTACTGATGACAAGGAAAAGGAGAAGGAAATGGGAGAGGAGCCACTAACAAATGACGTTGTACCGCCGGAGGATGATAGAGAGCAAGAACCGACTGATAGTGGGTTGGTGAATAAAGGGCAGCAGCCTCCACAATCTCAGACGGAGAAAAGTGAGCAGGGGCCTGAGAAGATGGTATCTGATTCGGGGAACAGGGAGCAGGGGCCAGAAGAGGTGGTGTCTGATTCGGGGAACAAGGAGCAGGGGCCAGAAGAGACGGTATCTGAGTCGGTGAACAAAGACCAGGAACAACAAAAGAATGTAGATGTGCAAGAGCCGGTGGTCGATGATCAGGAGCCACCAACGAATCAGCGTAACTCGGCGGAGGAAGAGGAAGACCATGAGAATGTGAAAGAGAAAGAGAAGACGGCAGAGGATGACCAGGAGACTGTAATGAAACGAGGGAAAGGCAGAGATAAGAAGCAAAACAAGGACAAGGTTTGGCTTTTAACTTTGTTTTGTTAAACTACAAATTCGTTTGTGATACATATATGACATGGAAGCAACGTTGTTCATTGTTGCAGGACCCCGAGTACATTGTTATCTGCGATGACGACAACAATGGGTCTGAACGCGATGAGACTGAAAAGGACGAGACTCAAAAACCAAAAAGAAAAGGTAGACCCCCCAAGAACCCCAAGAAGAAAGCAAAGAACACAACTGACCCAACAGAAGATAGCAAAACGGTGAGAAACCAAATTCCGTTGTGCCATATAAGTTAATATTGTAATATGCCTTCAGTGAAATACATTACGTAAATTTTACAAGCGATACTAAAGGGTGTGGTGTGATGTATTTGTATGCAGAACGTTGGTACCATGAGGTTATATCCCAACAGGCTGCTTGAGCTGTTCCAAAACATGACGGGAACACAGATGCTCTGGGTTATAGAATCTGGTTGGAAATGGGTGTTAACACTAAAGCTCACCAAGTTTGATCGCGATTTCATGACCTGGCTTCTCACTAGGTGGAATCCTGATACTGGTGAGTTCAAAATCAGGGATGATTACATAGTGACGATAGACGAAAAGATGGTGGGATGGGTCACTGGTCTGCCATTTGGATCGCATAAGTATGAATTTGACTTAGAGGATAGGGACAAGGAATTTGGCATGCTGAAAAGTTTTTACGAAAATAAGGGTGGTATCAACTACGATCATTTGTATAACTGCTGCATTTCGACGAGAACAGACAGGCAACTTTTTATCAGACACTTCATACTCTTTACTCTGGGTACTTTTTTTAGTATCACAAAGAGTAATTGGGTGAGTCCAAGTCACCTTAGGGTCGTGAAGGACAGGTTTCTTAGGGAGCCAAGTGATTGGAATTGGTCTGCCTATGTTCTCGAGTGGATGAAGGAATTCCACGGTGGGGATGACAGAGATTCAATCACTGGATTCCAAGGCTGTGGCATTGTCCTTTTGGTGAGTATGTTTATTGATCCTTAAATGGCTTAGCAGATATTATATGTGGACTTAAACGAAACTGACTCTATATTTTCAGTTGGTGTATCTTGACAGACTTAATATCGGTGGACGAGGTTTGAGATGGCGCGTTGATGAGCCAAGATTACGAGCTTGGCAAAACAAAGATGTGGAGAAGGCCATTATGCTTGATATGTTCCAGGAAGGGGTATATGGGAAAGCCGAGGTAATGACCTTTTACTTATATAAACTGTTCGATACTTAAAATTTGTTGTCTCTCTTTTACCGATACTAATTGCACGATTTGTCGATACATCTCTGAAGGTTGTACGAGGAGTAGAATATGGGAAACCATATCCAATTGGCCAACCCGACGACATACCAAATTGGGATGATAACCTGAAGTTTATTTTCAATCCAGTAATTGGTGTAGACGATGTAAGTACTGATTTAAATTCTAAATATGCTGCTTATTTCCTTTTGAAGTATATTTCTAAGTCCCGAGTACGCGTTTGTAAACAGGATAAACCCCCCCCCCCCCCCCCCCCCACCTGAGATGTTGAAGAAATCCAAATCGAGGTTCACTAAGAAGGAATTGGGAATGGAGGAAGTTGCTAAATCTAATCAAGTGGTCGCAATGGGGAGGGGGGCGAAAACGAAGCCAAAAGTCCTACCTAATAAAGATGTCAGTGTTTCGAAAGCGGTGGTGACAAGGAAACGCAAGCAAACACAGACGGAAGAGTCAGGAGAAGGGAAAAATACACGGCAGGAGACGATCAAAGACGGGAAAAGGTTGAAGACAACTGATGATGATACAACCAAACCACGCGTTGATTCTGATTCTGTGTTGGGAAGAGTCCAGAACATCCTAAGTGATTCAAGTTTGAAACCCGAGTAAGTTACGTAATTACTTTCTGAGATACATCTAAATTATTTCTTATTCAAGTTGCTGAGAGTGTTCAATTGTAACAGGAGGAAGAATAAAGTTGTATACCGTAGTGACGGTTCTATCGCAATCACTCGTTTCCAACTGTACAATGCATTTTTCAAGAAGAATCGCATTTCATATGAGGTATAGGAGAATTAAAGTAAATATACTTGTTTTGTAGCTTACTTTCAGAAACCATGTAACACCTTTACTTATTTCATTTCATCGTAGGTAATGTCGGCTTGGGCCAATTGCATAAACTGTGAACCTCCCACCGGAGATAACAGATGTGAAGAATCGTATATTTTAGACCCTGTTATTCTGGTAATGATTATGTTACGCATATGTCATTTGGTTTGAATTTTTTCAATTGAAACCCGTCATTCATTATTTTAATTAATTCTTATGTGGTAGGATCTTAAGATGAACAAACCAAACGGTGGCGAAGATGTGGAGAACTGCATTGCTCCATCTCAATACATGTGTGATCTGATTGAGAATGGTTATGACTTGACAGAAGTTAAAAAGGTACTGATTTGATTTATATTTACTTTAGCATCATATGAAACCCGGTCAGATTAATCGTATCTGTTATGAAATCTCTGTATTACAGATCTTCATGCCTGTAAGGGTAGGAGAGCGATGGTGCTTGTACATATTAGATATCGAAAAAGAGGCGTATTACCTGTTTGACACAAAGGAGACGGTTAATGGGGACGTACACAGAAGCCTCAGGAGGAGGATTGTAAGTCTCTGATATTTATTTATCTAATACGATACGCTATATGGTACAACAGTATTGTAATAGTATTAATCATTGCAGAAAATCGCATGTTCTGAACTCTTGAAACATGTTGAGGGAATAGAATTTGACTGCAGTGGATGGCCATGCAAAGGAATCAAGAACTTACCCACTGAAGAAAATGACTTTGCGTCTGGTCTATTCGTTATGTACAGGTTGCTGTGCATTTCACGGTCATGTTTCAAATGGGTTGAAGTATGTACACTTAACCATATAAATTAAAATATTATATCGGTGATAATGCATTAGAATCGACCACTAAGTTTTGGTATTAATTTCAGGATATTGCTGAAGACGAAGATATCTATTGCGAATTCGCTGTCGCTTACTTCCTCCAGCACGAAACCAATACCCTTTCATATGATTAGTGCGGCATATGCAAAGTGGCATCGCGGCTCCTGGTGTATTATGGTCTATATGGTTTATTTCTGCGTCAGTTTAAAACATCTCTGATACTGTAATTTGTTGTTATTTCAGTTTGACTTGTGAAACTTTGAAACATATGTTTAAACGTTTTATAATTTTCCTAATATGCAATCCAAAATGTTTAAACGATTAACCATATAATGGCGCTAATATGCAATCCAAAATTATGTGTCATTGACATTTTATTATTCATTTCGAAACTGATGTCCAATGCAACCAATAATTACATAGGTGATATTATATAATGCATTTGGACACTTATAGTACAACAAGGGGTTAAATAACTACTTTCATGATTGGATAATGTTAAATAACTGCTTATTACACGGACTAATTTCTGTAAGTACGCTGAATACTTAACGGTATCGAAGAGGGTTAAATCGTTTCCATTTAGCATGATTATTCCAAGTAATATGTTGTATTTTAAATTACATTGCACCACAGCACCAAAAAAAAAAAAAAATTACATTAGATAATGCATTTGGACACTTATAGTACAACAAGGGGTTAAATAACTACTTTCATGATTGGATAATGTTAAATAACTGCTTATTACACAGACTAATTTCTGTAAGTACGCTGAATACTTTACGGTATCGAAGAGGGTTAAACAGTTTCCATTTAGCATGATTATTCCAAGTAATATGTTGTATTTTAAATTACATTGCACCACAGCACCAAAAAAAAAATAAAAAAAAAATTACATTGCACCCCTATATAAACACAGCATGCGTATCCATTTATCACGCTTGAAACCATTAACACATTCCATCCATCTATCCATTCATCCATCCATCTATCCATTCATCCATCCATCTAAACTCCTTGTTTGTCTTAAAAAAAAAATCCCCTTGTATTAACATGAATTTCTATAGGCCTTGTATTAACCATGACAAACAATGTGATTATATGGCAGAAGATAGGGCTAAATTTGACAAGGATTTAGATCAAAGATGGAATGAAACTATGACTCGTGTGTTTCGAGAAGACCCGGACAAGCCACCAAAACCCATTTAGTTTGAAGCGGGAACGGAAAACTCTAGTGTGGCTTTAGTGGTGTCTAACTATGATTTAATGGTTAGTCAAATAATCCCAAAACTTGGTAGGTTTGATGTCATGCCTTTCATGTTGGTTTGTAAACGATGGGCTAAGATAATGGCACTTAATTTCCTCAAACCCAATCCTTCGATAGCTTATAAAAATTCTTTGAAATATTTTAGTTGTCATGGTGGTTGGAGTTCTAGACAAGGGACATACGGGTCTTATCACATGTGGTACAGGTAGAGGTGGCAATCGGGTGGGTCGAGTCGGGTTCGGGTCGGATAGTTTCGGGTTTGGGTCATAATCGATCCGGGTTGATTCGGGTCATGTAAGCTTTCGGATCGGATCGGGTTGGGTCGGGTCATGCCGGGTAGAAACTGATGTCGGAACTCGGGTCACATTGGGTCGGGTTAGATCGGGTGTCGGGTGACCATGGGTCGGGTTACTTCGGTTAGTGGATCTTATCGGGTCAATATATATAATATAATTAACTTTGGTTCACATAATAAAATTCACTTTTTAGTTAAGTTTTTGGATCCAAAATTAAGCGCTTAATGTCTATATGAAATTATTTGTTTTCCCTCCTTAGTTAAAACTAATTATGCGATTTCCCTCCAAGTTAAAAATTTCATTAATTTTTCAATTCCCTCCTTATACACATTTTCAGAGTCATTTGCCAAACCCCAAACAATAGAGATGTAAACACATCATCGTAGGATTAGTTTATACTTGTGATTTGTGAATACAATTGGCCTTTAAACTTTATATATCTGGGTGTAATCAGATAATCGGGTCCTAATCAATGCGGGTACTATTCAAGTCGGGTTTTAACCAGGTCGGGTGTTGTCGGGTTCGGATTATATCGGTTACGGGTATAGTCGGGTATCGGGTTATGTCGGATAAGATCGGGTCGGTTACAGGTTACATCATTTTGCCATATATCCGGGTGTCGGGCGGGTCGGGTATCGGATGGGTCGGGTCGGTTTTCTCGGGTCGGGTCGGGTTTTGCCACCTCTAGGTACAGGATGAACGGTAAACATATGAAAGTCATAAAATATGTTTGTGAATGTAAATCCTACGACGAGACATTGAAGAATGCGAAACGACCATGGTGGATACAAAATTCACGTGACGAGATATTATTTGAGAAGGATGGACGTGTGCTGGATTGGTGGGGAACTTCGAATCATTTGAAGCGACCCAGACGTCATTTCGAATAAGTTCAGGCGGGCCGAACATTAAATTATTTATTTATCTATCTATATTATGATGTTTTCTTTAATATGCTTTATGTCGGCATAGTTTCTTATGTATCTTCTGTTATTCAATTATGTCGTATTTCCGATTGTTGTAAAACATATAAATGTTATTTCTATATTGTTTTTAAGATGGATATGATTTATCTTTTTCGCCTTGTTTAATTTTTATTCATGTTTTGTGTGCCACACAATAATCGCTCAAGATACAATGATTTCCTTTGGAATTATACAATGTGAACGCACAACCAAATTGCACATGTGGACACAAATGTATGCCCGTGTGCATAGTCAACTTCCATTTCCTAATATAATCAAGGGGGTCATGTATTAAAGCCATAATAATACACTTGTAAACAAAAGAACTTCACCATGGCTAGTTGCTCAAATCATCACCGAAGATGCGATTTCATGGCGGAGGACCGTGCAGAATTCCTCAAGGACTATGACGTCCCATGGAAAAAAGCGGTCACTCGTTTGTTTGGGGATCCAGATTTACCACCAAAAGATCTGGAATTCGAATCTGGTACGGAGGCGGATTCAAGTGTTGCCAAGGTATTGTCTAACTCTTACATCCTCAAAAACCAAATCATTCCAAAGCTTTGTGGCCGTGATGGAATGTCTTTTCTAAGTGTTTGCAAAGGTTGGGGTAAGATAATGGCTGTGGATTATCTAAAACCTCATCCATCCATCGCTTACATGAATTCACTAGTCCACTACGCCAATAATATGCACTTTGAGGCATGGTACAGGGGATACCCGGCGCTAGGAGGGAAGTGTGTCAGATTTGTCTGTGATTGTGGAATGGATGAAGAGCGTGGTAGGCAAAGTAAACGGGCATGGTGGCTAGATGGTCCGAGTGACGACGAGTTTTTAGACGACGAGTTGCGAAAAGAGGTAGAATTCAGGGGGACTTCAAACAAATTCAAACAATACAGGCTGGAACAAGATGATTTCGTTTGAATAGAATCATGTATTAGGTACTTCTCAGGCTTTAGTTGTATCCGCACAAAAAATGCAGACCTTAATTTAATCTGTCAAAGTTGGGGGCATTTGTCGTAGTCTTCTTTATTGTATCTGTTAACAATTATATGTTGCTGAAATAATATTTTAAAATGCACTGGGTTTAATATATATTCTTTAATTGTTTTCGTATACTTGTTCTACTTTCCTGAGAGAATAGAGAACAAAAGTATTACCAAGATTTATTATGTGTCCACTGCAAAAGTATAATCATAACCAAGGTATTTCCTTTGTTTCTATCTATAATCATTAATTACATTGGGAAGATAAGAAAATTGTACATTTCGACCGCTTTGAAATAACAACTATTATAAGGAGCGAAGACGTAATTTATGTAGCAAAGGAGTCTATTACGTAGCCCTTGCATTAGAATGACTTTAAACAGGCAGGTCCGTCAAGTATGTATTTAATCTTTTGTAGAAATGTAACTACAGAGACATTATAAGATCCAGTGTTATTAAACAGATCTGTATAAATCTCTATTCAATGTACCGATGGCATTGGAAGTCGAAAAGATGCTTCTCGTGAAAATGAAGTTACAATAAATAATAATAATAAAACCAGCTAACGACTCTATATCCTCCCGCCACGTATTTTTCCCGCCAAACCAAAGAAGCTGTAAGGTCGTGGAGTCTTTTTTGGAGGGAAAATACCCTGATATATAGAGGTGTATATATAAGCACTCCCTCCATAATTTCATTCACATCACAATTCACAGAAGCATAACGAGTGATACTAAAAACACACACTAGAAACATCCAAAAGAAACACTTGAAACAAACAATGTCGGAAGAGAGGAAAGCACACGTTAGAGACTTGATTCAGCTGAGATTTTTCATGAGGGAAGTGATTAGGCATTCGGGGGATCAAGCCGTCGCAAGGATGTTATTAAGGATCGGGAGTTGGTGTAACACTTTGGAAGCCATTTACCAAGAGGAGTTCAACGCCATTCATCGTGGCAGATTGAACCCGGCGGACCTGTTTTATCGGGTTGTCGATGGAGTTGAAGTTCTGGCTACCCCTGAAGTGGATAACTGCATTGTCAGGATCGAGGATGACGGTGCTCCCCCAGTTCCAAATCAACTTCCAGCTCCTCCTGAAGCCCCTGCTCCCCCAGCCCGGCGAAGGAGGCCAAGGAAGGTGTATTCTCCCTACCCCCTCCGTCGAAGTGAGCGTTTGCGCAACATGAAATCGAAGACACTCGACCCATGCATGCTCAGTGTGTCCAATCCAAGTGATCTAAACTCCGACAGCGGAAGCACTTTAAGCGAATGCAGTGTTTCCAGCCCATTGAAAGAAAGGAATATATTGTATTAGTTTAAATCATTTACGATTTGGTCCACTATTATGAATTATTTAGACGTTGTATTGTGGATGTTTATTTAGTACCGTCGTGTGATGTAAGATAGCCATGGATTGGTTTGAATGTCATGGTTATTTTCTTAAAAGGTGAATGTCATGGTTATTTTCTTACAAGGGTTGAATGTCATGATTATTTTCTAAGTGTCTGGTGTAACAGTTTGGTATCGGTTTAAGATTTCTATATAGCTTTAGAAAGTAAATATGGTGCAGTTTGAGAATTCTGAGAAAAGGAGACTAAACGGTTTTTCTTTTTTTCGAGTTGTGTTTTAATTTAATGCAAAAATAATTAACACTTTTCGGGAACTGCAATTGACTAATACAATTAAGAGAGAGAAATTTTTTATCACATTCAAATTATAAACAAGAGTTTCCATTCAAGATCCATCCATTTCTTAAACAGAAGGCGAAACAAGTACGTTTGATACAGAAACGCTAATAATGCTAGGCAAAGAACAGTTCGCAGAGTAAGCATTCCTTATTTCCAAATCTCCCTTTCCAGATTTACATAATATTTCTACTGGATACAAAACGCCCTAATGTGATTTCATTTAACTCGTTTGTTCAATTGGTTCTTTGTGTATTATTGGTTTTGTTGTTGCTTTATGCATGTATCCTGTTCTTGTTCTATTAGTTTTGTTGATGATCAAGAGTACGAGACAATGATGCTATTGGCTCATCATGCTACCCAGCCTCGTTGTGATATACTCCCTACTAGTTATACCGGAAAAACACTTGAAGGAGGGTCGTCACCGAGTCGTCGGGTTATCGGTGTGAAGACGAATAGTCAAACTACAAATGTACGTAACTGTATCCTATAATGAATTCGTTTTTTAGTCAAGACAAATTTGTGTGTGATCTTGTTTTGTAATTGTTCTTTGTAGGACATGGTGTCGCTGTGTGAGATGGAAGATGGGAAGGTACTTCTGTTATGAGAGGTTTACGACTGGAAATAACGTTTCATTACGAAGAATAATCATTCCATTGTCACATGTGCAGATTGATACGACGTTTTCTCCCTGGATTCAGGAATATACTAACGCAGATACATCCATAGACTCGGAAGAAAATGCAAACCAGAAACAAGATCCTCCTGCATTGAATGAAAAACAGGTAAATTACGTTTCTTGTAATGATTAGTAATTATCAAGTGACGGCGATTCTCGTTAGTGGATAATTAATATTTCTAATGTGGTGCACTAAACATTAAAGAATGCTGATGATGGGGAACAAGACAAAAGGGACATGGACAGCCTATCTACGGAAATCGAACAGGTATTTAGGGTATCTTGTGTGACTGTTCTATGTTTTTAGTAAAGTGTTAATATGTAAATGATTGCTTTATTTTACACATGACCAGATGATGCTAAGTGCTGAAACTCCTAGTCCTGTCGCTTCTGAACCGAATGTGGAAGTATCTGAGAGACAAGTTGAGGAATATGAACCGAATGTGGAAGTACCTAAGGGACAACTTGAGGAATATGCTATGAAGAAATATGAACGGAATGTGGAAGTACCTGAGAGACAACTTGAGGAATTTACTAAGAAGGTTATTGAGACTGACATTTTAAGACGGATTGATTTTTATTTACTTATAACAGTAGTTTCACATATCTGGTTATTTAGGCATTTTCAAGTTAATTGAATTTTGTTTTCTATGTAGTTGGCAAGTGAAATATTTGGTGTTGTGAACGACGCACAACAGGATCCGCCACTACATGATAATCAAGAGACACTAATTGTTAATCAGGAGACACTATTTGATAATCGACAAGAGACTATTCCAGAGCAACCACATGAGAAAGAGACTACTGAAGAGCAAGCAAAAGAGAAGGAAATTGAACAAGAACAATGTCCACCTCTCAAAAGAACTGTCAAGAAACGAAGACGACCACGACGATCCGAAAATGAATTGATGAACAAGGTTTGGAGCGTAGTGAACGTGTTGATATGTACTGCTTTAGATGCGTGAAATTCATTTGTCATTATGGTTGCAGGGGTCTGAGTTTGAACATGGGGAGTCATCAAAGACATCGAGTAAGGCCAAAGGAAGACCAAGTACAAAAAAAAAAAGAGACCACCGCGGACATGGAATTGGTGAGTTATGCCCTATAACTTCTGAACTGAGTTATTCAGAGTAAACTAAAGCAATATGATATATTTATTGGTACGTAGATACAAAACAACAAATAACTCGTTATATTTCTTTACAGAGTTTTCCTACGATGAGGCTATACCCAAACAGGATGATAGAGCTAATTCAAATCCTAACAGGAACTCAGAAACGTTGGGTAATAGATTCTGGTTGGAAGTGGGTGCTAACTTTGCACCTGACCAAGTTTGATCGCGATTTTATGACCTGGCTTATTGGAAGGTGGAACCCCAAAACAGATGAATTTAGGATCAGGGATGATTACATAGTGACTATAGACGATAAAATGATAGGCAGGGTAACTGGTCTGCCATTTGGAGACCATAAGTTCGATTTTGATCTTGAGGAAAGAGACAAAGAATTCGGTTTGCTTAAAGGGTTTTATGGAAATGATGGTGGTATCGACTTGAAACATTTGTATAACTGCTGCATTTCAGCTAGAACAGATAGGAAACTGTTTATCAGACATTTCATACTCTTTAGTCTGGGTACTTTTTTTGGTATCACAAAGAGTAATTACTTGAGTCCAAAACACCTTAGGGTCGTGAAGGACAGGTTTCTTAGGGAGCCAAGTGATTGGAATTGGTCTGCCTATCTTCTCGAGTGGATGAAGGAATTTCAAGGCTGTGGCATTGTCCTTATGGTGAGTATGTTTATTGATCCTTAAATGGCTTAGGCGCTATTGTTTGTACTGAAACGAAACTGACTATCTATGTTTTCAGTTGGTATACTTAGACAGGCTTAATGTGGGTGGACGCGGTTTGAGATGGCGTGTTGATGAGCCAAGAATACGAGCCTGGCAAAACATAGATGTGGAGAAGGCAATGATGCTTGACAGGTTCCGGGAAGGGGTATATGGGAAAGCCGAGGTAATGATTTTACTCTCCTTACTAAGTATTTTAGTTATGTACGCGATACTAAACCGTTTTCACCGAAACGTTTTGCAAGGTCGTTCGAGATGTCGAATATGGGAAACCTTATCCAATAGGCGAAGCCTTGGACATAACACAGTACGATGATAATCTGAAGTTCATTTTCAATCCCACAATTTCAAGTGATGATGTTAGTATTGTTTGTATTTGGAAATATGGTTCCCAGGCTTTGGTTATGTTGGTTTGTTCTTATACCCAATTTGCCATTTGTTTTACACAGCATCTCCCCCAGACCCTTCGCTGCTGAAGGTTTCGAAGTCAAGATTTTCAAAGAAAAAATTGGGCCAAGAGGAAGTTGCTGCTTCGAATCAAGTCGTTGCCGTTGGGAGGGGGTCTAAAACGAAGCCTAAAATAATAACTGCTGAAGGTTCCAGTGCTCCAAATAATTTGGTGCGGAGTAAACGCAAGGCATCGGCAGCTACGGATGATACCGATGACCAGGAGTTGGTGTGGTCAAACAGAAGAAAACGAAGCAAATGAAAGTTGGTACACCCTCAGTAATGTAGCCAAATGGGTTGTTTAGTAGTATATTTATGATTAATGTGTCAAGACTATTGTTGTTTTTCACAGCTGCTTTACTATTTCAAAGTTCAAACAATTGTTCACACATTTGGTCAGACATTAACTGCAATGGTGATCGTTCAACAAACTAAGTTGTGAAGTTCCGCACAGACAAAATACAAAAACTATGTGTTTTCCGCGATACAGTTATACCACAACAGCAACATGCTAATCTCTTTAATAATAAATGTGAAACTTATCCCACACATAAAATACAAAACAAAATGTATTGTATCAGATACATTTAAACCACTATAGCAACAATCGCATCAATAATAAAAGTACAACTTATCCAACAACCGAATTAATTTCATCCCCTTTACTCCAACGGCTCTTTCTTTGATTTATCCAAATACTTCTATAAATAATTCTTTCCTTCCTAACGGCTTCCTCCTACCATATATTGTTCAAACGTTTTTCCACAATAATTATTCTGTCAATTTTTTTTCCTTCTCCCATTTGGGTCTTAAATCCAAGCATCTCAAACAGTAGTTGAATTTCAATGTCTGCACCAAGCTCAAGCTCACGCTCCCGCGCAACAATTGGGGATGGACGACGCTGTGGATGTGGAAAGACTGCATGGGTGAGAGAGGCGTGGACATGGAAGAATCCAGGAAGGAAGTTCTACGGATGCTACTTCTATGATCCTATCTTAAACAAAGGTAGGTGCAACTATTTTGACTGGTACGATAAGGAAATGATTGTTTGGCAGAGAGAGGTTATAAACAGCTTGTTGGATGAGATTGATCATGTGGACGAGAAGAAGAAATATGTCTGGCAAGAAAGAGAGAATCGAGAATTGAGATTCAAGGCCGATGGTTTGGAGATTGAAGTGAAGAGGTTGGAAACGAAGCTTAACAAGTTTAATAACATTGTTATGTTTTTTATCTTCATTATTGTTGTTGTAGGATTAGTGGCAGTTCTGTGAACACTCGTCACTTGTTAACGAAAATTGTCTTTGAATTGATATAGTTCAAACAAGTTGAAGCATGGCTTGTATGTTCACTGCTAGCATTGATTTAACTCAAGTGTTCAAATTGATAAATAATCCATAAATGACATAACGCTACGTGAACAACGAGTAGGATACAAAAACAAGTGAATTTATATGTCAATCACGCAATACAAAGTCACCCCAACAAGTAGGTAGACTACTTTGTGAAGGTGAAGGTGAAGCATGAGATGAGATCTCTTGGCTTGAACCAATATTTAAGCCAAAATGTAGGTCATAATCTTCGCTTCCTCCTTGGGAGCTAAGCTGAGATTCTGCTGAGAAACTATTGTTTCTGATGGGGGCTCTTGGTATCTGCCTGTCAACCCTCTGACGTTTAATCGGATTCCGAAGAGGCGCGTTCATTCTTGGAACCCCATCCACAGCCATACCTCGGTGTACTTGTTCGCCGTATCGAACCGCCTCCTTCAGAAGTAGGCCAAATGACATTGAAAATTAATACGAAGTAAGAAAACAAGGATACTATTAAAAGACCTTCGATACTTACTTGGGCGTTTGCTTGTTGTAGAGCCTGCTGCTCCTGTAGGCTGGTTCGTGTTCTTCTTGCTTTATTGCCATTGCCTCCTCTTTCAGCAGGATGCTTTGTTCTGGTGGACTGTCTCCTGCCCATTCCCGCCTTGTCGACCGGATCTTTGGTAGCTCCCTCAGCACGGACGACGGACCTTTGAATGTGTCTCTGGTTGCAGTGCTTGGGTCGGATTCGTCTGACCCCATATACAGAAGAAATAGATTCGTCAAACCACTGTGCAGACGTGCCGGTGCGAGTGATGCCCAATATTCCCTCGAGCGTGTCCCGGAGTTTGTCTGTGCACTCTTTGAACACGCTAAGAGTTTCTTCGTTTGTCAACGCTAGTTTACTAATATATGTGTTACGTTGCGCCACTTCATTCGCGTTCTTCACTCGTGTCGACTCGTTCGGATCATAGTAATCAACTCTCACTTTCTCGTAGCTTCGGAACACATCCTTCCTCCAACGCCTGAGAATATATTTCTCTGGTATGGTGGCCACGTCCTCCAATTCTAATACGCGGATGATGTGCTTACACAGAATTCCCCTAAACTCAAACAACTTGCAAGAACATGAAAACTCACACAGTCCTTTATCCAAAGTAACGGAGTAGGTTTTTTTCGTAGCCTTCCAAACAGGTTTGGGAATCTTCTCATCAACTCTGTACACCATCACCACATCATCACCCCCTTCCTTCACCGCATTGGTATGCCTCAACCCAGCTATTTCGTCTGCAAACTCCTTGTACTTGGCATTGGTGTACGCTTTGTGAAAAAGGGTCGAAGCGAATATGGAGTCGTCACATCTCAATTGCTTTTCTCTACACTTATAGTTGTTTTTCCTCTCCTCTTCCACTTTCCCTAACAACGCTACCTTGTATTGCTCAAGGAACTTCGCCAGACCAGTGTTCAAGCTCATGAATGTCTTAAAAAATCGATTTATCCCTTCACTCCTTTGCGTTGAAGACATCCCGGCCCAAAAAGTGCTCTTCCAGTACCCAGGCGCCCATTGCTCCCTGATACTGTATGTCTCTGAAATCCATGTGTTGTTACCTAGCTGATACTTTTTGACCATTGCTGCCCAAGCCTCGTCGAACTCCTCTGGTGTCAGTGTATCATGCACAACATCGTGTAAGGTTTTATCTATCTCCTGCCACCTTGAGTGGCTGCCGAGGTTCCGTGAAGCGTTCTGCAAGAGGTGCCAAATACACAGTCTATGAGGCACATCCGGAAAGACAATTGATATAGCCTTCCCAATTGCTTTGTCTTGGTCTGACAGGATGCCCTTCGGAGGCTCGCCCATACACTCTAGCCATTGTTGAAATAGCCATACAAAAGTATCAGTATTTTCATTTGTAACCAGGGCAGCGCCAAGGAGAATTGAAGACCCGTGATGGTTAACCCCGACAAAAGGAGCAAAAGGCATCTTGTACCTGTTATTCACGACAATGTATAGTTCAGAACGTGATTAGTTGAAGTGAAGTACACATACGACCAGGTCGGTACAATGAGTTCTAAACTAATAACAAATTGACATTTTAAATTGAATAAAATACTAAAAAACAATGTCAGAAACTACTATATAAGATAAGATATTTTACAAAAGACTTCAATTGACAGAGAATTCGCGCATCATTTACTCTTTAAAGAAATACATAAAGAGCATAGCAGATACTAAATGACATTACCTGTTGCAATTAAAAGTCGTATCAATCGACACTATATCACCAAATTCCTTATAAGATTCCCTCGACTGCGCATCTGCCCAGAACACACAGGACAGTGTATCATCTTTATCTTTAAGTATTCTGTAGAAGAACCTGTCATCCTCCTTCTTCATCTTCTCGAAATAATTCTCCATAGCCACTGCATCCCCATGGAGCAGAGTACAACGACGGTGGACGTTCACCGCATTTCGCAAGTCTTGCTCGTCGAAAGTCAGGTTCTCGTGACCTTTGTTAGCCACTGTGAAAGAGTTGAAATTTTTCTTGATACTTATACCAGCATCATCGTTTATCACCATGCGATCAAACGAAGCCTCGTCAATGTACTTGTAATTTGGCATGAATCGGCTGGAACTTGGGTCTAAAGGGTGATTGTGGTCCAAACATAGAGTAATGATTATAAATGTGCCACTTCTTTTATCGATTCTTCCGTAGACGTGAAATTTACAATCGGTTACCGTAGAATTTTCACTCTGCATTAGGCCCCCTTTTTGACATTCTAATCTAATCGCACTCATCATGTAAAATCGTGGCTCTTTTGGACCGACTCCATTCCTTGTTACTCCAGCATCTCTATAAGTTTGCAGTATATAGCCGGTCCTGCGATAGAGTGCAAACCCTTTTCTGGCGGCGTAGGCGAAACAAAGGTCCGCAAATTCTCCTCCGGTTGGAAAACACATGCCTACCGCAGGAGCACCATCGTCATCATCTTGATCAGCACTTGCATTCAGATCTAGTCGGTTATCCATGGCTTAACCTGGACACAAATACAAAACAATTATTAAACACAGGATACATTAATCCCCGGAGTGGTCCTAAACATATAATTAAACACAGGATAGAACACGTATAATCTATCTCGTGAATAAAAAACAAAATAAGTAAAGTGGATACTAATTAAACATCGAGGTTACGTTGTATACACAAACACTATGAAAATGATTTTCATTAGTAAAAATGGATCAAAATGCAGGCTCAGGCACGGATTGAAGAAAAATGGGAAAAATGGGGATTTGAATGGACAATTAATCATCTCCAAAATTAACATATACAATAACCACGAATGAAAATACAATTGAAATTAATTACCTCTAAGTCTTGAATCAAGCAACGATGGTCTTAAAAGACCAATTACGCTCTTGTCAATCGAAAGAAAAAATTAAACCCTATATTATCGATGAACGCTCCCTCAATTAAAAGTTTGTTTGCATGAGCGTCTATGATGGCTCGATGAAAAATGAAAGATTTGCAGTATTTATTGATGAGTGAAATTGAAGTTTTTAAGAACTCAACAATGGCTTTTGTGTTTGAGGATGAAGTTCATGGTGTTCCAGAAAAAAAAAAATTGGGGAATATTTTTGATGATAGAAATAACAGAGAAGATGAAGAGTAAATGATGAAATTGGGGGGAAAATTTTCGATGCAATGATTTTCATTAGGCGCTGGAATTCCCGCCTATATCTTCCCTCCAACAGCAGGAAGGAATTGCGCCTTCCTCAAATTTTTTTTGCGCCAAATTCCTCTGATTTTCCCTCCCCCATTTTTTTTCATTAATCTTAGGTGGCAGCTCCTCATTGGGCATTGTATGAGATTCCTCATACAATGGTTTTATGTGTACTAACTTCCTACGTAAACCCCACAATTCGGAGATTACTCCAACACGTAAACTTTCCGTTAAAAAAAGGTGATTGCGTAAGTGTCAAAGTGTGACAAACATAGTCCACGACAAAGTCTAAAACAAATTTTAATGTAAGACGGCACTACCAATCAGTATCATCATCTAACAAAAAAAAACCCCGATCACAAAGCTCTCCAAATCCCCCACCTGACCAAATCTCCGAACAAAATCTCCGCCCAATGCAGGTGTTCAATGCGGTGGCGATAGCGCGGCTGGCGCTGCGTAACGGCGGCGTGGTGGGGTCAGAGATAGCATTTGGGACAGCAACATGGTTCATTTACGGCGGACTTTGCTGTTTTCTTGTCCTTTTTGCTGGGCTTATGTCCGGCTTGACTCTTGGGTTGATGTCTTTGAGTCTTGTTGACTTGGAGATTCTCCAGCGTAGTGGTTCTCCTACTGAGAAAAAACAAGCAGGTCTCTGAGTCTCTCTCTCCTTTTTTTATTCAGTTAATCATACTTTCTGTTGCTTGTGTATGACGCTTTCAGAGGACAATTCATGTTAGCCGACCCCAAATTATGTAGTAGAATTGTATGTTTTCCCGTGATAATGGGTACTTGCAGTTTTTTTGTTTGAGGGATTGATTGCACATTTTGATTAATGGAATCAACTGATTGTGTAGTGGAATTTTGTTTGAGTTTAGTGATGATCATTGTTCATTAGTAAGTACTTTTTGTAGTGTGAAGTAGGAGTAGGTTCGTGTGCGTTTTCGATGCAATTTTCATCACGGGTCATCTGAATGTTTTCGACTTAGGTGTATGGAGGTAGACATTGAGAATCAAAGAAAGATTTTTATCTTTGAGATTTGGTTTGATTTTAGTGATGATCATTAGTAACTAGTAAGTTATGAAGTTGAGTTCTTTTTGTAGTCGAAGATTCGCTATCCTTTGGTTTTGAATGAAATGGAATAAAGCAAAATGACGCACAAAACTCTATGCACTTTTTGTAGTGTGTTTTGGATGCAATTTTCATGGCGGGTCATCTGTATGTTTTCGACATAGGTGCATGGAAGTAGACATTGAGAATTAGAAGATTAAAGAGAGGGCTTTTATCTTTGTAGTTGGGCATGCTGGATAGAGTTGGATAGAGTCATAAAGGGTTTATAATTACTGCAGCATTAACTTACTCTTAATTTCGAAATGTGTGTATTCAGCTGCTATATTCCCTGTTGTTCAAAAGCAGCATCAGCTACTTGTGACGTTGCTCCTGTGCAATGCTGGCGCCATGGAGGTATTTCTCGTAGTCCTTCATTAGGGAATGTGATGCTGTTTGTCATTGTTAAGTACTGCTCTTGGATGTGTTTCTGTCTGTTGAAGAACTATATTGTCTTATTTTTTGAGTTTAGAAACTTTGGTGGTATCTGAAAAAGGGCCTACACATACTTAATCAGAAGGTTGGTTCTAGGTGTGGAAAGTAAATTATGAGGACATAATGCCACTACCCAATTATACTCTTCCACAGCAAAAGTGATGCCAGGGGCAAGATGGAAGACTCAAAATGCAGAATTCCTTTTGGGCTCTACCCTTGGTAAACAGGCAAATTTGGCAAGTTTTCATCTTTTGGCGAAAAAGAATACAAATGGGTAGTGGCATTATGCCCTCCTTAAATTATGTGCATTTTGATTAAGTTTGTCGTTCTCATTTGCTTTTGCATAGAGTTTAGGACATCCAAGGTGTAGATGAAAAAGAAAGTTGGGAAGGTTTTGAGGTCATAAAGCGCAATGGCCTCAAATAACATACTAAAAACGAAGCAGAAGATCATTAGAATTGGCCCAATTAAGAAATGGGAACAGGATAACAACATAGTGAATCGGAGGGAGTAGTACTTTGGAGAGTCAGATATAGAGAGGTGTGATGTGTATTCTGAGATTGGAGGATGCAATGATTTAGATGTTACTTTCAAGCCCTAGGATAAGTCATCACCCTTTTAGTTTTCGTCTAGCAGTGTAAATTTTAAAACTTAAAAAGGATGCCATTTGATCCTCGAGAGAATAATTGGTTCTGGTTTCGAGAGGAAAACTAATGAACTAATGATTGGTTTATCAGTGTGACCTTTGTCCCAGATTTTTTTTGATTTCCTAGCTAAATTCTCATGTCAATGCATTAACTTTTGCCTTTTTTATGCTGAGTTTGATTGTAGCATTTTACTTGAATTCTTCTTATGACTGTGCTTCAAACTTTCCTGCAGGCACTTCCGATATATCTGGATAAGATTTTCAATCAGTATGTAGCTATTATTTTATCTGTAACGCTGGTCCTAGCTTTTGGGGAGGTATATGACTTCCACAGTCTATTCTTTGTATATTTTTAATCTGCTGGCTAAATATCCTCTGTACGATCTTCTGCATCGTCAGGTTATTCCACAAGCAATATGTACCAGATATGGCCTCGCTGTGGGTGCAAATTTTGTGTGGCTTGTACGGATATTGATGGTAGTGTCCTATCCGATATCTTACCCTATTGGAAAGGTAAATTTTATTTTGTTGGAGCTTCTTCTGTTCTAGTTAGCCCATTGATCAAGAGAGTAGGATTCAATCATTCCTATTCCCTTGTGTGCCTATGTGCTGGTTGTCAATCCTAAATGTATAAGATTCTATTGCTGATACTCTACCATGCATAGTTTTACTTTGGCACTGCCCTCCCCCATGTACTTTCTATGTAATTAGATTCTGTCTCTGTCCAGAACTATGGCACTGCTACTAGTTTTGTCGCATATGACTCAGAATGTCTACTTGAGAGTAACTTATGACTGGAAGAGCTGCTATTAATACGTCAATTTACAGAAACCTTGTATCTTGCACTGTGTACCTTGAGTACATCTGATTGGTTAAAGCATTGTGGTACTTTGATGTGAACTATTAGCAACCAAACTGTCCATACTTTCTCACATTTTCGACCTTAACATCGCCATGATTGGGAACAGAACTCTTTACTGACTATGCATAATAAACATAGGTGCTCCTGTTATCTGAAGACTAAGAGAGGATAACAGGTGGATAAAATGTTTCTGTTCCAACTAGCGATGTATTAGGGAGCAAAATGACTCACTCTTGGGACCTATGTTGGTGTATCAATACAGGGGTCATTTTTTTTTTTTTTTTTTTTTGAAGATAATACAGCGGTCATGTTGTAAAGTGCATCTGGGCGTGTGTTATTCAGTCTCTATTTAGGGTATAATATTCGACCTCTCACTAAGGGAGGCTTGCATTGTTTGTTTGGGTAGTTCTCTGATTACCAGTCCGGTCTCGCTGAAGGTCTTACCTATGGCTTTGTTTATCTAAATCGTTCTTCCTCATTTGACTGCTGCCCCATCAAATCTGATTGATGTGAGTATGTTGCTGATCCTTGAATAGTGGTCATATTAGGTAAAGGGATATCATGAATTTTTGATATATATAGATTATCCTTTCTGTTTCCATTTCCAATGGATCCAAAGACTGACTATGCTTTGGCTTTACGATATTATGGTATAAAGCAAATATGGCTCACAAAACTGTCTGCACTTCTTGTGTTGTGAGGTACCAGTCACATGGTGCGATATTCTAAGCAATTTTCATCATCCGTAAGCAGCCTCTCTATGTTTTCAACGTAGGGGTAAGGCTTGCGTACATCCGACGCTCCCTTACCCTGCCTTATGGTGGGAGCCTCTGATGCTTTCCTGGGATGAAAGATGACCCAAAAATAGCTGATTCTGAGGAACTTTGTTAAAAGTATAGATTTAACTGTTGTGCTGTATAATAAAAATTAATGCTATTGCAGGTGTTGGACTGCTTATTAGGACATAATGAAGCTCTCTTCAGAAGAGCTCAATTAAAAGTACTTGTCTCAATTCATGGTCAAGAGGTAAACCAACTTCTTCCGTTGATTCTTATCTGTAGCTGTTTCCACGTATCATACTTGCAATAATCCCTCACAAAATGACTCTAGATTTGTCATGATGAATTTTATGTCAACTTAGTTTTTATTTTTATTTATTTATTTTTTTTGTGTCTTCTTAGGCTGGAAAAGGAGGGGAACTTACGCATGATGAGACAACAATTATTAGTGGAGCATTAGATTTGACAGAGAAGGTAACTGCTCAAATTCCTCTGCAAATTGACATGGTGCCAATTGTCTTATATTGGTCTCTAATTTTGAATTGTAAAGAATTAAATGTATGGAACAGCCCAGGCTTTTGTTTATATGTTCCAGTATCTCATTGATCTTGTTGTTTTGTTCAGGGACAGAAGTGATTAGAGAATTGTTAGATTTAAATGTTTTATTTTAATTTTCAATTCATGTCTCTCTTACTTCCTTAATTTAGCAACACAAACTCAACTTTCGTTAGTTTAGACACTGTATAATTCTACTTAATTGCCTCCCGGGCTGCAGTGTGGAGCATTAATAACGGCAATGGGTGCTAGTACCATATTTGCAGTAGACTGATCAATGTGGCCATTGACCCTTTTGGTTGAGAAAATGTTGTGGTAGACTCCTCTTCGAACATAAACAAAATAATCTTGATTCCTTGGTTTGCATATAATTTATTTGAAGATGTCAAGTCATTCACTCTTCTATTTTCTAGTGTTAATCCCTTGTTTGTATCCACGTCCACGAAAATATGTTGTCCCAAACACCCAAACCCTTGTGTTCAATCAGCAATAGTGCAAGTTTTGTTATGAGGCGAAGTTGTAACTGTGGTAATACTCATTCCATTATTTTTCGTGTGAACAGACTGCTGAGGAGGCGATGACACCAATTGGCTCCACATTTTCTCTGGACGTTAACTCAAAATTAGACTGGTAAACATTGCTGTTTTTTTTTTGTTCCTTGAGAATAAATAGAAATCATCTAATGGTATTATCCTCTGATAGTCTGCCGACTCTGCCTCCTCCCCCCACACTACAATAAAATATTGGAGAGCCACCCATTTGGTGCTCTGTGGGGTAGACCATAGCTATGACTTAGAAGCAGTCTATGATGAGTTTGGGGGGCTGCATCATTTGCAATAATGTACTTTGTTCTCTGGCTTTTTTACCTTGTATCTGTAGCAAGGTATAGACTGACCTGCTAACATGTATAGGGGCAAATTGTATCTCATAAAACCCTTTTTCTTAGAAACATTGACAAATTTATTCCCAAGTATGGCCAGACCCACTGAATTAATCACAAGTGCGTATGTTTATCACCAAAAGAATAATGACACATTCGGTTGGTGGGATAATTTTCTTCAATTATAATTGTCCGGATATTCTTTCCTATTTTCTCTACCATACTTCCTAGTATTAAAAATTGTTATAGCTAAGTGCCCACTTGACTATTCTAAAATGGTTTTGAAGTTAATGTTTCCAAGCTAGCGATGCTAAGTGGTAAGTTGTATTGCATTTGTATGATAATAATGAATGCTTGGAAATTTGCGGCAAAAACGATGTGTGGGTCTGGTGGTAGTTGCCAACATTAGTTGGGCTTGTCCCTTGAGTAAATGCACGCACTATGACAAAATGCCTGGGGGTTGCATTCTGATTCTTTCTGTAAGAGGTAGATGGTTGAAATGCCACCTTTGGATTTTAATAGGTTACAATAATATTTTCAGGGAAGCAATGGGAAAGATCCTGGCACGTGGACATAGCCGAGTTCCTGTTTATTCCGGGAATCCGAAGAATATAATAGGACTTCTTCTGGTGGGTGTTAGAAGTGCAGAGTCTTCATGCGTTTCCTAGATTGTGTTACTGTACGTCTCATTTTCTTGAATTTGGTTGTATAAAGTTGGTTTTGTTGATTGGGTTTTGATCTTTTTCAACTGTCAGGTAAAAACTCTTCTAACCGTACGACCTGAAACAGAGACCCCTGTCAGTGCAGTTTCAATAAGAAAGATTCCAAGGTGTGATTTTGTTCATCAATATACAATGTTCCGTATATTGATTATGTGTTGGGGAACTAATTTTTCTTGCATTCTTCCAGGGTACCTGCTGACATGCCTTTGTATGACATCCTGAATGAATTTCAAAAAGGTCATAGCCATATGGCAGCTGTGGTGAAGGCAAAGACCAAAAATTCTAATCATCTACCTGTGGTTATATGTGAAGTTGAAAAATCTGGTCAGCGGAAAGTTGCTGCTGTGAATTGTGATATATCTACTCCTTTATTGCTTAAGCATACTGAACAAGCAGAGAGCATAGTCGACATTGAGAAGATCTCTAAGCAGAGTAACACAAACAATCAAACTACACAGTGGGACCAAGCATTTCCGAATTCTATGCCTTACACCCTAGATGAGATTGAGGAAGGAGAAGTCGTTGGGATTATCACACTTGAAGATGTATTTGAAGAGCTTTTGCAGGTACTTATATTTTGTCTTGTATTCTTTCTGCAATTATAAACTGTGAATAATTTCTTATTTTCTTGTGGTGTCCTGGCAAAATCTAGGAGGAGATTGTGGACGAAACAGATGAATATATTGATGTACACAAAAGGTTTGTACTATTAACTACGAAGTCAATTGCAGTTATTCAGTTGATCATAAAAGATTCGTACTGATGGATTTACCGATTTGTGCAGAATACGTGTTGCTGCAGTTGCTGCGGCTTCTTCTGTTGCACGAGCCCCTTCTGTTCGACGGTTGACTAGCCAAAAGGGGCTGGTAAGTGTATGAATTTATTTTCCTGTTCTTCATAATGGTCACTTTAGCTCCCTCTTTATAATTTTTGTTACTCGAGCAGCCTTAAAGTCTGTGGTGCGTCTCAAGAATTGATTTTTTCATATCTGTTTCATGTTGAGGGTCAGTAATGTAGATTATCCATGTTACATACATCACCATGACCATCGTCGCACCTAACTGCTCTGCTTTAACCATATTAAGACCATCGAATCGCCGGTTTCATCTTGTCACTGTCACCTAGTCGCCCTATGGCAAACCCACCACAGAACCCTTGTATTAGAGATCAAAGTAGCGAGTAGAGGACAAGGAACGTTCAGTAGTCTTAGCCATAAGGACACAAAGTAAAGAGTCTATCTCCAATGGTAATTTAGTGGTGAATTGGTGTGGAACTCCTTGGAAAATATGGGAATTCCTTCCAACCTAAGTAGCCATAGTTTAATATTCCTTTTGACTCCCTAGTGTAGTTTACCAGGTTTGCAAGTACACCACAACCTTTTCAGGGATACCTACTGCTTTTCTTTTACATCAAAGAGACTTGTCAAATTCAGAATGTAGAAGGAAGTTTTCAACCGTCTCACTGTTGTGCCGACATTAAACACAACATTTCCGAAAAGAGATGCTGGTGGAGGTATCAACTGGCTGATGGTCGAATATACAGTTTGGAATTGATGCGTTAGGTTTTATGCCGATAAATACTGACTGGAGAATTTCCTAAATCTTGACATTATATTTGATGCCCTAGGTCCAAGAAGATGCCACTTTCATTTTTGGACTTTTGATTTTAGAGCTTAGCAGAAACTTCTGCAGGCGATCAGTGGCATTCACAATATCTATGTGGAAAACAAATTAGCTATATTACAAAAGCATGCATTTTTCTTTATTTTGTCCTGAGGCTGTCTTTGCTTGATCTGCTAAATTGTTTTGTCCATCGAAGGAAACAATAGAAGCTTCTGACTAGAATAATCTTGGTGGTGGCCTCGTTTTTCATTATGGTCTGAACTGTTAAGCAAAGTACCACACTAAGTTTGGTTAAGCTATAATAGGCCAACTAAGTTTGATTTAAGCTATACTAAGCCACTAAGTTTAGAGGGCATATTAGTGCCTAGGACGGAGTGTCCTGACTATTGTACTGAGCAGCTAAACAGAGACTCGATAGCTAGTCTCTCACTCTTGTAGGTGAGAATGATGCTTTGATGACTTAAAGTACATTGTTGCTGCACACCCTCGTATTTGTCCATCAAGTATCAATTGAGTGTCCTGCGGGCTTTCTGTTTCCGCAGTTAGTTTCCTTCGTTCTTCTGGTTGTTCAAAAGTTGACTGTTCATTCTTTGCATAACTTCCAAGCATGAGAAAATAATGGTCGGAAGTCCGTGCGTCCTCTTCTTGCATCCAGAATGTTTAATGTCTTAATCCGGAATAAAAGCTTACGTTTTCTTATTTATACCTCAGGTTCAGGGGGCACCAAATAGGCAAGGCTTGAAAAAACAGGGTGAAGAATAATAAGAATCATAAGATTGATACCTCTTCTGCAGAAATCATTCGACTACAAGAGCTGGAGTACTGGAGTTGGGAGTTTGGACTCTCTTTTCTAGATCCTAATCCTACACACATATTCATTGTAATTAAAGTTTAATTAGTGTAAAATGTATGATGGGATTTTGGCATTGCCCTTCATTCTGAATAAACAAATTTTTGATGACGAGTATCAAAGAAAGAGAGAGTTACCAAGTTCGAGCTCTGGGCCAATTGTCTAGTGAGTTGTACTATGTTCTCAATCACTAGAGCTACACGACTAAAGCTTGTCCATTTTTCGTTCCGTTACTAGAGAACAATTTTAATGTCTAATCGAAACTTGAAAGGAATGGAGGCTACTCAAATTTGGATTTGAACTTGAAACCGTCAAGACCACTCATATACCATACTAGGATTGCTGTTAAAACAGTATTATCATAAATTTAAGCGCCTGTTTGATATCGTTTTTTGTTTTCAGTTTTCAGTTTTCAATTTTTCAGAAGCCAAAATCCCGTTTTTAAAAATCTCGAATTTACAAAACTCTACATTTAAAAATCCCAAAACCTACTTTTTTATACTCCGTACTAATAATTGTAAAGGACTACCTTGAAATAATTTTTCTTTGCAAAGCCTACCTGATGAGTTGATGACCTTTTCAGATATTTTGAGATGAAATGCCCATGTGCACAATCTTTAGTCGTACCAAATGTACCCCACGACAAGGACAAAGGATAAGTAGCACGAATTATCAATTGATAATGATGATAAGCAGGATCAACTGTTGAGGTAAATGAAGCGTTGGTTTTTAAGTTTTGAGTCAAACCATGTGTCAGTCTAATAAGTCCCGTCCTACACAACACTCCAATTCTCCACGTCTCCCCATTCTCCAATTTCTCGTTTGACCAAAACTCCGATCACATTTCCGAACCATGCTGCTGTTCAATGCGGTGGCCGTAGTGGGGTCAGAGATAGCCTTTGGGACAGCAACATGGTTCATTTACGGTGGACTTTGCTGTTTTCTTGTCATCTTTGCTGGGTTAATGTCGGGCTTGACTCTTGGGCTCATGTCATTGAGTCTCGTTGACTTGGAGATTCTCCGGCGTAGTGGTTCCCCTTCTGAGAAAAAACAAGCAGGTCTCTCTCCCTCTCTCTTTAATTTAGCTTATGTTTCACGCTTTTGAGTTGTTCTTCTTCTAGAAGTGTAGAACTGCTTGTTCATTTGATTAGTGTTTAGTGGAATTAATTACTTTATTAAATTTATTAAATTGTTGAAGTTACTTTGATTGTACTAATGATCATTATTATTACTAAGTTTTTTATGTATCAGAATTTAGATTATCACTTAGGTTTTTTGGGTTTTATTTTTAACTTTCTGGGTGATGTTGCGTATGGTGAAATGTTCTTCTGGTTCAAGGGGCAATTTATGTGGAAATTTATGAGGTAGGTGGGTTGCAATCGTTGCATGAATTCGAGTGTGATACATTTGGTTAATTATATGGAATTTTGTATTTGCTCAATCCATATAAAAAAATGATCTATTAGAAAATTACCCTCTGATTTTCCACGGGTACCCGCGGTGGCTAACTCGTGTGCCTCCCGATGGGGGCGAAATTTCCACCAATAGCTGAGTCACTAGATGACTTTGGTTATTCCTGAAGTAATAGATCATTTTACGCGTAATTAAGAGGAGGTAATTGGAATGGGTAACAAGAGTTTACAACTTTAACCTTGTTGAAAATGTAATGGTATTATCTTAGATAACTTCGTTACTCCCTCTGTTTTTTTAGGTTCTTTACGTTTCATTTGAATTCCTCTCACATATTCAAACGGAACGTAAAGAACAAAAAAACCGGAGGGAGTATTTTTCTTATTGCAGAATGGCATGTTGAATTTCGTATTGTATATTTATGGTTGTGTTGGTCAAAGGGCTGTTGATGCCGGCATAAGAATGAACAAGCAACAATTAACTGAATCGAATTGTGTGTATTCAGCTGCCATCCTCCCCGTTGTTCAAAAGCAGCACCAACTACTTGTGACATTGCTCTTGTGCAATGCTTGTGCCATGGAGGTATTTCTCGTTTCCTTCATTGGGAACATGACACTGTTTGTCATTATAAAGTCCTTAGCTTGATGTCTTTCCTTCTATCTAATGAAGAACTTTATCCACTTATATAGTGACTAGCGTAGAAACCTTTGGTAGTATCTGAATAAGAGCCTACAATAGCTCAATGAGAAACTTTGTTCGAGCTGATAAAACTATAATCATAGTACTTTGGACAGTCAGATGAGGGAGTCACGACATGTACCTCAGATTGGAAAAACAATGATTAAGATGTGGTGCCGAAGTTGTTGCCCTTTCATCTAGCAGTGCAGTACTTAAAACTAAAAAAAGGATTCAATTTGGTCCTTGAGGAAATATTTTGTTTTGGTTTTTATTAGGTGTGACATTAGTTTTCGGAATTTATTCTTTGAGTTCCTAGTTTAAATTGTCATGTTGATGCCTTATCTTTTGCCTGTGTGTTTGGACCTGATTATTACATTTTACATCAATTCGCAATATAACTGTTCTTTAACTTTCCTGCAGGCACTTCCGATATATCTGGATAAGATTTTCAATCAATATGTCGCTATTATTTTATCTGTAACACTTGTCTTAGCTTTTGGGGAGGTATATAACTTATTTAAATTATATTCTTCACCTACGTTTGCGTGTCCTGCTGGGTAAATATTCACTGTATGATTCTTCTGCATCGTCAGGTTATACCACAATCAATATGTACAAGATATGGCCTTGCTGTGGGAGCAAATTTTGTGTGGCTAGTACGGATATTGATGATAGTGTCCTATCCCATATCTTACCCTATCGGAAAGGTAAATTTTCTTTGCTTAGGGCTTATTCTCTGTTCTAGGTGGTGTGTAAACCAAACTAGGACTCAAATGCACAAATTCCTTAGTCTGCCTGTGTTTTGGTTGTCGATGCTAGATTAAAGTATCTCTTGACACTGTGGTACTGCTGAACTTTGGTCGCATATGACGAAAACAATCTTCTTGCTTTAATAGCAAATTGATGACCAGAGGGAGCTGCTATTACTCGAATTAGCAGAAATTTTGTATCTTGCTTCATATAGCTTGACATTCTTGAGTAAATGTGATTGATTTGAGGGACTAGTGATTAAAGAAATTTTGCTAAATTTCTTCAGTCCTTTAATGACAACAATTAAGAACCAGGTTTTGTATGGAAGTTACTTAATCCGTTCTTCAAATCTTACCCTTGTGTCGAAACGATATCCATAATTTCGCACAATTTTAATTTTAATTTGCCAAAATCGAGGACATAACATTTGTTTGATAACTGTGCTTAAGAACTGCTGCTGTATAGTAAACAATAATGATATTGCAGGTCCTGGACTGCTTATTAGGACATAATGAAGCTCTGTTCAGAAGAGCTCAATTAAAAGCCCTTGTCTCAATTCATGGCGAAGAGGTAGATCAGCTTCCGAATTTACATCTGCAGCTCTTCCCCCTGTATCATACTTGCATACTCTAGGACGGGATGATTAGCGCTTCGTATATCAACTTAGTATGTTTATTGTCTTCTTAGGCTGGAAAAGGAGGTGAACTTACTCACGATGAGACGACAATAATCAATGGGGCATTAGATTTAACGGAGAAGGTAACTGCTTAAAACTCTCTTCAAATCTCGTGGTGCTAATTCTGTGATATTTGTCTTGAATAATGAGTTGTAAACTTATAAATGCGTGAAGTGGCTAAGACTTTTACTTATATGTTGCAATATTTTGTTTTTGTTATGTGTAGAGCGATAAATGATTTGAGTGCTTGTTTGGATCCCCAATGGAAATGAAAATTCTCTTGCATTTGCATTCTTAGGAATTAAGAAACCATGTAAATTGTGAAATCTTGTGTAGATGAACATGGGAATTAAAAGTCCTACTCACTAGCCTCCCTAAGGTAAGCAGCTTTCTACACTTTTGGTAACCAAACATCCCTTGAATTTTCAACTACCTAGGACTTCAAGTGGTATCCAAACGACCATTTAGACATCTTAGATACTAACATTGCGCTAAGATTCAAAGATCTCTAGCTTCCTTAGTCTTGCGAGACAAAATTCAAAATTGATTACTCACTGTAGTGTATTATGTTATCATTTCGATGCCTCCAAGGCTGCAGTGCGGGGGCAACAATGTGGAGGAAGGGGTGGTGGTATCATATGTATGGAGTCTTCATGTGCAGCTGACTGTCTGTTTGGCCTGTGATTTGAAATTTATCTTTGTAGACTTTCTATGTAAGCAAACTGTCTTCCAAGTATCTTAATTCCTTGATTTACATCTATTTTACCTAGAGATCTCAAGTCTATAGATTCTTCTAGTTTCTAGTGTTGATCCCTCTTGTGTGTGTCCAAATAGTAATCTGTCACCGAACATTCATTTGTAGCTTGCAATCTTCAGCGATCATGCAATTTCATTTGATTGGAATGAACCTGGCTATCTGATGTTAAGTTGTAATTGCTGTCATTGATTATTCTTTGCATGAACAGACGGCTCAGGAGGCGATGACGCCAATTGACTCGACATTTTCTTTGGATGTTAACACAAAAATAGACTGGTAAGCGCTATTGTTTATTCCTTAAAGAAATATTCTACCTCTGTTGCATTGAATTCTTTACCTGTCGTTAGATAATGGAAGGATACAGAGAGAGTAATTTGTTATGACATTCTCCTCTGACAGTGTAACTCACCCGTCCCCCACCACAGACACAGAGGCGAGGGCCCCTATTGGTATCTGTGGGTTTGACATAGTTATGAGCAGTCTGTGTCGAGTTTCAGGGGTTGCATCATTTCCAGTAATGTTCTTTGGCTTTTGCTTGCAGCGTATCTGACCTGTTAAATTCTTATAAAAGATTTAAACCTTATTTTCTTGGAAACATTGCCATTGTTATTTCTAACGTGGTCCACAGATATAATCTCAACTAAAATTGACATTGTCAAACATCCTATCGAAACTTGTGTACATTTGTACCTAAAATTGACATTTTCAAACTTTCTATCGAAACTTATTACTCCTTTTATTTCAGTCAGATTTTATGTGGAAACTAGTTCTTTTACACCGTTCTAGTGGGTGATGACTGATGATGGTGGTTTCATGACATTCACGAAGACATATGGAGGAAAAGATGAATCAGTTGAAAGAGAGAAAAAAGAAAGACTGAAAAACACCTCCAAACCGCTCAAACAGTTTGGTTCAATTAAGCGAAAATTTGGTTTGCCTCCAAGCAATTCAAACCAAATTTTTTTTAGCAATTAATTTCTGTTCGAATAGCCATGTAATCGGTTCGGTTGTGCGGTTAACCTCTATCCAATTAAAATTTAGGAAAATTTGCAATAAACCACCTATTAAGTTTCCAACTTTGACAATAACCACCTTATTAAACAAACTTTGTTCGAAACCACCTTATAAATTTATTTTACCCAAGTATGACCACCTTGCTTACTACGCCCACCACGGAACCACCCATTACCACCACAAGCTGCCTCCAAACCACCATTGACCACCCTAGACCACCACAAACAACCTCTAAACACCTACTACCACCCTAACAAATTAATTTCACTTAATTTCCCTTCTTTTTTTTTTTTTAATTTTTTCAAAATTGCTAAACTAATAATAATTTTTTTTTTTGTAAAAAAATACCCACTAATAATTAATTACCCAAATTAATTTTTTAGGGTGGGAGTAGGTGTTTTGAGGTTGTTTGTGGTGGTCTAGGGTGGTCAATGGTGGTTTGGAGGCGGCTTGTGGTGGTAATGGGTGGTTCCGTGGTGGGGGTAGTAAGTAAGTTGGTCATACACTCATACCTGGGTAAAAAAAATTTATAAGGTGGTTCCGAACAAAGTTTATTTTATAAGGTGGTTATTATCAAAGTTGGAAACCTAATAGGTGGTTTCTTGCAAATTTTCCTAAAATTTATAGTAAAAGACTTCTTATAAAAGTAAACGGAAAGTGATATTACAAATTAGCCAAATCTGGTTAGCGGTTCGCAACCTGAATTATTGGTTACAACATCCCAAGTCCAGAAGACGGAGGGGGAAAGAGCTACATGCTCCAAAGTTCAAACTAGAATATACAAAGAAAAATTCCATTAGGATGCTGATGAAGTCCTCTAACATCAAGTGTCCAATATATCTTCGTTGTTTGGCAACACGAATGATTCATCCACAAAGGTTTGAGGTGGCTCCATGGTCGATTCCGAAATTCTTACAAATTAAAGGCAAAGAAACTTTAGTTAGCAGTTATTACAGTACTCCTATATGTTACTTACATGATACAGTATATATTAACAAAAACCAAATAATATAAAACAAAGTATCTGAAACATTGAAATTTCAGAGACTTACTTCTTCAAAACCCTCCAACACTCGTAGTTTTTCGTCTTGTATACAAGGACCATGGGCTGTTGGACAATTTGTGTGCAAATTAAAGCCTCACCATTCTTGGTTTTATGGAAGTGTGAAAACAATCTAACTCATTATCGACCTGTGACCCAGCCTTCTGTTACAGCGTCAGAGCCCCGGGAGTTAAAACTTAGAAGAGTTGGGCCTCTAGAGGGTCGATCCTTATTGCATTTTAGTTGGCTGGGTCGGGGCAAATCTGGGTCACAACAGCTAAAAGAAATCAAAGAAAGAAAATAATTGTCCTCTGTACTTGCCAGATTCCACTTTGCAGTCATCATTTCTGTATTGCTTTTCTCTCGACAATAGTAATCATAGAGTTTGAAATATGATTAAACTAACAAAATAATGGAAATTTCTCTCTAAGTGATCATTCTTCCTTCTCTACAACCTCCTAGCTATGTACCTCATATGGTCTGAGTATGATAACAAAATTTCCATTTTGCCCCTTTCACTTACGTACTAGGTTTGTATCCCATGGAATTGGTTGGAGTGGGCCAGTCCTTTACACTTCGCCTCCTTTATAGAAGCTTGACCTGATCTAGCTATAGTCGGTGAAGATCTAACAAATCATGGCACTATGAATGTTAAGGATGGTAAAATGAAGGTGTTTGAGAACACCATGACAACTTAGCTAAGTATATTTGCCACACACCTTACATGCATATGTTACCATCTAGCACTCTTCCTTTCCGAAAATAAATCCTTCTTCTCGAGTGTTCAAGGGCCACATCGTTTGAACACATATAAAGACATATTCTGACCAGACGTTCAATTATCAGTACTAACAAAGACTCTAGGAGGTAATTTGCCAAAGATATGTCTACCAATACATATCAATAATTCAATACTCTTTCAACTTTCACCCTACCAAACACTGGTCGATAGACCTACCAATTAGTTCACCAGAGTTAAGAATTTTTTTTATGCAAAGTCCAATCGTCATCAATAAAGTCAAACACATATAAAGACATATTCTGACCAGAGGTTCAATTATCAGTAATAACAAAGACTTTAGGAGGTCATTTGCCAAAGAAATTTGTCGAAGTCTTCCTCTCATCACTGTACCATAACCATCTTGCGTCACAGTAGCACGTGACGGAGGTACAAATGCAGGAAAATAGTTTAGCAAAACTTACGAAATCGCTCGCGCTCAACAATTGCAAAAGGCAATACATCACTAATGAGCCTCTTAGAACATTCTTTTCTACTAAAGGCTTGATCATGCTTTTACAATGTAGGTACACTAACAACTTTAATTGTGCAATCCTAACTTTGGATTTTAATAGGCTATGATTATATGTTCAGGGACGTAATGGGAAAGATCCTGGCTCGTGGACACAGCCGAGTTCCTGTTTATTCTGGAAATCCGAAAAATATAAAAGGAGTTCTTCTGGTAGGTCTCAGAACTTTGGAAGTTTAGAGTTCTAATGCGTTTTTACATTGTCATGCTTTAATATCAGTTTCTTAAACTTAATTATTGAGTACAAGTAAGGTTGTGTAGAGTTGGTTCATTAATTGAGTTGTTGCTCTTTTCGAACTATCAGGTAAAAAATCTTCTAATCGTACGACCTGAAACAGAGACCCCTGTTGGTGAAGTTTCAATACGAAAGATTCCGAGGTGTGACTTCTTTTTCTTTTTTTTTTTGCAAGAATTTGGGTTTCCTTCTTATTCATCCACAATCGGGAAAGAAAAAGAGAGAAAAAGACTTACAAAATAATGTTCGCTATTTTATCTATGTGAACGGGGGAGTAATTGTTCGGGCATTCTTTTCAGGGTACCTGCTGACTTGCCTTTGTATGACATACTGAACGAATTTCAAAAAGGTCATAGCCATATGGCAGCTGTGGTGAAGCCAAAGACGAAAAGCTCTAATTGTCTACCTATAATTTCAAGTGATGTTGAAAATTCTGCTGAGCGCAACGTTGCTTCTGCGAACACTGATTTATCTACTCCTTTATTGCTCAAGCAAACTCAAGAACCAGATAGTGTTGTGGACATTGAGAAGATCTCTAAGCCAAGTAATTCAGACAAGCAGATTACACAAGGTGACCATGGAATTCCAACTTTTATGCTTTACACCCCAGAAGAGATAGAGGAGGGAGAAGTCGTTGGGATTATTACACTTGAAGATGTATTTGAAGAGCTTTTGCAGGTATTTATAATTTGTCTGCTATTCTTTCCTTATCAGTTAATAACGTTGCATAATTTCTTTTGGTGTCCTGGCAAAATTTAGGAGGAGATTGTGGACGAAACAGATGAGTATATTGATGTACATAAAAGGTTTGTACCACTTCATTATGGAGCTAGTTGCGGATTTTTCAGTTAATCGTAGTAGATTGGTATTGATCATTTGCCTATCTTGTGCAGGATACGTGTTGCTGCAGTCGCTGCGGCTTCTTTAGTTGCACGATCCCCTTCCATTCGAAGGTTAACTAGCCAAAAGGCAATGGTAAGTTTCAATATTCGAATTATTGTTTTTGCCATTCTATTCTGAGGTGTCAACAATATTGCCTCTGTGCTTCAGTGGCTCTCGCATGTAGCGAGCGGTAGTGAATGCCGAAAAAAAGCACTCGCTGATGGAGTGAGCTTGCTACAACATTGACTAAATTTATAGATCACATAAAATGAAACTATGCATAGGATATCAACAAATACGAAACAATATATGCATAGGTAAAGTTTTGCATTGTTTGGTTTAGTAAAGTTCTTGTATAAGATAGACAGCTGGTGCTCAAATTTGGCGTGAGTGACTTTTATAGTTTGAGCGGCTGCCAATCCCGGCCTGTGACCTGTGTTGGGCTATGAGCTGAAAGTTAATATAACCAGGCGAAAGGAGGTGTACGTCTCAGACTCCAGGAATAGAAACCTTCATTCTCTCCCTCCCCAGACTTGAGCCACGATAATGAAGCACGTCGCTCTTATATTATTTGATTAGATGCCATGTGGGGCTGATTTGGGTGGCAAGGATGCCTCGAAATCTCATTTGGTGTGTTAATTCTCAGAAAGTGAAGTTTTCCATCATGCCATTTGCGGTAAAGTATTGAGAGTCATATTCTGATTCCAGAAAGAAGATGAATAGAATTAATGACTGGATGAAAGAATACTCTAGTGGAACCTTGGCTTTGATACCTTGGATCTCATAAATTAGGTGTTCCACAATGGTGTCTGATAGAGTAGCTTGTGGCCACTGGCCGGAAGACCATTTCCATTTAAGCTTGATCTGTAAATAGTTCAGCTCCATTTCCTTGGATCTCTCTCTCATCTTCATTTCTTCGATTTCGTTCATCAGTGAGAGCTTTAAGGTGGTTGATTGAAATTTCAAAGACCTCCTTCACTTTGCTTGTCTGCCTGAACTTGTAATAACAGTATATGGATATGGGACTAAGGTTTTGTTGTTTTTGTCATGGGATGGGTATGGTAGGTCTTCCAAATTGATCCAAAAATGCCATGAGCCCATGACTTCAAAACGGCATTTGTCGAGCACATGAAGTATGTTTCTGAAGTTCTTTTTTTTGGTGGATCCCATTCCCACCCCTAAGTTTGGAGCAAGGAGTGTGAGTGAAAATACTATCTCTCTGAGAAGTTTGATTGAGGGTTCTAGGCAATTGGTGGGTGGTGCCTAGTCTTGGGTAATGTATATCTATTTTGCGCGTAAAATCAGTAGGTTTGATACCAAATAGGAGGATTTTGGATTAGAGTCCAAGAATATGCTGACATTTGAGATCAAGATCCGTCTGTGAGAACAATGTCTACCAACAAGGGCTAAAACTACTTCTAAGATTTAATGTTTCGATGAAGAAAAGCTTGGTATTGGTTTGTGGGACAAGTGAGGTGTTTGGGGAATTCTTAAGATGACTTATGACATTAATGTGATTGCTTATTTGAAGGGAGGAAATTATCTGGGATCTGAGGATGTAAACTTTAGTGAAAATGTCTGTACCCAACAGTTGGAAAGGAGTTCATTCTTGTTGTTTCGGTGGCTTCAGCACATCATATCGGGTGCTAACAATCGAATTCAGGATAAGCCTGGTCATGAGAAAAAAGGGACTTTAATTTGGCAAGCGAAACCTAAGCCATCAGTTAGTTATGCTCAAAACACTTGTTCAGCTCCACTAGTGCACAAACAGTTATAACCAGATGAGCGGTGTTTTCTTTATCAGGCTTTGAGCATGGTTGATTTTGAGCCTCTATTGGATGTGTCTAGAACTCTAGATTTTTCACTGAAACATAGAGGTTTAACTTGTCCAGAGATCATTTTCTAGTAAGAACTCTGGTCCCTTTTTTATTTTAGGCTAGTATAGGTACATCTTTTAACTCAAATTGAAGAAACATTGTCCGACGGTCTCATTGATGTGCGGACATAACACACATGTCCGAAGAGAGACACTGGTGATTTATAGAATCATGTTTGAAAATACAGTTTGGAATTAATGGACTGGGTTCTTATACATTGATTGGATAATTACGTTTGAGGCACTAGGTGCAAGAAGATACCATTCTCGTCTTTGACCCAGGGTTTAAGGTAACAGAAACTTTTGCATGAAACCATTGCCAATCATAATACCTACTAGATGGAAAATGCATGCCGTTTCATTTATCTTGTCCAGAATGCCGATGCTTGTTTAGCTCATGTTCTGTCCATCAAAGCAACAAACATAACTTTTGAACTCGGTGATTTGGGTGATTGCCTCGCATTCTATTATGGTCTTAAGTATAATATGACACTCACTATGTGTGGTGAAGCTATAGGTAAGGGACTAAGTTTAGGGGCAGATGGATGCCCAGGATGGAGTATTATGACAGTTGTACCGAGCTTCCAAACAGAGACTTGATGGCTAGTCACTCTACATGACGCTACAAAATACTTTGTTGTTGGACTATATCCTATGTATATGATTATTCTCCATCGATAATCAAGTATGCATTGTGCGGGTTCTGTTATCGCTGTGAGTTTGCATTTTTCTGGTTGTTCGAAATGTGATTCCTAATAATTTGTATGAATTTTGAGCATGTGAAACAGTGAAAGTTTTGATTGGAAGTTTGTACCTCCTCTTCTTATACCCACTGCCGATGTTTAATGTCGTAAATGTAGAATTTCTTATGTTACCTTGCTTTTATGTCTATCAGCTTCGAGGGGACAAAAAAGGCAAAGCGTGAAAAAATATGGTGAAGTATAAGGATTATGATATACAAAAACATTGGGCAACAAGAGCTGGGATTATGGAGTTGGAAGTGTGTACTCTCATTCCTGGATCCTACATATACGTATATTCATTGTAATTAAAGTATAACCGAAGAGGAATAAGGTATACTCCCTGGACCGAAAGAGATCTTCCTGCTGTGTTTTTGCGGTAAACAAATTTTGCTCGTGGAGTATTAACAAAAACTTGGATCTTTCTGTGAATCTCTAAACCAATGCCTTAATTTTGTTGAAACTCCCACGCTAGCTTCATTAATATGATTTCAAAGTGGGTTTCAAATCGTTAATTACGACACATATTTAATCTCCTTGTAATTATTTATTTTGGATTTTCGAATCAGGTAGGACCATATTCGGGCTCAAAGGCTCCTAACAAGTACTAAATGGTCATGAGTCATGACTCATAAATACGGACGAGATCTTAACATAAAAAATTGTTAGTTTGTAAGAGCATCAGTTTACGTTACCCATGATCATTTTCGTAGGAGAAACTTTTTTTGTTGTCCAAACCCACCGCATCAAAATAACAACAATATTAAAGAAGGCAAAAAAAAAAACAGAAAAATGATCAGATCCCAAAAGAACCCAAAAAGGACCAGAAATCTATCAGCTATTGAGTGATAAAGAAGAAAAACAAGAAGATGATGATGGTGATGATGCATGCTGTAAATGCGATGAGCGCGGTAAGAATGTGGAGTAAAGGAGGTATAGGGGTAAATTTGGAGGCAGAGGAGCATTTACCATTTGGGTCATTATGGTGGTTTATATACGCTGCTGTTTCTTGTTTTATGGTTCTTTTCGCGGGTATTATGTCTGGCTTGACTCTCGGGTTAATGTCACTCAGTCTTGTTGACCTTGAGATTCTTCAGCGCAGTGGCAACCCCTCCGAGAAGAAGCAAGCCGGTCCGTTACTCTTACTCCTCGTATTGTCCATTGGTTTTAGGATGAAATTTCGACTAAACTTGCGAGATAGGGTCTTTACCTAGTATATGGCATTCAAATGTTGTATGATCTTTTTTTTTTTTTAAAGAATTGTGTGGTTTTCTGTATTCTGAAGTTGGTGCAATTCTCGGCGTAAGTTTCATTAAGGGTTATCCTTAGAGCAGTCTCTCTATCTTCTCAACATAGGGGTAAAACTTGCTGTGCATCCTACACCCCTTTACTCAGTATAGGCTTTTGTGTAATGGTTTTGTTATAACTGAGGGTCAGGCTGCAATGTGATACACCTGTGAACCTCCACCTTGCCCTGGTCGAGCCCCTTTCGAGGCTAGGGGTGATGTTGATGGTTTAGCTGGAGTAAAATTCTCAATGTTGTAAAATGTTAAGATTTGTGGTAAGTGTCCTGGTCAATTTAAGCGTTTAATAGGGTGCTGTGCTGATTCTTTGCGATATTTGGTTTTATCATATGTTGTTACTTTTTTTTTTTTTGTATGTGTATGTGTGTATGTGTGTGTGTGTGTCTGCCTGTGTGTGTGTGTAAATGTATTTGTGTTTTTGTAGCTGCCATTCTGCCCGTTGTTCAGAGGCAACATCAGCTGCTAGTCACATTGCTCCTATGCAATGCTTGTGCTATGGAGGTAAGTTGTCGGCTCCATTGCGCTTTTATTGCCGCTGTATCCTGTTTATGAATTCGATTGTTTAACTCCAATTGTGTGGTTATATAGCACACTGGATCAAATAGAATTACTTTTATTGCTTCTCCTGCACAAAGACTGTGTTCTTAAGACATGGTTGAATTAAAGAAGAGAAAAAAATAAATGTGTAACAAATAGCGGTGAAAGCAACCATAACCCCGGCTCAAAGGTTCAAACAAATTAGCTGCAGACACCAGATGTAGCCTGAAGGAATTGCACTCTTTCATACTGACATTTCTAAAAGTTTACTAAATGGATTTTACCTGGTTACTTCAGAGATCAGATGCGTCACTGTGCATTTAGTAACTTTTGACAAAGTTTTAAGCTTGCTAGTTGCTCTTACGAGTTACTGTTGGGAAGCGTGGTGGGGGATAGGCTTAAAACACTTGAACAAGAGGATATAAGAGAGGATATAGGAGGAAACTCTTTTTTTTTTTCTTTTTTTTTTTTTTTGGTACATAAACTTTTCTTATTATATACGGAGTATTGTGTTTGCATTCAACTCCACACTTTTCTCCATCAACTACAATGGGTATTTCTGCTAAACGCACTTAAGTAACCTTCATCTCAGTACATGAAACTCACACACACATTACTCATTCAATACTAAAACTCCTAGATTAATGGTGCCTCTAATAACATTCCCAATTCATTAAGCCAAGTTGTAGTAACATGCTTAAACATCCAATGGTGTAATGTCTTGCACTTATTTGTGTAACTCATGCCATAATCAAGTTTAATTTTCAACAGGTACAACCTTGGGCTTTATCAGCTCAAACTAATACTTTCAAGATAACGATAATTTCATACATCTGTCATGCAGGCCCTTCCTTTATACCTGGACAAGCTTGTAAATCAGTTTGCTGCTATAGTGATGTCAGTAACCTTTGTCTTGTTTTTCGGAGAGGTAAGCCTTTGAAGCTAGGTTCTAGTCTATTGTTTTTCATCCTTTCTATATATTGGAAGTCTTCTTATACAGAGTATTCTTGTAGGTTATTCCACAAGCCATCTGCTCCAGGTATGGACTTGCTGTTGGTGCAAACTTTGTCTGGCTCGTGCGCATATTAATGATAATTTGCTATCCCATAGCATATCCAATAGGAAAGGTACTTGTTGGACGTCCTAGCATAGGCCCTGCATAGTGCCAACACATTTAATATCTGTCTGTGAAATGGCTTTAGGATCTTCTTTGGCCAAAGTTATGACCCAATGCTGAATTACAGTTTCTAGCTTGATGGTTTCTTCAATTATAATGGCAGGTTCTAGACTGTTTACTGGGACACAATGAGGCACTTTTCAGACGTGCGCAATTAAAAGCTCTCGTCAGCATTCATGGCATGGAGGTAAATGACATCAAAGGCACTGAAGCATACAACTCAAAGAACCTGTGCCTCTTTTATCTCGAATGTTCTTATGACATTCATACTTAATCTCATCAAGTATAGGCTGGTAAAGGAGGCGAGCTCACTCATGATGAAACAACAATTATAAGTGGTGCTCTAGATCTAACTGAAAAGGTAAACCATCCTGGATATGCTAAATTGATTACCATGTTTAGCTACTCCAAATGTACTTTTGTCAACGTAATTCGACTTTGTATTGTTTCATATTCAGTTGTTTGCCTCACGTATTGATTTCAATTTTTTTAGAATCTGTATTCCAGTTTTCCTTTCGAAAATGTAAATTCTTATTTCTGATACACTATAGTGTAAAAATAGTAGTCTCCAACCTTTTATATTGAATTTATCACCTCTCTGTTTCGGCAATAGTTACAATTGTGAGACTCTATGGGGATTAAAGTTGGCCTGGAAATAAGTTATCTTCCCAACATCCCTTTTGTTTCTTGCACACAATTCTTTTTTTTTTTTTTTTTTGTTGATGCAAGTTCCCAAGTTCCTGGATGTCCCCGATCTAGCACTCTAGCAGGCCTCATTTATCGAAGAAATAGTGTCCTCCCTACATTTTGGTGTCAGCATTTTGTTTGTTCTCTTATCGTGCTGTGGTATTGCAGACTGCTCAGGAGGCAATGACACCTATTGAGTCAACGTTTTCTTTGGATGTCCATTCAAAGCTGGACTGGTAAGGTCTTGAACTACTTTGTGCCTGTTTATTAATACATGCTGAGGAGTAAAAGATTGTTGCTCATGACTATAAATTGATTTCATATCAGAAGAGCTTTTATGTTCATCTTGTAAAGTACTATAATCAGAGAACATATGCCATCTCGTTGTAAGCTCAAGCCATCTGATGATGCTTATTAGGCATCATCAAGCTTCAATATTGCATCCCACACTTCCCTTTAGTGATGGTATTGTGTTCACAAGAGCTTATATGCTGATCAACATAGATTTATTTGGTTATAATGTACTCGTTCCTGTATTTCTTTTGTTCATATGGGTATCTAAAAAGTATCTTGATTTCTGAACAATGTTTCCGTTCATTATCACATTAAAAACTAGAGACTCAATCATGTCTTCTAGGAGTTTAACCTGACACCTCAGAAAGCCGTCTTTTCATCTGTATGTATTCTACCTTTGTGAACGCCTAGTTACAACAACACAACCCCAGAGCTCGTTTTACTGGGGCAGCTACTTCATATGGCCGTTTTTGCTGGAGTGCTACTTCTAACTTCCTTGTGGTGCTAGTGCAAGGAATTCTTTTCACTTCTAACTATAAATAGCCTGGTTGGCATGCTCACTGTGTTATTTATTAATCTTCTCGTAATATTTTGTTTCAAAGAAGAAAATGGTCAAGAAAGTCAATTTCTTATGTCATGCAAAATGCAAGAAGAGAATGGTCAAGGAATTCACAATTCGTACAATAAATTTTACAACTTCATGTGAAGTCTTCACAGGCTATTTTTAGTTTTTGCTCATGGCCAGAATCTGTTACTGAACTAGGTTCTCAGCAGAATATTGTTAATTCATTTTGGTGTGCCTTGAACTTTTATCCTTGTCAATTGTCTGAAACTTATAAGTACTATGCCCTTGTATTGGAGGAACCGAGGAAGGCCCTATCAAGTGGGGCAAACATCGTGAGATTAGTTATACGAGTGCAGTTGTTTTCCTAGCATCGTTTTTGAGTGTACAAACAGGATTTAAAAATGCACGGTATCTAATCATTGATAATATCAATCAGGGAAGCAATGGGAAAAGTTCTTGCCAGAGGACATAGTCGTGTTCCAGTCTATTCGGGAAATCCCAAAAACATAATTGGCCTATTACTGGTTGGTGCTTGTTGCTTTTCTCTACATATGATCTGTTGATTTACATGTATCTCAAGTTCATTAGATTCATATTAAATTATAAAAATAGTTCTATGTCCCCATCATCATATTCGCTTGTTTTGCATCCAGGTTAAAAGTCTTCTTACTGTAAGGGCTGAAACAGAAACTCCTGTCAGTGCTGTTTCTATTCGTAGGATTCCAAGGTATTCCCCATACTATGGTCACAGTCACTGATCCTTAACCTTAAGAATACATAATGAAAACATGCAGACAATGCTTTTAGGGTTCCAGCTGATATGCCCCTTTATGACATATTGAACGAGTTCCAGAAAGGGAGTAGCCACATGGCGGCAGTAGTGAGGACTAGACCCAGAAGCAACAGCTCTCCAAACAACCATGAAGCAAAATCCTTGGACAACAAAGTCACAGATCTAACAACACCATTACTGTCTAAAGAAGATTCAAATGTGGAAAATTTGGTCATCGATATTGAGAAGGTTTGGAAAAAAATAACCGTGAATGGACAAGCTGCTTCAGTAGCAGCTCCAGATGTTGAAGATGGAGAGGTTATTGGCATAATAACCCTTGAAGATGTGTTTGAGGAACTCCTTCAGGTCAATAGGAACTGTATATTAATTATTTTATTTTCTCTTCAATATGATTCTTCAACTATCTGCTCAACTTGACAAATTTATGACCGTTTCAGGAGGAAATTGTTGATGAGACTGATGAATATGTTGATGTGCATAAACGGTAGTATGTGTTCAAATCAAACTTCAATATTCAATATGTTAATTGTGGAGTGATTTCTAAGGCTTCTCTTTTATGAGCTCGCAGGATTCGTGTGGTCGCAGCTGCGGCTGCTTCTTCAATTGCACGAGCTCCTTCTATAAGAAGATTAACAGCCGGTTACAAGGGACATGTAAGCTTACACTGAAATGCCCTAATTTAAGCTGTTAGTTGTATCACCTTTTGTGTACCCCATGAATTTGAGATATCTTAATTGCGACATCGTTTTAGGGTCGTTCTTGATGAATGTTGGTATCCATCGAGGATTTGAAGTACCCGATAGTATATGCCTCAGGACATATAATCCATCGTTCCATTCCAATGTGCACAGCATGCATTAACATTTCACAGTAGTCACAATGTTATGATACTGTCCTTTCCATGCCATACCTATGTCCATCTATACCCTTCAAGGCTGTAATTGTGTGCCTATTCTCTACTTTACTACTTTTTACACAAATTTTGCCCACACACACACACTAACAAAAGCATTAATTTTTTTGAGTTGGTAGTCTCCCAAGTACAAGTTTAGGACGAACTTGATAACCCTCACCCAAAATATACCGAGCTAGTACCACAGCCCGAGACAGTACACTACCCTCTCACTGACAGAAACTTGGGTGGTGAAACTTCAGACAACACTCATTCTTAGTTGTAGCAACAACTGATCTTTTCAACTCAGCTCTAATATCCCTATTTATAGGACTTAATTAACCAGCACTCGAGTCTTAGCTTCTAGATTGTACTAGAGCTCTTACTACAAGCATGTAGAACATAGGGCTGAGCAAAATATCCGATTATCCGAAAATCCGATCCAATTACCGATCCAAAATTTCGGATAACCGATCCGAAAATCGGTTCGGATCGGATATCCGTATCCGAACTTTTCGGATATCGGATCGAATTCGGATATCAGTTTGAAAGAAATCGGATATCCGATCCGATCCGAACATGGCCATTATTCATTGGTTTTATTAGACTAGGCCTTCAATTATTTTTTTGTATGGTTGGAGTTGGACTTTGTCATCATATAAAACAATTTTTCTATCCTAAATCTCGTCATTCATTTCTAGAGATCGATTATCTAGTTGAAATGTTAAAAGAAATATTGAAAAGATTCAACGTTTAATACGATTGAATTAGCAAAACACATTTTGTAAAACAAAAGAACCAAAAAATTGGATATCCGATATCCGCCATATCCGATCCGATATCCATTGGATATAGAAATCGGATATCCGATTGCATTCGGATCGGATATCCGATTTTGCTCACCCCTAGTAGAACATGCATTTACACAACTAAATCATGTCTTTTCATATTCCAATAATAATGTAACTTAATAAGTAATTCAACGAGACGGGGAGTGACTGGGGTCGGGCAGCCGTGTTCTCACTTCCAGGAAGACCTACATCTGGGAGTCTTGAACAATATAAAACAGTTAATCCAGAGGTGGATTGATTCAACAAACTGATAAGAGTAGGATTACCATCTTCATCGAGTGGCTATGCAATTTAGGTTTGATGAAGATATACCTTGTTTTATGTCAAGGTCTCTTGAGCTTAATTGTCGTAACTCTAATGGACTTGATACATTTACAAAGTTGTACCGTATCTGCCCCCCTCCCCCCCCCCCCCCCCCCGGCCGAATGTTTCATGGCGGTGTTACTTTGGTGGAAGGGAAAGAAAGTCTCGCGTGAGACGGCTCCTCTTCTGGTCTATAATAGGAGAAAACGGATTGCATCCAATGTCGAAAAGTCATTCTGTGTTGTTGATGCAAACTTGCTCGAAAAATCTTGGTGTTACAGCTAAACCTAGAAGCTCACCAATTGAATCCAATATGGTGGAGGATGGGGACTTGGGTGACAATGTGAGGCAAAAACCAGTAGGGATGTTACGGAATTGTAGGCATGAAAGTGTATCATATCATTGTGAGACTAAGAGAAGAAGAAGCAAGACAATCGCCAAGCACCTTTGTCCAAAGGAGAATTTGTTGATGAGCCAATTTGCTTTCATAAATCAATGAAAGGGTTTGTTGTCTTCGCAGAGCGTTGATGTGATATTCACAACAATAAGCAAACGGTGGAAGATGACATCATAAGGATCAGAAGATGGAAAGTCAAAATATTGATGTACATCTAAACCCATTGGTCCCCCGTAAGTAAAAAAAGATCAAACTAGGCACTTGCTACTTGTTTAACTTAATTAGTCATAAATGCTTGATAGCTTTCGGCTAGTGATTCATCTAAGACCACATACATTCAAACCAAAATTACACCTATTAACACCTTTGTGTTTTTTAGGTTATATAGTATGCTTTTAGTCTGCCAATGATTCTGTTCTTTTGTTAGGTGATATAATCCTAAAATAAAGCAATTGACACTAGTAGAAGTTCGTTTTAGTTGGGGATGGAAACTACATTGGAAGATTTTGCAGAAGTTTGAAGGTAGTGGATTTGAATAAAAAACGAATTGGGCATCCTTGTCGGCCTAAGCACGGGGCTGCCTTGATTATGGCGCTTGTTCAAGTATACGAGCTTTGTACAGGTGCGTTTCATATAGGCAACACCAAAGTTTATTTAGGTCTAGAAGATGTTTTGCTAATATACGGACTGCGAATTAATGGAGAGCATGTTAGATATAGATATAGTCCTAAAATGCTCAATTTCTTGTGGCTTCAATTAGTGGAGGTGATTCCCAAAGAGGGTGACTTGTCTTTGCATGAACTTACTGCGGTTGCTAAGTCTTGCAATGATGATTCTACTTGAGCAAGTGGTGGATAAGTGTTGGAGAGCGTTTGTTTTAGTTGTCATAGGTTTAGTTGTGTACCCGGGTCCTAAGGGAAGTTCATTTGTAAAGCCATAATTAGTTGAGTTGGTGAAAGATGTGTCAAAGATTCGAGACATTGCTTGGGGGGTAGCCACCTGGCAAAATCTACTTTCATCCTTGAGGAAGGTAAAAGAAGATGCTAAAAGTACCTACGTCGATGGATGTAGCCTCACTCTAGAGGTAATTTGAATCATCTTATATAAGTTTAACGATTAAATTGGACTAGTTTCCACATGTCGCGTTTGCTTAGTGGCCTAACGGGCGTCTAGATACTACTTGAACTTTTGATCTTGGTGTTTACAGTGCTCGCGTGTTGGCGCAACAACAACAACAACTACAACAACAACAACAGCAGCAGCGACAACGACAACGACCACAACAACGACAACGACAACACCGACAACACAACAACGACAACGACAACACCGACAACACGACACTGCCAACACGCGAGCATGACAAACACCAAGATCAAAATTTCAACTAGCCAAACGCCCATTAGGCCACCAAGCAAGCGCAACATGTGCAATAGGTGCAAATCTAGTTTAACCGTAAAGGTGTATAAGATGATTCAAGTTAGCTCTAGAGCGAGTGTTCATCCGTAGACGTAGGTAATTTTAGGATCTTCTTCTCCCTTCCTCAAGGATGAATGTAGATTCGCCTAGCTGGCTACCCCGAAGCAAGGTCTCGAATCGATGATACATCCTTCACCAACTCGACTAGCCATGGCTTTACAAATAAACTCCCCTTAAGACTCAGGTATACAACAGAACCTATGGCAACTAAAATTAAATTACCACTCTCCAACACTTATCCACTTCTTCGTCAAGTAGAATCATCATTGCAAGACTTAGCAACCGCGGTTAGTTCATGCATAGAAAAGTCATCCTCTTTGGGAACCACCCCTGAAGCCGCAAGGAATCGAGCACTTTAGAACTATATCTATTTCTAACCTGCTCTCCATCAATTTGCAGGTCGTATATTAGCAAAACATTTTCTAGACCTAAATAAACTTTGGTGTTGCGTATATGAAACGCCCCCGTGGAAGGCTCGGATACTTGAGCAAACGCCATAATCAAGGCATTCCTGTGTTTAGGCTGGCAAGGATGCCCAATTTATTTATTTTTCCAAATCCACTACCTTTTAACTTCTGCAAATTCTTCCTATGCAGTTTTCATCCCCAACTACAACGAATTTCTACTAGTGTCAATTGCTTCATTTTCAGATTATACCAACTTACAAATGAACAGAATCATTGGCAGATTAAAAGCATACTACATAACCAAAAGAGCACAAGAGTGTTAATAGGTGTAATTTTGGTTTGAATGTATGTGGTCTTAATATGATCACTAGGTGAAATCTAACAAGCACATGAGACTGTTTAAGTTAAACAAGTAGCAATTATCTATGTGCCAGTCACCTGAGTAAGACACGAGTTTATACACGTGATACTCAGGTTCAATGGCATTTTCTTAACTCAAACTCTCCTCGGGGCTGCGTGGTGGTGGGTCTTGGCAAAAAAATGGAAAGAGATTCAAAGACCATAATTCCTTTTGTCAATGTTTGGCTGTGTTTTTTTGTCATTCTCTTTCCCCATTATCCTTATTTGATTAGCTCAAAACCCTCTACCTTAATTCCCTTATCCTTGAAGGTTTTGGGGATTACCCTAATTTTGAGGTTTAACAACATTACCATCTTTAGCCTTCCGAACCACCACCCAACTATTGCGACCACCTTATCTTCACCATTCCGCCGTTACTCCCACCCCAACTATGGCGACCACCTTATTTTCACCATTCCGCCGTTACTTACACTCTGTTACCACCACCACCACCACCGTTGCTGCCACCACTTAGTTACTTAACCCCATTTCTAACCTAAAAGCGTCGCCGCCACCACTAAAAAAGCAACAATGCAACCCCTTAAACAACCAAACCTCCTCTTTGACCCTGAAAAAATCACCAAACATTACCATTACCATTAAACATGCTCTTTCTCACTCCAAGCGCACATTTAATGGAGAGCAAAACATCCCCCAATAATGAAATCTCATTGTAGTTCTTCAAACTTGACGGCTTGATGGGTTGAATTTGGCCATCGGAGCTCTAGATCTACAAGCTCGTTGATCAAATTCGACCATCAAAAGGTCAAGTTATATCATGTACAGAGGACAATAGCAATTGGTGGTTGAGGTTGATGTAAGGATGAACCATGATTGATGGGAGGAGAGTAAAGACCTTGAAAATGGAGATAAAAGAGGAGAGGAGGAGAGCAAAGACCTTGAAAATGGACATCAAGGAGGACAGGAGGAGAGAGGAGAGAGGCTACTATGATTTTGTTAGGGAGGATGCTTATTCCTCTTTGAGCAAACCATACACATAAGGGGAATCAGGAGATATTGTATCTATTCTCTCTCTCTCTCCCTTTCTTATTCCTTTTCCCTTTCCCTTCCTCAAACCAAACGGCCCCGAAATTTCCGCGCTCAACAAAACTAAAACCAAAATCAACATTCATTTGTGCAGCGATACCAGCTAGGGGCAGGACGATGGACTAATTTAAGAAATCAACAACTATATTAACACATCTTGCGAGGCTAACGAAAATGTCAAATTTTACGATACATACAAATTTCTATCGAATATAAAACAAAATAATTTACGAGTGCTTAATAATTAAGAGGAAACACCATCAGTTAGTGATTGCCCAAATGTGATAAACATAGTCCTATAATCACCAGAAATTCCAATATGAACATGAACATTTAAAGAAAATAAAAATCAGACAAATCAATTGGTCGTAATTCTGATCAAAAGTTACATACTAAAAAACGAATTAAAACCCCAACAAGGATGAGAAATTACGCACCGCATTCAAAGAATTCTAGAAATCTAAAGATCGTATGCTAATTAGGAAGAAGATTGAGCGATTATAGACTAAAATCAAGCAACATACTCACGAAACAACATATATAAGAAGTATGAGTGGGAAAAAATTAAAGTACGGAGATTGAAGTACCTAAAGCTATCGACTAATGATGATCGTCTTCGACAATGGCGGTGTAGGGATGAGAGGAGGGGGACACAGAGGTATGAGTTCTGACTTCCGCTTTTCGTTATTTATTTGTTGCCCTAGGTAGCTTTGCCAACAAAAATTTAGAAATTTGTAACCATGAATGTGGAATTCAAATACGGTGCAAATATGAAGAGTGGAGCAATGATTTTAACTTCGGAAAACGTTATATCTATTTGTTGATTCGAGTTATAAGTACTTCGCTCTTCACAAATTTTAGGTTTGTACTCTTAATTTTGTCCTTAACTTCGTTTTCTCATTAATTCTGAGTTTCCTGTTTTATTTCTGTATGGTTAGACTCGTTGCTATTCGTTTTGTGAATTCTAGAATTCTCTAGAAATATATGTTTTTATTTGATATTTCTTTAGTATTTTCTTGTTCTTTGGTTACGTTATTCGTTTTCGTTTTGATGTACATGTCTAGATGAAATCCTTTGTATTGTGATGCATTTTATAATTTGGGAGCATTTTGGTCTCGTGCAGTTTTACTCAGTCGAAATGCCTTTTCATCCATTGAAGAGCATTTTACTCACTTTTGGTGCATTTTATTCAGTCGAAGTGCCTTTCATCCTTTGAAGTGCATTTTACTCAGCTTAGGTGCATTTTATTGAGTTGTTGTGCATTTAATCCCATTGAAGTGCATTTTATTCATCCGAAGTGCATTTATCCCATAGAAGTGCATTTTACTCAGTTTACGTTTATTTTATTTAGTCGCATTGCATTTTATCTCATTGAAGTGCATTTTACATAGTAAAAGTGCTTTTTACAAAGTAAAGTGCAATTTATTCAGGCAAAGTGCATTTTATCCAATTGAAGTGTCATTAACAGAGTAAAAGTGCATTTTATCTTGTTTGAAGTGCATTCCACCGAGTTAAACTGTTTTTTTTGCGAAGAATGTAGACAAGTGCATTTTAGTCCCCTGAAGTGCCTTTGTATTGTTATGAAATGCATTTTAGACTTAGGAATTGCGAATAAGTCATTTTTAATTGTGATAAGTGCATTTTAGTGTTCTAAAGTGAACTTTTTTGGTATGAAATGCCTTTAAGGCATAGGAATTGCGATTAAGTCATTTTCTATTGTGATAAGTGCATTTTAGTCTTTCTGAAATGCATGTTTATTGTAATGAAATGCATTTTAGACGTAGGAATTGCGAGTAAGTGGTTTTTATTGTTATAAGTGCGTTTTAGTCTTATGTAGTGCATTTTTATTCTAATGAAATGCATTTTTGACGTATGAATTGCGATTAAGTCGTATTTATTGTGATAAGTGCATTTTAGTCCTTTGAAGTGCAATTCCCTATCTGATAAAATGCACTCCCCTATTTAATAAAATGCACTCATGTGCTATGCAGTCGTTAATACTAAACGCGTTGTGCTTTTCTAATCATGTTTTTTATTCCCTTACAATTATCTTATTTATTTTTCAAAAGTCGAATCAGAAGGTCAATGCCTTCTGACCTGAAATTCACCTCGTCTAAAATCGCGTACTACAATTATGGTAGCTCGAGGAGGGGGTCGTGTTGCCATGAGAAAAAGGATGTTAGAAATGATCCTACCTTTTCCAGGAGGGAGAGTGGAGCCTCGAGAATCTTCACGGATATTGGATGTACATCTAAAAAATGTGGCACTTGGCCTCAAAGGTTTTTGGGATACAATCTCGCGTTTCCTTTAGTCTTGCTCTGATTTTTATTGTTGTGAAAATCACGGCAAGGCTCTGTCGAGACATCAAACCCGATCATTAATTTATGAAAACAAATTGGCTCATCACCAAATTCTCTTTTGGACAAAGGTGCTTGTCCACGCCTAGCATCACCGTTGTTGCGTGGAGATTAAGAGATCGGTTCAACCCAATACTTTCTTTGCACGTGATATGGTTAGGGTCTTGTGACGCCCTTATCCATGTGGTCGGGAATAGAGAAATTTTGAATTGTTGTCAATGCCAGCCTATAAGTTAAGTTTGGTTTTCGTATCCCAACGGGGAACCAAATTTGGGGGTCCCCATTGGTTCTCGTATCTTGACGACTCTACCAACATTTGGTCAGGGGTAGCGCGTCCATCCAAACTTCTCTTTCCATTTTCTGATCTTTAGGATGTTCATCTTCCACCATATGCTTATTGTTGTGAAAATCAGAGCAAGACTCTGACGAGACATCAAACCCTATTAGGGGTCGTTTGGTTCACGCCAAACAGGTTTCAAGAATGGGGTTGGATTCACTGAACCCGATTTTATGTGTTTGCGTGCAATTTTTGGCCCCAAAAACCCTGTATTTCCCGTGTCCTTGAAACCCCAAGGGATCGGGTTTTGAATCTGGTCCTCCCCCTCCTGACTCAATGAAACCTGTAACTTATTATTTCAAGGAGCTCCAACGTTTAGTTCAAGGTTGATACGAATTACTATGGGTTTAATAAGTTTTGTTTTGATTTTTAAGTCTGAAATTTCTGAGAATCAAAGTGAAACAAAAGATGAAAATTTATGAACCAAAGGATAGTGTTAGGTGCAAAACACACCAAAACTGAACCACTAAGGTTCTAGACCACAGAGGTTCAGCCACAAAGGCTCACAAACCACACAGGATAAGTTTGAGGGAAGAATTCTCTTGAATTAAAAATATGCCAAAAAACTGATTCTTCAATACAAGTTGCACTCTATATATAGAGGCTGAAATGATATCTTGGCCCTTCAATTATCATCGAAATGCTGAGAGTTTTTGTACCAGAAGCTAATATCAACAGAAAAGCAGAAAAATACAAAAAGCAGGAAACAGAAAAGCAACTATGGCAGTGACAGGAATTTAATGCTATTTGGCTGGTACCGGAGTCAGTAGTGGTTGTTTACTGGTGCATGTGATAGAGAAACGGCTACTTTGCAGGTTCAAAAGAGATGTTGCTTGTGATGGCATTAAATTCCAGCTACCTTGCAGGACCACTCCTCAATCAACTTGCTGTGTCATGTGGTAAACTTGTTATTTCGGGTAAACTCCTACAAAAGTGAAATGCCAGCTGCTGGATGAATTAAATCCACCTCCAATACTCTTTCCTTATTTCTCCTAAGATAAAATGGACCTAAAACTACAGGCCCTCATGAGCAATCAAGGACAGACCTAGCCTCGAACCCTGATTCAGACCATGGTTAGTGATTGGCTGAATTTCATGGCATGGATAGGAGAGAAAGACTTTGTTCAGGCTTGGTATTGGTACCACCTCAGTTCCTTACTTTTTGAGCATACCCCTAGTCTTAACTCTTGTATCATCCTCCCCTGGTTGATTGGAGCTTGTCCTCAAGCTTGTTTCTTCCAACTCCTCATTGTCATCACCATAAAATGGCCTAGGATCTCCTACATTGAAGGTGCCATGTACTCCATATTCTCCTGGTAGTATTATCTGATAAGCATTTTCACCAACTCTCCCAAGCACTTCAAATGGTCCATCTGCTCTTGGCATCAGCTTGCTTTTTCTCTTAGCTGGAAATCTTTCCTTCCTCAAGTGTAGCCAGACCAGATCACCCTTTTGGAACTCATGCTTGTGCTAAGGTTGCTTGGCTTTCCTTTTTGCAGTCTCATTAGCCTTTTCAATCTTCTTTCGAACCGGCTCATGAAGCTGGAGAATATACTCAGCCCTCTTCTTGGCATCAAAGTTGAGATCCTCTCTTGGAACAGCACCTAAATCAACAGGCATCAGTGGGTTAAGACCATATACCACCTCAAATGGACTTGTTCCAGTTGCACTAGAGGGTGCTCTATTGAAAGCAAACTCAGCCTGGGCTAATTTCACATCTCAATCAGTCATGGACTTCTTCACTATGCTCCTCAAGATGGCCCCAAGTGTTCTATTTGTAACTTCAGTCTGGCCATCTGTTTGTGGATGATGTGCAGTGCTGAATAGAAGTTTGGTATTGAGCAGCCTCCACAATAATTTCCAGAAATAACTCATGAACTTCACATCTCTATCTGACACAATGGACTTAGGTACTCCATGCAGCCTCATAATCTCCTTGAAAAACAGCTCAGCAACACTACTTGCATCCTCTGTCTGCTTACAAGCCACAAAATGTGCCATTTTGCTGAACCTATCTACCACCACCATGATAGAATCTTTTCCCCTCTGTGTTCTAGGGAGAGCTGTGATGAAATCCATGCTCAAATCTTCCCAAGGCCGATCAGGTACAGGTAGAGGAGTGTATGAACCCCACTGGAATGTACTTTTGGCTCTTTGACACACTTCACACCTCCTCAATATAACTTGAACCTCCTCAATGTCCTGCCATGCCATTAGAATGCACCTCATGAATGAGGAGGTCCCTGTAAGAGCCTCTCGGAATGCAGAGTTTGTTACCATGGAACAGGTAGCCATTTTGCACAGTATAACCACTCTTTCTAAGCTTTTCTCCTCCTCCTTTCTCCTGCAGTGCTAGCCACTCCTCAGCAAAATCTGGGTCTTCCTAGTAAAGAGTTTTCATGAATTCAAACCCCAATACCTTGCCCTCCATAAATGTCAATACCCTGTATCTCCTGGAGAGAGCATCAGCCACTACATTGTTTTTTCCCTCTTTATACTTGCTGGAAAAAGAGAAAGATTGTAGAAACTCAACCCACTTTGCATGCCTGGAGTTTAACTTGTGTTGGCCATTGATAAACTTCAGGGCTTCATGATCTGAGTGTAGTACAAATGGCTTGGGTTTTAGGTAGTGACTCCAATGAGTGAGGGCCCTGATTATAGCATAAAACTCCTTATCATAAGTTGAACAACTTATTTTTGCACCATTGAGCTTCTCACTGAAATATGCTACAGGCCTTGGCTCTTGAATCAGCACAGCTCCAACTCTAACCCCACTAGTATCACACTCTACTTCAAATAACTTATCAAAATCAGGCAATACAAGTACGAGTGCCTCACACAGCCTTATGAGCACTATCAGTCCATTTAAAATCTCCCTTCTTTATGCATTCAGTGACACGTGACATTATTGAACTGAAATGTTTGATAAATCTTCTGTAAAAGGACGCAAGGCCATGAAAGCTCCTCAATTTAGTGATAGTCTTAGGTGTGGGCCAAGACTCTATGGACCTGATTTTCTCCTGATCAACTGAAATGCCCCTTCTAGAATTGACATAACCAAGAAACCCCACTTCCTTAGCCATAAAAGTACACTTCTCCAACTTTCCATACAACTTACTCTTTTGCAAGGTGGTAAACACCTGTCTGAGATGTTCTAGATGGTCTAGCTCAGTCATACTGTACATTAGAATGTCATCAAAATAAACCACCACAAACTTTCCCAAGTAAGGCCTCAAGACTTTAGTCATCAACCTCATGAAGGTACTAGGTGCATTTGACAACCCAAAAGGCATAAAAAGCCATTCATACAACCCATGTTTGGTTTTGAAGGCTGTTTTCCACTCATCTCCTTCCCTAATCCTCACCTAGTGGTAACCCTGCCTTAGATAAATGTTGGTGAACACCCTAGCTCCACTCAATTCATCCAACATGTCATCAAGTCTAGGAATTGGAAACCTATACTTGACAGTGATGTTGTTGATAGCTCGACTGTCTATACACATCCTCCATGACCCATCTTTTTTTGGTACAAGTAGCGCAGGTACAGCACATGGGCTCAATGATTCTCTTACAAACCCCTTGTTCATCAATTCTGCAATCTGATTTTGCAATTCCTTGGTAGCAGCAGGATCACACGTATATGCTGGTCTATTAGGTAGCATGGCACCAGGAACCAGATCAATGTGATGTTCTACTCTCAAGGGTGGTAATCCAGAGGGTAGCTCATTAGGAAAAACTTCCGTGAATTCTTGCAACAATTTCTGAACTTTTGCTGGCAGTGTTTGGGGTTGAGGCTCAGCTTTCTTAGCATACAGCAGCCATACATGTTCCTCCTCTTCAATACACCTTGACATCTCACTTTCACTTAGAAAAAGATTTTCTCTGATGGCATCACTCATGGTGGGAGTGTTAGCACATCTGAGACTTGGTGGTAGGGGTGTAAGGACAATCTTTTTCTTCCCTACCTTAAAGGTGTAGGTATTTGCTCTTCCTTTTCTACTGATGTCCCTATCAAACTCCCAAGGTCTACCAAGCAGCACGTGGCATGCATCCATGGGAAGTACATCACAATAAATCTCATCACAATACTCCTTTCCAATTGAAAATGACACCATGCATTGCCTTTCTACTTTCACAACAGTCCCCTGATTCAAGCACCTAAGCTTGTATGGGTGGGGGTGTAAAGTAGTGGGCAACTTCAGCTTGTTAACCATTGGTAGTAGAAGCTACATTTGTACAACTCCCCCCATCTATGATCAGTTTACAGACCTTACCCTTGATAGTACACCTGGTTTGGAATATCAAGGTCCTTTGGTCATCCTCCAAGGGTTGAGGCTGAGAATGCATAACTCTCCATAGGACTAGTGCTTGACCTGAGTCAGGAGGAACATACAAAGCTCCCTGCTTCTCCTGGTCAGAGTCATTGTCATCTCTAACTTTCTCTGCTTCCACCACCCCTTCTTCCTCCATTTCTGCCACCTCCACAGCTGTCAGGGCTTTCTTTGTTGGGCAGTCTCAGCTAAAATGATCACACCCCTGGCATTGGTAACATTTTCTCCTCATATAACCCACAACAGATCTAGCTTGACCACCAGCATTCACCCCTGCACTCCCTTCTTTGGTAACAACAGCCTTAGCATCTCTAGGTGGTCTGCTAATATCAACTCTAGTCATTACAGGGTTCTTTGGGGTGAAGTTTTTTGACCAGGTTTTAGCAGCATTTGATTTTGCTTTGCTCATTGTCTCCACCTTAAAAGACAACCTCACAACCTCATCAAAAGACCACAAGGGTTGCAGCCTCACCTTATCAGCAATATTATCATTTAACCCCTGTAAAAACCTAGCAATCCTTTGCTCAGGCTTTTCATTAATCTCACATTGAAGGGTTAATTGTTCAAACTCACGCAAGTAAGCCTCTACAGATAATTCTCCCTGCCTTAGTTGTGTGAGTTTAAGAAACAAATCTTGAGTATAATCAGGTGGAATAAACTTATCCTTGATTTTCTTCTTAAGTTGAATCCATGATTTAATGGCTGGTTTACCATCCCTATTTCTCTGAGTTTTAACAGTTTCACACCAAAGAGAAGCGTAACCCTTCATTTTCAAGATTGCAACCTTAAACATCTTAGAATCATCATATCCTTTATATTCAAAGACTCTTTCCACAGATCTTAACCAATCTACACACTCATCAGGATTCAAACTAGCAGAAAATTCATGAAGGTCTACCTTAAGATGCTTGTCAGTGTCATCCTGATGTTGAGCCCTGCCTTCTTCTTCTGAGTCTGACCCATTCCCATGCCTCTGACCTCTCCTGATGTGCTCCATATCTCCAGGGTTGCGTGTGAGATGGTTTACAGCTGTCATCATCAGGTTCATGTGGCCTGTGAGTGTTTCCAGATTAGCCTCAAGTCTTGCTAATCTTTCTTCACTCATCTTGTAGGATTTTTGTAGCTGGTTAAGGATAAGGGTTTTTTTGTGGTTTTGTGTTTAAAGTTTAAAACTTTGCTAGGAGAGTCACAACCAAAGCTCTGATAACCAAACTGATACGAATTACTATGGGTTTAATAAGATTTGTTCTGATTTTTAAATCTGAAATTTCTGAGAATCAAAGTGAAACAAAAGATGAAAATTTGTGAACCAAAGGATAGTGTTAGGTGCAAAACACACCAAAACTGAACCACTAAGGTTCTAGACCACAGAGGTTCAGCCACAAAGGCTCACAAACCACACAGGATAAGTTTGAGAGAAGAATTCTCTTGTATTAAAATTATGCCAAAAAACTGATTCTTCAATACAAGTTGCACTCTATATATAGAGGCTGAAATGATATCTTGGCCCTTCAATTATCATCGAAAGGCTGAGAGTTTTTGTACCAGAAGCTAATATCAACAGAAAAGCAGAAAAATACAAAAAGCAGGAAACAGAAAAGCAACTATGGCAGTGACAGGAATTTAATGCTATTTGGCTGGTACTGGAGTCAGTAGTGGTTGTTTACTGGTGCATGTGATAGAGAAACGGCTACTTTGCTGGTTCAAAAGAGTTGTTGCTTGTGATGGCATAAGATTCCAGCTACCTTGCAGGACCACTCCTCAATCAACTTGTTGTATCATGTGGTAAACTTGCTATTTCGGGTAAACTCCTACAAAGGTGAAATGCCAGCTGCTGGATGAATTAAATCCACCTCCAATACTCTTGCCTTATTTCTCCTAAGATAAAATGGACCTAAAACTGCAGGCCCTCATGAGCAATCAAGGACAGACCTATCCTCGAACCCTGACTCAGACCATGGTTAGTGATTGGCTGAATTTCATGGCTTGGATAGGAGAGAAAGACTTTGTTCAGGCTTGGTATTGGTACCACCTCAGTTCCTTGCTTTTTTAGCATACCCCTAGTCTTAAAACCTGTATCAAAGGTACTGTACCTTCTTCTTCAAGCCCCTGTATCTTTTTCTCCAGGTCCCTATAACATCAACGCTCATTGTGATCTACTTCATAAGCTTTTCATCTTTTGTAACTTCTTTATGAGAGACCTGCACACACGAATATAGTTCTTTCGTGTGTATCCACCCTCGAGATCTTCCTTTTCCCAATTATAGTGATTTGTTTTCTGGGAATTTTAGTGCTACCGCCATTGTCAAACTGATAACGTAATCCCAATCTTGGACTTGTGCCGATTAATTTAATAGCTAAATACAATATATAAAGGAGATTTGGTGATAAACTAAAGAACGGCCTGCAACATTTTAATAGTTTTTTCCAATTTTGAAATTAGATGTCATATGAATATATGATCGTGGTTTGTGGGGTTGCGATGATGTGTACTTTGTGTGGTAATAGGTTATTTAATCTTACGGGGTATTGGTTTTTTGTGTTGTGTGATTTTTAGTTGTGATTTTGAATTCATTGTTTTGAAAAAATACAAAAACCCGAACCAAACACGAGATATCAGGAATCAAGTTCCAACCCCATTCCACGTCAACCCAATTCCTGATACCAACCCGAACACGGAATGAACCAAATGACCCCTTATTAGTTTATGAAAGTAAAATGACTCATCATTAATTCTTCTTTCGACAAAGGTGCTTGTCCAGGCCTAGCACCACCGCTGTTGCGTGGAGACTAAGAGATCGGTTTGATCCAATGCTTTCTTTGGACGCTATATGGTTTGGTTCTTGTGACTTCTTTACCCATCCTTTGATAAAAATGATGAAAAAATACCGTAAAAGAATCTCGGAACGTGTCCAGGCCTTAGCGCACGCTCTATTACTTGCATGGAGGCAAATGAGTAGAAAGAAATTTTTCGGGAAGCTCCCATTGCGTCCAAATAGTAGACATTTTTCGGAAACGTATTGTTAAATTCAGGGCAAGGCAAACAGCTTGTTTTCTAGAAAGAAATTGGACGGAAAGGAAATGAAATAGATTTTGCAACTTTCCTGCGTCTGGTTTACAAACATACATGGGAATGGAATGAAAGGAAAGGAAATGGAAGGAAATGATCCTTTATAAAACTGTCATTTCCTTTTCCTCCCAAAACGAGCGGAATTGGACGGAATGGCAGTTTGCAACATAAAAACACTAATTTTCCTTCCAATTCCTCCTAAATTTTAATAAGTGAGCCAAACAAAGGAAACCGGAGTTCCCTTCCTTTCTCTTCTTTTCCTTTCTGTTCCTTTCTTTTCTTTCCAATTCTTTCCGTTCAATTCTTTCGTACCAAACAAACTGTAAAGGAAACGCGACATGATGTCCCAAACTCCTCTGTTGGCAAGTGCCACATATTTAAGATGTACATCTTATATTATGACTCGAGAAACTTCCACAAGTGGGTCCAAATAATTGCTCTTGTGACTCCCTTAGTAGGGAGGATATGAGAGGAACCGATCACTTAGTCTCCGCACAACAACTGTGATCCTAGGCCTGGACATAAGCCAAAAAATCAAGTACGTCTTGGAGAGGAACCAATCTCTGAATCTTCACGCAATAGCTGAGATGCTAGGCTTGGACATGAGAGGAACCGAACTCCGAGTCTATAAAAGCCGAAAAATGGTTTGGGTCTTGTGACTCCCTTACCCATCCTTGATAAATATAATAAAAAATACCATAAAACGTGTCCAGGCCTAAACGCACGCTCTATTACTTGCAAGGTCACAAATGGGTTTAGATGTACATCCAATATTTTAACTTTCCATCTTCTGATCCTTTTATTGTTCATCTTCCACCGTTTGCTTATATATTGTTGTGAGGCAAGGCTCTGCGGAGACATCAAACCATATCATTGATATATGAAAGCAAATTGGCTCATCATCAAAATCTCCTTTGGAGAAAGGTGCTTTGGCATTTCTCTTGCTTCTTCTTCTCTCAGTGTCGCAATGATAGGATACACTTCTCTGTCTACAATTCCATAACATCCCCACATTGTCACCCAAGTCCCTATTCTCCACCATCTTGGATTCAACCGGTGAGCATCTAGGTTCAGGTGAAGCACCAAGAATTTCGAACAAGTTTGCATCAACACACATAATGGCTTTTCGACATTGGACGAAATCTGTTTTCGCCTACTATAGACCAGAAGAGGAGCAATCTCACTCGAGACTTTCTTTCCCTTCCACCAATCTAAATACTTCATAGTAACACCTCCCTGAAACAATCTGGGGGGCCAATACAACTTTGTGAGTGTATCAAGTCCATTAGAGTTACCACAATTAAGCTCAAGAGACCTTAGCAAAAAACAAGGCATATCTTGATCAAACCCAAATTGCATAGCCACTCGTTGAGGATGGTAATCCTTGTACTAGTCATCATTTTTCAAGAGTAGACTAACGTAGAATTGTATCTCATTATAAACAATTGTTATTGGCGTTGTCCACGGACTGGGGCCATGCAACGAAAATTAAGTGATCTTCTGGAATCAGTATTCCCATGTCATCAAATATTATTTTATAAGTTATGTCATCTGAAACCCTTGTAAACCTAAATTTTGGAAGGGAGAGAGACCTTCAGAACTAGTCATCTGATGAATTGACTCTTGCCCCTCAGATCACTTCCATCTGATATGGCTCTTTTTGACAATCCGCCTTTAAAGTGGCGCTTGTCCATGTGATGACTTACAGTGCAATGCCATGTCAGATGTCAAATCTATTTACGCTTATCTTCTTGAAGGGAAATTTAAACTTATGAGAAGAAGAGGAGTAAAGACCACAAGAAAGATAATGTTTCATGTAAGTTTGGATGTATGTACAAGAATCAAAGTGGAAAACATTAATGAAGGTGTTTCGAATGCATAACCTAACTGTGATGCACATTAAAATTATGACATCGGAATTTCGGGAATAATAGTGAAAACTGTAAGGTACTTTGTTTTGTCTACTACAATATTCAGGTTACTTTCAAGGTAATATACATAACAAGTACACTCTGTAGGCTTTAGTAAATTGCATGTGACGCTGAGCTGCCAAACACGCATAAGGTAGACTCTTAATTTATCCATTTGTTACTCCTACATTTTATAACGGATGGATTTATGTAAAGTGCGCTATCCAAAATCACGTCTCATTAGCCTCTCAATATGCATGGAGAAATTAGCTACTATGTTTATCTTTTGGGAGTTTCCAGACTTGCAACTTGATTACTCCTAACTCGTGACTCATACCTTGTAAGATGCCCTTGCTACTAGCCTACTATGTTCTCTTTTCGATGTTTCCATGCTTACGATTTAATTACTCATGACTCTTGACTTAAGTCATGAGTCACGAATAATGTACTTTTGATAGGGTAAACTACAGAGGATGTCTGCGTTATAAGTTTTTATGACGTGTTCCTGCAAACTACAAATTTTCAATTGTGCTTGTAATTTTGCTAGTATGTGTATAAAAATCTTAATTATCTAAACTTATCAAACTTTTGGCAGGGAGCACATAACAAACCAGGACAACCTCCTCACAAGGAAGATTCTGTGTCGAGACCACAGACACAACTTGATGAACCTTCATTAGAAAGCAAGAAATAAAAGTTTTGAAACTTGCAGTAGAAAGCTTTGCCACAACAGAATTTTTTTTTTTTTTTTGTTTGTTTTTCTAACAAGCTACATCAGGGACTTAATTATAGTGGATGTACAATTTACTTGTCTGATCTTACAAAATTTTGATCTATAACCTTTCTTTTCTTTTCTTTTTCTCTGGCAAATTCACGTGGTGCCCCAAAATTATATCATATGCGCACGGTGCTCCACTGTTCAAACTAGTACACAATGGTGCTCCAAAAATATGTGAACTAGTGCACATGGTGTTCTTTTGACCAATTATGACTAACAGTGCTAACTCTCAACCGTTAAATGATGACATGACATATGATTAGAAATAAGATTATTCATTAATTAACAACCATGGTTATTCGTGTTACAACCAATCACAATAATCCCATCTCCAGGCCACGACCGATCAAGAAAATCCCACCTCAAGGTCCAAACTCCCAAATCCCAATTACTCTGATTCCTCACAGACGTGTCCGGATTGGTCCATTGGCCACCTCAAAGACTACCCACGTTGGTGCCCTCCTTTGCCTTAGGGCAATACATACACCAAAACTTGTTCGGAAAATTCACATGGTGACCATGTATTTAGCAAATTTGTACGCGCTGACCCAACTTTCAACTTTCTGCACATGGTGACCCTGAACTATACGTTTTGTGCACGTGATGACCCTGCTACAAACGGACGTAATAACGTCGTTAAATCTAACTCACTAATAAGTGTGACATTATACTTAAATACTAACTCTGGCCCCTCTCCCTTAATTAATTGTGTGATTAACAATATCAACTAACTCCTCACCTAACTAACTCTCACCTAACTAACTCCCTAATTAACTACTTCTCATTAGAGCTGGCCATTTGGCACTAGAAGCCCAGGCCCGCCCTGACCCGGCACTGGTCAAGCCCTGGTCAAGGCATGGCCCGACCCAGGCACTGGAAAGCCCTGCTAAACCCGGGCTAGTGCTAGTGCTCGGTTTTTCAGGCACTAGCCCGGTCAAAGCCCTGGTCAAAGCACTGGTCAAAGCACTGGTCAAGCCCTGGTTAAGCCCTAGTCAAAGCACTGGTTCAATCCCTGGTCAAGCACTGGTCAAGCCCTGGTCAAGCCTTGGTCAAGCACTGGTCAAGCCCTGGTCAAGGCACTAGCCCGCCCCAAGCCCGCCCAAGCCCGCCCCAGCCCGGGTCCTAGAAACGGCTAGTTTAAGCCTTCAAAAAAACTAGTTGTTTGGCCTTTAACAATTTTTTTTGGTTTTTTTTTTTGTTTTTTTTATTTAGTCCTCCCCTAAATTATCTATAAATACCCACTTCATCCATCTCAATTTTCCACACAATTATTCTCTCTATTCTACATTTCTCTTACAATTACTACAAGTCTGTGGCAAGTTATATTTGGTTGCACCCCACTTTGACAAATTGCCCGTCGAAAATCAACCAAGACACTTCAAACTTGTTTGTCGATTATGCAAAGCTAACAGCATTACTTGTGAATTTCGATGGAAAACGGGTTGGGAAACCGGCACTCAAGCTCGACCTAGTACTAACACATGGCATACATTACCCATTTACCCTAAATTGAGTGGTGGTCGGTGAAGGTGAATCAAGCAATGGTGGTGCCGATGAAGGTGAATCAAGCAATGGTTGATCAAAGGTTAACTCGGCCACCTCGAAGATTAGTATGATTCGGTTGGAATATCAAATTAAACAATTATTTCAATTGACAAATTAAGTCAAACTTATCAAATTGTTATGTTATTTATTTAAATTAAAATGAAATGATATATTGCAATAATAATCTTTATTTGACAAAGGATAAACAAGCTAATTGGTGATCATATTTGCTAGTTTAGTTGTTATACTCACTAAATAGTTAATGATAAGTAATGATTGTAGATCATACATTTACGTACTTAAGTACAATATTATAGTATCACATTCAATATTAGATATTATACACTATAAACTATAAAGTATAGATATAAATTATAAACATAATATCACATTCGGTGTTATATACTATAGCGTATATCACATTCACTCTTATATACTACACAGTCGATCGTTTGATCTTTACCCGACTTTACACAACTAAATCAACTACACAACGTTGTTTAGTTATAATATAACTTATTATGACTTGACTCAATCACTAATGCACCTAATTTATATGTACAAGTTTACACAACTGAGCTATACGAGTATATACTAATTGAAATTCGATGTATTCAAACTTAATATAAGTCATATTATACTATCATAGACTCATAGGATCACATTTAGTCTTATATACTTTTACTAAATCTCAACCGACATGCAAAGACCGAATTTGATTTTTATATTACACATATAATATAAATTTGAATTAAACCGCCATATATAAGTTTTGTTATTCATACGTTTTACCCTCGATCAAACATGTGAAAACACACCTCTTAATCCGATTCACAACTAAATAAAATTCACAACGAATCATAACTCTCAATTTAATCCAATCAACGGTTCACACTCCTCCTTACCCCCTCACACGGATCACTCTCCACGGCCGTCGGATCATTCACATTTAATCTGGACCATTCATTCCCCTCTTTTTGGAATATCAAATTTTTTTTTTTTTGCGGCTGAGGTAGTGCTCGAGCACTGGCCCGCCCGGCACTAGCCCGGGTCAAACCCGGGTCAAAGCACTGCGGGCTAGTGCTAGTGCCCCAAAAGTCGAGCACTGGCACTAGCCCGGCAGTAACCCGGGTACCTAGGGCTAGTGCTAGTGCTCGACTTTTGGAGCACTAGCCCGGCAGTAGCCCGGCACTAGCCCTGGCCCGACCGCCCCGTGGCCACCTCTACTTCTCATAATCAAAAGGAGAAAGAAACCACTTGGTCTCAAATACTCAAATTCCTCACGACACTTTTCTCTGTTTTTTCTCTTTCTTCTTCTCCTGAACTCCTACGTAAAACCTGGGTCTCAAATTTCTCTTTTTTTTTCTTCAATCAGAATTAATCCATCGCGTAAGCTACTTGATCCACCATTTGGCATGAAAGAGGAGCATCTGAATATCGTGATTCTCATATCCAAGTATCCAAGGTACGAGAAAAAATAAGGGTTTTCGTTTTGAATGATTGAACTTGTAGATTGATAATGTAGGATTGATGTGTATTAGGTTATGGTTTCATTCTCTTTGTTTTCAGCCTTTAATCATGAATAATATATTGATGATTTTGAGAAACTTGGGGTTTTTTATTTTGAATTATTGAACTTGGAGATTGCTATTGTGTGATTGATTATATTAGGTTCTGGTTTCATTCTCTTTTTTTTTTATTCATGAACAAAATTTGTTGATGATTTTGAAAATATTAGGGTTTTCATTTTGAATGTATAGGGAAGGTAATTAGACATTGTTGTTATATGAATATGAGTGTCATACATGTTTTGCTATGAATAATATGAGTGTCGTGTTTTGCTATTAATATGGGTAATTTGACACACGATTTTATGGTATTAAGAATTCGGGTTTTGATTACTTACTGTATGCGATATAGAGAAATTTGAGGCTTTTGTTATTAGAGTTTGATTTGGGTTAATTTGGGATATATATGACAGGATGCCAACCTCATGGATATAGTTTTAGTACAAAGATTCAAACTTTGATTTCAAAGTGCGTGATCTTCATTTTATGCAACTTTTGTACTTGATTGTTAACATTGAAAGGGCTTCTTTAGAACACAATGTTGTGGTTCCCAATGTTTTTGAAATGCATTACAAAAGTAGGGTTATAAAGAATAAGAATGTCATAAAGAGTGATCTCGATTTGTTCTCCACGTTTGATGCGTTGGAGGGATCGGAATGGATACAATTGAAATAGGTTGACTGACACTGAAATCCCAATTAAAGAATTTGGGTTCGCGTTTGAGTTGAAAAGGCAAAAGGAGGTAGAGGAGAAAAAACAGAGGGAGTTGGAGGAAGCTATGAGGCGAGAAAGGGAGGCTGGGGGACATTTGAATGTAATGTCACCATCGGTTGAAATTCATGTGTTTGACATAGTGAGTAATGCAACTACTTAATTATGTGTGTGTGCAAGAGTCTCAATTTATTGATGATGATGCACCTCAGACACAAGCCACTCAAATTGAGCAACCACCTCATTTTCCCACTAACGAACGCCAACATGACTTTGCCACAAATCAGACCCCTTTTAAAACTCCATCCACAAAATCAGTTCATTTTCAAGCTCCACAAAATTGGTTTCCTTTTGAAACTTCACAAGTTAGTCCTCATTTGAAGCTCCACACACTCAAACACAAGTTTCACAAAAAAAATCCCATAAGTGACAGATTTATAGAAAGAGTGTCGGAAGGTACAGGTCAAACAAATAAAAACCAAACAAAACAACAAGCTGAAATTAAGAAGAAAATGCCAGCTAAAACTCCAAGGAGAACACGTCTCTATGTTCCAAAGAGTAAGCAAGTGGGGGGAAATGAGGGTGAAGCTATTGAAGGCATGCTTAAACAAAGGTCGATTACGTCTAATGCTCAAATGACTTTGCAGTCCGACATTGATGACTCACCGGATGAAAATTTCAACTTGAGTAGCGAAGATGAGAGACATTCTGATGAAGATGAGAGTGAGTCTGATGCTGTTAATAGTAATCCTGATGGCGCTGAGTCTAATGGTGGGGAACGACATCCCTTTGATATGACTCTGGATATGCAAAGTAGGGACATTGATGATGACACGAAGATGAGAGAGATAGGGTGCATTTGATTAAAGCATGTAGAAATGCAAGAATGTATGTTCACCAAAAGTGGCGGAAAATCACATTGAGGCGATGGACTATGTTCTTCAATAAGTATGATTTATTAGATGTGTTATCTGATTGTTGTATCCAAGAGGGTTTCTCTTTAGTAGTGACTAATTTTGACCCTCGGAGATTCACAATTGATCGAGTGTGCACGGGAGAAATGTGAATGGAGAATACATGCATCAAAGTTGGCTGATAAGCTTAAGTAATCGGAATGATAAATGGTTACGATTGCGAAAAACGGAGAAAGTCGGGAACCCTCGATTACCTTTTGAAAGAGATTTTATTCTTTAGTCGTCTTGAGCTATTAAGTCAATAACTGGGCTGCATGTAGCGTATTTTAAGTTACTGAGAAACCTCATGGCCGCTTCAGAGTGGATGTGTAAGAAGCTACTGAAAGCACATCCAAAGGTGCCTATGAAAGCTATGTCATCTATGTTGTTATCGAAGTTTGGTATCGAAGTGTCTCTTAGGACTATGTACAAAGTTAGGAACATGGCCTAAGACAATCACTTTGGAGCACATGAGAAGAGCTACAGTCTGGCGGCATATGGAGAAATGATTAAGAGATAATAAAGGAAACTAATCCTGGTTCTTTGGCAGTTATTACTTGGCACAAACCAAGTGACAAAACTGATGAACATTTCAAAGCCATGTTCGTAGGCTTTTCTGCGTGGATCACTGGATTTCTTCAAGGAAGTAGACCTATGATTGGTGTACATAGTTGCCATCTAAAGGAAGCTGGCTATAAGGGTGTATTGTTGTCTGCATTGAGTTTGGATACGAACAATAATCTATATCTCATAGCTTATGCCATTTGTAAGGAAATACTGAGACTTGGAGGTACTTCTTCACAAACTTGAAAATTGCTATTGAAAAGCAAAGATGCCTCAAATGGGGCTAGACCTTCATTAGTGATAGAAAGAAAGGGATTGAACCTGCTTTGGACAAAGAATTTCCACTAGCTTATAACAGAACTTGTGCGCAACATTTGTACACAAATTTCAAGGCAAAATTTGGTGGACCAGCATATCACTCCCTCTTCTGGAAGGCAATCAATGCCACTTCAAGTTGGTCATACAACCAAGCTCTAGATCAAATGTCTAGACTATCCAATGCTTCAATGAAGTTTCTTTTTTATGTTCCGCAACAGTCATCCATGTGCCACTTTGACCCTGAAATTGCTTGCCACCATAACACGTCAAATTTTGTGGAGTACTCAATGCCTTGATGAATGACATAAGAGAACTACTAGTGTACTCACTAATGGAAGGTACAATTACAACCTCCATATAATTAAAATACTAGAGTTTTAGTTCACCTTACTCGACTTTTAATTTTTTTTTCTTCATATAATAGGTATTAGGACATACTACATGTCTACATGGATAAGTATGCCGAGAGAATTGACTTGGGTGAGTGTATGGAGCTCACAGATCTTACACCTTATGCAACAGGTGTAGTTGAAAATCATTGCCAAGAGTCATGGCTGTGTACCTTGATCAAGGTAGGGCGTGGAGAGTTTGAGCTACGTGACCGTAATGCAACCTTTGTTGTGGATATTTTCAAAGGCACATGTGCATGCGGGGCTGGAAAGTCACTGTTATACCATGTAGGCATGCATGTAGGGCAATATACCACAGCAAAGAAAAACCCATACAATGTGTGCATGGATTCTAAAGTGGTTAATGTTACAAACTCACATATTTAGACCACATACCCAACAAAGAACAATGGCCTATGTTATGATTTTCATGATGTTAAATCACCAGTCCAAGAGAATTGAAAGGAGTGGGGAGGCCAGCTAGGAAGAAAAAGAGGACATCTGATGAGCTCAACAAAAAGAAGCCAAAAAGATCTACCACCATCACATGTTCAATATGTGGTCATGTTGGCCATAATCTTAGAGGTTGTCAGACAGGACCCACTCGAAAGGACAAAGCTGGTGGTGGTGCTGATGGGAATAAAAAGAAACCTAATAGAGCCGGCACATCTGCACAGACAAGGTGGAAATATGAGAAACAATGGCGTCCCTTTTAATGAGCCGTAAGCCTCACACCTCTAATGTTTTGCTTAGTATATGCAGCGCCTATTTTTCCGTGGTTAAGCTGCTTTTATTTTAATTTCTAATTTCATGTAGTTAAGCTGGTGTTAGATTCTAGTATGTAGTTGGATTAGCAATTTGCAATGACAAAGATGATATGTTTTTTTTTGTTGGAAACGCCAATGGTGTTTTGCAGAGCCATGTAATATTGGTACAAAGATCTTACTTGCTCATATGCTACTTCGTTTGGGTGAGCAAGTAGGATCTGTTTTTATGAACAACTATGTACGCAACTTTATTATATATGGAAAGTAGTTCATGTCGCCATTAGTTGCATTGAATCTCATAATACTTGCATTTTCCTCTTGATTATGTATTTAGAGTGATTTGTTTGAGAGATTTGTTGGATGTGTGCTTTAAAATGGGGTCAGATTCACTTATGTAGTGGTGTAGTGAAGAGAAATTAGTAGCAACGACTATTTCTCGAATTAGCCATTGAAATAGAGAGCAGAGTCACTATGTGCAAACTTTGAAAGTATAAGGTCATCACCAAGTGCAAACGCCATTTTCTACCTTTTGAAGTCTGATTAACCAAAACTCACTTGTGGATTAATTTTCCCGCCTAACTTAATGATGTGCCAAATCATCAAATTCAAGGCAAAAGTTTACGTCAGTTTCCAACAAGGTCACCACGTGCACAAAACGTATAGTTCAAGGTCACCATGTGCAGAAAGTTGAAAGTTGGGTCACCACGTGCAAACTACAAAACACAGGGTCACAACGTGAATTCTTCGAAAATTGATTTTTTATTACTTTGTCATAACTCTATGCCTTTGTAACTCATATTGGTACCCTAGGGTAAGAACACTATATATTTATAAAATAAAATAAAAATGGTCACAAATTATATCAAATCTAGTATGTTTTTATAGATAATGAAAAATTATAATCGTTGTTGTAAACTTTTTTTAATTTTTTGAAATTCTTATAACGCACAAAAAGTTGTTGCAAATGGAAGAAAATATATTTTTTTTTCATTTCTCTCTCCTCTATTTTGGCTTTGCCCCAAGGCAAGCATGAAGACAGTTTTGCCTCTCTTCTCTCCCTTTGCCCCAACTAATATTCTTTCCTTTTTTATCCTTTGCCTTTCCTCTCGTTACCCTACCCATTGTGGGTGGTATAAGCAGCACGGACACGCTCATCCCCCTCCCCCCGCCAACTGAAATGTGGGTCAATAGCTTACCTTAGTTTATATTTCTATTTCAATTGCACGCCGACTATTGCCCTAGCCAGACTCGCGAATGCTTTGTCTTTAGTCTTTACCAGAAGGGCAATCTCTAGCTGACAATTACGACCTCATTAGTTAAATTGCGAACCTTCCCATGCTGTTAGTGAATGCAACAGTGGAGCTTTGAAAGAGGCAACGACCTACTGTGGGTACATTTAGTAAGCAAGCCACTTTTACTCTACTTATCGTCTCGTAGTTCACTCATACGGGTCCTCCACTATACCTCTCTACTAGTACCATTCCATCAAGAGCGTTAAGGGTTAGAGCTACTTCTCAAGCTGCCTATTATGTGCGAGGGTTAACTATTAATTCAATTGCGCAAATAAGCCGAGTTGTCCTAAGTGCTGATTAGATAACTTGCTTCTTAAATTATCTTGTTCTTGTTCTAGATCGAACTTCATTTCGTAAACACAAAAGTTCAGTGATTTTTTTTTTAAAATATTAGGTTCAAATTTTCCTCTTGAGAAGAAGGAATAACGATGGATTTTTTTATAGAGCACCGAGAACTAAGTAGTTTCAATTGGAAAATAAATTTTTACGTAGTTAAAGGAAGGAAAAGGTCCGCTCCTCGTTTTAGACGAGTACAAGATTCGACACCAAAATATTGAGGAATATACGGGCGGGGGAAGCTTCGTACATGTGCATGTCGAAGGAACTCGGTAAAATGACCTCGTAACTTCAGGAGAATGGGTGTTCTCCTGTCTTTTGATTATGAAAGCAACTCTGCAAGCTGCTCAAACTTTAAACTAGAGATATTATCCACAAATCAATCATAAGTAAGAGTAGTGTTATGACATTTTGTTGTCCGAATAAACGAGAATAGACCTGCTTACACTCAATGAAAATCCAACAACATTAATGTAGTTTCGACTCATCTAATACTATATATTAAAACCTGAAACCAAGTCTTTCCTAGGAGGACACTTGATATACATTAATTAGATAGAACATAAAAATAGCAATCAGTATATGGTACCCTGGGGGGTACGTAGATCTGCGTACCCCCCGGTTCAATTGTCACTCATTATATACCATTTTGTAGTCATTATAAATTTTCACTCATTATTTCCCAATTTTCACTCATTAATTTCAAAATTTCACTCATTATATAACACTTTATAGTCATTATTTATTTTCACTCATTATGTACCACTTTATAGTCATTATTTATTTCCAGTCATTATTGTTGTTTAATTTTCACTCATTATATCTCAATTTTAACTCATTATTATATATCACTTTAGAGTCATTATTAATTTTCAGTCATTGTTAACCAATTTTCGCTCATTATTTCTCAATTTACACTCATTATTTTCCAATTTTCACTCATTTTCCCCAAATTTCACTCATTATTTCCCAAATTTCACTCATTATTTCTCAATCTGCCCTTATTATTTCCCAATTTTCACTCATTATTTTCGCTCATTATTGTTCATGGGTGAACAGTTAACCGGGGGGTACGTAGCTCTAGGTACCCCCGGGGTACCTATTAATTTGCCTAAAAATAGCATTATACACAATTATCGGTTAGGATATGGTAATAAATTATCATACATTAATTGGATAGAACATAGAACTAGCATTAAATAGAATTATCAGTTAGGATATGGTAATAAAATTTTTTTTTGTAAAAGGTTTGGTTCTTTTATTCATCCTCAATGGGGAAAATAGAAGAACAATTTTACAAAAACACCTCTAAATGAAGAATAAGTACTCATTTGATCCATTATTTCCTCTAAATTACAATTCCTCTTCCAATACAAAACTCTTGTGCAAACTACAAACTTAATCTGCCTGACAAGCCACTCTTCCTGATGTTCATGCTCCTCGAAAATCCTGAAATTCCTTTCTTGCCACAGAGAATAGATGGTGGTATTAAGACAACACACAGCCCAGCTATACTTCCAGTGTTTTCGATTCCTCCTCCTCTTATACCATTTCATAACCATGTATATATCATTGTGAGGTTGGTCCATACCTATCCAGGACCTGACTTCTCCCCAAACTCTGGACGAGAATGGGCATTTGAAGAACAGATGCCTGTGAGTTTCAGCATCACTTTTGCAAAGGCAACACCTGTTAACCAAATGCATTCCTCTCTTTACCATATTGTCCACTGTTGCTAACTTCCTTTGCAAGGCAAGAGTAGCAATGAAACTATGCTTAGGCAGATTAACACCATTCCAGATAATCTTGTGCCAGTTTACTGCTGCAAATTTTTTCCTGAAATGATCGTAGGCAGACTTGGTACTGAATTTACCATTCTTACTCCATCTCTCAAACAGCTGCTCCATTGTTTCTGTTTCCCCTAAGCTATTCGTTAATTCATTCTTCACTCTCACAATGCTTCTCCAGTTTTCTGAATCTGTTTCCTTTGCCACAATGTCATTTAGGGAACAGTTTCTCAACTTGTAAGCTCTGATCCAACTTTCCCAGATTCCATTCTTCCCTCTGTGTAATCTCCATAACCATTTGCAAATTAAGGCTTTGTTCCATGACAAAACCTCCTTAATATTCATGCCCCCTTCAGTTCTAGGAGAACAAATGTTTAACCAGCTCTTGTACTGTATTTTCCTTTGCCCTGGCTTAATATTCCACAGATAATCTTTGCATACTTTATGAATTCTCTGAACAATCCCCATAGGAAGCAACACACTATTACACCAATAGTTTTCAACTCCAAAGATGACAGAGTTGATAAGCTGGCACTTACCAGCATAGGAAAGGGTGAGAGCAGACCAGTGTTTGACAGCATTTTGAATTCCATCCAATAACTGAGAGTACATTTCAGATCTTAGTCTTGCTGTATTAAGAGGTATACCCAGATACCTGAAGGGAAATAGGCCTTCAGAAAAGCCAGTTTGAGTTATAATGAGCTGTTTGACATCATCCCTAACACCCCCGAAGTAGATATCAGTTTTTGAGTGATTGGCTCTTAAACCTGAAATATCAGCAAAAATGTCCAGACATTCCATAACTGCAGCCACTGAAGGAGAGTCACCCCTTGTAAAGATCATTAGATCATCTGCAAAGGTCAGATGAGTGAGCTTTATTCTAGTGCATTTTGGGTGATAGGAGAAGTGAGGATTATGCTGCAGGCCTCTAAGATATCTAGACAGGATCTCCATGCTCATCACAAAAATATAAGGGGAAAGTGGATCACCCTGTCTAATTTCACTTTTCCCTTGAAAGAACCCCTCATAAGCTCCATTAATCTTGATAGAGTACCAGGTTGTTGTTATGCATTTACAAATCCACTCAGTGAACCTGGTAGGAAACTTCAAAGCTCTGAGCATACTTTCAATAAACTTCCAATTCAGGGAATCGAAAGCTTTCCTGATATCTACCTTTATTAGACACCTAGGAGAAATAGTTTTTTGAGTATAGCCCTTCACCAAAGTTTGGGAGAGGATTATGTTGTCAAAAATATTCCTCCCTGCTGCAAATGCAGCTTGCTCCCCTCCTATAAGGCTTGGGAGAGTTAGCTTTAATCTGTTGGCCAGTATTTTACTGATCACTTTGTAAAGAGTAGAGCAGCACGCAATGGGCCTGTAGTCAGTGACAGCTTCTGCATTGTGCTTCTTAGGAATAAGAGTGATCATTGTGGCATTTAGCTTCTTGGGCATATGAAGGCTAGTAAAAAATTCCATAACAGCAGCTATCAGATCCTTCTTAATTGTATCCCAAGAACCCTGAAAAAACCCTGCACTGAAGCCATCTTGCCCCGGGCTTTTGTCAGGGTGGATGCTGAAAAGAGCGTCCCTGATTTCCTCCTGAGTGACCTCCCTAACTAGCCCCTCATGCATGTCCTCAGTAATACAGCTCCCAGCCCTCACAAAGTCAGTGTCTAAATCTTTAACCTGAGTTTCAGTCCCCAAAAGACCCTTGTAGAAGTTTATGAAAGCTGCAGCAATATCCTCTGGCTTAGACCATTCTTCCCCTTTTTCATCTTTAATCTTAATGATCATGTTCTGATGCTTCCTTTCAGCAGTTTTAGCATAGAAGTACTTAGTACTACTATCAGCTAATTGAATGTGAGTGATTTTAGCTCGTTGAGAAAGCATGCTCATCTCAGCCTTCTTTAACTTGCAATACTTTTCCTTAGCCTAATCTTCCTCTATTTGAAGCAGAGAGTTTCTTGGATCCTGGTTCAATTCAGTTTGAATTTTCTCAAGATGTGCCCTGCAGTCATTCACTCTCTTGGTGAGATTTGAGAACTCTTTTTTATTAAGGGAAATGAGGGCTTGTTTGGTTCTCTTAAGCTTCTCATAAAACCTGTCCAAAGGCCTACCACTACAACTCATACTCCAAGCATTCAAAACAGTGGAGCCATAGTCCTTGTGCTCCTTCCAGCAGTTGAGGAATCTAAATGATTTCCTGATCTGAGTAGAATCCATGACATTAACTAAAATGGGAGAGTGATCAGACACTCCCTGAGGTAAGAACTCTGCTATGGAATTAGCAAAATCATTTACCCAGGCATGATTAATCAAAGCCCTATCAAGTTTAGCCCAAATTCTGTCAGGCTCCTCCTGATTATTAGTCCAGGTAAGACTACACCCTCTGCTTTTCATATCTATGAGTGCACAGGCAGCTAGGCAATCATTGAAGTCATCCATGACATTCTGAGCAGCCTGATTACCCCCTTTCCTTTCAGAGCTATCCCTAGTCACATTGAAGTCTCCTATTATAGCCCAAGGAGTGATAGGATTAGCCCATGATCTTAAATCCCTCCAAAGTTCTTTCCTCTCCTTAGAATCATTACTAGCATATACCACTGAGACCAGCATTTCTTTATTAGTCAATCCATGAATCACCTTACAATGAATAGCCTGACTAGTCATTGCAATGACATCAACCCTAACTGAAGAATTCCAAATCAACCAAATCCTTCCATTATAGTGCGCCACATGATTTGTGATGACAGTATAATTACTGAAGAATCTCTTGACTATTTTCTCCACTTTATTGCTTTTAACCCTGATTTCTAAAATTCCAAGCAAACTTATTCTATATTTCAACAAGAGATTCTTAGTCTCTTGCTGCTTGAGGGCTTCATTGAGCCCTCTGATGTTCCAGGCTGCAATTAACATAATAAAGGAGGTGGTCCTGTGTTGACCCCATCCCCTAAGAGCTGCTTGAATCCTTTTCCTGCATTGGCCTCCCCATCCACCAATAATGCAGAGAAACTGTTACTTAAAGCAGTTGGTATGACTGTTTCTTCGACATGCTTCCCTGATTTCCTTTGACTCTTATGCCTTATAAACCCCATTTCATCAACATTTGCAATATCATTCTCTGCTGGTGACATTGGTGGTGTAAAGTGCTCATGGTTGTCCTCCACCACCACTTGTGTCTGCACCATCCCATTCTCCACTTGCTCTGTCTGTGTAACCTTAGGCTTTTCAGGCTCAGAGACCTTAGCTTTAGGCTTATACACCATTACAGGCTTAGCAGCAGGCTTAGCCCTGTTTAATTTGCAGTGTTGAGCCTTGTGCCCTAACTTACCACATGTTTTACAGAAATGTGGCACCCATTCATATTCTATTCTTTGACATATCTGTCCACAATTGGGGGTATTAATAAGAACACTATCTGGTAATTCCTTAGAGACATCAGCTTCTATCAGAATCCTTGCAAAAGTCAGTCTCTCCTGCCTTGTTGTGGTAGTATCAGCATACATTGGCTTGCCAATTTTACTTCCTATCTTGCTTAGAGCAAGATCACTCCAAAGCCAGGGGTCTAAATCAAGTAAAAGGATCCGGATGGGCACCATTGACATGCAATCGAGCTCCTGAGAAATGCTAGGAGACCAGGGTTTTAAAATCAATGGATTCTCACCCACTTTCCATGGTCCTCCCTTCATAACATCATTCATCCTTGCCTCTGAGCTGAATTGAAAAGCAAACCAGCCTCTCCTGAAATATTTGACTATAGGTTCTTCTATGTCCTTCCAAACCCTCTTAGTGTATTCAACCATGTCTTTCATTTTGGGTTTGCCTCCTATTACATTCCCCACCATAGTGAATTGCCATTTCTCTAACTCATCATGAATATCAGATTCCTCTATGGTAATTTCATCATTTGCCTGACTAGTCTCATCATAGTATAACTTCATTCCAACTTTCGATTTCCCAGTAACCACAGAATTCCATGGTTTTTTGGGTTCAGGGTTGGGTTTTACAGTATTCTGCTTCACATTATCTGGAGTTGTAATTGAAGCTGATTTAGGGTTAGTGTTACTCATACCTGCCTTAGTCATTGCTGAATTGATCAGATCATTGAGAATTATCGGATCCCTATTCTTCTCGCCTAGCTGGGTTTGTGTTATATCCCCTGATTCTGCACCATTGCCTGCCAAATTGGTCTCAGTATCTTCGTCATGTGATTCCGCTTCTAGTCGTATAGTTTGTTTCTTAGGTCGTCCTCTCTTTTTGCCCTCTTTTCCGTCCGCCATGAAAGCTTAGTGATGAAGCTATCTGTCCGTACAGTCGCTAAGAAGGAAAGCTTCCTTTATTCATGACTTTTTAAATTTTCATGATATGGTAATAAATTATTATAGAGTAGTATAATATTAGCTAACTAGTTTTAAACCCGTGCGTTGCACGGTGCACATATTATATAGTACTTAATGATTTTTACACTTTCCATCAATTGTGTTAACACTTAAATGATAATTAATAATCATGTTTATTAAACCTCGATTTAATGAAACAGAAAAGAAGAACAAAACTGTCCAATATGTTCATGTCTATAAGCTACTTTATTTATTTCAAGTCATACACAACATACTCGTTTATTGATACTAAACTGTTATTGCATAGCATAATAGTCCAATATAGCCCTGTCTATCCTCGTTTTTGTTTCTTCAAAAGTCAAACTAAAACTATTTCAAATCTCTACTAAATGTATAAATTAATACTTTTTGCTATTTTCGTTGGATGACTCTTAACTATTGCATATGTGGCATACAGAATACATATGAATATATGGAACTCATTTTGAAATACATTTCAAATTAGATTCAATAAGATGTACGTCCTAAATTTCTAATATACGTAGTGAAAGCTACTACTGATAATGTCGTGTCATAATTAAATGATTTTTAAATCGTATATTTATAAAAGTTGGTCTCTCATATTTATTTATGCTAAATGATATGCTATTGATAATACTATATCATTTTATTTGCAATAGATTACACTCATTTACCATATGGTGGACTCTTTAAGCATTTTTATCACAGTTGGTCTCTCTTAATTATTTATACCAAATGATAATTAAACTATTGATAAAACTATATCATTTCATTTGCAATAGATTACATTCATTTACCATATGGTGGACTCTTTAAGCATTTCGGTCACAGTTGGTCTCTCTTATTTGTTTACTAAATGATAATTAAACTATTGATAAATCTATATCATTTCATTTGCAATGTACTCTCACTATATGGGGGACTCTTTGAGTATTTCTCAAATGATGGACTCTCTCTATGTTCTTCAAAAATCCCTCTTTTATATATATATTATAGATTTATGGAAAATAATCATTATGTTAATTTATTAGAACAAAGATAAGACAACATTTTTTTTATATAAAACGAGTATAAACAATATAAATATATAGCCCGCGCGTGGCACGGGTATGCAAACTAGTATATAATAATGAGTCAACACAATGTAGATCCTCCTCCACACCAACAATATATCCATCTAGACTAGCTTACTACATATCTTTTCCGCTAGTTATATCTTACGGAGTTCAATGCAAAGCAAACATACTTTAGGCCTCGTTTGGTTCATAAACTGGGTTGGGGTTGGAATCAGGTATCGGGTTGATAAGGTATCGGGTTGGAGCCTCAATCCTAATACTTGATGTTTGGTTGGCTCCACCCAAAACCAAAGCTTGGTATTTAGTGGAATTACGACTTCAATGTAATCGTTTTCCATTGTATTAGAATGGTTAGTTTATAGTTTATTATGATTGTATTGTATCACATCAGAGTATCTCTGTATCATGTTTCTCTTCATATTTGAGATGTATAATACTCCTTCCATCGTTTCTCCATCTCTCCTTATTGTTTCTGCAAACCATCATTTATCTTCCTCAAATATCTTCAAATATCACCGTCTTCTCATGTCTTCATTTACCAGTCGACTAGCAAACACCAAAATCTGATGTCAACCTTAAACGATGGTGGATTGGTTGGCGAATCGTCGAATGTTATTCAATTGTCAATTTGGCATGGATGGTGATAGCTTCAATTGATTCACTTTTTTTTTTTAATTAGGCCAGCTCCGGGCTAGACAAAAAGAGAGCCCATTACGTAATTGTTCAAGTTGTTAAAGGGGAGGACATGGTACGGTACTGCTAATGGTGTTGCATGTACTTGGATTAATGGTAATGCTAAGTTGCTAACATCTCATACCTTTTCATCTCGATCTAATCGGTGGTGGTCAAGGAAAAGATAATGAAGAAATACTTATGATTTAATCTCTGGATAGTGGGTTTAACAAATCCGATGATGTGCATCCGGATTCTAAACCCCATTCCAGATGGGTTTAAAGGACCGCGAGGTATCGGGTTTATGACACACTTTTTTGCAACCAAACAGAAGATATCGGTTTGGGCAAAACCATACCGATTCCTGATTCCAGCATGAGACGAACCAAACGGCCCCTTGTTGTTTTTGCGTGCGATTTTTAACCACTTAGGAATATGGTTTCCCCATCACAATTTCACATATTCTAGTAATTTTGTTTATTCATCGCTACACGGCTAAAAACTAATCAAATCGGTTTTACACAAGAAAGTTCAAGCATGGGTCTTTCGTTATTCGTGTCACACCCAATCACAAAAACCCCATCTCCAGGCCTCGACCTCACGAACCCACCTCAAGGTCCAAACTTCCAATTATTCTGATTCCTCACAGCCATGTCCGAATCGGTCCATTGACCACCTCTATACAGCAACGATACGCAGACACGTCCCAACCCCCCGCTGTTTGGTATCGTTTTCTATTTCTAGTTTTCAGTTTTTTTGAAAACCAAAGTCTCGTTTTTTAAAACCAGAAAAAATGGTTTTTAGTTTTTAGTTGTCAGTTTTCATTTTCAGTATGAGTATTATAGAAACGTTCAATTAAAATTCATTTTTGCAACTTATTTATCTAGATTTTTTACACAAAAAAAAAAAAACCAAAAACTGAAAACAGCAGTGATACCGAACGGCCCTTAAACTGTTCCTTTCGACTTACGACATGTGCCCACCAGTCAAACCCATAACCATATTTTTGTTCCACAGTTGGTAAAAATAAAATCCATTTGGTCATCTCTCCAGAAAACACAACACAACACAACTCCAACAACACAAAATCATCATTCATTGACAAGAGAGAGAGGAGAGATAAACAAAAGAGAGATGTCGTGCCTGTTGACATGCTGTGCATCACTAGCATGCGGATGTTGCTCAACAGTGGCATCCGGAATCTCAAAGAAATCAGCTAGGATCGCTTACTGTGGTCTCTTTGGTTCTTCTCTTATTCTTTCCTGGATTCTCAGAGAAGTTTCTGCTCCTTTGTTGAAGCAACTCCCTTGTAATTACTCACCCTTTTCTTTTTAATTCATACCCTTTTTCATTTTTGATTTTTTACTGTTTAATTTCATCTGGGCATCTTTTATTTGATTTGTTCGATTTTTTTGATCATTTTTACGCTTAATGATTTGGGGTCGGCTAACATGAATCGTCATACTAATACGAGAATACGCCTTTCCCACAAAGGGTGTATTTGATCATTCTTGTATTATTGTATTGTCTATGTTGAAAGGTTGGTATGTAGGAGGGCTTTGGTTTGATTATTATGTATGTTTCATGAACTAAGATGGTTTATGTAACTTGGCGCATGTCTTAGTAGAAATTGCTGTCATAGTGTTGATGGTTGGTTGCTTTTGGTGTGGAATGGTTTTCATGGTAAAATAAACTCTTAAGATGTACAATAGTGTTTTTATACTGGATTAACTTCCTGTTGACGAATGGCCTAGTAACCGTGTCGGTGTAGATTGATTTGGATGTTAAATCCAATACCTAGCTAACAAGGTTTGAGCTAATCTCTACGGACTTGTGTAGTTTTGAGTATAGCTTGTATTTTTCTTCCCATGTAGACCTGGTTTCTATTGTCTCCCAACGCCTCAAAAGTAAATAACAGGGATTGAATTTAGAATTTAACGAAATCCTTTGGTATTTGCAAAATCGTAGACAGAGTAAAGTAAATTCATCACCAACCCCTCTGACTTGTGAATTCAACCCAACCCCATAAAGGCCAAAACTGAATCTCTCTCCCTCTCTAGGAAGACCGGAACCTTGTTTCTCTCTAGTTTTAGCTGCTGTATGTCGTCAGAAACTACCATAGCTCATCCGAAATTATATGATGTTGACATTCTCATCCTCGTCATGATCGTTGTTGGAGTCTGTTCCATGTTAGTAATTAACTCAAGGTTTATGAGTCACGAGCTAAGAATCAAGATCATGATGAGACTTCATTTATATGCACCATCATATCTTTTGGGTCTGAGATTTGAGGTCTGTGTGAGAGGATGGGGAGGAGTGGTGGAAATAATAAAGGGGAGGGTGGAAGAGTGCTGGCAGGGGAGATGATGGGGAGAGCAGGGTGGTGGCAAAGAGAAGAAGGGATGCAGCACACACCACATGGGGAAGGGAAACATAGGGTCAATGGGAGAACGAGAGTTGAGAGAAAGGAAGCGATGTGGACATGGAAGTTGGGTAGTGGTGCCGTAGGGTAGAGGAAGCAAGGAATTACGGTGGTGGCAGGGGTGTCAATGCAGCTAGCAGTTGTAGTGGTGTTATGGTGGCGAGAGAGAGTGGACAATGGTATATTAGGATGCACGCAAATTGGGTGAATTCAAATTTAGTTCCTTCTTCGAAATCTAGATTTTTTTTTTTTTTTTTTTTTTTTTTTTTTTTTTTTTTTTGGTAACGGGTGTAATGTGTAATACAAATTTAAGCTCGAAATTCTGGGAGATGGCCCAGAAGACACTGATACAAACAGTTGACAGCACAAGGCTAACAACAAGGTCAGACTAGGTAGGCTAGGCCAACCATAGACAGCCAACATTTGTCTTTGGCTCTAAGTACTCTTTTTGCTATAGTAATTCTAGCTTTAACAGCAAAATTGACTCGAAGGAAGGAGAATTACCTCTTCAACTGTTGCATATATCAGTCCATATACACAGGCAGCTACAGCCAATTTCATCATTTTCGTTTCTGTTCTTCTATGTCAACACCACTCCAGTGTATCCTAGTGAAGTATTCTAATCGTCAGCCTTTTAGCTAGCTGCCTAGCTCCATTAGCATTTGTTGCTATAAATGAAGTCAAAGAACAAGTCCTTGTCTGTTTTCCTGCCTTGTTGACAAAGAAAACAATTCTCATCCTGAATTATCCCAAGACTGTACGGTTTGACCTTTACTTGAAGCTTCTCCATGTTCACCATCAGAAAATAAAGCTGTGTTGGTCTCACTGTATCTTCCCCTTTTTAATTTTGCCCATGTGACTTTATTCATCCCTACCAAGAGCCAAGAGTATCCTTCCTTAACAGTGTATTGTCTTTGAAAATTCAGCCATTTACCGTCCTTGAAAGCATGCAAATAGCATTAAATTTTTACAACCACTAATATAGGAATCGAGTATTGTCACTTTATATTTGAAAATTAAATTTAGGATTTCGAATTCAAATGGTAGTTCCTAAACAATAGTTAAAGGAAATGGTTTAAATTTGAAAGTTAGTCTCTGTAGTGCCTAAATAAGGTTTTCATTTATAGCTGATGATTAAGGTGGTCAGATAAATGCGTTGTATGCCTGTATAAGCACAACGTCTACTCTGTGAAGAGGATGTGTGCAGCTGGGGCTGAAGGACATCACGACATCCTTTTGTGCATGGAAAATACTCTTTATCCACCTTAACAGTCGAGGTAGCCAAACTTCACTGCCAATTTAGTCTAGCCTAAGGCTAGAGTTTGAGGCATGGCTCAGGTCATACACTATCTGGTACAAGAAAAAAAAATTCCTAGGTCACACTATCTGGTAGGTTCAGGTGGCGATTGGAAGTGTTATCCCTTATCATCCTATGGCGTAGAGGTGCAGATAGTATAGGAGACGCTCCAGGGGCCACATGTCACTTATGCATGTGTGAGGAGGTTTGGCTGAGCAATAAGAGTCACAAAGGTACGATACCCTGTCACTGTAGGAAGACTTTTGATTAATGAAAATCAGTTAGATTAACCAAAATTAAATACCTTTGTGGAGTGGTAAACTCAACCTTTTTGGTGAGAGATTTCAGAAGTGACTCTCAACCTTTGTGGTAAGATTCCTTCATACGTTTTTGTTGTATATAGTTTCCTCAAAGTTCAGTTTCAAGATTAAATATTTACATTTCGTTTTCCTGTCCTTTTGCTTCAAATCTAATACTCTCAACAAAACACAACTGCTCCCTAGTTTTATGCTTCAAAATTGTTGTGAGAGCTCATTATGAGTTGAGGCTGTTGTTAAAGTTAAATGCTTTGCACCTCATATCTATAATGATGGAAAGCAAGCTTCAAAGTTGCAACTATGGCCGATAACATGAATCTGATGCTTCAAGTTCGCACACATCTTACTGTGGATGGTGGTGGAAGAGGGAGACTGAGGGGAAAGCATGAACAAAATAATGGCTCTCATTTCAGATGAGGGAACCTGGAGGCATCAAACAAGATGACTTGGATAAGCATTTCAAGGTAGAAATCCCCGTCTTTAGTGGTATTTTGAACCCTTTGAGAACTGTTGAAAGTGTTTTTGAGATTAAGGCTTATACTTCCTTGTGGTATGTAAGTATGAAACACCAAATGGATAAGGGAGGGTAAGGGAAGGGAAGGAGCCTATTAGGTCTTGTGATGAAGTGAAAAAGAAAGTCAATTTTTATTTTGTCTCACTATGCACAAGATATGTTTTTCCTATACACCCTTGTGGTGGGACCCTTCCGCAGACCCTCGCTTAGCGGGGACGCCAATGAGCACCGGGCTGCCCTTTTTTATGCATATGTTCTCGAATCTTGCTCATCTTAAGCAAAAGGATGAGCCTGTTGAATCCTACCTAAGGGAATTCAAAGTACCAACTCTGCAATGTGGAATAGTAGAGAAACCTCATCACAAGATTGCTAGTATGGAAGGATTGGACCAAAAGATTACAGACAGGGTTAGGCTACATGCTACAACCCGTAAGGTCTTTTGATGAAGTTATGGTAAGAGCAGAGGGTTCTGAATTATTCCAAAAGCCCAAGACAATACAGTGGAGCTGAACTGAGACCACACCTTAACTGCAAACAAGATAGATAAAGGAAAAATAGTTGCAGAGGAAAGTACCTAATGAAATGTTATCAATGTCAAGGTTATGGTCGTTTTGGTAGAGAGTGCCCCACTAGAAGGACCCTTACTGTCTACAGATTCAAAAGGATATGTTATCAATGTCAGGGTTGCGGTCATTTTAGCAGGGAGTCCCCCACTAGAAGGGCCCTAACTGCCTTTGAAGTTCAGCTATTGGAAGAGAATTATCAATTATAGGAAACGAGGAAGAGCCACACAGAAGCCTGAATATGTGCTTTTGCCAAATGTTAGACCTGCTTTGGTTTTTTGGACAGTGATGCACACGCAAGAGTTTGAAAGATGAGCAGAGAGAACAAATTTGGAAGATGAGCACACCCAAGAGTTTGTTAGATGATCTGAGACAGCAAAATTTTCAAATCAGGTGTATCATAAGTGGGCAGGTTTGTAACCTATGCATGTGTGAGGCGGTCTGTCTACTTAATAAGAGTCACCAAAAGGCTAAAAGGTGCACCAACTTCTTATGAGATCTTTTAGTGGTTTAGTTTGTACTTTTACACCCTTGACAGTCCTCTTTCACAACAAATTCCACTCACTCTGCCTGTACCAGAAGCTCTATCAGGAAATCACTAGGATGCAGGCAAGTGAGCATTGACACAGCCAATAGGAGAGCAGTTTAGTACTTTCTTTCATCATTATTTTCGTTTCAGCTGCACTATGGGGGGTTTTCAAGGGTTTATGTAACTCTGAGCACTCTATAAAACGGACGGTACCCTGTCATTATAGGCAGCTTGTTGATGAATGAAAATGACTTTTGGTTTAACCAAAATGAATTACGGTTGTAGAGTAGTAATCCTCAACTTTTGCGGTAATATTCTCAGAAGTGATTCACAACCTTTCTAGTGAAAATCTTATAGAAGTTCATATGTCGTCGTTTTCAGAGTTCAGTTTCTAGATTTAATCTTTACACTTTCATTTTTCTGTCATTTTTCTCCAAGTCTAAATGCTCTCAAGTCTCAACAACACACAACCACTCTCTAGTTTTATCTTGCAATATGTGGTAGCTCAACCACCCCTAAATTGGAGGTTGCGCGATTGGGGATTCAAAGCTCATCGCCATCGTCTTGTAAAGTCGAGGGGAAATGGTGGTGTGCATAGACCCCACATTTGTGGGGTGCCTGATCGTGTTTATACCCTGCTTCTAGCTGTCTAACTGGGATTCCCTATGCCTAGGTTCCACTTACAACCCCCTAGCGTTATAGGAGATGAGCCCTGTTGGGCAAGTAACTCATCTGCAAAAAAAAAAAAAAAAAAAAAAAAAAGAAAAAATCGAAGAAGGGACGTATTTAAAGTAGTCTTCGATACGTATTAGTGATTAGATCAAAGAAGCATTGTATACTTTAGCTCCTCCTCTTATTAAAGAGGTCATTTACCTCTATCAAAGATTCAAAGCACATAAATGGATGTTACTGTTACTGGTTGGGTGGTTGCCGAGAAGCGATTTTCCTAAAATACCATCAATACATTGAGGTGTTCTTGTTCTACATGTTCTCGTAAAAGGAATCTATTGAAATGGTATCTTATCTAACTTTTGACCACAATATTAATCTGCAAGGTTTGGAGATTTCTTTGTAGCCTTTTCATGATAAAATGTTGGGTTCTTGGACTTTATAAAATCTCACGGTTTAACTTCAAAATCTTACTGATCTTGGAACCTTACAAGTTCACCATAAACTTGTTGCCAGACTGGTTTTTACAAGTTTCTGTTTAGGTTGCAAGAAAAGTAGTAGTAGTGTCTTCTATTGGTTGATAACTCTGCACACTTCCAAAGCTAACGTTGGCACTTCTTATTTTATGGCCATGCTTTTTAGTCCCAGCTTGAAAATGAGTATTTTATATGAACATTCTCTAATCTGCAAAAGATTGATTAGATACATGTTCTCCTTATCCATCAGTCACGATTCGAATTATGCAAAATGAAGAGAAACTAGCATGCACTTCATGTCGGTGACCTAGATTATGTGTTGTGTGTTTTGCTTTGATTTATGCACTCCTGCCCTAAGTATAAAGAAACTTATAGAGTATTTACATTTTGATTTAGATTGTCCTGGAAAATTAACTTTGTCAATTTTTTACACTGAAGGGATAAATACTGCTGAGCACACGAAGGAGTGGTACCAAATAAATGCAGTTCTTCGGGTCAGCTTAGGGAATTTTCTGTTTTTCACAGTGCTTGCCTTGATAATGATTGGTGTGAAGGACCAAAATGACCGACGCGATTCGTGGCATCATGGGGGCTGGCTGGGGAAGATGATTATCTGGCTTCTGCTTATTGTTCTGATGTTTTTCATACCAAATGCTGTCATAGATATCTATGGTAAGCTCGCAACCTGCCGAAACTCTGTTGGTCCAAATGTGTCACCAAAGCAGCTCTTTGGCTATATACTCTCACCATATTACTCTCATAGTGTATGGGATATCCAAACTTAATCCTACAAGCTGCTAAGTTATGAGAGGTCTATAAGAAGTCTACTAATACATTATTTTATTTACTTCTATTGTCTGCAAAGAACGTCCTCCTTGTCATTTTACAAACTCATGGAAATTAATTTGATCAAAATTTGTCTTCTTAGTCATGGAATCCATACGAGTGAAATGTTGTACCGGAGAACAATAATAACTGATCATGATGATGAAGTTTATGTGTATTGTAGTAAGGGTATTCATTTTATGTTCTCTTAGAGAGTGGAGAGTCATCTCAGACAAAAAGGAAATTAAGATGTTCAGTTGATACTTGATAGGCGCATCCAGTGACTAGGTTTGGTCTGAGGATCCTTTCTACATTTCTGTATTGTGGATTTGGGCTTCTGGTTGAGTTTGCCTCTTACACTCGTGCATCTGCTGCAGGTATTCTGTCAAAATTTGGTGCTGGGCTATTTTTGTTGGTTCAGGTCGTCATGTTGTTGGATTTCACTTACACCTGGAATGATGCTTGGGTTGCAAAAGATGAGCAGAAATGGTGATCTTGATTCTGCAGATTCTATACTTAAACATTTATGCCTTTGAACCTGAGTTTTGACTTACATACTCGGCCCTGATCTTTTAGGTACATGGCATTGCTTGCAGTATCTGTTGGATGCTACATTGCAGCCTTTACTTTTTCAGGACTTTTGTTCATATGGTTTAATCCATCTGGTCAGGACTGTGGCCTCAATGTTTTCTTCCTTGTCATGACGATGATATTGGCATTTGCATTTGGTGTCATTGCGCTTCATCCAGCGGTAAGGAACTCTTTTCTCTCCAGTAACAGAATCAAGGAGTTAGGTTTCCATTGCCTTTCTTCCTATTATGTTTCTTACCTGGTATTATCAACGCAATATACCCACATATTACTAGCAAGTTAATTACATGATGCTACGACTACCCATTGATCATTGTTTCTTACAATGTATTGTCGTTGGTCCATTATCATTCATTATACCTAGTCTACTTAGTGAAGTTGGAAGATTGTTGGCTTTTGGAGGATTATTTCCTGTACAATCATAGAGAGAAATTGATGAGTAATGAACATTCTGACATGCCATGTGTGTAGGTGAATGGCAGCCTCTTGCCCGCCTCAGTGATTTCTGTCTACTGCGCATATGTTTGTTATACTGGTCTTTCGAGTGAACCTCGTGACTATGTCTGCAATGGCCTACATAACAAATCAAAAGCTGTCTCCGTGAGCACCCTTGTTCTTGGAATGCTCACTACTGTACTCTCAGTGCTGTATTCAGCTCTTCGAGCTGGGTCTTCAAAGACCTTTCTGTCTTCACCACCATCATCTCCAAGGGCAGGTATAGATACGTCCCATGTATCATTTTATCTTGCATCCTGATATGCTACTTTCGTGTTGTTCTCTTCCCCAGTGAAACTAATTTCGATGCTTTTTTAATTGAGCTGCCGAGCTTTTGTGTTCTAATCATATAGCGACTGTGCTATGACTTTGCAATGATCACTTGATAGTTGACGCCTGATGCTAACAACTACTTGTGTGCTTATCTGATAATCGTCTCTAGATATTACTACCATCACAGTTGGAAAATCGAAAACGGTGAACTTTTAAAGATCACATAGCATCCTCAAAGAAATTAACTATACAGCTTTTATTAAATGTCTATAACTATTCCTGGCCTATTGCAAGTTTGCAACCCAACTTTGAAAGAAAAACATGTTTAGATTTTTTATCCAGTATAGCATATTTCAGGTTGGCTAATACTGTAGTAAAATAAAGGAGGCAACTTCATAAAAACAGAGATGGATGGCCAAATTTCCCTTTCAAAAATTAAGCCATACTCTAAAATCTAAATATTACTAAACCATTACTCGTAATTGAAAAGTATAGTCCTTGATTTTGCCAATTGTACAACAATTGAATTGAGCTGTTTTAATTTTATGTCATAGATGTGATGCGATGTCATTTTAAAGTGACTACTTGATAAGAACTCTCTTCCAAAAAAAAAAAAAAAAAACTCTGTTTCTGTGTTCAATTCACTTGTGATTCTGTTTCTTACGAAATTCTTTCCCGTGCCCACAAATAAAGAAGTTTGAGTTCACTTAGTGTCTTGGCTTGTTTTGATCATCGACACAATAACCAACAATTTGAGTTCTGGCCCCCCAGTACTCGAACGTAGAGCATATTACGTTTATGGTTTGTCCATTGACAGTTAAGAATCTTTCCCCATTGATTGTGGCTTGCCAATTGCATGACCTTTGACCATAATCCTCAATATTTTGACATCAACTGAAATGTTTAAAACTAATCGCAGGTACAAGCAAACCTCTCCTGGACTCGCAGGACACGGAAGCGGGTACAGCCACAAAGGACAAGGACACAGAATCCCGGCCTGTTACTTATTCTTACACATTCTTTCATCTGATATTTGCGCTCGCAAGCATGTACTCGGCAATGCTTCTATCAGGATGGACGAGTTCTTCAGACAACTCAGATCTTATTGATGTTGGTTGGGCTTCCGTCTGGGTAAAGATTTGCACAGAATGGGTAACTGGCGGGCTCTATGTATGGTCGCTTGTAGCACCTCTAATCATGCCAGATCGTGAGTTTTATTAGGTAAGAAAGTGAAATCATACTCATCCCCTGTAATCTAGCTCCTTATCATACATGTAAATGTGTAATAATGCCATGTGTTCGTCATGTTACGTCAAACCGATTCAAGGTATAAGCTAATAATGGTAATGTTCGATCGCCCTACTGTAAATCATTGTTCTGAACTCTATAGCATGTATATTGTATCAAGAGTGTTAAAGAGTGATTGGATCATGTATTATATATAAATCTTTATATCTTACACCCCCAAGCTCCCACTTATCAGTGTAACTTATTGGTTGTTTCGAAAATTCTTGGTATGTTGCTGAGGTAGCATTGTAGCAAGTCTAGCAACAACATGATTGTAGCTTGTCTGGGATTTTGGGTAAGATAAGGGAGGAAACACCAAGGAAAAATGGAGTAAAGTTGTGGATTCCTATTTGTCTAAATGTTGACCTGGTGGTCACTGTTGTATTCGAATTTTCGATAAGCGTGCGGAGGAAGACTGAGCGTCCTTGTCCTTTGTGGCTAAGAACTGTCCTATTAATCTAAATGTTTAAACTAGGAAGAATGTTACTTATTGCATCAAAATTTCTTGCAATGCTACGTCGGCATTTAGAATGCCATGAACACAAATGACTTGGGATTGGAAGGGAGATAAGGGCAACCACTATGAAAATGAACGACGGAAAAGGCTACACATACACTAGGTGTATGTGAATCTTTTCCACATCAGCTTTCTATTGGTCCAAAAAAAATATTTTAATAAAATAAAATAAAAAGATTCCATTTTCAAAAGAATTTAAATTTTAAATAAAAAAAATAATATTTAAAATTTGGATTTTGATTTCTGAATTGGGACACTTCAAATCATCATCATTACCAATAACTTTGCACAAATTCCAAGAAAACATGTTAATAAAAGTTTGCTATTTCCCGAGAAAATGTGTTGATAGCAGTGTATGAAACAAATCAATAGTCGTTAGGTTAATTCAGTAAAACTTATCTTTGTCCACCGTGTTCGTATCCGAACGTGTGTTTTTCCTCATCTCCGATTTTCTTTAATTCTTTACATTGCACAAATAATTGTTTTAAAAAAATTTTGCTTAAAGATTTCGGGGCCAATTTGAGAGTCTCGCTAAGGGCGCCCAAAGTCTCCAAGACGGCCCTGAGCTAATTACCAATCATTTTGTGTGAAACTCGAATGATACTAGATAATACTCCCTAAATTAATATATCTTGAAAGAAATGTCAAGTAATCATAAATTTTTAATGGATACTAAAAATTACATGATTTAAATAAAAACACATACAATTGTACTACTCCAATGTTACCATGGAGCATAGAGAAAGGGATAAGAAATGGGAAAATCCTAGACGTTGGTTTTCTTATCTAATGATTTGCATGAGTTCTCATAAAAGGATTATATGAACCATATCCAGTTAATAAAACTATCTAATGTAAAATATTTATTGCAGTCTCAAGTTAATAATATTAGTTTCATAAGATATTTAAATCGGAAATCAATTCGTTTTATTGGCAACGAGTAGAAAGGGCTTGCTTGATGACTTGCTAAGACTAAGAGTCATTGTTGAAGTGTTGAACTTGTATGTCATCCACAATAGTCTTTAGTCAATTTGTTTTTGACCTAAATTTCTCTGGTTCACAATTATTCAATTTTTCTGATATAATTCACAATTGTGAAAGTTAATGTTTCAATGTTAATATCTTACTAGCATTTGACTATTCCTCGCACCATAACTTTCACTAGTTCCTCAGATTGGTGAAATGACACCATCGAATATGAATTTTATTGTCACTCTAATGTACTCGTCTCTAGCATAAATATATTCGCACGTCTTCCTTATTTCTCATAAGAAGAATTCATAAAATTACCACAGGCACACATTCGCGCTTTTCAGTAACTCTCCGTCTCTTACCCATATTTTCCACAACAAAGAGGACAAGCACCCGTATCATTTATCGTTCCATAGTTCTTTTTATAACTTTTTGAATTTTTTGCAAGTGAATAGCTATTTGAACAGTTTCGAAATTTAGTTTAATAGTTTCTAAATGTAGTTTTAGCAATTCACTCATTACCAACAATTGGTAATGTTTAATTAAGAGATTTATTGTATCATTTTTGTCAATTAATTTATAACACTAAATTAAGTACTTATTTAGAAACTAAAATATGATTAATAGAGATGACTATTGAAGTCCAAAAAAGAATTGAGAAGAATATGAGCAACAATTACGGAGATAAACCAGAGATGGCTTAGATATCTCAAACTAAAAGTAACATTGTACAAGAGGTCTGAGATACTAAATTTTGCAATAACGATGGTAGAGAGCCAATAGATTTGAAAATTTTGCATGTTTGTGTTTTTTTTTTTTTGGTTTTTTGAGCTTTGGAAGGTGATGTACATGTTAATGGAGGAGAGCAAAATTGAGCATGACAATGGTGGGGAGAAAGAATGAGTAAGTGTTGGCATTAGAGATATTTCATAATGAAAGGTGATAGTTTGGGTTCCCAACGCTCAAAAAATTTCCCTCCAAATTTTCCCTCCAAGGCAAAGTTTCCCTCTAAAATATCCCTTCAAAAGAGGGAATCTTCTTTTTATTTATTAAAAAGTTTTTTTTTTTTTTTGCCAATAGGGAGATGGTGTAAAAGAGATTCACATACACCTAGTGTATGTGTATCATCTTCCAATGAACGACACTTGAAAATTGAAACTTTGGTGAATTTTGAGGGTAGCATGGACATCGGGATATGAGCGGTATCCGACAAGTGGTCGTGGATCGTGTTTAACCATACAGGCTAATAGAACATATTAGAGGTCAGTCCAAACCTACACACTAAAAGTTACTATTGTTGTTTATGTAAGTGGAGAGCAAATAGAATTTAGCGTAAGCCCCAACAAATTTACCGTAAACGTTAGGCTCTTTTTAGAAAACTTAGACATGCGACTGATGCGAGCCCTGATTAGGATCTTTCTTCTCTCTCACTAGGACCTCGTCAATAAGAAAAAAAAAACATTACACTTAGAAATGCGCCGTTTTGTAGAGAGAAACGCGCTTTCATATAAAACAAAAATGGTTTGGGAGAAAAACTTCATGGGTACTCCCGAGACCAAATTCAGTGGAGGCGCGTTGTGTCATGTAAATAAGAGGATGAAGTAAACCGAAAGAGTCACTTATTTAGCGGTTAAAGAAATGTTAACGAGTTTCTCGAGATGACTAGTACAACTAAATACTAAGGTGTCATTTGGATACACTCGGGAAGTCGGAATTCCCATGAGATTGCAAATCCTACGAATTAAGAAAGTATGGGAATTGGGTAAATTTGTTTGAATGAACAAGGGAATTCAATTACCATGGGAATTTCTACTTACCTAGCCCTCCAAAGGTAATTAAATTCCTACACTTTGGAGGAATTGGAAATCTCCGGGAATTTCCAATTTCTACACTTTATGTTAACCAAACAACTCAAGATAATTCAATTCCAAGGAAAATAAAATTCCTACAAATTTTGAGGGTATCCAAACGACACCTAAGAGCATCTCAAATGGTATTAAGTGGTCGTTTGGTTGCCCTTTTAAAACACAGGAATTTTAAATTCCCATGAATTATATATTATGCGGGTTGTTTGGTTGCCCATAATTTTAAGAAATGGGGGAATTGGAAATTTCATGGGAAAATGAAATTCCCACATAATGGTGGAATTTGCTTACCAAGTCCCCCCTTGGTAATTCTAAATTCCGCCATCATCTTTGTTCAAAAGTTACATTTTTGCCCACAAATAATTAGAAAGATATTATAATCAATGGATATAATAGTAATTATGAATTAAATATATGGGAATTGGAAGGGTGCAACCAAAAAAGATGTTGAAATTTAATTCATGGGAAATTCAAATTTCTTAATGTCTACCAAACAACTTGTAACTAATTCACATGAATTCTCAATAGGAACTTAATTCATGGGATATGTAACTTCCTGTAGGAATTAAATTCCTACATGAACCAAACGACCACTAAATTTCATGTAGTTTAGCTTATGGAGCTGCTTACGTATTTAGTTTACAGCATTGGAGCAAATTTCTAAGCCGTTGATGTTACTAGCTTGTGGGCAATGTAGGCTTCCCAAGCTAGCTTACGTTTTGGAGTAAAATAATATTTTTGGCTAATAAACTTATCTCTCCTACTTGTCAACTCCAACTACTAACTTGATACAATAATAATCCAACAGTCTACTCTATCCTGGTTCGAGTACTTTGCCAACAGTCATCTGAATCGATCGTCTTCATCATAGCTTGAACCATAATTGTTAACTTGAGCGTATATTGTCATACTTGATGGATTATTATTTTTTTGAGATCAAATACTTGACGGATTGATTTGTGATGAATTATTTTGGACCTAAACAAAGTAAGAAATTCAACGATTTTCTTTTGCCAAATCACAAATTAGGTAAATTTTGAGTGCATGTACGGAGTATAAAATAATATCGATTGACAAACCTTGTATTCCTATTAGACCTTGGATCGTAAGTGCGTAACTCGTAAATCCTACCGAAAGGTCCCGTCACACGAAATAAGTTTGGATAAGAAGGACCAAAGATTAATAAAAAAAAAGTTAATTGAAAGTAACCCTAAAATCCTAAAATTCAAACCGGCAACATGGATGTGCCTTTGTTCTTGTTATCGACAGCTTAAACTTCACTCCAAAACAACCACGACGATCTCCTCCGCAGAGTTTTTCCGCAACTCCGCCCACAAATCAATCGTGAAATTTCCGCCCAAATCAATCTAGCATCTGCTCAGGTAATTCCTAATCCCCCTTTTCTATTATTTCATTTTATTTTATTTGAATTGATGAATAAGATACAAAATTGACGAATTCCAAATCACAAATCTGGGGAAATAATTGAAGAATTAGATAGAAACTTATCACTTTATATTAGTAATTTTGCCAAAATTCCAAGAAATTTCAATTTAATAATCGGGGTTTTCACAGGTGCCGATTAATCAACGAGAGAGTTGCGAAGATGTATAACGGGATAGGGTTACAGACCGCTAGGGGTTCGGGGACGAATGGTTATGTTCAGACCAATAAGTTTTTCGTGAGACCGAAAACGTCGAAACAAGGGAGTGATTTCAATAAAGGGTATGGCCCTGATCAGGGTATGGCTGGTCTTAGTAAGAAGGCGAATGTTGAGATTTTGGAGCATGATCGAAAGAGGCAGATTGAGGTTAAGCTCGTTGAACTCGAGGATGAGCTTACTGAACAAGGTTTTACTGATGATCAGATTGCTTCCAAGGTTAAGCAGCTTCGTGCTAAGCTCGAAGCTGAGGCTGCTGCCGTTTCTGCTGCTTCTGATGACGGTGCTGCTGGAGGCGTGCTTGTATCGGATAATAAGTAGGTTCTTACTTTCCCTCTTTTTGATTTTTGGTTGTTCTTGTGGTTGTTTTGTGATATATGGATGTGGTTTAATTGTTTGATGGACTGCAAAGTATTACTTAAATAATGTTGCGAAGATTGTGATGAATTGCGATGTTAGGTCAGGGACGCAGAGTTAGACAGTTACTTGATATGAAATTATGAATGGACATGCGTTAGAACTGGAAAAGGAAACTCGTATTTGTTGGACAGTGCATTAAACTGAAACATGAATTTGTTTTGAGTTTGACATGCATTAGCACCGTAGGGATGAAATAGACGGATTCATTGCGTTAGACACTGTTTCTCCCTCCTGGGAGTTGACTGTTGGTGTGATATCTGAATAATGATTGATGCCGTCTAATTCATGTGGACTCTGAAGAAGAATCAACGCAGAGTTATTCATTGTGATCTTTAACTTTTATTTAAGTGCTTGTTGTCCCATATATGTTGTTGGGTCGTTAGTAAAACTTCCCTTGCCCCAAAATCCAAATCTCCCTTGCCTGTTAAGACATGCAGCTTATCTGCCATTTGATAGTGTTTGCTACAAATTTAAAATCTTGCATCATAGAGCTGAGGGCTGACATTAAAAAAACAGTCTCGGCATAAAGTGTGTATGCAGACTAAAGCATGTTAGGCCATGAATTCTAATACAGAATCCTTTTTGTGTTGTGCATCTTCACCTTGTAAGTGCAAGCTGAATGGCTCAAATTTAGCTCAATAAAAGTGGTGTATTAGAATACTTGTAGCACGGAATGCCAACAAGCATACTTGCATAGAAATCCATGAATAAAATAGATATCCTTATCATTATAAGTGTACGAAGTATCCATATTCCGTAGCTGGGTAGTTTATTTCCTCTTGGGAGTTCGGTGGTTTTGCTCAAACCCATTTCTATCATTTATGCTTAGTGTTAACAAGTTTTGATGCAGGATTTGTACCCATTCTGATTTTGTGACATACAAATCTGGTATTCATGTGTTCCTTTTGCCTGGTTTTAAGAGTGACCCATTTCATATGGCTCCTCTGGGCCGGCTTTTGTGATTTAGGATCTTGTCATGTGTTTTTTTTTCCTGCAGCTGTAGCTACTGTTCAAAGGGGAGCCTTGGCGCACCGGTAAAGGTGTTGGCGTGTGATCGATAGGTCACGGGTTCAAGTCCTGGGAGCAGCCTCTTGTCAATTAAATTGACAAGGAAAGGCTTGCCCTCATTACACCCTTGTGGTTGGACCCTTCCCCGGACCCTCGCTTAGCGGGGACGCCAATGTGCACCGGGCTGCCCTTTAGAGCATTGTTAGTGGTAAAACTAACACCTAGTTGGAAGTAGGGTAGAGAATAAAAAAATGAAAAAGTAAGAAAAGGAGGAGAGAGAGTGCTATTACCTGGTGCAAACTTCTACCGGGTTCCAAACTCTACAACCTGGTCCCCCCTTTTTTTTCTTCAACATTTTTAATTAGCTGCAACCAACTAGGGGCTGCCACGTGTCACAGGTAAGGGGGGCAGAAATTTTATTACCGTTGCAACGTCTTAAACGGCTATATTTTTCAAACGTCAAGTCTAAAAAAAAAACAAATTATACCAACGGTTTTGTTTTTCCTTCCTCTATAAATAGAGACCAATATTGGGTATTTTTTAACAAAAAAAAAAATTAGTTTTTCCACATTAAAACAAAATTAACTTTGTCATTTTTATTAATACCTCCAAAATTAAGTTAAGTATGAGTAATAATATTTTTTTTTCGTATATTTTTTCCCGATAATATATGATATGTTAAGATAAATTAACAAAATAATTTTAGATAGAATTAAAATGTAAGTAGGAGAGAGAAATTATGGTGGGGTAAGTAAAAGTGAGGAAAACTTGGTAAACTAATAAGCTTATGAAAATGAAGTAGGTGTAAAAAGTTGGTATTGGGTGAGTTGGATGAGAGAGAAAATAAGAGAGAGAGGGAATACCAGGTTCTAAGTAGGTGACCATTAACAATGCTCTTAGCTGTAGCTACTGTTCCTGCTACTTCAAGAGACTCCAATTGTTCTCTGGTGTTCGTTACTCATATACGGACATCAGAGTGCCTTTTAGGACATATTCATCCTCTTTTTATGTGGACAGAACATGTCATGAACTTATATTTTAGTGTCTTCTTGCCTGCATCAAATTTGTTTCTATTTTATGATATCTAATGAATTTGCGAGAAACTTTTACGGCTTTAAACTATTGATTAGATGACACAATCTCCCTTGACTTTTGATTTGTCTGCTGTTGATCGTAGTTATGGTTGTACACCTTAAGCCTCCAGTCTTGCCAGATGTTTTATCTACTCTCATACTCCTTGAATGAGGTATCAAACTTCAAAATTCACCTTGCCAGCTTATTGGACCTCCATTAAATTGCCAGCCACTGGGGAGAAACTAAGGATGAGCTTGTTGCTCGGTAGTCCACCGGTGTGCTATCAGCACTCTCAATTCCCTCACCTGCATTGTCCTTATATGTGAATGAGATCCCTCACCTGCATTGTCCCTATATGTGCAGTCTACCATTGATGGCTAGAGCTGATGTTATTTTTCACTTACAAGTGTGTCATCTCTTCCTAATGTAAACTACCCTTGCTGTGTGTAGTGTTGAAACCTTTTAGTTGAATAAATAAATCAGAGGACTCATAACTGTTTGAACCATTTGTCCATATAACCAGGGAACTTGATTTGTATGGCTGTTGACGGCCGAGTGTTGTGAATTTCGCAAATTTGTTCTTCGGAACTTGACTTCAGGGTTTTTTTTGTTCCTTTTAGGGTGTCTGATACACAAACACATCAAATCGCAGCTAGGAAGGAGAAACAAATGGAAAGACTCAGAGATGCTCTTGGGATTACTCAGAACAAATCGGGTGAGTTACCAGAGGAACGTGAAGAAGGTGAACTTTTGTCTGGGGATGAGGACATGAAGATTGATGAGCATCATCAAGTTGAAGTTAAATCTGAGCATCCAAGGGGTAAGAGGAAACAGGAAGTCAAAAGGAAAGGACGACGTGATGCTGAATCCTCAGATTCAGATTCTGACAGAGACAAAAAGAGAAAACAGAAGCATACCAAGATCCCTAAGAAAGTTGTTACTGATAGTAGTTCTGACTCTGATTCTGAAAGTGATGAACCTTACAGAGGCCGTGTTAAGGAGGTTGAAAGAGATTCTAGAGCACCCAAAAAGCAGGTTTCTAGAGCACCCAAAAGGCATGATTCAGGCAGCGAGTCTGATAGCAGCGAGTCTTCGGGTGATATAGTTAGGAAATACAAGCAGCAATTAACAAAAGGTCGACATGATTCTGATAGTGATAATGAGCTTGAAACTGATGCACGGAAGATAAGCCCACCAAACAAAGAGCTGAAGACTGATAGCTACACAGGCAAGCCAAAAGACTTGCATAGAGATGATTATGGTAGGAAACATGAGGATAGGTACCATAAAAGCAGTAGTAGGTCGCATATCGATGGTCGGTCTGATTCCGGTAGGGAAACAAAGTATGAGAAAGTAGCACTTGAGAAATCCCAGAGGGCTAGGTATGAAAGCGATGAGTCTGATTCGGATCATGAAGAAGAAAAGAAGCAGATTCGTAGAAGAGAGAGATATAACTCTGGAGATGATGGTTCTGATATTCACAAAAACCGGAGTGAACATGTGAAAGATATAGAAGATGAAAGAAATTACCGCAAGGGCAAAGAAGAAAAGACAACAAAAGATGACAAGGGAGGTGAGAGGAGGAAGCATGATAGAGTTGACATTGAGCATAACAAAAGGATCGGTATGGAGGGTGATGCTCGTGAACACAGAAGGCACGACAAGAAGGAAGAATATGAGCATGAGAGGGGAAAGCCTGAAAGAAGAGAGGACATTAAATCGCACCAGAGAAAGTCGGAAAGGGATGATGATCAGATTAAAAAGGTGGAGAGTAGAGAGGAGGATGAGTACAGGAACAGAAAGCGCGAAAGAAGGGAGGAAAATGACCAAAGAGAGGTAAAGCGAGAAAGGAGGGAGGAAGACAAAGATGGAGGTAGGAGGAGGGAAAAGAGAGGGGAAGAAGAGCTCGGAAGAACTAGGGAAATAAGAGAGGAAGATGCGAAGCCAGCAAGGCGAGAGGAATACAAGGATAGAGGTAGGATGGAAAAGAGTATGGAAGAAGAGCAAGGAGGTAGAAGGAAGGAGGAACTCAAGGATGTTGGTAGCAGAGGGGAAAGGCAGGAGGTAGATGAACAGGATGAGAGAATGGGGGCAAGAAGAGAGGGATATAGTAGGCAAGTTAAGAAGTCGGAGAGAGAAGACGAAGATGAGCATTTTAGCAGAAAACGGGAAAGGCAAGATGTAGATGATGAGAGAGACAAGAAGCGAGAGAGAAGAGAGGTTGGTGAGCATGAAAGTAGAAACCAAGAAAAAAAAGGCTATGAGCAAAAGAGTAGAAATGACAGAAAGGAAAAAGTTGGGCTTGACGGAAAATCGAGGGATAGGAAGGAGGAAGAGCATGGTGGCAGAAGGTCCGACGACAAAGTGTCTTCTCGGAGGCACCAGTCTGATGATGTCCGAAGGAGGCGTTAGATGGGATCAGCTTTGCATCATTGATTAGGTAAGTTAAGATTATTCATTTATTTAGAACTCTTTTGATATCAACCTTTTGTTAGTTTGAAGTACTTGAAATTAAGTCAGAACAAGCCCTAAGTATTTTTGTTTTGTACATATTTTTGTGATGTATGTAGTTGATGATGTCAATGATGATTGTGATGAGCAATTTTTATTTCTGTGTGGTGTTGTATACATCAATCTAAAGTTTAGCAAGTTTTGCTGATGTATCTGTATGAGCTGTGCCCTTGCAGCTGCCAAATTCAAGTCTTGATCAATTCTAGTTTTGATTTGGAATATTATTATTTAGTTGTTTAAATTTCTGTTTATAATTACTGATCCTATAGATATTGATGTCGGTGCAGGATGTACAACTCGGTTCGCATGGCTGCTCCTGAGTTTGCGAGGAGTTGTTGCTGCTGATGCTGATAAATATATATGCTATGATGGAAATTGCTTCCTGGATGGTGTACGTTTGATGTTTCACCTTGAAATCTATCTTATACTTTCCCATTTTGGTTTGTTTTTACGATGTAATTTCCACCTTTTTGAGGCTGTGTAAATGGTTGCTACTTTCTTTATGAGCAGTCGTTGAATTTTTGGATTTATAAAGCCACAACTGCTTCTAGTCTGGCTTAGTCACATTTGCATCTGTATTGTATCCCTGTACCTCGGTGAATTTCTCTTCTGAATGATTGCCTTGGCTTATGTCAACTTTGCATTTGCTTCCAGACTTCGCGGTATGAGAAACGAGTGATTCGCTTGCATATAACATTAATCACCAAAAACAGTCGCACATCCGCAACAGCTAGTGCGTCCAGACTCGTACAATTTTTCCTTTTTTTTTTTTTTTGAGAAGAGCCTAAGCAAAAGGGGTCACTGCTTTGATCTAGTCTACCGTTTGGGTAGGTTCTTCGATTCCTTTTCTTGATATATCCCGGGGGGTGAGCAAAAGATCAAGTTACCCGGAACCGGTATTGGAACCGCATAGGAACCACCGGTTCCGGTTCCGTACCCGGTGTTGCCGGTTCCGTACCCGGTGTTGCCGGTTCCGGTTCCGGTTCCGTACCCGGTGTTGCCGGTTCCGGTTCCGGGTAGCAAAAGTTGGGAACCGGTCCTAGCGGTTCCGGTTCCGGGTAGTCGAAATTTGGAACCGGAACCGGTAGGGTACCCGGTAAGATCGGTTCCAATTACGGGTACCCGGAACCGCATGTACTCGAAACTGTTGTTTGGTAAAATAATAGAGGTTGCCACTTTATTTTCACAAAAAAGTGAAAAAGTGACAAGCTTATTCCCCTACAAGGAAGAAGAAAAAAAGGAAAAAAAAAAGTTAATGAAAATAACCTAATAAAAACAAAAAAAAAACCCTAGACATTTCTAATTTTCTCACTCTTTCTCTCTCATCCATCTGCCTCTCTTTCTCACTTTAGTCTTCAAAAATCAACCTTCATTTTTCTCACTTCAGTCTTCATTTTTCTCAAATTAATTTTAAAACTTATACTCGATCTAACATTCACTCAAGTTATAGTACACGATTGCCTCATTTTTCGTCGCACGCGTCTTCTTCAAGGTATGGTTAGCAAATTTGAATTCTCAGATCCGTTTTTTTTTGTGCAAATTTGTGTATTAAGTTGTTTCTTTTGTATTGTTTTTATTTTTGCTGAATTGGGTAATTAGGTCTAGTAATTTCGTAGGAGAATATGCATTAAATCTAATAATTGGATTATAATTTGTTATATTTTTAGGTTGAATCTTCATATGGCGGAGCCTATAATCGTGGATGTTGAAAGTGGAGCAGAGGATGTAGGTTATGGGGAAATCCAATGACAAAAACAATGTATTTTGTGGCCTCTGCCAAATTCCCTGAACATGTAATCTATTGTTTTTTTTTTCTAAAGAATAAACATGACTTCATAACAGAACGGGTACCCGGAACCGGATGGGTATTGGCGGTTCCGGTTCCGGTTCCGTACTTTTGGGAACCGCATGTAACGGTTCCGGTTCCAAAATTGAGGAACTGGTCCTTACCGGTTCCGGTTCCGGTTCCGCATAAAATGTGCGGGTACCCGGCATTGCTCACCCCTATCCCGGGGCCAGAAATAACTTGAAGAAAGTCTTGTTCACACTAGGGACTAGGCGAACAACAACATTAGGCCACTGCCTCACCTCAAAAGTTAAAAACATGTGCCAAGTTAAAAACACATTCATGAAATCCAGTGCCCAAGTTCTCCGTCATATCAATGGGTGTCAAGATTACCCTACAACTTATATCCACAAACTCAGATTATAAATGATGAAAACTTGCATAGTCTTACTTTGGCCAAACTACCAAATTGGTAAAAAAAGTAAGGGGCAAATGACACATTGGTAAAAAAATAGTGACACTAACTAACAAATTAGCCAAAAAACACCACTAAGGCCATGTGCGATTGGACTGGATTTTTCTGATTTGATTTGATTTGATTTGATTTGATTTGATTTGATTTGAATAAACTTGATTTGATTTGATATGACTGAATTAATTGATAAGTTAACTGCAATTAGACGAATTAATAACTACTCCCTCCGTCCCAGCTCAAACACCCCATATTCCATTACGGGACGTCCCACCTCAAACACCCCATCTATTTTGGGACATATTTCTCTCTCCTACTTTTATTAAATTATAACATCATCTCTCACATTATCTCTCCTACTTTTATTAATCCTCACATTCTCTCTCCTTCTTTTTCCTAATATTACCCCACTCAACTTATTATATCAATTTTTCTTATTCCACTACAAAAATGGGTCGGGGTGTTTGAGCTGGGACGGAGGGAGTAGAAATAGACTAGATTCATTGATTGTTATTTGTATAATTCTAATCTAATTTGATTTGATTTGAATAAAACTGATATAATTTGATTTGATTTGAATAAATCTGATCTGATTTAAAAACACCGTTAAATAAGTTGAAACGCACATGGCCTAACTAACTAACGTATAGATTGTGTAAAGAACAACATGAGGGCGGAGTATGTAGGTTCAACATTCACTAACTTTAGAAACTACTTTAGGGATATTAGAGAACTCATTGGAGACCAAAATTTTCAAATGTTAATAGAATGGTTGCAAAGCGATTGTGACCTTACTAAGAGCATGTGCGATTGAACTACATTTTTCTGATCTGATTTGATTTGATTTGATTTGAACTGATCTGATTTGATTTGATTTGAATAAACTTAACTGCAGTTAGACGAATTAATAACTAGAAAAAGACTAGATTCATTGATTGTTATTTGGATAATTCTGATCTGATTTGATTTGATTTGAATAAAACTGATTTGATTTGATTTGAATAAAACTGATCTGATTTGATTTGATTTGATTTGAATAATTCTGATCTGATTTGAAAACACTGTTGAATAAGTTGAATCGCACAGGACGTAAAGCATTTGTGTTGGAGTATGAGGTTGTTAATACTAATAGGGCTCTACTAAAAGTATTCTGGGCTGACCAAACAATGAGATAAACTATAACTTATTTGGAGACATAATTTTTTATGATCCAACTTACAAGACCAACAAGTACAACATGGTATTCACACTCTTCACATGGATAGATCAACATCAGAAGTGCATCACATTTGTTGATGCCTTGCTAGCAAAATAGGACGAGAATTCCTTTGTTTGGGCACTTGAGAAGTTTAATAAATTCATGGGGGGCAAGAAACCAGTAACAATCATCACTGATCAAGACTCTGCCTTAAAAAAGGTTATTCCTAGGGTGTTTACTTCTTCCAACCACGGGTTTTTTTGTTGGCATATCATGACTAAAGTACCCGCTAAGGCAGGTGTCCAATTGTGCACAAAAACTGATGTAATGGAGAAGTTGTCACATTGTGTGTGGAATGAAACCGTTGAGCAAGTGGAGTTTAAATTGCTTTGGAATGCAACTATGGAGGATTTTGTATTGGGTGTCGATCCCTGGTTCATGTACGTGTATTTAGTAAGAGACAAATGGGTCCCTGCATTTTTCCGTGACACTTATTTGGGTGGTGTGGCCAGGAGCTCACAACGATTAGAGAGCGAATAAACTGCCTCGTTAAAAACCTTGCCAGGATAAACCCAGTGGGATAAAAACCTGAACGAAGGGAAAAAGAGTGCAGTGCGTATATATATACTCCCCCTCAATTTAATGCAGATCCCGGAGACGACACATTCCAGTTTTGTGCACAAGTTCTTGAAGCTTCTTTGATGGAAGCGACTTTGTGAATAAATCAGCTATGTTATCACATGATTAAATCTTTTGAACGTTGATCGTCCCTTGCTTGTGGAGATCATGTGTAAAGAAGAACTTTGGTGCTATAAGCTTGGTCTTGTCTCCTTTTATGTAGCCTTCCATTACTTGATTGATACAAGCTGCATTATCTTCATAGATAGTGGTAGGTTGATCTGTAATCGTTTTCATACCACTTTCCTTTTGGATATGTTGTGTCATGGATCTTAGCCATACACATTCTCGTCCGGCTTCATATAACGCTATCAATTCCGCATGGTTTGATGAAGTTGCGGTGAGAGTCTACTTTGTTGACTTCCACGATATAGGAGTGCCACCGTAAGTGAATACGTAGCCGGATTGTGACTTGGCGTTATGTGGATCAGACAAATAGCCAGCATCGGCATATCCAACAAGGGTTGCATCTCCTTGTTTAGGATAAAATAACCCGAGGACTTGCGTTCCCTAAAGGTATCATAGTAGGTGTTTAATCCCATTCCAATGCCGTAATGTTAGACAGAGCTATGTCTTGCAAGTAAATTGACTGAGAAGTTTATATCTGGTCTTGTGTTATTTGCTAGGTACATCAATGCACCAATAGCACTGAGGTAGGGTACATGTGGTTCGAGTACCTTTTCACGGTTTTTTCGAGGACGGAATTCGTCGATTTTGACATTGAGTGAACGTACCACCACTGGAGATTTTAACGGGTGTGATTTGCTCATGTAAGTACCCTTTGGGTGTATGTTGCTTGGTGGATGAGTATTCCGTCTCTTAGATGCTCGATCTGTAAACCAAGACAAAATCTTGTTCTTCCAAAATCTTTTATTTCGAACTCTTTCATCAAGTATTCAGCAGCAATTTGGAGCTCTTTTGTAGTTCCGATAATGTTCAAGTCATCCACATATTTTACGATGATTGTAACTCCATTGTTGGATCATTTGATGAATACGCATGGCCAGATGGAATTGTTTTTGTATCCCTCCTTGAGAAGATACTCCTTTAGACGATTATAGCAATCCGTCCAGATTGTTTAAGTCCATACAAAGACTTCTGCAATTTTAGGCAGAACATGTCTCGAGATTTGAAGTTTTATTGTTCAGGATTTTTTACTCCTTCTGGAACTTTCATGTATATGTCAGTGTCAAGTGAACCATATAAATATGCAATTACAACATCCATAAGGCGTATATGCAATCCCTCGGAGACTGCTAGGCTAGATAAGAACCTTAAAGTTGTAGCATCTACATCCGGTGAATATGTCTCATCATAATCTTTTCCAGGCATTTGAGAAAAACCTTGTGCAACAAGTCTTGCTTTGTACCTCACAATCTCGTTTTTCTCATTTCGCTTTCGCACAAAAACCCATTTATTTCCTACGGGTTTTATGTTCTTGGTAGTCTGGATTACAGGACCCAAAACTTCTCGCTTTTGGAAAGATTTTAGTTCTGCTTCCATTCCCTCTTTCCATTTTGGCCAGTCATTTCTCTTTCGACATTTATCGACAGATTTTGGCTCGATGTCATCATCAAGGGCCATGATTTCTGTGGCAATTGAGTAAGCAAATATGTCGTTTGGTGTAACATATTCTCTAGCCCACTTTACTCCAGTGTTGATATAATTTGTGGCTATCTCATGGTTATCGTGATTTCGATTTTCTAGAGTTTCTTCTTGGGCAATGCCCTTATTGACATGTGAACTTGAACCTTCTGGTTTGTTTTTCTTTTTCATTTTTTCTTGTTTTAAATCTTTTGCTCCAATGGGTCGTCCACGCCTCTTAGAGGCTGATGACTCATCAATAGAATTTTTGCCAGGGTTCTCAGAGGGTAACTCAACTCTCGCAGGGGCATTCGCAGCAGGGATGTATGACTTTGTCACCCTTTTCATATCCGTGAATGCGTCTGGTAATTTGTTTGCAATATTATGCAAGTGTATGAGTTGACGCACTTCTTGTTCACATTTGTTAGTGCGTAGATCAAGATGGGATAGCAATGTTGCATTCCATGTGATTTCTTCTCTTCTTGGGTCCACATTTTCCTCTCCCCCTAAGACTGGGCATTTTTGTTCATCAAAGTGGTAGTCGTTAAATACTGCCTTAAATAAGTCACCAGTCAAAGGTTCGGGATATTTTATTATTGACGGGGAATCAAACCCAACATAAATTCAGTCTTCTCCGTGGGCCCATTTTTGTTCTTTGTGGTGGAGGAATATATTTTCAGGTGCAACCAAATGTTTTCAGGTGGGATATATTTGGTGCATGGCCAATAACCAATTGCAAAGGGGAGAAGTTGTGATATGCACTCGGTCTTAACCGAATCAACGATTTTGCATGCAGTATAGCATGTCCCCAAGTTGATGTTGGTAAACAGGATTTCATAAGTAATGGTCTAGCGATTAATTGCAGTCATTTAATCAACGATTCGGCTAAACCATTTTGTGTATGAGCATGTGCCACTGACTGCTCCACTTCTATTCCAATGGACATACAATAGTCATCGAATGTCTTGGATGTGAATTCTCCTGCATTATCCAATCTGATTTTCTGAATTGTATGATCTGAAAATTGATTTTTGAATCTAATAATCTGTGCAAGCAGTTTCGCAAATGCGATATTTCTTGTGGATTATAGACAAACATGTGACCAATGTGTTGAAGCATCAATCAATACCATAAAGTATCAGAATAGTCCACATGGTGGCGTGATTGGTCCACAAATGTCTCCTTGAATTCGTTCCAAAAATGATGGTGATTCATTTCGAACCTTTATTTTGGAAGGTCGAAGGATCAATTTTCCAAGTGAACATGCAAGACATGAGAAATCACGAGTTTTTGGAACATGTTTAATTGGATGCCCAATATAATTTTCTGCAATTCTAAGCATCATCCCATTTCCAAGGTGTCCTAATCGATCATGCCACAATGTAAACTCTAACTGTGGGTAAGAGGTCATATGGGTCTCAATTGAACTGATATGCGTATAATATAATAGAGGAATATGCTGGCATTTTTTCTAAGAAATGCTTGTTGCCTGATCGTGTTGTTGTCAGACAAAGATATTCCTTGTCATTATCAATCATGGTTTCCAGATGATAACCATTTTGACGCATATCTTTGAAACTCAAGAGGTTTCTTTTAGATTTGCTTGAATAGAGTGCGTCATTGATTACTAACTGTGTCCCCTGAGACAGGGTTATATATGATCTACCTGAGCCTTCAATTAAATTGGCAACACTAGAAATGCTAATGACATTAGCTGCCATACGATTCATATGTGTAAAGTACCTTTCATTTTTCAGAATGGTGTGTGTTGTTGCACTGTCTATTAGACATTGTTCTTTGCCATTGTTGGTCATATCTTCAAAAGAAATGAATAATTCGTTAGATACAACAAAATTTATTTATTTTGTGATAACAATATAGTACATTGTGACAAAACAACCTTATTGTAGCACACATGCAAAAGGAAATGCATGGAAACTATTTTACAATTGAAATTTTTCACGGGGAAATGATAGTAAATCACATCAAGCCCGCATCTTTTAATGCAAACTGGGCACTATTTTCAGGCTCCTCGATAAGATAGTCTGAAGTATCTAGACTTGCTGGTTCAGTTGCTAGAGGAGTGGCATTGTGGATAAAATTTGATTCAAACTTCTTGCCCTTATTTTCAATGGATGCTTGGTAAAGATCCACAAAATGTTTGGGTATGCGACATGCGCGTGCCCAATGTCCAGCAAGTCCACACTTAAGGCATGCGCCCTTTTTATCAGGCTTGTCTGCCCTTTCCTTGCCATTGTTATTGTAGTGGAATTTTCTGTTCTGAACTCTTCCAGAGTTAAATCCACGACCTCTGCCTCTTCCGCGATAGTTTCCACGGCCACGTCCACGCCCACCATGGGCAATAGCAAGAGCCTCGGGGAAGGGCGCAGAGCCGACAACCCTTTTGTTCTCGTTTAAACCAAGAGCTTGATTATTGCTCAGCTACTAATAAAACAGCAATTAGGTCAGTATATTTTTGGAATTGTCGTTCCCTATAATATTGTTGCAGAACGATGTTTTGAGTCCCCATTGTGGAGAATGTTTTATCAAGTTTACGTTTTTCGGAGACAGGATGTCCGCATAGTTCTAGTTGTGATTAGAACCGGCAAGGTTGACCCGACCCGATAGAACCGACCCGAACCGCCCGAAAACCGACCCGATAGGACCCGAATATAAGACAACCGAAACCCGAACCGACCCGACCCGACGATGACCCATAACCCGAAGCAACCCGATTATCGTCCACCCGAAACCGGACTTGACCCGACCCGAAGTGACCCGACACCGTAATTGACCCGAATATGGATGGACCCGACCCGACCCGACCCGACCCAAAACCCGACCCGACCCGACCTGAAACTCGATTCGACCCGAAACTTGATTGACCCGACCCGATCAAATTGACCCGACCCGAACAAATGACCCGATAAGTTGACAATACAATGATCCAATAATGATGAGGGGTTCTCAAACTAAGTGCCCAAATTTGCTCAACATAGTCGAGTTACAGAGCAAATTATAAGTCAAGAAAACGAATACTCCTTAGATTTATTTCACAAACTTGTGAACTTTATTGAATAGGCAAAATTGAAAGGGCACAATATGGGGTTTGGGGGAGTAGGGAAGGAGAATTAGCTAAGAAAAGAACTCATGCCGAGGAACTGCAAATCAACAATTAGCAAGTTGTTGCCTTCTCTAACAAATAGCAAGTAGCAACCTGGCCTAAATTTGTCCAAACTCGACAAAGTGCAATCTCAAAAAAACCAAATAATAAAAACGCAAATGTCCATGAAACTACTACCTCCAACATTAGTTCCACCAAAAGAGCAATATAACTCCAAATATTACAAGCATAATTCAAAGGACATTAAATAATCATTACACCTCTTTAAATTTCACCAACATTATTTAATCTACAACATGTCAACACCAATACAAGATGTACTGATGTACATCATACACCACCAAAACCCTTACAACCAGACCAATTCAGCAGCAACTTGAAGACCCAATAGCATAATGAGAGCCCAGGAGTGAAGAAGTTTTCTGCAACGACAATGTACATCATAGAAGTGTCATCGGCTTATCCTTAAAAAGTCATATAGATTTCAATACACACCAGCAACATCCACGGCATATTGAACAAAACCACATAAGGTATGCAACTATGCGTATATAAACTTTCATGAGCGTCAAAGAAACATCCACAGCAACCCAAACTAAATAAAGAAGATTGAATAATGATTAAAAAAAAAAAACCAAAGTTACCTGACATTAGAACTTGGCATCTCTACCTTAGTGAGACAGTAGGAGTCATCAGAAATCTTCATCATCATCATCTCCCTTTTTAGAGCAAACTTCAACACCAAGACGATCGAGCTCTACAAAATTTACAAACGAATTTACTGAATGATCCACCAAACAAATGAAATGGAAAATATAACAAAGACACATTTAAACTATGAATAACTAACATATTACACATATTTACCTTCATATCCAAACAACCAATTACGGGTCGTTACCAAAGCTTCCACATTCTTACACAAAAGAGAACTTCTCCATTTGTTTAAAATTCTACCACCCATACTGAACGTTGATTCGGAAGCAACGGTAGTGATGGGAATTGCTAATATGTCTCTTGCCATAGAAGAAAGAATAGGATACTTCTGCACCTTTTTAGCCCAAAAATTCAGAACATCGATATCTACTGATCGAGGCTCTTTGTCATCAGCAAAATATCTATCGTACTCAGTACCGCCGGCTCTATTAGAAGACCCAAATGATGCATCAAACTCCTTTATAATTATTCATAACATTAGATATTACTACTTTGAAATAAACAAGAAAACAGACAATAATTCAACAATAATTGTGAACTTGTATGAATGTATCTTGTAGTTTTAGGCAAAATCGAAAGAAAGATATAATCCTTATGTAGTGGTGTAACTTGTCAGTGACTTAAAAGATATATAAGTGAAACATTGAAAGAAATACTACATTGAAAACTCTATTCTTACCTCCAACTCATTGTGTGTATTCTCCTCATGGTTCACAACATGTGCACATGGACGAGCAGGGACCTTCTTCTCATAGTCCTTGAACAACTCAATAAATTGCAAATTTATCTCATTGGCAAGTCGTGCACCAGATTCATCACCATGCAATTTCTTAAGAGCAAATATCACGAAATCATATTTGTAACGAGGATCCAGAATAACAGCAAATGAAAGAACGGGAGAGTAATCACGCCAATACTTTTCAAATTTCTTGTACATCTTAGCAGCCATATTGCTAATATCACTATCCCCACCATCTCTTGCTGATATAAGAAGTCGTTGTATTCTCCATATATTATAAAAATACAAGTTTGCGGTTGGATAATCAGAACCAGAAAATACATTTGTAATCTCATAAAAAGGCTCCAGCAAATTACATATCTTATCCACTTTCATCCACTCAATAGGTGAAAGGCGATGCTCAAAACCACATTCTTCTAAACCAAACATGTCAACTGCCTTTCTAAAGAAGTTAGCTTTTTTTAGCATCAAATAAGTCGAGTTCCACCTCGTTGAAACATCCATCCATAATTTAGTGTTACAAGGTAGAAGGCATTTTTCAACACAGATATAAAACTTAATGATCCTTGCTTCAGATGAGTCTATATATTTCACAGTCTCACGCACTTTCTTAACACTGACCTCAATATTTTTCAGCCCCTCTTTAACAACCAAATTCAAAATGTGAGCACAACAACGAACATGGAAGAACTTTCCATTACAAGGCATGTGCTCCACTAATAAGGATTTCAAAGTCGTAACCATGCTATCATTGTTTGTTGCATTATCAAGTGTCATGGTGAAAACTTTCTCCTCAATACCCCACTCTTTGATTAGCTTACTCAATAAAGTACAAATCTGAAAACCAGTATGAGGAGGATGGAAATGCACAAAATTCAAAACCTTAGAGCGTAATGTCCAACCATCATCCACATAATGCACGGTAAGAGTCAGATAAGCACGTGAAGTACATGCAGTCCATAGATCACTGGTTAAACAAACTTTTCCAGGAAGTGCACATAACATTTTTTTTATCTTCTCTTTCATCTCAACATGTTTCAAAATGCACACTTTTTTTATCGTATTTCTTGATACAGTTTGAACCTCTTCATTTAGATATCGATGAACCCTCCTTAAACCCTCGTGCTCAATAATGGAGAATGGATACCCATGCATCAATATTGCCTCAGCCATCAACTCAACATAAACTTTCTGATCAAATTTCTTACGTGTACTGCTAGCTGGTGATGGGGTTTTGTTTTATTTAGACATACAATTAAGTAAATGCCTCTTAGGATTAGATGTGCCAAAACTAGATTCGGCTCTATAAGCAGATTTTCGGCAGTGAGCACAAACAGCATACAAATTGTCTTTTTCGCACTTGTAAAATTTGAACTCTTTCCATACCTCAGACCCTCTTTTCCGCTTACCAAAAATCTCCTCATAAACGACCGGGTACAACTTCTCGCTGGTGTAAGGATGAATAACAGGTTCATCAGGTTCTTGTAGAGGGACTCCTTGATTTGGCAGAATAGGCTCAGAGTGGAGGAATTCAGGGACAACAAGCTGCTCATTAGTCTGATTGATTACAGTAATCTCCGGCATAATGTTCTTCGGTAGGGTGGAGTTAGGCATGATGACTTCAACATCTCTGGCTTGAGGGATGTCCGGGTCGTTATGCATATCATCCAATCTTTCTGCAATTTCAATAATAAAAGTTAGGAATAACAATCATAACACATCTAGCACACCACAAACTCAATTACAAAGGGGGCTGATATCAATAATCATAATTCTCTTCAAATTTTTTGTTGGCAACTTGGACGTATAGCTAATTTACAGTCTAGTTCTATATTAGTGATACTTAAACAAAATAATACTTAGACAAATTGTAACCACTACAGTATTACATACCTCTTTGGTATGCAAGATCCTCCTCGATATCCATCAAAACGTTTCCCTATAAAATCAAGAGCCTTTGATGAAATTAGTATATAAAAGAGGACATATAAGAAATAATTAGAGTGCTAATAAGAACCAAGATTTGATTGAGAGACATGTATACTAAGTGAAGTACTACATCAGTAATAAAGTAATAGAACAATGGTTGTAAGGAGACTTGTGTGGAATTATCTCACTGGATTAACCTTCATAAAACATTAAATTGTGTTTCCTGCTTGTATTTAGTGTCTTTACTTATGTTCCAACATGTGAATTATGGATCAAGATAACTATGTCTACGCTTTGTTTTTACACAAGGTGACATTGTGACATTCTTAGTTGATATGTCATATACTCATATGTCTATTGTTCTAAATCGGAAACTAAAGACCGACTCAGTAACAATAAATAAAACAATTATGTTCTTTGGAGCATGACTTTCGAAATTTATATCAGGAAAAAGTTCAAGAAATTACTAAACGGTACACTAATAGCTTCTGTCCATGATTGATTTGTGACAGTAAACTGTTAATCATCAACAATCCTACTCAAACACTACTATTAAGATGTTTTGTTTGCGGCACAAGGCTGAACCTCAGTGTTGCAGGCACAGTCTTAGAGACTTCAAGTTTGAGTTTTATTGCATTTACGCACCTAGCAGATTCTAATACCGAGATTTCTCAATTTTCTTTACATGGACTTGTTCCTTAGCTTACGCAATTTAAGTCATTTTGTTTGGCGTTTGGTTGATTAATGACTTGAGTATTTTCCCAGGTATGATTGGTCACATGCTCACTTTAAGACCAAGGCTAATCAAACTATCAAAGTATTGTTCACTAACCCAGAGAAAGATTTCGAAGAAAAGACACCCACAACAAAAGGCATAACATATTCCAATATAATATCAATGAATCTGAAAGAAAACAAAAAAAAGGCATGTAAACCAATTGAATAAGGCACAAGTTCCTTTCATGGACTAAGCATGGTCAAAGAAATACGACTTAACAACATTTGATAGGCAATTTTGGCAACTGATGGCATTTGTTTGACACAAAAATTGAGAAACTGAACATACACACACACTAATTGAATAAGGCACAAAACAATTAAACTTAAAAATGAATTAACAAGAACCAGCAACGACTATTGAATAGGGAGAACAACACTTTAAAATAGACAGAGGTAAGAAGAAGTTACAGGAACATACCTGGACGCGGAGAGATTGCCGGGGGCAGATCGGATCAACTCAAATAACAACTTTAGAAGTAGATCAGAAGATGCGAGCCGGAGTTCGCGGTGGTCGACGGCGATTTAGAAGCAGGAGAAGAAAGAGAAAGAAAGAAGATTTTTTTTTTTGTTTTTTCAACAAAGAGGTCGGCTATCTAGGTTAGATTTTTTTTTTTTTTTAATTTTCTTTCTTCTTTTTTCTTTTCTTTGAGTGTTTTGTGGTCCAAATTTAGCCAATTTTCCAATTGTTAATTTTTGGCGGTATAATTAAATTTTTGGCGCTCTCCACAACTTCTTTTGGCGCCTTGTCTGAAAATATATTTCCCGCAAATACGGTATATCGATTACGCCTCTTTATATGATGATATATATTTTGAAAATTTTGAAAGTTAACTAGCTAAAAAGTTTGTTACAAATTTACAATGTATAAAGTGTACTTTATCATTGTGTAGTCCAACTACACTGACTATTTAATAGAAAGCGGAACTAAAAACACAATATCATCGGATAAAACACAAGTGAATCGTATCCAAATACACTTTTTTTTAAACTTATTAAAAAGTACTATTACTAGCTCTAATCAATCAATAACTAAATTTCTTTTATTTACTTGGATCAAAACGCATTAGCAGTTCAAACTTTTGTATATATTCATCGATCAATATATAGTACACCGCAATTTAGTAAGTAATGGTATTAAATGAAAGTGGAACAGTCTCATACAGTTTCACAATAACACTACCAATTTTTTGTTCTATTTCGTATTTACTTTTGTTCTACGCTGTATTTATACAGTTTCACAATACACTACAAGTTAATCGAATAGACGTAGAGTCAATAATATTGTTAGTTGATATGTCATATACACAGAAGTTTAGTACAAAGCGGAATTGTCAATAACGTTAAAGGTTGAGTTTCAGAGTTGTGAAACTAATTATGTCTTAGTATCGTATTCTTGCATAGGATTGTTTTTCATAACTTACCGTAAATAAACTCAATATGTAAGTTCATGTCCTAACGAACGTCCGATTTCGAATAATTTGCCCTTATTAGGTCCATATGGCCTTATGGGTAAACTTAAAAGCCTATTTCGAAGTTGAGATTAAAAAATTACTATTGTATTCTTGCAAAAGGACGTCTTACGGTACTTAATTTATTTAATCTTAGTATTGTATTCAAACATAAATTTGTCTTATAAACTTGGCATGATAAACTTAAATAATTTTTTTTTGTACAAAGGAGCAGCAGGCAGCAGCTGCTGCGGGGGTGGGGGTATGGGAATTTGAACCCGAGACAACCCCCATGCAAGTTGAGTTCCTAACCATTAGCCCACTAGGCCAACCTTAATCCTCATGATAAACTTAAATAATGAATAACCGATTTTCATAGGCGGCAAATCATTTTCTCATTGCACCAAAAACTAACATTTTACTTTTCATTCGCTAACTATTTTAATAGAAATTTTTTGTCATTAACATTCAAATAGTAAAAAGAAAAAATTAATACTATCCCTACGTCATTTGCATTTGGTCTTTGCTTCTTTATTCGTGGACCCCATCTCAAAATTGTTATTTACCTTTTTTTTCTTTGTTTGTTTGAGATAGTAGTGTACTATTGTTACTACTTACTAGTGTAGTACCTACTACTGTACTAGTTACTCCTTTTGGTCTTTATATCCCCCAATTTACGGGTATCCACTTACCCTTATGACTCCTGGCCTCATCTTATCTCTTCGGGAAAAAATCTTACATTGGACGACATTTCTGATAACACTATCCTCCGCGCGAAGACCAGCCAGTCAAGCTCCCTCGATCAGCCTATCGTTCCTCTCTCTCTTTCATTTTCGATTAATTTGTAAGTCTCGACACTAATTTCAATCTCTTACCTGCTTTTATTTAACTTTTCGTTTTTTATTCATGTATTTCGTATTAATAAGATCCCTAAATTTGATTAAGTTTATTAAGAGACTTTTAGATTTGTTCGTTGTTAAGATGATTCGGTTAAATTTGCTAGAATTCACTGAAGAAATGCAGCAAGAGCTCAAAATTGGGAACACAAATTATTATGATTAGTAATTTTAAAAAAATTTTATCTCGTGATTTAGGTGTTGACGATACACATTCTAATGGCTCAAGTGCCTGTTCAAGAACCCACTGAACCCTTTACGCATCCTTACAGTGGCGAACAATTATTTCCTATGACTTCCGAAGAGATTTTTGGTAATGGAAAAAGAAGGGCTGATATTTGGAAGCATTATAAATTTTATAAGTGCAAAATTGGAAATGTGTATGTCGTTTGTTCACATTGTCTGAAATTCGTTTATAGAGCTGATCCACGTCATGGCATAGGTAATGTTAGGAGGCATATATCTTCATGCGAGGCTAAGGCTAGTACTTCTGATGTTAGAGATGCACAAATGCTAGTGTGAGCATTTGAGAGTGAACATCAGGAGTTCAGGACATGCCGCTCCATTATTCGTCTCCTACAAAAACTTTAGATTATTATGTAATATTATGTAGAATTTGTAGTATCGTACTTTAACTTAAACATTTGTCGGATGAGATATTACTATATTAGTCTAGACGTCTAATAAGTCATGTTGTTAGCGGAAAAAATGTATAACTCGAGTCATTAAATGGCGTGTATTAACGGTTTATCAATGTTGACATGTTGTGTAGTGAGAAAAAAGTTTGACTTCATTAATCTCACTTATTCTCACTTGCCACGTGAGTCTTTGAGTGAATTAATCGGTTCGAAAATTATCCGATTCGATAAAGACCTGAATCTAAATTAATTAGGCTCTAAATCCATCCGAATTCTGTTTGACCCGCAACAACAAACGACTCGACTCGACAACGACCCGAACACAGTTTGACCCGCAACCGCAAATGAACCGACTCAACAACGACCCGAACCCGAAATAAATAGGCACCAACCCGACCCGATTTTAACCCGACCCGATTTCGGTTTGACCCGCAACCACTTACGACCCGACTCGATAATGACCCGAACCCGAAATAAATAGCCACTAACCCGACCCAATATGAACCCGACCCAAACCCGACCCGACCCGATGCATTAAATGGACCCGGCCAACCCGACCCGAATATGACCCGATCAAACCCGACCCGACCCGACTAAGAACAATGACCCGACACGACCCGAAACCGCCTTGACCCGACCCGCCTTGACCCGACCCGAACGCGATCCGACCCGCCCGATTGCCACCTCTAGTTGTGATGTTATGCAGAATAAAACAGAATTATACTCATGGACTGACTTGTAATCTTGGAACCTCAGATTATCCCAAGCATGTTGGGCTTGTGGAAGTAGGGCTGTTCAAAAACTAACCCGGACCGGATTTTGGACCGGACCGATCCGGACCCAGACCGGACCGGACCGACCCGGACCCATTCGGTCCGGTCCTCGGTCCTAGGTTTCTCGAACTTCCGGGTCCGTTCCGGTCCGGTCTAAAACCCGCGGGTTTCGGTCAAAGACCGAGGACCGGACTTACTAATATATTAGGAAATAAAAGTTGATTTTCCATAACTCCCACACTACAACTATTCCCGTGAAACCTTAAATACCCAGACAAAATCCCTTTCTCTCTTTTTTTCCTTTTATCTCTTCACTACTTAATCATCAATTCTTGTCCACCCAATCTAAGCACCTCCAGATCTACAGCCGCTAGCCCGCCACCCACCTTTCGTCGTCACCGATATTTGGTCGTCTGCCCATCATCGTTCTCCACTCGCTTTTTTTCTCGCACTTAGCGATCGTCGCTATAATCTCTATAGTCTGGTTAAGTACTTAAAAGGGTCTTCTGGGTTGCTATTTAATCGAATATTGATGATGTTTGTGATTTGCGGTTGTTTGGATATTGTACACCAAGTCGTTGTGGCGTGTATTCTCAAGGCTTGTGTGTGTGAAAAAAGTAGATTTAGGAAAGATGGTTCATGGGTGGTCGATTAAGATGGGTTATGGTAGAATTTTATGATGTTGGGGTGAAATAAAATCACGAAGCGTAAAGTCCGGTCCGGTCCGGGTTTGGACCGGTTAATTCGGTCCGGTTCGGGTCCGGTCCTGACCTTGCCGGTCCGGTCTCCGGGTCTCAACTTTTGTGAGATCCGGTCTTCGGTCTTTGTCGGTCCGGTCCGGTCCGGTCCGGTTTTGGACCGGTGAACACCCCTATGTGGAAGTATGACTTCCTCTGTGTGCCCGTATCTTGCTTCTAGGTTGGCCCATAAATCATTTGGATCCTTGACCCTCAGGTATTCTCTCTTAATGCTTTCTGTAAGATGGTGCCTTAAGAAAATAAGTGCTCGTGCCTTTTCTTGGGTATTTGTCAAGCTCATGGGGCCAAGAATAGATTCTAGTCCCATGGTCTCGTGGTAGGCTAGGGCGTCATCTTTCCACTCTAAATAGTTGGCTCCAGACAGGTCCAATACATCAAATTCTCTTTTTGTGATGTTTGCCATTTTTGGTCACATTTAATGTTATAAATAGTCAGAAATGTAAAAACTTTCAAAAATACAATAATAATACGTTTAAAAAGTAGAAAAATATCACACTAGGATGCAAGCCGTAGTGGTCCGAATGTCTGATCTAAGTCGAGGTCAGAGGTTCGAAAAACAACTAAGTCATAAAAACAAATGCTGAAATAAACCATTACATGGACTGCATCATTTTCTTATGTTTTATGCAGTTAACACAATTATTACATACTTAGTACCATGGATTAAGCGATAAGTTAATCATCATATTAGTGATTAACATTTACATTTTGCGAATGGAGAAGAAGAAATATAATGGTTGCCACTAAAATTACTATTAAAATTACTACCCTATAAAATATGTTTCTTAACTGCCTAAGTGATTTCGGGATATTTGGGGTTTCGGATTGTTGGTGGCAATTTCCATTGCTAGGCATGACTATACATGAAAAAAAAAATTGTGTATGAATTTAAGTTGAGAGATGAAAATAAAAATTATATGAGAGAGAAAGAGGTAAAGAGGCGGTCGAGAGAATGGAAGGGTTAAGGCTTCTTTTATAGGTTGTAAAAATACTATGCGAATAATATTTGGTAAAAATATCTACATATGGTAATATCTAGAGTATTATTATTGTTAATTGTAATGAAAATGGTATTATGGTGGTCATAACTTTTAGACGATAAGGACATGAAATTTGTTAATAAGTAAAAGTTTGTCCTAACTATAGCAATAAGAAATGGTAGCTTAATTGGTGAAGACATGCATTGCTTAGTATGAGGTCATGGGTTCAAGGATTCTTGGAGACAATACTTACTCTCCCCTTTTTTTCTTCTAAAATAAGAGCACTTTGCACTTGGGTTAATGAATGATGGAGGAATGCACTAACTAATTAAATAATGGGAAAAAAATCAAGTGGGCTAACATGGGAAATTGTAGTGCGGAATTTCATTTGAAACGTGATGAAAATGATGTGTGTGGAGGAGTTAGCAAGAAGACAAACAGGTTTGCATGGATGAAGAAAGACATAAATGCTAGAGACAAAAACTATAATCACTTCCAAACAATAAAGGACGGAAGCTACTCCAGTTCCTATGTTGTTGTTGTGGAAAACACCTGCAAATCATGCGTAAACTTCCTGCAAAACACTATCATACATATACTCTTGCTCATCTTCATTTTTCTCTTCTTTCTTTCAAGTAAGCAGTACGACTCTATTTGTGTAAACAGTAGAGTGTTGGGTTTTGTAAATTGTAAAACTCATTTATCTAATTTTCAAGTGTTCACAATTTTGATTATACGAGATTTCCTTCCCCATTTTTTTTCAAAAGAAAAATGAAAATTTGCCATTCATTCATGAAGGAAAATTGAGATACAAATAGTACACTTTGATGAACTTTATTTCAAGTAGCCATGGAAAATGGAGGTTCTGATATAACTAGTGTTTCTAGAGTACCATCTCAGACGACGATTTTAAAGTGGCTAATATTTCAAGAGTCTGACCATTTGAGACGGACGTTTCTGCACTAGTTATGTTTCCATAATTCGTCCATTATATTATGTTATGGGCCTTATGGCCATGAGCTTATCTTCTAAAGGAGTATCTCCTCAAGCAGGGATACAAAAACAACTCCATCAGCCCATATGTATTCATGAAACGATCCAACAATGGAGTTACAATCATCGCAGTATAAGTGGATGACTTGAACATTATCGAAACTACTAAATAGCTCCAAATTGCTGCGGAATACTTGATGAAAGAGTTCGAAATGAAAGATCTTGAAAGAAACAAGATTTTGTCTTGGTTTACAGATCGAGCATCTAAGAGACGGAATACTCATCCACCAAGCAACGTACACCCAAAGGATACTTGAGAGATTCAACATGAGCAAACCACACCCGTTCAAATCTCCAATGGTGGTACGTTCACTCAATGTCAAAACCGACGAATTCCGTCCTCGAGAAAACCGTGAAAAGGTACTCGAATCACATGTACCCTACCTCAGTGCTATTGGTGCATTGATATACCTAACAAATAACACAAGATCAGATATAGCCTTCTCATTAAATTTACTTACAAGACATAGCTCGAGTCCAACATTACGGCTTTGGAATGGGATTAAACACCTACTGTGATACCTTCGGGGAACGCAAGACCTTGGGTTATTTTGTTCTAAACAAGGAGATGCAACCCTTGTTGGATATGCCGATGCTAACGATTTGTCTGATCCACATAAAGCCAAGTCACAATCCGGCTACGTATTCACTTACGGTGTCACTCCTATATCGTGGAAGTCAACAAAGCAGACTCTCACCGCAACTTCATCAAACCATGCGGAATTGATAGCGCTATACGAAGCCGGACGAGAATGTGTATGGCTAAGATCCATGACACAACATATCCAAAAAGAGAGTGGTATAAAAATGATTACAGATCAACCTACCATTATTATGAAGATAAGGCAGCTTGTATCAATCAAGTAATGGAAGGCTACATAAAAGGAGACAAGACCAAGCTTATAGCACCAAAGTTCTTCTTTACACATGATCTCCACAAGCAAGGGACGATCAACGTTCAAAAGATTTAATCATGTGATAACATAGCTGATTTATTCACAAAGTCGCTTCCATCAAAAAAGATTTAAGAACTTGTGCACAAAGCTGGAATGCGTCGTCTCCGGGATCTGCATTAAATTGAGGGGGAGTATATATATACGCACTGCACTCTTTTTCCCTTCGTTCAGGTTTTTATCCCACAGGGTTTTTCCTGTTTAGGTTTTTTACGAGACAGTTTATTCGGGCGTATAATGATGGATGAATATTCAAGGGAGAGTGTTATGAAAGGGCAAAAGAGTAATTGACTATTTATCACCTTCAACTAAAGGTGAAACTCTGTATATGCAGGCAATAGTCATATCAGCCTACCATTACAGTGTATTGGCATGTCAAGCTTCCTCATTCCCCATTTCTATGTAAAGGATGAGGATGTACGCCGTATATGCCCATCCGTTGTATTACTATAAAAAGCACCGATTAATCGGGGAATAAAGATACAACAAACTTCAAGAGCATTTCATCTCCTACATTATACTCAGTACCTCACAAATCTCACAACTCTTAATTGAATATTGGCTGCAATTCTAAATGTTAGTTACTTAGCAAAGAGATGCCCAAGAAGAGGCCAACAACATGTGCCACAACTTGTAACACCTCCGCCTCTCGAATCACATGCTTCCAAAATTTAAATTTATGCCATCTTTTATAACGTTGAAGATGAGATAAAAGCATAGTGTGTTATTGTGGTATAGTCGGCTTTAATTTTACAAAAGAAGAGGAAGTGAGCCTTGTACTTGATACTCAGTTTAAGAAGAAATTCGAGGTCATTAATCACTTGGAGTCGACTGCCATCACTTGTACATGCATCTGTTTATTAGAAAAAAATTCTTGGGAAATTCCAGCATGTACCCATTTAGTTTCAACTTTTTCAAATTATAGTCATTCTTATTTTACAATTCTTGTTTGTACCCCTTAAATATACATTTTGTCCACAATGTGACCAAACTACCATGTTGCCGTTAGTGACCCGTTAAATTTGGATGTTTAATTTAAAAGGTTAAACTATTATCCTCCTTGTACCCCTATGGTTCACTATTTTTCGGAATACACCCATTAGTCTTAAGTATTATTTTGTTTCCTAATTATTTATGTTATATTTCATTGTCAATTCATTATTAACGTCTCAACATTAGCCACTTTATCAAAAATATTGTAAATAATCACTAGATATTATATTTTTTAAATTAAAATATTGAAGGATAAGTGTTCTTTTGAATTTGCAGTTTGTTGAATTAACTTTTAACTTTTTGAGAAACAAAAGAGATTTTCTGAAAATGGGTATATCTCGGAAAATATAAAACGTGGCCAAAAGGGTAGTATACTGTGAATTCTTTTTAAATTTTTGAAAGAAAATGTTAAATTTAACGGCTTACTAACGGAAATATGGTACTTTGGTCACATTGTGGATAAAATGAATATTTTAGAGGTAAAAACTGGAATTGTAAAATAAGAATGGGTATAACATGGAAAAGTCGAAACTAAGGTGTACAAGCTGGGATTTCCCAAAATTCTTTCTAGGCATATTATATGGGTAATTAATGGAAACGGGATAAAAGCGTTTTCATTGGAAACAAAATTTTGGTGGTGTTCCCGCCCTCTCTCCTCCAAGACCAATTTGATGACCTCAAAAATAAGCAATTTATTAGTCATTATGGTCTTGTTCTCTTCTTCCCCACTTTTCTATCTTATTTCTCTCTCCTACAACAACTTCCACCATGCCACTTGGCCATTTTTTTATTGCCAAACATATTACACTACAAGAAACGCGTTCATTTGCGACGGAGCAAACTCGTCGCAAATCAACTAAAACTCGTCGTAAATGGTCTTTTACGACGAGAATTCCGTTTGGTCGCGAGTCGTCGCAAAAAGCTCCGTCGCAAAAAGCTCCGTCGCAAATACTTTGCGACGAGTTTAACGTCCTCGTTGTAATAATTTTTTTGCGACGAGATGTTATTCTCGTCGTAAAAGCTTTTTTACGACGACTTTTTCTCGTCGTAATTCTTTTTTCCGACAACATATAAGAACACAATTTAATCTTTTTCCCCTCACGTGGACCGGACGTATTTCGTTCTCCGCAATTCGATCTCACTCGTGCATATCTTAGTAAGGTTCCCAGGAGGTCACCCATCCTAAGACTACTCCCCATTAAGCACGCTTAACTTTGGAGTTCTTAGCACATGAGTTTCCTACTTGGAAAGCTAACTTTATTTGTATGATTAGTATTATCAATTTATTTAAACACTCATATATAGGAGACCTTAAATCTTTTTAAAAAACTCATTATAGTTTCGAGTATTACACGATCATTTATGAACCTTCAGCTTTGTTACTGTGATTTTTTTTTTTCGACCTTATATCGCACAACTAAATATCTATCAATTATTACATAGTGGTTTCAAATATTTAAATAAATGAAATCAAAGCTTTTAAAATCAATGCACTCAGTTACATTATATATTGATTAAAATTAGTCTTGTTCATTTTCTCTACATCTTAACTCCAATTCTGAGTTTTTGTAGTTTTTATTTTTCGTTTTTCGACGAGAATAAGGTTATTTCATAAATAACTTGATTATCTACGACGAGAAACAGATTCTTGTCATGGCTAATCAATTATCTACGACGAGAAATCAAATCTCGTCGTAGCTAATAGATTATCAACGACGAGAAACCGAATCTCGTCGTAGAAAATTTATTATCTACGACAAGAAACCAAATCTCGCCGTAGCAAATTTATTATCTACGACGAGAAACTGAATATCGTCGTAGCTAATCTATTATCTACGACGAGCTCGTCGTAATATATATTTTTTGCAACGAGAAATTTGACCATCGTAGATAATATTATTTTTTACGACCAAATCCAAAATCTCGTTGTAAAAGATACATCTTTTGCGACGAGAATCCCTTCCGGTCGTAATTTTGGTCGCAAATGAACGTTTTTCTTGTAGTGTTATATATACTAATAGGCAAACTTTTAGACAATTTTTAGGCCATCCACATCACCGCTGATGTCACTGATGATGTCAGCGCCACATCATCACCTGTCATATAACAATTCTGAAAAAATGATGTTATCGGGGCTTGAACCTGTGACCTCAGGGTTACAATGTAACACTTCAACCACTAGGACAACTGATGTTTAGTTGATTCTTTTATTAGCCAAATTATATACAAAGGATATCAAATTCCTAATATTTCCTCCAAATAAATAACAAATATTTTGCCCAATAATTATATTACCATATATTCTACACTAAGCTATTTGAAAATATAATTTGATCATTTCTTCAATTTTGACCGAAATTTTACCATATATAGTAAGTATATATTCCATTAATATCAAATTTGAGAATGATAACTTCTTATGTGGAACAAGGAATTATAGATTATGTTACATTTATACTGGAAATAGTTGTACATGATTGTTATGCAAAGCGGTGGGTGTAATCACACTAATACATACGTGCATCAAACAAATAATATGGCCGCGGGTAGTTAGGCCGAAAGTTAAGACGCTAACATTGAGCTCCGCGAGTGATAGCAACAAAAATGTTCCGCGGGTGAATTAGGTAGGACCATTATATGTTAGCTAATTTTAAGATAATATGGACTATACTGTATAAGTGCACGTACAAAACCAGTTTTGTAAGAAAATGCTTAATTGCTAAATTTTTAAAGATAGAAATTCATAATGTTAACTTCATACTTCGTCCGTCCCACTTCATCAAACACCCGTGGGTATATGATAAGAAACTATGTGAATAGTATTGTGTATTATGTGCATATATAGCAAATTCACTCAACTCGATCAATTGAGATGCTTTGGTCCTATCGAATATGGAGTATATAATAATTCGTAAAACTGGACCTAATACTAACAAGCATATACTCCATTTGGACCGCATGGAGTAGAGTTTATGTGGTGTTGTTTACAATGAAATTTATGAATCGGCGTAAAATAGTTAACTAAATCTGATACTTATTTAAATTGTTTTAATTTTACCGAATCGGGCATAACTCTTCTAAAATGATATTAAATTAAATATGATAAATTTACAATGAAATAGGGCAACCGTGCAATTTTGCACGGGTCTATGACTAGTAATAATATATAGTACTTCCATTCGAGAAGTGATAGGGGGAGTACTGTGTTGTGGCACTATTTGCGCAGCACACAAACGACTAAGGCAGTATAGGGGTAGCGGAGCAAAGTTTGGGAAAATGGATAAAAGAGCTAAGGTTGGCATCTAAGCAGTAACAAAAAAAAAAAAACACACACACACAAACATAACCTCCCTTTCTTCTACACCTCTCTTCCCCAATTTCTGAGTACGTTTTCTTTCTCCTCAATCTACACACTTTAGAACATATGTATAGTTCATCCTCGATCTCCTACTTGTCTTTGATCCTCTTCTTATTGTGTCTCTGATACCACTTGCTGAGTTAGAGTGGTTCATCGGGTTAAAATAAAATGAGCAAGTTGAAGAAGATAATGATAAACAAAGTTATTGATTTATACAACCCATAAAAATTTATTCAACAGAACAATAATGCTAGAATAAACAATAGTATACTAGTAGTGCACTTCGGCTAATCCTACACTCCACTCTTTATTTCTCTGTATCTTTACCCTCCTTTGTTCTTACTTTTTCTCGATTTATCTCTCTTCCTCTGCTTCTTTGATTCACGTATAACCAAATGAAGTGCTCTCTCTCTCTCTCTCTCTCTCTCTCTCTCTCTCTCTCTCTCTCTCTCTCTCTCTCTCTACTCTTTGTGTTTTGCTTGTTTACTGCACACCGATTACTTTCTCATAGTACTAGTATTTATAACAACCTCATTCACCAAATCTGTGGTTGGTAATTATTTCTCGAATTCAACAAAAATGGCCTTGTATCGTTGGTGCCGAATCTTACGAGATTTTTTTATACCTTTGGTATGTAGCTCCACTATATTCAAAGTATATCTCCCAGAATTTATACCTTGCATTTATGATTTATAATATGACTATTCCAAAATTCAGCTCCGTATTTTGAAAGGCCGGTAGCATAACATTGTATAGTAGGAAGGATCATCAGATCCGGGTGCGAGAGGGAGACGAGTGGAAGACAACTTTTAAGACAAAACACGGGTTGTACGAGTGGCTAGTGATGCCGTTTGGACTGACCAACGCACCCAGCACATTCATGCGGCTGATAAATGAGGTACTTAAGCTATTTCTTGGTAAATTCGTGGTGGTATACTTGGATGACATCCTAATTTACAGTAGGAGTGTGGAAGAGTATTTGAAGCACCTTCGGCCCGTGTTTGAAATACTAAGATCACAATAGCTCTATGGCAAAACCGAGAAGTGTTCCTTTCTTGTCAACGAGGTGGTGTTCTTGGGGTATGTCGTGTCTGAAGAGGGGGTTGCTGTGGATCGAACTAAGGCCGAAGCAATCCGTTCTTGGCATGTCCCTTCTACATAACTGAGATACGTTCTTTTCATGGCTTGGCATCATTTTACCGGCGTTTTATTCAAAATTTCAGCACCATTATGAGCCCGATCACTGAATGCTTGAAGAAGGACGGCGAGAGTTGGGGAGAGGCTGCTCAAAAGGCGTTTGAGCTGATAAAGGGAAGCTTTGTGAAGCACCGATACTCGCTTTACCAGATTTTTCACAACCCTTTGAGGTTGAGTGCGATGCAAGCAGAGTGGGAATAGGGGCTGTTCTCATACAACTCAAACGTCCTATTGCCTACTTCTCAGAGAAATTGGGGGGGTGCAAGGCTCAATTACTCGACTTACGACAAGGAATTGTATGCAATCGTAAGAGCGCTTGACCATTGGACCCACTATTTGCGCCCAAATCACTTCATCCTTCACTTAGATCACGAGGCATTGAAATACATCAAGAGTCAGCAAAAACTCAACCCACGACATGCTATATGGGTGGAGTTTCTTCAGTCATTCTATTTTTCATAAAAATACAAGGACGGCAAAAGCAATATCGTGGCTGATGCTTTATCTCGGAGGTATGCATTGCTCTGTACATTGCAGGTAAAGATACTTGGGTTCGAAATGTTGAAGAGTTACTATGAATCTGATCCCGACTTTAAGCAAATACATGGAGAATGCAAGGCAGGCCCGTTCAAAGATTTCTCCTTGCAAGAGGGGTTCCTATTCAAAGGCCATCGCCTTTGTGTGCCAAAACATCCTGTTCGGGAGCAGTTAGTTTGAGAGGCACATGGTGGAGGCGTAGCCGGGCATTTTGGATTTCAAAAAACGATTGACATACTACATGAGCACTTCTATTAGCCGAAAATGCAAGGAGATGTGCAGAATTTGGTAGGCAAATGCGTAACCTGTCATATATCGAAAAGCAAGTTCAAGCCGGGCGAGTACAAGCCACTACCGGTTCCAAGTCGACCATGGGAAGACGTATCCATGGATTTCATCGTGGCCCTGCCCCGTACTCAGAGAGGGAAGGACTCGATCATGGTAGTGGTGGATCGTTTTTCAAAGATGGCGCATTTCATAGCTTGTCACAGGATGGATGATGCCCTAAACGTGGCTGATTTGTACTTTCGGGAGGTGCTGCGCTTACATGGGGTGCCGAGGACTATTGTATCTGATCGTGACTCTAAATTCTTGAGCTACTTTTGGAATACGCTATGGAGAAATGTGGGTACAAAGCTATTGTTTAGCACATCACATCACCCTCAAACGGTGGGCAAACGGAGGTCACTAATCGGATTTTGGGGGCTGTAATTGGAGGGCTGGTGAGCAAAACACAAAAGGACTGGGACATTAAGCTAGCTCACGCCGAGTTTGCTTACAATCGATCTCCGACATTTGCTACCAAGCACTCTCCTTTCAAGGTCGTTTATGGTATCACTCCCTACTTGCCCTTAGACTTAATTCCATTACCATCAGATGAGTTAGTCCACAAGGCCAAGGATGCAGAATCAAAGCTTAAGGCAATGATAAGACTACACGAGCAAGTAAGGAAGCGCGTTGAGGTTGTGAACGAGGCATACAAGAGACAATCAAATAAGCACCGCAAGCCTCGCATTTTTCAGGAGGGTGATCTCGTTTGGTTGCACTTACGCAAGGAGAGATTCCCTAGTAAGCGCAAGAACAAGCTGATGCCACGAGCGGAAGGACCCTATAAAATCGCCAAGAGGGTAAACGACAACGCATACAAGCTAGAACTACCGGGGGACTATGGCGCTTATGCGACATTCAATGTTGGGGACCTCGCACCTTACATGGAAGATGATGGCTTGGCTGAATTGAGGTCAATTACTTTTCTAGAGGGGGAGGATGATGCGCGTGCACTTGATAACATGGTTGATGGAGCACTCGATAAAATGGATGGCGTGATTCTTGACCCACGTGTTACGACGGACGGTGGTTCGGGCTGTTACAGTTGGTGGGAGGAGCCAGCTCTTAGTTGATCTTTTTGCTGCAATAAGGAAGATAGTATATCAATCTATTAGGATCTTTATTTCATTCTTATTTTGTTACTTGTTTTAGTTGCATACTTTTCAGCTTTAGAGCAAGTATATTGCTATGTTAGGATTAGTTTTATTCTTGCTTATCTTAGGAATATCTTTACTTATTTCCTTAGTTTGGGTTATTGTTATAAAACCCTCATATCTTGTATTGCATTTCTCAAACTTTGAATAAGAAAAACCTAGAAAACGGATCAAGCTTTGATCACCAATCTTTGAATTTCAATTTGCGCAATTGAGTTCATTGGATTAATACTTAGGCGAGGTAGTCTAGGTTTAATCATCCTAGTTCTCGAATTATAGGTCTAATTCGAGTCCATACCGTTTCTGTTTTGATTAATTCGCTCCCACGCCCTCTAATTCATCCACAACTCACTCAAATCCATTAAATCGCTTCCGCACCATTAACACTCATATCATTACTACCACCACATTAGCGAGCCACGTAGGATACATGACTTCCCTAATCATCCCATCTCCAATAGTCTGTCCACCTCCTCATTAACTATCTGGTTTCGTTCGGGAGCAAAGTTCCTCCTCTTCTGCTGGACAGGTTTGTATGACCTATCAATGTTCAACTTGTGTGTTATAACGTCAGCCGATATTCCCGTCATGTCTCGGTGACTCCACGCAAAGCAATGTTCCTTCCTCCGAAGGAACTCCTTAAGACCGGGAAGTATGTATTCCGGCACATCAGCACCTAGTATGAGTTTCCTCTCGATCGGGAGTGCGTAAGGTTATTGGTATTTCGATGGTATCTTGTAGCTCCAAATCTACAATGCTGATGTGCTTCTGTAATTGCTATTTAGTTCCTCTCCTTTTGGGCTAAAGAAAGATGGCGTAGCACTCCCTGGACAACTTCTGATCTCTGCGAACCACCATTACCCCCCAAGGGGAAGGAATCTTGATGCACTGATGATATGTCGAAGGAACCGCCTTAACATTGTGTATCCAAGGTCGTCCAAAAATTAGATTATAGGGTAAGGGACAATCCATCACAATGAATCTCTCAAAAGACGCCACGGAACCCACTTGTGTTGGCAAGCTGATCTCTCCGAGGGGTGTTCTTGTCTCTCCACTGAATCCCACCAATGTTATGGAACTCCGGATAATCTTGCTTTCGTCAATCCCCATATCTTTCAAGGCTTCAATCATAATAAGATTTACTGATGAGGCGTTGTCGACGAGAGCCCACTTGACAAGACAACATCCGAGGTAAATGGAGATCACCAGGCTGTCATGATAAAGATACCTGGATCCGAACACGTCCCACTCATCAAATGTGATAGCTGGTATGGTGGTAGCAGAACTTGCACATATCTCCAGGGGTGGTTGCACGACACGTTCTCTTGTAATCCGTTTGGCAGCTGAATATGTCAATCCACACAGGTCAGATCCACCAGATATGAAGTTAATTAACTTAGGATTCTGGGGAGGAGGAGGTTGGTCGAGTTTCCCTGTCCCCAAATCCGTTATGCTTCGAACAACGAGATGGAAGCAGATCTTATAGATGCCCTTCACTAAGAAGTCTAGCAAGTTCCCGGCGGAGGGCTACACCATCTTCTGTGGTACACGTCTACATGGAATTGGCACCATTTGGGTGTATCCTTGCGTTTCTTGCCGGACTTCTCCTAAGGCCAATTCACATGAACCTCAAGTGCATCCATTCTCTGAATCAAGCCTGCAATATTAACGGAAAAGTTATATTGATAGATGGGTGGAGTATGCTAAGATCATCCTTCCAATCCCGCCGATCATAGACTGCATTGACGTTGTAGGGTTTGGTCCCTGAGGACTCCGTCTGGTTCTTGGTATAGGGCACCGCCCTACTGTTATACTTCGCAGTCGAGCTTTTCGTGTTCGTCGATGAATATCCGGACCCGGATCTACTGTTGATGTCTTCTTCCATCCGGATCTGGGCTAGAGTCTTTGCCTGAACATTCTCAAATGTGCTTCATGGATATTTGGTTAATTCATTATATGATTCTGAATCTCTTACCAAACCTTGACAGAAAGCCTCAATTGCCATCGGGGTGTGGCAAGACATTATTGAGACCTTCTCCTTGTTGAACCGATGAAGGAAGGCCCGAAGGGACTCATCCTGTCGCTGAACAACTCGATAAAGATCACTAGTTTGCTTTTCCAGAATACGACTGCTTGCACACTGATAATTAAACATGTTTGTTAATTCAGCAAAAGAAGAGATACTCTTATTCGGAATATTGATAAACCAATGAAGAGCGGGTCTACGCAATGTACTTCCGAAACCCTTACACATTGCCCTTTCGCGGAACTGGGGCTGGATCGGCAGAACAGACATCTCCTGCTTGTACTGGGCTATATGCTCCACAGGATCTGATGTTCCATCATAAAGAGTCATGCTGATCTCCAACTTCTTGGGGATTTCCAAGAGAGCGATTTCATCACTAAATGGAGAATCAGAGTAACTGGTAAGGCTGAGCAAAATATCCGTTTATCCGATTATCCGACTATTTGATCCGATATTTTGGATAACCGATCCGAAAACACATTCGGATCGTATATCTGTGTCCGAACTTTTCGGATATCGGATCAGTTTCGGATAGCTGGCTCAAAAAGTTTGGATATCTGGATATCCGAAACCATATTCGGATATGGTTCAGATATCAGATATCTGATCCGATAATATCCGAATGTACTGGGTTTTTCCCGAAAATATTCTGAATATATACTGTGAAATTAAAAAATTAAAAATTAATTCGTATTAAGTTACAGTAATTACTACGAGTTTATGGAAAAAGTAACCACAACCCTAAAAGCCTAGCCAAGTCAAAACCCAACAGACTGAAGCAAGCCTACGAAGGCCACCATAAAGCCCAGGTTGAGAATTAGCTGAGCAAAATGCTAAGAGGTTATTCACTCCTTTATATAAGTCATTCTTTACCCACATCTTACATCAAATTCCGATGTGGGACAAAGTTTGGTTGCATAATTTTTTTCTTCTTTTTCTAGTTTGATGATATCAAAGGTGTGACTTCTTCATTCACCGAAAACATCGTAGAATATGATTTTCACTATAATACGAATGCTACAAGTACTCTTTGCTCCATGTCCGTCATCTACTACAAGTCTTCTCCAATGGTGTGCAATTCTCATCCAAGCTATGCACGAGGCCATTAACTTCAAGTTCTCCTCTGTGCATTTCCATGTCCCCTCTCATCAATTGATGTCTCTCGTCAAGCACTCAGCACGTCCTCCGATCGCTGTCAAACATTCCCTTATAAGGACTCTCTCCTTGCTTGAAGCTCCTTTGCTTTGTTTATATTTTTTCTTTTGTAAGTGGTGTTTTTAGTATATCTTTTCCTTAGTTAGTAGTGAGTCTATTCTTTTGGGTGTTTTCTTTTTTTACGCATGTACTTTACTCAACTTTGTCACTTTTCTTTAATCTATATTATCACATTGTTGTAAATAAAGTGTGATTTGATAACATATACTGGTATATATATATGGTCGATCGTTGGATTTGTGAATGCTTTAATTTTTGTACTGACACAAGATAATTATTGATTGATATGGTGTCTTGTTTGATCATGTGGTGTTCATCAACTTGTTACTTTGAGCATATTATTGATTGATATGGTGTCTTGTTTCATCGAAAATGCTCTGCCCTAGTAACTGGTCGATGCCGCTTCCTTGATGGGAGTCGGAACCCCTAGGATCTTGGTGATCCGCTCATTCTTCTTCTGCATCTCTTGCATGAGAAAATGGAACATCGTGTTAGAATTTGTAATCAGTTCAGGAAAAGTTATATTACCTGAAAATACCCGAACCGCCATTTGCGGCGGGGGTACACTTCCGATTTGGAAGGTATTGTAAGGCATTGATCCAGATCTAATGCTGAATGGAAAAGCCGGTGTCCCCTGGCTCCTGACCGGGATTGCCGGTGTTGAGAGTAGTGGTTGGGACAAGTGCCCAGGTCCTGGTAGCACCATCGGACGGGTCTCCGCCATCGACAGAACTGGTGGGAGTTGCATCACCGGTGGCAGGAAAGGTGGAGGGAGTGGCAAGGTGACTCCTCTCCTCGGGACTGATTGCCTCGGAGAGATAAAACCTTCATCGTCGCTGTTATAGAGTAGGTTCCCATTGCCATCCAGTGAGATATTCTCGATGGTCACCATGCTGGATATTTCGCCGGTATTGCGTCTGGTAGAATCCTTTGAAGTGGAAGCTCCGCCCCTCTGTGCTTCTAGCTCCGCCCGGAGTGTTGTTGCCTCCTTGGCAAGCTGGGTATTCTGCGCCTCCAACTGTCCAGCACGGGTAGTTGATCGGGACAAACCTGTCCTGAGTCCATTAACGACAGCTGGATTCAGAGTTTGGAATCCTGGAGGTCCTGTTGATAGGGTGAGAGTTGATCCGGGACTGGTTACTCTGACCGGAATGTCAGCTGGAACTGATGTCATAGGAACTGAGATGCAGGAGTTGCCTAAGATGCGCTTGAAATGACTGGGTGTGATTCATCGGCCATTGATTGAGACAGTTGCGGTAATTTGATTCGTAAAAAGTAAGTAGCCCTATGGTGGGCGCCAAATTGTTTTGGTAGATTTTATCGGGCCTACTTACTATTGAATCGCAATTGTTTACTATCTAATCGATTTGTATGAAATGTGGATTAAAGCAAGTTAAATAAAGATGAATACCAAGAATTTTTAGGTGGAAAACCCTTTAAACTAGGGAAAAACCACCGGGGCGTGTGCCTCCTCGAATTTGCACTATATGATCTTGTATTTTGTGAGTAGAGTACAATGATTAGCTCAATAGGATGTAATGTGTGTATAATCCTATCAGCTCCGTCGTTTTTATACAATTGGAACATATATTCCTGTAACGGCTCTATCATTATTCTTCTTTGATCTTCTCCTGCTGTTTCAGCCCCATAATCTCTGTCTTGATTGTCAACGGGCATATCTATATTAAAGTCGTAATCTTGCTGACTGCGCAATTACCTCCTTGAATTATTCTCGTCATTTGTCTTGCGCCTCCCTTCATTTGTCTCAATGACGGGCCCAACACACTTGATCCACAATTAACAAAAACCACCCAACAGTTTGGGATTCTGATTAGCATGGCGCCGGAAATCTGAACCTTAAACCCTTTTTTCGGTCACCTTAACAACACCAATTCGTTTTTAAATCAATTATTTTTAAGGTTCATCACACCCATACCTAGGGTGTCAATTTTTTTTATCACCGGCGAAGCCGACGATTAGCCAACATGGATAAGGGTTTTAGATGGCGATGTTGGTGTAGGCGGGGGGTGGAGGTGCAACGGGGGGCTGGGTTCGGGTTGTGAGGTGGGAGGGGAAGGTGAAGGTAAATAGAAGAATATTTTTTAATTTGAACCACTAATTAATTAGTTTGTTGGAGATTATATAGCAATTAAGGCTTATACAAGGCTACGAATAACATAACCCCAAAATTTAAAGCTGCACTTTGTAACCACATTTTAAGACATAATTACCATAATAAGTATAACTTACAAGTTATTTCAAGGAAGATCTAATCCGCACTATCGCTTAATCTTCCGACAATATCCTTATTTTACACTTTCAGGCAGCCTTTCTTCACTTCACAAGCAACATCCACAAACACTCCTCCTTCCTTGACTTCACTTTCACTTCCCATCTTCCAAAAGGAAAATAAAAAGAAAAAGAAAACTAAAGTTTCTAAAATTCCGTCTCATCATATCCACCCCATTTACTAACATGCGCTGGTTAAAAACTTGAAAGAACATGTGTTAAAACTAGTATATAATTACTAATTAAGAATGGACGGAAATTGAGACGGCGTGGTGAACCACTGCCCTAAGTCAGTAGACCCTAACTACGGTGCGTCTGGTTGCAGGTACCGACTCCAGGGTTAACGTCTCCTTCTCTAGCTTTAGCGCACTCCAAAGAGGAGTGGGAACTATTCACAATGTGTATATAGCAAAGAGAGAATGAAGAAGTGAATATCTTGTAATTTTTTGTTGTGTTGTAAAGTGATGTAGTAGTGGGTTTATATAGGTTGAAGGATGAGTATCTAAATATAAGAAACTCTTATACATTGAATGAATCAATGTGTAACCTTAAGAAACTTAATTACTTCCATTAACACCCTCACTTATACTTAGAATACCATAACCCCTTTAGAGTAAATACCATTAACTTGGTACATGAATTTGCATAAGTTTGGAACAAAACTCCTACAAGCCCCCACTTGGTCCAAACTTGACACACATAGTCACGGAGGAAAGAAGAAAGAGATTATAATTAAGGTGAACATAGTCTTGAACCTGATAGAAAGTGAGTAACAGTTCCCGCACAAAAATACACATGGCCCAATATACCCTGACTCATGACCGCTTTAGAGAATAGCCCGCAACTAAACTCATAGGAGGTGGCCAAACCCCCACAGTCACGTAGGTGAGTCCATCAAGTATGTACTGCTCACACCACCTCTAGCATGGGCTATGGTACTCATTAAGGACAAAAGAGTCCAACCTTTACGCTGCAGTAAACAAGTTAAAGGAGGCAATAATCTCAACATGAAATTTATTCAATTCTCATAATAATCAAATTACATGTAGTAGTTCCATGATTTAGTTTAACCCATTGAATCTAGTAACTAGATTAGGTATCCACCATGGACTTCTACGTAGGCAGGTTCAAGCCCATCCCTCTAGATGTCTCCAAAACTAGTTTCCTGTTTTAACCCTTCGTCAAGGGATCAGCCAAATTTCTCTCAGACCTCACATAGTCTAAAGAGATTACACCAAACTTGATCAAGTTACAAACAATATTATGTCTTAGGCGAATATGCCTACTCTTGCCATTATATGCCTTGTTCTTAGCAACATGAATGGCAGCCTGTGAGTCACAATGAAGAAAAATAGAACGAACTGGTTTTGGCCACATGGGTATGTCTGCCACTAGGCTCCTCAACCACTCAGCTTCTCGACCAGCCAGCTCGAGAACAATCAACGCAGATTTCATTGTCGACTTCGCAATACACGACTGCTTGGAAGACTTCCAAGACATAGCGGCACCCACTAGGGTAAACACATACCCACTAGTAGAGTGTATTTCATCACTCTCTGAAATCCAGTTTGCATCACAATAACTTTCCAAAACTGGAGGTTGCCCGCTATACGTCAAACCAAAATGCATAGTGCCTCTTAGATATATGAGCAAACGAATCAACGCGTTCCAGTGATCATGACTGGGATTATGAGTATATCTGCTAAGTCTACCTTTTGAATAAGCAATATCAGGACGAGATGAGCACATCAAGTACATAACACTACCTAAAACCTTAGCATACTCCTCTTGGTTCACACTTTCGTATTTCCATCTTCCCTAGGACACGTACGTACTGACTTGTTTGTCCTTGTGTGTTTTGCTTGCATGATTTGCTACGTGTGAAATGTGCTTTAAGTTTGCATTATGTTGGTCATCTTTGCATGTGGTTATCTATGCATTTACACTACCTTCTGTATGAGCTATAGTTTGATACAATTGAGAAGCGATCAAGCAAAAAAAAAAAAACATCGTCCGTCTAATATCTGTGCAACCACCATGGAGAGCAATCCTCGAGATGGAAATAATTTTGCTTCCCAACGAGTAACAAGCTCTTGTCAAGTTCAAAACAATTAGCAAACTACAACCCGAATTCTGTTCCTTACGCTCGAGGGCTAGCAATGCTTTGATCTAATATAATTTATCACTAGGAATTTGATAACAAAACTGCAACATCAAATTCAGCAACCATCAGATTATAACTCAAGCTCAACAGTGGCAAGACTATCAGTAGTTGCTAGAGTTTAATTCAACTTCAGCAGTTGCCAGACTATAAATTGAAGTTCAACAGTCGACGGACTAAAAATGGCAGCAACTTCTCTCGGATGACAACTGCGCCCATCCAGAACATACAAGTTATCCAAATGCACGATGAATGTCTTGAATGACTACTTCGCTGATTCAAGATAATCTACAACACTTACATTTTGATCGCTTATTGTGCCCGATCAAAATGGCTACGGTTAAATCTTTTGTGATGCTATGTCTTACTTAGAGGAGTGTACTTTGTCATGATTTTGTTGCAAATGATTTTTCAAACCTTTGACTTTTGTCTACTCACAGACTCGGTCAAAGCGGGGGCTCCTGTAGACACCTTACTTTTGCACCCATTTTAGCGCCCGATGATGAGATGGACAGTGGACACGCGTTGAAAGGTATTGTTTGCCAATGGGTTCGATTTATCAGTTTGGACCCGAATGACCATGTTTAGTCAAAATAGCCTTTACATATTAGATTAGAAATTATAGGTTAATATATTGGGCTTGATTGCTTAGACGATTCTATGCTGAGTTGGGCCAAGACTTAAAACGTTAAATGCATGCATAGCCATTTGCATGATAACTCGATGATGCCACTCAACCACTGGCATTGGTTTTCTGTTCGGAGCACAAATTCACTCCGTATAGGAAGCTACCCAAATCCTCTAGAATTGTCATTAGCAATCCACCCAGTTATTAACTTGTCTAATCTAATTAAATATTATAAAAAGTATATGGGAGATTTGTACTATTTGCTATTACCTAGGACACTTCCCACGTTTGAATTCCCAAATCCCCTTTGATTGGCTCGTCGACATCACCAACACGAGACCCGATGCCAGTGGAATGCCATTCACCTCCTACTATAAATACGGCCCCTCCGTATCTCTTGTTTTTCATGCACAACTCTCACAATACTTCACCAAATTGTATGCAAAAAGAGCCGAGACCATGAACAAGCACATGAGTCTCGAATAATAATAACCATACACATACTCGTGCATCCTAACTAGATACTCTACATACATCTTCAATACGAAGATTGGGAAAAAAACATCATACCTTTTATCACATGTACCCATACACTTAACCTACGACGTCCAACGACCGTAGACTATTCAATCAAATCAAGGCAATTAGGCTACGTGGAATACGAGTGTCAAGACTATACCTTGGGTTCATTGGCAAACGATACCGAGATCTGCGAAACAACAACACAGGCACGTCCACTTGAGGGCACCAAAACATCTTTCCAAAACTCGTTTTCAAAGTGTGCTTTTAATATATTTATTCGTTGCTAATAATCAGGTTAGTTCAATGATCATACACGTTTTGAGAGTTATGACATGTTTTGTTTGCCTATGATAATCCTACCTATCCACTTATAAATACGCATGCATACGTGCGTAGCTTTGAGTTTCCCGATCGATTAATGCATGAACACGAGTTGTAGTTTACGCGTTATCAAGTATATTTCATATTTCACGGTGCATGCATAATTCATGGATAACTTTTTAATGCATGCTTTGATCAATGATCTGCGTACGTATCTAATTTCATTAAATTCTTCACTCGGCTTTCTCGCATGATACATATAATCTCGTCGCATGATTTACTATCGCTCGCATGCTACTTGTACGTGCTTCTGTCGTTAATTACTGCTTTTATATTTAATTCGGATCAATTAGTAGAGACCATCAATACGATGGGCGGGTTGGGTGCCTAACACCTTCCTAACTCGTAACCTTGCATCGAACCCCCAGTCTAGGTTTGTGGGGCACCTATAAAAAATCTCGCTGGCGACTCCGTGTAATTCACATCTCTTTTCGGGAGAGCGGATCGGCAACCCGCCGATACGGCATCTCACAGTGGCGACTCCGCTGGGGACTAACTGCAAAGCTTGAAAATTGATCCGTTTTAAATATTTAATGCGTAATTAACACTGCATATTTCATATTGTTTGCATGCCGCGTTAGAACGCCGCGCCCTAGGACAAAGCCAATTGGCCTCGAAAGAATGACTATTGACCATCGGACCAACTCGGTTTATGCGATGGAAATATGGTTTACTTTCACCCCGTGACGCTTGTACTTGTCAAAGTACAAAATGGATGAGCTTATTAGCACGGTCTAACGTACCGAAACCTAATAAAGTTTGTTCTAGTCGTGGGCGTATGACTTACCCTTTTGACTACCTCACTTAGGAAATATAGATAACATTACGTGTGTTTTCCTACTTTGTACGTGCATTATTTGCCTAATCATTGCTTCCTACGTGATTGTTATGCTCTTGCTAAAACCAAATTTTGCATGTGGTACGTACGTACGTGTCCTTAGAAAATTAGGATAAGGATTCCAACCCCTTTGCTTGGTAACGTGTCAAATTCTACCTAATCTAGGAAAAACTTTGGTTTTCTAGTTATTTAAGGAGTCTAATTTCCTAAACATCAATCCTCTGATTCCTACGATTAGGCGGACAGTTAAGTATGTCTAAATCAGGATTGTTTTTCACTAATATCATGAACCTAATGTTTCCAGACATAGTGTTCGTCTAAGCTAGTACGTTTCCAACCTGATTCGACTCCCACCGCAAGGAAACTTCTAGCGTCCTAGGACTCCTGTAGCCTCTAGGTGTGTACGCCTTTCTAGGTGTCAGATATTCCGTAATCCCGTCATCTCCTAGGATCATTATAGAGGAAACCATAGCTTGGTAAGAGACCACTTTGGACACCTCTCTTAGATCAATTAAACAAACAAATATGGTAAAAAAATCCAAGAATATAAAAAAGAAGCTGGAAATTAAGTACCAAGAAAACGACTTTTACATCGTATACATGGGCTTAAAATAATAAGTGTCATGAATTACGTCAAAAAATAATCATTCATCTAGCAAGATGAGATTGCAATTAGCTAGTTCTTAATCAAGTAAAGGAAGAAGCCAACACCAACGTAAGACTAGAACGACTTCGAGTTCACCACGGTTCATAAAGCATTACCTAATGCTAGTCAAGTGCTAGTAGAAGAAGCAAAAAATTCCTACGTGAGCTCAACGGTTCGCACTAGCCATAATTCACATGCCAATGCCATCAAGATTCCAATGGGCAAAAAGGACTGCATGCCGTTTCTATAGGCTGGCCAGATTCCACTTCCAACTTCAATTCAAGCGCACATCGATCACATTGCAAGCATTTGATGGTGAATATACCCCACGATATTTAGAATACCCTAAATATGATAACAAGGGCACACCAAATATCGAACCTTCAAGATCGACTAAATACCTTCATACAATGAGTTGTACACTTGTACCCAGATTTGGCAATTATGGGTCTAGTGAGTTTAGCAATAACGATGTTCTATGTCCTAGAGTCAAAGAACATGTATGATTCCCTTTTTGATGTACTAGCTACTTGATTCTAATAATAGGACTGTGATTTCATGTACCCTCTGTCTTGATTTGCCTGGCCTATTTCGCACACTCCGAATGATAATTACAATGAACAAAATTTACCAAGAAAAAACAAAGCAATGAAAAAACAAGAAAAGGGACTTTACGAAAATTTGACATTTGGACTGAACAAAGGAACAAAGAATTCAAAATTGGTCTTCCTTATCTCACAAACTGTTCAGCGGGGCAACTTTCAGATATATGATTCGTATTCAATTCACAATGCAAATTCAATGGAATCAATAACAAGTTAACAAGTAGCGTGTGATTTAAGTTTTGTGACGTGAATCGTGTAAACTCATTGTTTCTCTACCTATTCCAAGTCTAACGTAGGATACCATCTCCGTACCTCTCACTTGACCATTTTCGACCAATCAATAAGTTTTCATGCATTCCTTGAGAGACTTATTTGGCAAAATGCATTTGATATGATCATCCCACCATTCTAGGCTTTCAAATTCATGATTTCGGTAACATGAAAGTAGGACGCCTGTTTTTTATACTTTTTTCAGGCAAATTAGTCATGGCGCCTAAAGAGGCACACATTTGTGAACACCTAAAAGAGACGCATTTGTGCAACCCTTCTACGTCATTAAGCATCATTGTTGCCAACCCAAAAATCAATCATGGTTCACATATTCTTATAATTCTTCATTTTATTAGCTATTTCGAATCAGGCCATGACAATTTGATTGAGAGACTTTTTTCGGTTACGTGATGATTGAACCACCACAATCAAGCGCATGGCACAACTTTTTATAGCCACATCATTAATCATTATGATCTATAAGCCCATGAGCCATACCCATGACCCTTAGAGTTAGACTTGGAATTTTGAACCTCAATTCACCCGAACTTGATATACCTCGCTCCCTTTCAAACTCCAATCACAATCTCTATGATCAAATAACCATACCCTTTCAGTACCCAATGGCTTCAACCTAGGTGTCACTCCCACAAGCCATGTTACACCAATATGACCGACATCTAAACCTTTTCATGCATATCCACATCACAACTGTTCACAAGCTAAAATTTAAGCATATTCAAGCCTTTTCATTTCACAAAACCAAATCCTTCAGTCCAACCTTGCCTACCCTTACAAAGGATCTTTGACACAAGGATTGGATCACAAGCTACTTTGTTGTACATTGTTCATGATTCCACAATTCGGAGTTCGAATCTACGTCATGATCTGGAGATATAGACCAAAGATGCCTCTAAATGATGTCAAAAGGGTCCAATCTTCAAGAATATTCATTACAAGCTCGGGGGCTTCCCTTTCAGATTATAATATCAAAATGATTATCAATGAAACTCTACGTACAAGGCAGATCTTGGACCCACTTGAATTCTCCAAGCGCCAAGTATGCATGAGAAAATCATTGGCCCATCAATTAGTCAAAATGAACACTAATGTTAAACACTACTCTGTTGCACTTGCACATATATACTCTACGTACAATTAAAAGCTTTGATCACATTTAAAGTTCTGTACGTATTATCCGAGTGTTTATTAATTCCCACGAAGCAAGATCAAATGCCAGACATTATCTAGCATTTCCTCTCCTTGCGTTTAAAGTCTTTACACGAATAGTGAGATCATGCACACGGACGCCGAACATCCTTTGGCTCTGCAAGTTTTACTCGCTTTTCGACACTATTGACTTCTTTTGTTCCAGTTCACAATGAAGTCCTAGACATTGCTTAAAGGAAAAATTGAAATTGAAATTTCTAATAACAAAAATGAGTTCATTGTGATTAAAATTGGCAAACATGGTAGTCTTGCTTAGCTTTCAAAGTTTACTCTATAGGCATTTCTTGATCTAAAGACAGTGGGTTCAATTCATATGCAATTACATTTTCAGTTAGACTCTTGAGCATCGTTGTAGCTACACTCATGCTAGTGGGTCATTTTCGTCATCAACTCAAGCTATCTCTCATGATACAGACTTTCTTTGGTACCATCAAGTGAAGCAATGTCCTTCAAAGCCACTATGGTAGGCCTTTCACCTTTGTCATTAGCAACTTCGAGACAACACTTCACTTGAAACTTTGAGTTACTTCTAGAGTATATGTGGTGGAACAAATTAAACCATATAAGGGAACTAAGACCCGTCACCGCAAAATCGAAATGCGGTACACTTCAAATTCCAACTTCTCTTCGAAAGTCAGAAGACATTATAACCCTCCGAGTTCTGTTTGTTCCTAAGTCACTAGCTAAGTTCCTATTTTCTAAGGGGTGGAGTACACATATCCTTAGTGCACCACATTTTGTCCTCTCGACCTAGGGCGGTCAATTCCATCTTCCCTAGGACACGTACGTACTGACTTATTTGTCCTTGTGTGTTTTGCTTGCATGATTTGCTACGTGTGAAATGTGCTTTAAGTTTGCATTATTTTGGTCATCTTTGCATGTGGTTATCTATGCATTTACACTACCTTCTGTATGAGCTATAGTTTGATACAATTGAGAAGCGATCAAGCAAAAAAAAAAAAAAAATCGTCCGTTCAATATATATGCAACCACCATGGAGAGCAATCCTCGAGATGGAAATAATTTTGCATCCCAACGAGTAACAAGCTCTTGTCAAGTTCAAAAGAATTAGCAAACTACAACACGAATTCTGTTCCTTACGCTCGGGAGCTAGCAATGCTTTGATCTAATATAATTCATCACTATGAATTTGATAACGGAACTCCAACATCAAATTCAGCAACCATCAGACTATAACTCAAGCTCAACAGTCGCAAGACTATCAGCAGTTGCTATAGTTTAATTCAACTTCAGCAGTTGGCAGACTATAAATTGAAGTTCAGCAGTCGACGGACTAAAAATGGCAGCAACTTCTCTCGGATGACAACTGCGCCGATCCAGAACATACAAGTTATCCAAATGCACGATGAATGTCTTGAATGACTACTTCGCTGATTCAAGATAATCTACAACACTTACATTTTGATCGCTTATTGCGCCCGATCAAAATGGCTACGGTTAAATCTTTTGTGATGCTATGTGTGACTTAGAGGAGTGTTCTTTGTCATGATTTTGTTGCAAATGATTTTTCAAACCTTTGACTTTCGTCTACTCACAGACTCAGTCAAAGTGGGGGCTCCTGTAAACACCCTACTTTTGCACCCTTTTTAGCGTCCGATGTTGAGATGGACAGTGGACACGCGTTGAAAGGTATCATTTGCCAATGAGTTCGATTTATCAGTTTGGATCCGAATTACCATGTTTAGTCAAAATAGCCTTTACATATTAAATTATAAATTATGGGTTAATATATTGGGCTTGGTTGCTTAGACGATTCTATGCTGAGTTGGGCCAAGACTTAAAACGTTAAATGCATGCATAGCCTTTTGCATAATAACTCAATGATGCCACTCAACCACTAGCATCGGTTTTCTGTTCGGAGCACAAATTCACTCTGTGTAGGAAGCTGCCCAAATCCTCTAGAATTTTCATTAGCAATCCACCCAGTTATTAACTTGTCTAATCTAATTAAATATTATAAGAAGTATATGGTAGATTATTTGTACTATTTGCTATTACCTAGGACACTTCCCATTTTTGAATTCTCAAATCCTCTTTGATTGGCTCGTCGACATCACCAATACGAGTCCCGATGCCAGTGGATGCCATTCACCTCCTACTATAAATACGACCCCTCCGTATCTCTTGTTTTTCATGCACAACTCTCACAATACTTCTCCAAATTGTATGCAAAAAGACCCGAAACCATGAACAAGCACATGAGTCTCGAATAATAATAACCATACACATACTCGTGCATCCTAGCTAGATACTCTACATACATCTTCAATACGAAGATTGGGAAAAGAACATCATACCTTTTATCACATGTACCCATACACTTAACCTACGACGTCCAACGACCGTAGACTATTCAATCCAATCAAGGCAATTAGGCTATGTGGAATACGAGGGTCAAGACTATACCTTGGGTTCATTGGCAAACGATACCAAGATTTGCTAAACAACAACACAGGAACGTCCACCTGAGGGCACCAAAACATCTTTCCAAAACTCGTTTTCAAAGTGTGCTTTTAATATATTTATGCGTTGCTAATAATCAGGTTAGTTCAACGATCATACACGTTTTGAGAGTTATGACATGTTTTGTTTGCTTATGATAATCCTACGTATCCACTTATAAATACGCATGCAAACGTACGTAGCTTTGAGTTTGCCGATCGATTAATGCATGAACACGAGTTGTAATTTACGCGTTATCAAGTATATTTCATATTTCACGGTGCACGCATAATTCATGGATAACTTTTTAATGCATGCTTTGATCAATGATTTACGTACGTATCTAATTTCATTAAATTCTTCACTCGGCTTTCTCGCATGATACATATAATCTCGTCGCATGATTTACTATCGCTCGCATGCTACTTGTACGTGCTTCTGTCGTTAATTACTGCTTTTATATTTAATTCGGATCAATTAGTAGAGACCATCAATACGATGGGCGGGTTGGGTGCCTAACACCTTCCTAACTCGTAACCTTGCATCGAACCCCCAGTCTAGGTTTGTGGGGCACCTATAAAAAATCTCGCTGGCGACTCCGTGTAATTCACATCTCTTTTCGGGAGAGCGGATCGGCAATCCGCCGGTACGGCATCTCACAATATCAAGTAATGAATTCACCATATAATGTAGCATGATACCTCTAACTGTCCGATTATCTTTCTGCAATGTACTAATCCTTTTAGAGTCCTTGACAGAATCATCAATAACAATATCATCATATAGCACATAATCAATCTCATATTGCTGAAAGTAGAAAAGTATTTTCTCTGACCAACGCTTAAAGTTTTTTCCATCTAAGGGCTCTAACTTGGACAAATCAGGGACAATTTTGTGGTGCATGTTGAACAACTAATTGAATTGAATTGTTATATACCAGAACAAACTGTACTGACTTAGATTGTTAGAACTAGTATATAATTACTTATTAAGAATGGACGGAAATTGAGACGGCGTGGTGAACCACTGCCCTTGTAACAGCCCGATTTTCTAAGCTAGTTTTAAGACTTAATTAACAGTATTATTAGCGGAAGCATCATTAGCCTAAATCGGACCTGTTACCGCCGTATCTCCCCCAAAGGAAGATACAAGGCTCTCCAAAACATAAACACTAATAACTCGGTTACAAACGATTATTAGATTATACAAGTATATCAAAAACTTCCAGTCTGTTTACAAGTTATAACCTTTGACATACTAATACCAAAGTCTAATACGACCTGACTTCTACTAGACTTGGTGATTCGTCCTCTCCACTAGTATGTGACCCTATACACGTACACCTGCACATTTAACAAAACACGACACTGCCCATTCCAATGAATTGAATGGACAGGGGTAACTCAGCAAAAGCTGGTAAGTTCATCGTACTTACGACACACATATAGGACTACCGAGGTACACCTGCCCTCATTTGTCCGACATATTTAGGTCCTGAGACCGACGACGATTGGGTAATCAAACCCATTACTCATGCCCCGACCATTTAGAGAAATCAAAGCAAGATCATAATAGCAACGCATATAACATGACCTTGAAACTTCAATTGCATACACGTGCCAATCAACATAAGTAGACTTAGGCTTAGGTGCAACTTGTTGCATACAAAGACTCACAGATAACAGGGATCACATTATCAGATAACAAGGATCACCTACTTGTCTAGCATGAATCCGTCCTTATAAGTACAATAGATCATATATCAAGTCATCCTGGATTATAATACTAACACTTTCAATTAAGGCTACATATATGAGCAGGAATATCATATTCCACCTCTAAGCACAACTCGAATTCAAACACATAATTCATTGAATCACATTTCATATCATTCATAGTTCTATTTCAGAACTAGACTATACGTTTCACATAACACAATCATGCTCAGAGGATAACTCAATACGATACATAACTTACAATATACAATTTATAGATTTGTTGGCAATAGGTAAGGGAACGACGCGAGGGCGGCAAAGATCGCATTGCGGGCTCACTCGCTTGTTGGAGAACGTCTTCCCCTCATTTATGCATGCCTTAACAATCATTAGTGTGCACACCCCTTGGAGGTCCTTACCCAAATTCGAGGTAATCTCTCCTAAGGCGACAATCAATATTGCCCATTCGGGTCATTTCAATCACGTAACCCAAATTCGAGGTTACGACTTTCTGTCATACGTTCATCACCTCATGGTACTCCCCCATCAAACCACTGAGGCTCCTTAACCAAATTGCCATATAACTTATACATACGATAGATGATTAGTGCGTCAATCATCAATTAATAAGACATCAAACAACAGGTGATTAGTCCGTCAATCACCAGCCACAATACATTTACATCAGGTGATGAGTTCGTCAATCACCAGTCACAACACTTTCACATATACGTCTATACTCATGTACATGTACGATGCATGTGTACTCACACAATTGTAATAGATTATAACAACTTCACAAGTATTGCACCAACTGAGATATATAAATTCACGTTCATATAAGTTTACATTTAAACATAAACCACGTTCACCTCTCAAAGACATCATATACTAGTACACTATCAACTAATGATGCACACCGTATGCATAACTATGTTCTAATCACCCTCAAAGGGTACTATTCACATAAAACATGACTCGACTCGTCATATGCCACTCAAAAGTACTAACAAGAGTCATATGAGACATCCCATCACTCATATCCATCATACACGTTCATGGAACAAGGTAAGTATGAACTTACGCATGCACTAGTCACCAAAGAGTTACATCGGGCACTTCACCGTGTTTATATACACCGTAACATGATAAAACTCAACAATTATCATTCACACATAATCATAATGTCATATCATTCATAAACTTTCTTTATATTACTCACAACACGCAAAGGACATAGTAAGTATGAACTTACGCTCTTAGCAATCCCGAACGGCTCCATACCGCGAACCAAGCATCCAAAACCTCGATGAGTTGGCCTCCAATGAACCATATAATCATGGGACATTAAATCACTATACATCAGTATTCAACTCACCAAAAATCTCCCAAAGAAACCAAGTATAACTTATCCAAATCCAATACAACAATAGGCTGCTACATCTTCATGATTCAGAACACATGACGGCTGTTTAGATGCTCATTTGGAAAATAGTTCCTTATTCTTTAGACACAAAACCAACTGTAAATCATAGCCCTTCCTCTTAGAAGTATTTCAACACATCAAACGTTAACTTTCATTAAGTATCAAAGGATTTATAGCCCAAATACCACAACTGCTCCAAAACAGAGTACTAAATGCGCATCCAACTTCTAGGAACTATAAGATGATCATAACGACATGTTTTCAAGCATTACAAAAGCCTAACATCAAGATCTTGAAATGAAGTTCAATTTAGGTTTTTGTTTCGATTGAATACATGAACAAATGAGGCTTTTATGATCAAATTACGAAGACCCTATGTTCATGATACCAGCAGGCAGAGCAACGAAACAAGGGTTCACTTTATAATATTATTTGGGCAACTAAATCATAATGAAAATGCAATTAACCAATTGGAGTTTGTTCCCGTATATCTTAAGAGTAAATAGAAACAAGAATCAAGGATTGATCTTACCAAATGAAGGAGATATGACCAATATACACAAACTGGTCCAGAATCGCATTCAGAAAGACACCTTAACTTGCAGAGCCAATAAGGCGATCATGATGAACAAATTTGGGCTTACTGTCTTCTGTGAAATTGTAGATAGAAAAGAGTAGTTGAGCTTAGGCTTTTGTTTCGCCATTTTTGAGTGAGACAAGAATGAGAAAATTGATGTTGAAGATGGACCTGCAGCAGGTCATTCTAGCGGCAAGCAGGCAGCTGGGTGTCGTCTCCATATGACACAAAATTTGGCTGAGTAAGGTGCAAGTTTTTGGGTCCAATTAGATATCAACATGAGGTATGATCATCTAGAATGATTAGGTACTCCCGGCACCTCGTGCTTATGAAATAAGATCGGTTTCTAATCCCGACACTACACACAAACTTCTAAAATTGTGTAGATTGAGATTGTGTAAGTTGAGAATGAACCTATAACTTGTGTCATTTGACTTCATATATACCAAGGAAAGCTCCTCAAATGATACAATGGAACAATCACAATTTTGTTCCGGGTTTATGTTAAGAGATTACTTAGTGACTAAGAAAACGTTTCTTCACGATTAAGAAAGCTATCGAAACGACAATGGATTGAGAATGTAACCGGACATTCCTTAAGTAATAGCTCCTCAATAAACTTAATGGTATCATCTAATTCCACAACCGAGATCTCTAATTGGAGATTAGGAGAGTGATTAAGCTAATCAAAGTGATTAAGGAATCGGCTATTACAGCCCTAAGTCAGTAGACCCCCACTACGGTGCGACTGGTTGCGGGTACCGACTCCAGGGTTAACGTCTCCTCCTCTAACTTTAGCGGACTCCAAAGAGAGGAGTGAGAACTGTACTCACAATGTGTATATAGCAAAGAGAGAATGAATAAGTGAATATCTTGTAATTTTTTGTTGTGTTGTAAAGTGATGTAGTAGTGGGTTTATATAGGTTGAAGGATGAGTATCTAAATATAAGAAACTCTTATACATTGAATGAATCAATGTGTAACCTTAAGAAACTTACTTCCATTAACACCCTCACTTATGCTTAGAAGACCATAACCCCTTTTTTTTAGAGTAAATACCATTAACTTGGTACACGAATTTGCATAAGTTTGGCACAAAACTCCTACAACTTGAAGAAAGTCTCGATCACACTAGGCGAACAACAACGTTACGACAATGTCTCGGTTCAAAAGTTAAAAACATGTGCAGAGTTAAAAAAAAAAACATCCTTGAGGTATATAGTCCCTAATATAATAGAATGGCAAAGGTTTACGTTACTACCATCTTATTTCAACATAGATTTTGTACATTTATAAAATCCGGTGCCCAAATTCCTCTTCTTAGACTCTTACCTTCGACCGCACTACTTACCATCTCCAACTTTAATTCTAATAGAGACATGGTAAATGGATCACAACATTACCAATCGAAAACACGAATTTAAAGCCGGATCACATTTTAAGAAGTAATTAGCCATAATAAGAATTGTAAAAAATACATGATAAGTGAATCACATCAATAACCCACCGAAAATACAAGTTCAAATCCGCACTTGGTAATCATAATTTAAGACGTAAATTGGCGATAATAAAAATGACTACGACTTACTAGAAAAAAATGTAATCCACACCATCGCTTAATCTTCCTCCAATAATCCTACCTTTTCACTTTTTAGGCAAGCCTTCCTTCCTTCACTCCACAAGCAACATCCACAAACACTCCTTCCTTCCCCCTCGACTTCACTTTCACTCTTCATTTTCAAAAATCAAAAAAAAAAAAAAAAAAAAAAAAAAATGAAAACTGAACTTTGTAAAATTCTGTCTCACCCAATCCACCCCATTTACTAACATGCGCCCACACCCAATTTCATTCTCTCTCCTCCCACCACCAACCACCACCACCACCATGCCTTCCTCTTCTTCCACCACCACCACCAAACCCCGTAAACCCTCCTCCTCCTCCCTCCACCACCACAACAACCACCACTCTTCCTCCTCATCGCCGCTCTTCTGCCGCCACCACTCCCCTTCCGCCACCGCAACCCTAGATCTCCTCATCCTTATACTCGTCCTCATTTCCGGCACCTTCCTCTTAACCTCCTACTTCTCTTACCTCTTCACCTCTCTCTCTCTCCTCCTCCCCTCCCACCTCCCTCCTATCCCTCCTTTGGCTTACGTCCTCGGCGTCCTCTTCTCCCTCTCCCTCCTCGCCGCCGTCTCCCTCTGCCGCGGCTCCGGCGGGTTTTTTCGGCCTCGACGCTGCTCTAACCCCTTCTGCAAGGGTCTCAAGAAGGCGCTCGAGTTCGATTTGCAGCTTCAGACTGAAGATTCCCTCAAATCCGCCGCCGCTGCTGCTGCCGTTCCTCCTCCGGTTATTAACAGCATTGATAATGGTGGTTCTGGTGGTGGTGGTGGTGGTGGTCAGGTTGATATTGAGAAGTTGCCGTGGAAAGGAGGGAGTGAGACAAACCCTGATTATGAGTGTCTTAGGGCGGAGCTGAGGAAGATGGCGCCGCCGAATGGCCGTGCCGTGCTGCTCTTTCGGGCCAAATGTGGGTGTCCCATTGCTAAGCTTGTCGGTTGGGGTCCTAAGAAAGGTCGCAAACATAAAAAGTGAGCTGCTTTCTTCCTCCTTTATGCTTGTTTTATTGTTTCTTTACTTGAATTGTTATTGTTGTTTGATCCCTAATCCCCGTTACCTCGGTTGGGCCGGAGCGTTTCCGGCATTGTTTATTGTTTCTTGTCGTCGTTGGTTATTGTTGTGGTCGATGATCATGGAATGTAGGAAGAATAGAATATTTTGCTGGCATCCGAGTTGAATTTTAGGTTCAAACTTGTTTTTGTTGGTTTGAAGTTTGATTGACTGCCTCCCTTTGTGTTTGTGGCTCGTTATAGCCGTGTTTTATTGAATTATGGGCGAAGTTGAGCTTGTTGGATTGATGATGCTGAAAACTATGCTGGATATTTTTTTTTTGTTTACAGCCTTTGGGAAATGTTATTAAGTAGTGAATTGCAATTACTCTGCTAACTTTTAAATAATCTCATTTGCTGAATGCTGTTAGTTTCGGTTGAAGGGGTTGACTGTTAAGACCGTAAAGCTTTTGATGTAGAAATGTCTCTTCATCACTAAAATCATTGCTTTTGGCAGAATTTACCTGCAAATTAACATTGTGGCTAAGTCTTTTCTGTGCATCTCTTAGACTTAAAACGGGAAATGGTTAGCTTAACCTTGGTCGGTAGTCAAGATCCAAGAATTTCGTCCATTGTGGTCGTCACGATGAAGGTTGGGTAGAGGGAAAGAACTGTATCCTCTTCTATTTGTGCAACATATTACATTGTTTGAATTTTTGGTTTTTTTGCGATGTCTTTTGTCTTGGTCCAAGTAGAAGGCATTCTTGTACATTGCCGTCTAAGCTCTCTTTCTATGGAAGTTTGTAAACCTTTCTGGTTATTTACTTAATTTTTTTTTTTGATAAGTAAGATAGGATATCAATATATTCAAAAAGACACCAAGGGGGTGACTCCCATGTACAAAACAACCCCTAAAGGGCGACGTCCATAGACAAGAGAGAGCTAATCAAGCTCTAGGACTATCATGAGAAATTTTATCCACAAAAAGAATGAAAGTCAAGTGTCGATGTGAATTTAACACTTGACTCCAACTATACAACGTCCATAAGAAACTAAAAGTGAACCCTTGGTGTGTCAACCTAATGTCATCAAAAATGCGATGATTTCTTTCTTTCCAAGTACACCACCAAATTGCAATTGGAACCATCTTCCACACTTCGGCCAGCCACCCTTTCTTCATTCTCCTTTTCCAGGCAGAGAGGACATCTTGGTTGTCCGCGGATGAACCCAGCTCATACCGAACAAAGACAAAACAATGTGCCACAAAGATAACACCCAAGGACAAGAGAGCAAAAGGTGATTCACGGTTTTTTCCGCATCACAACACAAAGAGCAGCGACTAGCCAAACTAGACCCTCTTCGTTTAAGGTACTCCAAAGTTGGGATTTTCTCTTTGGTGGCTGCCCATGCAAAAAAACAAGCTTTTGGAGGAGCTTTACATCTCCAAATAGCACTAACAGGAAAATCAACCCCGGAAACAGAATTTTGAACAACATTACAAAAACTCCTAACACTGAAATTTCCCAAACCATCAGGCAGCCAAGTAATCTCATCCTCATCTTCTCGAACAAGTGTAACTAAGGAAAGGAGCTCCAAGAGATTCAACACTGAAGGTTCCTCCCAATCATTAAGAGACCTCGAAAACAAAATGTCCCAATGATGATTGCTGCCTTCCCATAAAACAACATTACCTACTGTAGCATCCTTATTAGAAGCAAAAAAAAAAAGAGATCCGAAAAATGAGATTTTAAAGGAAGCTCCCCACACCAAATATCAATGGTTATTTACTTATTCTCGTTTGTTTGCGTGCTCGGGGGGGGGGGGGTGGTGGTTAGTTTTGACTTTATGTAGAAGCCAGAAGGCTTGTACATTTGACGCTTTCAATAGTGTGATGTGCATCAAAATTCGACGCCTAGTGGTGATTTGATGACATTATGGAGCTCCCCTAAGAGCGCGAGGCAGGATGCTACTTTGATGGAAATGAACTTGAGTGAGAGTGCCACAAAGTCTGGCTGATTGATGTCACCTCTCTGCCTTATGCTATTTTAGTGACATGAACACGTGGCCTTTAGCATTCTATTATGAGATCTTTTGTGGTCAAGAGGTAACAGAATTACTTGGAAAGAAATAAATAAAGTTGGGGTGTTTTGGTCTTTACTTGTACAATTAAGGAAAGATTCTAAGTAGGAAGTTTAAAGATGAACACCGCTAAATACAAAGTAGGAAGTTGATAGGCGAATGGAGGGAGTACTCAAGTATCGCATTCCCCACCAACACTTGACATTCCTACTTTTGGTGGATAAAGGTTCTCAAAATAGCTTAATTCGCTCTCTTTTGTATATGGGCGTCACCCTGTTTTGCGTCTTTTTGTGTATGGGAGTCACCCCTTTGGTGCCCTTTTGAATATAATGATTGCCTAACTTTCTTAGAAAAAGAAAACAGGTTTTATCTGATTGTGATAGTCTTCCTAGCTTCTGGCCTTTACAGCTGAGATACCTTTACCAAATGTCATATTGAAGGCCATTTGATTGAACCCCTTTTATCTAGTTGTTTGGTAAAAATGCATCTCCTCCTCTCTGTGTTGCCTTAGTATTTAGCTATTTCCATGAATCGTGATTATCAAGGCCTTTTAGTTGCATCTTTGGCTCTATGCGGTGCCATATTCAAACTTCTTGTGGTAGCATTAAAAGTCTATGCTTTGTTTAGTTGTGGCCTTTGTAGCTAATATTTTTGAGTTAAACTTCTATATTCCGAATATACTACTTCTTCCATAAATAAATATATGACGTTTTCGGAGTACAAGGTGAGGCTTTGACTTGCGATTTTAGAGAGAAACACATATCGAAAAATTATGAAACATATAACATTGATTTCGTATCGAAAAATCCTTTCACGCAACATAGTTTCATATTTTTACTAATATATCTTAGGAGGTATTGATGGATAAAGGGGATGCCTCAAAATGTGAGAGTCATATATAATTTTATGGAGGGATACCATTCATCTACAATTTGGGGGGGATATAAAGCTTCTCGTAGCTGATCACACTTGTCCAGCTATGGAACAATCACACTAGAGTAGAAACAAAAAATTGTCCGTATTGCAAAATATGAAACATTGTTAGCACCTCATTTCTCTATTTCTTGTCTCTATGGATCCTCATCACTCTACCCTCCTCTATAGTCAAAGATCTGGTACGACTACCACCACTTACCATATTCCAGGGCACTCTTTTGCACACTAGTACAACCACCACCATCTGTTGACTTTTCGCATAACTCCCCATAATCACCAACACCCCTCTTTCCTTTGTTTCTATGCATCCCTTCATACAAACACCCACTAATTCAGATTGCCATGTTTACACCACAGTTAGGATGGAGGACGGCTGAGATAAGTAATAACGACGACAACAAATTTTGTCATCAAGATACACATAAATGTCCAAGAAGGGTGTAGAGTTTGTTTCTCGGGCCTGAAGAGAGCCGAGCAGGAAGTGAAACCCTTCACCCTTTCTTCGGCTACCTTAGAACACTATAGGTCTCTTTTTTTGTTGGTTATAGGGTTCACCCTTCCAGTATACAGTGTCTATTGGAATATGGATTTCACGACAAACATATATTGGTACTTTTGCAATGCAGTTCCTTGTCAAAAACCAATTGTTGAAGGTCATCAAATTTCAAATATTGAGATTCTAGATATCGTGGATATGGCTGTCATTTGCGTTCCATAGAAGGTTGGGTTGAAAAAGTGATTCATTTTTTTATTAAAAAACCAGCTAGCCAGCGTCCTTTCTGTTTTTTATCTTCCAAAGTGTTTGTACTGTGTGTTGATGTGTTAACACCTTCCCTATTAGATGCTAATACTGCAATGTAGTACCATGCCATTTATGGAACTTTTATCAATAGTGATCATTATATTTTACATGCTAGAACACTCGACAGGTCCTCAGGTTCCCCCAGAATTGTTATTAACTTAACAAAGTTAACAAAACTGTTTGTGCTTTTGCCATACCATGCATATAAAATGTTAGTTATTGTTCAATAGACTTTTGTTTCTTGACAAACAAACAATAATTCTTATTGGAGTTTAGTAGTTCAGTCAAAGTTTCAAATCTTGATGACCTGTATGCAAGAATATTATGCCTCTTTCTCAGTTTGTCGCTAGACCCTGCAAATTAGTTGCCCTTTCCTTGTTTGTCATTATGTGCTCAAGATTGTGAATGAACATCATCTTGTTGCTTGGTATTTAGATGAATTATTTTGCGCAGTTAGCTTCATCAGTGCAGGAAAGGGCATATATTTTGGTGTGTGTTGCGGTATGCTAGGGGCCATGCTGGATTAGGAGTTTAGATTTTGGACTTCTGGCACAAATTTCTTCCGAAGAGTCTGGCTTTATGACATAATGTTTGTGGAATCTGATGTTGACCCTTCTTAGATGATGAAGAAAGTACTCAATACATCCTTGTCATTTCAAGCATTTTGGTGGTGTCTGGGTAAACATCTGCTAAAGAGTGTTTCCGCACAACTCTTGGTCCTTTAATTTTCCCTCGAAAGCCAAATTCCAATTCCACACCTTTTTCTGAATGACTGCTTTTAGGGATACTAGAATCTAGAAGTGGTGTTTTGGAGGGCTGAAGGCTTTGGGTAATCACCTGATTGGGGAAGAAGCGTATATTATAGATTGTTTGGGACCCTGGAGTAGACTGAAGATTTAGAACCAGTTGGTGATAGTGTGAAAGATGGTTCAGAAGTAGAAAATATTTATCATTGGTGGGGTGGTATTATGTAGAGACGGAATGTCTGTTTTGGTCTATGGTTTGCTTCGCTTGAAGGCAGCGACGATGTTAAACGAGGGCTTTAGTTTTGAAAATTTTTGACCAATTAGTCTGTTGGTTTCTAGGCAAAATGGATAATGTTTCGCCCAATTGTTGCTATAGCGATGTTCCAGTCAATAATAACAACACTACCTCAGTGATTAACAAGGGATTGCAGAATAAGGTAGCGTAAGATGTTTAGAGCCAATTTTCAGATGACGCAATGAAAGTCGCCCGAAACTGCATCTTGTGATTCTGTGACTGCTTCTTTACACATTATTAGTACAAATAGTGCTATCCATTTTTCATGTTCATCTGGAGCGGTGTAATATTGAGTCTTTGGCTCCATTTGCATTGGAAATGGAATTAACCCTACCAAAGCTCTGTTTTTCGCTTTCTTTTTGAAAATGTTCCCACAAAAGTTGTGGGTTAACCTTTTTTGTTTTTCTTTTTTTGTGAGTGTGTGTCTGTGTGTGTGTGTGTGTGTGTGTGTGTGTGTTAGTGTTTGAATTAAAGCCTCCGTTGTATTGTTTTTAAACCTCTCGATGATAAGTGTTTGGGAAGAAGAGTCAACCTGTAAGTCATATGAGGCTCTGGAGTAGACTGTCAAAGTAGAATAGGGGTGATGGATAACTCAAAACTTAGTGCTGGTTTTATAGTAGCAAAGATCATTACAATAACATCATTACCGGAGTACCTCAATGGCTCTTGTATATGGCTTATGGAACTGAATGACCTAAAATGAAAACTGTCCGCTCTTCCTTTTTTTGTGAAATAGCAATGTGCAATCATTTACGCAATTTTCAGTAGGTCTTCAGGAAACCACTTCTCTAGGTTTTCAACATAGGGGTAAGGTTGCGTACATCTGACCACCCCTTACCTTGCGATAAGCGGAAACTTTTGAGGCACTCAGGTAATATTTTTGTTGATTCTGTAGTATGGCTACTTCGCAATAGAAGATTTATCCGAAGTTGAAAATGTGGTGATTTTTAGGAATCATTCATCGTGCTCCGCTCCAAAAACAACCAATTCACTGCTTTTTATATAGCTCAGATTGCAGCTTGTGCTGTTGCATTGCCCCAACCTGGAAGACCTTGTCATTTATTTGGGAAAATGGAAGTGTATCTTGATTGCCCAATCCTTTTCCGTGCCGCGTCTGTCTTGCATTTATAACTACCCCGTACAGCTAGAGTATTCTGGTTGTTTGAAAACTAAGGTTGAAGAAGTGCTGTGTGAAACAGATTTTTATAGAGTACTCTAGTATTTCTGGAAATGTAGGGTTCTCCTTAGGATCAGGACAACAACTACGAATGGTTTTTCCGAACCTCTTTCAAGCTTTAATGTCATTTCTTTAATACTGCTTCCTGCTGGACATGATGTTATTACCTCAGCAACCTTTTTTTCTTGATTTTTTTTTTTAAAATTTTATTGAAATTTCTTTTTTCTGAAATTTTGGAAGATAGTCCGAGAAATTGACAGTTCTGATCCTATCCTATTTTCAACCTCATGTATCTGCTTATATTATACTACTTCTCTATTTTTGTATACAGTTTTTAGCTTTCTAATTAGATGGGGAGGAGATGAAGAAAGAGTGGATTATTCTGTTGCGCCCATGATTTGGATTTCCGATATTCCGTCGATTAGCATTTTCTCTTCCCATTTCTTTATAAACTTATTGTGCCTCATTAAGAAGCGCCCCTTTATGCTTTGACTTGTCAGCTACTTAGGTTCTTCCTTGTCTATTAATACTTCCTCTCTTGTCTGTTGCTCTTTTATACCAAGCCATAGGAGTGTCTTTTGTCTTTCGAAAGGCTTTTGGATGTGAGCAATATAAAGTTTGTACTTTGTAGGTATCCTATAAGGCTTTTGGATGTGAGCAATATAAGTTTCATCATTTATATGTACAGTGACACTGTTGTGTCGTGGACAGGCGCAGAAATATCATATTTTTAAGAGTATTCATATTTTTAAGTCGACCTATCTCCAACCTGAAACGGCTGAAAGTACTGGAATAAGGAAATCAGTACACTTGGAAGTATATAAAAAAGGGTTATTCCAGGAGAAATAGGTAATGCATCAGACAATCACCTAGTGAGCTTTTACACGACTATGTCTCGAACGCAAAGTAGGGGGGCAGAATTGAAGCTCTGCTGATTTGTCTCCCTTTTTGTTGTCAATTTTTTCCATAGTTGTTGGCATGAAAGTAGGAATTCTTCTCCCGGCGGTCAAACTATATTTTCTTTTGCTCCCTTGGCGAAGCTTTAGATAGTTAAAGTAAACCAGTTTACATTTCAGCCTAACCTCTCTAGGGGCTTTCGACTTTAATGTAGAAAATATGTTGTGGAGATTTCGTGAAAAACAGTTTGAGACTTTGAGTTGTAAGTCTGTTGCCTTCAGTCGTTGCATCTCTTTTCCACTCCAACTCACCCTTTTTGCGTAGGATTCTCTTAAATTATTGAAATCAGAAGTTACTTCTTCCGGCTTTTTCATTTGTTAACGTGTGGTTTGAGTTCCACTCACATATTCAAACCAAACATCAAAAAAAGGAAAAAAAAAAGAGGAGAGTATAATTTTTAGTAAATTGTGTTCTTTGTATTTTTCAACTACTTGCGGTGATACTTAAAGACCATCTCCTAGTATTGGTACCCTTTAGTCGGCAATATCTGCCTAATCATTGTTCCATGTCTTCACATTGTATCTGGACTTTTCCATGATGTAGCCAAGCTTCATTACAATGGAGCCAAACACTAATTATTGTTTGGCTTTGGGATATAATGATATAAAGCGAATTAGCTCATAAAACTGTATGTGCTTATTTTGTGAAGTAGCAGCCAGTGAGTGCGGTTCTCGCAATTTTCATTTTGGGTCATCTGTGCGCAGCCTCTTTATGTTTCAATGGGGATAACACTTGCGTGCATCCGACCCCCCCTTAACCCGCCTTGTGGCATGAGCCTTGGGGTAAAGATGTTGTTGTACTTGTAGCCAAACTTCATTACACTAGGACACTCATACATGTCTGTGGCAGCCAAGTTAACATGTGAGCACACTTTGCACCTAGAGAGTCTTAATGTGGATCATTCTTATCCTTTCATTTGGTGTGTTTTTTTTTTTTTTTTTTTTTTTTTTTGTAAATGTACTTCAAAAGTATGTGTTTTTCTTTACTTGTTCACCAGTTTTGGTGGTATGGCGGACGGCAAGAAAAGAATCTGTTGTTCAGCAGCTTTGACTTGAAATTCCATCGAACTGATTCTGTTCTGCTTGTAAGATGTAGCAGAGTTTGTATTCCTAGCATTCATTTGTCTTTGACTTAAAAGTTAGAGCACATCATAGCACTAGCAGCTGCTGAACTGGTGTAAAAGGATTTGTGGTGGCTTTCTAAATGATTTTTACAAATATTTGATGATGACATCTGATATTTGTGCTTTTCACTGCAGGGCTTTAGCGAACAGTGCTGTTAATGGAGATCATCGTTGACAGCCGAGGCTCATGATAGCTAACAGAAGCTTACAAAATCTTCCCATTACTAATCAACTGATTGCCATTTGGTTGAATGCTGTCTAAAGGATCAAAGTCTCAGTAGAGAAATTCCATTTATCCTGATTGGCCTACAACTGCCTTCAATCTGATTGTAATTTTATGTGGGTGACTGTTTCGAAGGATACTTGTATTTAGCTTCTGTTCTGGATTCTATACAAATTTATGGGAATAAATATGTGCTGTGATATGGAATGTTGTCCAAAGATCACCACTGTTTAGGGAAGAGATATTAATGGGAAAATGAGGTTGGAAATGATTGAGTTGGGATTTTTTTTTAGTGTAACTGTGAATTGTTTTTTTTTTTTTTTTCGGTTACAGGGTAATTGTGAAACTGCGAATGACAATAAAAGAAGAGAAATGGGAGGCCGCGTGTGTTAGGTAGGCTAGGCCAGTTGCCTTTGAAAACCCTCTCTTTTTTTTTGTTTAATTGAAAAGATTTTTTTAGGCTATATGGAGTACTCTTATACAACTATACCCCATGTAACTTGACTAATAGTACACTACATCACTTCACCTCATTAAACAAAAAAAAAAACACTAATGAAATACAACATTCATTTTACTTAAACGCCCAAGTGCATAATTTGTACCCTAAAATACATGATTGATAGGATAAAGTACATAATAATTAGGGTTTTTGGTTGAACCACAGCTATTAAAACTAAAATTTTGTCAATCCACACCTATTATAATTTTTTTTGTCCAACTACACCTAATAAAATCTTTTTCTTTGTTGGACGACTCATTATACCAACTTCAACCTTTCATCCACCCACTGCCGCCACTTATCCACCCACTGCCGCCCTCAGCACATGCTTATCACGTGACAGAAAAAAAAAAAATTGTAACCCCTCATCTTACGCCCTTTCCCTCCTAAGTCCTAACTATCTTCACATTTCCCCCTTTTTTTTCTCCATCTTTCATCTTCTATCATCATACCTATGCGATTCCATCACTCATCGTCATCATCAGATCATTACGCTTTTGTTGCTACTGAGGGCATTGGAGATGAGGAAATCTGAAATGAGAAAGAGGGAGAAAGATTCAAAGTAGAGGACAAAAAATCGATTTGGGGGAAATATAACCGGAGTTAGTATAAGGTGTAGTCCAACAAAGAAAAAGATTTTATTAGGTGTGGTTGAACAAAAAAAAATTATAATAGGTGTGGTATGACAAAATTTTTGTTTTAATAGGTGTGGTTTGACAAAAAATCCTAATAGATATGCTAAAATACATAACAGATACTTAACTTACATCAATTAGACGTTATAATACATCATTACGCGAAAGTACATAATGTTCACGTTGTGAACATGAGCAAATGAAAGGGTCCGGTTCCTATGAGAACATTAGTTCCCATGAGAACTATGAGAACACCCCAATATAGAGTAAAAAAAAAAATCAACCAACATATTTTCTCTCTCCTCTCCCCTCCCCACCACTTTCCCCCACCCGACCTCACCTCCAAACCACCACAACCCCACCGCCGTCCAGCCCAACCACCACCTACACTGTTGCAACCACCACCACCGGAACCGCAAGGCTCTGGCTACCCAAACCCCCATTGCCCTCGACGCCGACTCGACCCCCTCCTTTGCCAATTTATCATTTTTCGCACGTTTCTCTCTCCACGTTTTTCTCCTTCTCCGGCAACAAGGGTCGATTCCGGCGGTCCAACGTGGACTCCTCGCCTTCGACTCGGCCCTCACTTGCTCCGCTCGTGGTCTGAACGTTAATAAAGAGTAAATGGTGCCCAAGATGGTTCATTTTCAAAAACAATCTTGGCGGTGACAATGGTGAGGGAGGCAACGTAGGGGAGGGGGGGGGGACGGCGACATCGGTGGTCGCAGGCGACAATAGGTCGGGAAGATGATGTCACCGGTGTGTACTTGTGTGGCGGAGGTAGTTGGCCGTGGTGGAGAGGTGGTTAGATCGTGATTGAGGAGGGCTCCCATGGGAAAGAGAAAGGAAAAAGAAGGGAAGAAAGAAGAAAAAGAAAAGAAAAACGGAAAAATCCTAGCCTTTGATTTTCTAATCTAATGGCTTGTATGAGTTCTCATGGTTCTCATATAAGGATTGGTTCTCATATGAACCTAATCCATGAAATATATGTATGGACTAATAATTTTTTTTAAGATAAGAACTAATTCCGTTAGGATTACAATATCGAGTAGAATTAATTTATCTTCTTCTGATGCAACAATGTGGGACAAAAGTAAAATAACCTAACACATAGTGTGGCATTGTAATCATACTTCTTGGACGATGTGAGAGAATCTCTAATCGTGGCAAAAAAAAAAAATAAGAATACTGAAAAATCGTCCCACATTGTTGAATCATGATGAGTGGATTATATAAATTATCCCACGTAGTTGAACCATGACCAAGTGAAATATATGTATGGACCAATAATTTTTTTTAAAAGAATACAAGAACTAATCCTGTTAGGATTGCAATACCGCGTAAAATAAAACTATTATCTTCTGATGCAACGATGTGGGACAAAAATAACCTAACCTATAGTGTGCCTAAATAATGTAATCTTACTTCTTGGACGATGTGGGACAATCTCTAATATTGGAATAAAAAAAGAACAGTACTAAAAAAATGTCTCACATTATTGAAACAAGACCAATTGGAATATATAATATATATCTCAACTAAAAATCATACATTGGAAATTTATTAGAGAAGTGGATATATCGGTGAAAGGATTGAAACAATAGATCAAGCTAATAATTTGTCGAGAATTCATAACTAAACTAAATTAATATAAACATAATATGCATGAAGGTAATCAATTCTAACGATCCACTAAGGATATGTTTGTTCTATATGCTACTATGGATAAGAGTTGTACAAGTAGATTAGGAGATGGAAAACAACATACATATGAGCCAAGGCCATCATTCATGTGTGTTTTTATTTTCATCATAGTAGTAGTCAAATTTATATTTTGATTAATTTAGATGATAGTGTAGTTATATACTCCATGGTTATTCACAATCGTACTAGACTTAATTAGCATTTAGATGTTATCTAACGTGATAAGATATAAAAGTAAACAATTTAAGATACATGTGGGAGCGGATGTTAAAACATATAAATGTAGTACGTTATGAGCAAATTTGTTAAAAATGAAATTTACTATCTCTTGACTCTCTTTTAAAAGGTATTGCATTCACAAGTATGTTTGTGTAAATGTACCCACATTGTTTCATTTTTGTGAACATTATACCCATTTGTCAAATTTTTATAAGAGTTGTTAGCATTAAGAGTCAAATTATAAAGTTATTATCAATCACTACATCAATAAGAGCATCCTTATTGGTGCAACTTACTTTTGGTTTCAAATACTATTATGATGTCACAATTACATCATGCTGACATCAAATGGAGAATGAGACTCAATTTGAGACTATAATCTTCAATAGTAAAACCCAACTATTATACTATTAGTTATTAATTTATCCACATCTTTTAGTTATAATATGATTCTTAGTTGTAGTAGGGTTTTTAGCTATCATTGGTAGTGTGGAACTCAACATCCAAATTAATGTCTTATATGTACTAACTCTCATTCATGCACACACTACTAGCGACATACTACTATGGTTTCAATAGTACTAAAATAAAAGCATTGAGAAGAACTTGAGATCATGTTTAGCGCAAGAAAAGATTAGCGAAAACCATAGGGAGAAAGACACTTGCACAATGAATGATACAATTATTTTCTCTGGTGAATAATTTCTAAAGTTTCTATTAGCAAAAATTCTAGAAATTATTGAGTAGTACACTCATAGCACCTGTCCATGATTGATTTGTGGGTTGTGACAATAAACTGTTAATCTTTAACAGTCCAACTCAAACAATGCTTCAGCCTAGGTTGGTGAAGTTGAAGTTCAGAAGTAATCGTCAAATTAAGATGTTTTGTTTGCTGCACAAGGCTGCACCTCAGTGTCGCAGGCACAATCCTTGAGACTTCAAGTTTTGCATTTACTCATCACTTAACAGATTCTAATACTGAGATTTCATAATTTCTTTACATTTTATTCCTACAATGCAGAATACAAACGAGTGAAAAAACCGATAAGTTTCTTTAACCTCAGCATCTTTTATGTAAGATTGTCAAATTCGAACCCAGACATAGGCTTAGTTTGACATTCTTCTGGTATTCCAAGAGAAATTTATCATCTGACAACCTAATGTTGAAGGGGTATCTCTCACTTACTTCATTTCGCTCATAGTATCAGACTATCATCAATTCATCACACAAGATTGTCTTCCAATGGAAAAATGAATGAAGATGTCTTGTTAGACCTCCAAAAAAAAACAAAAAAACAAAAAAAAAAGGGTGTCCAAAAAAAAAAAAAAAAAAAATTTGACAACCAAATGAATCATGTCGAAATGAGATACAGATATTGACCAATTAGAAATTTATTTATGTTAGTATTTACGACACTAAAGCATGTTTGGTAGAGAGGAATTGGACGGAAAGGAAAGGAAAGGAAATAGATTTTACAACTTTCCTATGTTTGGTTTATGAAGATACGTGGGAAGTGGAAGGAAAGGAAAGGAAATGATCCTTCATTAAACTGTCATTTCCTTTTCCTCCCAAAACGGGCGGAATTGGACCGAAAGCCAATTTACAACATAAAAACACCCACTTTCCTTCCAATTCCTCCCAAATTTGAGAAAGTGAACCAAACAAAGGAAATCGTAGTTCCTTTCCTTTCTTTTCTTTTCTTTTCCGTTCCTTTCTTTTCCTTCCAATTCTTTCCGTTCAGTTCCTCTCTACCAAACATGCTGGCGAACTTTAGGCAATAGCCAATAAGTTCCTATTTCATTGCATAATGCATACAAAACTTAACAGTGTGCCTAAACATAATTGACACAATTGGACCTATAATTAGGGCCACGAGCGTTCTAGGACAATGATAGACCAGCATAGAGCATTTCGAGCACTAACTACACGAGAACAATACTTGAGAAAATTGAGATTATTATGAAAAACAGAAAGAAATTTACTTCTTTCTCGCGATTCCACCCTTTGACTTCCCCTTATGCCTGCACAATGAAACCAGGTTTTCCACAATAGTCCAAGTCTTGGTAATTATAGATGGTATGATTGGTATCCCATAAGCCTCAGTCCTCTCGAAGCTGTTTCTCTCAATGTCATACCAACCAAACCAATAACCACTTACGCTAAGCAAAAGCTTACGCCTGTCTTTCGAGTACACAACCGGCTGAATATCCATCAAACACTCAGTAATGTTAGCAGCAGAAAACGTGAACAACTTTACCCAAGACTCCTCATTCCCATACTCCTTCATCACCCAAATAACAGATTTCAGCATTTTATCATCATAGTCTGGCAACCAACTCTGGTTCATTGGAGAAGAATTTAGATAATTTAACCCAAGAAAAAACACCCACACATTTTTCTTCAAATTCATATAAAAATCTTTGGGCTTCACAATGCACAAGACAAAATGTCTTATTCTGATATAACTTGGTTACTTGAACATAGTTTTTCAATCACTGCAATACTGAATGTCGTAGATGTAAAGTTGTACTGAGCTATTATATCGGCTATGAAACAACAATGGAACAAGGAAAAGTTTCCTAGAGATGTTTGAACATCGATTCAGTCAAGCAAGTCGCTTGGAATCCTGGAGGCTGTCGAATCTCAAGTCGAATGAGCTTTGGTGGCAGCCAATGCAGTGATTGCATGATCACTGTGGAAGATCTTCTTCATGTAGACTCTCTTGCTTCTCGACTTTCTGGTTACTCCGATGTCAGGGATCTTGTCAGGGATCTTTGCAGACGATGAACCACCAGAGCCAGGGCCAATCTTTCTCAGTCTTCTGCGTTTGCCAGTCTTAGATGTAGCAACCAAAGCTGACAGTTTGCGCTTCTTGATTCCTTTCAGAGACATCAGTTTCTCAGCAACTTCTTCAAGAGGAACATCATCAGCAGGGATCGAGTAGTTCTTGGGGCTAATAATTCTGATGGAAGTGACTGAACACTCTTGCCAGTTGAGCAGCTTCAGATCCTTGACTGCTTCTTTCAGAGTGACTGCTGCTTTGCCTGATGCTGCTGACGGAGGGCTGCCCTTCAATGTTGAGCGCGCTGGATGTATTAGATCAGTGATTGCTCCCACGGCTTCTTCAGCACTCTGTGACATAACTCAACATTACATCAGTCAACACCACAAGCGTGATCAACCGATCAAACTCATCAAAAATGTGAAAATAATCCGTCCATCATAACATGTATCCAACAAATGTGGAAGCTAGATCAGATTTCTGCACATTGTGACAGTCGAAATCGGAATAATTGAAGGAGTTGTTTTTACCTTCCTGTTGATGGTCTTCTTGTAACCATGGATTGAGACTATCTGCAGAGAGTCATGATCATGGATCAAAGTCAGCAAAACGGATCAGAGAAAATTAGCTACTGCAGCATGCATTTTCAAACTTTACTAATCCAGTTATCCAGAGATAACATCTGATTCACTACACAGTATATTTGCAAGTGAGCAGGCCGCGAAAAATGTGACGTATCAGTACAATTGAATGACCGCGATTTGATTATCGAATTCTAAGCAAGAAATGACACCAGAGCATCAAAATTGGGAAGATACAAAGCAGACGTACTGACTGTTTAAGCTTGTTTCTAAACCAATATTTGGATCAATCAGTTATGTGACTAAGAATTCAGGAACATGAAATTCAATCGAAAATCGGTACCGAAAACTTCAAATCCTGACATATTTAACACCTCAAATCGCTAAAATCAGCTACTTCACGCAACAACAAATTGATAAGCGAATGCTAGTACCGAAATCGCTTCGGAAGTTCGGATTGTTTAGGTGCTAGTGCTACTACTGCGAAGTTCCGATTAAAATCAAATTTGACGAAACGACAGCGAAATCCTAATTTCAGACTTTAGCAGAAAATCAAGTAAAAAATAGTTTCAGAAAAATGAGCTGTAACTTCCGTCGGAAGCGTCTACTTCACATTTCACACAAGCTCCTCTATTCTTCGTTATTTCAACATTTACCAGCTAATTAACATCGGCATCTTCAATTTCACATTTTAGGAATTTCACATGCTCGCTAAAAAAAATTGAATTCAACCACAGATGAAAATCGAATTAAACATAAGATAGCGTAATACAGAAGTTTTCCGAGAGCATGACAGCTGAAAAAACATTGAAAATCCTCAAATAAATTTATAATACATCTTCAATCACATAATCATCAACAAATTAAATCTCCAGAAAACAACACGAAATTATAACGACGATCATTTACGTGGCACGAACTAATTTCCGGCACAACGAAATTAACACGAGAGTAAAAGCGTAACAAATACGTAACAACATTTTCAGCGAAGATTGCACACGAAGTAAAAACAAGCTCTCCGACATTAAAATCGAAGCTCACAAACTCAGCATGAGCTCAAACCAGAATTCTTCATCAAATTAACTAATAAAAAAAAGTACGAAATCAAGTGCGAGAGAGAGACAGAGAGAGAGGAGAGAGTATGAGACCTTGTTGAGATGATCAACGGTGAGATTGTGAAGGTTACGAGTGTGGAGGAAGTCGAGGTAAGTCTCCAGAGTGAACACCTTCTTCTCTTTGCTTCTTCGGCAATCTTCATGCTGATGCTGATGCTGATGATGCTCTGTATCGTGAAGAGGAAGCTCCTTCCGTACAGCAATGGCCGTCTCCATTTTCTCTCTCTTCATTTCTTCTTCTCAGATTAATTTTCTCTCTTTTAATTTTCTCTCTCTAAACTTTCTCTCTCTTACAATCTCAATCTCAAAAAACGGTTATGGCGGAGCAGAATATATAGTGGAGGAGGAGGTGCAGAATAACAACTTACATTTCACTCTTTTGTTTTATTTTATTTTATTTTTTTAATTAGGGATGGGAATTAGGAATTACGTATTTCAATTGCAAAATGATGATTTTATTAGTTGATTGTGCATTTTGGCAGGCGATGATTTCACTATATGCATTGTTTGAGCCTGCTAGCAAAATTTATTGAAATTTTTTGAAAGAAATATTATTGGGGGAAGATTTTTTTTTCATTGCGCGTGAATTAGACGTTTGTGAAGATCGAGGACGGGGTAATACGTAAGTTCAAGTGAAAGTAAAAGGTAACAAAAGGGGCTAGGCTCGATAATGTCTAACTATGTGGCCAAATATTTGGTTTGCGTACAAATCTCGTAACACTCAAGCTCAAAGCTACAAATGATGATCTTGATGATGAGTTTCGAAGGGATTGTGAGTACCGATGCCATGTAAAATACATTCTCCATAAAGAGTATCGGTTTATTAACTCCTTTTATACATCCCCGCGCAGGGGCATGGGGGAGGGCGGGCGAGCTGGGCCCACGCCCAAGGCCCCATTTTCAAAGTTAGTATAAATACAATTTTGTCTATATAAGTATCATGTAAGATAAGTTGCCCAAGTGGTCATAAGGGAAAATTTCTTGGACATTGCTTGTGTTCGAGTCCCTCCAACCTCAATTTTTTTCTTATTTCCTTCTTCTTCTTCCACAAGTCTTAGCTTTTGTAGGTTTTAGTGCATGTTATCGGCTTCTAGGGGCCCCAACCTCGGAGTTCCGTCCATGTTACCGGCTTTTAGGGGCCCCAACTTTAGAGTTTCGCCCAGGGCCCCCATTTTCTCCCACACGGCCCTGTCCCCGCGCTATACAAACATAATCTTAAAAAAACACAAAAAAAAAAAAAAATACATTTCACGTAGTGCGTTCGAACTTGGCCTAATCGCACATGGTACGTACCCTCACCTTTGAATTGTAGACATGGTAAACTCATCTTTTAATACCCACTTAACGTTGTTAACTTGTGACAAAATTCAATATCTAAAAATCCCACCTGAACTTAACCCTATAATCGTAAAGTAAGCTTACCTCATAAACACTGGAATGGGACTTATAATATGATATCTGCATTCAAAAAGGAGGCGAAGTACATACAGACGCAATACACTGGTAGGGGTACGAGGATGAACAAAATTGTGTATTCCAGTTTAGCATCAGTTACCAAATATCGTACATAATTAGGCTTCTGGAGCCCGGGAAGCGTAACGAAAAACACTAATCCTAGAGCAAAATGAAAGTTTATGTTAACGTCAAGTACGAATATGGTGACGAATTTACATTAAAACTAGAAGATCATACCGATTATATTTCATCATCTAATTTAAACCGTAATGTACAAGTCCCGATATGCTTTGAAATCTTGATGGCCTGAACCATAATGCCATATACTTCTCACCATCATTGCGCGTCTAAAGGATTGATGATGTAGATCTTCAATCCAAGGAGATGGAGTTTAAAACTAGTATCACTTAATTAAGGAAGGAAATGGAGTTTTATCATGTACACGTTTAAAAACACGTATATGATATGATAGTGTTAGATTCAGCCCATGTACTGGTCTCATAGTACATAAGACAATCTCATATAGAGGTTAGTTTGCGTACCTAGTATATATATAGGTTGTAATATGGATGAAATCAATGAGAAACACGAAACATGAATTAAACATAATTAAATCAAATCTATAAAATTAAACATAATTAAATCAAATCTATAAAATTAAACATAATCAAATCTAATCTAATACTATATTATACTATATATTAAAACCTGAAACCAAATCTTTCCTAGGAGGACATTTGGCATACGTGAATTGGATAGAGCATAAAAATAGCATTAAATACAATTATCGGTTAGGATTTGGTAAGAATGATCATAGGCTAGTGTAGTATCAATCATTCTATGGTACCCTGGGGGTACCATTCTTTTTGTACCCCCCGGCCCATATACTCAACTCAGTCCAATTTCAGTCCATTAACAAAAATCAACCCAACCAAATTAAAAACAAACTAAACAAATACCTGTCTCTCTCCTCCCACCCACCCAGCAATCCCCGCCCCACCCCGCACCGACGCCGGCGTACCCAACCACCACGACCACCGGACCTACCACCACCTACATCACCGCCTTGAGCCGTCTATCTCAGACCCCACCATGCGACGCCACCACCCATTTTCTCCTCAGCCTCCACGCCCCCACCCTCCCGCACACCCTCCCTACCGCCCCCAACAAACCACCTCCACCAACTCCGACCTCCTCCTCTCGCCCCTAATTCACCACTACTGGGCCGCATAAGGCAGCGCGAGCCCAGTAGGGTGGGTCGTCGTGGCCGAAACCAGGCGGAAGACGGCGAAAAAGGGGTTGTGGGGAACAGATCTGGGCTCGACAACCCATGTTTTTGCCGTCTTCCACCTTGTTTCGGCCACGATGACCCACCTTACTGGGCTCGCGCCATCGTATGCGGCCCAGTGGTGGTGAATTCGGGGCAAGGGAAGGAGGTCGGAGTTGGTGGAGGTGGTGGGGGGCGGTAGGGAGGGTGGGCCGGGGGGTGGGGGGAAGGCTGAGGTGAGAGGTTTTTTTTTTTAATAAATTTTGTTTATTTTTAGTTATTAATTACAAAAGATTTAAATCTTTAATTGGATTGTATGCCAAAACCATTTAATCATCCCAGAACGAAAATCATTCATATTAGAACAAAAACTAACTATCACAAAACAAATGTTTATCATTCCAAAACAAAACTCAGTAATCCTAAGAAATAAATGTTAATTATCAGTTTTTGTTCTATAATGATGTATTTATGTTCTATAATGATCAATTTTTGTTCCAGAATGACCTATTTATGTTCTATAATGATCTGTTTTTGTTTCATAATGACCTATTTATGTTCTATAATGATCTGTTTTTGTTTCATAATGATTGATTTTTAATTATCAGATTTTAATCTATAATGATGTATTTATGTTCTATAATGATCAATTTTTGTTCCAGAATGATATATTTTTGTCCTTAGATGATCAGTTTTTGTTCCAGAATGACTTATTTATGTTCTATAATGATCTATTTTTGTTTCATAATGATTGATTTTTAATTATCAGTTTTTGTTCTATAATGATGTATTTATGTTCTATAATGATCTGTTTGTGTTTCATAATGATTGATTTTTAATTATTAGATTTAATTTATAATGATGTATATATGTTTAATAATGATCAATATTTGTTCCAAAATGACATATATTTGTTCTATAATGATCAGCTTTTATTTCAGAATGACATATTTTTGTTCTATAATGATCTGTTTTTGTTTCATAATGATTGATTTTTAATTATCAATTTTTGTTCTATAATGATGTATTTATGTTCTATAATGATCACTTTTTGTTCCATAATGACATATTTTGTTCTATAATGATCTGTTTTTGTTTCATAATGAATGATTTTTAATTATCAGTTTTTGTTCTATAATGATGCATTTATGTTCTATAATGATCAATTTTTGTTCCAGAATGACCTATTTTTGTTCTATAATGATCTGTTTTTGTTTCATAATGATTGATTTTAATTATCAGTTTTTGTTCTATGATGATGTATATATGTTCTATAATGATCAGTTTTTGTTCCAGAATGACCTATTTTTGTTCTATAATGATCTGTTTTTGTTTCATAATGATTGATTTTAATTATCAGTTTTTGTTCTATGATGATGTATATATGTTCTATAATGATCAGTTTTTGTTCCAGAATGACCTATTTTTGTTCTATAATGATCAGTTTTTGTTTCAGAATGACATATTTATGTTCTATAATGCTACGTTTTTGTTTCATGATGATTGATTTTTAATTATCAGATTTTAATCTATAATGATGTATTTATGTTTAATAATGATCAATATTTGTTCCAAAATGATTTATTTTTGTTCTATAATGATCAGTTTTTGTTTCAAAATGACATATTTATGTTCTATAATGATCTGTTTTTGTTTCATAATGATTGATTTTAAATATCAGTTTTTGTTCTATAATGATGTATATATGTTCTATAATGATCAGTTTTTGTTCTATAATGATGTACTCCGTATTTATGTTCTATAATGATCAGTTTTTGTTCCAGAATGACCTATTTTTGTTCTATAATGATCTGTTTTTGTTTCATAATAATTGATTTTAATTATCAGTTTTTGTTCTATAATGATGTATATATGTTCTATAATGATCAGTTTTTGTTCCAGAATGACCTATTTTTGTTCTATAATGATCAGTTTTTGTTTCAGAATGGCATATTTATGTTCTATAATGATCTGTTTTTGTTTCATAATGATTGATTTTTGTTTAGAAATGGTTAGTTTTGTCTTAGGATGATTAGTTTTTGTTTTAGAATGAATGTTTTATGTTTTAGGATGAATGATTTTTGTCCTACGATGGTTGGTTTTTGTCCTAGGATGGTTAGTTTTGTTCTGGAATGAATGAGTTTTGTTATAGAATGAATGATTTTTGTTCTAGAATGAATGATATTTGTTTTAAAAAGAATGATTTTGTAATGAATGTTTTTTTTTTCTTTATAAAATGAATGATTATTGTTCTAAAATGAATTCTATTTGTTTTAGAATGAATTCTTTTTGTCTTGATTTATTTAATCTGGAATAGGTAGTTTTTGTTCTAAAATGAACGGTATTTAAGTTAAATTGAACAAATTTTGTTTTAAAATGAATACTTCATACTTTTAATCAATGATCAAAATTAAATAAAAAAAAATAAACACAAAAAAATAATTAAACACAAAAAAAAACACCCCCTCCCCTTCCTTTTTCTCTTTCCTCCCCCAAACCCCCCTACCCCACCCGACCACCCCAGCCCCGCCGCGAGCCGTCGCCGACCACCACCACCAGCGGCCTCGACCCAGCCATCTTCACCGCCTCTCCCACGCGACCCTCTCCCCGCCACTCCAAGACACCGCCGCCCCTTCCTTCTCCCCTATTATCCCCTCCCTTCTTTTAGTTCTCACTTGACATTACTTATTTGCGGGGATGATGGTGGTGTGTGTGGTCGGCGGCGTAAGGCGAGGCGTGAAGGACGTTTTTTGGGCGGTGGTTGTTGAGGACATGGGCTAGGAAAGGGAGTAAGAGAGGAGAGAGAAAATGAGAAAAAGGATCTTGGAGGAGGATTGAGGTGGTGTCGCGGGGTCGGGGGTGCCGCCGTGGGGTCGCCGGAGCGGCGCCCACCGAATGGTGGTGGTGGCGTCGCCTGGGGTGGTGGTCGGTGAAGGTGGCCGGCGGTGGTTAGGTGGTTCGTGGTGGTGGTGGGTGGGTATGGGAGGAGAGAAAAAATAAAGGGGGAAGGGAGAGAAAATGGATTGGGTTTTGATTGAAGTTTATTGGGTCAAGTTAAACTTTGGCCCAACTCAAATTGTAAACCCTGATAAATGAGCCCAGGGGGTACCATTCTCTTGGTACCCCCGGGGTACGGTAGTATTTGCCGTGTAGTATTATTAGCTAATACATGGAAAATAATCATTATGCTAATTTATTAGAAAAAAGATAAGCCAACATTTTCTTCTTATGAAACGAAATTAAACAATATAAATAGATATCTCGGGCATGGCACGGGCATGCAAACTAGTTCTTAATTTTGGAAAAAAGTATATCACACCCCAAAATCCAACCCCCCTCCAGGCTCCAGCCTCCTTACTGCCTCCGTCACAACAACATGGGTCGCTAACCCCACCTAATAACTGGAATTTTCCGTTCACAACTATGGTGCGATCACTTTTCTCAAAAAAATAACCGATAATCGTAGATCTTAGATACAAATGGTGAAACGACAACATTCAAAGAAAACGAGATATGACTGCCTCGGCTACAACGTCAGTGCGGCCTTCCGACTTTCTCTCGGAATTTGAAGGGTTCTAAACTGCATTTTCGGCAACAAACGTGATGGTGACCGTACAGAAGAGGGGTGGTGAGGGACCAACATGGCGGTGGTGAGGGAGAGGATTCGTCGAAGTGGTGAAGATTGGCAGGGAAAGGGTGGAGCGTGCGGTGGGTGTAGGTGTTGCGGTAGGCCGTAGGAGAAGGGGTTGAACTGTTGAAGGGAGGGAGTTAATTAATGCTCCTACTCTTTAAAATTAAAATTATTTTTATGGTCAAAGTAATCAGATGGCTAATATTTGTTTAAGCTAATCAAAGGGCTCTTAATGATCCTCTTACAATGGCCACCAAGGATTGTAGATTTGTAGTACACTCTTTTGTAAACAATCATTTCAATTTGTACGGGTAAACAGATGAGGGTGATAATTTAATATGTTCGAAACTACTACAAGCTCTATATAATCAGAATCACATCCTACATTTTGACATTTCTCTGCAAAAAACAACTTGACCACCCTACACGAACGTCAATTACAAGACACTACAATTAGCAGAACCAGTTAGAAAAACCCGAACTCAAAGACAGTGAAACGTTGTTAGCTCTCACTTTCTATTATGAGCTTAGCGGCTGCGCCCATTGTATGGAGTCCACCAGTTGCAAGCAGAGCCAGAGCAAGATTCTCCTCATTCCACCGTCTCAGTCCCTTGCTCAGTTGTATCAGTACATCCCTGTCCATTTCTAGCACCCAGTGTGGGGTGGAACCTATCATCAGACTTATAATCTTGGAAACGTAAGCCTGCCATATGACTGAATTACAACCCAAAGAGGTCTTCCCATCTATGGCACTAGCTAGAAAGTCAAGGTGTTGCCCTAGAATTGGCAGGCACCGTCTTGTTGGCGAGTCAATGCCCCAAGCAAATGTCCCGCAGAGGACTGCAAAGTATGCTAATGAATATCCTCTAAGAACTGAAACAATTTCTTCGGATTCCTCTTTCGGTTCAAATCTGTGAACTGATAAGAACCAAGAAGGTAAGGTTTCTTTAATTACACACTGAACCAAACCTTGACCTCCAGATAACCACAGAAAAGTGGCAGCAAGAAAAGCCGCGACTTTCACTCTAGCCAGGGCTGTCGGGAGTGAAACTTGTCCGTATCTTGTCCCAAGTTTTGTCTTCTTAAGCTTTTCTCGGGTTTGCTTAGAAATTCCAGCACCTGCTATTTCTCGAACGGACTTCATCAAGAGGGAAACAATCTCTTCCGCCAAAAACATGACATCCCTTACACCTCGGTAAGCACGCAAGTACAGGATCCCCGGTGCAACAGGAGAAATCCCGCCAGAAAAATGAGAACCAAACCCATGCCCAAGAAGGGCAGCAACACCACCCTCACTGGAGATAGAGCTTGTGTACAGTCCAAGTGTGGCCGTGAAGCAACTCCTCAGAAGCTGAACCACAGCATCGTGGTTATGGAGGAAAACAGTACGTGATGCTGAGAAAACTAGGAAATCACTCCAGCGTTTTGCCTTTTGTGTCCACAAAGAAGTCACAATTGGCATGCATGGCCATGGACAGTCTGCTGCGAGGGACTCAAGGGCTGGCCCAGCAAGATTAAGGAACCTCTGAGAAACTTTGTCAAGTTTAAAGGTTATAGTCAGACTCAAAAAAGCCGCGAGTGGAAGAGGAAGTGTAGCTGGAGAGCTTACTGCTGCAGCAAAAAGAAGGTTTGTTACCAAATCATTACTGAAATTTAAAATCTCTGGTAACCAAATTTTAAAGGGAATTGAAATATGAACATACAAAACATGTTGGGAACACTTTATTGTAAAAGCTTCATATAACTCTAATTGAATGTGAGTTTAGGTACTAATTTGTGACCTCAAAAGTGGTACAGTTTGCTTACATATAGTCCAGAACTACAAAATATTCCAGTTCCTTGTACTAGAGGGCCAGGGCTAACAAAGGAAAGAAAGCAACCAGTAGCAAGTCACTTTACTCGGTAACAAGAATCAAATTCTAGTACAACTTTATTTCTCCGAAATTAATCATGTCTACCCACGGTTACACTGACACATGGCACTCCAGGATAATTATGTCCTCCACAAGACCGATACATCTTGCTCATTTCACATCTACCATAAATTAACAAGTAGTATAGTTGAAGGGTCTGTAAGTTCTAAAGTATAATGGCACTTAAGTGTACCCCCACCAAATCTAGTACTGGGTAGTCGGCAAAAATACTGACAGCTTCTAAGTAGCTTAAGTTTACACAGGCACCAGAGGGCAGAGGCAGTAGTTTTGTACAATTGTTATCGAAATCAAGTAAACGGCAAATGTGTGAATTTACCAAAGATGGGACTTGTTAAAAAATAATACCTGTAGCAAGGCTGGGAATGTCAACCCCAGTAGCAGCAAGTGTCTTCTTGATCTGCTCCTCAACATTGGACAAATTTGCAGCAGGGCTTGGCCAATCTGTTCCGTTCATAAGAGCTGGTTTCCAAATGCCTCGAGTTACTTCAGCTGAGAAGTAACTCACTATAGTTGCCAATGACGCAGGTAGAAAGTCTGTTAGGTCTTTAAGTCCTGCAATGTATAGAAAGCTAGAAATGTCAGGAAAATTTGGAATAAGAGGATGATGATAACGCATATCGTATTCTGAAAACTAAGTAATCGAAAAATCATTCTTGGTAAAATGTCAAATCCCCCCCCCCCGCCCATTACAGAGATTGAAATTATTACCATAACTGAGATCTTAAACAGCACAGAATCTCATATAGACAGTCTGATTTCAATTTAAGTTCAGAAAGTAGGACCATTTCACTTCGTAGTAAGGTCTGATTTTAAAGCTAAGTCCAACAACCAAAGCTCTTTTTCTTCTTTTCTGGCCACTTATTACATAAAGTGTGAAAAAACATTAATAGAAAAAAGAAGGGAAAAAAACGAAAAAGAAAAATTAGCACTTCTCTAAGACGTTGAATACTTTACTTTTTACAGATGCCCCTTTTAGAATAAAATGTAAGGTCGAAGATGCTTTGATGATCACATATTGCAAGACGGTCATACATGAGACCTATTGCCTAAGCAAAGGGATGGAGATATGTTCTATCACACATACCTGTAGCTAGTTCACGAGGAGTGACCTGCCCATGGGCACAGGCTGTTAAGGCGGCATCAACGACATAGGGAACAGCCTCTAGAATATCCCAAGCAGGCAGCTGTGGTCTTAGAGGACTGTCTTCACTAGATAGACCAGTAGAACCACTACTTCCAGAAGCAGAAGCTTGGCTTCCTCTATTTACCTTTCTAAAAACCATATTAAGGAGCACATTCACAATCTGATGCACTGTACTCTCAGGAATAAGACCAGACAATGGAGCTGCAATACAAGCTTGATGCTGTCGGTACCAAACTTTCAATTTTGGGAACAAGTCAACAAAAATAGGTTTCGGGCATGATGCGCTGACAACAGCTGAAAGTCTTCTTTTATTTCGATCTTTGAGAAGATTTCCTGAATATGAAAGGAGAGAGTTCCGTACTAAAAGGAGATACTCAGGAGTAAGTTGAGACCCAACAGGAGGCACATCACCAAGAGCACAGTCCAGAGGTGGATGATTAAATCGCCAAAGCTTTAGAAGGAGAGCAAATGCATTTGAGAAAACTGAATGAGCAGAAATTTCTTCTCCATTCACTTTCCATAAATTATTAGGAATACATGAGCCAAAAACTTCACAAATTGTCATCAAAGAGGCAGCAAGTTGAGGAACCTGTAGAAGAGGGAGTGTAACGATTATATGTACATGCATTAAGAAAACATCATATTCATTTATGTGAGATAAAGGGGTATAAACCAAAACATGTCGTCATTGAAGTAGTATGACTGGTTTTGAAATGTCACTGTCAATCAAAAAGCTAATGAGGACTCAATTTGAGAAACGAGTTGAGCAGTGGAGAAACAAACATCATCAGAAATTAAGCTCACCATTCCATGTAAAGAGAAGATCTGTACGCAATCAACAGGTGCTATCCCAACCAAAAGTACAAAAAGCATTGGTGCATATGCTATTAGATGGCTGTCATCCCCAATGTGATCAATAGGAACCACTGGAGACAATAGCCTGGTGATATAATATACAACGTGCTCCTGCAAGACAGAGCCTAAGTGTTACCATTCATTCATATATGACAGAAAGAAGAAAAGTATAGTTGCTAAAATTCGAAATACTAAGTGTAAATACTTCACCTGCATGTTCCAACCCTTAATCAAAGATGCTCCACAGAAAATTGTAGCTGCATATATCTTCTCATCTTCGGACCCACCAACTGCAAGCTCATAAGTCTTGTCCAGCTCTGCTAAACTTCCATCAAACGCATGAGCTTAAATTCAGTTCCTTAACCTTGGTGACTTCAGAAAGAAAATACGTAACTACAGGCCAAGTTTGAGAAAGGGGATACTGTAACACAACCACTATGCATACTCCCTCCATTTCTTTCAGTTTTTTACGCCGGGCCTGGGCTTGTGCGGGAACCCAAGCCTAGCGTAAAGAGAGAAATGGAGGGAGTACATCAAATTAAAAAAAAAAAAGGGGCCAAAAAAAACTTAAATGCAGAGAGACAGCATTCTAGAAGGAATTACAAGTTTCTTTTCAGATATCACAAATACTCAAAACTCAGATGACTCACATCAACTCAGATAATACATAGAGTTGTGCAGTCATGCACTCAATTAATTTGTCTCCTGCTAAAGAATCTATCTAAAGAAAATTATCTTGACACAATAATCTAAAATGAGAACTACATCTAGGAACATGAGTACATGACACGTAGCAGGAGGGCAAAAATGATGGGAGGTAGGCTGTTACTGTAACTAAGACATAGAACCGCGGATCTAGTCTGAACAAAGTAGGTGACGTGCACCCCAATTTGTAAAATAATTTATTTTCCAACCCATTTTGTGAGATATTTATTTTGTAAACATTATTTTGAAAAAAGAAATTCTAAACTAGCCACAGAAAAAGTTAAATAAGGTTTTAATATGAATTCATTGTAAAAAAAAAAAAATTATCATGAAGAAAGTTTTGAGTATACCTTGTAGCAGGCGCCGCGACCATAGTATTCATCATCCTAGGTGTAAGTGGAGCTCCCTGCATAAATGATGACCAACCAGGCTCCTGCGGTGGCACAAGACCAGGGAGCTGGTTTATTAGACCATTTACGTATCCCGGCCAAAAATATGCTGATGTATCAAGTAGATTCCTAGCTATGCAAGCTTCAACTATCAAGTGATGCAGATTCCCAGCTGCAAAGAAGTATAGGAAGCACATCAAAAGCTGTAATATTTATCAGCCATCTGAGCTTTCACAAGCTTCAACAGGGTAAGTTACTCAAAAAGTAATATTTCTGATAATGTTAAACTTCCTCCCTTTTTTAGGTTCTTTACATATATTCGAATTCCTCTCAAATTGTCAACCCAAAAGTAAAGAACCTTGAAAACAGAGGAGGTAATAATATCTGGTACTGCTACTTACACTGAAGTAAACCAAAAACAAGAAAAATCAAACATCAGAAAGTGTGGAAAGGAAAGAGCTTGAGGAGGGTCATTCAGTTGAAGACTCTACAATAAGACTGGTATTCATCTCAACGACAAGTCTCATGATTTTGTGTTCTTTCTTTAGTAGTAAATTATTGGATAGACAATCAGAATTCAGAAGAATAAGTGAGAGACAATACAACAACAACAACAACAACAACAACAACCAAGCCTTATTACCAAAATGATTTGGGGTCGGCTAACATGAATCGTCATCCAGTAACCGTCTTGTGAACGCCAAAAAATTTCGAAAACGTTGTAAACCTTTTAGAAGTATTTAAACACTTCAAACACTATAAAACTGACAGAAGATAAAAGAATAGAAAGTTTCAGGACAAATAGATGAATCTGACTCTACACAATCAGGGTACACTAAAATGATGGACAACTGAACCTTGGAAACACTTTAAAGAGAAATGGTAGAATCAACGCCAGAAGAAAAGATGGAAAGCCATAGTTCCACTTAGCAGCAAATGACAATGGTCACTGACATTTCCTATATGCAGAACAATTTTTCAAAAGCTATAACCAGAATCTCAAAGTTCATACTTACAGCAATTTATTGGCACATCTTTTACATTAATGCAGTCTATATATCCTGTTCCAATATCAATGCCTGAAACGAACATCATCGCTTTCGCAGCAGCCGCATTGGCAGAGGAAATGACAGATTGAGGAGGCGTTAGCAAACTCTGAAAATTCATTAGTATCTGCAAGCAAGAAACCAACTCTTTGCGGCGTGTGTTTGATTCCTTCTTCTCTTTCAAATGATTAGTTGAGCCGTCAGATTCATCAAGGCAATTTTCCTCCTCATCAATGAGATCAGCCACTACTAGAGCAATAATAGACAGCAAAACACACATTCTAGTATCAAGGCGAGGAACTGGCCCTTCAATTGGATCCCGTTCCTAAGAATGTAAAGAATATATAGAAACCATGAGTATTTGGAGAAGAAGTCACTTTCATTTAAGGAGCGAGAACAACACATAAGCACAATATTAGCGGGATAGTTAAATGATTGGGTACTTGTCATCTTTTCACTACAAAGATTTAATCTTCCAAAAGTAATCTTTTCACTACAAAGATTTAATCTTTCAAAAGTAATCTTTTGTTTACATGAAGACAAACAAAAATTAAAAAAAAATTAAAAAAAATTAAAAAAAAATAATTCTATCCTCTGTAGTTAACCAATCGCATAGAACGATAGTGAGGAGTTGAGAAGTGATAGGACAGAAATACAACAAGAATGACCAAGCGTCAGTCGCATTAGGACTTCAGGTCAGCTCACAAATCATTTCGGAATTAAGGCTTGGTGGTTGTTGTATTTCTGTCCTCTCAAATGCAAGCTCGACACATTTGGAGGGTAGAGTGGGGAGGGGGGGGGGCAAAAGAGCTTATGGTTGGATGATGTTACCCTTTGAACAAACCGGAGAGCAGCTATCCATAAGGCCAAAAAGGTATCATGCCAGATTGCGTTATTTATTGCTTGAAGGGACTTCACCAAACCTGTTAAAAAGAACTTATCGTAACTCTCACACACGGAAGCTATTGTAAAATACTTCACGCAAAGATTTTTTTACATGTAAAATGGCTTATACCTGTAATTGTCTCAACAGAACTTATCGCTGTCACTTGATATCCATCGACAGCATCCTCCAGAACCACATCTAAAGGAAGCCACATAGAAGAATGACCAATCTCTTGCCAAAAACCAGTAGGAGAAGACCGTGAGCCAAACTCTTTCGCAGAGTTTTTGTACTCCCAGGATGTTACTTTGTCTGCCTGGGTAGCCAGCTGCAACAGCGCCTTGGAGCTTAAATATTTGGAATTTCTTAATGCTGATGAGTTTGTGGCAAGCAACTCCAGTCGCTGGATAAAACTCCCCCATTGTCTCGGCCTGCAGCCAAGCAAAGATAAAAGTGTTTCGGTCGTCGAACATTAAGGACTCGGTATGTATTTTCAGGTACCTAGCTTTATTCAACAACCATGAAAAGCACGAGGCAGGCAAAAATCTTATAAAATTTCAAGCATGACTTGGCTGTTATCACTGTTTAACAAGGCTTGCATTAAGGTCAATACCCTCTTAAGATTCATAATTTTCCAAGGACAACATCATATATGCTAGAAAAGCATAGAAAAAGATGTCTTGAAGAAGATGGATCGGATCACAATAGATCTTAGCTGAAAACAGCTCTTTTGTTCATTCCTTTTCCCATTTCATTATGTAACGCATTGAAAATAAAGTAACCACAACAACCAAACCTTATTTCCAAAATGATTTGGGGTCAGCTAACATGAATCATTGTCCAGTAACCGTCTTGTGTATGCCACAAAATTTCAAAAACGTTGTGAACCATTTAAGAATATTGAAACACTTTCAAAAGGAGTTTTAGAAAGTCCTCAAAATAAATAAAAAAAGTTTGAAAAATAGTGAAAAATATATGAACTTGAACACGTAGTAAGGAGAAGTTTTGGGAAAAAAGTTAGGAAAGCCAAACAAAGAAACCAAAAAGAGTCAACTGATACAAAAAACTGAAAAAGCTAAACTAGCAGACTCATCATCTAATAGATTCAGATGATACTTGATAACGTAATAGACAGCTTTACTTTTGCTCATGCTGAGAAGAAGGCAATCTAAAGAAAAACCAGCATGATTTTTTCTGAAGCTATAAACAAAGCCTCATTATTAGACCTTTGAAGGATAAAAGGAGATACTGATGGTTATCAGTAGCCCTTTGAAAGGTTGTTTTCAAATATTGCAACCATTCTCAATTCAAGTTTAAATTCAAGTTTTCCCTCCTTTCAACATTTTCATTGCTCTCGCGAATGACGGTCCTATACAACAATTTATGTTAGCTGACGCATAAATGCATAATCATTTTAAGACTAAGGCTATGTTGTTGTTGATCCATTCTCAATGCTCGTTTATGGGGCAGGATAAGTTCTTGTTCAAACTCTCAAAGAGACAGCGAAAGCTGAGCGAAAAGGATATCAAACGCTTACATGTTATGGCGTACCAAGCGAAGCATTCTGGAACTAACTCCATTTTGAAAAAACATTCCAATAATCTCAACAGCCAATGCAGAATTCAAGCTCCTTAAACTCTCAAGTAGTTCAAACTTCTTCTCACCAAATTCATCAAAAGTATCAACGTCCATGCCTTCAGAAATGGTTACCCAGATGGAGTTCTTTTCTGGGGTAAGATCCAATAACCTCTCATCATCTAGTAATGCATCAAGAAGCTGCCACACAATCGTAAAGACATATTCCACCAAAAGAACCTCTGGCTCACTTGCTTGTAGACCAAATATCTGAGAAAGACCAAGTACATGGTCAATAGATGACATGACTCTGCAATAAGAAAGAGTAGAAAAAATATGTCACTCAAACCATCTATACAAAAGCAAATGACATTCGAGCACTGCTTACAAAATGTAACATGACTAACATCTATAGTAACATCAACGACACATCAAGAATCATAATGCCATAATTTACAATACGCACCATAACAGCCAGCAGATTATAAGCCATAGAAATTTGGAACTTATCCATTGGTACCTCATTCAAAGTTTTTTCTCAAAATAGTAATCACTCTCACAAGTGTAAATGAATAGTATAAAAGCCACGCAATCAAGATCAAAGTTCAAATGTGAAGCACAACAAGTTAAAAGAAAAAAAAAAAAAAGAGGAGAGGGGGAGAAAGATGGGAGACTAGGATGCAAGTTTAGTAGCACGGAAGATAAAGCATTAACATTATAAAGTAAGCTTACAAAGACTCCTCAAGAGTACATGCCAAGATGTGAGCTTGCAGACACAAAAGCAACTAGAAACTATCTCAGTTGCATCTAAGATACTACTTATAGGTGGGATCCAAAGTTTTGACACAAACATGTCCACGCCAACGGAAGTCTTAGCTTGATATGATCGCATGAGTCTCTCACTCTAAAGTATATCTACTCAAAGTCATAGCCTTACAGTACTATTAGACTTTAAGCAATATCAACTTCACAAAATCGCAATTGACAACATGACCAAAACTGAAGGAACCATGGACCAAAGTCCATCAGCCAAATAAACATAGATTAAGTTTACCTCTGAAATTCTGGTCTGCTGATGTAAGACTTCAACTTCAAAGCGTGTCTTTTCAATAGTTCCATGTAAAGCCTAAATCCTGTAGGACGAGACTGGCGGCATGGTATGACCCTGAGTGCAGACAACAATGGTTCATTGAGTTCAGTGTGATGAAAACTTCAGAAAGTTTAATTGCCAAAATGTCAATATATAAAATGAGATATCCAACAACAATCAGGCAAGCCTTAGTTCAGGGTAATGACAGAGATCCGAAATTGAACACCATGGAAACTGTTCGTATGCAACTTGAGTCATATTAGAAACAACAACACTCCCTCGTTCAAACCCATTTCTGATACGAGTAGTTACAAATTACAATCCATTCTGGCATAAAAATTTTTCTAGGACGGATGCCACAAATTCAGAACTTTGTTGGCGCAGTCATGTGAGTTTGGCAACCTTACCTTCTACTTTACACCAATTCACCAAGACCTGGACAAACAAGGACAGCTACTACTTCTTTTTCCTCTACCAACTCAGAACCATAAGTTTGTCTAATAAACATCTCGATCATCATCATTACACCGTTCAAATTCGATCAAACAAGGCAGTGCACTGTGCACGTTAAAGCGAAATTTACACCAACATAGCCCAGAAAAAATTTCAAGAAAACAGTAATTGATTAATTAAAAATGGATTGACTGCTCCAGACCAATTTTAACAGCTTGACAATGACATAAACAATTCATGACTCTCCTATTTTGCTCCTCCCAATTACTCCACTTGAACTCCGCTTGGTTACGACTTCGAATTCGATTCCCGCCACCGCACAGTGTTTCTCCTACCCCTCACCATTACCTCCCCCCCCCCCTCCCACACACACACACATAGAGAAAAAAGAATTAAAAAAACCAACAACAAATCTCCAATTCAACAAATTCTGAAATCATACAGTAAACACAACAAAATTCATCACAAAAATAACAATCATGGACAAACTTACACCAAACAAAAAAACCCACATGATCAAACATGACATAAATTTAAATCATATAGACATGATCAAGATTCAAAATCATATAAATACATGTAATCATATACAATCATGAAACCCACATGATTAAAGATGACATAAAATCAAAATCAAATAATGCCCACATATAATATAATCATATCAAATATAATAATAATAATAATAATAATAATAATAATAATAATAATAATAATAATAATACAATCATAAAAAAGAAGAAACAATTCAACAAACCTAGTAGATAAAAGAGCAAGAACAAGAAAAGGAGGGACCAAATCGGAAGACAAGGCACGTTCAAGGAACTTCCAAGCAAGAGGGACATTGTTGTCCCAACAAATATGGGACACAAGAAGATGAGCAAGTTCATTTGAAGGTAAAGAAACAGCAGCAGTATTCAGATTCAAGCTAACTTGCATTGCCCACATCACTGGGTCTGTTCCCTTCTCTTGTGCACTCTTTGTTAGTTCTAACACACCTACCCATACCTTCTTCGCCACGCTTCTTACTACTACTACAGCCATGGAGTACTACTCTCATTAGAATTAAGAAGAAGAAGAAGAAGCGTTAAGAAGAAGATACCATGTTTTGAGCTTTTATTATTGGGCTTTTATTTAGTTGATACTCTATTCCAAATTGGGGAGTGTTTGTTTGTTTACTAATGGGTTTGGTTAGTTTGTGGGAAAATGTGTGTGTAGATGTGAAGAAAGTGGAAGAAATTGAGGAGGGTGTGAGTGTGAATGTGTGATTATTGGAGGAAATGAGATGAATGTGAAAAAAGTCAAGAGTTATGGTTATTGTGTGACAACAAAGTACATTATTTTATACCATGAGGTAAAGAGATCATTTCATTATCATACATTCCCATATTAACTCACCCAATCTCCTCCTGCTCTTCAGACCTCTTTTCTTCCATTTTAGGAACCATTCAGTTTATCATTTCAATACATTTTTGCTTTATTGTTAGGGTTGCGATTTGATCTGATTTGGTATGAATTAGCTAAATTAGTATGATATTGACACCGATCGGGATTCATAAAATGGAAAGAATACAACTCAAAGACGACTCCACGGTCCTAAGAAGTTGACCTTCCTCGAGAGTTTAGGAGCCTTCGGTGTATGTTTTTGGGCTAGTATTGAGGGTTTCCAACTCATTTAGCTAAATAGGTCTAACACGTCTAGCACGGTTAACTTAACGAGTGCCTTAAGTGGTGTTAGTGTCAAGAGTATTACATTTCATTTATCTTTAATAAGTGCACGGTCATTTAGCAACTCTAACACTAATAAATGTACAATATGAGAGAGAAGTAGACTAATTTCGATGTACTTGTGGTATACTTTAGTATTAGTCTTTTATTGCGTTTTCTAACTAGTTTTATCCAATACCTTAGTGAGATACTCGGTAATAAAAAAGATATGGATGGAGAAATTAAAGAAAATAAAATTGACAACGTAATACACCAAAGGTGCTAAGGTACCGCCAAACATGCAAATCCAACACCAGTTTGGATGTTGTTCCCATACTGTGATGGAGTACTAGTGCTATGCTACACTGGAGTTTGGAGACAACACTCACAAAGAATGGTCAGAATTCGAATTCTCTGGATTTATCATTTATACTAGCTTGAAAGTAAATAATATTTGGATTTTTCAAAGGCTCTTGCATATGATGAAGTTAGAAGTTGGAGATACGCATTGTTACCAAATGAACCAAAATGCTATTAAATTTCATTTGCTCATTTGCGGGGCATGCAATATTTGGCTCCACAGTGAGGTTTATTTGGCTCCTTTGACGTCATGGGTTGACGTTATTGTGAGGTTTATTCGGCTCCATTGTGAGGTTATTAGTGGGTTCATTGTGAAGTTTATTGGACCCCTTCGTGAGATTTGATCTATTGATCGTTTGGTAATTTATTATGAAGTATTCGACTTGTTAAAGACGGAAATTGTACGGTATAATGCCCTTCATCAATGAATTTGGTTTCATATATTGTTGATAATATCATTCTTTTTCTTTTTTTCCGTTATGTATAAAATAGGTCTCCTGTACTTATAAAAGACGCAACGAACTCATTGTGCATGAGATTATTTTTGTTAATGAGTGAAGAAGACTGTCAATTAGATATTCTCGACGATAATTTTATCGTTATGATGTTTAATATATCCTTTTGATCACTAGTTTAATTAAATTTTCGTTTTATTAAAATAGTAAAGGAAAAAAAAAAGAATACAGAGATTTTTAACTCATTGAAAGTGAAACTTTGTAAGTATAAAAATGTCACCACACACTTTTAGTTCCTCCACTGATTTTACCCCAAAATATTACCAAATTTCAATGGGGAATTGACCTATTGACCTCTATTTAAACCAGTATGATATTGTTAAAAAAAGGAACATATTTCCACACATATTGAATATAAAAAATTAAGATTAAGATACACTCCATAATGTACTTGATAGTGGTTAGAGGTAGGTGAAGAAAGTGACATAGGTTTAAGATATCCATCACTACACTCTTTGGTGTGAAGTGATCATATCATAATGTTCATTTGCTTTCTGCTGTTAATGAAGAAAAGTTCAATCTCTATCTCCCACTTACCCTCCAAATAATGACTGTTCCAAATTACTTTATTCTCCAACATGATCCTTTTTGGCCAGGTTTGCACAAGTGACACATTTTGTTAGGGGTTCCTCTCATAATTGAAAATGAAGTAACATGGACCTATTAAGTCATGACCCACAACATTATCCTTAATTTTGTCCACTATAGGTGCATTAGTTATTTAGTTGGTAAAAAGAGCTCTTTGTCACTTCAATTATGACCTATGACTATGAGGTATTATGTTGGATCAACACTATCCAAGTTATATTTATATTGATGGTTATTGTAAACACCTCGATCTAAGAAAGATAAGTCGATACACAATTTGAGAAATTTTGATCATTTTGAAGGTGTGATAGGAATACTAACTACGTGCAATGTAAAAGAATATTATGTGCGTACTTTTTAGAAATATGGTTGGTCCAATAGTTAGAAGATTAACTTGTATGGATTGATCAAGTTGTAATATTCTCCCCCTCAATTAATTATGTACCCAAAAAGAGTTGACTGAGGAATAATGTTGGCATTACACATGCTTGTTGGATAGTTATCTTGAAGTAGTTGACCTAATGAGAAGTTAAACTCTCCAACCCTTCATGAGCAAGAAGTAGTTATCTGATATCAACTTGAAACAAACCCATCCGAATTGACTTGACGTGCATTGATAGGTCATACTTGAGTCACAGTGAGTCAGTTTCGAGTCTGTTTAGGGTCAAGCATGGTTTGGTAGTCAGCTACCAGGTCAGTGTTTTACGATTGTCGAACTCATCTTTGACCTTCATAATGTTTTTGCTATTAGTTCACTGTTTGGTGGCAGCAGGAGGCAGTAACTACGAAGCTGGATGTAGGAGAGCTCAGAGTTAGACTTGGCCTGATCAGAGGGTACATCTCTCAATGTTGGCCTGCCTGGCCATATAAACTTACCCTTTCGGAATTTTACAAGTTCTACAGGGTTCGACACCAAAAAATGTTCACAGGTGAGAATCGGAAAAAGCTGTTAGAGAAACCGTGAGAAAACTCAAAAACATGGAACGAAAAAGAACTACATTCAACAATTCCATAGATAAGCATCAGACGGCAGCATCCTGCAGAGAACAGCCATATGATAATTGATCAAGTGTAAACTGCAAAGTGCCAAAGCATCATTGCAAATAGCAATCTTGACTTGGGGGAGTGTGCATCTATTTATCCAAATGATTGATGTAATATATCGGAAATACAAGGGTATAGCCTGATTTCTATTGGGATACTACTAAGTACTAACTACTAGTAACTACCGACGGGTTTTAACAGCTAACACATACTACTATGAACAAAAGAATAGCACCCAAAATTGAAATGCCGTTCTTAATATAAATGTGATTGTTGGAGATTGATACTCGCCTAGAAATCTTCGTCCAGCTTGAACTCGTAGTTCTTGTTCCCGTCTCTTAGGTTAGACATGACAGATGCCTTCTGATAATCACCCACCCTTCTCTCGAAAAAGTTTGTCTTGCCTCTGTACAGTTGCCAAAGTAAGAAAGTTTAGAACATAACAAGTACCCTAAAGCAGCAACCATATGTAGTGTACTAAAACTGAAATTGTAGTACAGCCACAGAATAAAACCCCAGTTCATTAGACAAAGACACCAAGTATAAAGAACTTTCTGCTCCTACCTTGAAATTGAAAAAAAAAATTACATGAAACCTATAATTTATGATGGACAACAGCAAAACAATGCAGTCCCAAAATGATTTTGGGGAGGCCAACATGATATGAAACCATCAGTGTGGGAGAAACTGGACATCAGAGTAGGAAATAAGAATAATAAAGTACGCACAAAGCAGGACATGACAACAAAGGAACAGTTCAAAACATCGATAACAGAACAGAACCACTGTCAGATTTCAGAATTTAGACGAGACATATAGTCCTTACTTTTCCTCTATAAATCCGTTGATCCAGATTCACCTGACAGGGTTAATTGCTCATAGTGTTGGACAGGAACTACACAATTGTCACAACAAGTACACTGACAATACTCAAAATACTTACTGCAATGATATAAACTCCATCCAATCAAACGGGTTCTCTACATTGTACTTCTTCTCATTACCCAGAGCAATCTGAAAAACCAAGTCAAACAAGTAACAGCATAAACGTCATCACTATAAACTGTTTTGAGACTTGAAAGAAGGAAGCTGAGATAATTAACATTATACGTACCAGAAGGCGGTCAGCAACAAACTTTATGTACTGGCCCATAAGCACAGCATTCATGCCGATCAAATCACATGGGAGTGATTCACATACAAACTCTCTCTCAATTTCAACAGCCTCATGCACAATCTGTTCAACCTTTTCTGATGACAATTTGTTCCGCAGCAAACTGTAATTATTTCCGTTTTTGATGAGAAGATAGAGCGAAAAAAGGCCAGACACCCCCAGATACTGACACTTTATTTGGATAGTTAAAGTAAAGGGGGGGGGGGAATGGAGAGAAAATACCCATATGGGAGAGAGAGTGAGAGACAGACCCAAAATAACATTAGTTTGGATAATCAGTGTATAGGTTGAAAGGGGGCGGGGATAACTCAGAAAAGTCATTTTTACTCTGTTAGAACAACCAATTTCTTCAGGAGTTAGAAAGATTTGGAAGGAAAGTCATACCAAGCCTATATATATTAGTTTGCAGCATAGACAAAGCCACACTTTGTCATGCAGCAGATTAAAGAGGTGTGATTGTGCTCCAGGCCAAAGAGCAGATCAATTTGCCAAGTTAAAGCAGAATACTAACAAGTAATGCCTGACGAAGCTCCAAAACCTATTACCCAGCACAAACAAGTGCACAAATATGCAGTTTTCATTCTCCCTCCCTTTTCTTCACTTTCCTAACAATGGATTTCGAACCCTTGCCCCGATGTCTCTCTATCCAGACAAAGTAAGCAATAAAAAACTTAAGCTTGATGCTAGAAACACTTCACTTCAGATAATTATTAAAAGTGCAAACAATATGACAGTTGGTTAAGATAGAGACCTGTAGAGAAGACAAGCGAAATCACAATGTAGACCTTCATCCCTGGAGATAAGCTCATTTGAGAACGTCAAACCTGGCATCAAGCCTCTCTTTTTAAGCCAAAATATGGCACAAAAGCTGAAATCAGTTAACAGCAAATTAAGCCCTACACAGAGTTTCATGGTGAATCAATCATGAAGATATCAGAATACCTCACCTTCCTGAGAAAAAAATCCCTTCAATACAAGCAAAAGCAACAATTCTCTCAGCAAAAGAATTTGAACTGCGGACAACATTACCAAAAAAACGCTCAGTTACAGAAGGTAGTTGCTCATTACAAAAGGATAAAAAAGAAACAGCTAGCAGAAAAATGTCATACTTCTGAGATCAACAAGAACAAGAACAACAACAACAACAACCAAGCCTTATTCCCAAAATGATTTGGGGTCAAAATGCATACTTCTAAGATCAAACCAGAAATATACTTTGTTCAAAAAAAAAAAAAAAAAGATAGTTCAAAGCATCAGCAACAAAACGGAAAAAGCCATTTGTATTCTGCATAGAAACATCTTTCTTTCAAATTGTACAGGGTATGTCACAGTTACCACAACAAGGATATGCTTCAGAAAAGGAGCTAACAACTGCGACCAGAAGAGTAAGCATCTTAATAAGCAACTGACGTACACAATTGCTAAGAACGAAAACCACGCATATGTTTCGAGACTTTAACCATCTTTGCACATACAATAACCAAAGAAAGCTTAAAACTTCTCCAGGTTCTTATTTTGTGGAAAACAGATGACATTATCGATGGCACAACAACTTTGCTTACGGTGTACTTTAACGCACGAATAAACTCCAAAAAGAATAAATGCAAAATGCTACCTCTGAATCCAATTCAAAGCCCATGTTGCCTTTTTCTTCACACATGGAATTGTATCGATGGCATTGAACAATCGAAACTTTTCGTCCGAATCCCTGATATATGTCTCCAACAACAAGCTGTACATCTCTGAGCAAAGGAAAAGTTAGATACTTGTGCTAAAACAACAAAAACAGTGGTACACAGAGTCGAGTACACACAATATTACCCGAATGTACATTCTCCATAGCAATTTGAAATCCGTAGAAAGCTCGAGCCTACATGAGTACAACAAAGAAAGTCGACGTTCACTCAACAGCAAATATCTTCTATGGACACTTCACCACAATTACCATCGAAAGAATAATTATTTAAGTCACAAATTTTCAAGGTGACCAGCATCAGAAGCATCTCCTTAAAATTTAGGCTAGAACGACAGTTGTGCATTAACATATACACTCTCTTAACAGCCTAGTTAGGATTGGTGTGCCCTAATTTGTGGGGAATTGCGTGTGATGTGGGTGTGTCTCTAGCAGGGACCTCAAATCTGGCTAAGTTTGTGTGCTGACAGCAGATTGTCACTTGAGGGGAGGTTATAAAAACAATTTCAAAGTTGGATCTTGGTTTGAGGGGAGGATTGTTGCGGTGCAAAGCCAAGTCCCACATCATCGATTAATAAAATGATAGCATTTCCTATACAACAACAACCAAGCCTTATTCCCAAAATGATTTGGGGTCGGCTAACATGAATCGTCATCTAGTAACCGTCTAGTGTACGCCATGAAATCTCGAAAACATTGTTAGATATTTACAAGTATTAAAACACTTTCAAAGAAAGTTTAGAAAGTCATCAAAATAAATAAAACGGTTTAAAAAATATTGAAAAAAACATATGAACTTTAAACACAAGGTAAAAAAGTTTTGGCAAAAGAGTTGGGAAAACCAGGCAAAGAAATCAAAAGGAGTCAGATTAAGTCCTCCACGTGGATAGAGTCTCTCCACACCGCCCTATCCAACGCCATACTCTCTTCAAGCCCTAGGAAGCTCATATCACTTCTAATCACTCTCATCCAAGTCATTTTGGGTCTTCCACGACCCCTACTAATATTATACATTAAGAAATTAAATTAAATTAAATTCCTATACATTAAGAAATTAAATTCTACAAATGTTTGAGGACAAAGTTATACTCCCTCCAAAAGGTTCCACCCGATCTGTTACAGTTGACCTATTACAAAGGCTAAGAGATACAATTCCTAGGTAACATGTGAATAAGGAAAGGTGCTGGGTGCAAATGGATTCTATTGATATATGACAATACCATGGGATGATCCAAAATATACAACATATTGCACGAGGTGGAAAAAAATATTATGAAACATTCACCCCAAGCTTGGACTCGTAAACAAGGCAAAATTTGTGAAAACTTGATCTGTCAAGCAACTGGAATTCAATTGGACAGAAATTTACCTCTGCAACTTTGACATCATTTAAAAACCTCGCAGCCAGGTTCTCCAAAACAATCCCATCAGAAGCAGCAAAAAAAGCAAGAACATGAGATATGAAATGCTTCTCTGAGTCAAATAGGGCTTCCCACTGCTGCAGATCATTGGAGAGATCAACCTCCTCAGCTGTGATAAGTTCAAAATATACGCATAAGTTTGAAGCACCCAGAAAATAAGAAAAGCAATTGATAGTGTAGACTAATAGAGCATATATTACGATTCTACAACAACAAGAAAAGGGGAAACAACGACGGCAAAAGTTTCAACCTAGAGAGCTTGACATACTCGCCTAAATTGGTTTAAACTGAAAGCAGCGCAAGAACATATCACACCATGATATTAAAAAGGGAAGAACTCAAAACAATTCCAGAAAGGCATATTCAAAAAGAATAAGCAGGTAACATCTCTCAAGTCCCACCTAGATACTGTCATACGTCGCCTGGTAAAAAAACTAAAAACCAGAATCAATAAGCTTAACATATACAGTTGAAGAAATCTTTCGCCTATGACATGTTTTCAAAGAAATACCTAAACATGCTAAAAGGTAAGCTTTCGAAAGACACCAACTAGAGTGATTCGAAAGTTAGTTGCTTTTCCCAGTATAAGAGTATAAGACGCCACGTGCAGAAAATGATGTCGTAATAGATTTGTTTAAACTATAAGTAAGACTCCAGAAAGCGAAAATAGCTACTCCCTCAGTTTCACAATAGCAAGTCAAAAATCATACCACAAGATTAAGGAAGCACTAATCAATAACAGAGAGCTTACATTGGCCAAAATATCCCATATTTAATCGGCATATGCAGAATTTTAGGATGACACAAGGAAGAAAGTACAATGCTACGATACACTACGATATATTGGCTTACACTCTTTACAGTAAGAGAAACAAACTTGATTAGGGTTTGGAGCCTATATATAAAGGCACTACATAAGAGAAACAAGGTATGCCTGGACGAAGTAAAAACCTATGGACTGCGTAAGATTAAGACCTTAAGAGTTGTGAGTTGTGAGTCGTGACATTCATGGAAGCTACTCATTCTAGTATAGTGAAATCAAGTGACCGAGAGGCGTCAATATAGACTTGTATCTTCCTATTGAACCTCCATAAGCCCATAACACTGATACCCAAATAGGGGCTTTAACGAAAAGTCGAGCAGAAGGATAGATAATAACCTAGCCGCGCAGAAAACTTTAACAAGACCTAGCAGCGGAAATGGAGGCCAGTATACTAGGTATCCTAGGTGATGAAGCAATTTGGCTGCGACATCACTCGACCAGTCAGCCAGTCAGGTTAAAATGTGCAACTTCATTGCTTTTTGAGTGAAAGTGTAGGTTGTAGTTCTTGATATGGAAGCGCAAATGCAAGTCAGGTGTCAGAAAATAAGTACCTCTAAATAATACAACTATCAAGGTTGTTATGCAATAAAGTAGAGGCTTGAAAATTGTCGAAATAAACTAACACTTGTTCTCAAACTTTCAAGTGTCAGATACAGAGTCTTTCTCTTTACTTATGGTACAGACAAAAAGCATGAAAAAGGTATGCATTTAATGTGTAGTTGAAGCATGCTAACATCATGAAGAATAAATGAGATCCCCCTTCTACCAAAGGACTAATCTCTTAGAGGATCAAGGTTGGCCTAGTGGATAGGAACTCAACCTGCCTGTGGGTTGTCCCGGGTTCAAATCCTCATACCCCCACCCCCCGCAGCATTAGCTGCTCCTTTGTACCAAAAAAAAAGGACTAATCTCTTCATTTCTTCCACTGCTCATCCTAAACATCGATTATCCCCCTTTAGTACAAAGTGACAGATGCAGATATTGTTATTCGAAGAAATTCCAAACTCCTATAAACATGATTCTCATTTCTACGACTGATTTCTCAAATTTTCAAAGCCACATACCCCTTTAAACCCCAGATTATAAACACCAGCTAAATTAACTGAATATAATCAATAGTGCCACACTTTTGATACCAAAGTCACAACATTCCAATTTCCACAAAGGGACTAACTGACTACCAAAGAAAGGCCCTACAAGGATAGATAACTCAAGGGCATACCACCTCAATGCAGGATCTAAATTCTAAATTATCTCAGTGACTCAAATCTCAAAATCTCCAGCCAACAGTAGGGCGAGGAGGGTCGTCAGGAAACAAAATTTACCATAATACAAGACTATACTACACAAAAACATTACTTTAGTGTCATAAGGCTCTCAAGTCTCACCTCTAGAGAGGTAAAGCGGGGGGAGAAATCTATGAGAAATCAAAATAGCTCACAAAATTGTTTGTGCTTCTAGTATTGTGAAGTAGCAGTAGGCGAATGCTATTCTCGACCCAATTTCATCCGGATCTTCTATAAGCAGTTTCTGATTGTTGGATTGGTTGTTTTACTGTGAAGAGATTTAATACCTTATAACATCAATGGAAGCTCATCAAAATTAAGTCACCAAGAGGGGTAAATAATAATTGTATCTTCCTATGCAACCTAATAGCAAGAACACCTAGACTAGAGACAATAAATGAATTAAAGGGGCTTAAATTAAAGGTTAAGAAGATTAAATAATTTCCTAGCTACATCGAAACATTTGACAAGACCTAGCAAATTGAGCCCAATATACTGGCCTACTGGGTGTCCTAGGTGATAAAGCAATGTGACTGCAACATCACTCGACCAGTTAGGCCAGGGTGTAGCACTTCAGCATTTGTTGCAATTCTTGATATGGAAGTGCAAATGCAGCAGATCATTGTTGAAAGTTAAATCTTAGCCCCGCCTTCTCTCATTTTTTCATACAGATCCAGAATATAAGCTACACTTAATATACGACTATTACAGTTATTATGCTACAGAGTAAAAGCTTCAAGAATGTCAACATCAAGTCATACTTGTTCTCAAACTTTCAACTACAGAGTCTATGCTACTGACTAAAAGCATGAAAATCGTATCCTGATATTGTGTGGTTGCAGCATGTTAATATGATGAAGTATAAATGATATCCCTCTACCCCGAAAAGGAAATCATCTAATCTCTTCATTTCTTCCGCTGCTCATCCAAAACATCAATCATGCCCCACCCCGCACCCCCCCCCCTAAACAAAAAACATAATTGCTCCGAATAATTGTCTTTGTCCTTTACTTCCATCATAAACTGCTCCACATATAAGATTCTCTCAGAGCCAAAGTAAAGCAAAAACATATACACAAAATGTCAAGGATTCATGGAAATAGCCACACAAAAAGGCTGGAATACAAACCCTGAAAAAACATATGATATCTTGATTTGAAAGGCAGAATGAGTTCATTGAGCTATCTTTGGTGACTTGTCGAGACTAGAAATCGAACTTAATTCCTCATCATCCCCAGAAAATTATCTCCCTAAAACTTCAGACCATCAAGGTAACAAGAATTGTATGTATCGTAATCACAAAGCAAACATTTCAGGTACATTTCGTAGTAGTAGCAGTTGTCCAGATTGTTATAATAAAGAGAAAATCCAACCTCTAATAAACATGATTCTCATTCCGCAAACTCATTTCTCCAAATCTCATAACCATATAACACGTTAAACCCGATTATATGCAAACCACAATCAAGAATTTCACACAAAATTCATCAACACTAGTTAATCAAGAAGCAACAGACATATCACAACATTCAAATTCCCACTAAGGCCCCAACTCCTCAAAAAAACAGGCCGTTCAAGGATTCGAAATAAGCACAAAATTATCTCAGCGTCTCAAAGTCCCCCGTCAATATAGGGTCAGGGCCAAAGATGGTCAACTATAAACAAATTTCACTAAAAATACAAGACCATACTACACGAACAAAAAAAACATTACCCCAGTGTCTTAAAACGCTCACGCCCTAAGCGAGGTAAGGGGGGTCGAATGTACACGTAAATATGGTTAGAAAGTACAACGAGTTCCAAATAACTCAACACCAGTGTCACACAAATACAGTAGAACTTTTCTCCCATAATAACAATTCCATCATCTATAAACAATTCTACCCATACTATTATTATTATACTACTAATTAAAGGTAAAAAGAGGCACGGAATGTTAGGCAACAAATAATATTATCGAGTTACTATAATTTGGGGTCGACTAACATAAATCGGCAATGAAGAAAACAGTCATAGTGATAAGAGAGGGAAAGAAACAAACCAGTCCAGAAACTAGCCTCAGCTTTCTTGTACATTTCCCAGAGTTGATTGTAACGAATTGGGAACATACAAAACCTCTGTGAATCCTCCATTAATATCGGCTCTTCTTCTTCTCCAACTTTTCCTTTGGTTTCCATCATTTCATCTCTTCTCTCCACATTTTCCAGTGAACCCATTTTTTGGTGGAGATTGTGATAAGGGTGTGTTTGGGAAGTTTGGGTAGTTTCAATGAATTTGATAAAATAGATAAAAAGAAAGAAAAACCCTACCAAAACCCCGTTACGAAGAATTTTGGAGGGGAAATTATTGGAGGAGAGGTAGTGAGCGTGTGTGTGTCAAGGATTTTGGTGGAGGTTTCAAATTAGAAAATAGAAACTTGAAACTCACGAGAATTTTAAGCTCGGGGGGACCCCGTGAATGAGAAGGAAAAATCAAAATGTTGGTTTCCTCGGTCACCAAGGAGTGTTTGGGACTTTACTCGCGATAATCCGAATGATCCGTCTGTCTAGTTCAGGTAGCATGAAAACAAAGGTGAATCTGGACAAGGACACGGCGGCCCAAGAATAATTGGATTTGGAGACGTTTAATCTAGGGTGTTGCTTTTTGACGCCCAAAAGTGGGGCCCTTTGCCGCCCGAAACAGGTGAACTGCCCACAATGCCCCCTACCCTTACAATCTTCAGAATTAATTTTTCCATTTCTGCCCTTCCTCTCCTTTCTCCCTCATTTGACCAACTTTAAACAACTTTAATTAATTTCCCCTCTCTCATCCTCTCTCATCGAACTTATTACAGAGTAACAACCACTTCAATTTTTATCATTTGCTTCACTTAAATTTAACTACATTTACTTATACACGGCAATCTTCATCATTGCAATATAATAGTATTTACTATCATCTTCATCATCTTAATCATCTTAATCAATATTGAAATGAAATGAGAAATCGCAATTAGGAGGTGAGGTGAGGTACGTTTGGAGGAATTGGTTCGGTTGAGTTAACAATACATTGGCATCATAGCAGTTTATGATTCGGGGTCGGAAATCATGAGTTTAAACGATGTAAGTAGTAATGAATCAATTTAATTTTAGTATTGCTTCTCATAAGTATGAACATTGTTGGCCCAGATATGATTGTGTACGATTTTTGTGTACAGTATGAACATTTTTGTGTACAGTACGATTTTACCGTGGCTGGGCGGTGGTGTAACCGTTACGGTCGGCCATTCTTGACTCTTTACTTTGTTGTGAGTATTGTGATTTTTGAGTATGATTTTTGGATGGTTGTTCATGGTTCTATTTGTGAGTACGTACATTGCATGTCTGAGTAAGATTGTTCATGATTTTATGCGTGAGTACGTACATTGCATGTCTGAGTATAAGTTTTGCATGTCTGAGATGGTTTTATGTGTGAGTACGTACATTGCATGTGTGAGTTTGATTTTTGCATGTCTGAGATGGTTTTATGTGTGAGTACGTACATTGCATGTGTGAGTTTGATTTTTGCTATGTTTTTACTAAATACTGGTCCGATACGATTGTTGCGTGTGTGAGTTGATTTTTTTCATGTTTTTATCAAATAGTCCTAGTACGAGGTGTTAGTCTTAGAACTCCATAAAGTATTTAATTTTGATTGCATATTGATATTTTAGGCAAGCGTTGAAGATTTTGGTGGAGACAAGGTTGATTACACTCCATTTTTCATTAGTACTCAAACATTCACATCATATGACGAGGCCGTGAAATGGGCAAAAGATATAGCTATGAGTAAAGGTTTTTTTCTCATTAGGTCTTCCAAGAAAAGCCGGGGCGACGAACTTGGGAGGTACTATCTATCTTGTGATAAGGGTAGATGCAGAGTCCTCTTAAACGTGAATCCTGATACTGAGAAGAGAAGGTCTGGAACAAAAACTGGGAAGTTGAAATGTCCGTTTTCTCTATGTGTACAAGAGTTTTATGACGGTAGTTGGGGCATCCGTGGTGTCAAAAATGGAGGTCTTCATAATCACAAGTTTGAGTATTACAAGGAATGGCATAGGCAAAGGGTGGCTTTTTCAACCACGGAAAGAGAAACAATTAGCACTTTAGAGGGTGCTAATGTTACCGTTCGTGCTATGAAGAAGTTCATAAATGACTCCAAAGAAGATGGTTACCATAATTCCAAACAATTCTACAACGAGAAGCAAAAGATAAGGCTTAAAAGAATGGGAGAATTGGATACAATTCCATACACTTTCCAGCAAGCTAAGGAGCATGGGTATACTTGTTTTCAGGAGAGCGAGGACGGGCAACTGACTCATGTATTTCTATGTCATCCTATTGGTCTACTAATGTTACGTGCTTATCGTTTGGTAATACTTATTGATGCAACTTACAGAACAAATAAGTACAACATCCCCTTGGTTGAGGTTCTTGGATGTACCCCGGTTGGGATGAATTTTACCATCGGTTATGCTCTTATGAAAGACGAGACGTCGTCATCTTACGCTTGGGTATTAACCAAGATTAAGCATTTGTTGGGTGATCTATCTCCAACTGCAATTGTTACGGATAAAGAACTAGCAATGTTCAAGCCCCTTGCCGAGATATTCCCTATGTCGCGCCACTTGTTGTGCCGTTGGCACATAAACAAGAATGTTGTCGCTTATGCGACTAAGTTGTTTGATCGTAATGAAGAGGCTGCTAAAAGAAAGTTAAACGAGGCTTGGTATCCTTTGATAGATTCCCCAACAGTGGCTGGTTTTAATACTCGTCGAAAGGCACTCCACGCAATTTGGGACGAGAAGCTTCCTCAATTTAGCTCTTACTTTGAAAAGGAGTGGTTGCCTCATGCTTCGAAATTCGCTTTCTGTTACACTAATAACGTCCTCCACCTTGGTAACACGACTACAAGTCGGGTTGAAAGTGGTCATGCATCGTTGAAACTCTGGCTTGAGACCTCAAAAAACTCTCTTGACTCCTTATTTCGAAAATCACATGGGCATATTGAAGGGCAGCATACCGAGGTGAATACAAAGTTGGAAATTGCTCGCAATAAGATTCTTTCTGAAGTATTAGGTCCTCCATTTATATTTTTGCGTTGTCGGGTTTCATTTACGGCATTAAAGTTGTTGAAGGACGAGCGGAAACGGTGCACTGACCTTGGAGACGCAGTTCATGAACAATGTACGTGTGTGCTTCCTATTACTCACGGCCTTCCATGCGCATGTAGAATTGGCAATGCGATTATTGAAGGTCGCGAGTTTTACCCACATGATTTGTGTGAATTTTGGTCAACTTTGATTTACGAACGAGCCGTGAATGAAGGTTTTGATGATGGTGATAATGAAGAGAAGGAACTGCGGGAATTCGATAACTTAGTGAAGGAAGCCCGTTGTAGAGGTGCACCTACGATACGGGATATTACCGTTAAATTGCAAAACGCACTTCGTCCCGAAGAGATGGGTTTGAAAGAGCCGGAGGTGAAAGAAAATCCGAAAGGTCGTCCTCGTAAGAGGAATAGTACAACCCGCAATCTTTCGGGGTTTGAGCATGTAGCACGCAAATCTCAAACGAAGAGTACACGAACTACTAAATCCCGTTCTACATCAAATACTGATCCATGTAATTCACAAACCAATTCACAGAGCAATTGTGTGAACTCAGGTAACCTATTTACGTACTTGGTTTTACATACATCAAATAGTGATTCCTGTAATTCACAAAACAATTCACAGATCAATTGTGTGAACTGGGGTAACCTATTTACGTACTCGTGTTAACTTTATCCTCCTGAAATACTATTGACTGCTTACGCCCTTTACCTCCAGGTAGGGCACCAATGAGAATGAACTTTTCATATGACATGAGCAAATATCCATTCTCAACAATCCTCCCAAATGGTGTGTCGGACTACATTACTGGGTGGTACAATGTGCGGGGAGATGGTCATTGTGGTTTTCGATCTTTATCTCAAGCCTTATTTGGTAATGAGGATGAATGGTTGCAAATGAGAAGACTCGTTTACGAAGAAGTAAAGAAGCCGACCTACTTTCAGGTTTATATAACTCAAGAGTTATGGGTACAGGCTTTGGCTCGTATCATGTGGCAAACAACCCAGCCGTGCGGTAGAGAGAATTGGATGGATGGACGGGAACTTTTTGGTTTTGCAACTCTATTGAATTGGGCTATCGTGGTATATGCGGTGTATTATCCTAAAAATGTCGATAGACCTAGACCACCTGTTCGCTACGGGACGACATACTTACCGCTGGCTTGCGCGGAAGGAACAGACCGTCCAGCTGGCATTTTGATTTTGCAAAACACAAGTGATCATTGGTTGTTGCTGGACGTTAAGGAGATGTTTCCAATGCCTCCTATTCAAATTGAGTGGTTTAAATTTGTTGGACCTGAATTATCATCCAATTGGTCTAACTTGTATTCCGCGCAACTTGGGGTATGGGATTCTATTCAGGGGTCTGCAAGCCAGCGTCGTTAGGTGGTTGTTTGTATGTGAACTCATACTCCCTCTCTTTTTTGTCTAGTCGGAGTTGTTTAGCATTAGTTCACATTTTTTTTTGGCTATCGGTAGCATTGCTAACTTGCAGCTGGAGCTGGAGCTTAACTTGCAATGAACAAGCGTTAACACATAGTAAGTCACTTTTTGTGCAACCGGAGCAAGTGTAAATTATGTACTGTTTGAAGTATGTAAGAATTGACTCAATATAATACATAGTGTTGCATCTATGTAAGAGTAAATTATGACTGAGTATGTAAATTGTGTATGTGAGTATTAGTATAGTTAACTCAATGAAATTGGTAGCATTTGTAGTTGCAAATGTTGACTGTGAAACACACATAACATAACATATTGTCAAATTTAACATGTCCAAACCTCACGCAATACGGTCATATTACACAAAATAAAGTTGTAAGTTGTTCAAACAAACACACATAAGACATATGAGGAATAAATCACTTGCGCGGCTTCTTCTTAGAACGCAATTTCTCCTGTGCTTTCTTTTGTGCTCTAAGAGAAGCCCGCTCCTTCAATTGTTCTGCTGTTTCGTTCAATTCATGAAGGCACATGGTGGCAATGAGGTATTCTCTAGCGGACATAAAATAACCGTCCACCTACATGTTGATGAAATGAACATTATATGACATTAGGCATTGGTTGACAATGAAAATTGCTATATACATTTGACGAGTTAACTTCTTACCGGAGTATGTGTTACCCATCTTCCGTTCCACAATGAGATAGCTACAAGCATATGAACTCCACAAACTTTCCTATGGCAATATAACAATATGAAGTTTGAATAAAAGTATGAAAATAAACTTGTTGAAATCAACAACATATCTAATTTGCAATGAACTTACAGGTTATTTTGTATTGGTATTCTATCCGGAACCAGCGTCCAGTCATGAACTGGATAATGGCCCAAACCCACCTGCTGCATCAAGTTATAGAAGAAATCGACCTACCGGTAAACTATAATGTCAGTCACTTAATTCTATGGACATTACCATTAAAAAAAAATACAATAATAAAGAAGGATTATCACCATATCCTTATGGTATTTAGTGTAGAATTTATCTTTTGTCGATCTCATTGAATCCAAAACAACAATTCGCCCATCTCTTGCATCGAAGACATAGCAAAACCAATGCTCGTCGAAGCAAATGGGAATGAAGAACTACACGTACACGTACAGTATAAAATTATTATATATGGTTAAGTTGGACATAGCAACGCACAAAAAAGCAGATGTGGGTTTAGAAATTACCATTGAACATTTCTTGTAGTCATAATTGTTCAAAAACTTTAGTATACTATTGACCGAGTTGTTCATGTGTGGTCCTTTGACATCGAAGATTGCTTCTTCCTTGCGATTTTTACCAACAAACGCACATTCCTGCAATTCGTTTGATAACTAAAATGATTGGTTGATTGCTAACATATAAATTTAAAAAACCCATATTAAATGTTGTACTAACCATGAACTCGGGATACAACATGAGCTTCGGATTTTGTTTGCCATCGTTCCATTTTTTGTTCAACAACACGGCAATTGTCCTCACAAGAGGTGACTGAACTTGCTTCCGTGATTGACAGTAATCGCGAAGCTCATGTACGTCAACCCACATCCCATCAACTTGAATGGCCTTTTCCTTAGGAGTGGTGTCTTCATCCGGTTTTTTGTTCCTAATAATATAAAAGTAAATAATATTAGTACCACATTAACTTGAACCAAGACTTCGAGGTCGGTGAGTGAATGGAGTTTACCTTGGGTTCGTTTTGTGCTCTTGATATGTCAAGACGTAATCAATCACCTCTTGCCCTTCTTTGTCCGGCTTCCAGGCTGTTATCTCAACTCCATCATCACCAAACAAGTGGTTGTGGATAGTCTGTCTTCTTTCATGGCTAAAGTTGTTAATGAACTCTGCTGGAGGAACCTCATTAGGTATTGGGTTTGACGACCCCGGCTCTTCTGCTGTTGGTGTACCCATCTCGGGAAAACCTGCATCCTGATTTGATAGCTTACTAGCAGCAGCAGCAGCAGCAAATGAAGAGTGTTCCGAGTGTTCAGTTTCTTTAGTGGTATTCTCACCACCAACATTTTCGGAATTTTCATTGGTTTGCTCACCATCACCACTATTTTGTTCCTTGTCTTTCATCTGAGGTTCGGTTTCTGAGTTTGGAGTTTGATTTTCAGGGATCTCAGTTTGAAGATTGATGGTTTCAGTTTGAGCTTCCTTGAACACAGTTTCAGAAGGTGGGTTTCGAATTTGAGGATCCGGGATTTCAGTTTGATATTCCGGGTTTCCAGATTGAGTATTCTGGAACTGAGTTTGACAATCCAGGATCTCAGCTCGAGGTTCCGGGTTTCCAGATTGAGTATTCTGGAACTGAGTTTGACAATCCAGGATCTCAGCTCGAGGTTCCGGGTTTCCAGTTTGAGTTTCTGGGATCTGAATTTGACAATCAAGGTTTTGAGGATTGCTAACTAGCTTTCCAATTTCATTATTCGGGCTCCCAGTACCATAAAAACCCTGAGTTTCGGAGACTCCAGGTTTTTGAAAGCGAACCTCAGGAGCATCATCCTTTCCACCTGCCCATCCAACAAAATTAGTTATGGCCGCTATGGGTATACCGTCCCAATTCCAATTATCATCTTCATTCCCAAAACTGAGGCCATGCAGATAGTCGTTGGCATGAGTTTCTTGTATTGGTTCCTTTTGTCCCGCAGTTGCCATACCCGTCGACAGAATATCACTTGACGGACCGGTGGAAGTCTCAATACGGTCGTTTGAAGGGTTGGTGTGAGGAGGACTGATGTGAGGTTGTGGAGGTTGCTTTGGAGATGGAGGAGTGGAGTGCCCTTGAGATGTCTCCATGTTTTCAACAACAGTGGGAGACTGAGTCTGTGGTGGACTGTTCTGAGTAGGATTAGTATCCGTACTCCTACCTTTATTCATCTCACTCCCTCGTTCATTCTCATTCTCTTCAGCACCCTTTTTGCGTTGTTTCCTCCTCTTCGGTGCTTCTTTTCCCTTCGTTCCCGAACTCGACTCTGATCTCATCCTCTTTGGTTGTGCTTTTTGGTTTTCATCAATTAGTTGAGAATCTTCCCTCCTCTTCCGTTTTGGTGCATTTTTACCAATCAAACGCTCAATGACCGGCTTTGCAGGTTTCTTACGTTCTTTAATTTTTGGGATGGCCTTTGCGGTTGGACAAGCACTTTCTCGTCAAATGAAGCATCTATCCATGATTCGGGTGACAGCAACACACCATTGTACAATACTTGGAAAGGATTATTTAACAATGGCATGTCTCTTCCCTCACTCGGGTGGTTATACCCATAATAAACTTTCCGAACAAACTGCAATATATAAAACAATTATGAGTTCTTCATTCCAAAATCAGAACACCATTTTATCGTTTTATAGTATTTTACGGCTTACCTTCAACTTCCCATACTTAATCTTCTGATTCACTATTCTCGAATCAGCCACTATGGTTGCGTTAACCAGGTCATCGCTCCACGCCAAAAGCCTTGGATTGTGGTACCAATTCATATTGGTTGGTAGAGGTTTACGGTCCAAATAAAGTATCTACGATAAAGGAAAAGCATTAGATTGAATTTATATTTTAACACAAGCGGAAATAAATAGCTAAATTATGTAAGTCAATGATAATGATGATAATTCGTAAAAGCATACCAGAAACACGAGAGCACATCCACCAGCACCCTCGGTCCCTTTCTTATTGCCGTCGCCACAGTAGCGCACCGCGGCTTCAATTAGCCAATCATAAATGTATTGACCCCAAGCAAAGTCTTTGAATGATTCAGAACAGTGTAGGGCGGCATTGAGATGAACATGAGAGATTTTAGGTGATGCTGTCGGGCATAGGAGAATACCGAGTATATAAAGTAAGAATACGCGTCTGAATTCCGCGGGTGACAGTGTATCTGTTAACATGAAATTCTCGAGGTAGCACCGGCTGTAACCACCATTGTTAAACCCATACACCTCCTCCAACACACCCACCTTGTCCTTCTCATACCACGGCAAATCAGTTTCTTTTCTTGGTACTGGACGGCCAGTTGCAGGCAACCCAAGTATCCAACTCAAGTGATTAGGCCGAACACGCAAGTTATACCCATTGCCAAACACCAATGAGTTTGAAGTCGAATCAAACTTCTTGTACATCCAAAGTGCATATCGATTTGGAAGTTGTGTTATCCGGATATCAAGGAATACTCCAAGGCCCATGTCCCTTATTATCTTAATGCGGTCCTCCGGAAGTTTTTTCACAAATGTAACAAAGTGCCTAACGAGACAATTCATGTTAACAGTGTCTCTTTTTTTCTTCTTTGCCCCTTCTTCATCCTCATTATCTTCACTTGCCTCATATTCGTCATCCTCATCATCACTAGACAATATATTACCGTCGTATCCATCATCACTACTCAATTCGTCGGAATCTGTTTCACTATCCTGTGAATCATCACCGCTACTGATGCTATGGAAGTCTTCATCCGTAGAATCAGCTTCATCCGTCGGAATAGGATCATCCATCGGAATAGCATCATCTGCGACTGGATCATCCATCGGAATACGTCTCCGTGACGTTTTTCTGGCTCTTGATTTGTACGGCATTTCAATTCCTAAAATGTTTAAAATTGTATCAAGGTTTATATTCGAACGCCAAATATACAATCAACAAAAATGCCCCCTTTATGCCATCTTTGTTACGAGACTTGTGCATTTTTTGAACCAAATCTCTACAAAAAATCGCCCCTATATACACTCTAATCACCTACAACGCGTAATAATGAAATCTTGACATGAGATTCCCCAAACTTCTAAAACATACCCTTTAACATTTAAAAACAAACCAAAATCTAAACTCTCCACAATTTTACACTACCACACACGAAATTCAATTCTCCGCATTCAAATAATACCACACTTATAATCAATATACCATGTGTAAAATCAAAACTCCAAAATCAAACAATACCACACTTAAAATAAAAACTCCAAAATCAAACAATACCACACATTAAAAAAATCAAAACTCCAAAATCAAACAATACCACACATTAAATAAATCAATAGTCCAAAATCAAACATTAGTAAGGAATCCCGTACGACCCAAAAAACATCCAAATCTGCAAGGTGGAAATGTTTATAAGCAAAACGAAACTTAACAAAGGCAAACGACATACAGAGTATCCTTTCCTATGACGAATCATCCAAAACCCTAATTACTAATCCAACATAAACACACAAAATGAAATCCGAAAATGAAATCCAAGATACACTGATCCAATAATATCTATAACATGCATTAGCTTTATGATTCGAAATATAGAAAGACGAAATATGTTGTTTAGGCTAACCTGAAAAATGAAATAATTGTCGGTTACAACCACAAGTTCGTCTTCTCCGGTTGACAAATGACCAAACTTGAATCGAATCGGCGGCGTTGAATCGGCGGCAGAAGGACAGGGGAGAGAGGGGGGGGAGAGAAAGCGGGAAAGATAGAGTGAGAGAGAAAAAAGATGATGATAGAAAGTTATTTGACGTGATGGTTGAGTGTATGACGGTTTAGAGAGAGAGGGACATAATTATCGATTTGTGTGTTTTTTGAACGACGGCTATGTGTTGACGCGCGCGATTTATTAGCCATAGGATGGATTTCATCTAATGGCCAAGATTTTACAAATATCTTATTAAGATATTGAAGTTTGTATACCCATATTATTATTATTATATTATTATTATCATAGTTATATTTGATGATAAACGATACGGGTAGCAGTTTAACTTATATTATTGAAAAGATATGTTCCCTTAATTGCAGGTCGAAATCGTAAAAGACGAAATCAAAACAAACCACGTAAATAATCCATGTTAATCTATTAATATATTAATTATTGTTTGTTTATATTTTTAAAATAACCTTAAATCTCAAAATTAAATTTTCAAATTTTTTGAGTGTGTTTTAAACGTAACTGTGTATGATAATATAGTGTTTGGGTGAGTGAATATAATATACATTGGAACTATAATTGTGATGGGAAGGTTGTGTATGTGAGTGGATCAAATGAGTATCTGCGTGGGCCCCATGCAAAGGAGAATATAGTAGGATTTGATGATGTCTCACGTGGACTAGGACTCTAGGAGCATTTGATGCGACGCAAGATAAGTATTGTTCCGTTCCAGTATTCACTAGTCGTAGACCCGTGCAAAATTGCACGGTTGCCCTATTTCATTGTAAATTTATCATATTTAATTTAATATAATTTAGAAGAGTTATGCCCGATTCGGTAAAATTAAAACAACTTAATAAATATTAGATTTAGTTTAATATTTTACGTCGATTCATGAATTTCAATTTAAACACCACCACCTAAACTCTACTCCCTGCGATCCAAATGAGCATATGCTTGTTAGTGTTAGGTCCAGTTTTATAAATTATTATATACTCCGTATTCGATAGGAACAAAACATCTTAATTGATCGAATTGGGTGAATTTGCTATATATGCACACAATACACGATACTATTAACTAACATATAATGGTCCTACCTAACTCACCCACGGAACATTTTTGTTGCTATCAATCGCGAAACTCAATGTTAGCGTCTTAACTTTCGGCTTAGCTACCCGCGCCCGTATTCTTTGTTTGATGCACGTATGTATTAGTGTGATTACACCCACCGCTTTGCATAACAATCATGTACAACTATTTCCAGCATAAATGTAACATAAGAAATGATCATTCTCAACAATCATGTACACACTAATCCTTGTTCCACATAAGAAATGATCATTCTCAATTTTGATATTAATGTAATATATACTTACTATATATGGTAAAATATGGTCAAAATTGAAGAAATGATCAAATTATATTCATTGCATTATCCCGTCATCCGTGTATCACATTATATGACGGAAAATAATTGGATGTATGGTGGAATTAAATGAACTTGGGTCAATGTATATACACTTGTGAATGTAGGTATGCTTTTTATACTTTTGAGTAGGGTTTGAATGCATGTGCGTTTGTTGATTAAATTTGCAAAATTGAATCAAATAAATTAGCGAAGAAAGAAGTATATGACATACCCATTGGTTGAAATGCAACTTTAATCCGTTGTGTAATTTCATAGTTAGTAAGTTAATTGAATTAAATGAATTTTGGTCAATGTAAAATATACACTTGTGAATGTGGGTATGCTTTTTATACTTTTGAGTAAGGTTTTAATGCAAAATTAAATCAATTAAATGCATGGTTAATGAATGAGTACGTACCCTAAAACATTCGAGTTCATCTTTTGGAATTTACATATCTGAGTTTATCCAACGCTTTTGTAAGTAAGACTACATGACATTCGAGTTGATCTTTACATATTTGAGTGTATCTTTTCCTTTTGCAAGTAAGACTATATGACATTCGAGTTGATCTTAACATATCTGAGTTTATCTGTTGCTTTTGTAAGTAAGATTATATGACATTCGAGTTGATATTTTGCGTTTATGAGTACGTACCCTAAACATAACAGTTGCTATTAATTGTAACCTACTTGTAACATTTTTTCCCCTAATTTGCATGTCCTTATAATGACGGTTGATGCAACAACTTTATGCATGTACTTTATAAAAATATTCCTTTTGCTTTGGACCAAAATTCATTTCATACTCTCCCCTTCATAAACCATAATACTCTTTTATCTAAGTTTTACGTCCTACTAAACCATAATAATATTACGGACGATGTACTCTGTCTTAGATGGTTACTTTTGTCCAGCCAATCATCTAGAAGCGGCAAGGTTGAGAGAAATTGAAGAGTTTGCTAACGCTGGCGATTCCGATGCACTTTGTGTTGTGGGTGTCCACAAGTATTTCAATTTCGGGCAAAATAGCCCTAACCGAGCCATCGGAAGAAATCTAATTCGTAGTGCTACAGCCTCATCAGAATTTGCCAGGTGGATAGAAGCACTGTTAATCATGGCCGATGATGACCGCATGCAAGGGTTATTCATGCTTCTCGAACTAATCCGTGGTCAAGAGGATGGATTGGATAAAATGAGGTTGTATTTTTCAAGACTTTTACGTATGACAAATGATGTGCATGCCATCAGATTTACTCCAGTTACGCAAAAAATTTGCAACGTTGAAGGTGGGGGTCATTGGGTGTTGAACACATCACCTTATGACACAAGCACAATCACTTGTGATCTTTGTCAATTGCAGTTATTCATACACTTGTTCTCGAGCCCTCGTTAGGAAGTTACAGATGCATGGTTGGACGCAAGCTGTATGTAAATCTTCAGTTTCGTACGTAGTACCTTAATTATGTTTGCCTTAGGTTTTCTATGTTTATGTAACAAAGTGGTGTATGTACGTTAAAAGATGTTAAGGCCGGTTTTAGTTTTTGCTTAATTTTTATTAGTTTTAATTGTGTTTTATTCTCTTGTGGGTTTTACAATGAAATGGCCTAACCCAAACATTGAATTGCATGTAATTGATGTGAGTTAGTAAGATGGAGTGAACATGATAAAGTGTTGATGTGATGTGTTTGAGTAAATGAACTTTGGTAGAAGTAAAAAATCTAGGTATGATTTTTACAATTTTGAGTACGGTCGTGATCTATGTGGGTTTGACATATTTTTGTTCAAAATCCAATGAATTAATTGCATAGTTATTACAAGGGTAAAGTGATATGGGACGGTTGAGTGGTGTGAAAAAGTGTGTAAGTAAATTCTTGATGTGATGTAATTGAAGCAAATCTTAAACTTTCTAATTAAACCGATGCAAAACCTTTCCAATCAAACCGATGCATATGAATGTTAACCAGATTCTACTCTCGGCCACATTGAAAGTCAACTAATAAATCATCAAGGGTTATGATTCCTGGACCATATTTCATGTCTATTTGCATCATGACTTCATCGCCTTCTTTAATTTTGGCGTCCAAATCCTCGCTAAACGCCCACAACTTGTCCCTCAAAGTGAAAATCTTTGCAATGTACTTGGTTTTCGCATCTATCAAAATTTGATGGACCTAAAACAAGAATTATGAATTGTTAGTAAAATACAATTAACTTATTTATTTTATTAGACATAAGTTATTTTAGTACATTTGTACCTTTTCACTTCCGAATACTCGACGCAGGCCTCCAAGAAAGTGAACTATTTGCGACTCTACGGAGTCACGGTCACAACCAATTTTATAGAGCGTGGAAGGCCAATCATCACCATAAATGACGGTTTCACTGATAACCCTAGCTTGATCGAGAAATAAACCGTACAAAAGGGGTGTGTTCACATAGTTTAACATGGAAATAAGGGTGTGTTCGTAAGTAAGAGGAAATTTAGTCCTCAAACACGATACAAGGTCTAGGTACTCTTGTTTTAATGACATGAGTCGTGTAGCTTGACCTTTGCAACTTATCCATGCTTGCAAATCATCTATACAAAAGCAATATATTGAACAATAAATATGAAAAGGCTATAATTATAGTTACAATTCTATAGTAACACGTATTTAAAAAATAAGAGAAAAGCAAATTTACCATATGTTTCTCTTGTGTCATTTTGTAACTTGAATGTTATTATCCCGGTATCTACCATTTGTCATGTAAGTAAATAGTTTAATTTGAGTTTCGGGGTTTGAGAAGAAGTACATTAACTACTACAAAAAAGTAGGTCTTATATAGACAACATTATATCCACAAACTACAACTTGCGTTGAATGCATTGTCAAAAACTTTAGTTAGGGTACGACATACATTGGTCTGAGTATAAATTGTACAAATTCAAAGTACTCCGTATGTTTTATTGCCATTTGAGTATTACATTCAAATGTTAACACCCAAGCATTGAATTGCATGGTAAATGATGGTAAGTATGGTTGGTGAGGTGAGATGTGTAATTAAATGAACTTTGGTAAATGTAAAAAATCTTTTCATTGAACAATGAACTCGTGACGTTATGCTTTTGAGTAAGTTATTGATGTAGGTATGTTTTTTATGCTTTTGAGTACGTTATTTATGTTTTTGAGTTTGACAAATACAAAAATCACAATCCAATGAATTTTGTTGAACGGTTAATCATGCCCGTTAACAGACAACACGTGTCATCAAATTTTGATAAAAGTTATACAATATTTAAGAAACCCTAATGCCCTCACTACTATCCCTCTTTTATCTATCATTCATCCTCTATTCCGCCCCCTTTCCACATTGCGCCGGTTATAACTTCGTCATTAAGGTTAGTTTTTTCATTTTCAATCGCTATTAATATGGAATATCCGTGTATTTTAAATTTAATCAATGTATATGCTCTACATTGTTAGAAAATTTAAATCAATTTGATATGATTCGGTTTTTTATTTAGGTTAGTAGATTTAAATGGCCTCATCAACAAATAGCAACGCAAACCCTCCTACAAACGCTACAGAGCAAAATGTGAACGAGTATGAAACACTTGTTGTCGGTACAACTATCTTTAGATTTCAACGCTTTGTTCTTTTTTTGCGTGGTCTATCCAACCGCTCTCTTGATATCATCCGTGCTATGGGTTTTGGTTGTTTGATAGATATGAAAATTTATTGGTTTCAACATAAGTTTGTTACGTGGTTGTATACAAGGTTTGATACAACTTCAAATAGTTTGGTTTTTGATTGTGGTTATCGTTTACCAATTACAAGTAATAATCTTTGTTGGATATTGGGATTGCCTTTGAATGGCCGTCATGTTCCCATCAAATACAACTCCCTAACACCCGCTGGGAGAGCCATTTACACTGATTTGTTGGTGAAATGTCCCCTTGGATTTAGTAGAGCTAGAGACGATGTCACGCTTAAGTTTCTTGAGGATTCACTTATGGATGTTGGAACTCAAGACGAGTCCTTTAGGCGTCTGTTTTTGGTTTATGCACTTTCTACAATGCTTTGTCCTACTACATCGGAAGATGCTTTTGAACTGCTTTATGCCGCCACTATTGATGTATCAAAATGTGCCGATTATGCTTGGGGTGAATATGTTCATCATTGGTTGATGATTTCTGCCAAGTCTTTCTACGAAGGACCCAATAAGAATCCGCAAAGCATTGGTGGTTGTCCCTTGGTTTTCCTGGTAAATAACATTTACATTCATTTATATATGTTATGTTACAAAAATGGGTGTTTTAATTATTTAATTATTACAAAACTTAATTTAATTATTTGTTATGTTTTTGGAATCAAGATTGCATATCTAGATCGTAAACCTCTCCCAACAAAAGTAGCGTGGGATCGCACCCCAAGAATTGTTGCTTGGGATGAAGCCGCGATCTATGATGCAATGTTAGCAGACTCATTTTCAAGACGTGAATTTGGGAAAGCCAAGGTACGCATGAAATTATTAGTTGAATCCAATTTATAATGTTTACGCATTGTTGTTATGTTGGTACTTATTAATCCGTTCTAATTTTGAACTTGGCAGTTTGTACGAGATGTTGAATATGGTACTCGCCACCCAGCACAAGTAGACGGGCCTTATGGTGGTTCTCAATTGTTCTTCAAAGGGGCATCATCTAGCAGAGCATCATCTGCTTTTGCCGATTATTTCATCCCAAACAAAGTTGAAGTGATTAATGTCGTGGATGATGAGAATGATGATGATGAAGATGATGATGACTATGTCCCTACTGAAGATGATGACGAGGATGGTGATGAGGAGGATGAAGATGAAGAAGATGAGGACAATGAAGATGAAGACACCGCCTCCGTCGACAATGATGTTTGAAGATGTTGTGGTTTATTATGTAATTCTCAAAACTTGGTATGTGTTGTACGTTTAATTGTATTGTGTGTATGACAAAAACCAGCTACTTTTCGATATTGTGTGTATTGTGTGGCCGAAAACATTGTCAGTATGGTCAATTTATTAACTAATTTCGTATATCGAAACTTTGTATGACCCAACCCAATCTGAGTATGGTCTAACGCAAATGAGTGTGATTAGTGGTAGTGTGAGTATTAGAAAAACCATCTACAAACTTGGAACAAAAATTTATTAACTAATTTCGTATATCCAAACTTTGTATGACCCAACCCAATCTGAGTATGGTCTAACGCAAATGAGTGTGATTAGTGGTAGTGTGAGTATTACAAAAACCATCTACAAACTTGGAACAAAAATTTATTAACTAATTTCGTATATCGAAACTTTGAATGACCCAACCCAATCTGAGTATGGTCTAACGCAAATGAGTGTGATTAGTGGTAGTGTGAGTATTACAAAAACCATCTACAAACTTGGAACAAAAAATTTATTAACTAATTTCGTATATCCAAACTTTGTATGACCCAACCCAATCTGAGTATGGTCTAACGCAAATGAGTGTGATTAGTGGTAGTGTGAGTATTACAAAAACCATCTACAAACTTGGAACAAAAATTTATTAACTTATTTCGTATATCGAAACTTTGTATGATCCAACCCAATCTGAGTATGGTCTAACGCATATGAGTGTGAGTAGTGGTAGTGTGAGTATTACAAAAACATATATTAAGGAACTTGGAACAAAAATTGATAAAAGTCCATATATTAAAACATGAGTACGTCAAAGTCTTAAGACAAAATAAAATAAAATATAAAAAGCAAATTTACAACATAATAAGGATGATTATCTAGTCACTCTCGCAACCTCCAGAATCATAGTCCAAAATATGGACACTTGAGTCAGACGAGGCAATGACATGTTCACCATAACCATTGCTATCAGAATCACCTTCATCGCAACCCATGTAGTAGTCAAATGTGTCAACATCAGCCATGTTGTCATCAGTCACCCTTTGTCTCTCATAATACTCCTCATCAGAGACCTCATCCACATTGTTCACCATCATTGCTTCTTCAATTCTGTGTTGATAATCTAAGGGATAGCAGTGAGGATTGAAAGAGCACCCATTTGTGATAATATCACTCATTTTTGAAACATCATACCCGTTACTAGCAAACATTCTAGACTTAAACATATCAAAAGCTAAGCCATTTGATATAAGCTTAAAATCATGAAACATGTTACAATGTGAAATTTGGATCCACTCAAAAGTCTTGAAAACATCAGCTTCATTCACAACATCATGAAACCGTCGCCTTAACATCATAATGCCAAATTTCCGATTTGGTTCACCATTCATCATATACGCACATCTCAACTGCCAATCTTCAATTGACCCAAATAATTGGAAAAACTTAACCTTATAACGATGAGTGTTTGGTGAAACTAGGCACTCTTCAAGAGTGGATGCTAATTCCTGCAAATCAAAACTAACACCTATAGTATACAAATCAACCAAATAAAACATGAAGCAGTAAGCTTCTTTCCGGAACTTGCTACTTGGCCCCAAAACAAAAGGATATGCAAAGGGATAGGTGGGATGGTAATATATTCCACCTACACCTTTAAATTCCGAATGGGCGATACACGATAACTGATGACCGGTTAGCATTGATTCACTACGAGATTTGAGGACCATTTTCTGAAGTTTAATTTGTAAATTAGGATTTTCCGACAATCTATTTACAAGAGAGAGGTTCACATTATCCATTTGAATACATTAAAAAAATAAATTAATATTTAGGATAGGTAGGTGATACACTGATAGGGTACTCTTATAAAGCAAGGGTGGCGTACACAACACACCTCACCATTTTCAAAGATACTTCTTATAAGCATCTGTGTGCGTTTCAATGGTATGTGAATGCGTAAATTCAATAATTAAGTATGTTATTCATATGTATAAACGAATACGCGTATCTAATATCCGAGTTTGTTATATGATACTCTGAATATGATGGATTTGAAAATAGATTGGAATTAATGAGCGAACTGAGCACGTGTTTGAAACAAATCAAGTTCACAACACACAAGTACGAAAATGTCATGCTAAAAACACAGTACGACGTACAAGTTACACATTTAACACAATATCTCAATACTAATCTTCTTCCTCCTCAAGTGCAATAGTCATCATCATCAACATCATAAACATCATCATCATCATCGTCTATATCGTTCATCAGCGGAACAACCTTGTTTGGAATAAAATAAACATCATCACCAATTGCACGACCAGGCAGAACTGTTGGGTGAGGACGACCATATTCCAGATCAAGCACAAACTGCACAATTGAACACACGAAGTAAGAGATTATAGATGGTAGGTAATGAATCTCTTCAAAACAAGCAAGTAATACGAACCTTAGCTTTTCCGAAGACACGACTTGTGTAAGAGTCATGTCTAATTGCATCACCGATCGCGGGTACCTGCCAAGCAAGGACTCTTGGTCGCCGATTCCATTCAACAGATCTGGGAAGAGGCTTACGGTCTAGGTAAAAAATCTGGGCAAAAAACAAAGCATACCATTAACAAGTCACAAAACGTTTGTCTATATGACATATGAAGTAAGAGAAGAGGAAGTACCCATACCATGAATACCAAAGGACACCCACCAATACTTTGCGGATCGTTCTTGCCGCTTTCATGGAAGCGCTTGGCTTCAACCATCAACCAATGATGAACATATTCGCCCCAAGCATACTCGGAGCATCGTGATACATCAATAGCAGCACCAAATAGTAGATCAAATCGATCACGTAATGTAGGACAAAGAATTGTGCAAAGTGCATAAATTAGAAATGCACGCCTAAATACCTCATCTCCTACATCAACTTCTAACATTGAATCCTCTAGAAGCTTAAGAGTGATTTCATCATTAGCGTGGCCAAGCTTATACTTGTTAAACAAATCATCAACTATTGCCTTTTCATCACGTTTTAACACCTGAAACTCCCTTGGAACAACACGACCATTGGGTGACAAATCCAATATCCAACACACATGGTCTGTTGAAATTGGTGGTAAACGATACCCATTATCGAAGACTAATGAGTTCATAGTTGGATCAAATCTAGAGTACAACCACACTAGAAACTTATGGTTGAGAACCATCGGCATTTGAATATCAATTAAAGATCCAAAACCCATTTCACGAATAATATCAAGGGAGTGGTTGGAGAGACGGCGAATGAATTTGAGAAAGAGTTTCATTCTAGGTAATACACTACCGACAACTTCGTTGACTCTAGAGTTTGAAGATTCCATTAGAATACTAACAGTTAAATAATTTTTGTTCAATATAATCAATTCGAAATCAGATGAACTAACCTTTTCAAAGTTCAATGCGGAAGAAAACTTCAAACTTGTGAGTAACACTGATTAGAGTGAAAGACGTATAGAGAGAGTGAGAGAGAGAGAGAGAGAGGAAGTGAATATTTCTCCAAAATACCCTCTTTTATTTTGAACTTCAGTAGATAATTAGTACGGCAACAAAAACCAAATTCACAATACAGAATACCATACTCACTTCTATTCTAAGTCGTTTGGAAATGTTTAATTAATAACTCACTCAGACATTCATTTTTCAAACTTAACTTTGGCAGTTACAACTTCAACATACTCAGAATATTCCATTTCGTACTCAGACATATATATGTATTACTACTCACTCTAATCCATTTCATACTCAGAACTTCAGCCATCATTGTCAAACTTAATCAGAAGTCACTCATCCGCTACCAACCCGCTGTCAGTGACACGAATGACACTCGATTTTCCCTCAAATGTGGGTGGTGCAATTACATGAAAATGCCCATGTTGACCTAAATTCTCCTTTGTGAGGACTATCCTAACATTTTCAGAGTTTCCATAGGACACACCAAGGCCTGTTTGAACCTCTCTACCCGAAGTAATATACTTTGGGCTATTAAAACCAGGCATGTCTGGACGATTGATAGCATCCACGACATCATTTGTAAAGACTATAGCAATGTCCCACTTTATAGCTAGTTCATCAAATCTATTCCCCATTCTTGTAAAGAATTTAACACGAGCTTCCATCTCGTTCTTGTTACTTGTGTAAGTTGGGCTACAAAACGTAGTAAGGGTATCTATAACAATAAGTTTGATTGGAAACTCCCTACTACGAGATCTCTCAATGACCCCGTCAAGTTCATGAAAAAACTCAAGTAAGTCCATGGCATAAATTATTTGCTTTGGAGTGACAAGGGTTATCGGGTTTGGTCGGATAGACCAATGACCCAAAAATCTCTGCATTACGGAATGTAGTCTTTTGACCGGAAAGGGTGAGGTGTGTATGTAGATGGAGCTCCCATGTAGGCGATTTGGTTTCACAACACATGCTGCTAATTGCAAACATAACAACGTTTTCCCGCTTCCTGATTCCCCAAAAACTTCAGTACAACACCCGGTTCGAATACCACCACCGAGTAAAGAGTTCAACTTGAAGTCTCCAATGCAGCACTTCAACTTCAGGTTGATTTAGACAGCAGTTGTACTTGAACTCTGGTTTTCGGAGCCAATGTCGTTGTCAGACCCATTGTCGTTGTCATTGGGCGTCTCAGATTTAGTTGATATAACTGTTTGTGATGACTGTGTAGCTGGGAACACATTTGTCATGCGAAAAGATGACATTTCGAGTATGTGAGTATGAAATAGGGCCTCAAACAATTGAGAGTTTATATAGGGGAATACAAGAGGTGAGGTGTCAACCATGATTTTCTGAGTACGCCTAACATGGTTTTGAATATGTGAAATGTTAACGTCAATTAGCAACACCCTTTAGTTAGTTATTCTATAACAGTTCGTTACTAGCGGTTACAACATTGAATATACTAGTTATGGCCATGCATATTTAAACCTAATGGTAGAGTTTTATCCTTACAACACTTCATTATTATTATTTATTTTACTTCCTTTCTCCTTAAAAAGTGAGTACTTATGTAATTATATTTGATATGCAATTATTGATCTCAAATAACCTCAAAGATTTAGAATTTTAGATACTATCATAATATGTACTTATATTTGATATGTACTTGTGTACTTTTGTAGATGACTGATAAATGGGAGAAATTATCGAAGATACAAGAACATGAAGAAAACGACACCGGATTAATGTCATTCAACAAAACTATTCGAAGTGACAATGAAAAGTCGTCGGCTTTCCAAGTGGGATCTTCACAAGACATAGTTGAACACCACATCTTCCCAAGAATTGTTTGGGCGTCGCATGAAAAAATGAAAAATGTATGCGAATCTTGGTCGTTTTGGTGGAAACACAAGGAGAATAACCCCAACTTCAAAGAGAATTCCCAAAGTATTTGGAAAGGGAAGTGATGTGTTGTCTCTTATTTCGTATTAATAAAACAACTATTACATGTTTTGCATTTATCTTAAACAATTTTCAAATTACCTTTTCATATACGTTTTGCATATTATTAAATCGGGTACTTATATAGGGGTTCGACTATAATTCATTCAATATAATACATAGTGTTTGAACTAAGAAAGAATGTTTCTGCTATGGGTATGTGTAATGCATCTCAATTACATACATGGTGTTGCATGTATGTATGATTACATGGTCACTGAGTATGCAAATTGTTTATAAATTGGTAACATTGTACTTACCTATAATTTGGTAACATTGTACTTACCTTTACTTTCGTAAATTGGAATAAAACGGTTAATTTTCATAACCGCAAACATAACTGCTTTCCTTGTTATAAACTATAAATTCAATCATTGACGCACTTAAAATATTGGTCATCTTGAACATTATTAATTAAGTATATCCCATAATCCAATTTTTGCTTTATTCCTCCTACCTTCTATTCCAACTTACCAAGTAAACCAATTACTGTAATCATTAGATTGATTATTTTCGTACAAATAATGGATGTGGTTGAATGTCGAAATCACCACAAACGTTGTGATTTCATGTTAGAGGACAAGGAAGCGTTTAAACAGGAGTTCAAGAATGGACCAAAAGCTGCATGGAAGTTAACCGTTTTTCGTCATTTCGGATATTACAAAGATGAACCCAGACATATCGACTTTGAAATCGGCACCCCTTCCAGTGTGAGAAGCGTCTTAGAGAACAAGGACATCTTGGTCACGCATATCATCCCCAGGCTTAACGGTGAAGATGGATTTCGTTTCCTTACTGTTTGCAAGCGATGGGGTAAGATAATGGCGACAACATTTCTTAAGCCGCATCGATCTGTCGCTTATATGAATACATTGTACCACGACGCTTATCACTGGCATAAACAAGCATGGTACAAATGTCGTCGGCGTGAGAAGGAGGGAATGTGTATTAAATACGTCTGTGATTGCCAGATGTACGATGAGATTTCAAATATGTGTGATAGGGCACCTTGGTTGATTGACGGAGATGAAATAGATCCGGAAACGCGATGGTTGGTTGAAATAACTGGTGCATCTAGTAAGTTCAAGCCTACTTCATGCTTAGATCCATATGTCGTTCCTTTTCCTAGCCAATATTCTCACCATTACTTGCATTGGTGAATAAATTTTATATAGTATATACTATACACAATTTTATATAGTGATGTGTTGTCTCTTATTTCGTATTAATAAAACAACTATTAAATGTTTTGAATTTATCTTAAACAATTTTCAAATTACCTTTTCATATATACGTTTTCATATTATTAAATCGGGTACTTATATAGGGGTTCGACTATAATTCATTCAATATAATACAAAGTGTTTGAACTAAGTAAGAATGTTTCTGCTCTGGGTATGTGTAATGCATCTCAATTACATACATGCAACATGTATGTATGAATACATGGTCACTGAGTATGCAAGTTGTTTATATGAGTATTACCGTATTTAAGTAAATGAAATTGTTAGCATTGGTCGAAATTAAGTATGTAAATGGTATTTACGACTATGTAAACGTTCTACAAATGGTTGCATACTAAGTTCATTAAAATAAATTAATTATTTTTTGTATATAACTGGATTGGCATAAGGGAGTGCGAGTTTGACCTTATTGTGCATGGGACGACATGACATTTCAAAGAGAATTGAATGATGATGAGATAGTTGAAGGCTATAATGAAAACAATATTATATTTTCACATTTAGAAAATCGAATCAAAATACATTTTACATAAAAACGATTAGATTTTCCGATCAAACTAAAATACATGTTACATTAGAACGATACATTTTTTTTAAATAAAAAACATCTTAAATTAATACATCAATACACTAAAACTTAAATAAACATTAATACATAAGTTTAATTCATCTACATTAGTCGATGATAATCACTCCCTCTATCAACGATTTGCTTTCGTTGGAAGCCCAAAACTTTGCAATACGCTTCGTGTCGGCATGTTTAAATAAAACTTGCAACTTCAGAAAAAACAAATTATTCATCATACAACAAAACACATGCATTTAAAATAATGTTAATATAAGCAGAAATAACTGAATACTTCAATACCTGTTCATCGCCAAATTTTCGACGTAGTCTTCCAAGGAAAAACAACAATTGTGACTCAACATTTTCCCGCTCACGAGCTACCGAAGGTAATGTGGACAACCAACTATCACCGTAGATAATAGTTTCCTTTATTGCAAGACTACCATCTCGAAGCAAACGATACAAAAGTGGTGTTTCATCAATACTCAACAGAGATCGAATTGTGTATTCAGGAGTCACCGGAATTGTTGATCTCAAATAACCTAAAAGATTTAGATACTCTTGTTCCAAAGATAACAATTGCTTCGCTTCGCCTTTGCATGTGCTATACGCTATAAACTGATCTACATGACATTTAAAAATTATTAAATAAAACGTACAATCGTATAATACAAATACCAAATAATTAATTAAATACAAGGGGCTTTGAAATTTTACCATAATCTTCTTTGCTATCATTTTGAACATTGAATATTATGTCGCCAAAACCAACCATTTTCAACTTAGATGAGGTAATAACAAGATTTTGGTTCAACATATTCATTAAACTAACCTAACTCTTATATACACATAAAGAGTTAACTACTTAACTACTTGCATTAAATGCATTAAATTTCTTAAACCCCGTCATTTCGTCTGAATTGGAGAAGTGGGAAATTGAGTATGTGAAATATAGGTCTCAATATGTGTATCTGTTTCCAATTTTGAGTACGAAAAAATTAGGTCTGAGTAGTCTTGTATCAAGGCATGCCCGATTATGAGAAGGCACAATCAAACATTTATATCATAATTAGTGCATATATATATATATATATATATTCCTTCGCATTACAAAGTCAAGTCGAACTATTACATGATTCAATTTCTAGTATGCAACAAATAGATTAAAAGTAAAAGAATTACAATAACACATTTTAGGAATCGATTGTTTCTCGTCATTGTTTGAATGTGATCTTCAAGTTGCTCGGCCCTTTGCATGAACTCAACCATTTCCCTATGAATTTCTGCAACATGTGGAGGATCAATCCATTCAAAGAAATCGCATCCACTAAGAAGCTTGTATCTTGTACATATGTAGAATCTTCGAAATGGATTGCGTTTTGTTTTCGCCAATCTTTGAGCAGCTACTGTACGACAATGACATCTTACAATGGCCATTTTTTGTTGTTTCATGTGATTTTTTGGTGGAACTTGGAGTTGAAAATGGTTTGAACTAAATAGCACAACCAACGGTCACAAACGGCTATTTTTTGGGATATTCACTCCTTCCACATCATGCTGCCACGTAACCAACGAATTCAATTTTTTGGTTTTTAAGGATAATCAGTCTTCATACACATGTTCTGAGTATGTAACATGGATATATGAGTATGATTTGTATCTAATTCTATTAAATAGGTACTATATTCTGGGTATGTAAATTGTGTATATGAGTACTACACGCATATTGTTTTCAAATCAAACATTTTTTGTCTACCACAACCTAATACAACAAGATTTTGTACTTACATTAGATGGTCTACGATGTAAAACAATAAAGGAAAAACTTTCATTTTCCCTCTCATTCCTCTCTCTCCTTCCACAACAATCGATCTAGGTGATGGATGCCGAAGATTGATCAAGCGACTCGTACACGACTATATAGACTTTTAATTTGCCAAAATCTCTTTTGTGGTAATGTTTAACTAATTATACATTGAATGAAGACCATTGTTAGTGGATACCGCGTTCAAACGTGGTATTGGTTTTCTCTTTCCTATTTTTTATTCACAGCTAACAATTTTTCTCTCCACAAGCGCACTACCTTTGAACCTGGTAGATGAACTTGGTACAAACTAGTAAAAAGCTTCCTTATTCTCTCTCCCCTTTTCTCTCCTAATTTCTTATTACTTTCACACTCCTCCAACCTGGTAGATAAGTACCCGTTAAAACCACTCTTAGGTAGTGTTACAATAAATAATCCATAAATCAAATACACGGAGTTGCATGTGTATATACATACACTACTTCTGAGTAGGTAAAATGGATATATGGGTATTATTAGTTGTTTCTAATTGAATGTAATTCATAGTCAGAGTTTTGAGTACGTAAAATGTGTATATGAGTACTACAATACTACTGTATTTAAAACAAATACACAGAGTTCTGAGTTCGTAAATTGGAAATATGAGTATTATTTGTATCTAATTCAATGCAATGTATTGTGGGTATGTAAATTGTGTATATGAGTACTACACCACTACTGTTGCATGTTTGTATGATTAAAGTGGTTTTCAGTATGTAAAATGGATATGTGGGTAGTTTATTTCTTTACTTGAAATTGTGTAGTGTATTTAATTCATTCAATCAATTTCATAGTATGGATGAATATAATGGTGTATTCTGGTAAGTCCCTCAACGAAACATATACGAATGGATGCACACTGAGTTTGTGATATAAATGCAAGGCACAACAAACTTAACAAATTTGCAAATGAATTATAGAGTAAGGGAAGCTGAACTGAGTACGATAAACATTAGTCTGTGTATGATATCTACACAATGAAAATATATCTATCCTAAATATCCGCAATAAACAACTCTCAATTTCGAAAAAACTCATGTAACTTAATGTGGAGCTCTAGCAGACTCATGTAGCTTGTACCGATCATACAAGGGTCGAACTGAATCAAGGATGGAAGAAAACTCGTGAGCGCGTGTTGATCTTTCATCCTCATCAGCATCAATCAAGGGACCAAGAAGTCGCACAATCTCGATTGCAAACTGCATTAACATGCCACGATAATTGTAAGTTAACTAAAATTTAACTATATAAGAAATTAACAGCGGTAAACTAGAAGCATACCTGCTGTTGGGAACCTAATAATTCTCTACGAGCGTTAGATACTACAACCGGGTTGACAATAAGCGGGTGAGAGATGCCAAGGTACCAACTTAAATAACCAGAAGACACTGAGTGCAAAGGTTCAGCCACAACTGAAACACCATCAAGCATCAACGAATGACACTGTAAGCTACGCCACAAATGGTCACACATCTCAGGAAATCTTACGTCATAAGACGTCGCCGAAGCAAGCCGGTAGGCAGTAGTAGGTGGTGTTGGGGAGCTCGGAATCACCTGCCTATAACCATATTGTCGCAGGCAGCGAGAAGGGTCGTAGTACTCATTTACATCCGAGAAACGAATGCACCCAGTGTAAAGCGAACGGGGTACAGTTTTACCGGGCCCATTACCATATGGGAGCCAAAGAACCTCCTCTGCCTTCATGCTGTCCAACAACGATCGGTAATGCCTAAGCCGTTGGACACTAGAAATACCAGCTCCGGCTCGGGTGTTCCACTTCAGGGAACGAGGCTCGTGGTCTGACAAAACACGACCCTCGCACATCATAGGACGTACGCAAGGAAAATACTCGTAAATCCAGGCCTGGAGAAGGGTCAAACAACCACAAATGTTCTTCGCATCAGCTCGGGACGCTATCCCAAGTTGCCTATACAAATAGGCGAGAGTACCAGCACCCCAAGCATACTTTGCCACCCGGTTATAATCCTTAAGAAACAGGTTCACCGCAGCATGGACACGATCTCCACTCTTGTCGACAAACAACGTGGAACCTAAAAGATACAATAAGTACCCCTGAACCTCAGCCTCCTTATCACGATCTTGCCTCAACAAATCCATCATATAGTCCACCAGCACACCACCAGATTTGTAAATAGGAGCTTTCTTACCTCTATTTGGAGCAACTGGTTGTCGCAAATCCTGCGGGAGACAATCAAGGAGATCACACATATCAGCTTTATAGTGGTCCGAGGATGCACTACCGCTAAGTACCTCCCCATCAACCGGAATGCGTAGAATGTAATACACATCATGCAAAAGAATAGTCATCTCCCCAAACGGCATGTGGAAAGTATTCGTGTCAGGTTGCCACCGCTCAACGAATGCCGATATCAAAGGCATATCTAATTGATTAATCATGCAAGCACGCAAGTGATACAGCCCAGTAGCAACCACCATTTCCTTAGCACCGCTGTGGTAAAACTCATAAGACCTAAGTCTATCGGAATGCTTCTCACGAGTTAAACAGTCAATAACACCACGATCATTGCGAGGTTGTTTCCAAAGACGATGGGCAATGTGACCCCCAAAGCTAGGAATCACTTCAACATTCAATGGTCCTCCTTCAGCTGCTTCTGTAAGCAACCAAGACATATCTCGCGCTTTTATTTTCCTCTTCTTCCTACCTACTTCAGGCAAAACTTCTGTTTCTTCGATCAACCTCATGAAACGATCTCGTCTACCACGGCCAACCACAACAGAGGAGGTTGTCGACGAAACACCTAAAGGACTTACAACAACTCTCTTTGGACTATCACTATCCTCAAACTCATCATCCATTGACTCCTCAATAAACTCATCAGAAGAATCGCAACCACCACCACACAAAATCAAATCAGAATCAAACCTCGCATTAACCCCCGCCATTACTAACAGCAACTCACTCAATCTACAAAAAATTCATTATTCTTAATCAATTAACATTCAAACCTTGGCCAATTTTTTTACTTCACCAATTCATCTATCACACAACTGTTGTTATAAATTTAATTAAACGTTCCTCGAATTAACACCAACTAAACCTTGCAATATTCTACCTAAATTCAGGTTTTCGAACATCAGATCTGGGTTTTCTATTATTTCTAATACACTATAATTTATTGATTCTGAACATGAATATAACTAATTACAGGTTTCAGTAAACATACCTTCTGATTATGCTCGCCGGTTATTGAATTTGAGCAATCTTCACAGCTCCAACACATAAATAAATCAATTCAATTGTATTTCAAAATTTAAATCGAAATATTAATATAAGTGTAGTGGGGAGCAAAAAGATTCCAACTCTACACACCAAACAAGTAGTGGACGTGTGTCAAGGAAGGAGAACTAGTGGATGGGAGGAGAACGGATGTGTGTCAAGGAAGGAACTCATGTACAGTAACAAAAATGTGGATAAACATGAAATTTCAAACTAAATTCACAATCCGAAATATTCAAACAAAGTTAAGGAGGTTTTATCACATTAAATGAATGGATAATTGGTACACAAAAACGATTTTAATTCAAGTATGGGTAAAATCAGATGGAAATTGGGGTGGAAAAAATTAATCTGATGAAACATGATTTGGGATAAATTGATGAAAATGGTGTCTTTAATGTGATGTAAAAATGGAGGGAACGGTTGGAGTAGGAGAGAGAGAAGGTAGAAGGGAGAAAGGGGGTCAAAGGGCAGAAGCGGCAAAACATAAAACAACAGAAAAGACAAAGAGGGGCAAAGTGGGATTTTACCCACTTTCGGGCGGCAAAGGGGCCCACATTTCGGGCGTCAAATAGCAATCGGGTTAATCTAATAGATGAAGATGTACCGCGTGCAAAGTCCCAATGTACAAGGGTACCACATGATTTTTCGGTATAGATACTACTATGTAGCCATGGTGTTAGCCAAACTCTCAAACTAGTCTAATATATATATGTAATCCTGAACCCGCTCAATTTCCATGCTGACACGTGGCATATAATAATATTATTATATTGTAAATAATGTTTATCCAAAATAGGATATGGTAAGTACATACATGATAATATTATTCTAATAAAATAACATTATTATTTGATTTATGGAAAATAGTTATGTAATATATTAACTACTTGATTTTGGCAATTTGATCAAATATCCCACGGGTGTTTCAAAATGGGACTTTAACTTTTGAAATGTAACTTTTCCTCTAACTAAATTACAAATATCACACGGGTGTTCGAAATGAGATTTTAGGTTTTTAAAGGTGAGTTTCCATCTAATTACATTACAAATATCCCACGGGTGTTCAAACATGACTTAAAGTTTTTAATATTTAAACAAGTAGCCCGGGCGTTGCACGGGCCATCAAACTAGTTTGTCTTAAACCCATACTCCCAACCTATTTAACTAGCATAGTAGACGAAGAGACATGAACGAATCTAGCCTCATTTGTCTGGGGTAGGTGTTTTAATACAAATTAAATTTTTCCCCTATGTTGAAGAAAGTTTTAGGCAATATCTAATATATATATGTAATCCTGAACCCGCTCAATTCTCACGCTGACACGTGGCATATAATAATATTATTATATTTTAAATAATGTTTATCCAAAATAGAATATGGTAAGTACATGATAATATTATTCTAATAAAATAACATTATTATTATTTGATTTATGGAAAATAGTTATGTGATATATTAACTACTTGATTATGGCAATTTGATCAAATATCCCACGGGTGTTTCAAAATGGGACTTTAACTTTTGAAATGTAATTTTTCCTCTAATTAAATTACAAATATCACACGAGGGTGTTCGAAATGAGATTTTAGGTTTTTAAAGGTGAGTTTTCATCTAATTACATTACAAATATCCCACGGGTGTTCAAACATGATTTAAAGTTTTTAAAGGTGAGTTTCCATCTGACTACATTACAAATATCACATGGGTGTTTGAAATGAGATTTTAGGTCTTAGATAAAAAATTCGTTGACATAATTTTAAAATTTAAACAAGTAGCCCGGGCGTTGTACGGGCCAGCAAACTAGTTTAGACATATTTGTAGAATTTTAAGTAGATGATGCACTACACCCCAAGCTACTACTAACTAGAGACAGTACGGATCACGTGCTTCACTATCGAGTCTCATCTCATCTACGTCACCAATCAGATGTTATGATTTCATTATGTGATTTATTAAGTGTGGCACTCAATTAGTGAGGTAAAGAAAATAAGACACAAAAGTGAGACATCGGTCCGCCTCCAACTAAAGACCGTCTTATAAAAGAGTTGGATTTCAATCAATTCACACATCACACCTTTTGCTTTATTGGTTTCTAGAAGAGTTAGTTCCAAACTTCCAATTGTCTTCCTCACTAGTCGGGCATTTATTCCTCTGGACCCAGAATTTGCAGCACTCATTCATTCACCACAAAAGTCATCCTTATACAATCACATTAGAATCATTCATATTCATCCAGACTTTTTTAGGCACCAAAAACACAATCGAAGAAAACACAAAAAAGAATGTCAGGGCCACAGTGTTGCGAAAACCCACCAACCTTAAACCCAAGTAGTGGAAGTGGGCATGTTGAAGAAATCGGTGGCGTCAAATCTTATGTTTCCGGTTCACCTGACATTAAACTTGCTATTATTCTCATCTCTGATGTTTTTGGTATGATTTCTGTTTTTTTCATGCATGATAGTTGGAATAGTTTTCATTGTTTTTTTTTTTTTTTGGGTTTAACCATTCAGTCTTATCGCATGTTCCTCACTTGTTTGATCTTATGGTTTCGGATGACTGCTTATATATCGGTTTTAGATGACGATTCATGTTAGCCGACCCCAAAGCGGGTTGAGTCTATAAGGCTCTGTTGTTTGTTGTTTGATTTTATGGTTGGAATTTTCTTCCTCGAATTCATCAATCATGCCTTTATTTTTTACATTTTTTTAACTGCATATTATGGTTTTTTGGTCAACTTTATTTTTTTTATTGTTTGTATATTATAAAACTGAGGAAAATGATATTGATTGTAAGCTGATCATGCTTGTTGTCTTCCTCATTTGTGTTTTCAGGATATGAAGCTCCAAATTTAAGGTAATACAAAACTTTTTGTTTTCGCCTACGTTAAAAGGTTTCGTAAGACAATTCATGTAAGCCGACCCCAAATCATTTTCGGACTAAGGCTTGTTGTTGTTGTTGTTGTTGTTGTTGTTGTCGTTTGTTGGATTAACAAAGCCTGTTTGTTAGAATAAGGATGGAGAAAACTCTGAATATATTTCCTGATAAAAGTGGTGTTAGAAGAATGCTTACTTAGATTAGGTCCTTAATCTTTAAAATAGAAGGCCTAAAGTAAAGACTGTGCTATATTAGTAACTTCACTTCCAAAGCAATTTTGTTTTGGTAATTCTTCCATGATTATCTCATTTCGAAAGAGTAAATTTTCTCTCTTTTACACCTTGTCGAGTTATGAATTGGAAGTTTGAAGTGGTTGGAAGGTAAATTAGGCTTTACAATAATTGGAAATCTGAATGTTAATTGCGTTAACTTGACCGTCTTTGGACCTTGTATGTGAACCTGCATTTATAGCTCTCTGGCCCAGAATATGCTCAGGGAACAGTGGTTCTTTCTGCATATAGAAAATGACTGATGGTAATCCTGATGTTGGTGGTTCTGTTTAAACATTTAAATTTAAACGTGGATGGTATTTCTTCTGCAACAGGAAGCTTGCAGACAAAGTGGCTGCGTCTGGTTACTATGTTGTTGTACCTGATTATTTCCACGGGGATCCATACAATCCTGAAAATTCTGAAAGGCCAATCCAAGTTTGGTTAAAAGACCATGGAGCTGTAAGTTTCGATGTCTTACCGTACTCTGGTTTGAATTTTAGTCATGAGGTGAAAGTAAAAAGTAGGCCTATACAAGAATGCAAACGTCAACAAACTTGCCGTTTCTGGACGACCTATAATGAAAATCGTGTTGAGAAATGAGAATTGTATCTTGCTAACATCTAATTTATAATATGAGAAGTGCAACTGGCTTAGGGAGCTATTTTGCTTTATCTCATACTTTCATCATATCCCAAATTCAAGGTATACTGAGTCCTTCGCTTCATCAGAAAGGGAAAAACGACTGATTTAATGCCTGGAGTAGCTCATTGATATTTCTATACTTATTTAGATTTATCATAGATGCTATTACTAATATTGTGGCTGCTCACTATATTGTTAATAAAAAAAGATAACGTCAGTAGATCACTATGACACCTATTTAATGGAGTTCCCTCCCCCCCCTATCCTAGCTTTTTATGCTTCAACTTCTCAGTTGTTGTTGTTGATAGCAGTTATAGTCTTATAGTCGGATATGTCTTCAATTGTGTAGGATAAGGGATACGAAGAGACAAAGCCAGTAGTTGATTTTCTGAAGCAGAAAGGCATATCAAAGATAGGAGCTGCTGGCTTTTGTTGGGGTGGTAAGGTTCCTTTTTCTATATTTTACGTGCCAGAAGAACAAAACAATTTCTATCATTGGCTTTTGATGTCTATGTATTCTCTATATTGATTCTGAATTCTCTTTTTGCAACATATCAGCCAAAGTCGTTGTGCAGCTAGCACAAGGTGGTTATATACAAGCTGGAGTTTTCCTACACCCCTCATTTGTTACTGTCGATGATGTCAAAGGTGAGGATCAATTTAGCACTTATGATATCGCGCGTAATTCCGATATTCTTCATTAATACTGCATACTCATCTGTGCAAGTTTCATCTACTTTTGTTATATTACACATACATGCCCCAAGGTTCTTATACTGCCCATCAGGAAATGAGCTGTTAATATTAGGCAATTTCTCTTCACTAGTGGGCTTCAAGTTCAGTAGTGGCTTCTATTAGACATAAATATCTAAGCGAAGCAAAAACAAAAAAAAAATAAAAAATAAAAAATCTACCATCATCAATTCTCCTCACCCAATTAGGGTGGTGTCTGTCAACACCGTTAGCTCGCACCACATTGCCTGTAGACCTACAGAATTCTATTCAAAAGTTCTAAACCAAGTGCCCCTTAATCCCTAATTTGCCTGAATAGTGACATGGCTGTTGGTTGCTTGACATCCATGGTGGGTGTCAACAAAGAATTATGATGATCATAGTTTTAATCCAAGGAAAATGAAGACTACTTTCACAGAGGACTAGAAATGGTAGTTGTGTGAGGGTGTAGGTGGATTTTATTGTTTAACCCCATGGGTGTAAAATATTTTGCGATCTTGCAACATTCAATCAATCCACTTTCAGACTTATACTTAACAATCAGTCTCCTTCCTTTTGGCTACCTCTTCTCTCACTTCACATAATTTTTTTTTCTTGTCTGAACTGTTTTGCCCTCAACCTTTGCCACCCCCTTCATTGACCTTTTCATTTTCCCAACACCCATTCAATCTGAAAATGCTCAAATGAATTAAAAATGCCCAGAGAAAGAATGTAAACATCAGCGAAACAAACACCACCGCGACTTTTTAAGTACTGTGGTGGGCTACTCTGCGCTCACTCCTACATGATGTCCAGTTTGACAAGAGGGAAAGCAACCTGCCTTTCTACTGGTAAAGTGGTGATTGCTGCCTTGCTATATCATTTGATGAGAAGAATTTCTTAAATTAACATTTATAACATGTAATATGCAATAACAGCAGGCTGACCCTTTGTCAACCAGCTGTGAGCTATCTAATTGTCTATTATTCACACACTAAATCTACCAACAAAAGAGAAGAAAGAATTGCTGAGATGACATTTCAGATCCCACTCCTCTATAGCTTAACATCTATTTGAATATATATGCATATTTCAGCTTTGTAAAATTTATATGAGCCGTCCGGTTCTTTATTAACAGGTGTCAAGGTACCACTTGCCGTTCTAGGGGCTGAGAATGACCAACTCTCGCCACCTGCTCTTTTGAAGCAGTTTGAGGAGGCTCTTAATGCTAAGCCTGAGGTATGGGAATGACTCTTGCCTTTCTTTCTTCTTGGCAAATTCTTCTACATTTGGTGACAAATTGACAAGTGTCTATACCAGTATCGCATTGTCTTGTCTCATTTGTAGCTGCTATTTTGACTACTTGCATGTTTCACATATCGTCTGAGTTTTCATTCAATACTGGATAACCATTCATTTTAAAATTGAATATCTGCCTTTGTTCGATCTATATCTTCTAATCCTATATGCATATGATACAATTAGCATAAACTTGTTCTGCAGTAATACAAAGAAACAGGATTGATACTCTATGCTGTAATTAGGACACTCTTCGCGTTCCACAGCTAGGTGTGGTATGCAATCCTTAGCTTACCTCGTCTCACCTAAACTGTGGAGGCTGTAGAAAATTAATCTTTTTGTGTTTTGCTCTGCCTGCCTCCCTTTTTCTTTAATATTTGTTATCCTTGAGGCACTGGAGTGGTGTTGTTGTATTAGTTACAGAACAAATTATCAAGATGTTGATTGACTATCGATTGACATGCCTGGTACAATGTTTGATGGTTTGACCATTACCCAGTGTCCCAGTGTTGTTGCCTTTGTTCCATCAACAATCAACTACCCCTAGAAAAGAACAAAAAGAAAATAGGTCTATCCCATTGCATCTAAAAATACGTCAGTTCATAATGCTCTCTTCTGCCAAATTTGCAATCCTTAGCTTATCACACCTCACTTAAACTCTGGAGGACACAGAACATCAAGCTTTTCTTGTTTTGTTCTTCTATCTCGCGCTCTCTTCTTTTTTTCTTGGTTATAAAACGATTTTTAATGATTTTGAATGGCCTTGTGGTGGTTTGGTTATTAGAGGGCAATCATGCTGCACCTGGTACAATGTTTGAGCATTCTCTAGTGTTGCTGCCTTGTACTCTCTGAGATTAGATGCTCAATTCATATTAGAGACCACAGAATTGATTCTGCTCTTGGCTGATGGCTGCAGCCTATGGTGCTCGGACACTGCACATATGCCCGGCGTACCCGTGTCGACACGACACGACCTGGGTACGGACACCAAATACGCGTCCGGTCGGTCAAAGTGACAACCGGACACGTCAAAGTCAAACAGAGTCCGGATTGATGAATTGCAGATTTTCAGAGAATAGGAAGCCATGGCCAATTGGGCATGTGAGCTTGGCGGAGAAGACGAAGTGTGATGCGTGCTGAAGAGAGACTCAGAGAAAATAGAATTTAAGAGGGCTGGTGGGGCTCAAAAATTGAGTTAATAAATAATTTTATTTTTAACTGTTTTGCACAAAAAGTGGGTGGGGTCCTATGGCATTGGGACTGCAATTTGACTCTTTCAATTTTTGAATTAAAAGCTTAACAAAAAAAGTGATAAGGAAAATTTAATCTGATATGTGAAATTGTAATGCGTGATTCCTTGCACCTAACAATTTATTTATTTTTCCTGCATATCGTGTCCAATATGTATCTTTGGATACTTATACAAAGTGTCTAAAAGGGAAAATAGGATACCTTGACCGTGTCCAAAAAGTAATTTGGGTACTTATTGACCGAGTACCCGTATCCCATTTTTGAGGAAAAAAAGTGTCGGACACTCGGATCCGTGTCCAACTCGGACACTTGGATCCGAGTCCGAGCACCATAGGCTGCAGCTCATGATGCTCTCTTTCGCCAAATTTATTGTCACGGGGAGAGTCCGAGATTTTTTTTTTTAATTTATTAATATTTTTTTAATCATACAGATTGAAAATCTGATCTTTTCTTTGTTTCGTGTAGGTTGATGGTTTCGTGAAGATATTCCCTGGAGTTTCCCATGGATGGACTGTCAGGTACAATCCTGAAGATGTAGCAGCACTGAAAGCTGCAGAAGACGCTCACCAGGACATGTTAGCTTGGTTCGAAAAGTATATCAAGTGAGATCCTGGAGACTGGAGAGTGATTTGACCTTTGGTTACCTAGTACTCTTCTGAACTTTTGTGAATAATGGGTTGAAAGACACTGTTTGCTAAATGCGCTATTCAAGTACTTTGTATGTGATACCGATTAATGAGAATAAATGATATCACCTTACAGTTCAGACATGGAAAAACTGCGGATGACTACTTCGCCGGTTTTTTCTCTGCCGATGGAACATCCTATTTCCCCTTTACCGTTGAGAGGGGTTAACAGAAAGTCTAACCGAAATGGGGTGAGGTCCTTAACAGACCAGAAAAACATTCGAGATCCTTTTTAAAAAAAATTGAAAACGTTGGACCCTCAAATGGTAGTCAACTATACTAGTATCATTTACACTTTTCTACGCACCAAAGACAAAATCGAAGAAAACAAAAATGTCAGGGCCACAGTGCTGCGAAAACCCACCAACCTTAAATCCAAACAGTGGAAGTGGGCATGTTGAAGAAATCGGTGGGATCAAATCTTATGTTTCTGGTTCACCTGACATTAAACTTGCTATTATTCTCATCTCTGATGTTTTTGGTATGATTTCTGTTTTATGTTACATACTCCGTATTTTCGTCGTGCATGATATCTGGAACAGTTTCATTACATATTTTGGTTTGTTTTTTGGGTTTGATAGTACTATTGCATGTTCTTGACTTGTTTAATCTATGGTTTCGGTTGATAACTCATATAACGGTTTCACATGACGATTGATGTTAGCCGCACCCTAAGCGTACTGGGACTAAGAAGCTGTTATTGTTGTTGTTGTTTGATTTTATTGTTGCAATTTTCTTCCTGAAAAAACCATGCCTTTATTTTTTACACTTTTTAACACTTTCTCGGTATTTGGTCAACGGCATAAATTTTTTTATTTTATTTTGTATACTTGTGTTTTCAGGATATGAAGCTCCAAAATTAAGGTAACTAGTTTACAATTGTTTTATTGCCTAAGTTGGAAGGTTTCAGAGGATGATTCATGTATGTTAGCCCACCCAAATCATTTTCGGATTAAGGCTTGGTTGTTGTTGTTTTTGTTGTTGTTCTTGTTGTTGGATTAACAAATCCTGTTTGTTACAATAAGTAATGTATACTAAGGAAGGATAAAACTCGTAATTTTTTTGCCTGATAAAAGTGGTGTTAGAAGAATGCTTACTTAGGTTTTTAATCTTTAAGATAGAAGGCCTAAAAACCGTGCTATATGAGTAACTTCACTTCGAATTCAATTTTGTTTTGGTAAAACAGAACTTTATATTCATAATTTTCTCGCTTTTAAGCTCTCCCCAGAGAAGACTATGAGAGTTATGAATGGATGTTTGAAGTGTTTGGAAAGGTAAATTAGGCTTTGCAATCAATCGAAAATTGGCTGTTAACTTGCCCATCTTGGGACCTTGTACATAAACCTACATCTATAGCTGTTTGACCAAGAATATGCTCAGGGAAAAAGTGGTTGTTCCTGCATTATAGGAAATGGTAATCCTAATGTGCTGTGCTTTTGTTTACACTTTGAAATTTAAACGTGGATGGTATCTCTTCTGCAACAGGAAGCTTGCAGACAAAGTGGCTGCGTCTGGTTACTATGTTATTGTACCTGATTATTTCCACGGAGAGCCACATAATTCTGAAAGTTCTGAAGGGCCACTCCATGTTTGGTTAAAAGACCATGGACCTGTAATTTTTGAAATCTTACTATACTCAGGTTTGAATTTTAGTCATGAGGTGAAAAAGAAAAGTAGGCCTATACAAGAACGCAAACATCAACAACGACAAACTAGCCGTTTCTGGATGACCTATAATGAAAATGGTGTTGAGAAATGAGAAGTTTATCTTGCCAACATCTAAATTACAATATAAGAAGCACAACTGCACAAGTGGCTTAGTGAGCCATTTTGCTTAGTCTCGTACTTTCATCATATTCCAGATTCAAGGAATAGTGAGTCCTTCGCTTCATCAGAAAGGGAAAATTGAATGGTTTAATGCCTAGATTGATGTTTTCTATACTTGTTTAGATTTGTCTTAGATGCTATTATCAATACTTTGGCTGCTCACTATCTTGTTTTTAAGAAAGGATACTGTCAGTAGATCACTATAGTCTGCTTGTTTAATGGAGTTTTCTTTTTTTTTTTTGACCTTTATCCTAGCTTTTTAGGCTTCAACTTATCAGTTTTTGTCTTTAGTAGCAGTTATAGACTTATAGTCGCATATATTTTCAATTGTGTAGGATAAGGGATACGAAGAGACAAAGCCAGTAGTTGATTTTCTAAAGCAGAAAGGCATATCAAAGATAGGAGCTGCTGGCTTTTGTTGGGGTGGTAAGGTTCCTTTTTCTATAGTTTACGTGCCTGAAGAACAAAACATTTTCTATCATTGGCGTTTGATGTCTATATATTCTCTATATTGATTCTGAATTCTCTTTTTTGCAACATATCAGCCAAAGTCGTTGTGCAGCTAGCACAAGGTGATTATATACAAGCGGGAGTTTTCCTACACCCTTCATTTGTTACTGTCGATGATGTCAAAGGTAAGGGTCAATTTAGCACTTAGGATATTGTGTGTAATTACAAAATTCTTCATTAACATTGCATACTCATCTGTGAAAGTGGCATCTTCTTTTGTTATATTATTACACATATTAGCAAGGAGAAGTCTTTTCATTTACTGCCCATCAGGAAACGAGGTGCTAATGTTAGGCCATTTCTCTTCACTAGTGGCTTCTATTAGACATAATTTCTAAGTAAAGCAAAAAAAAAAAAGTACCATCATCAAGCCTGTCAACACCGTTAGCTCGCACCACATTGCCTGTAGACTGACAGAATTCTATTCAAAAGTTCTAAAACCATAAAAGAAGTGCCTTTAAATCCCTAATTTGCCTGAATAGTGTCATAGCTGTTGGTTGCTTGTGAAATCCATGGTGGGCGTCAACAAGAAATTATGATGATCATACTTTTAATAAGGCCTGTCCAACGGGCCAGGTGTGTGAGGCCATGGGTGGATTTTATTGTTTAACCCCATGGGTGTACAATGCTTTGCTATCTCTCAGACTTTTACTTAACAACTAGCCTCCTTCCTCCTCTCACTTCACTTGCGATTAATTCACACATTCTAACTACTAGTTTTTTCTCGTCTGAATTCTTTTGCTCTCACCGTTGCCACCCCCTTCATGATGACCAGTTTGACAAGATTGGTGAATTGGTGATTGGTGCCTTGCTATATTATTTGATGGGAAGAATTTCTTAAATTTAAATTACAATTATGACATGTAATTTTGTAGAAGTTGTAGTATGCAATTACGGCAGGCTGACCCTTCTCAACCAGCTGAGCTGAGCTGACCTGTCTAATAGTCTATTATTCACCTTCCTCTATAGCTTAACTTCTAGGAGTATTTGAAATTATATACGGAGTATTTCAGCTTTGTAAATTTTATATGAGCCATGCGGTTCTTTATTAACAGGTGTGAAGGTACCACTTGCTGTTCTAGGGGCTGACAATGACCATTACTCGCCACCTGCTCTCTTGAAGCAGTTTGAGGAGGCTCTTAATGCTAAGCCCGAGGTATGGAAATGACTCTAGCCTCCCTTTCTTCTTGGAAAAGACTTCTACATTTGATGATAAGCAGTATCGCATTGTTTTCTCTCATTTAATTTGCTGCTGCTATCTTGAGTTTTTGACTACTTGCATGTTTCACATATCATCTCAGTTTTCTTTTAATTCTGGACAACCATTAATTTTAAATTTGAATATCTGTCTTTGTCTGATCTATATCTTCTAGTCCTCTTTGTATATGATACAATCAGCATAAACTAGTTCTGCAGTAATACGAATACTAAAAAAAATACGAAAGCACAAACAGGATTGATACTCTATGCTGTAATAAGAAGTTTAGGATACTCTTCGCGTTCCACAGCTAGGTGTGGTTTGCGATGGGTTTAGCTTACCTCGTCTCACCTAAACTGTGGAGGCCGTAGAAAATTAACCTTTTTGTGATTTTCTCTGCCTGCCTCCCTTTTTCTTTTATATTGTTATCCTTGATGCACTGGGGTAATGTTGTTGTATTAGTTACAAAACAAATCATCAAGATGTTGATTGACCATCAATTGATGCCTCGTACAATATTTGACCATTTACCAGTGTTGTTGCCTTTGCCCTTTCAACACTCCCAAGAATAAAGCAAATAGAAATTAGGCTGCAGTGCTAGAATGTGCCCCTGCCTGCAGTGCATAATACTCTTCTGCCAATTAACTTTGCAATCCTCTGTTTATCACACCTGACCTAAAATCTGGAGGTCACAGAACATCAACCTTTTCTTGTTTTGTTCTTCTATCTCGCGTGCTCTCTTCTTTTTTTCTTGGTTATAAAACGATTTTAGTGACCTTGTGGTGGTTTGGTTATCACTTATCAGTGGGCAGTCATGCCGCACCTGGTACAATGTTTAAGCATTCTCTAGAATTACTGCCTTGTACTCTTCTTGAACACCACCTCGAAAAGACTAAAAAGGCACTAAACCGAGATGAGATGATTAGATGTTCAATTCATATTAGAAACCACAGAATTGATTCTGCTCTTGGCTGCAGCTCATAATGCTCTCCTTCGCCAAATTTGTTGCCATGGGGAAAGACCGAGATTTTTTTGTTTGGGGTTAAGCATACAGATTGAAAACCTGATCTTTTCTTTGTTTTGTGTAGGTTGATGGTTACGTGAAGGTATTCCCTGGAGTTTCCCATGGATGGACTGTCAGGTACAATCCTGAAGATCTTGCAACACTGAAAGCTGCAGAAGATGCTCACCAGGACATGTTAGCTTGGTTCGAAAAGTATATCAAGTGATATCCTGGAGACTGGAGAGTGAATAATGGGTTGAAAGACACTGTTTGCTTAGTGTGCTATTCAAGTTACTTTGTATGTGATACCGAGTGATGAGAATAAACAATATCACGTTACATTCTTAGACCTGGAAAAATTGTTCGGAGACTCACAGAAACAACTGAACAAGCAAGGGAGACAAAAGGTAAAGATGCATGCTTCCCTCCTGTTGTTGACATCGTAGTCTTGGATGATGAAATATTGAATTCTCAAATATTTGGTCCCTAATCCTTTGGTAGAAACTTCATGGCGGGCTTCCATCAACCGCGCATGTGGTAATACCGGACTAGAATATGTGGAACTGGTCTTTGTTGCCGTAATGGCTGTTCTTGGTCCTGTTACAGGTCTTGAATGTGCTTCCCCTGTAAGTATGCCTGGATGCCGCTGGTTGCAGGCCCGCTCGTTTTGCGGTTCTCAATGTCTTCACACCATCCGACGTCAGGTCCTCTAAGTTGACTACCATGGTTGCATACTTGCATCTGGGAAAGATGAGCGCATCCGTTAAAGTCATCTTCACATCTGTCTACAAGAGCTAGGGAAAATTGCTGCACTATTTGGTGGTCTGGTCTCTTATCACAAGAAAAAGATTTACAAATCCATCGAGCGTCTTGATTACTACTGTATAAATCTAGAATGATGAGTATATTGGCAATAAATGTGTGGTGATTTTTGCATTCATCGATTTGTTTTTACACTTTTTCATGTGAGAAAACATTAAAAACCGTGACTCACATGGGGGAGTGTAACAGTGTAACACTACCTGAGGGTAGAGGTGGCCATTTGGCACTAAAAGCCCGGGCCCGCACTGACCCGGTAATGGTGAAGCCCTGGTCAAGGCACGGCCCGGCCCGGCACTGCACAGGCACTGGAAAGCCCGGTCAAACCCGGGCTAGTGCTAGTGCTCAGTTTTTCAGGCACTAGCCCGGTCAAAGCACTGGTCAAACCCGGTCAAGGCACTGGTCAAACCCGGTAAAGGCACTGGTCAAGGCACTTTTTTTTTTTTTTTTTTTTAAATTTGGTCGACGAGGCGCGGCACTGGCCCGCCCGGCACTAGCCCGGTCAAACCCGGGTCAAAGCCCGGTCAAAGCACTGCGGGCTAGTGCCAGTGCCCCAGAAGTCGAGCACTGGCACTATCCCGGCACTAGCCCGGTCACCTAGTGCTAGTGCTAGTGCTCGATTTTTGGAGCACTAGCCCGGTGAGGCCCGGCACTAGCACTGGCCCGCACGGCCCGTGGCCACCTCTACCTGAGGGTCGTGATTTTTACACCCTTTTGGTTGATTTTTACATTCCTCCATGTGAGTCACAGTTCTTCTCACATGGAGGAGTGTAAAAATCATTACATGAGGGTGATGATGTTTACAACCTTCCGATTGATTTTCACAGTCCTCCATGTAACAGGAACATTAGGGACTGTGACTCACATGGGAGAGTGTAAAAATCAATTCTAAGAGCGTAAAAATCATTATTTGACCTCCTTGTGGCCTTTTGTCAACTAAGGTCATAGAGCGGGGGTTTATTGAGAGCGCAACCTCTGAGGTAACGATTACGGCCTTGCGGGTTATCGCATTTACAAATTTGTGTAAAAGTTTTCTAAAAGAACATTCATTTTTCACGACTTAGCCACTCATTGTTCTTGCTCCAACAAAACAATACAACAATAACAATCAAGTCTTATTCTCATCTTCCTTCAAAAAAAAAGTCTTATTCTCATCTAACATGATTGTTTGTGTCTCAGTTCGCCTAACTCCTTTAAACTTTCACTCAATTACTCAGTCTTGCTTCTGCTTAACCGAAATCCTCGAGATTCCAAAATTTGGCTCCATAATTTCAACCTTCTTTCAAAATCTTCTTTTGTCACTAAAATCAAGGCTAAATAGCCAAATTGGTATAAAAAACACACTCCTTTACCATATTGGTATAAAAAAATCCGAAAGGGCAAATTGGTATAAAAAAATACAACGAGAGTCAAATATGCCTAATTTCATGTCGGAGTTGGAAAAGTTGACAAATAATGTATTTAATTTTTTCAAAAATATGTAAAATAATCCCTTTACTAATTTTTGAAAATAAGTTTTGAGTGTATAAATATTTTTCAAAAATATAGGAAATCACTATTTTACAAGTTTTTGAATAAAGCAAATAATTTTTTTTGTCGATTTTCCAACTCGGTGAAAAATTAGGCCTATTTGACTTTCATTGCATTTTTTTATACCAATTTGTCCTCTTGGATTTTTTTTATACCAATGTGGTAAAGAGCTGTGTTTTTTTATACCAATTTGGTCATTTGGCCCTAAAATCAATAAAACAATACAATTTTTTTTTTTTTGCTTTCATTTTAAATGTGCAGATTTATTGAGTGATTCTACTCACACGGTATCATTGTAAAAAACTTATTTTCTTGTCTCACTTTGTAAAATAAGTAATACAGAGTAGTATATAGTAGACACACTAGAAAAAAATGGGGGAGATGCTATGGTCATTCTCCAACCGTGCAAAATATCGTGCAATAACTGTTTTTTGGGAACTACCAGTATATAATTAAAAATGCATCATACTGGACATTAAATATTTACATTTTTTTTGTAATACTGGATAAGAGAGTGAGTGTTTATTGTCACTCTCCACCGGAGTCCATCCCATACAGAGTGACCATAGCATCCCAAAAAATTGTATTTCTATACCTATATAAAAAGAGGGAATCGGGCTGAAATGTAGCTGCTCAAACTTTTTGTTTCGGCTTGGACCATAGCAAGAGGTTTGGATGTACCAAGCCTAGAAATTAAAACAGATGAATCATCCCTACCTCCTCCTTATGTTGCCACGACTCACTTTTTTCCCCATCATTTTCTTTTTCTTTAGTTGATGACTTCATGTTCTTCAACCCTCATATTTTCATCTGCTTCAACCCAATCCTATCGCCAAAGGCCGACTTTCTCTCTCCTCCCTTTGCTTCTCCGATACAATCGAACAACCCAGGTCGTTCTTTTTTCTAAATATATATATTTCTATTGATTTCGTTTTTGGTTTGGAACAATCAACTTTTTGGTTTTGATTGATTGAAAGTACGTTTTTGAACAATCAACTTTTTTAGTGAGATTCTTTTTTCTTTTCTGGGTTTATATATGATTTTGGGGGTTTTAGTAAAAGAAATTGATTTGGGTGTTTATATGAACTTTTCGACAAAAAAATTTGTGAATTAGAGTATGAGGTTATATGATTTTGGAACTCTAATTTTTGATGTTGGATTTGATTAGTTTTACTTGAATTCATAACTTTACCAATCTCTGAGTATGAGGTTATGTGTCATATCCATGGAATTTTATCAAATTCAATTGGTTGTTGGGAACTTGCAGACATTGCATGCGTTTTTTAACGACTTTGAGTGAAGTATAAGTGGGGGTGATGATAGGGGTTTGGGTCGCTGGAGTAAGGGGGCCGTGGCGCGGGTGGTGCCGTGGTGGCGATGGTAACTGCTGGAGGTGGTGGCTCGGGGAGGGGGGATATATAGGAGGAGAGAGCAAAAGTGTGAGGTTTGATTGATCTTTTCATATTTTTTTTTCCTTTTTATTTAGTTATCAGATTAAATTGGTAATAGTATTAATTAACTCCAAATATAATGATTAGCTAACTAACGGGTGTTAAGTTTCCGGTACACTTATTGGCAAATCGCAAACATCAGGGGTACCATGGAAATTTCGTAAACCTCAGTGTACTACTGACAAAGTCGGGAACCTTAAGGGTACATTGGATGATCCCTTTGTTTAATCATTGAAAAATCTAGCCCGTGCAGTGCACGGGCATTTTTTACTAGTGTTCTTAAAAGGAAGAATAAAGAGAAACAAAATTCAAAATTGGGTCGTCAACTTCCTTCCATTAAAAGAAAGAACAAAAATCGGTTATCTTCACCAAAAAGAATGACATAAATAATTCTTCCCCCTCTCCTCTTATCTATCACTGTCACTCACTGTATACTGCTTCAACACAAACACAAACACATAACTTGTCCTTGACTTTTGCCCCCAGTTTGATCACAATTTTCATTCTTACGCACTTGGTCTTTTTAGGGTTCCCAATTTGGTCAATTTTTTCTATTGTTTTTTTTGAGGCTCAAGAAAAACAACACAAACAAAGCTCTTCTCTCCATAAACCCTAGCGCACGTTTGTCGAAGATTACCCATTTTCAGAAAAAGTCTTCGAATTTTGGTATTTTTGTGGGGTTTCTGATCTTTTTCAGCCTTTAATTTTAGTGGGTCAATCTTGGTTTGGCGGATTATCTACTGTGGAATTCGATTTAAATTCTATGCTTCTTCTGGTACGTTTAGTATGTCTTTTTGGTTGGAATTTCTTGGATTTTCTGCAATATTATACTGATTCTGTGGGTACCCATCTGAGTTTTCTTGCTATGAGCTGCAATGGGTATTTTCTCTGATTTTATTTGGTGCATTGTTGAGTATTGAATACTGTTGTGGTGTTTGTGAAAGATATTGTGGAAACTTGTAGGAGAATTTATTGGTGTAGTGTAAAAGCATGGGCTGTGTGTATGGTAAATGTTGTAAGCGTCGAAAGCGGGTTAAGGGTGGTGAAAATGGTGTGGCATTTGGTCAAGCTGGTGTTAGAGGAAGACCTGTGTTTGCGGAGAGGGTATTGGAGTATATACCTGTACCTTCTCATAACTTTTGTTTGGAGTACTCGGTTCTTACGCAGCGAGGATATTATCCTGACTCGCCGGACAAAGAAAACCAAGATAGCTATTGCATAAAGCCGCAGCTGCAGGGTAATCCTGATATCCATTTCTTTGGTGTGTTTGATGGACATGGGCAATTCGGTACTCCATGCTCGAATTTTGTTAAGGATAGGTTGGTAGAGATCTTGTCTAGTGATTCCAAGTTGTTAGATGATCCTGTGAAAGCTTACAATGACGCCTTTCTGGCAACAAATGAGGACTTGCACGATAGTGATATAGATGATACAATGAGTGGTACAACGGCGATAACTGCTCTAGTCGTGGGTAACACTCTTTATGTGGCTAATGTGGGTGATTCCAGGGCTGTGATTGCTCGCAAGGATGGGGACCGAGCTATTGCACAAGACCTATCTCGTGATCAGACCCCTTTTAGGAAGGATGAGTATGAGAGGGTGAAGCTCTGCGGGGCTAGAGTTTTGAGTGTTGATCAAGTTGAGGGACTGAAGGATCCAGATATACAGGCATGGGGTAATGAGGAGACTGATGGCAATGATCCTCCTAGGTTGTGGGTTCAAAATGGAATGTACCCAGGGACCGCGTTCACAAGGAGTGTTGGAGATAGTACAGCCGAAAAAATTGGTGTCATAGCTGCTCCAGAGGTATCAGTGGTTCAACTTACACCAGATCATTTGTTCTTTGTCGTTGCAAGCGATGGTGTGTTTGAGTTCCTCTCTAGTCAGGCAGTTGTTGATATGGTATGTCAATCCTTCCCTTCTTCATCTTTCTTGATGCTGGTCCTGTGTCTGTTGCCTCCCCTTTTGCTTTGGTGGTTGACATCTTATTTCTACATTTGGTGTGCTTCGTACTTTGTATGCGTCAATAGGTCTTCTGATTTTCAGTAGCATCTTTTCTTCATATTTGCGCTTATTTTTCATTTGCTTGTGTCAAAGGATAAACTGTAAATTCATCTTATGAGCAGAGCATAAATCAAGGTGCAGATTCAGGAGAACGTATTATAGAGTGATATACTGCTTGATCTTTTGTTCTAAACTATCTTGTAATATTGTTTCTCTACTTATTAAGTTACTGTTCTTGCTATATGCTACCTTTTTGAAATAATAGCGATTCAAATCATCACGCTTTGGTTCCTGTTATTAGTACTGATATTTCTATAGAAGTAAGGTTAAGATTTTGGGGTAAATTTGCTTGCACTGATCCAAACTGATTACATCTTTTTATCTTGTTTCACAATCTTTAGAAGTTAGCCATCACATGGACATTGTGTTGACAAAGCCAATATTACTGACTCCATTGTATCTTATTCTATTCTCTTTCATGATGTTCTAGGTTTCAAGTTATCAAGACCCTCGGGATGCTTGTTCTGCAATTGTAGGAGAATCATATAAACTGTGGTTGACAAATGAAAATCGTACTGATGATATAAGTATCATCATCGTACACATCAAAGGGCTGTCTAGTGTATGTATTCCTTGCCTTCTTTCACCTTTTGTTGTTTTGTTTACGTTCCATCCACTCATCTAGTCCATCTGTTATATTGTTTTTGTTAAACCTATGCTAATTACCTGTTTTTTTGGTGACTCATAGTCCTTGCTCACAATACAAGACTATAAAATTTACTCAATTAAAGTCTCTACAACTAATAGCCTAGCCCCTCTTCTTCCTTTGTTTTGAACTGTTCAATGCCACATTGTGATCATTGCATGACATGTGTACAAAAAAATAGTATAATAAGTTTCATGCTAGAAGATCTTCTACTGCTTGGTTTCTGTGGTTCCATTTCTTTTGAAACCAAAACCTCATTTTTTTCCCCTTTTTGATTGGGGGCGAGGAGAGAGGGGGTGGTTCTTCTGTAGTGCCATAGTGTTGGTCTTTTTGGCACTTGTAGGCTGAACACAGTTTAGTTGGTTATCTTGAACTAGGACCTGAAATTGTAAGACTTCTGTGCAGCTTTGTACCGATTCTCATCCATACCTTCAGCCAGTAAATAGATTTGCTCTTTGGTTTTAGATATTATTATTGAGGATATTGTTGAAGAGCCTGATTTACGGTTTTTAACCTACTTGTTTTATATTGATTTTGGTGGGCTGATCTATTTCCTCTAATTGCAACAGTTGAGTGTTGCCGCAACTGATGAAGTGAATGAGCTAGATGCAAAGCCTCATGCTGCAAGAACGGGAAATTCTGCTTCTGATACCTCGGTTGCTACTGGATCGGACTTTTTCCGGTCAGCTGATAGCAACTTCTCAGATCCTTCTCGGCCTATGATCTCTACAAATCGCGATGCAGCTGCTGTCACACCACCTTCAGTAAATTCTCAGCCAACATGAAAGCAACATTTGTCTTCGTCTTCTCACCAATATATATGTTCGTCCTTCATAATTGAAGGTGTCTCCTGTCTTTTTATCCTGTGTCCGTGGCAGCTGCTGTTCTTATATTGATTCTACCGGTGCATGCATCATCAAGTTTTCTTGTATAGGTAAGAGTCTGGTTCATACAATGCATCTCAAGTTGTCAATGCTGTTTTACTGTGTCTTGTCACTTTTGTTGGAGTCCTGCTTATGTTGGTGCATGCTTCTTAACTCTCAGAGTAGAGTAAAACTCCTAGATGATGAACTCAAGCAGCTATCTAGAAGTAGCTCTGAAGGCAGAACAATGGCCTAGATTAAGAATGCTAAAAGAGATTAATTGAGCAAAGTTCTGACAGTTTGAGAAGCTTTAAAGTTAAAACTGTCAATTCCTTTTTTATCCCTTCTGGCAGGTCCATCTGATTCTTGATTAAGACAAAGAGGCTAAAAAACATATTTGGAAAAGCTTAAGAACTGTTACCATGAAGTCTCAATAATAACTGTTACATATGACTCTTCCAAAAGATAAGTTAAATGAAACAAACTCTTAGTTACTCAATTAGGAATTAAGCACCAAATGGGAAGCAAAAGCACAATATCAACAACAAAGCTGTTCAAAGTTTTTGAATTAGTATCAATATATCATGACCTGCAGGAGCAGTGAGTAATCTTGTTCGCATCTTTAGTAAATTCTGTTTGTTAGTATGATACTGTGATATGCAGCAGCTTTTTGGTAATCTTATTTGCAACTGTGACAAGGTCTTTGAAGTTATAGTGATTAGCAGCGCTAATCAGATGTCATGGGCACGCAAATGGGCAACACATATTGAATAAATAGTTCAACCATACGGTTTGTGTCAAATTGACTTCTGAAGTAGTTTATGGTGAAGCTCTGTGTTTATTGATGAAAGTTTGGGATTGTGTAAGAGTTAACCTAGACTTCAACTTCCAGGCCTGCTTACAGTCCATGAGGATTTCTCTAGGTGGTTTCAGAATTCAGAATGTTCTTCAGCAGCCTTTAACCACTCAAAGATAGATTCTGTGGATGAATTTCCCTGGATATGGCTCTTGTTTTGGCGAAACTGTCTACAGGCGCAGTTTTCTGATGACTAGCAGGCATAGCATTCGTTTTTTCAGAGTTGTTGCCACCTGAATCTACCATCAATGATTCTGCTTGCCTCATGTATAATGTCGCCAATGGATTTTGAAGCTTGCATTACAAGTAGGACTAAGAATGAAGCTGGAGGTCATAAATCAGAAAAAGAGATGAATGAGTCAGCCCAATCTCACTTATCTACAGAATCGTTCGAGAAGATGAAGCCGTAGATGTCTGCTGCCTGTTTTGTAATGTCTGAGTTGCTGAGTCGTTGTATATAAGGCTTGTGTATTGATCTCGTACTTGATGTGATGCAAGATGAATCTTTCAAAAGAATGTGAAGTTGCTTGGAAAATCATCCTTGCAACATCATTTTGTTGTCTGTTCATAATTAGAAAGTTTAGTCATGATTTCCTGTATCATATACTAGTATCAATGTTCAAAACAATATTCGGATGCGGCAGTAAGTCTGTTTTCTGAAAAATCACCTGGTCAAAATAGTACTCGTATCTAATTATTTCCGGCCACTCCAATATGAAGAACTTATTAATATTAGGTGTCTTTGGCTTATATTCAGAGTAACGTTGGAGTTGGACCAAACTCAATACTCCGTATAAGGAGACATCACCAGTCGCTTTTCAAATAGGAGTAACGTTATGAGTGTTGTGTCTTTTGAGCGCCATGTGTTTCACAATATGAGAGAGATCACTAATGTACTCCGTATACGAGTACTCCATGAAATCTTACGTTAGGCAATCCATTAGGTTGGGTCGGGTACTCGGGTTACAATGGATTTGGTCAATCTTGAAACTAGCTGCCTTGTTTTCGAAAGTCACGGGTTTTATTCACATTCTATGGTTGTCTAATCTTCTTTCACTTTTTAGTTCAATGACCTTGTCAGGATATGCCTTCGTAAACATTATGCGTCCTAAATCTAAGTCTTTCAGTTATATCACTTGGTAATTTCGAATGGTTATGAAGTAATCAAGTTGTCAAAACGTTATGTGATTTGCTCACCCAGAAGTTGGGTTGAATATAAGTTGTTGAAGGCATAAAACTATCGTGGCGGCTTAGTTGGTTATCTAACAAAAGTCGAGACGAATTTTGAGTCGAGTTATCGTGTCTTGTCAATCATACCGATTAAGTTAGTCATGGTTATCTCGATTTCCGAATCTTATCCAATCAAATTTAAGGTTCAATCAACCCAACTACCCAAGTACCCAACCCTTGTGCTCAACTAGTCTTAGTGAGTAGCAAGGAATGACTTGGAACAACCCTTGAAAAAACTCTTTTGAAGTTGGAAGGTTTTTTTCAGTTGAAAGTTGTCTGCTTTTTGTAATGTTTGTTTTAGTAGTTGTTTGGACTTGAGATCAAAGTTCTCAGTCCTCACTGTACTCTCTCAGCTGTCTGTCATTATCCACTCTGAAAATTATGTGGAGTACAGTTGCAGCTAATTAATTACTCTTGCTCATCACCTAAAAAAATAAATTAAAGTCTACTATTATTATAAAATTTCCCCACTTTCTGCAATTATTATTCACTATTTAATTAATTATTTATTATAAATATAAATATAAATAAAATAAAAAACATTTCTCTGCTTTTCTTTTCTATCTTATGGTTCACTCTTCAGCTTGAAGCTTCAAAAATCTCTCGTCTTTTCCTCTCCTCACTACTCTTTTTCTTCTTTCTCAAAGATCCAAACTTTGAAGTTACCCTTCATCCAAACTTTCAGATTTTTATCCTGCCCAAAAAGAAAAGAATTCATTCTGATTAAAATTAAATTAAAATTACCAAAGAATTACAGGAAAATCATTCCTGCCCACATATATATATTTGTTCTTTTCTCTCAGTAGATAAATCCCACCACCTATTTTTAGATCTTTTGTTCTTTTATGTTTCCTGCAAAAATAAAGTAGAAAAAGAAAAAAAAAGTGAAAAAAACCCTTTGAAGCTGTAATCTTAAACTGATAAAACCCTTTTTCTCTGTTCCTGAATCACAGCAGTAGATTTTGTTTTGATCTGTTGCTTCTTTGAGAAGCTACTTGGATCTAAAAGTTTAGTGTTATAATTATTCTTTTTGGTCTTTTGAAGAGCTTTTGTGGGATTTTTGGAATAATCTTCAGCTTAAAGATAAGTTTCTTTGAGTTGGGTTTTGTCAGAAATTGGGGAATTTGTGGATTAATTGATCTGGGTTTGATTCAGCAGTAATTTGTGAAGTAATTATCAATTGGGTTAATCTTTTTTTTTTGGGTGAATTTGAATTAAGGTGCCCTTTTTGATGCTTTGTGGCAAAAATGCAGCCTGATCAAAGAAGAAAGGTACTGATTTCTCTCTCTTGATAGCTTCATTTGTAAGCTTAAGATCCAGCTGTTTAAAGTTTTCTGTCATTGATTGTGTACTTATGACGGTTTTGAATGACGATTCATGTTAGCCGACCCCAAATCATTTTGGTACTAAGGCTTGGTTGTTGTAGTTGGTGATGTTGCTGCATTGGGATAGTAATGAATTTTTGAGTATGATTGATTGTTAGTTAATGATTGGGAATTTATTAGCTAATCACTTTGATGTTGCTAATAAACATTTGTTTGGATATCGGGTTTGGATTTGCTTAGTAAGTTATTAATGATCACTCTAGTAAGTTTAGTAACTTAATTTGTATCTGGAGTCTCCAATGATCATATGTGTGTGCAAGAGCTTTATGTGCTACTGATTTTCGTGTTAATGTTTCCGGTTTTTGGTAATTCCTTAGCATTTGTTTTCTGAAGAATGGTGGTTGGATCTTTAGTTTCGATCAACATTAGCTACAATCAAGAAATTAAGTCATAATAGGGAGATCTTTCTCATATGGTTCCTTTACAAGCTAAAATTGAATGATGAAAATTACAATAGAATAGTGCAATAGCATATCCTCGCCGGTGGGCGTGAAAGTCAGGTTGATCTTTGAACTCAACAGTAGCTGGTAAACCCTTAAAAAAAGGAAATCAATAGTAGGTGAAGGTAGAAACACTTTAACAGAATTTCCCATATGTATGATTTTGTTTTCCTTTTTGTGATGCATTAAGGACATGAATGATTGTCAAGTAGACAGATGGAATGTAGCATTTAATATGGTGTCTGTATTTGATTATGCAGGGGTCTGCGGAAGTGGACTTCTTTACAGAATATGGCGAGGGTAGCCGCTATAAGATAGAGGAGGTGATTGGTAAAGGGAGTTATGGTGTTGTGTGTTCTGCTTATGACACTCATCTAGGAGAGAAAGTAGCAATAAAAAAAATAAATGATATATTTGAGCATGTTTCCGATGCCACTCGAATCCTACGTGAAATTAAACTTCTCCGGCTTCTTCGTCACCCAGATATAGTGGAAATCAAGCACATTTTGCTGCCTCCTTCCAGAAGAGAATTCAAAGACATTTATGTCGTTTTTGAGCTAATGGAGTCTGATCTTCATCAGGTTATCAAAGCAAATGATGATTTGACTCCAGAGCACTATCAGTTCTTTCTTTATCAGTTGCTGAGAGGCTTAAAATACATACATACAGGTATGTTGTCTCATTAGGTGCAATGGGTTTTCACATAAGATAGGAAAGTGCTAGAAAGCTGAAGATTGCGTGGTTAGTTCTAACCGCACTCTGATTCTTGTAAAAACTGTTACCTCCTGCAGCTAATGTCTTTCATCGGGACCTGAAGCCAAAAAATATCTTAGCAAATGCTGATTGCAAGCTGAAGATTTGTGATTTTGGTCTTGCAAGGGTCGCATTTAATGACACTCCAACTGCTATATTCTGGACAGTATGTTTTCTGCCATCAACCCTAATTTCTGCTCTTCTTTCATCTGCCTTCTCTTTTGTGATGCCTTTTTGCTAGTCCTCTAGTTTAAGTCTATTTTTCTTTCTTTTTTCTCTGTTACTTAGGATTATGTGGCAACAAGGTGGTACAGGGCTCCCGAGCTGTGTGGATCCTTTTTCTCCAAGGTACAGTAAAACTATGACCTTATTATATCCTATTGTCATGGCTAGGAATTAAGTTGTCAATTTGGCGAGCTTGGTTGAAGCAACTGATTTATTCAGTTGAATGTTGCTTCTTTGTGGAGGAGCTCTATTTGCATGTGTGTATCACCCTGTTGCTTATTCTTCATTTTTCTTCAGCTGGCTGTATTTCTGGCTGATAGTCTGTTTGACTATACTTATTGTATGCATGGTTGCAATCACGTAAATGTGACCGTGAGTGGTAAAATGGAACGGTTGCTCGTCATATAGATACTGAAGATGACAGTTTGTGAATTGCTAGTGAAGATTGGAAAAGAGCTACAATCTGTAAGTGTACAATAACAAGCTAAACTTTGCCCAGCACAGCTCCTCATCTGATCGGCTTTGTTGTTCGCTGGTGATGATAATTGTTCCCCTGCCCTCCCTTTGGGGCTTGAAGTTTCACTTAGTCAATTGATACAACTTGATAGTGCAAACTAGAGAGGGCATAAAGGAAGGAATTTCTTTGAAGGTCGATGAGCAATGGTGTTCAGATGATCTTGATAGAAGATCAACAACTTGCGACATAAGCTTAGAGGAATTACAAATGATATTCTGTAGGCTGTGTTGGCTTGTTCAAATTTAGAAGTCACGAACTAATTATTTTGGTATGCTCACAAGAGGAATCATGGCTTTTCTGGGTTGTCACAGAAGAAGTCGGTTTTCTATTTCGCCAGCAATTTCAGCCAGTCCTTATTTATTGCTTTCTTTAAAGAACTGACATTTTCATAGTGATAGTTGCTGTTGATGTTGAGAACCCCTATTGTAGAGGAGATGGGATATGGTCATTTGGACAAAAACCTGCAAATATTGCATTGTGTCGCAGTTCATCACAGGGGAGAGTAGTTGAACCCCATTTAAACTTGTGTTGAACTTCTGATTGAGCCATAGGTACATTATGGGATGGAAGGGAAGGGAAGGGAGGTTGTTTGTTCAAAGCTGTCTTAATGGAAATGTGAGTTTGTGACAAAAATAGCCGTGGCAAGAGGGAGTATTAACTTTCAAATGTCTCCAGAACTTCGTGAAGAGGGAAGCAGTAAATTGTTTTTGCATCACCATTTGGACAAATTATTGGTGAAATCTGTCTTGAAATCATTTTCTTTCTTCTATCGTGGTTTTTTTTTTAAATGTCTTGACCTACAAATTGCCGAATTGGAATTTATGCCCAAAAGAAAAGTTACAAAAAGTTCAGTGCATAATGTTTGTAACTTTGTATCACATGGTTGATGGCATGTGATAAATAATGTTCACTACTATGAGAGAGTGTATCATTCGAGGGAGACAAAGGCTAACAAGATAGGACTACATGGACGCAGTGTCGGTTCAAATATTGAATAGAATTGAGGAGTGATATATTAAAGCTCCTCTTTGATTTGGTTTGTATTAATAGATAAACCATCACAATTTGAAGAGAAGATTCAGAAAGAAGTAGGAGGATATAAAGGAAGCAATGATGTTCCGGCATTTTGATATAAGTTATAAGATCTACAGTGTTTTGCATACTCAACTTAAGGACATGGGATTCTAATGTCACTTTAAGGTAGTAGGTTTGGATCATTATTCAAATTGCTTAGCTGTTGCGTGCTTCATTTAGTGTTTCCGTTTATTTCAATGGAAAGGAACATCTTGTACTTTTCTGTTGGATTTTGAAGTAGACTATGCTGCAAAGCTAGCTCAAACACTGACCTGGAAGTTAGCAAAGTTAGTTGAAAATATTTTACTAAAGATCCAGTGCTCAGATGAAGTCAGATCAATGTACGACTGCTTTGAGAAGTTGGAGCCTTGGAGGCAAAATGGAACTGCGAAGATGAAATTTGAAAGATATTGTGCTGAATTCTGTAGCTTAATTGGTGATTTCCGCTGAGACCTTTCTCCTGAAAATCCTGAGGTGACTTCCTACAGCTCTTGTTGTATTGATCAGGGCTCCTTTGCTAGAAGGACTAGTCAATTACTTACCTAGAGGAAGATTAATCTCCTTGTGACGGTGTAGTGTCCCGAGTGGCTTAGATAAAATCAAATACAAGTGTTTTACCTAAAATGTGTTCTTCCAAAACCGTATGTAGCTTCATAGTAAAAAGTATTCAACTCTACATCGTTGGAGTTGAGATGATATTTGAAGTCAGTGTGGCCTATTATAGTTCGAGAAGCTGATTCTTAAGTTTTCTTAGGAGCAGTCTTTGAGAACATTGAATGCTAGAATTTAGAACCTATGTTATGTGGAGTTGGGCAGTTGGCAGAGTGTCGAAAGCAGGTGTATGCCAGACATGGCTATTTTTTTTCCTTTTACAAAAGAGGTAAGGATACAACAAATACAAAAACCAATCAGAGGGTATCCCCCAATTGGTCGGAAGAAAGAATGCCTCAAACGGGGTTGGGAGGGGCATGGGGCACATCCTGAGAATGAAGGATATCGTGCCCACACCTAGCTACCAATCTGCCGCTCTATTAGCTTCGCGAAAGATGTGTCTACAAGATCAGATTTCAAAATGTTTAAGCAAATTATGACAATCACGAATGAGGGTCTCAATTTGCCACGGATACCGACCGTCTGTCAAAAGAGCTTGCACCACGACCTTGTTATCCCCTTTTGCCAGACTTGGCTAGTTTGGGATTTTTGTGTGTAATTGGCGTGAAGGTTGTGTGCAGGTGTTAGTCTCCTATCTGACAAGTGTCTTGTCAGATTGGTGACATGCTGGGTTTATTGAGTGTCACAGTAAAATTGATTAGAACACTATGTATTGATGCATGCAACAATGTGGACAATTTCAAGTTTTCAACAGTTTGCTTGTCAATGGAATCTTCAATTCTTCATAACCGTAAGTTGAGCACTTTCATAGTTTGCCTGCACCATACTTGGTTATTGTCAATGATGTTATAACTTTTGGTGAAATGTTTTTTGCTGTAATTTTACCATGTTCATTCCAAATCAATGTGAGAGTAAGGCTATGTTGTTCTTCTCTAATGTTTACATTTTGTGTCCTTTCCTCAGTACACACCCGCTATTGATATCTGGAGCATTGGTTGCATTTTTGCTGAACTTCTTACGGGGAAACCTCTATTTCCAGGAAAGAATGTAGTTCACCAACTGGATCTTATGACTGATTTGTTGGGAGCTCCATCTGCTGAAGCCATTGCTCGGGTATGTTTTAGTGAACCATGTATCTCATTGTGCTTCCAGTTACGTGTTATATCCCATAACTGAATCCTTTGTGCCTGAACATGAAAATTTGATGTAAATATCTTGCTGCAGATACGCAACGAGAAAGCTAGACGATACTTGAGCAGCATGCGAAAGAAGAAGGCTATTCCCTTCTCCCACAAATTTCCAAATGCTGATCCTCTAGCCTTAAGGTTGTTAGAAAGAATGCTTGCCTTTGAGCCTAAGGACCGCCCGAACGCTGAAGAGGTTTGTTGGCTACCTGAATTTCCTGAAGTGTAATATTTGAAAGCAATCTAATTGATGCATCAAAAACTTTCTGATTCTTTTAATGAGAGTCGTGTGATTGCATTTCAGGCTCTTGCAGATCCATACTTCAAGGGTTTGGCTAAGGTTGAGAGGGAGCCTTCTGCTCAACCTGTCACAAAAATGGAGTTTGAATTTGAGAGACGAAGGATGACAAAGGATGATGTTAGGGAGCTCATCTACAGGGAGATTCTGGAATACCATCCTCAGATGTTGAAGGAATTATTGGATGGTTCTGAGCCAACTAGCTTCATGTATCCAAGGTATTTGGTCATCAGCATCTGCCCCATTGACAAACCCTATTGACTTTGTCAATGGTAATATTTACATAATACATTGATTGTGCGTGATGTCTGACTTAGTGGACCGGTGAATGGCTTGTTGCTAAGTTGATTCCTAAACTTTATTTGCAGTGCTGTTGACCACTTCAAGAAGCAGTTTGCTTACCTTGAAGAGCATTACAAAAATGGTTCAACTGGTACCCCCCCTGACAGGCAACATGCTTCCTTGCCGAGGTACTACTCAATACTTTCTGTCGTCACTTTTCTGCTTTTCTTACTCTTCCTACAGCTTCAGCGTGTAGCTGTTTTCTGATTTTGTTCACTTGGTTGGGTACACCCTATATCACTCTTTAGGCAATGTGTATTGTATAATGACAACTCGGTCCATGGGTCTGCTGAAGTCACTGAGGACCTCTCCAAATGCCGCATTAAGGAAGTTGAGAAGTCACATGTGGACAGAAACGGTGCAATCCCAATGGCTAGGCTTCCTCTACAGGTTCCTCAAACTGTACAGGGTAAGAATTGTCTTTGAAATGCTCTGGGTATATTTTTTATATTTTGTGTGTGTTCTCTTAGGCTATTGGTACGGTGTCTATTATGATTGTACCCAAAATTTCGGAAATTCATTTGTATTTCCGCAAATGATATGGCTTTCACAATCTGGAAGGTATTTTGAAGCACTGTAATTCTTTTGGATTCTTGTTACTATTGATTGGGTTTGGGTTTAATGTTACTGAAGTTATTAGAAGTTGGAGGGCTTGCAAAACGCAAACTAGTGGGTCTTTTAGTCATTGTTGATAGTAGAAGATAAAGCAAGAAGAATGGAGGTGAGAGAGTGAGGAGTGTGTGAGATTTGTGTCTATCGAGTACTGACTACTGAGGCAACGTTGTTTGAAGATTCTGGAGAGGTGCACATAAAAAGGTCAGGGCAGATGAAGCCTCAAGTTTGATCAGAATTGGTTAGATCATTGATTTTGGGGTTTTATTTGTAACTGATTATAAATGTAAAAGTAATGGTGAACTGAACTTTCTACAGAAAAAAAGAGGTGATGGGGGTCCTTAGCAGTGAAGAACCCAATAGCTTGGGTTGGGTCCTCGTTTGATGCTTAACTCTGAGAATTTGGATGGCAAATAGGAGTGGTGTGGTACTTTCTTGTTGAAGGAGGGCAATATATGGTTTTTTTTTCTTGTTTTTTGTTTTTTTTTTGTAGTTTCTCGGAGTTGGATATCCAAACCTCCTATAAGCCTATCTAAGCTCATTCGATCTACTGAATGAACTGCATATCCTCTAAAGTGAACGCATATGTTTTGTGACTCAGGGACTGCTGCTAGGCCGGGGAAGGTCGTCGGTTCAGTATTACGCTACAACAATTGTGGGGCCGTAACAACACCCGAGGTAATGGAGCAGCGGCGTATTGTGCGAAATCCGGCTATACCATCTCAATATATTGGATCTGGTTCGTATCCAAAAAGAAACCCTGGCTGCAAAAGTGAGAGAGGAGAAGATGAACCCATGGAAGGGACCAACGGTATACAGCCTAAGCCGCAGTACTTGGCAAGAAAGGTAGCTGCTGCTCAAGGCGGACCTGGCGCACCTGGAAGTCATTGGTATTAGCTGTGAGCTTGCTCTTGTGGCACATTCAGCTGCTACCAACACTGTTGGGGCATTCGTGTTTGGGGTTGCGGACAAGGGATGCATAAGGCTCAGCCTTGTGAAAATGGGTCTGTTCGAGAATCAGTAGTAAAAGCTTCAATTCTCGATCATCTGTTTGCTGGGAGGTGTGACCCTTGCTGAATGGACTCCAATTTCATGACAGAATATCCGTGGTCACTCACGATGAGTTCTCCGGCATGAGTACAGATGTTGTGGTGATCAGATGGACCAGATCATTGATAATGCCTTAACTGGGGAGACAGAAGATGGGATCCTCCCTTCTTTGTTGTTAGTATCTTGCTAAAGTCGGGAAAATTTGTTATTTGAACTTCTCATGTATTTTATTCTCACAAAATGTAATAAATGCCTCAACTCTTTATTCTTACCTGACAACTTAGGCTGATCCCCTCATGTAATTTACAGTACTTACATACTTGACCCTTCAATTCCAGGACACTTTATTCTACTGTTTTTGTTTTCTGACTTTTGTTGAGATAATTCACAAGCACTTTGATCCGCTTAATAATAACCCCAAGTCCGGTGTGAGATGGTCTTATTGTGAGACAATGTTATTCGGTTTTTATAGTGACCTCTCATAGTAATTTACGGTGAGAATGCCTCATATGAGACTTTGCCACCTATAATGTACGGAGTATTCCTTAAGCATTGCTCAACAAAACACAAAAGTCCGCAAACATTATTGGTGAAACAAAATTTGAACAAGATTATCGACCTGTTACATATATTTCGTGCGGTCTTTTTGAAAGGAAAAAGGAACACAGAATCTTTTTTCTCTTCAAGAAAAAGAACCCCGAACTTTACCCAACCACAAAACCAAACGTCATCCGAACAAATCACGAAAGAAACACGAAGTTTTTCTTGTGTTGCGATTTTTCGTTGTGGTGTTTTATTTGCTTTATTTCGTTCCTTTTCTACCCAGTTCCTTCCTACGAAACAAATCCGTAATTGTAAATCCAGAACCCAAAGCACTCGAGTTGCAAGTTCCAACCGCAAAGTAGTGAACTGAACTTCAACTCAACTCAATCCACTGATCCAGTTTGATTAGTATCATGGCTGCTTCTTCCACACGCTTGTTCTCCTACCCTTTCTTCACCGATAAACTCCCACTACAACCCTCCAAATGTCTCCAAAAACCCACAAAAATTTCACCACTCAGAACCCAACTCACACTAGCATCACCCCTAAATGCACAAATTGCAGGAGACGTGCAAGTCCAGGATTACAAAGAGAAGCACAGATATAAATGGGTTGAAATAAAAGAAGATAAGATGTCAGAATCCCAGAAAGTTGCAATTTCACAACTTCCTAAGAAAATGGAGAGAAGATGTAAGGCTTTGATGAGACAGATAATCTGCTTTTCACCTGAAAAGGGTACTTTGTCTGATTTGTTGGCTACTTGGGTTAAGATTATGAAGCCCATTAGAGCTGATTGGCTTGCTGTGCTTAAAGAGTTGAGCTTTTTAGATCATCCCTTGTTTCTTGAGGTCATTTCTCTCTCTTTCTTTATTAGTTCTATACTTTTGGGTGAATTATTTATGCTTTATGTTGTTTCTGGTATGACCCGCAAAGAAAAGTGGTGCGATTATCGACGCAATTTTCATTATGGGTAGTCCGTAAGCAGTCTCTTTATGTTTTCGACGTAGGTGTAAGGCACTGAGGTAATGTTGTTTGAGTGCTTTATTTGTTGCCTTGATTTTGAATGTTGACATGCTGATCAAATAAATAAATGTGTGAAATAGTCGTGTGTAATTTTGTGAGAATTTTGGTGCAGTATCATTATGTTTTGCTATTCAAGCAGGTGTCTAATGATGCCGTGTAGTGATGAAAATTCAGGTAGTTTGAGGTTTAAATAGATTGCTGCATTGAGAAGAAGCATGTGTTACTAGAGCTTGAATTTAGAGGACTGACAGTAACGAAAATAAGAAGATTGTTTTGCCATAACCCACACTATTGGGTTTCTGTTACCCCCGGGTTTCCTTTATCCGTCTTTGTATAGAACACGGTGGAGGGAAGTGGGATCAGACGGAATTAAGCATTGAAGCCCCTACCACATTCTTAGGAATGTGCAGCTTGAGGGACTAAGGACAGGAGTATAGGTCCCTTCTACTTACCTACACTGATGAACACAAACGGAGGCTATATATTTGTGCATCTTGGCAGGACAATGGTTATCTGCTCCCAACAAAACAGTGTCACTATCAACACCAATAAACCCATATCACCTACCAGCATAAGGGATTCATTTAACCTTAGTTTTCAACCGTTTAGTTTACACATGCTAATAAGTACTTTCCTTCCATGGATCAATGAACATCACAAGCCTTACTGCCTTACATCTGTAGTTCTGTACTTAGTCCCCTAGATAGTGTTACGTTCATAATATGAATGTGGGGACGATATGTATGCTGATGTGTGGCCATAAAAAGAAGAATGGTTGAGGAATAAGGTGAATAGGGATAAACTAACAGTTGCATCTATTGAAGATAAGACGAAGGAGAATCATCTAAGGTGGTTTGAACTTATGAGATAGAGGCCAAGTGATATGCGTGTTAGAAGGCTTAGGAGGTAGACTGATATGATAGTAACTAGTAAGGACGGGAAAGATATAAGAAGTCGTGAATAGTGGATAAAGTTGACTGAAAGATATGGGTTTACTTGAGATTGAAGAATATAGAACGTTTGAAAGGGCGGAGTGGGTTTACTGAAAGATATGGGACTACTTTTTCTCCCCTGAGTTTTTGTCTAACTTCTTTCTCATTTAAATTTCTTCGTAGTTTTCTACTTGAAAGGTTTTCTTCTTTCTCTTCTCTTCTCACTTCTTCTCTAACCTATTCTCATTCTTTTTTATCTTTTTTAACCTTCATCCTACTTTTAATTATTTTCTTAACATCCATGGGTCTATACGACAATTCATGTTATTGAACCCAAGTCAGTTTGGGACTAAGGCTTTATTATTCTTGTCGTCTGAGCTCATAGCACTAGTAAACTGTTATCGAAAAATTCAGCGTTTTAATGGTAGTTTGAGCAGTACACTGGTTGTGCAACTTGTGTTGGAGTATGTGCTTGGAGAAGAAGGCATTGATTTGCTTCCACTGAGTAGGTATGGCAGAGGCAGAGAGAGCTACCCAGAGGAGTTTCCCTAAACCTGGATTTTGAACATACCATGGGAAAAAGATGCATGTGATTCGCGCAGACTAAGCAAGGGAAACTACATACAAGCCCTGTACTACAAATTTGAGCCTTTTGGCGCTAGGCAGTGTTGCTTGTAATCCCGGCCCTGTATTTTCTGCCGCTGTGTTGGGGTTGTAAGGGGTTTTCTATAGCACTTGCTTCCTGGGAGGGTACACCAAGATAAAGAATATGATCCGAAGTCCTAACAGTCTGCCAGTTACAGGTCTTCACATTCTCATTTCAGCAACTCTCTCCGGCTCTCGGCATTGTAAATGAGGGTCAATTTCAGCACTGGTCCTTTACTGTCTTTTTTTTTTTTTTTTTTTTTTTTTTTTTTTTTTTTGGGTCCAAAGGAGCAGCTAATGCTGCGGGGTTGGGGATATGAGGATTCCCGGACAACCCCTAGGCAGGTTGATTTCCTAACCACTAGGCCATCCTTGATCCTCTCACTGGTTCTTTCTGTGAATGATCCCAGATATCGGCCAATTATGTTCCGCTCCATTCTTATTGCAGCTTGACGTTTCCTTAGTGCACTGAGGCGACAAGGGATTGTGGCAATGAGGTTCCAGGTGCATGCCTACTGTTTCTCAAACAAACAAACTTTTATTTCTCAAACTAATATTTTACACAATACCTCCATTCTGGTCTTCAAAGCTAAAAGCCAAGAATAAAAGGGCAAAAGGAATTTGTAACGTGCGCGTCGTTAGTTGTGAGACTTGTGACTCTTGGACACGGTGTGCGTCAGGCACCTGACTCCCCTAGGAGCACTTTTTAAAAGTGACCACATCACCCATCCATTCCAGTACATTAAATCAAATTTCTGAATGGACCCTCACCCGTAGTTCATGTTAGTCGCATCACTCTCTCCCAAGGCACACACCTATTATAGGTTGTTTTAGTATGCTAAGTATGAGCACATCGTCTATTCTTCAATTCTTAGAATACTTATAGCTACCTATAAATCTGCAGTTTCATTAGAAACCTCTATAATCTTCCCCCCCCCCCCCCTCCCCCCTTTTTGTGAGACCAAGAAAGCTCTACAATTTGTTGCGATTTTTGCGTTGGATGCTTTTTACTTTATCCACAATGATGGTGAGCTCTCTCTCTGGATGTTGATTCAGTCCTAAAAGAGTATCAGGAAAAGGAAAGCCTATCCCTTCATCTCCAGACTTAAAGTGATGTAACTATTATTTTACATGGTTTTTTTTCAGCTATGCTTTTGATGAATGCATTTTTCATTTGCTTACTTTTACTATGATGAACCTGTATGAATGTGAAACATGTTTAGTTGAGTTTCTACTCTAAGTATCTTTTTGACGTGTAACCGTTCTTTTTTCCATATATGTTCTATGGTTTCTTTCTATTTGCTGGCTTCCTGCTTGTACTGTTACTCTTTTTTTTTTTTTTTTTTTTTTTTTTTTTTGTAAATCCTTTTAACCATCCCAGCTTTGTTTTTATTGGTGCTTGAAGTACACTGCCGTCTTCTTTCCCTGCAATGAATAAAAATGAAAAATATTGGAGAGATTCTAATATGCTTTCAGAACTAAAATCTGATTGTGGATGTAGATTTCAGGGTTCGTGCTTTCGGAAGAATCATTTGAAGGCAATGTTCGCGATTATACTAAGATAATTCATCTGTATGCAAAGTCTCAGCGACTTCACGATGCAGAAAATGTACTGCTGGCGATGAGTAAAAGAGGCCTGACTTGTGATCAGGTTACATTAACTACAATGATTCACATGTACAGCAAAGCCGGGCACTTTAAGTTAGCTGAAGAAACATTTGAGGAAATGAAGCTTCTTTGTCAGCCATTGGATAAGAGATCATATGGTTCCATGATCATGGCCTACATCAGGGCTGGCATGCCTGATAAAGGAGAAGATTTAATTAAAGAAATGGAGTATCAAGAGATCTATGCTGGTAGAGAAGTTTATAAAGCATTGCTGAGAACATACTCTATGAAGGGTGATGTCGAAGGTGCTCAGAGGATTTTCAATGCAATCCAAGTAGCTGGAATTTGTCCCGACATTAAGGTGTTTGGACTGCTGATAAATGCTTATCAATTGGCTGGTCAAAGTCAAAAAGCTCGTGTTGCATTTGAAAATATGAGAAAGGCTGGTATTGAGCCTAATGATAAATGTGTTGCTCTTCTGTTATCTGCCTATGAGAAGGAGGACAGGCTAAACACTGCGTTAGACTTCCTAGTATCTCTAGAGAAAGAAGGCATATTGATTGGCAAAGAAGCCTCTCAAGTGCTAGTCGATTGGTTCCGGAGGTTAGGAGTAGTGGAGGATGTGGCACATGTTTTGAAAGAATGTGCTATTAATGTAGCTGCTTTTTGAAGACCTCGCTATATATGATCTCCCAAGTCATAGCATGGATCTTTGAAGAGTGATGTGTGTGTGATCGCGTTTCTTGGCTGCTGTGCTTGTATTAAGTGGCGGTGTTATGAACAGTCGCTCCTCGCTGTTACCACTACTCGCATCTGTATGAGCAGATTGCAGAAAGCTGCTGGTAATTACTGTGCTTCCTTTTTGTTATTGCTTTGTAGGAAAAGCCATCTTCTTCCTTCATTAGCTTTGTTACTAGGTCTAAGTTCCGTGAAGCTGCTTGATCCAGTAACATACTGTACACAATCACGCAGGTGTGAAAATGGAAGACTATCAATTAATTGCGCGAGGGATCTCAACAGTGTCTAACAAATTGCCTGATTAGTAAGTACACTACTCACTCTCACTCAGGTTTCAGTGGTTTTCTGCTGAACCTTTAGGCAAGTGATGAAGTCCCCTATTGTGTTTTGAGAATAGCGCTATCCACCAAACTCAATAATTCTGAATGATGGTAGGGAATTCAATGCTATTGGTACCATTTGTAGGCGACGGCAATGTCTAATACGGAGTATGCTACATTGTTGACACAGGAAAGTTGGTGTATATATACTAGAGCTGTTTTGAGGAGAGGGATCCAGGTAGTAGACCTGATGACATTTTTTCTCGAACAAAATTTGAAATCTTAGTTGAAGGGGTCATGTGATTTTGTTTATTATCGAATTGTGACGCCTGTGTCTGAACTCTAAATGAGATGCTGCTTCCGTTAGATTGAGTAGAAGAACTACGAGGTGCAAGATATCTTAGAAAGAGAAAACATATTCTGTCCAGTCATGTTTCATCAGTGAGTTATTTTACACTATGCGAGCCTGTTTCTTCTTGGTAGTATCCTATATCTCCGGGTGAATGAGTGCTGGATTGACGAATTCATATAGCGAAATTCCAATTCCTGTATCCTGTGAAATTTCGCTCCCTGCATGTAAACCAGATAATTCACGGAAATTCTGAATTCCCGAATGCAACAAAGGACGACATAATGTGATGTCTAGTTTCAAGTGATAGAAGATTCAAAGGTCGCCTCTCTTCTCTACTTGACTAATTGTTTTTTAGCCAAACAGTCAAACTTGTCATCCCCCCTCGCGGTTTACCGCTTTCAAACCAATATCCACCCTTTTTCATTGATGTTTTGGCTGTAAAAATGGGATTTTTAGACGTAAAAGACGGGATGTTTAGAGAACCTGTTTTCTTACTGAGTTCCTGTTTTTGCACTTAGCGCCACCACCTAATATCACGCTTTTCAGCGCTTCAATTGGTATTTTAAGCTCTCCAAGTTAAGGATCGTCCAATGGAGTGCTGTGGGAGTGTGAACATTGTTTGCACGTCTGCTATCGGTTCATAAAACGATAGAAATCTGCTTGAATCTCATTCCAAGTTTTGATTTTGCACATTAGATAGAATAACAGCATTCCACGCAACTTTTTAATCAAAGTAGGATGAAAAACGAAGCAAACCCTCATCACAGAAAAAAAAAAGGGGGAAAAAGAAAGAAAATAAATAAATTCAGCAGAGCACAAACTGGTTGAAGCATGAGCTCTCACAAATTGGTGGCAACATCTACAGTTTTTATCGACTGAACATTTCTATGTATTACACACATGAAAGTCATAACAAAGTTCCCAAAGTCAAAACCTTGTTCAGGTCACACAAACGAAACGTGTATAGTATACAAACACACCGAAGCGATCTGCAACAGCGCCCCAGCAAATATTCCACATTACACAGCTAAGAGGTCCAACAATTAATCAATAAGCACGAAATTCATTCAGAAAGAATCGATACTATATATCAAGTTTCACAGATAACCACAACATATTTGTATTTCTCAAATGCATAAAAGACACTCGATAATGTCTAAACAACCTATTTTATTAAATCTGGACGAATTATACACGTATCAGGACTCAGTATAACCTTTGCTTCACCCTTCTTCCATTTGTGTCACCGCCATCCAGCATGGCCTCGTTTCTGTACATGAGAGAAGATTTAGAATGCTCAGTCATTCTAGCTACAAAATCCAGGAGTTCGGAAATCACTGACGGGCAGCTGACTTTCAGGTACTCAAAACCATCCGTCTGCATCACAGCTGAAACAAAACATTACAAGTTTCAGTAAGCTGATTAAGAGTTCCACGGGGACATAGGATGACCAGACACAATAATTGAATCAATAAATAAATAATAGCCCAAACATATTGGGAACAGAACAGCAGTTGCTCAGCAACGGGCCAAAAAGCGGAAGCAGAGAAGGTAGAGCTACAATACATAAACATAAACATTACTACTCCCTCAGAAGCTAAACAATAGATTGTCATATACTAGTATAAGGATAACAACAGGCTGAGAATCCAAGCAGCTAGAAACTCTATTTGTCAAAGAAGAAATATATAAGCGACAAACGAACAATCAAAAAACACTGGGCCCGTCCACCACAACGCTTTGCAGATATGTATGCTGATGACAACTAATCAAATAGATTGTTAATCAACGATGTTGTTAACAAAACAGCTTTGTGGTATATCAGACTAACTCAGACGCAACAAAATAAGAAAGAATGACCCGGGTATTTTCCAAAATTTGAGTATAGTTCAAAGATAAGAGTATTAGATGCGCCATTTGTCTAGCATGTGTACGGAGCTATCACAAAGGGTAAGAAAACATGCAGCGCCATCTTCATAAGCACACTTCTAACATAGAAATATCAATTGCTAATGCATGCTACAATCCTTTATGGCATATAAAAGACCATGCATGACATACATGCCATAAGAAAAAGGTACAAAATTTAGCAGGACGTTACCTCTGAGATTTTCACGTAGTGCAATGAACCTTAGGCAATCTGATTTTAATTGTACACAATGATGCTGTTCAGCCAACGCTAAAGTTGTTGCGACAGTGTTTATTGCAACATCTTCACAAAGTTTAGCCTCACAGAGAAGTTTAAGTCTTTCAAGTCCATACCGATCCGCAGCAGCAAGCATATGCTGAGCAATTAAGGTTGAAGCCCCTTTGGAATTCAGACCAGTAAGCTCATGCATCTCTGGCAATTCATCCCAATATATGAAATGCAGTAGTGCCTGAAAATCACACAGCAAAAATATTACACTCCAGTCCACTAAACACATGTTGTCAGCGTCATATCGTGAACATCAAGAACCTCTCAACATTGTCCAATTAAACACGTCAACATTCATTCCCATTGAAGCCCAAAGTTAATACACATTGGCTTTGGAATATAGTGGAGCACTGAAAAATGGCTCATTACTGTATGTGTGCCTTAACATCATCTGTGTAATTTTGCTTAATAAGCCATGATCTGAGCAACTTTCAACGCAATCCTCATCATGGTGATTCGGAAACACCCTCTCTATGATTTTAACATAGACAAATGAAGCTACGTATACCCGACCCCCCTAACTTCGCCATAAACAGAAGGCTGGAGCCTTTAAGGCACTGACAGATTGTTGTTGTCTTTCAACTATACACTTCAAGTGAGAGATGGGGTCCCACTGAGGACAAACACTTTAGATACCGACTCTCAAGTTTGTTTTACCATGAAATTCTTTACGCATCAGTGTTCATGTTTACCAAACTAGACATCTACATTCATTACATAAAACTTTCAACAAGGTCACAACATAAAAAGGGAGTCGAAAGAGCACAGAGATAAAGAGGGCAAACAAGCCACCCAGCAAGCTCATATCCCAGCAAGAATACCAAGAACAAAATGAGTGAAGTCATAGCACAGACCTTGAAAACGGGAGCTTCCATGTCTTCAACCTTTATGGAATTCATGCTTTTCTCCCTCATTGGACCAAACAGCTGTGCTCTAAACACAGGTGAACGTGCTGCCAGCACTATGCTGTGTGCAGCAAATATCTCACCATCAACTTCAAAGGTTACATCAGTACCCTTCTTACTTTCAAGAAGTTGCCCAAATTGTTTCCCAAAATCTGACGGAGGCACTGATATTGAGTATAATTTGGGTCCCTCAGTATGTGATCTGACCACACCAACAGTTCCGGTAATCACAAGGCAATCATCTTTAAGATAATCTGATGCCTCCAGTGACGTTCTTTTAAAAAACCGCTTATAGCCCCTGCGAAATCAAACAGTCAGATGCCAGATTGATTCTTCGTTTTATTTTGTAAAAATTGTTGTAGTATGAATCAGACATGGGGGAGGGGGGAAGAGAACACTCCAAGACTAAGTAGGACCAATATTGCCCCATTTTACAAAAACTTAAGTAAAGCAGTAGACAACCAACTCCAAACATCCAAGTTCCAACAGTAAACATACATAAAATATATAAACCCAAATGAACAGAAACGTTCAGGTAAACGTAAAAAAAAAAAAAAAAAAAAAAAAAAAAAAGCAAACCTGATAATACTCACCAGATGTTCCCTTTCACACAAACACAACACACACACACACACACACACACACACACACAAAAAAAAAAAAACAAAGCGCCCGTACACATGCAAATGAGAGGCCACATAAACTCCCATGTCTTCCGGAATAGGACAAAAGTTGGGTTGACAGTGGACCAGAGTCAAGAGTACAGAAGAGTATAAGGTGCTCAAATAAGTAGTTACAATTAACCTTGATGTGGGAGCCGAGTAAGAGGGATATTCCCAACAACTCCCACTCCCATAGCCTATAAAGAGGCCAAGTATAAAACAGTGTGCAATGAAGTTTCTATCCAATAAAATAATACCCATATGGCCATACAAATTAGAGCACACTACCACAGAGTCTTCTATCGTTAATAGACTGCAGGCTAATCTATTATAGGCATTCACTGACTGTGAGGTCAGTAGCCCCTCATCCCACCCGTAAGAGTAAGGCAACCTTGCAATCCAACTAAACGAGAAACATCCTGACTACCCATCAACCATAGAGTGGTGGTTCCAGGCCAGCATTCTTTTCCAAAACTAAATCATTAGGAGATCTTGCTCAATACCATGATGCACATAGCAGCGCAAAATTTACCTGGAACCTTTATCTAAGAAAAAATTCAGTATATCATCAATGTCAAGGAACCAAGCTGGCGGAGTTAGAGAAACGGAAGAGTAGATAAACTTCGTAGCCCCCTCTAGACCACATCCTTTTGATAATTGAAAGGTCTAGTGAAGAGGTCGACAGATCCATGGAAGATAGTCAAAGATTAAATCTTCCTCTGCAGCATGAGAAGTAGTGCACGAATGAAGAACTCACAAAATTCCTATGCTAGTCCAAAACACAGAAAAAAAAAATCTCATGAATGTTACGAAGCCGTAATCATTTAGAACAAGTCACCTCCGAACATCCTCACAGAATATAGCCCCTAAAGCCATTAACTGTTTGACCTCGGATGAAAGAAAAGAAGTAAAGCATGAACCAGATCCTGAAAGACATTCTTAACCATTTCAACAGATGCCATACTCACACTTAAACATAGTGGAATCACACACTCCTTTTGAGATCACCATAACCACAGTGCCCGTCAAAGATATGTACCATAATTAACCAGCCTAAGCCCAAGTCCTCATCCTCTACTGTGGTACCATCTTCCCCTATGGATCAAATGATTTTTCTTGTCCATCCAAAAACCTACCCAAATGGAATTCCACATATTCCTTCAACAGAGAGTGCTTTCAAGCGGATAAAACAAAGATCTCTATCTACCTTTTTTACATTATTTAATAGGTTTTTGTTTTTTCTTTCTTTTTGGGAAGGGGGTGGAGCCATGGGGGGAAGGGATGGGTATAATACAGAAACCGTCAGCATAGCAATCAAAGAACATTGTTTTTAACTCCTCAAAAAATGGTTCATCCAAGCCAAGGACAATCGCAAAGTCTATCGTGGAAAGAGTCAGCAACAGATAGAAGATGGCTTATAAATACTTCCCATCTAAGTTCATTACAATACTCCTAGTTAGAAACTTAGAATACATGCAATACTTACGAGGGTTCAATTCACGGTTGAAGTAAATAAACCTATTATTTCAATTAGCTCCCATCTCTGCTTATAGTCAAACAACACCTAAAATATTAAGGCAAGAAACTTTAAAAAATCTAAGACGTCCTCCTATTCACTTTCTTATTCCCATTTGCTTTAACACAGAGTTTAAGGAATCGCCCAAAGTTTGGATGAAAACGAAAGTTAAGGAAAGACGAGGGGACACAAACCACAATAAAAACAAATAGGATGCCAGAAAAAGAAAGGGAGATGTTTGGCCCAAATAATAAAAGGGAACGGAGTAGTTTATCAGACTCTAGACTAACTTAAAGAGACAATATACGATATTTCCCAAGTTAGAAAACTTCAAAAACAAAAAAACAAAAAAAAAAGATTTGTTAAAAAAGTTCATGTTCAAACATCCTTCCGCATCAGAACTTGAGTTGGGTTAGCTATCTGTGTTCCCAACACTTCAATACTAACAAGCAAGTGAACAACTCGTCTTCCTCGCCTTTCACTATATAGGCAAGATGGATTGCAGATTCAGCAGGAAACACCGATCAATCTTCTTAACTGGAGGGTACCATGTTAGTGGATTAGACTGGATATTCCCTAGGAGATAAAGGGGGAAAAGGAGAGAATGAAGAAAAGTGTTATTAGGAAATAATCTACAAGTTGTGTTCATAAATACTTGTTATAAAATATCTTCGTTTACACAGAAGCGCTGGTAGGTCTGGGAAAAGAATCAGTTCAGAAAAGACCTTGACAGACAGAAGTTGCACACCGAAATCAGTTCATAGGAGGAGACCACAAAATTTTTATTTAAACTAATCACATTAACATCACTTTTGCTGTAAAACCATAAAAAGCATATCCCTAACATCCCCAGTGGACTTGGCCCATCAAAAGCAAGTGATTTGTGCCAAAAAGTAATCCGGAAGTTGAACATTATTGCCCAGGGGATATTGACCTATATGCTATTATGCCAAAAAAACAATTTTGTTGTAAGAATCTTATGTTTACTCCTTAAAACAAAAATAAAATAACATAGATGACTAAACAAACAAGGAACAATAGTAATCCTGAACAAAGAAATTGGGAATGACCAAGAAACAAACTACAAATAATAATTTTAGTTTTCAAAACCTATCAAAAAAAAAAAAAAAAAAAAAAAAAAAAAATCTTAGTTTTCACTGTAACTCTCTTACCCATGTCTTCCTAATCTTCAATACCAGCTAACACATCCCCCTCTAAATAAATCGTGTTTCCCTTGTTTTCACTCGCCACTCTCAGTCTTCTTCCAAATCTTAACTCACCATTCACCTTCAAGATTACATGAATGACACCTTCAACGGTCATTTGAAATAGGGAGGGGTGGGGGTCACTAAATACCCTAAACTCATACAAATCTCTATCATTTGGGCAAACCATCTTCCCCATCAGCATATCACAGTTGCAACCCTTGGCGCCTGATCCAGTAACATGGTAAGTAAACCAACCTAAGCACCTTCCTTTTACTAATGATTCTCTCACTTCTCACATTATCTTCTTTTTTATATAAGTTCAGATACCAATATATTCAAAAAGATACCAAGGTGACTCCCATATACAAAAAGACACCTAAAGGGGTGACGCCCATATACAAAAGAGAGCTAATCAAGCTCTAGGACTATCTTCAGAATATCCACAAAAAGAAAGAAAGTCAAGTGTCGGTGGGAATGTAACAATTGACTCCAACTATACAGCATCCTCAAAACCTAAGTTTGAATGAGAAATAGAGGACATCCTCCTCGAGCAATCGCCAGAGTACCAAATGAAACCAGAAGCAACATTGAGATCTCTCACTTGAAGTTGCAGTGCGTGATACTTCCACAATGTTCAGAGAAAATCTACCTAACCAGCCACGTGTGAGCAGATTTACTCCTGAATCCTACAAACACTCTCTGAAACCACTTAACATTTCCCCATCATCTATTTCAATGTATTCCTTTCACTGAAGTCTCCTTGAGCATTTACATAATTACATGGACATATAGAGAGTGAGGTTACAGAGGAAAATCTTACTGAATTACAGCTTAAACCCTCGATCAAAGAGGCTTAAGTCAAACGACGGAGTATATAGGGATATACCCAAAAGCATTAATCTCTTCGGGCCACCTAACTCATTAAAGTGAAATAAGATGTCCCATCCATATTATTCCCACCAGAACCTCCCCCTCCCCACCAAAATACTTAACGAAGGGAAGCAGATTCATACCGTTTAGGTAATGAGTCTGGATGCTATAAAATTACAGCCCAAATTTGTCATGCTTATTTTGGGAACTGCGATAATAAAAAAAATACCCCATCCTTCAGAAATTCAAACATCAAACGGCTCGCTATGCAGATAATTACTTCAGTCTTCCAATCTTCCTGAACACACTCGAGAACTTAAAAGATTACTGCTACATTCTCCTTCCTCTGTCTCTTATATTCTATTCATCTGGGACACAGCATTGTTCACCATGTATATCAGTTGAATGTTTCCCTAGCATTTGCTACTTCCTGCAGAGAATCCCATACCCATCTACGAAAAGGACACAGAGGCAGGGATTGACTTGACACAGAAGAATATACACTATCAACGGCAACTATTATACTCAGGGCAAAAATTCCCACAACTTACATAGTATATCCAATAAATACCGTCTCACTAACATTGTAATCCATCAAAAATCCTTTTAAATATTGTAGTTTTGACAATCTAAGCTACAAATTAGACAGACAAACTCAAAAACTCACCAAAGAAGCTAAAAACATGAATCTAAAAGACAAATATCGATTCCAAACTCATCTACAAAAAATTATTTAGAACAAACAGGTTATACACTAACCTGTACTCTTTACCTAAGCTAGTCTAGCAGCCAACTCATAGAATTAATCCACGGCTTAATTGATAAAAACGCATCACATACATAACATAAGCATCACCCAAAAAATAACATTACTATCAGTTTACTAATCATACTAATAAGTGGGAAGTTTACGCTAACAAAGTGATCGGAACATTAAACATATCGCATACTACTCAACAATAACCCATGATCCTTAACATTAAACATCAAACAAACAAATTATAATTCAAAAATATAAAAAGTACACACCAAAAAAATACAAAGCAAATAAGCCAAGCTTACCACATACTACCGCGGTATTTAAGAGTATAAGGGCCAGTCTCGAGGGGGCGGCCAAAATGGGAATGAACCTTATGGTTCTGCTGACCACTCTGATCTTCAAGCTTAAGCTCAAAAAGCGCCCTAACGTCAGTCCCTTCGCTAGCGAGGGCGATAAAAAGCGAAACGTAATTGGCATTATCCTCAGCACTCTTCCCATCAGGGTAAAAGTAAATCGCCCAAAGATACCCACCCACCATGAACGTATCCGAAGCTATATACTTCCCAATTCCGAGCCCTTTCGACAAAGAATACCCTTTGATTCGGAACTCATGGCTACCGTCTACCGACTCGACACGAGCGATGGAGGTCGTGAGCTCCGACGCTGATGAGGTTGATGATGCGTTTAGTTTTGAGGGTTCTCCACAAACCCTAGAAATTCCCATCAAATTCCAATTCAATTTTACGGATACAGCTCGATTATCACCCGAATTGATCAAATTGAGCGATCGATGAGGGGGAATTGCGGAATTTGGGGAAGAATTTTTGAAGCGAAATGATGAAACTAGGGTTTCCGAATAAGGTAATTGGGAATTGAAACGTTTCGCTTCGCCTCCTTTTTATTTCGGTTTCTCCGAGGAAATGGTGGAGGGAGAAGAGAGAAAGGGAGCGGCGAATCAAACGGTGGCGGTGGCGGTGGCGGTTGTGACGGGAAAAGCGAAACGTTTCGGGAGATGAAATTAGGGAGAGAGAGAGAGAAGTTGATGATGGAAAGATGAGGTGATAACGCTGTGGAGTTTTATGTTTATGGGAGTTTGGGTCGGCTCGTTTTTTTTTTTAAAGTATCGCTTTCTGCCGGTATGGTGTCGGACACGGTCCACGGACACTGAGACTCCATTATGGGAGGACACGTGTTGGACACGGTATCCGATATCCGATTTACTCTTGTTAATTCTGGTACTGTAACACATCAGATTTTTACGTATTTTATAATTGCTGTTAAAAGTTATTTTGTATAAATTTACTTATTTCTTTAATAATTAGCTTTGAAAAAAAAGAGACAAAAAATAAATAAATAAGAAAGTCGGTTTACGAGAAACCCTTTAACATTTTATTTTATGTCAAACCTTTTCTCTTCCTACTCTAATCTCACGCCACTCTCATAAAAAGCCAAACCCTACTAACATTCATCTACACGATTTCAACTCAAAATTTGATGCCCCTGATTCCTTTCATTATGTTTATGGGAGTTTGGGTCGGCTCGTTTTTTTTTCCTTAAAGTATCGCTTTCTGCCGGTATGGTGTCGGACACGGACACTGAGACTCCATTATGGGAGGACACGTGTTGGAAACGGTAGATCCTATATCCGATTTATATTCTTGTTAATTCGAGTAAAAACTCTGAGTTTTTACATAAAACTAGTTTGTTACCTGGATTACGTCCGAAATAAAATTCATCACTTGATTTCTTTGTAAACAAATGATTTTATCATTTATAAAACTTTCACTTTCAATATAAATGTTGTGATTCCAGTTCAAATAAGTAATAAGGAATGTACAAAATAATAAGGTAAAGATGAAATCAATTGATGGTACATATTGATTTTTTTTTTATATAATAAAAAAGTATTGTGAATGTTTTAATATGGAAAACGTCACTTATCTATCATCATGGATGAAATGTCCATGAAACTCCTTGCCATTAAAGAAATTTTAAATGATTTTTTTAAAGTGAAAATTAAAGAGACATGACATGTGGCATGACAGATGGCCTAACTGAAACCGATGAACGTGGTCTTAGGGTTCATTTAAATTGTGGGATGGGAGATGAGAGGATTAAAAGGGGAGAATTAGGAGGAATTACTGGATTAGAAGATGAGAATTGATAAAATAATCCCACTCCAATCTAATAATCTAGTAATCTAATCACCAATATCATCAATCTAATACTATATATTAAAACCTGAAACCAAGTCTTTCCTAGAATGACACTAGACATACATTAATTGGATAGAACATAAAAATAGGATTAATTACAATTATCGGTTAGGATATGGTAATAAAATTATCCTACATTAATTGGATATAACATAAAAATAGTATTAAATACAATTATCGGTTATGATATGGTAATAAATTATTATAGAGTAGTATCGTATTAGGTAATTTGTGAAAAATAAGCATTATGGTAATTTTTTGTTTTTTTAAACAAATGATTATGGTAATTTATCAAAACAAAGATAAGGCAACAATAAAACGAGTATAAACACTATAAATATATAGCCTGGGCGTGGCACGGGCATGCAAACTAGTCAATATCAATATCAATATCTTGAGTCTTTTTTTAAACTCTCACAATGATTCTCTCACGTAAGAGAATCCACAGTCTGATAGGATTAGAGTTTTAATTAGTTGTCTTTTACACTTTAAACGAACCCATAGCTTTATGGGATTAGAGTTTTAAGTTGTCTTTTACACTTTAAGAGAATCCACAGCTTTATAGGATTAGAGTTTTATGTCTTGTTATCCTAATCAACAACTTGAGGAGTATACCCTGATACAATAAACTTATGATTAAATGACACAAGTAGATCCACGCCTTGAGAATTAGTATACGGCGACACAATACAATATAATATAAATACTCCCATAATTTCGTTTAAAGATATCTATATATTAGCTTATGTTATTTATTAAAGCAGGCTTTTTTAACTTCCCACAACGATGGGAATGTTCTAGAAAGTCATGTTATATATTTAGAAATTGTATTTAAAACTTACAAGAACTAATTTTTTTTTTTTTTTTTTTTTTGCAAGAAATGTTGTTCTTTTATTCATCCAAACGGGAATAAACGAACTCCTTACAAAAGACACCACTAAAATAGCACAAACTAAAAGAACCCGACTAATAATTTAGTGTGCATTTAGGCTATTAATTACATCCTCAAAATTGCAATTTTTCATCACATAGAGAATTCTAACTCTAACAACAAATTTTATTTGTTCCACTAGCCAATCCACCGAGTGCTCTTCATTTGAGAAAAGGCGACTGTTTCTTTCCTTCCAAACAAAGTAGATTGTAGCAATTGTGCTAGATGTTGCCCACTTATAGCGCCAGTTTCTTCTATTCTTCTTCTTTCTAAGCCATTCCATAGCAAACCCCATATCATGTTGCTCATATTCATGCCCACCCAGGCTTTAATTCTGCTCCAGACTTCAGCTGCATAGGAGCATCGAAAGAACAGATGCCTATGAGACTCCGCTGCAGCTTTACAGAGAGTGCACCTGTTAACAATCTGCATTCCCCGTCGAACTATGTTATCCACTGTAGCTAATTTCTTCTGAATTGCCAAAGCAGCAATAAAACTGTGTTTTGGAAGATTTGCAGTGTTCCAAACTGCCTTATGCCATCTATTCTCAGGAAACTTGATTCTGAAGAAGTTGTAGGCAGCTGTGGCATTAAACTAATTTTTTTTTTTTTGAAATAATACAAGAACTAAATTAGTACATGATATAGTAAGTAAACAAATATTTAAATATGAATTGTACAGGATATGGTCAGTAGATAAATAATTAAATAAGAATTATATACATGTTATGATAATTAAAAAGTGGAAGAATTGTACATGGGATGGTAAGTAAAATACACTACCATTGAATATCAGTTGAAAGAGCCGGAAATATTATATGACTGTTCAATTTATATTGTCGTCTTCTGGGAATGTACTTTGTATTGTCCAACTTTAATAGGAAACATCATTTTGAATAAATCTACTAAGTATTAATGTATTATACATAACAGACCAAGTAAGAAAATGTGATTCAATAAATAATGACGTGATATGGTAACTAAAAAGCATTATCATGAGATCACCAACAACTAACTATGGTGCATAACTGCATACTGTATTGATTTAGAATTTTTTCAAGGACTTATATACCTACAAATCTACAAAACTTTAGGTGTGTGTATAGGACATTATGTACTAATTAAATATTGTCATCATGCATATAATATCAAAATAACATATACTAGCATGGTCCATAAGCTAAAGTTGGTAACATTAATTTAACCATTAGCCACCCCCATTAGCATTCATATACATTATCCACGTCATAAGTGATGTCATCGATGACATCATCACTCATTTAATGATATCACTGCTGATGTCAACACCACCTGATTATTCCATGTGTTTGACTACATAAAGAATGAGCTTATGAGAGTTTGAATCTGTAACATCAAAGTTACAATTTTAACACTTCAACACCAAGGCAATTGAGTTTTTTTGATATTATTAACAAAGTTATATACGGAATATAAAGGATTTGACGTTTCGCGAGATAATTTCAAAAACAACTTTGGACGAGATTTTCTGAATCATATCAAATTATTTTATTTTTGGAGATAATTTAGGAGGTAATATATAGGGGGCCTATCCGGTCAGAAGTATAATTTCTCTCAGAAATCAGAAGGAATCTCAGCCACTGATTCTGAGATCAGATTCAATCTCAGCCATTGATTTCAGAAAACTCCATAAGCTGAATTGCATAACTCCAGTCCCTTAACTTCTCCAACTAAAATCAGTAACTCCAGTCATCTAACTCCACTAATTAAATTATATAACTCCACTAATATCAAAACACCAGAAATTTAATTTAACTCTCGTAACTGTAACGTAACTCCACCATCTAAAATACATAACTCCAACATCTAAAACTCGTAACTCCATAACTCCACTAACCAAAACACGTAACTCCAACGTAACTCCACTACCTAAAACACGTAACTCCACTACCCAAAACACGTAACTCCAACGAAACTCCACTAACCAAAACACGTAACTCTAACGTAACTCCACTAACAAAAACACGTAACTCCAACGTAACTCCACTACCTAAAACATGTAACTCCAACTTAACTCCACCATTAAAACACGTAACTCTAACAACTAAACACGTAACTCTAACTTAACTCAACTAATTAAACACGTGATTTCAACTTAACTCCTTAAATAAAGACGTAACTCTTAACTCCACCACCAAAATTACGTAACTCCAAAACACAAAAAAAAAAAAAATATATATATATAAAAAAAATCAGCGACGTTTTCGTTTTCCTCCCGCACCCCACGCCAAACCTTCCCGGCAAGAGGCGGAAACTGCCGTTATCTTAGCTTACCGCTCACTCTTCCTTCTTCATCGCTTGCCGGCGCCGACTTTCTCCGCCGCCGTTTTCTATTTCGCGGCGGAAAATCAGCGACGTTTTCGTTTTCCTCCGCCGCCGTTCCTCCCACCACCTTCCCCAGCCGCTCGTCGAAGTTTCCGGTCGTAAATGCCGCTCAACGACCTAATCAGGTTAGCATATCTCATAAGTTTCTCGCGAATTTCACGATTTTTCGCAGTCATAAAACTCTTGATTTCCGGTAGTCAGTAGGTCCGGCTGGTGGTGTTTTGACCGGAAAAACGTGCGTAAATGAAGGAGGAAGGTCGGCGGCGGTTGGATCTGACGAAAATGAGAGTGAAAAGTGGGAAGAAAAATGCGGTTTTTGGGGTGGAATGGTCTTCGAATAAGGCCGATGATTCCGCCAATGGAGTCGCGGAGGTAAGTGGAGTCGGCCTCTAATGTCGGCGCCGGCGATGGTGACCGTCGGTGAGCGGCTGCGGCGGCTGGCGGTGGTTGGGGACGGGATGGGAGAGAGAAGATGGAAATGATGTTGAGTTTTTATTTTCAGTTTGTTTTTATTGACTTTTAATCTAGGTCATTGATTAAGATGAGATGGGTGGACTAGATTCCTCCTGATTTCTGACAGAAATCATACTTCTGATTGGAAAGATTTCCATAATATATATATGCGCAATATATTAGGAAATAAGTTTTGGAATATTTTTGAAAATATTATTTTAGTAACAATTTTGGATATGATACTTGATTGATTAATTATAAAAAAAAAGGCAAAAATAATCCCGTTTGGTTATTATATTAATTATGAATTACTATATTCACACTCGATTCTTTGAAGCATACCTCAAGTCTCGCGGTTTTTGTTTGCAGACCACCATTATCACTTTAATTTTGAATTATTATATTAATTTTGAATTATTTAATGCATTTTTGGGTTTCTTTTCGTCTTAATTATAGAAAAACTGGGACAACGGGCCACGTCAAGTTTAACCCAAAAGAATACTGGTCAAAACGGCTTCAAGATATCTATGGCCAGAACTTGATCAGGGAAAAAATGGGCTATTAACCTTGAACAACGGGTCGCATCTAGTCGGTTAAGTTTTTTACAGTCGTAATATTTTGGGTCAATTATGAGTAATAAAAGAAAGTTATAATCAAGTTCATATAACAACTCGTGCAATTTTGCACGGGCCAATAAACTAGGGAATTACTAAACATATTGTAAGCTACCCTTTAACCTCAAGATAGACCTCTAAATTTCCTTTACTTTGGTTAGAATACTTAAGTTCCCCCACTCTCCCCATGATTTTCGAAGAAAAATATTTGTTTTAAACACTATGTTGCAATACGTGATCACACTGACAATAAATGTGTTCAAACAATGTCTCGACTTACTCTTCAAATAACTTAGGTTTCATAACCGAATATTCACTTGGTATTCGTACCAGAATATGTTAATTTAGAACAACATTTATCTATTTGTAATATATTATTTTATGAACATGTGGAGAGGAGGGATGACAAAATTATAAAAGAAGAGGTTAGAGTGGTCAATGCTGGAATAATTGAAGCCAACAAAACATGACAATATTTGTAATAACAAAAACAAGGTCAAAGGTAGTGTTTTGTTGCGGGAAAACATGTAAAGGTAGTACGTTATAAGTAAATTCTATTCAAAAAATATATTTTTATTGAAAATGAATTTTACTATCTATTTGCTCCTTTTTAAAAGGTATTCGCATTTGCATGTATGTTTGTGTACATGATACCCACATTGTTTGATTTTTGTGAACATTATGCCCATTTGCTAAATTCTTATAAGAAATGTTAGCATTAAGAGTCAAATTATGAAGTTAGTATCTATCATTGCACCAATGAGACGTTTAAACATTGAAAACAATGTGAATTTAGAGTTTAGTGCTTTGAAAAAAAAAATATTGCACATGGTCACAAAAATGAAACCTCAAAAATATACACAAACACAAACACGAAGAAACCATGAGAAAAATAGAACAATAAAGGTACCGTGTGAATGTTTCTAAGTATTAATTTGAGTTAGTGTTTTTGAAGAAAACTTTAATTTAGTTATAATCTATTAGAGGGTGCTAATTTAAATTTGTACAATTAAAGATGAAAACTTTACTTTATATTATAGTGTTTTTTTTTTCTGTTTATTTGTCCGAAGGGCAAAAATTATTGTACATATTATACAGAAACTCAAAACTGTAAAAAATCAGCTAAAATAGTAACACAACTGTACTATGTGAATCTTTTTAATAATAACTTTTTTTAAGAGGTTTAGTAACAATATTTAAGGTAATGCTTTTAAATAAAAGTATAGTTGTTGTGATATTAAATGTGTTAATTTGAGAGTATAAGTTCCCAAATTTGTAAAATGAGGTTTATATGATGAAAATAATTGTCTATGCGGGTTAAATAAAATGCAAGTAATAGTTCCTACATAAGTGCCAAATATTTATCGGGTCAACTTTATCATCATTAAGAGACTGTGCAACGCACGGGCTTACATGTAGTCTAATCTAATCTAATTATTCTAATTTAAACCTGTACCAAGTATTTTATTAGGAGGACACTAGGCACCTATTAATTGGATTAAACATAAAGATAGTATTAAATACAATTATCGGTTAGAATATGGTAATAAGTTATTAGTTAGGATATGGGAGCAAGCCATCATAGAGTATAATATTATTTATCTAATTTTAAAAAAAGGGTAGAAGAACATCTACTAACAATAGGAAAACAAAGGTATATGACAATGCACTTACAAAAAATTCAACAAAAAACTTCCTTCTACGGTTCTACCCAAAATGATCTCCCCTTTACGTTTTGCTGTTTTGACTGATAATGTGAGCGCTATTTTTATACTAAGATTTTTGGGGGTTTTACTAGAATAGTTTTTTTTTTCTTTTTTCCCTCTCAATTGTTAACATTTTTGGAAAAGGAACCGAAAGTCTGAAATAAGGGAGTTGGATTTTATCCAAACATAACAAAGAAAGTCAAAAAACTATGTTTTCTAATAAATGACAAAGAGTGATTGAAAGTTGTATTGGATGGACTTGGTTTTTGTATCCTCATAGAGTATATTACAAGACAAAAATTTAGAACATTTAAAATTACTCTTTTTAAAAAATGTAGCCTGGGCGTGTCACGTGCATGCAAACTACTTTATATATTTGAACCAAGTCTTTCGTATGAAAACACTTGGCACCTATCGATTAGATAGAACAAAGTAATTACAATCATTATATATTTTCACTCATTATTTCCCAATTTTCGCTCATTAATTTTCAAATTTTCACTTATTATATAACACTTTATAGTCATTATTTATTTTCATTATTTCCAATTTTCACTCATTATGTACCACTTTATATTCATTATTTATTTCCAATCATTATTATTATTTAATTTTCACTCATTATATCTCACTTTTCACTCATTATTATGTAGCACTTTAGAATCATTATTTATTTTCAGTCATTGTTAACCAATTTTCACTCATTATTTCTCAATTTCACTCATTATTTTCCAATTTTCACTCATTATTTCCCAATTTCACTCATTATCTCTCAATTTGCACTCATTATTTCCCAATTTTCACTCATTATTTCTCAATTTGCACTCATTATTTCCCAATTTTCACTCATTACTGTTCACGCGGGGGGTACGTAGCTCTAGGTTTCCCGGGGTACCTAATAATTTAATTATAACATACTAGTTTGCATGTCCGGCCCGCGTTCGGGCTATCTGTTTTGTTGGTACCACTTTGTGTTTGGGCCATAGCCCTTAAGGAAATGAATCTTAGTAAAGGCCCATGTCATGCAATAATCCTCCTTTAAGGACAACCCTTAGATGGAAGGGGAATAAAGGGTCAAGATGGAGTGGGGAAACCTAGGATTATTCCTAGGTCCCCCTCTATCACTATAAATACCCCCTTTATGACCCATCAAAATCAGGTTCTTATACACATACCCAAAAATTCTGGCATTCTCTATTCTCTGATTATTCCCTTGATTTGTGCATAAAAGGCTTTATTTGTCTTATTTGCCACTCCTTCTCGAGCCCCCTTACTGACTTGATCGTCGGAGGGGCGACGCCTGGTGAAAACCGGGCTCCCTTTGTGCAGGTATTCGGCGAGGCTATCCGAGCAGCTGTCTTTCGAAGAACTCACATCCAACAAGTGGCGCCGTCTGTGGGGACAGTTCGCAGGACTAGTCGTTCGAGAATACCCGAGCCCGAAGCAAGCCGAGAAGAAATGGCACCGAGAGGCCGACCCGCACGTTCGAAGGGAGCTGTTGCGAGCGAGACTCCCCCCCTAGGACCCGCTGACCCTAACCCCTCACGTCCTAACGCCCCCGGCGAGGGCCCGTAAAGGACGCTCGAGGACGAGCGGTCAGCGCCCCGAGGAAGAGCGCAAACTCTCCCCGAGGGGAACGTTGAGGAGGAATACGAGGTGTTCGATGAGGAGTATGAGGAAGAAGAGGTGATGGAGAGCAGGCCCCGCCCTCGAGATATAGCCATGATGAAGGAGCTCTTCGAGGCCCGAGCCAAGCTGAAGGAGCAAGCCGAGAGGCAGAACCAAATGAGTGAGCGGATGGCCGAGCTGGAGAAGCGAATGACTGCTCAGGTCGTGACACCTGCTGCCGAAGCGGTGCCCGCTTCGAGCATGTATAAGCGGGGCCCTCGGAAGACGCCTTCTCAGCGAACGGCGGCGGCCGTCCAGAAAATCAAGGCAATCTATGATAACCACCACCCGACAGAGTTGAGAGACACCATTAATACCCTAAAGCGAAAAAGAGAGGAGGTAGAGGCGACCCAGGCCTCGCGAAGGAAGCACCAGGAGGTCGGTGCGAAAGATAAAGGCAAGGGAGTCTTGGTCGAGGAGCCCACTCGAGGGCGAGCCAAGACACACGAGGACCGACCCCGAGGAAGTGCAAGGAGGTCGCACTCTCCTCGAAGGAAGTCCCATGCGCCCAAGCCTTCCAGAAGCGCGACCCGAGAAATCGTCTCGGATGACACGAGCGATGACTCGGAGTCTGCTTCGGAAAGCGAGGCCAGTTCGAGGCACCACTCCCATAGGTCCCATCGAACCAAGAGGACATTCACTGCCGATTCACCTTTTGCAAGGTGGATACTTGAGGCCGAGAGGGTACCTGGGGTGAAGAAGCCCAAGATGACAAAATACAACGGGGTCGAGGACCCGTTTGACCATATCTCATCATACATGCATAATATTGGTTACATGACTGAAGACGAAGCAACCATCTTCCGTCTGTTCCCGACCACACTGACTGGTATTGCTCAACGGTGGTTCGACAAATTGCCATCGGGACGTATTCGTTCGTGGTCTGGGTTGAAGAAGAAGTTTACTGGGCACTGTGTTCATGGCGATCAAGGAGACATACCAGTTAAGGCCTCCTCGACCCATGACGCAGGACGATCGGAGAAACATGGGGGCGTTTTGTGAATATCATATGGAGACTGGCCACGCCACAGCAAGCTGTAGGGATCTCGAGGAGGCGCTCGAGAAATTAGCTGACAATGGACTGCTGAACCGTTACCTGAAGCGCCTGAGGGGCCAAAGAGATCGGTATAAGCAGAACAACCAAAGAGGGGCTCGCGGTGGCGGCCAAGCCGGAAATGGAGCCAGGGCTCGGAGCCCTGGCGTAATCAATACAATCTCCGGGGGCCTCACAAGCGGAGGACCGAGCCGACGAGGTCGAAAGACCAATTGGAGGCTCTTCGTCAACTCGGTCGCAACGGCGCTTCCCGAGATCAAAATCCCCAACATGACTGTATAACAATCTGATGTGAAGAACGTTCGGACACCTCATGATGATCCAGTGGTGATCACAATGCAGGTGGCCAACAAGCAAGTGAGAAGGTCCTTAGTGGACACGGGCTCGTCGGTGGACATTATGACTTTTGAGTGCCTTATGAAGCTGAAGTACACAGCGAAGGATATCACACCACTCCGCGAGCCAATAGTCGCTTTCGGAGGGCAAACCATCTACCCGATGGGGACGATTCGTCTCCTAGGAGCTATTGGCCAAGGAGCTGACATGAGGCGAGCACACGTTGAGTTTGTCATCATTGACATACCGTGTGCTTACAACATTGTCATCGGGCGACCGTTGTTGAACGATATTGCAGGGCTAGTATTCCCCTTGGGTGTGTTGATGTTATACGTCACAGATAATGGCCGAGCCGCGATTGTCCGAGCTGACCAAAAGGTTGCTCGTGAGTGTTATCATGCAGGACTCAGGCCCCCCATGGTGAATCCTAGCGAAGCGCTCGAAGAAGGCGAGTCTCCCACTAAGAAGAGAAAGAAGGAAGCGAGCCGGGCGAAGGCCACGGCTGAAAATTTTTGTCTAGAGACTGTTGATGCGAGGCATGGCCTCGAAGGACCCACCCAACCCTTTGAAGAAACTGAGGACGTGGCACTGGAATGAAGAGGACAGAGCCGACCGAACGGTTCGAGTAGGCAAAGCTCTCGAACCAGAGGTTAAGGCCCCTCTCGTGTCCCTGCCAAGAAAGTTTAAGGACGTGTTCGCGTTCGTTGTGGAGGAGATGCCAGGGCTCGACCCCTCGGTCATTACCCACAAGCTGAACGCTGATCCGTCGAAGAAGCCCATCCACCAAAAGCAAAGGCATTTCGGCTTGGAGCAAGCCAATGCGATCAAAGAAGAAGTCGACCGACTGCTTGGAGCTCGGTACATTGAGAAATGCACATACCCGATTTGGCTGTCCAACGTGGTGTTGGTGAAGAAGCCAAACGGGTCGTGGAGGATGTGCGTCGACTTCACAAACTTGAACAAGGCCTGCTAGAAGGACGGTCAGCCATTGCCTCGAATGGATCAGTTGGTAGATTCCACTTCGGGGCACGAACTCTTGTGCTTTATGGATGCATATGCGGGTACCATCAGGTCCCGATGGCCGAGGAGGATCGACCAAAGACTGCCTTTATCACACCGCTTGGGGTATATATGTATCGGGTGTTGCCGTTCGGACTGAAGAATGCCGGAGCCACGTTCCAGAGGCTGGTAAACCAACTGTTCAAGGAACAGATTGGGAGGAACATGAAGGCGTAAGTTGACGATCTGATCGTCAAAAGCGTTCGCATCGACGATCACCACAAAGATCTGCGAGAAACGTTCGAAACGTTGAGGAAGTATGGGATGAAGCTGAACCCGAAGAAGTGCGCCTTCGGGGTGACGACAGGGAACTGTCTCGGGTTCCTCGTGAGCCAAAGGGGCATCGATGCGAACCCTGAGAAAATTAAAGCTATAATGGACATGCCTTCTCCAAAGAACGTTAAGGATGTGCAACGGTTAACGGGGTGTGTAGCCGCCCTCGGACGCTTCATTGCGAAGTCGGCCGACCGATGCCTCCCGTTCTTCGCCGCTCTCAAAAAGAAGAAGAATTTCGAGTGGGACGAGCAGGCAGAGAAGGAAGATTTGTACTTGTATTGTATGCGAACGAGCAAGCAGTCGGAGCCGTGTTGGTTGTTGAGCGTGAGAAGGCCCAGAGCCCAGTATAATATGTGAGTCATGCCCTCGCGGGAGCCGAGCTGCGATACCCTCCACTCGAGAAACTCGCTCTGGCCTTACTCATCGCGAGCCGCCGCCTCCGACCCTATTTTCAAAGTCACAAAGTTATTGTTCGAACCAATTATCCCCTGGAGAAGATATTGAATAATCTGGATGGAAATGGGAGACTGCCTCGATGGGCCTGTGAGCTAAAGAGCCACGACATCGAATACGAGCCGAGACGCCGCCTCGCGGGACAGGCCTTGTCCGACTTCGTAGTTGAGGCAGCCTTCAACGAGCCGGAAGGGCCGATGAAAGAACAGTGGACGTTGTATGTTGATGGTTCGTCCAATTTTGCTGGAAGCGGAGCCGGTATGATCGTCATACTCCCTGGAGGGGAGAGGTCGGAATACGCACTCCGCTTCGGCTTCGAGGCGACCAACAACGAGGCCGAATATGAAGCCCTTGTCGCAGGGATTCAAATGTGCCTGGCGGCGGGAGCCACCGATGTGAAGGCATTCTCCGACTCGGCCATAGTGGTGAACCAGATCAACGAAAAATTTGAGGCGAAGGACCACATGGCTGAGTACAGGGACAAGGTTCGAGGCCTCACCAAGAAGCTCGCACATTTTGAGATCGAGCAGATCCCTCGGTCGGAGAACCAGCATGCGGACGCTTTGGCTCGACTGGCCAGCTCCTCGCTCAACGACAGTCCAAGGGTCGTTAAGTGGGAGCTGCTGCCGTTTAGAAGCATCGATCGGACCGCTAGTGTGTTGGTCCTTGATCGAAGTCCCGAGTGGATGAGGCTGTTGCTGGCCTAATTGAAGGACGGAGAGCTTCCGAGCGATCCGAAGGAGGCCAAGAAGGTGGAGAAGAGAGTTGAATGGTTCACATTAGTCGACGGAGAGCTATACAAGAAGGGGCATGTACACCCGTACCTGAAATGTGTCGAACCGACCGAGGAGAAGTACATCCTAAAAGAAATTTATTTTGGAGAGTGTGGGGGGCACATAGGGGCTCGGGCAACAGCTTCGAAAAATTTGCGAGCCGAATTCTTCTGGCCGACCATGCAGACTGACGCGACCGAACTCATTAAGCATTCGACAAATGCCAACGGTTCGGGCCGATCAGCAAGAGACCTCCCACCCAGCTCAAGCCAATTTCCACTCCACTACCGTTCGCAAGATGGGGTTTGGACATCCTCGGATCCTTCCCCAAGAGTTTCTGTCGGAAGAAGTTTATAATTGTGGCTGTCGACTACTTCACCAAGTGGGTCGAAGCCGAACCACTGGAAAGTATCACCGACCGAGATGTGATCAACTTCGTCTGGAGGAATATCATCACCAAGTTTGGGGTCCCTCGGATGTTTACATTTGACAACGGGACGCAATTTGATAGTGATGATTTCAAGGACTATTGTGCACAGTATGGCATTCAAACTTGTTACACCTCGGTCGCATACCCACAGGCGAACGGACAAGCTGAGTCCTCGAACAAGATAATCTTGCATGGGTTGCGAACCATGGTGGAAGGAGCAAAGGGAAAATGGGTCGAGGAGTTACCGGGTGTCCTATGGGCGCTTCGCACCACAACGAAGCGAGCCACAGGAGAGACTCCGTTCCAGCTAGTATACGGCTCGGATGCTGTACTACCGATCGAATGCGAGGCCAAATCTGTTCGCATAAGTACCTACGAGCCCGAGGACAACGAAGTTGAGCTGCGAACCGCGCTCGACCTTCTCCCCGAGTGCCGTGGAAATGCGCTCCTGAGAGCCGAAAGGTAGAAGCAACAGATGGCCAAAGCATTCAATCGAATGGTCCGCCCAAGGAAGTTAGAAGTAGGGGACATGGTCCTTCGAAATGCCAAGGCAACAGGCAAGAAGCTCCCTGGAGGAAAATTGAAGGATAAGTGGGAAGGGCCATATCTGGTGGTCGAACAAGTTAAGGAGGGTACTTTCCGACTGAGCACCCTGGAAGGAGAGATGGTGAAGAGGCCCTGGAACCTCTACAACCTGAAGAAGTATTACCCATAGATGTCTGTTAGTGTTGTCTCAAATTAAAGCTCGCATGTTGCGATGCAATATCATGTATTTTTGTTCTTTAGTCGGCCGAGGGCCATATTTTGTAATTTTTTCGGTATCGAGTAATGAAAGGCCGAGCGCCACAATGTTATCCAAAAATTAGTGTAAAAAACCCCAATTACCACCACCCGAGTCAACGAAGAGTCGACAACGCAAGAAAAGAAGCGAGGCAGTCGCTTCGACAGTATTCAAAGAAATATAATCGAGTGCGATCACCCGAAAGGGAAAACACTCGAAGCGCGTTGAAAACGCGGGACATGAGCGCAATCGCTCGAATGGGGAATCACTCGAAGGGTACAACGGTACGCCTCAAAAGCCCTCTTAGCGAGGCAAACCGAGTGCAATCGCCCATACGAGAAGTCGCTCAAGGCATTCTTGCCGAAGACAAGAGTCTATAAATTGCCCTACCAAGGTCGAAAGCGTTGTTAGGAATAACAGCCGCTCGGAGTGGGTTGAAGTTGCATCACCTTGATAGCGACACGCTTTCCCAACTAGGGCTCGCGTCGAATAAAAGTTCAGCTGAGAACATTTTCGCCTATAAAGGATGAGATCCCGTAGCCCCTTAAACTTCAACTCGGATAAGGAGGCCTGTGGGAGGCCTCCCCTCGAACGCCGAACATTGAAAGATAGGCTTCGACCGAGTGCTTGCGCTCGCTTCTCGAACAGAAACGAGGCACCCGAATAAAGGCAACTTAGCCGGAAAAGTTCGTCATCCATGCGAGGAGTCGAATACCTTCGCAGTTAAGGGCAGCGAGCCCTTAACCACGAAAGGGCATTCGTCTCGAGGGCGAGACCACCCATGGATGACTAGAACGAACAGTACAAAAAAGAGTTGTATGAAAAACTTGCAGTAATTTTAATAAAGAGTTCGAAGCCAAACACCCTGAAAAATGGGCGGCTTCGAGCAACATTGTTAAAAAGCCAAAAACCCTCGAGAGGGCGGCAAACAAGCAGAAATTAAAAGATTGTATGATTACAAGGCTAAACAGCCCAATTGAAATAATGGTTAAGTGTTGGTGTTGTTGGCAGGGTACTCAGCAGGAGTAGTGAAGTCGAAGGCCTCAGGTAGCTCGAACAACTCTTTCTTCGCTTCCGCCTCTTCGGCTGCAGCGGTTGCCTCGAGCGATCTCGCCCTCTTCAGGAGCCGCACCGGATTCGGCTTCGTTGTGCTTGTCGAGCTCAGCTCGGTAAGCAGCTTCGAACCGCTCCTCATCCAGCTCGAAGTCCTCTCGGCCTTCGTTGCACTTCACCAACGCCAACCATCCTAGCTTGAGGCCCAACTCAACGCCCGACTGCTTCGCAGCTGCCTTGTTTAGGTCGCTGAGGTACGCATAGCCCTTCGACGCCAAGAAGGTCGAGACCGCCGAGCAAGCACGCTTCGCCCAGAGGGTTGCGTGGCTGGATGCATTGACCAGATTGAGACTTAGCGGGTCAGCATCGGCCCTCGCCGTCTCAAGTTCAGCAGCGAGCGAGGTTGCCTTCGCGTGCGCTTCGGACATCGCAGCCACGGCCTTCTCATTCTGCTCATGGCAATCAGCAACGTTCTTCTTCGCCTCGACCAGCGACCGCTCGAGCTCCTCCTTCGCCGCCTCAACCTCCTTCAACTTGGCCTCGGCAGCAAGGCACTTCTCCTTCCAGAGGCCTCCCTCGGCCTTCTGAGAGCTGTGCATCTCTCCTTGGCAAACCAAGACGGTCGCCTAAGGAAAAAAGGAGTTAGAAATTAAAACATGTAAGGGAAAAAGGGTCGAGCCGAAGAATAAGATCAAGATATACCTGAATCATCTGGGACACTGCTCGCCGAGCCCAGTCAGGAGAGAAGGGGAAGTCCCGAGCCACGTCGTACACAGCTGCAGCCGCCTTCGACGTGTCAGGGAGGAGAGGCGCTGTCAATGCCTCGAGCTGTGCCACTGCATCAGCAAGAAATCTAGAGTTAGAAAGATCCCGATCAGACGCTATAAACAATTGTTCCAACTGTTCCAAGGTCATACATGTCTGACCAGCCAAAACGCCCACATCCAACCGCTTCGCAGCCGACGTCTCGCCCTCATCGAGTGGCCTCTTCTCTCGACGCCGAGTCTGAAAGAAACACATCAGTCCATACCATTACAAAAACACTAAGTCCAAATGCCAGAAACGAGGGGATTACCTCCGCACCCTCGCCCTCAGAAGACGAGCCCAAGTGAGGAGGACGAGTCGACGGAGACGCTCGCTCAGCAGTTGAGCGGCCTCTAGTCGATCGAGCCCGCTCTCTCCGAGGAGCCAGCTGAACAGTCTTTGGAGCCGCCTCTCGATGACTCCTCGAGCTATCCCTCCTCGCCCTTTGAGCCATTAAACGGTTGAGGTTCGGCATTGTTCTATGCCACTCGTGCAGTTGAGCCGAGACGGATTCACTGACAGCCCCTGCAAAGAAAACTTGGTCAGTAATTTGAAAGAATATCAAAAGGCAAAAAGCAAAACGAGCGCACCCCGAGACATACTCTCCTCCTCCACGTCGACAGGACAGACCAAACCCGCATGAAGGAGCCACATGTACTCGCTCAACATTTGTTCGCTCGGAACCCAGGTGAGGTCCTCGAGCTGCAGGTTGAGCGACTGCTGGAAGTACTCGGCGCAACTTTCTTCCACAGCGGTGAGCCGAGGGAGAGAGTTGTTCACATTGCGAAGGCCGAGAGACCGAAGCGGCACTCGGAGTTTGTCGCTAAGAGGCGAACCGTCAGCAGTGGTGAGCCAGTAAAACCTGTTTTTCCACTCCGGTCCTTTTTGAGGCTTCGGAGGATGGGTTACTATGCTATATGTGGTTGTTTGGCCGCAAACGGCAAAGTTTTTGAACCCCCACTGGTCGTTGGAGGCGTTGTGGAGGTAGCGGAAAAGGGCGAGGGATATCGGTATCCGAGCGCACCGACAGGTCTTGACAAAACCCGTAAGGGTAATGTGAGCGTTGATGGTTAGCTCCGAGGGGCAGATACCATAATAGTTGTATAATTTTTCCAAAAAGGGGTTAAAGGGTACCCGAAACCCATATGTGAACGCTTGCGCATATACTCCGAGGCAGTTCCTCGGTGGATCGGAGCACACAGATCCCTCGTCTTGAGCGAGCAGCGCGAGCGGGTCCCAGATATGATTGGCTTCGCAGAAAGCCCGAACCAGCTCCTCCGTCTGGGATCGACGCCAGTTCGGGTCGATAACGGCAGTGGAGAAAGTATTGTTACTGACTCGAACAGCGGCTCGAGGAGGCATGACTTCGGGGGGTTCCTGCGAGGGGTGAACAACCGAGTTAAGATCGACATAAGCACTTCGAGCCATCCTCGGGTCGGTCATACCCCCCGAGTAAACCCGAACGGTCTGCTTGGTTCGCACCATCTGAGAAAAAGATGAAAGGTAGTTATGGACTCGCCTTGTGCGAGCCGTTACCCCTCACTCTCTCAGATGACGGATCTGCAACACCCGACACTCGACGGGTCGACAAAAGTCTAAAAAATCGAAGGATCGATGCGAGAGAAGCGAGTCGGCGCGAAGAGTAGACCGCTTCTCATCGCCGAGCTCGAAACCGAGCGGAATCATCGGGGTTATCTTGGTTCCCAATCCCAGAACGCTCGCCTGGCATCTTTTTGCCGCCGGAGCGGGACCGACAACCCGAGACCGTCATCGGACAAGTAAAACGACAACGGCAACAACGAAACGGACCAAAAACGACGCGAAAGGAAGTGAAAAAATGAGTAAAAGAAGCATAAATCTTATCGGTGATTTAATCGGAGTAGTGCGAGTCGAAAAGACGAAGGAAACCGATGGAAAACTCGCCGGAAAAAGAAGGTCTTCTGCTTGGAGATTGAAAGCTCGGCGTAGTAAAACGAGGGAAATTTTGGAAATGAAAGTGAAAGTGAATGTGAAAATGATTGAGGAAAACCCCCCTTTTTATAGGGAGATAAAGTTAGGCGCAAAATGGTAAAAGCGTATGTTTTTACAAAACTTCCCAAACGTCGTCAGTCATCATTACGGCACAGGAGACGAAAAGTTGTCGCGTGTTCCCGAGGTTACATTGCGCGGGAATCTAGAGACAGTTGGCCTAGAAAACTGTTCAAATTCTCGCCAACTCCCGAGATTAATAATGGCAATATTCAAATTTCGAAATTTTCAAAATTCGAATTTTGGAAATTCGAAATTTAATTTCATAATGCAATTTCAAATTTGAAATTAGAATTATGGACAACGAGCCAGGGGATCGGACTATTGCGAGCAACCCTCCCCCCACCGAAGGGTGAAATTTTCGAGCTCTCCCAGGCGAGGGATCGAGGACTCGAAAAGGGTGAAATTTTCGAACAAGAGTTCTGTTCGAGCCATCACTCCCTCGGAAAGGGTGAAATTTTCGAACAAGAGTTCTGTTCGAGCCACCAATCCCTCGGAAAGGGTGAAATTTTCGAGCTCTCCCAGGCGAGGGATCGAGGACTCGAAAAGGGTGAAATTTTCGAACAAGAGTTCTGTTCAAGCCGTCACTCCCTCGGAAATGGTGAAATTTTCGAGCTCTCCCAGGCGAGGGATCGAAGACTCGAAAATGGTGAAATTTTCGAACAAAAGTTCTGTTCGAGCCATCACTCCCTCGGAAAGGGTGAAATTTTCGAACAAGAGTTCTGTTCGAGCCGTCACTCCCTCGAAAAGGGTGAAATTTTCGAACAAGAGTTTTGTTCGAGCCATCACTCCCTTGGAAAAGGTGAAATTTTCGAGCTCTCCCAGGCGAGGGATCGAGGACTCGAAAAGGGTGAAATTTTCGAACAAAAGTTCTGTTCGAGCCATCACTCCCTCGGAAAGAGTGAAATTTTCGAGCTCTCCCAGGCGAGGGATCGAGGACTCGAAAAGGGTGAAATTTTCGAACAAGAGTTCTGGTCGAGCCATCACTCCCTCGGCAAACGATTAAATATCAGAGAAGCAGGCAACGCCTCGAAAGGGCACGATTGCATTACATGACTTTACCAAGGTCTACAAAGTACACCTCGATAAAGGGCGGCTAGGGATCGTACCCTGGTCGCTCCCGATGAGTCCGTCTTCGCTGACAGCGAGGGGCGCGACCAAGATCCGAGGGGCTTTGTTGGTACCACTTTGTGGTTGGGCCATAGCCCTTAAGGAAATGAACCTTAGTAAAGGCCCATGTCATGCAATAATCCCCCTTTAAGGACAGCCCTTAGATGGAAGGAGAATAAATGGTCAAGATGGAGTGGGGAAGCCTAGGAGTATTCCTAGGTGCCCCTCTATCACTATAAATACCCCCTTTATGACCCATCAAAATCAGGTTCTTACACACATACCCAAAAATTCTGACATTCTCTATTCTCTGATTATTCCCTTGATTTGTGCATAAAATGCTTTATTTGTCTTATTTATCACCCCTTCTCGAGCCCCCTTACTGACTTGATCGTTGGAGGGGCGACGCCTGGTGAAAACCGGGCTCCCTTTGTGCAGGTATTCGGCGAGGCTATCCGAGCAGCTGTCTTTCGAAGAACTCACATCCAACAAGTTTATATTTTTTTATAATCTTTTCATAAAAATGTAGGTTTATTTTGTTATAATATTATCATTAACGATATTTTACATTATTTTTTCTTTCAAATTTGTCACGCAGGACATTGGTGCGCAGGCTGCGGCACATATTTTAACTCGTATTGGTTTTTCTATAGGGGGCCGAAATTGTTTCGCGGCTCCCAACCAACTTCTTGTAATTTATTATTTATAATTAGTATATCAATAAAATATTTAACTCATCGTAATTTTATTTCCTTTCCATATTAACGCCACTCGTTATATTATTTCATTTTCATTTCATATCCCGTCCCCGTTATACTATTTCATTTTTATTCTACTATCACGTCACCCGTTATAGTATTTTTTTCATTCCACTATCCCATCACCCATTATATCACATTATATTTCAATTTATTATACCATACAGTTTTACCATAATTAATTAACTTATCACCATAAATTGGGTAACTAGACATTGAGAAATAAAAAGCTACGTAGAGAAAATACTCTGGAAACTTGTGTGTCTTCTAGCTTAAGCAACCATGAACAAGGAAAATCATCCTAAAAAGAGAGGACGACCACCAAACTCAGCTTGGGTTTTGGCTTCAACAAACCCTCCTGAACCCCCTGAGACTAATCATAAGGTCTCACAATTCGAAATGGAGGAGGGCGACCACACAGAAGTGGAAAGAACTCCCCGAGCCACTGGTTTTGAATAATTTCTTGAATGCTGTTTTGTCCTCCAATTCGAAACATGGTAGCTGCAATTCTGATAGAAAGGATAACAATAGTGGAGAGTTTAATCATTCTGTAGAGAATTTGGATGAAATTGATTCTAACACTGGAAAATAAAGTATGATGAATGGAAACAAAACCTGTGAAATTGGGAATGTGGAAAATGGGCCTAAATCTTACAAAAATGTTGTGAAAAAGAATTCTCACGGAATGAAATTGGATTTTGAGGAAAGCAGTGCTACTACAGGTTATAATTGAGGAATTTGATGTTCATGAGGAAGTGTATTTTTTCCAAAAATACACTAGTAGGAACAATAGGGGGAAACTGAGTCACCTTGGCTCAGCTGATGAGCTTCGCGGCTAAGAAATGGGCTGGAATTAAACCACCTAAATCTGAGGAAGATATGAATTGAATGCCATCTTGAGGGGAGGACCATGGAGTGTTAATGGTGGAACGCTGGTGCTGATGGATTGGTGGTTTGAATTTATCCAGTCCAGTTCAAGACTGGCATTTGAATCTGAGGAAGATATGGATGCCATCTTGAGGGGAGGACCATAGAGTGTTAAAACAAAGCCTGCAAGGAAGTAGTGTAGAATGAAGGGGAAAAGGTTGTAGTACCACCAATACAAATGCCAGAGACAGTGAGCACGAGACCTTCATCTTCATATATAGATGCTGATGGATTCACTATGGTAGCAAAGAGGAAGAGTGTTTCTAAGAAAATGTAAAACGAACTATGTATGCTTGTATTCTACTTTTAAGCTTATTCTTTGATCCTAAGCTTATTTTTGAATTCTAATGACATGGAGACGATTATATGTGTTAGGGTTGTCATAAAACAGAAACCAAATGTCATTTCTAACCACAGTCATTCCACAACATTCTCACATTTGAATCAAACTAGTAAAACAAACTATGCATGCTTGTATTCTACTTTTAAGCTTATTCTTTGATTCTAAGCTTATTTTTCAATTCTAATGACACGGAAACAATTATATGTATTAGGGTTGTCATAAAGTAAACCAAATGTCATTTATAACTACACTCATTCCACAACATTCACACATTTGAATCAAACTAGTAAAACGTACTATGCATGCTTGTATTCTACTTTTAAGCTTATTATTTGATTCTAAGCTTATTTTTGACTTCTAATGACATGGAGACAATTATATGTGTTAGGGTTGGCACAAAAGTAAACCAAATGTCATTTATAACTACACTCATTCCACAACATTCACACATTTGAATCAAACTTGTAAAACGAATTGTGCATGCTTGTATTTTACTTTTAAGCTTATTGTTTGATTCTAAGCTTATTTTTGAATTCGAATGACATTGAGACGATTATATGTGTTAGGGTTATCTTAAACTTAAACCAAATGTCATTTCTATATCTAAATCTCCTAGTCTCTTCATTATTTGTAACAATTCTTTAACCACACTCATTACACAACATTCACAAATCTGAATCAAACTTGTAAAACGAATTGTGTATGCTTGTATTCTACTTTTAAGCTTAGTCTTTGATTCTACGCTTATTTTTGAATTCTAATGACATGAAGGCGATTATATGTCTTAGGGTTTGCATAAAAGTAAACCAAATTCATTTCTAACCACACTTATTCCACAACATTGACACATTTGAATCAAACTTGTAAAACGAATTGTGTATGCTTGTTTTCTACTTTTAAGCCTAGTCTTTGATTCTAAGCATATTTTTGAATTCTAATGACATGGAAACGATTATATGTCTTAGGGTTGGCATAAAAGTAAACCAAATTCATTTCTAACCACACTCATTCCACAACATTCACACTTTTAAATCAAACTTGTAAAACGAACTATGCATGCTTGTATCCTACTTTTAAGCTTATTATTTGATTCTAAGCTTATTTTTTTTATTCTAATGACACGGAGACGATTATATGTGTTAGGGTAGTCATAAAAGTACACTAAATGTCATTTCTAACCAAACTCATTCCACAACATTCATACATTTGAGTCAAACTTGTAAAACGAACTATGTATGCTTGTATTCTACTTTTAAGCTTATTATTTGATTCTAAGCTTATTTTTGAATTCTAATGACATGGAGACGATTATATGTCTTGGGGTTGGAATAACCCCTTAACTATCACTTCCCTCTACCTTTCATAGACCAAATGTTAGAGAGATTGGCCAATCATAATTTCTTTTGTTTTCGCGACGGTTATTCCGGATTCTTATCCCTATCCGCCCGGAAGACCAAGAGAAAACTACCTTTACTTGTCCCTATGACACCTTCGTCTATAAAAGGATGTCATTCGGACTTTGCAATGCACCTACACCTTCCAAAGGTGCATGATGGCCATTTTCTCCGATTTTATTGAGAAAACTATGGAAGTGTTTATGGATGATTATTTTAGTGTGTTTAGCACTTCATTTGATGATTGTTTGAGAACCTTGTCTTGTGTGCTTAAACGTTGCGAAGAACAACATGTGGTCCTTAATTGGGAAAAGTGTCACTTCATGGTGAATGCAGGTGTTGTTCTTGGCCACATTCTTTCTTCTAAGGGGATTGAAGTTGACAAAGCGAAAGTGGAGGTCATTGAGAAACCTACCTCCTACGAATGTGAGAGGTGTGACAGGTTTCTTAGGGCATGCCGGTTTTTACCGGAGGTTTATAAAAGATTTTCAAAAATCGCCAAGCCTCTCACTTCTCTCCTTGTCAAGGATACCCCCTTTGTATTTGATACTTCTTGTGTTGAAAGTTTTAATAGGTTGAAAGAAGCTCTTGTCTCCGCACCGATCATCCAAACTCCGGATTGGAATTTGCCATTCGAGATAATAATGTGTAATTCGAGCGACTATGCGGTTGGAGCGGTGCTGGAGCAAAGGAAAGATAAGAAGCATAATGCCATTTACTATATACGCAAAACTTTGGATGGAGCCCAAGCCAATTACACCACAACCGAGAAGGAGATGCTCGCGGTGGTATATGCTATTGAGAAGTTTCGACGTTATTTGGTGGGCTCCAAGGTCATTGTGCATACCGATCACGCGGCATTGAACTAGCTTATGAGTAAGAAAGAGGCTAAACGAAACCTTATAAGATGGGTGCTTATCCTTCAAGAGTTCAATATCGTGATCAAAGATAAGGTTGGGGCCGAGAATGTGGTAGCGGACCACTTGTCAAGGCTTTGAATGGAGGAGAGGGGAGATAAGGATGATGGGTTTCCAATTGATGATGATTTGAGAGATGATTCTCTCATGTCCTTGATATCCAAAACACCATGGTACGCCGATATCGTTAATTACCTTGCTTCCGAATTTATTCCAAGAGAATTTGATGCTCAAGAGAGGAAGAAATTTAGGTATGAGGCAAAAAGGTACTATTGGGATGAGCCCTACTTATTTAGGATGTGTGTGGATGGTATGTATAGAACATGTGTCCCAACCGAGGAGGGGTTGGACATAATTTCTCAGTGCCACTCATCCCCCTATTGTGGTCACCTAGCAACATCAAGAACCATTACAAGAGTGCTACAATGCGGGTTCTAGTGGCCGAGTTTATGCAAGGATGTACATGATTATGTAGTGAGGTGCGAATCTTGTCAAAGGAGGGGAAATATTGGAAGAAGAGATGAGATGCCCATCAATTCCATGTCGGAGGTAGAAGTTTGATTCAAATGTCTGAATGTTGTGGAATGAGTGTGGATAGAAATGACATTTGGTTTACTTTTATGACAACCCTAACACATATAATCGTCTCCATATCATTAGAATTCAAAAATAAGCTTAGAATCAAAGAATAAGCTTAAAAGTAGAATACAAGCATGCACAGTTCGTTTTACAAGTTTGATTCAAATGTGTGAATGTTGTGGAATGACTGTAATGACATTTGGTTTCCTTTTATGACAACCCTAACACATATAATCGCCTCCATGTCATTAGAATTCACAAATAAGCTTCGAATCAAAGAATAAGCTTAAAAGTAGAATACAAGCATGCACAATTCGTTGTACAAGTTTGATTCAAATGTGTGAATGTGGTAGATTGAGTGTGGTTAGAAATGAAATTTGGTTTACTTTTATGACAAATAATCGTCTCCAGTCATTAGAATTCAAAAATAAGCTTAGAACTAAACAACAAGCTTAAAAGTAGAATACAAGCATACACAGTACGTTTTACAAGTTTGATTAAAATGTGGGAATATTGTGGAATGAGTGATGACATTTGGTTTACTTTTATGACAACCCTAACACATATAATCGTTTCCATGTCATTAGAAATAAAAAATAAGCTTAGAATCAATGAATAAGCTTAATAGTCGAATACAAGCATGCCAAGTACGTTTTACAAGTTTGATTCAAATGTGTGAATGTTGGGGAATGAGTGTAGTTATAAATGACATTTGGTTTACTTTTATAACAACCCGAACACAAATTATCGTCTCCATGTCATTAGAATTCAAAAATAAGCTTAGAATCAAAGAATAAGCTTAATAGTAGAATACAAGCATGCACAGTTCGTTTTACAAGTTTGATTCAAATGTGTGAATGTTGTGGAATGAGTGTGGTTAGAAATGACATTTGGTTTACTTTTATGACAAACCTAACCCATAAAATCGTCTCTATGTCATTAGAACTCAAAAATAAGCTTAGAATCAAAGAATAAGCTTAATAGTAGACTACAAGCAAGCATGCAAAGTACATTTTACAAGTTTGATTCAAATGTGTGAATGTTGTGGAATGAGTGTAGTTATAAATGACATTTGGTTTACTTTTATGCCAACCCTAACACATATAATCGTCTCCATGTCATTAGAATTCAAAACTAAGCTTAGAATCAAAGAATAAGCTTAAAGTAGAATACAAGCATGCACAGTTCGTTTTACTAGTTTGATTCAAATGTGTGAATGTTGTGGAATGAGTGTGGTTAGAAATGACATTTGGTTTACTTTTATGCCAACCCTAAGACATATAATCGTCTCCATGTCATTAGAATTCAAAAATAAGCTTAGAATCCTAGAATAAGCTTAAAAGTAGAATACAAGCATGCACAGTTTGTTTTACAAGTTTGACTCAAATGTGTGAATGTTGTGGAATGCGTGTAGTTATTAAGGACATTTGGTTTACTTTTATGACAAACCTAACACATATAATCGTTTACATGGCATTAGAATTCAAAAATAAGCTTACAATCAAAGAATAAACTTAAAAGTAGAATACAAGCATACACAGTTCGTTTTACTAGTTTGATTCAAATGTGTGAATGTTGTGGAATGACTGTGGTTAGAAATGACATTTGGTTTACTTTTATGACAACCGTAACACATATAATTGTCTCCATGTTATTAGAATTCAAAAATAAGCTTAGAATCAAAGAATAAACTTAAAAGTAGAATACAAGCATGCACAGTTCGTTTTACTAGTTTGATTCAAATGTGTGAATGTTGTGGAATGAGTGTGGTTTTAAATGACATTTGGTTTACTTTTATGACAACCCTAACACATATAATCGTCTCCATGTCATTACAATTCAAAAATAAGCTTAGAATCAAAGAATAAATTTATAAGTAGAATACAAGCATGCACATACAGTTCGTTTTACCAGTTTGATTCAAATGTGTGAATGTTAGGGAATGGTTGTAGTTAGAAATGACATTTGTTTTACTTTTATGACAACCCTAACATATATAATCGTCTCCATGTCATTAGAATTAAAAAATAAGCTTAGAATAAACGAATAAGCTTAAAAGTAGAATACAAGCATGCACAGTTCGTTTGACAAGTTTGATTCAAATGTGTAAATGTTGTGGAATGAGTGTGGTTAAAAATGACATTTGGTTGGCGGAGTTCAATTTACGATAATCAATACACATTCTCCAACCGGTGACGGTCCTAGTAGAAACAAAGGTATCATCCTCTTTTTCTACAACCGGCATCCCACCCTTCTTAGGTACTACTTGAGCCGGGCTCACCCACTTAGAGTCGGAAATTGGGTAGATGATGCCCGTATCAAGTAGTTTTATCACCTCATTCCGCACCACCTCCTTCATATTGGGATTCAATCGACGTTGAGTGTCAATAGAAGGGCGGTGTCCCTCTTCAAGAAGGATACGATTTATGCAAACTTTAGGGCTAATTCTCTTTAGATCATCGATGCGATAGCCTAAAGCACTCTTATGAAGTTTGAGCTCATCAGACTAAAAAACTGACGTCTATCCCTTAAGAATAGACGTTACTCAACTCCACGTCTAGCTCAAAACTGACGTCTATTATCAAAAAAGTCCGATGTCTATGTAGCTTTTTGTAGTAGTGTCAAGAAGTTTTTGAAGTTGAGAGTCGCTTAGTCTAGCATTGACAATCACGGGAAAACGCCCTTGATTATCAAGAAAAGCATACTTAAAAGATGAGGGGAGGGGTTTGAGCTCCGGCTTCCAAGGTTGCTCTTCCTCATTGGTTGAGTTAGCAACTTCTTGTAGCCTCTCAAGTGAGCCAAACTTATCATTCAACACATCATGACATTCATCATTGCAATCAAGCACATTGTCACTTAGCACATTAGAGAGATCACCCTCATCTACCATTCCAAGCACATTGGACACATTGTCAAGCACATCAATCTATACTACATAAACTCTCTAACATAGACTTTTTCAATGTATTAGGCAAGTGAAACATGGTCTTATCATCACCAACATTAAAAGACAACTTCCCATTCTTAACATCAATCAAGACTCCTCCGGTAGCCATAAAAGGCCTACCTAAATGATGGGGGTATGGTTGTCTTTGGGCATGTCTAGGACAACAAAATCGTCCGAAATGTAGAACTTGTCCACCTTGACCGGGACATCCTCAAGTATCCAACGAGATGCTTAATGGATCTATCCGCCAATTGGAGAGTCATTCTAGTGGGAAGCAACTCTCCAAGACCAAGTTTTCGGGCAATAGAAAGGGGTAGGAGACTCACACTTGCACCCAAATCACACAAAACACGATCAATATGCACATTACCAACCATGCAAGGAATAGAAAAGCTACGGGGATGTTTGAGTTTAGTTGGCATTTTGTTAAGCAAGACGGCACTACACTCTTCCGTCAAAGACACAAACTCATTATAGCAATAATTATCTTTTTGGAAAAAACACACACTACGTCAAAAACGACCTTCAAGAACGGTTCCCCTAAAGTTAAGCAGAACGGTTGTAGAACCGTTCTCTAGACGACGGTACTTAAAGCCTAAGAGAACGGTTGCACCCGTTCTAAAAGGGTATAAGAACGGTTCTGGAGAAAACCGTTCTGAAAGACCTTTTAGAACGGTTTTGGTAAAAACCATTCTCTTAGCTTGCTTATCTTTAAGAACGGTTATTACCAAAACCGTTCTTAAAGACCCATTATTTAATTTTTTTTTTTTTTTTCTGCTTTCCCAAGAACCCCTACCCACGACCCCCAACCCGCAGCAACAACAACATCAACATCAACAACAACAACAACAACAACAACAACAACAACAACAACAACAACAACAACAACAACAACAAATTATTTGGATGAAAATTACTAACATCCTTACCCAGAAGATGGCCGGAATGAATAATAAAAAAAAAAAAAACACATCAAACAATAACAACAGCAACAAACTTCAATATATGTATATATATACTCAAAATTTCGAGACAATTTACACATCATGAGTTACAATGTAATGAGTCCAATACTTTGGAAAAATCCAACTAAAGCAAAAAGTGTATCTAAAATTCAAACTTGACCTAGGCATCATCACACGTCGCCGACTCGCCGTCGATTTGCGAACCTTGCTCCCGCGTCGTCGATGTCAGCACCATTTTTGAAGAAGTTCAAATCTCATTGTCGATCTACAAATTAAGAGGAAAAACGACGAATTTAAATTTAAATTAAAAATCACAAATTACATTTGACTCAGATCTAACAACTAAACTAGGGGTGAGCATGAACGGGTACCCGCTCTAAAACCATGGACCCGTACCCGGACCCGTTTCTAACGGGTCCTAAAAACTAGGACCCGTACCCGGACCCGTTGCTAACGGGTCCTAGAAATTAGGACCCGGACCCGGACCCGTTAACGTCACAACGGGTAGCGGGTACCCGTTTATTCTTAAGCCAAAAATCATCCAATAAAAATAAAATAAAATTTCAACTTAAAGCTAACCATGAAATGCAATGGTTTACTATGTTTAGACAACCTTTGAGGCCCAAGTAAGAGAAAAGCCAAGCAATAGAGTGTATTTATAGTGAAGGATTTGTCCACTCTTCTTTCCATGACCTTTTTTCACTCTTACAAGCTTTATCAACCTACTTAGTTCGACAATGAATTTGGACAACATAAGTGTATTATTTGAGAAATTCCCATCAAACAACTCTTGTAGATTGTATTGCAAGCTTTACGTAGACGCTTGTTGCAATCATTTTCGACTTCGTATGACAAAGTTATGATCAAACTAAGAACACTAGTTACACTAATAATGGACATGTTAGTAACAATCACTTCTCCATTAGTTATGATAAAAAATTGAGAAAATTATAAACATGAGTTATATAAAAGCTAATAATTACTTCTTAATATCCGAATATTTAGTAAATTTTATCATATTAGCTTAAGTAGTTGGTGATTTTGTTATGTTAACTAGGTTGGAGTATTTTATCTTATTAGCTAAGTAATAGTTTATTGCACAATCACATAATATACAATTGTATATTTGTATGTATTAATAGTTTCATTAGAATGCCAAATTAAATAGTAATGTGTAGAATCTATTTCTATATGTTCTATGTATTTGTTGGTGCTATGAATATATTACTCGAAAAACGATTTGCGCTCAATTCAATGAGAATCGATGTCGTTACAGATCATGGTCAATGTGTTATGTGTCGGAAATGGTGCCTACTAGTGTCAATGTATAGAATGGAATATGAATTGCACATTATGTTTACATTTTTATCGACTATGGTACACCCAATAACATTATCAACTTTGATGTACATAAATTTTCACGCTATCTCATCTTTTTAATTTGTAAAGCTCGTCATAAGTCACATTGTAATTATTATAGCATATTGAAATCTATATATACTAATCACTTGGGTAACTTAGCAAAATCACTAAGTGATCATTAGGATTTTTACTATTGATTTATATTATTTTCTCAATATTGATCATAACTCATTGAGAAGTGATTATTAAGTAACATACCCTTCCATTTTATGTGTAAGTGGTGTTTTTGTGTTCATCATAACTTTCACATACTAAATCGAAAATGGTCAAAACAAGCGTTCACGGAAAGCTAGCAACACGATGTACAAGAGTTATTTCCGGCCTATTCCTCAAATAAAACAAATAACTAGTTGAAATTTAATGTCAAACTTTGTAGTTTGGCAATGTTTACAAGAAAGATAAACATTTGTCCCACATTGGTCATGGAAGTAAAAGTGGGCAATGTTTTCACTTATAAATACACCCCTTTGTGTGATGTTTGTGGTACATAGACTTCAAATTGGGTCAATTTTTTAGTAGGCTATGCATTTGTATGGTTATCTTTGAATTGAGCTATTACATGAATTCTATGGATTTTTTAAATTTAATTTTCTATGAATTTTTTTTTTAATTGATGACTTATACGGGTCCGGGTACCCGTTTGGACCCGTTGAGCAACGGGTACCCGTTTGAACCCGTTGTTTAACGGGTACCCGCCGGGTAACGGGTCCAAAATTTTAGGACCCGGACCCGGACCCGTTGCCAACGGGTCCTAAAATTTTGGACCCATACCCGTACCCGTACCCGTCCACAACGGGTCCGGGTCCGGACCCGCGGGTCCTAAACGGGTCCGGTTCCGGTTCCGGGTACCCGCTTTTTTTGCTCACCCCTAAACTAAACATAGGTCAAAGAAAATAGATCTAATATCAATAAAAAACAGATCTAAGTTATAAAAAAAAATCAAAATTTCATTTATACAAATTACTAAAATAAAAAGTAGATCTGAAACATATTAAACCTTACTGAAATGACGTCGTCGCCGTCGCCCACCCCGTCATGTCGTCGTCGCCCACCCCGTCATGTCGCCGTCGGCAGCGCGTTACTGTTGTCGTCCGCCTTTCACGTAGATCTGGGTTTTTTTTTGGGTGATTTGTTTGAAGAAAATCAAATTAACAAAATAATTATAGCCATGTGAGAAAGAAGATTTAAGAGAAAAATGAGAAAGGATGAGGGGATGAGAAAGGAAATTTGAGAAAATTAAAGAGAAAGGTGTAGAAGGATTGAATGCAGTAGAAAGAGAAAGGAAAGAGGGAGAGGTTAGAAAAATGAGGAAGGGGGGCGGAGATATTTTATGAAGGGAAACAAAGTTCAAATTGTTTTTAATTTGTTTTCTTTACTATTATTATTAGAACGGTTTTCGAAGAAACCGTTTTGTTAGGTGCCTCTTTTAGAACGGTTCTGCATGTTGGAGTAGGTGTCCTCCGACAATAATGCGTTGACTAATTAAATCTAATTAGGAATAAACCTGGGATATATTATAAATACTAAGTCAGTTGATTAACGTAAATCGATAACGCTTGGCTGGCTAGAGTTTGACGTTATTGTCGTTTTGACGGCGGTAATCAACTGATCCCTCCCGGTCACACTGATAAAGATAGTTTCTCCAAAAGATATTATATTTGTATTTAATACAATATAATATAAACCCTAATGTATCAGTAATAGAGTTAACTGATTATGTTGGATAGTGTTTTACGAGTTCGGAACTCGAGTCGGATAAATTATGGATTTTGTGTAAATTGTCAAAATTGACGATTAGCTATTTAAATTACAAAGAATTGTAATTTTAGCTTAAAATGATGTAATTAGTAATTATTATATAGAGATATAATAAGTAACTAACACTTAAAGAAATAAGTGTAGAAATTATACCCAAATTGTAACATAAGATGTTAAGGGGTATAATTAGTAAGGGCAAAATGGTCATTTGCCACAACCATTATATATAGTGTGTTTTATGTCAAATAAACACAACACATCATTTCTACATACACAAAAACTTGTTTTAGAGAGAGAATAGAGAGAAAACCCTCTAATTTCTCTAGAAATTCAGCCTACTTCCAACTCTTTTAAGATCAAGTTTTCTTCATTGCATGTCAATAAAAACTTGATCAAAACACTTCACTAAACCTAGAATAACATTAGCTAAAGTGTTAGCTAATTTTATTTTGGTTTTAGGGTTAAAATCTCATAAAAACTAGTCTTTTAGTGAGATTTTTTTGGAGAGCTTCTTTGGTGGATCAAGAGAGGAGGTTTCCTAACTTGGAAACTCAAGACTAAGGAGGAGGATCCCCATAAATTAGCAGCTCAAGATCCTTCATTTGAAGGAAGGTCTAAATTCCTCTTGATTAAGGTATAAAAAAATATGTTTTATTACCTTATTTATGCTTTAATCTTGCATGCAACAAAAGATCCTAGCTAAACTTAATTAGGGGTAATTAAGTACTAATTAGAGGAGTCTAATTAGGGGCTAAATAACTTTCATGTGGTATCAGAGCATCGGTTTAAGTTGCATGTTAATTTTAAGCTTTAATTAGGTTAATTGGTAACTTAATTAATTTTTAATGATAAAAATTGGTTTTATCATACAAACTAAAGTTGCATGTGATGTTTTGGGCATGTGGATGCTCCAACCGAAATTATGATATTTTAGGAATTTATTTGCTAATTTTTGCTTATTTTTGGTTGTTTTTACAAGATTAATGCTATTTTCTAATTAATGGGTAATTAGATTAACATGCATGTTGATTTTTGTAATTTAAGAAATTTATAATTTTTCCAGAATTATAATGAGTATAATTTCCATAAATTTATTTCATAATTTTTATTGGCCATTTGTTATTAATTAGTAATAATGTAAATGGTGGAAAATTGATTTCTTAAGAAAAAATGACCAAAATAATTTTGCATATTTTTGTCCTTAATTAGCTACTGGTTGTGAGCTTAAATCACATAATGAAATAATTTCTAAATTTTTTTCATAATTAGTTATGATTTATTTAGATATTTTCGGGTTTATTATGTGTTTTTTGGACAAATAGTTAGCAAATATAATCAAATTAAACTAATTAATTCAATTTTAGTGGAGACTAAATATTGAAAAACTAATTTGTTGGTGGTTAGTTTAAACTTGAAAGGTGTTTTAAGTGTTGATTATTGATTCTAATAAGTTAGAATCGGAAATTCCTAAATTTATCGGGTTGCTTGTACTGTAAAGTTGAAAATCTGATTTTCGGTCTTATTTGCATGATTCTAAGTATAGTATGGCCATAGAGTACTATAGTATCGGTACTGTACCGAAATGTAAGGACGGTATCCGATTGGTTTGTAATAATTGCGATCTCGTATCGCCGGTTTGTAATAATATTTAATTTCCTTATTTTTTCAAAAATGTATAATAGGATAGTCCATATGTACATTTGTTTATATTGCAGACCGGCGCTTTTCACGGAGCCAATAGTTGGTGACTCGAGATCGAATTGAAGACGGAGCCTTTGAAGCTTTTGAAGCCTAGTTTAGGTTTAATTGCTTTTATTAGGTTCTAGTCTTATGGCCATACTAGGACTTGGATTTATTTGATGCATGCTTGGTTTAATTTCTGCACAATTATAACCAAACGCAAATCCCACATTGTCATATCCATTATCCACGACTCGCTAGATTTAGTTCACTTAAAAGCGATAGATAAAATATGACAAGATCTCTCACAAAAAATTTTAAAATCGAGATTTAGTCCTTCCACAATTCATACCTATGCAACCCTTGTTCATTAGGGGCACGCTCGCCCTAGCGGGGTGTTTCCTTTTTACCTTGGGGAGTAGGTTAATAAAGAGTTATTACGAGTGAATTTTGGTTTAATCTTGACGTGATTTGCAATACAAGTCTTGCAATACGGGACTAAAGGATTGATTTAGTTGAAATCGATCAACCGAGAGTTCTAAGTGTAGAATTAATCATGAGTTGGTTTACCGAAATTACATAAATTTAGGATGTATCGCCCTCCGCGTGCCTAGATTTATATAAGATCGGATCTCGGAATCATTTATATAATTTAGAGAGATCATTATATAAATGCCTAAATTCACAAATAATTATTTTAATGTGAATTTGACGATGAATTTAATCGATTGTTTTTCCCACGTTGTAGTTTAAAGTCGAAAATGGCTCAAATGTCCAATTCAGTAATATCCAAAGACTCCTGGCTTCGTAATTTTATGGAAAAGAATGAACTAAAGGAGGATGGAAGCAATTTTACTGATTGGGAGTTAAACCTGCGATTAGCCCTTCAATCTGATAGAAAACAACGTTTTCTATACGAACCCCCGATTCCCGCTCCAGGTCACGACGCCACCCCTGATATGATACAAATGTATGAAGAGTACAAGCATGAATCTGACCAGATTAAGAATGTATTGATTTTTGCTATGCACCCGCGTTTACAGAAACGCATGATTGATTTTAGTGCATATCAAATATTCGCTAGGCTCACGACTAGTTTCTCGCAAAAGCCGCGAATACTTCAATACGAAGCAGCTTCGAGTTTCTTTGAGACTAAGCTCTCAAAGGGCCAACCAGTTGGTCCTCATGTTCTCAAATTTATCGAGAATGTTGAAACTCTTGAGAAGTTAGGATGCCCAATTTCTGAAGATTTTGCGGTATACCGTCTGCTTAATTCTTTGCCTGCAACATTCGGTCCTTTTAGGACGAATTACAACATGAATGATTTAAAGAAAAATCTTCATGAATTGCATGCCATGCTTGTACAACATGAGAGGGATTTGGTGTCAAGTGGGAGCGCGAATAAAGATGTTTTATCCATGGCGGTAAAACAAAAAGGGAAGTTCAAGAAGGGTGCGGGGAAGGGTAAGAAACCCGCGCGTGGCAAAGGAAAAGGAAAAGTTGCTTCGGGCAACAATTCTATTGCTAAGAGAGGCGCGACTCCTGAACAAAAATGCTTCCATTGTGGAAATTTCGGCCATTGGAAGCGAAATTGCCCACAGTACCTGGAGGAGAAGAAGTCGAAACCAGGTATATATATGATAGACATTAATTATGCAAGTACCACGTCCTGGGTATTGGACACTGGATGTGGATCTCACCTTTGTAATCACTTGCAGGGGCTGACGAAGGCACGTCGGCTGGCAAAAGGTGAAGTTGACCTCCGTGTCGGGAATGGAGCTAAAGTAGCCGCCGTATCAGTAGGAACGTATATTCTGTCACTGGCCTCAGGGCTAGAGTTGTATCTGAATAACTGCTATTTTGTACCAACTCTAAGTAAGAATATAATTTCGGTTTCTGTTTTAGACGCTGAAGGTTTTGAATTTTCAATACGAAACAACAGTTGTACCTTCTCGTTTAATGATATGGTGTACGGAACAGCCAAATCTATAAACGGTATTTACGTTTTAGATTTGATAAATGAGGTCTATCATGTAACAAATAAAAAGCTCAAAATAGGAGATCCCGATCAATCCTACCTTTGGCATTGTCGTTTAGGGCATATAAACGAAAAACGCATTGAGAGACTCGTAGCCAATGGAGTTCTCAAACCATTTGATTTTGGATCATATGGAACATGCGAATCTTGTCTTTTAGGCAAGATGACTCGAGCACCTTTTTCAAGAAAAGGAGTACGAGCGAGTGATTTATTGGCCCTCATTCATACAGATGTTTGCGGTCCAATGACAATCACTGCTAGAGGAGGTTATGACTACTTTGTCACTTTTACAGATGATTTTAGTAGATATGGCTACATCTACCTAATTAAATATAAAAGTGAGGTACTTGAGAAATTTATAGAATTTCAAAAGGAAGTAGAAAACCAATTAGGAAAGAAGATCAAGGCCTTACGATCTGATCGGGGAGGTGAATATCTCAGTAATGACTTTGATATTCATCTGAAAGACTGTGGAATCATATCACAGCTTACACCTCCTGGTACACCACAATTAAATGGTGTAGCCGAAAGAAGAAACCGTACCCTGTTGGATATGGTAAGATCAATGATGAGTCAGACTGAGCTTCCTGATTCATTCTGGGGTTTTGCTCTCCAAACTGCCATTTTCACACTCAATAGATGCCCGACTAAATCAGCTCCGAAAACTCCATATGAGTTATGGAGAGGAAAAGTTCCGAACCTCTCATTTATCAAGATCTGGGGTTGTGAAGCATATGTCAAAAATAAGACTGACAATAAGCTTGCACAAAGATCTGATAAATGTCTCTTTGTAGGTTATCCTTTACATACTCGAGGATATTACTTCTACAATCGTCTAGAGAACAAAGTTTTTGTGTCTCGAGATGCTGTCTTTTTAGAAAAGGAATTTATTTCTAAAAGACAGAGTGGGAGAAAATTTGAACTTAGTGAAGTTCAGGAGCCACAAATGCATAATGAGGCTCAGGATGTTTTGCCAGAAGACATTCCTGAATCGTCTAACTCTGTGGTTCCATTTTCCACTCCTAGAAGGTCAGGCAGATCAAGCCACCCACCAGATCGATACCTAGGTGTGATCGAGGATGGTGGTGATCACCTTTTGCTTCTAGAAAGCAATGAGCCTGCAACCTACAGAGCAGCCATGACTGGACCGAATTCTGCTAAATGGCTGGAGGCAATGAAATCCGAGATAGATTCCATGTACGAGAATCAAGTATGGGACTTGGTTAACTTGCCTGAAGGAACCAAGGTTCTTCAGTGCAAATGGATCTTTAAGATCAAGACCGGCATGGATGGAAATCAAGATATTTTCAAAGCTCGATTGGTAGCTAAAGGTTTCACACAAGTTCATGGTTTAAACTATGACGAGACCTTTGCGCCAGTTGCAATGCTTAGGTCTATTCGGATAATATTAGCGATTGCTGCTTTTCATGATTATGAGATATGGCAGATGGATGTTAAAACCGCCTTCCTGAATGGGTTTCTGGAAGAGGAAGTGTATATGACACAACCTGAGGGTTTTATTGATCCAAACAGTCCTAAGAAAGTTTGCAAACTTAAGAGATCCATTTATGGTCTTAAGCAAGCATCTCGGAGTTGGAACCATCGGTTCAACCATGTGATTAAACAAAATGGTTTCACCCGAAGTGTCGAGGAACCTTGTTTATACATGAAATTTAGTGGGAGTAAAGTAACTCTCCTAATCCTATATGTAGATGACATATTACTCATTGGAAATGATATCCCTATGCTTAACTCTGTTAAGGACTGGCTCGGGAAACATTTTCAGATGAAGGATTTAGGAGAAGCGCAACGCATCCTAGGTATTCGAATCTATAGAGATAGATCAAAAAGAATACTAGCGTTAAGTCAAGAAACTTATATTGATAAGATTCTTGACAAGTTCAATATGAAAGACTCTAAACGAGGATTTTTACCTATGGGAAGTGGGATAACTTTGAGTAAATCTCAATGTCCAACTGAACCTGAGGATATTGAACGCATGAAATCGAAACCTTACGCTTCCGCAATCGGTTCGATCATGTATGCTATGATGTGTACGCGTCCAGACGTGTCATATGCTTTGAGTATGACAAGTCGTTACCAAGCCAATCCAGGCGAGAGCCACTGGATAGCCGTTAAGAACGTCCTTAAATACCTAAGAAGGACTAAGGACACGTTCTTAGTTTATGGAGGGGATTCTGAGCTTCGTGTAAAGGGTTATGCGGATGCTAGTTTCCAAACAGACCGAGATGATTCAAAATCTCAATCAGGATATGTTTTCATACTGAATGGTGGAGCTATATGCTGGAAGAGCACCAAGCAATCGGTGACTGCGGATTCTACAACGGAGGCTGAGTATCTTGCGGCGTCAGAAGCTGCAAAAGAGGCAGTTTGGATCCGGCAGTTCCTGGAAGGATTAAATGTAGTCCCTACAGCAGCGGATCCTATTCCAGTCTATTGCGACAATAGTGGAGCAATAGTTCAGGCTAAAGAGCCTAAATCTAGTAACAAATCTAGACATGTACTCAGGAAGTTCCATGTAATTCGAGACTTTGTGGAACGAGAAGATATATCGATTTGTAAGGTTAGGACAGATGATAATATCGCTGATCCTTTAACCAAGCCATTATCACAGGCTAAACACAATGGTCATATTGTCTCGATGGGTTTGAGGCGTATGCCTGACATGTGTTAGATTATATGTTGTAATAGTTAATAAGTGTATTACCTTTTACATATATGATAATTAAATTCATCGTTTTAAGTTTTATTGAACTCTTTTATTAATTCAGTTTTAAGAAAATGCTGAATTATATATATGCTCTGTTGATTCCTAATAGGTCGTGGAGACGATTTGAACCCTATTAAGTGATCAGGATCAACAGTGTATTCTGTCTCTAGTCATAAAATGAGGTGACGTCTCAATTGACTAGATTGTAAGTCGGTTGATGACTAGTTCAATAGTCATGGATTCATAGAGATGAATACCGATTACATAGACAGGCTGTAGAAGACACCTTGTCAGACATTTGACCAATTATAGAACCTTTGTGCCTGGTCGTGGCAAGGTAATCTATATTATTCCTATTAGTCGATTCTTTTGACCTGAGATTATTTGTCCAAGTTTATACAGCAGGTGGTGACTTTGATTTATGTCCTAAGTCGTGCCGTAAAAGGAGGCTAAAAGAACATCTATTGGGTCATTACCGACTGTATGAAACGAAGAAGATAATTCAAGAAGGGATCGTCCACCCACGTCAGGGTATAATATCTTTGGGCCACTCGAGGAATTGTGACTGGAAATGCGTGGCCACGCTCGGAAGAGATCTATGATAGATATTCCGGTCAGACAGTCATAATCCAGATCGAGAAAACCACTTTTGATAAAGATCCAATGCAAGTTCGACCTGAAAGATACTTCGCATTGAGTGGGAGATATAACGGACAAGAGAATCGGTAACGCATGACTTGTCTCGGACAAGTGGGAGATTGTTGGAGTAGGTGTCCTCCGACAATAATGCGTTGACTAATTAAATCTAATTAGGAATAAACCTGGGATATATTATAAATACTAAGTCAGTTGATTAACGTAAATCGATAACGCTTGGCTGGCTAGAGTTTGACGTTATTGTCGTTTTGACGGCGGTAATCAACTGATCCCTCCCGGTCACACTGATAAAGATAGTTTCTCCAAAAGATATTATATTTGTATTTAATACAATATAATATAAACCCTAATGTATCAGTAATAGAGTTAACTGATTATGTTGGATAGTGTTTTACGAGTTCGGAACTCGAGTCGGATAAATTATGGATTTTGTGTAAATTGTCAAAATTGACGATTAGCTATTTAAATTACAAAGAATTGTAATTTTAGCTTAAAATGATGTAATTAGTAATTATTATATAGAGATATAATAAGTAACTAACACTTAAAGAAATAAGTGTAGAAATTATACCCAAATTGTAACATAAGATGTTAAGGGGTATAATTAGTAAGGGCAAAATGGTCATTTGCCACAACCATTATATATAGTGTGTTTTATGTCAAATAAACACAACACATCATTTCTACATACACAAAAACTTGTTTTAGAGAGAGAATAGAGAGAAAACCCTCTAATTTCTCTAGAAATTCAGCCTACTTCCAACTCTTTTAAGATCAAGTTTTCTTCATTGCATGTCAATAAAAACTTGATCAAAACACTTCACTAAACCTAGAATAACATTAGCTAAAGTGTTAGCTAATTTTATTTTGGTTTTAGGGTTAAAATCTCATAAAAACTAGTCTTTTAGTGAGATTTTTTTGGAGAGCTTCTTTGGTGGATCAAGAGAGGAGGTTTCCTAACTTGGAAACTCAAGACTAAGGAGGAGGATCCCCATAAATTAGCAGCTCAAGATCCTTCATTTGAAGGAAGGTCTAAATTCCTCTTGATTAAGGTATAAAAAAATATGTTTTATTACCTTATTTATGCTTTAATCTTGCATGCAACAAAAGATCCTAGCTAAACTTAATTAGGGGTAATTAAGTACTAATTAGAGGAGTCTAATTAGGGGCTAAATAACTTTCACTGCAGTGAACCGTTCTTAAAATTGTGGTTCTAAAATTAACCCCACTTATGAGAACGGTTTTTAGGGGAACCGTTCTCATAGACATTTAAAATTTATTTTTCCTTTTTCGTAAATTAACTTTTAGAACGGTTTTTTGAGGACCCGTTCTCTTATATATAAGAGATCGGTTTTAATAATTTCCGTTCTCTTATGTGGGTTCTGGAAGGCCAATTTTGACGTAGTGACATATTTTAAAACTTTTGCATAAGTTGGCATGTGAGTGATGATATTAGTGAATGGAATAGAAACCTCTAACCTATTAAACATTTCCACAAATTTACCAAATTTTTGATCTCTACGTTCCTTTTTAGCCCTTTAGGGGAAGGGAAGGGGAGGCACATAAGTCAATTGAGAAGGTTGGACACTTTGAGAATTTGAATTACCGTGGTTAAAATGATTGTTGTGATTTTGAAAAGGGGTTTAGGTTGGCCAAACCCCGGTGGAGGCAAGGCTAGTTGATGGGTACTTTGGACATTTTGGCTTCTATAGGAAAGATTGGGATGATTCCTATATCCCGAATTGAACGAATTTGAAAATGTGTTGTTTTGTGGTCTCCAATTGTAAGATTGGATGACATCCATGTCATGGCCCATGTTTGACCCCATATTGGCATAGTTAATGGATTGAGACGGACAAATGTCATAAGAATGACCAAAACCACCACAAGATTCATAATTGGAGGACATAGCATTCACATTCATGGGGGATTGGGGAGCATGATTGGGACCTTGCAAAAAATGAACACCTCTAAAAGGAGTAGTAAGGGACTCTGCCTTCTTTGTAAGGTCTACTACACTAATTTTGGGATTAAAACCCATAATTATTTTTCCTAATATTTGAATAAAATCTCTCTCTCTAAAATCAAGAAAAATATGATAAATAATATCAAAGGTGATAAAAATAAGAGAGGGGTTCATGCCCCTTTATTTATAATCTAGAATAAAGCACTAAAAGACAAAAAAAATGAAAGTACAAAAGAAATCCGGATTAACCTGCAATATTCCCCGGAAAGAGCCAACTCTCGACTCGAGACAAGGCTATCTCGAGTTGACAATCGCATAATTCTCGACTCGCGATATGGGTGTCCCGAATCGAGACGAGTGTTCCTCAAAATCTGCTCCCTGACTACATTTCTCGAGTCGAGGAAAGCACTCCTCGAGTCGAGACAGCCTTCCTCGAGACGAGGTTAGTGTACCTTGAGTCGAGAGAATGTGCGCAGGGCAATCTTTGAACGGCCATAACTTCTCAACTCCGAACTACATTTTGAGCTCATAATATATCATCAAAAAGGTAAGCTCATGAAATTGTCTCTTGAAGTGTGGTCAAGCTATTTTCTTCTTCAATCTCGCTTTAACTCGTAGCTTGATGTTCTAATCCCATCCAAGTATCATCAAAAGGGTCTTGAGCCACAAATTCCCATAAACTCGTTGATTAAACTCCAAATATACTCCTAATAATGTGGTTTACGAGTCACGTTAAAACCACGCCCAAATAACCCCTAAAGTGCCTAAATCATTTGGATAAACACACTACATTTACACCATATCGATGGGTTTGTGGCTTTGTGATTTATGTTTCAAGACTCATACTTTTCGTTCAAAGTGTCGTCATGGGGGCCGGGGTGGGGAGCCGTGTGTGAACCCTCTTGACTTTGGCGATGGGGTTGTTCGCTTTGTTTTTTATAATTTCAACAGACCGTCTGCTCCTGCCTCACATTCCGTCGAGGCTGCTGCACGCGTTTCCTCTTCGAGTTGTGATGTTGTTCTCCTCGATCGTTTGCTTTCTAAACGGTTGCGTACGATAGTCTATCCCTCCGAAGTGTCGTTTGAGTTTCTCGCGGGTACTCAAAGGAGCGCTTGAGAGGGTTATGAGTAGAACTTATTACGTCTCCTCTTGGATTCAATTGTTTGTGTTGCCGTGATATACACTCAGGACTTTTTCACCACGTAGTGGCCGTGAGCGTCGGTCAGCTAATAGGGATCGTTTGCATGAGGCGGTTATTCTCTGTGCCGTTCGCGCTTAAGGTGAGCCTGAGGGTGAGTGGCAGCTTGTTCAGGATACTTTGGCTGAGGATTCGCCTTCTTTTTTGGATGTTGATGATGAGGCCTTGGAGTTGTAAGAGCGTAATGTCATGCAGTTTAGGCGTAAGGTCGCTGATGGTCATTTTACTGCGGCGGTTCGTGTTCTTTCTTCCTATGGCATTCCCCCTTACATTGATCCACTTTGGAGGAATTGAGGGTGAAACATCCGGTTGCACCTGACCCATTTTTACTTTCGGCACCTGTTGATTAGCCTCACCTATACGCTCATGTCGTTGTTATTCTTGATCGGATTAGGAGTTTCGAGCATGGTACGTCTTGTGGGCGTGACGGCTTGCGCGCTCAGCATTTTATGGATTGTTTGAGTGGTGCCGCTGTGGCGGTTTCCGACGAGTTGTCTGCCTCTGTCACGCGGGTGGTTAACCTTTTCCTTGAGTGGAGGTGTCATGTTGTGTTAGGTCCTAATTTTAGGCTTCACACCAAGTACATACCCAACCAAGGTACAATTTTAAGCTTCAATTTCTTATCTAACATCCTCTTAAGTGATTTGAACCTCATCTGATTTCATATCCAACTCACATTTTAACAATGTCATGCCAATTTCGGGTTTAAACGATATTGGGTTCCAGGATTTTGCATCATTTTTGCCATTTTTGGGTTTGGTTCATCTCCCATAATTTCCTCAATTCAAGCTGAAATTGTAATAGGTGGGTCAGTAGTTATACCTGATTTATCGGCCTAAGCTGGCTTCGCAATTTAGATCCCCGATCGCCGGAAAGCCAACTCGACATAAGCTCCAATAGTTCCCGCGTCCACGTGCTTGTTTGGTGGATTTTGTGATGAATCTCCATCATTCTCATCTAGATTATTAGTGTTGTTTTGTTGCTCTTCTTCATCTGATTCCACTTCCTTATTTTTCCTTGGTCGTCCCTAAGGTTTTTTCGGTTCCTTTGCCTTGATCTTAGCTAATAATAAGTGTTTGCCCTAATGTTGCAAGGCCTCTCCTTAGGGATCAAACTTTTAGGGGGCCCAGTCAGTGTCGATTTTGGGTTTTGTAATTCTTTAGTAATGCAGACATTGGCTAATATCATTGAGCTTATGGGCGCAGTTGCTAGGCTTAATGATCCACAGAGAAAGTTGTTGCTAATTCGGGCTTGCAATGGGGTCTCTAAGCTATATTGCGCTTTACGTACTTGTGCGCCGCGTATTTTTGAGTCGGCCCAGCAAGCTTTTGATGCGACCCTATGTTCTTCCTTAGAGCGTATCGTGGTTGCTTCGGGTTCGGGCTTTGGTGATTGGCAGTGGAGGCTTGCTACTTTGCCTTTCTCTTTTGGAGGGCATGTTTATTCGGCCGGGGATGCTACCCATTACGCTTTTTTGGCGTCGCGACTTCAGTCTGTTGATTTGTAGGCTCGGCTTCTTCGTCATGCGGATGTCTTCTCTACTGGGCCTGCGTTTGCTGATGGCTGATGCCATTGGTGTTTTTAATAAGACAAGAAGATAGTCTAATCCATCCAACCAATCAAATTGAGTGATCAAATTAAGAAGGAAGTGAAGAGGTTAAGAAATAGTTTGTGTAAGGTCTCTAGTAAGGATAGAGAATGGTTAAAAAAAATGGAGTTTTAGTAAGTTTGATTTGTTGGTTGTAAGTTACTTTTAATTAATGATCAATGAAATTCGCATTTTCACAAAAAAAAAAAAAAAAAAAAAAATTAAAAATAAAAAACTAAGGATATTTTGTCTAAAACTACCTAATATAACGTATATTTTGTGAGACACTCCCTAATACATTTATTTTTGTCTAACACTACCTAATACAACGTGTTTTTTGTCTAACACTACCATAAATGGTTTCCGTCCAAAAAAAGTCAACTTTCCGGGATGACCCGCTTGTGCTCCTGATTTTTCACCTCTCCTTTTTTTTTTTTCTAATTCTTCGCACGTTTCCTATTTTTTGTGTGTCATCTGCTTTCAACCAAATTTTCTAATTAACCAAATACCTTCCTTTGCCAGTATATATGTCGACATCCACCCACATGAAAAATCAGTAGCTACGTAGTACAATCTCGGGGTTGTAGAATTTACAAGCAATAAGTGCAATTGTTGGTACCACTTTGTGGTTGGGCCATAGCCCTTAAGGAAATTAACCTTAGTAAAGGCCCATCTCATGCAATATCCTCCTTGAAGGGCAGCCCTTAGAAGGAAGGGGAATAAATGGTCAAGATCCTAGGTCTCCCCTCAATCACTATAAATACCCCATTTATGACCATCAAAATCAGGTTCTTACGCACATACCCAAAAATTCTTACATTCTTTATTCTCTGATTATTCCCTTGATTTGTGCAAAAAGGCTATTATTGTCTTACATGCCACCCCTTCTCGAGCCCCTTTTACTGACTTGAGCGTCATAGGGGCGACGCCTGTTGAAAGCCGGGCTCCCTTTGTGCAGGTATTCGGCGAGGCTATCCGAGCAGCTGTCCTTCGAAGAACTCACATCCAACAAGTGGCGCCGTCTGTGGGGATTTTGATCTGGGTTGCATGGGTTGCGAACCATGGTCGAAGGAGCGAAAGGAAAATGGGTCGAGGAGCTACCAGGTGTCCTGTGGGCGCTTCGCACCACAACGAAGTGAGCCACATGTGAGACACCATTCCAACTAGTGTACGGCTCGGATGTTGTGCTACCGATCGAATGCGAGGCCAAGTCTGTTCGCATAAGTACCTACGAGCCCGAGGAGAACGAAGTTGAGCTGCGAGCCGCGCTCGACCTTCTCCCCGAGTGCCGTGGAAATGCTCCTAACAGCCGAAAGGCAGAAGCAACAGATGGCCAAAGCATTCAATCGGATGGTTCGCCCAAGAAAGCTAGAGGTAGGGGACATGGTCCTCCGAAATGCCAAGGCAACAGGCAAGAAGCTCCCTGGAGGAAAATTGAAGGATAAGTGGGAAGGGCCATAGCTGGTGGTCGAACAGGTTAAGGAAGGCACTTTCCGACTGAGCACCCTGGAAGGAGAGATGGTGAAGAGGTCCTAAAACCTCTACAACCTGAAGAAGTATTATCCCTAGAGGTCTATTAGTGTTATCCCAAATCAAAGCTCGCATGTTGCGAAGCAATATCATGTACTTTCAAAAAATTAAGTGTCAAAATCCCAACTACCACCACCCGAGTTGACGAAGGGTCGACAACTCAAAGAGCAGAAGCGAGGCAATCGCTTCGACAGAATTCAAAGAAAGTTAACCGAGTGCAATCGCCCGAAGGGGAAGCCACTTGAAGCGCGTTGAAAACGCGAGACAAGAGCGCAATCGCTCTGGGAAGTCACTCGAAGGGTACAATAGTACACCTTAGAACCCCTCTTAGTGAGGCGGGCCGAGCGCAATCGCCCATACGAGAAGTCGCTCGGGGCATTCTTGCCAAAGACAAGAGTCTATAAATTGCCCTACCAAGGTCGAAGGCATTGTTAGAAATAACAATCGCTCGGAGTAGGTTGAAATTGCCTCACCTTGGTAGCGACACGCTTTCCCAACTAGGGCTCGCGTCGAATAAAAGTTCAGCTGAGAACATATTCGCCTACGAAGGATGAAATCCCGTCCTTAAACTTCAACTCGGATAAGGAGGCATGTGGGAGGCCTCCCCTCGAATGCCGACTATCAAAAGATGGGCTTCGACCAAGTACTTGCGCTCACTCCTCGAATAGTATGCCACGACCCATGGCAGAAGCGAGGCACCCGAGCAAAGACAACTTAGCCGGAAAAATTCGTCATCCATGCGAGGAGTCGAATACCTTCGCAGTTAAAGGCAGCGAGCCCTTAACCCCGAAGAGGCATTCGACTCGAGGGCGAGACCACCCATGGATGATCAGAACAGACAATGCAAAGAAAAGTTGTGTGAAAAAGTTGCATCAATTTGAATAAAACAATCGAAGCCAAACACCCTGAAAAATGGGCGGCTTCGAAAGACATTGTTTAAAAGGCCAAAAACCCTCGAAAGGGTGGCCGTTGAACAGAAAATAAAAAATTGTATGATTACAAGGTTAAACAGCCAAAATGAAATTATGGTTGAGTGTTGTTGTTTGTAGGGTCCTCGGCAGGAACAGTGAAGTCGAAGACCTCAGGCAGCTCGAACAGCTTCTTCTTCGCTGCCGCCTCTTCAGCCGCAGCAGCTGCCTCGAGTCCCTCGATGTCCTCATCGACGATCTCGCCCTCTTCAGGAGCCGCACCTGACTCGGCTTCGTTATGCTTATCTAGCTCAGCCCGGTAAGCGGCCTCGAACCGCTCCTCATCCAGCTCGAAGTCCTCTCGGCCTTCGTTGCACTTCACGAGTGCTAGCCAGCCTAGCTTAAGGCCCAGTTCGATGCCCGCCTGCTTCGCAGCCGCCTTGTCAAGGTCGCTCAGATAAGCATAACGCTTCGCCCAGGGAGCTGCGTGGCTCGATGCATTGACCAGCTTAAGACTTAACTGGTCAGCATCGACCCTCGCCCTCTCGAGTTCAGCAGCGAGCGAGGTTGCCTTCGCGTCCGCCTCGGACATCGCTGCCACCGCCTTCTCATTCTGCTCATGGCAGTCAGCACCATTCTTCTTCGCTTCGGCCAGCGACTGCTCGAGCGCCTCCTTCGCCGTCTCAGCCTCCTTCAGCTTCGCCTCGGCAGCTAAACACTTCTCCTTCCAGAGCCCTCCCTCGGCCTGCTGAGAGCTATGCATCTCTCCTTGGCAAACCAAGACAGTCGCCTAAGGAAAAAAGGAGTTAGAAATCAAACATGTAAGGGAAAAAGGGTCGAACCGAAGAACGAAATCAAGATATACCTGAATCATCTGCGACACTGCTCGCCGAGCCCAGTCAGGACAGAAGGGAAAGTCGTGAGCCACGTCGTACTCAACTGCCGCAGCTCTCGATGTGTCAGGAAGGAGAGGCGCGCGCTGTCATCGCCTCAAGCTGTGCCACTATATCAGCAAGTAATCCAGAGTTAGAAAGATCCCGATCAGACGCTAGAAACAACTGTTCCAACTGCTCCAAGGTGTTACTTGTCTGAGTAGCCGAAGCGCCGACATCCAACCTCTTCGCAGCCGACGTCTCGCCCTCGTCGAGCGGCCTCTTCTCACGGCGCCGAGCCTGAAAGAAACATATCAGTCAAAACCATTACCAAAAAACTAAGTCCAGATACCAAAAGCGAGGGGATTACCTCTGCGTCCTCGCCCTCAGAAGACGAAAGAGAGACCGCCTCGCGGACAGCCGAGGTGGGTTGAATGACGATGCCCGAGGCTCTCTGCCTCGGAACAGATTCCGACCCGGTGCCGACCGGTGCTTGCATCCGCAAAGGAGTAGCCTGGATGACCGGCTCCTGTGAAACACGAGGTTGAGCCGAGCCCGAGGAGGGAGGACGAGTCGACGGAGACGCTCGCTCACCAGCTGAGCGGCCTCCAGTCGCTCGGGCCCGCTCTCCCCGAGGAGCCGGCTGAACAGATTCTTGAGCCGCTTCTCGGTGACTCCTCGAGCTCTCCCTCCTCGCCCTCTGAGCCACTAGACGGTTGAGGTTCGGCATTGTTTTATGCCAATAATGCAGTTGAGCCGAGACGGAATTGCTGACAGCCCCTGCAAAGAAAACTTGGTTAACAATTTGAAAAAATGTTAAAAGGCAAAAAGCAAAACGAGAGCACCCCGAGACATACTCTCCTCATCCACGTCGACAGGACAGATCAAACCCCCATGAAGGAGCCACATGTACTCGTTCAACATCTGTTCGCTCGGAACCCAGGTGAGGTCCTCGAGCTGCGGGTTGAGCGCCTGTTGGAAGTACTCGGCACAACTTTCTTGCACAGTGGTGAGCCGAGGGAGAGAGTTGTTCACATTGCGAATGCCGAGAGACTGAAGCGGCACTCGGAGTTTATCGCTAAGGGGCGAACCGTCAGCAGTGGTGAGCCAATAAAACCTGTTTTTCCACTCCGGTCCTTTTTGAGGCTTTGGAGGGTGGGTTACAATGCTGTATGTGTTGGTTTGGCCGCGAACGGCAAAATTTTTAAACCCCCACTGGTCGTTGGAGGCATTGTGAAGATAGCGGAAAAGGTTGAAGGATATCGGTATCCGAGCGCACCGACAGGTCATAACAAAACCCGTGAGGGTAATGTGGGCGTTGATGGTAAGCTCCGAGGGGCAAATACCATAATAATTGTACAGTTTTTCCAAAAAAGGGTTGAAGGGTACCCGAAACCCGTATGCGAACGCTCCGAGGCAGTTCCTCGGTGGTTCGGAGCACACAGACCCCTCGTCTGGAACGACCAGCGCGAGCGGGTCCCAGATATGATTCGCTTCGCAGAAAGCCCGAACAACCTCCTCCGTCTGAGATCGACGCCAGTTCGGGTCGATAACGGCAGTTGTGAAAGTGTTGTTATGGACTCGAACAGCGGCTCGAGGAGGCATGACTTCGGGGGGTTCCTGCGAGGGGTGAACAACCGAGTTAAGATCGACATAAGCACTTCGAGCCATCCTCGGGTCGGTCATACCCCCCGAGTAAACCCGAACGGTCTCCTTGGTTCGCGCCATCTGAGAAAAAGGGGAAAGGTAGTTATGGACTCGCCTTGTGCGAGCCGTTACCCCTCACTCCCTCCGATGACGGATCTGCAACACCCAACACTCGATGGGTCGACAAAAGTCTAAAAAATCGAAGGATCGATGCGAGAGAAGCGAGTCGGCGCGAAGGGTAGACTGCTTCTCATCGCCGACCTCGATACCGAGCGGATTCATCGGGTGTTATCTGGGTTCCCAATCCCAGAACGCTCGGCTGGCATCCTTTTGCTGCCGGAGCGGGACCGACAACCCGAGACCGTCACCGGACAAGTAAAACGACAACGGCAACAACGAAACAAACCGAAAAAGACGCAAAAACAGTGAAAAAACCGAGTAAAAGAAGTAAAAGACTTACCGATGATTAAATCGGAGAAAGTCAAGTCGAAAAGAAGAAAGAAACTGCTGGAAAACCCGCCGGAAGGAGAAGATATTTTGCTCGGAGGTTGAAGGGTCGCCTGAAAGATGCGCAGCAAAAGAGAGAGAGTTTTGGAAATGAATGAAAGTGAAAGTAAAAATGATTGAGGAAAACCCCCTTTTTATAGGGAGATAAGGTCAGGGGCAAAAAGGTAAAAGCGCATGTTTTTACACAACTTCCCAAACGCCGTCAGTCATCATTACGGCACAGGAGACGAAAAGTTTTCGCGTGTTCCCGAGGTTGCTTTGCGCCGGAATCCAGGGACAGTTGGCCTAGAAAACTTTTCAAAGTTTCGTCAACTCCCGAGATTAATAATTGCAACATTGAAATTCCGAAATTTTCAAAATTCGAATTTTCAAATTTTCGAATTTTAATTTCAAAGCCTAATATCAAAATTTGAAATTAAAATTATAAACATCGAGCCAGGGGCTCGGATTATTGCGAACAACCCTCCCCCGACCGAGCGGTGAAATTTTCGAGCTCTGCCAGGCGAGGGATCGAGGACTCGAAAAGGATGAAATTTTCGAACAAGAGTTTTGTTTCGAGTCATCACTCCCTCGGAAAAGGTGAAATTTTCAAGCTCTCCCAGGCGAGGGATCGAGGACTCGAAAAGGGTGAAATTTTCGAACAAGAGGTTTGTTCGAGTCATCACTCCCTCGGAAAGGGTGAAATTTTCGAGCTCTCCCAGGCGAGGGATCGAGGACTCGAAAATGGTGAAATTTTCGAACAAGAGTTTTGTTCGAGTCATCACTCCCTCGGAAAGGGTGAAATTTTCGAGCTCTCCCAGGCGAGGGATCAAGGACTCGAAAATGGTGAAATTTTCGAACAAGAGTTTTGTTCGAGTCATCACTCCCTCGGAAAGGGTGAAATTTTAGAGCTCTCCCAGGCGAGGGATCAAGGACTCGAAAAGGGTGAAATTTTCAAACAAGAGTTTTTTTTTCGAGTCATCACTCCCTCGGAAAAGGATCCAATATCAGAGAAGCAGACAACGCCTCGAAAGGGCACGTTGCATTACATGGCTTTACCAAGGTCGACAAAGCACACCTCGATAAAGGGCGGCCAGGGGTCGTACCCTAGTCGCTCCAGGTGTGTCCGCCTTCGCTGACTGCGAGGGGCGCGACCAAGGTACGAGGGGCTTTGTTGGTACCAATTTGTGGTTGGGCCATAGCCCTTAAGGAAATTAACCTTAGTAAAGGCCCATGTCATGCAAATATCCTCCTTCAAGGGCAACCCTTAGATGGAAGGGGAATAAAGGGTCAAGATGGAGTGGGGGGAAACCTAGGATTATTCTTAGGTCCCCGCTCAATCACTATAAATACCCCCTTTATGACCCATCAAAATCAGGTTCTTACACACATACCCAAAAATTCTGACATTCTTTATTCTCTGATTATTCCCTTGATTTGTGCAAAAAGGCTATTATTGTCTTACATGCCACCCCTTCTTAAGCCCCTTTTACTGACTTGAGCGTCGGAGGGGCAACGCCTGGTGAAAGCCGGGCTCCCTTTGTGCAGGTATTCGGCGAGGCTATCCGAGCAGCTGTCCTTCGAAGAACTCACATCCAACACCAATAAAACGTTAATGAGGGACAAAGAGGGAATAATGCGAGAGAAAAGGTCTCGGAAAAAATTATTTCTACATGCAATTAAAATAGAGAGACATGGATGATTAATGATATTAATGAGAGATTAATGCCTGAAAATTGGAGTGAAAATGAGATGAAAGTCAGTTTTAGGGAAAAATTCCGAAAAAAGGAGGGAGAAGTGAAAGAACGCGTGCACAAGCGCTCAAGCTGAAAAGTTGACTCTATTTTTTTTCTGCCGGAAATCATTTATGGAAGTGTTAAACAACGTTGTATTAGGTAGTGTTAGACAAAAAAAATGTATTAGGGAGTGTCTCACAAAATGTACGTTGTATTAGGTAGTGTTAGACAAAAAAATCCAAAAAAATATATAATGGTTACTTATCTCATCAAAATAACTAAGAGTATATTATACGGTATAAAAATGCATTCAAATTGTCTTTTCGGCGTAGTACCATTAATACCAAACTCTCTTATATTAATGTCACAGTTGATCAAATACCAAATACAATCAAATGACCTTGAACCAAAATTTGGATTTATGGTTTATAACAATAGTTTCATAAGCATCATTGACCATTCTAATATCGATTGTACAATTTTTTCACTTTGATAATCAAGTCCTTCTTCGAGTGTCTAACTACTAAGTGCCTTGAAATTTTGATGACCAAACATAGATTTAAAACCATATATACAAACCACTTATTTGCATCAATTCATGATTAAGATGAATGTTACTAATGTGTTTCCAAATTTTAATTTATTCTGTAAAAAGAGAAGACATTAAACAAGCAACATGCATGAGAATTTGCTTAAGAACCTAATAAAGACTACATGAGACTCTGCTTATTACGAGCTTATAAATTTTTGGTAAGATGCTCTTATTTTAATTAATTGAAATAAATAAACTATCAACATAAACTGATAATTGTACGTTAAAAGGTAAATAAATTTAACAATAAGGTGCAGTGTAAATAATATAAATGCATCGTTCACATGGTAGCAAATGTCATTTTAACTTTTGTCGACATGTACTAAAAAAACGCGAAGGTCTACTCTATGACATCATCTATTCCCCTCAAAATTAGTCATAGAATTGTGCCCTAAATTAATTAAAACGAGAGCTTCTCTCTGTTCATGCATCTACTTGATTTTTCATGTCTCACTTTATTTAATTCCACTTTTTGGTGTATCCGTTAGCAATAATACTCCATGAGATACACAGAAAGTGTTATGCTAATAGATGCACAAAAAGTGGAACTAAATATAGGGAGATATGAAAAAGCAAGTAGATGCATGTAACAGAGAGAAGCACTCGTTTTAATTCATTTTCTACATAGAAGAGTTACAACATTAATTGTAAAATTGATGATTTTCGGTGGCTACAAATTGATAACCAACGGAAACAAGTAAAAATTATACGAAAATTGCTTTAGCTGTTTTTTTTTTTTGAAGTCAAATTGCTTTACCTTATATAGCACACATGAGGTAATTTATTATATTGCGACAAAATATTAAGATATTGCCGTCATGTTTGCCAAACACAACCAGATGTTGTTTGTCATGATATAAATCACTTCACATGAATTTTTTAATACAAATGTTCTTATTTAAGAACAATAACTCTTCTTCCTAACTCGAATTATGTAAAAGTTTTTGTTTGAATAGAAATTCAAGTATTAATATTAATTCACTTTCCGTTGGTTATTAACTTGTAGCCACCGAAACTCATCAATTTTACAAATAATGTTGTAACTCATGTATGTAGTAAATTAATTAAAACGAGTGTCTCTCTCTTTTACATGGATCTACTTGCTTTTTTATGTCTCCCTTTATTTAATTCCGTTTTTTGTGTATTCGTTAGCATATTACTCCATGAGATACATGTTTCATGTCTCATGTAAGGAGGTGAATTAATTTTAATACTTGAATTTCCATTCAAACAAAAACTTTTATTTAATTCGAGTAAGGAAGAAGAGTTATTGTTCTTAGAACATTTGTATCAAGAAATTCATGTGAAATGATTTATATCATGACAAACAACATCTAGTTGTGTTTGGCAAACATGACTTCAATGTCTCGATAGTTTATCGTAATATAATAAATTGAAACATAGAAGAGTAACACCATTATTGATGATTTTCGTGGCTACAAATTGATAACCAACGGATAGATTACCGAAGAAAACCAAGTTATGATTGAAATTATGATCACCAAAAGTGTAACAAATTTGCAAAACATGACCCTATCTATTGACATTTAATTTTTTTCACGTGCAAAGATGACATAACAAAGCATGTAATAATGTTGTAGTAAAATCCAAAAACAGAAAAATGTGAGCAAATAAAAAAAGTTGATATAACTCGGAGTAAAACCAAATGGAATCAAATAAAAAAATATACGAAAATTGCTTTACCTTATAGAGCACACATGAGGTAATTGAAGTACGACATTTAATTTAATTCATTGATATACAACAATGTTACTTCATGGATAGGCCTATTGCCAAAATACAACTTGGTGAAAAATATAAAATTCTAGTTGAGCTTTCTTTTAACTCGGAATTTGAAGATAAAAATTCACCCAAAATTTAATTACTCTACCACACCTTACTACTAAATATAAGATAATTTTCACAGAATTTAACCCATTATCCTTAAACTAGATTGCAAGCATTATTTATGATACAACTCTCTTAGCGTTTTGTTGGTATGAAGGATGTACATTAGTTTAAACTCGTTCTTGTCAATTAGAATTTGCTCTATAGCTCCAACTCTAAGTCAATATCTTGTTGTTGAATCCTTATATTTCTCAGCTCAAGTTCAAAGTTATGAACCCTGGGTGCATTTGGTCTAAATTCGACCATGTTCCGATAAAGTCCACGAGAATGACTTGCATAGCATAGAGGGATATTGACATGGATTGGGACGTAACCTTCTTCAGTCTTCGGATGATGTTTGTATTCGTGGAGTTTGAAACCCTAGCCATTTGATTCGAGTAGACGGTGGGGAGGATGATAGCTCCCTATTGGTGTCACATAGGCTGGATGAGAAAGTGTGTGTTGGATATAATGACTCATGGGTAACAAGTTCAAAGTAGGTGATGGATTATGATGAAGTGGTGTGAGCAAAAAATTTGAAATACTAGAGTTGCCAATTTATAGATCAAGCATGTCGTCATAATCATGAAGGTTGAGCTTAAGGTCATGGAGATCGTTTGGCTCATTAATGTATTGATGTAGTTTCGTCTTAATTACCTTTGACGTCAATATCTCCGGCCACATGGACATTATTTTTCAACAACCTTAAATTATCAGGACGATAGTGACCATGGTAGGGATGATGTTAGTCTGTAATTCAAAGTTTTTTTCTTACCTTTTGGGTCATTGAGATAGACAGTTTGGTCGTTCGCCTTGCTTGCAGGGCGCTTTGTTTCAAAGAGTACGTGTCCTCTATAGGCGTTCTGATGTCCTCTCGAACCTTGAACGATATTGAATGTTTTTGAGCATATGTGGCATGCATGGACGGGATCTAATTCTTCAGTCATAGAACGGGAATGATGGGTTTCTTAGATACATTTGTAGGTTGTTTTCTAAGAGGTTTGAGTTCTCTCGGGAAATAATTTGTGGAACAAGTGGAACTATCGGTTGAAATTGTTCTACTCGAAGAGGAATGACTTGCCATCATTGGAACTTCAAAAGATGAAAATCAAGAAGGTAATAAAACATACAAGGTGAGGATGTTTGTTGGAAGATGGGGATCGTAATGAGCTATATATATCGAATGAAGAGTATTGACTGAAAAGTAATAAAGAAGGTTGATAAGGAAGGAAGTTATTAAAAATACAAAAAAGTGACGACTTAGAAGTTATCATATCGATGCAGTTAATAGTAAGTCACAAAAAATGTGATGTTATACTTGAGAATCCACATCATTTAAGGGCTTGTTTGGTATCATGATCTGTTTCAAGTTTTCTGTTTTCTGTATTTTCAAAAACGGGCCAAAGTCCCGGTTTTGAAAACTAGAAAAAGTGTTTTCAGTTTCATTTGTCTGTTTTCATATTCCATATGCCTATTGTAGTACCAAACAATTTTAATTTTAAATTTGTAACTTATTTAACTATGTTTTTTACGTAAAAAAACCAAAAACTGAAAACGTCAGTGATACCGAACGGGCTCTAACTCTTTTTGTTCCTACTTGAAACGAGGAAAAGGTGATACATCTACAATTAATACTTGATGCTAAACCACATTTTAGATGTAGATGTATCACAATTTCCTCATTTCAAGTAGAAACAAAAAAAAGTTAAAATGAGAATTCTCAAGAATAACATCACATTTTTTGTGACTTACACTAGATCAGATTTCAACTTCTAGAACGGGTCTGTTAAAGCTAAAGTACAACCGTTCTCTAGACCGCTGTACTTAAAGGGTAAGAGAACTGTTGGAACCGTTCTTATAGGCTTCCAGCACGATTCCACTGAAAACTGTTCTAAAAGACCTATAAGACAAAACCGCTCTTAATGTTACGACACTTTTTAGAACGGTGATACTCAAAACCGTTCTGAAAGGTATAACATTTTTTTTTTTAAAAGTTTTTCTTTTTTTTGTGAGGAATAATGTTTTCATCGGCATTCTTACCCGTAAAAAGAAAGAAAAAAATGAAACCCAACAAAAAATCATAACAACAGCAGCAGCAGCAACAAACTTCAACATATACTCAAATTTTGAAGATAATTAACATCAACCCTTAAGAAGAAAGATGAATTACATATCAAAAGTCACAAAATAATGACATCTTTACATTGAATAAATCTAACTAAATATATAGATATAGAACATCCTCATAAAAATTAGATCTAAAATCAAACCATACCTCAAGATAATAGCAACCGTCGGGGTCACCGTCGATATCCTTCCTTTCCTCCTTCGTCATCGATGTCGGCCCCATTATTGAAGAAGTTCAAATCTCATCATCGATCTAACAATGAAAAGAAAAAACAATGTATATCAATTAAAAAAAGACAAAATAGAGTCAACCTCAATTTAGATCTAATGATTCAAATCAATCGGACAAACTAAATAAAATGTGTAACAAACAAAGCTTATAGAAAACGAATCTAATGTCAACAAGACAAGTAACAATTAGATCTATGGAAAAAAAATGAATCAAATCTTAGATCTAAACCTTAATAAAATATCGTCGCCCTCCCGCCACGTCGATGCCTCTGTTGCCCATCCCGTCACGCCAATGCTGTTGCCGTCGTCCGTGTTTTAAGTAGATCTATTTTCTTTTATTTTGTTTACTTGTAATTTGATGTTTGGGGGAAATTAAATTAGCAGATCGATCGAAGAAATGTGGGAACTAAAAGTAAGAAAAGTGTGAGAAAATGGCGGAGGAGAAAAGGGATTTGAGAAAGGATGAGAAAATGAAAATGAGAAGGAGGCCGAGTTCTTTTCGACAGAAATAGAGGGAGAGGTGAGAGGGAGTGTTCAAGAAAGACGAGAGGTAACAATGAGGATGGACTTTTTATATCTTTTAATATTCTTATATTTTTCATTGGGATTATTAGAACGGTTAATGTAAAAACCGTTTGTTAAGTGCACCTTTTAGAACAGTTTTGCTAAGAACCGTTCTAAAAGGTGTAGTTCTGGAATTAACCACCCCTTTAAGAACAATTTTTAACGTACATGTTTAATACTATTTTCTTTTTTCATAAATCATCATTTAGAAAGGTTTTTACCTGACCCGTTCAATTATATTATAAGAGACTTGTTTGATAAAATTTTGTTCTCTTATGCTTGTTCTGGAAGCCCAAATTTAACGTAGTGTTACTATTGAGACCACCGATATCATAACTTTTAAGTTTTCACTCTTTTTTGTATCCTTAATAACTTTCCTTCCTCGTCAACCTTCTTTATTACTTTTCATTCAATACTCTACGTTCAATATATATGGCTAATTAAGATCCCCATCTACCAACAAAAATCACCACCTTCTATGTTTTATTACCTTCTTGATTTTCATCTTTTGAATATTTAATAATGGCAAGTCAATACTCTTCGAGTAGAACAATTTCAACCGATAATTAAACCATAGATAGAAGGTCAAGATCTCATCGGTCTCGTAGATATTTCCCAAACTGCAGAAAATCACAAAAAAACATCAAAAACATCAACGGTACCACGTGTGGGGCTCGTAAAAAGGTTTGTGTTTGTAGGTTATTAAACTAACCTAGGTTTGATCGTTGAAAAGTCAAAGTCGCCACCCTGTCTTTACCCCGACAAGGTCGGATTTTGAAATATATTTAAAAAGCACATGTTCGAAAACAAATGAAAGAATTTTAAAGAAAACCTTTCGAAAACCAAAAATGACTCCATACGCCCTAAGACAAAATTTCGTTTTATTGTTTATTCACAATTTGGAAAACTAGTCTACGAAACAGATAAAAAGGATTTGGGGCCTTAGTTAAGGGGTGCCAACATTTGGAACACGTCTCCCCTTCCGTCATAAGGACGGGCACTTACTAATACATCATTTCTTTTTAAAGAGACTCGCTATATTGGTTACGTTAAGATCCATATAAATAAGGAGAAATAGAAAAAGCACACATATTCACATTGTAAATTCACATGCAAGAGTTTAGAGAAAAATTTTACAAAATTTCCCGAGTTCTTTGGTACGGACTTGGGGTGTTTGAGCACCAAAGTTACGCTACGTACCTTTCATTGTGGGATTGGAATCCACTCGAGGATCAAAAGCCAACGTAGTTCTGACGGGCAGCCTCACGACAAAGGCCTTTTCCACTGGGGTAGCGGCTAATTTCCGCGAGGATAGGTGGATGGATCCAAAGGGTAGATATCATTGCACTGGGGAAATGATCGGGTTGATTCCACTAGGGATATCACCCATGTGTGGGTAGACATGAGTTTTACTTCGCTTGGAAGGGGTAGAAAGTCGTTTCACTCAAAGTCGTGCTATTGTGAGATTTTATAGATGACTCACATTAGAGTCGAGTCGATCCACGTAGAATAGAGTAAGGTATATTTCGCTTGCATTTACGTGTCTCTCATCGAGACGACGATAGCCATTGATCACCATGCCTCCTGAACCAGGCGTGTCTCTTGAACGAGGTCTCAAAGTGGATTATTCGACCTCTATAAGGCAAGTTTAACTATTAGACCTCTCATTAGGTTGACTATGGTTGAATCGACTCTCGCGGGGATATTTAATGGAAAATGAATTGTATTGTGTGTTTGGACTCGGTGGCATTAGGCGTATCGTTAGAGCTGCCCGTGTAGGCCCTACAACAATATAAGGATCGCTGATTCGATTACGTTCGATCAAGTGGTGTTCGACTCGGGCGTTGGTGGAATAGTTGATAGAGGTGAATGTAGATCGACCTCATGATCGCGCATAAGCGAATTGGCAATCCTTGCCAAATGTTGGGGTAGGGCCCCGTCCAAAGTGCATACAAGAACGGTAAAGAAAACTTTACATGCAAAACACATCAAAGAAAGTGTATTTACTTCCATCTACAAAAGTTTTCAAAAAGATATGACATTCTTAAATTGTTTGGGAAAATGGAGAAAACGACGTTAAATAGAAAAAACTAAGAAAAAAGATTTTCAAAAATAAATAAGAAAACATTTTTAGGGGTTTTTGGTTTTATCAATTACATATTTAAAAATGGGTCAATTTTACTCTTTATTGACTTTAATCGACTCGGGTTAACTTTGGTTGACTTGCACCTATTTGTAAAGTTGACTTTAGTTGATTTCGGGTTAGAGTTGGGTTGATTCGGTTGACTTCTTTGACTTCAATTGACTTCGGTGGACTTAGTAGATTTGCTTGACTTTGGGGAATTGTTTGTATTTTGGTTAGCTTTAGACTATGGTTGACTTTTACTGACTTGACATCGATTGACTTTGATTGACTTGACTTCAATTAACCTAGACTCCCTACTAAGTATCCAAGTCATCAAACAAGTGGATGTGTTGGTTAGACTCCCTATTAAGTCCAAATCATTTTTACCATTTTGACATCTCAATGAGATAGATTAATTAAACTCCCTATTAAGTCTAATCATTTAATAAATTAAATCAATTAAATTGGGGAGAAACTTGTCATTTTTAAACCCCAAAACAACAAAAAATTAGTGAAAGTTGAATGGTTTGAAAGATGAAATGAATTCCTTCAATTTTTCTGGGTTGGAGGTTGGTTCATGAACATCTTGGGATCACTCATGAATTTTTTCATGACCCAAAGAATTCATTTATTCACAAAACGAATTTAAGGTTGAAAATCGGATTTCTAAACAAAACAGGATATGTTTTTAAAAAATTATAACCATCGATAGAGACATGGGAAAAAAGTTGAACCATACCATTCTGGAAACATGGGAATCTCATCTTTAATTCTGTGAACGAGACAAATCCAAAAACAATTGTTTTCATTGCTGAAAAACGTTTGGAAATCAAGTGGCCGGATGAGGGACAAAGATTGAGGGGTTTTAAAGAAGAGAAGTCATAAATTATGTATCATGAATTAGGATTTGAAATTTTGCAGAGTGGTTCATAGGACTCAAAAGTGTCATCCTTTATAAAATCAGGAGTTTTAGGCTAAAAATAATTTGTATACATATATATTTTACAACTCGGATCCGAAAGTGTTTAGAAATAGGCAGAAATTCGGATTGGACTTTTGGGTCATTTTGTACATGGAATTTTTTTTTTTTGTAAAGACTTGCATAAAAATACATTTTCAGTCATGAATGAAGGAAAACAATAAAACATAAAAAAAAAAAAACACACAACACTCCACTCCTTATACTCTCGCGATTTTTAATGTTCCCCTCAGTAAAGAGAACAGGCACAAGAGGCCCTAGAGGGAAGCTTATGAATCTGTATGGCTCAATAAACCAATACTTCATCATTACCGACCAAGGCTTGACAAGGAAAACGTTAGTAATGTATTTGAATGAAAATAAATTGAAATGCAAAGAAATAAGAGAAGAAGGAAAAAAGTTACTACCTTTGGTGATCAATGGTGAGGATCTTCCAAGTTAAGGTACTACATCATCTAAACAAGTTTTAAACTAGATGGAGTTGATTGATTTTAATTAATCTTATGATCTGAATGTGATCCTAGTAATACACATTTATTGTAAATGATTAGATTTAGGGTGGAGTTTATGTGAGAAATGAATGAGAGAATAAAAACAATGTCGCGAATAAATGGTCTCTTTTTTCTCTTGGTAGAGCCGGCTCTCTCACCTCTCTTTCTCTTCTTTTTTTTTTTTTTTTTTTTTTTTTTTTTTGTTTTTCTGAGTAAGTAGTAAATGAGGTTTTTTGTTTAAGTAAAGAGAGGGGAGGTATGTTGTGAGGGAGGTGGATGTGTGAACAAATCTCATTAATTAGCAAATAAATAAAACACAAAATTTGCTCACCAATTCTTGTTGGCCGGCTCTCCTAGCCTCACCCTTCACTTTTTTTTTTTTTTTTGTCTTTTGCTTTTGTAATGAAGGATTGAAGGGGCGAGAATAATGTCTCGTAAAATGAAATTAAAAGAAAAATGAAATAATTAGCATCTTTTTAAAAGATTGTTAGTGTAACAATGGGTGACGACGTAAGGCTGAGATCATAAGGCGAGGTCATTGCTTAGGTGGTTTATTAGTTGGAGAAACAAAGTTGGGTTAGGCTCGTTTCGCGCAATTTTACCTCGGTTTGGGCAAAAATGAACACCGGGTGAAACGAATTAATGAGTTAATGAATTTGGAATTAAAAACAAAGAAAATCAATATAATTGATATTACTTACATAATTTTCGAAATTTATAAAAATAATAGAAAAGGAGGTGAAATGGAAATTGTTGAAAATCGTTTCACTCACAAATAAACGAACAGAAAAGAGTAAATTGAACATTGGTTTTTGCTTCCTTTGGCTTGACTTTTTGGAGTGAAAAAAGACACATGGGCTGAGAAATCAATTGACTCAAGAAAGTGACAAAGTAATGAATAATTCATCCATATGAGAGCTATGTATTAGTTGGAACATCACGCAAGGCAGCCGCATTACTTTCCCTATTAAAAATGAAAATAGATAGTTACAAATGACCAACACACATAAAGAAAAGAAAGTAAAAGTAAAATCTTGCATTCATAATAATAATAGTAAACCATACCGCTTATTATAGATGTTAGTTAAGCCGCTATATTTGGAACTAAACAAATATTGTAATGAAATCAAACACATTTCCGTAAAATCACGGGCACAAAGACTATTTTTTTATTTAACTAAGAGACATTTGTAATTGTAGATTTATTTGTTAACAAATCTTAATTATTATTCAATTATTAACCATGGTTAATGTCATCGCCAATCACCATATAATCATTGAAAGCCCTCACCAAAATCGATAATTCTATGGTGATTGTTAGTTTTTGACAATCATGATAAGACTAATCACTGTTTAAAATTAACTATTAATTGAAAATAGTAGAGGGTGTTTTGCGAAACCCTACCTTTAAAAGCTCTGATTTTACGAAACCCTACCTTTTTATAATATTTTTTTGGGAAAGATTATCTTAAAAAAAAATATTTGCAAAACACTATTTCGTCTCCCAATTCCGTCTAATCTAACGTTGAAGGCATGAAGCTTCGAATTGGTACCATCTACATTCCAAAAAAAAAAAATAAAAAAAAAAATAAATTTCTATCATGACATTCCTTCGCCAAAGTCCATTTAGCCGGACTCATCGCCTATATTTGGTATGCACAATGAGCTAGCTTATTTGGCCAAATTAGCTTATTTGACTAGTTTTTTAAGCTCTTTGACCAAATAAGTTGGTTTGGTAACACCACTAGCTTAAATAATAAGCTAACTTATTTAAGATGTTACCCCATGTAACTTATTTAAAAAAAACTAGCTTATCATAATTTTATCCTATTTTACCCTCATTTATTTAATAAATTAAAACGAAATTAAAAATAAATAATGCATTTTATGTAATTTTATATATATTAACTCCTAGATCCGCTAATTCTACCAAACACTACTAAAACTAACAGCTAAAAACTTTCAGCTATTATTGCAGCTATTATTTCAGTTTCAGCTACTATTTCAGCATTCAGCTACTATTTCAGCGTTTAGCTACTATTTCAGCTAGTTTTACCAAACACAGCCATCATCTTTCTCTCTTATTTCACTATGCTTTCTCTCTCTCCTCTAAGTACTCGGGAGCATGTAGTTGCAAACCCAGACATATCCTTACAAGTCGAGTATTAGGTGTTGTTATGAATTCCTTAAATAGAAAATAAGTTTATTTGTAGGATACATTGCAATCATTCTACGGTACCCCTGTGGTAACATTATCTTTGTACCCCCGGCCCAAATAATCAACCAGTCCAATATAGATACTGGCCTAGTAACACAAATCAGCTGCAGCTAGCCCAACCAAATTACAAACAAAATAAACCACTAAATCACAATATCTCTCATCTCCTCCCACCCACGACCCAGGCACCCAGCTAATCCCCGCCCCACGACCCAAGCACCCAATTAATCATCGTAGGACAAAAACTAATCATTCCTAGACAAAAATGATTCATCCCAGAACAAAAAAAACTAATCATCCCGAAACAAAAGTCGTTCAGTCCAGAACAAAAAATAATCATCCCGAAACAAAAGTCGTTCATTCTAGAACAAAAAGCAACAATTGTAGGACAAAATGTAACCATCCCTAAACAAAAACTAATCATTTCAGGACAAAAACCAACCATTCCTAGATAAAATCATTAATCTCTGAACAAAAACTAACCATCCCGAAACAAAAGTTGTTCATATTATCCCGAAACAGCAAATATTACTTCTAGAACAATAACCATGCATTTCACACATAATCATTCATTCCAAAACAAAACTCATTCATTTCAGAACAAAAACTATTCATTCTAAAGCAAAAATCATTCTTTCTAGGAAAGTAACCATTCATTCCTGGAAAAGTAATCATTCATTCCAGAACAAAAATCATTCATAACATGACACAAACACTTCATTCCAAAACACAAACCAGTCATTTCAGAACAAAACTCAGTCATTTCAGAAGAAAAACCATTCATTCATGAACAATTTCAGTCATTTCAGAACAAAAATCATTCATTACAGGCCACAAACAATTCATTCCAAAAAACAAACCCTTCATTTCAGAACAACATTCATTCTAGAACAGTAACAATTCATTGTTGAACAAAGACAATTCATTTCAGGACAAAAAGCATTCATTCCAAAACAAAAATCATTCATCTCTGAACAAAAATCATTCATTTTAATTTATGACAAAAATCTATTTATACGCTATAATAATTTAATTATGTTCTATAATGCCCTATTTTTATTTTGAAATGAGCCATTTATGTTATGTATGTAATGATCTACTTTTGTTCTAAAATGATTTGGGCATTTATTCTAAAATGATTTCTTTTTGTTCTAAAATGATCAGTATTTGTTTTGTAATTAGATATTTCGTTCTAAAATGATTCGTGTTTGTTGTAAAATGATTTTCTTTTGTTTCATAATGATATATGTTTCATAATTATATTAGTTTTGTTCTCTCTCCTCCCCCTCCCCCACTCCCTTTTTCCAGTCGCCAGACCACCGGTGCCGCTACACCACCCACCTCAAGTGGCGGCGGCGGATCAAGGAGGGGTGCTAGGGGAAGAGTTCCCCGGAGGGATTCGTGCAAGGTGGTGTGGTCTTGGCGTTTCAGGTGGCAAGTGGTGCGGGGTGGTGGGTGGTGATGCTGGCTATCGTGGGTGATGGTGCAGGGTGGTAGGTGGACCGTGGGAATAGGGAGAGGAGAGATAAAGATGTGTTTTATTGGGCCAATTTCTTTAATAAAATATTGGGCCTCATGCTTTAATCAATGATTGGGCAAGTTGCTTTAATAAAGATTTTTATCAGTTTTTTTAAAAATTGGTCCAACTTGAAAATGGCCCGGGGGGGTACCATTCTACTCGTACCCCCAAGGGTAGGATAGTATTTGCGGATACAGATGTAACACTCAAATTAGGGGATTTGAGTTCACTTCCATCGAGAATTTTACTATTCGGGAGATACTTTCCTCGTAGAATATGATGTGTTATTCTATATTTTATTTTCATTACCGTTTTTCATTTATCACTAGGAATTATTTACCAGTTCTTGTCCATAAGAAAGATGTCAAGAAAATGACGCTATAATTCAACCCCCCATCCCCCTCCCTCACCAACTTTGGTAGCTTTGAATATATCCACAATCTTGAAATGTGGTGACCATTAAACTTTATTACAACCCATGATGAACGAAATCTACATTTTTGAGATGTTTGAATACATGAGTGCAATGCATGGACACCCACTTATTTCATGTCTAGGTCTTATACATGAACATAAAAAAAAAAATTAAAATTAAAATTCAAACATAAACCATCAATCTTCCTTGCAACGAGGAGTACGAAATAACACGAATGATACTACTACACTGGAGCTGAAACATCGTCCCCATTAGTTTGGACCTGCACATACATAAACAAAAAAAGTTAGAGTATTAGTTTTAACATTTGTTATAGTTAATGACTTTTTTTTGGCATGGTAATTTATCAATCTATCACTCACAAGAATTTTAAATGTAATTAAAAAAAAAAAAACAATGTATCATTCACAAGAATTTGAAATGTAAAACGCATGAAAAGTTGTGGCTCATACTCAACTATTAACCAAAACCTTACTTTAAATCTCAAAAGTAAAACAGTTGAATTTCATGAGGAGGTAAAAAAGTCAAGTACTCAATTCTATACGTTTTTAGGACAAAATAGAGACTATACCAAGTCCGTCAAAATTGTGTCTGTTCGAAAGTATTATCTTAAACTAAATGAATACAACAAATAATTTATCGGTTCATATGAAAAACGTTACTAGAACAATATGTTTTGCTAAAATGAGCGAAACGAGATCAAATAAGTGGCAAAAAATAGAGTGGAGCGATATAGTTTTTCCAGAAAGAAAGGTAAGATAAAACAAATGAATATACGATATCATGAGAAGGGTAGTAAATAAACCTGGCTGGGCGGTGGATAATCAATATGGACGAACCATTCCGGGTTCAAAATATCAATTGGTATATCATACCCCGGGGGTACGTAGAGCTACGTACCCCCCGGTTCATTCAATGGCCCAGCGGAACATCTGGCCCAACAACAACACACACAATGCAATAAAAGAACGTGGCCCAACAAGAAAAGAAAAGAAAACTGGCCCAACAACAACACACACAATACAATAAACACAAAAATTAAAAGAAGTTAAAAGGAACCACCTGACACTTCCTGCAAAAACGGTTGCGCTCATAACCATTATTGTCGCGGAAGTTTTTTTTTCATAATTTCAATTTCAACGAAGTTTTTTTGTTTCCTATTTTCATTTTCATACAAAAAATGAAGCAGAAAAAAATTGATGAAAGTTTCTTAAAAGACCTTGCATTTGTTAAAGATAAAGTTTCAAAGGAAATGAAACGAAAATCAATGGTGAAAGTTGAAGAAGGGCAACAAAGCAAAAGGTAAACAAAAAATTCAAAATTAACAAGTTTGGATTTTTCGATGTTATATGTTCAGAAATTAAACTCCATTGTTTTAATTAGCGTGGAACAATTTTTCAATAATATTTTCACAGTATAAATCATTTTCCTAGAACCCTAGTTTTGAATTAATTTTAGAATTATTTTTCCAGAAATTAACCTCCATTTTTTTGTTGTTCGTGTAGGAAGAAAATAATGCCGAAAAAAGAAAATGAAGAAGAAAATAGCGACGGAAGGTAATAATGATCATTCATTTTAATCGATTTGGGGAAAGTAATGACCGATTTGGGGAAAATAATGACTGTTTGAAGGCGTAGTAATGAGCGGTTGTTGCTGCCGTTATATGAATGGGGGTTTTGTTGCTGGCGTTATATACATGATTGTAAATGCTCGAAAAAATGTTTTGCGATTTAGGGTTGATTTGGGCAGATGTGGCTACTGATTCTGGGTTTGTAAATGGTCGAAAAATGTAATACTTCACCTCTAATGGCCGGACTCAAGGACTAGTGTTTTGCTTCCACCTTTTTATTGTTTTGTTATTGTTTAGCTTTTGCCTACTCATTTTTTTCTCCTGGCTTCTCATTATTTGGCTTCTGCATGCTAATAATTTTAATTTTATCATTGTTTTGCTTTTGCTACTCATTATTTGGTTCTTACGGGTCATTGTTTTACTTCTGCCTGCTCATTGTTTTTGTCTTTTGTTTTACTCATTGTTTACTCCTTCTTACTCATTGTTTCCCCCTTCTTATTTTTCTGCTCGATTCTCATTGTTTTGTTTTGTTCATGCCTACTCATTGTTTTGATTCCACATGCTCATTGTTTTGCTTCCACATGCACATTGTTTTTGTTCTACCTGTTCATTGTTTTTCATCTACCAGCTCATTGTTTTTCATCTACTTGCTCATTGCTTCCTACTTCATACTCATTATTTCCTACTTCATACTCATTGTTTTGCTTTTGCCTTCTCATTGTTTTCCTTATTCATACATTATTTTGTCATTGTTTTCATTTTCTGCTGGCTTCTCATTGTTAGCTTCTGCCTACTCATTGTTTAGCTGCTGACTTCTCATTTTTAGCTTCTGGCTACTCATTGTTTTCCTTCTCCGTACTCATTGTTTGGCTTCTGGCTACTCAATGTTTGCTTCTATCTACTCATTGTTTAGCTTCTGGGTACTCATTGTTGGAAATCTGCTTGCTCATTTTTTTGTCATTTGTTTTAGTAATTGTTCTGCCCCTGCCTTCTCATTTGTTTCTTTTTTATTTGCAACTCATTATGTTTTCCAGAAATGAAGATGACAGTGAAGAATCAACATTGCCACAAATCAAGTGTAGTCCATCAACGGTGATGAAATTAATGGCACAAATTATGAAGAATGAAAAACAAGTACAAGCCGTAAAAGACATTGGATTTGATGGCTTGTTTCATCTCAAAATCAAAGAACCTGACAGGGTTATGTTACCATGGTTTATTGAAAACTACAATGAAGGTTCCAAGATGATGTCGTTTTGCAAGAACCAGTTTGATACATTTACGGATGTAGATGTTCACAATATTCTGGATATCCCCCTTGGCGACCTCGACCTGCCTAAAGTAACCACTTTAAAGAGTGACATTGAGAGCCACCGTCTAAGAATAAAGTGGAAGGAATACTTTGGGAAGGATCTGAATAAACAGCTTTATGTGACTTGGAAAGTGTTCGAAGAAACGGTGATTAATCAGAGAGATGGGGGGGACTTATTCAAGCAGCTTTTCGTCCTTTTTGTCATGACAACCTTTCTTGCACCTATCTCTAGTGGGAATGTGAATACCCATGTTCTTAAGGGGATAGAAAATCCAGCCTTGATACCGAGGATAAATTGGTGCAGCTACGTCCTTGATTATTTGACTGAAGCATTGCAAGCTTACAAAAATGGAAAGAATCAGATAAGTGCTTGCACAATCTTGTTGCCAATATACTATTTCCACAAGTTACGCTTTCAAGGTACACGTGGGAAAACATCGACTCCTCTTATCCAACATTGGGATGACTTTGCTGTGAGAGCAAGGATTTCAAGAGAGACAAGATGGGGTGATTTTGGCATGGGACAGATAGGGGACCTTGTCCCAGTTGGAGGAGAAGTGATCTTCTACCAGTTACCCAGCGACTTGCCTAAAGATCGTGACATTGATATGTTGCAAATTCCTGTAAGTGTTGTCTTGTTTTTTTTTTTTAACTTTCTTTTACATTAATCTGTATTTATTGCTCATTTTTTATCCCTGCCAATGATTATTTATCTAAGAGCTGCTACTTCTTTATTATTCTGCTACTGCATGCTCACTGTTATGCTTCTCAATGCTAATTTTTTTAGCTCCTGCTTTTGTTTTACTCATTCTGCTCGTTAATACTCATTGTTTTGTTTTTGCCTGCTCATTATTTTTCTGCGGGCTTCTCATTGTTTTGCTTTTCTCCTGGTTTCTCATTGTTTAGTTTATGGCTACTCATTGTTTTGCTTCTACATGCTCATTGTTTGGCTTCTACATGCTCATTGTTCTGCCCCTACCTTCTCATTGTTTCCTACTTTACACTCATTGTTTTGCTTTTGCCTGCTCACTGTTTTTTCTCTGCCTTCTCATTGTTTTGCTTCTTCATGCCCATTATTTTGTCTTTGTTTTTATTTCTGCTGGCTACTCATTGTTTAGCTTCTGGCTACTCATTGTTCAGCTTTTTGCTACTCATTGTTTAGCTTCTGGCTACTCATTGCTTTCTTATTTGTTTTACCTTTACTGTCTCATTGTTATTTCTTTACCTGCTTATTATTAACGGCTATTTCACTCATTTTTTACATCTTTCAATCAGACATCTTACAAGAGATTGTTGAGGCTTGGAAGAAACATTGAGGCAGCTGTCAGACACGAACTCAATGAGCTCAATGCTTTAAAAGACCAAGAAATCAAAGAGCAAGAGCTCGAAGCTGAAGCAAGAGCTTTGCGAGAAGTATCTGAACAGGACAACCAAAGAGTTCCAATGATTCAGTTACCAAGTCCTAACAATGATCCAACTGTATTGAATACTATTGATTTCACTGCTGAAATGTTAAAGCATGTTGGGAAGAAGATTGATGTGTTCAAGATGAGGATTTCACCAGGTTTAGTGAAGACTCCCACAGAACCCTCAGAAAAACATATCTGCGCTCCTAGTGGATCACAAAAAAAAGCAAGACAGTGTCATCCAAAAAGAAAAGACAAAGAGCACAGACAACAAAAATTCTTCAAAGTTTGAAGCGGCCAGACAAGAAAGATTCTGCAAAGAAACTTTCAACAGAGGCTCTAAAGACAGGTGATTCTCAAGCCACTACAGCATCAGTTACATCTTTCCCAGTACTTCCTGTTCCAACAACTCCAACAGAGAAAGATTCTGATTCAAACTTAATAACATATAGACGAAGTCGTACACCTCGTACCCCTTTTTTCATCAATCAAACAGTGTCCCCTGAGAGCAAATCCCTTTCAGACTTGTTGAAAAACTCAGAAATATTGCAACCACTGACTCCTACAAATGTTCGATTAGCAGCTGAAGAATTGGTAACGAATATCCCTGAATATCTTGATGGCTTGTATATTGCATCAGGAAATTTCAGAAATCAGAATCTTGAGCAGCCTGTTGAAGAGAATGTGCCACAAAATCAGAAGCTTAAGGAGCCTGTTGAAGGCAATGCGGAGGTGGTGGACTTCGGAGAAGTGGAGCAGCCTGTTGAAGACAATGAGCCACAAAATCAGAAGCTTAAGGAGCCTGTTGAAGGCAATGCGGAGGTGATGAACTTCGGAGAAGTGGAGCAGCCTGTTGAAGGCAATGAGCCTCAAAATCAGAAGCTTAAGGAGCCTGTTGAAGGCAATGCGGAGGAGGTGGACTTCGGAGATGTGGAGCAGCCTGTTGAAGGCAATGAGCCTCAAAATCAGAAGCTTAAGGAGCCTGTTGAAGGCAATGCGGAGGAGGTGGACTTCGGAGATGTGGAGCAGCCTGTTGAAGGCAATGAGCCTCAAAATCAGAAGCTTAAGGAGCCTGTTGAAGGCAATGCGGAGGAGGTGGACTTCGGAGATGTGGAGCAGCCTGTTGAAGGCAATGAGCCTCAAAAGCAGAAGCTTAAGGAGCCTGTTGAAGGCAATGCGAAGGAGGTGGACTTCGGAGATGTGGAGCAGCCTGTTGAAGGCAATGAGCCTCAAAACCAGAAGCTTAAGGAGCCTATGGAAGGCTATGAGCCTCAAAAGAAGAATTTTGAGCCTGTTGAAGAGTCATACAATGAGCGTCAAAATCAGATTTCCGAGCCTTTTGAAGAGTCATACAATGAGCCACAGAATTTTGAGCCTGTTGAAGACTCATACAATGAGCCTCAAAAGAATGATACTTTTACCCCGCTTGTTGGTTACTCTTCTTCAGATCAAGAAGAACTTTACGCATCAGGAAATTTCAAGGTAAAAAAGTTTGCATATTATTTATCTAGTCATTACTCATTAGACTTTAGTCATTTATGTCATCTAATTTTCTTATTCGAAATTTTTTGAAGGATAACAAGCAGTATGTTCATTTTTTTTTCCCTTCTTGCTCATTGTTTTCTCCTATGTTGCTCATTGTTTTTCCCCTTCTTGCTCAATGTTATACTTCTTCATGCTCATTGTTATGCTTCTCAATGCTCATTGTTTTTTTATTCCTGCTCATTTATTTTATCATACATGCTAATTGTTTCGAACTATGGGCTACTCATTTGGTTTTTTCTTTATTCTTTTTTAATAATTGTTTAATGCTGATATCCTATATCAAATTTTTTCGAAGGAAAACAAACAAATTGAAGAGACTGAAGATTCGAAGATTGGTGAAGAAAACGTAAAAGAACTGGGTTTGAAGGTAAAATAATTTGCATTTTTACAGTAATTATTTCATTCTTTTTTGTAATTAGTGATTTTGATTTTCTGAATTTAAATTTATTGAAATACAACAAAGTTAATGCAAACGATTTTTCTGCTCCTGCTTGTTCATTATTTTTCTCCAGTATGCTCATTGGTTTCTTCTTATTGCTCATTGTTATTCTTCTAAAGCTCATTGTTATGATTTTACAAGGCTCATTGTTATGCTTCTCAGTGCTCATTGTTTTTTTATGCCTGCTCATTTGTTTTATCATACAAGCTATTGTTTCCAACTATGGGCTACTCATTTTTTATTTCTGGTTTTTTACTCATAGATCAATGCTGATATCCAATATCAAATTTTTTTGAAGGACCAAAAAAAAGTTGAAGAGATAGAAGATGCAAAGTTTGGTGAAGAAAACAATCAAGAACTGAGTCTGAAGGTAAAGATGATTTGCATTTTAAGAGTAATTATTTCATACATTTTTGTGATTAGAAGTATTACAAATTAATAATATTTTTATACTTTTTTCAGAATGTCCCATGCATATCAACACCTCAAATTGGTCATGACGAAAAACATACAGACCCACCTCCAAAGAAATTGAAAGAGCCTCAGCTGTTGGAAGATCGGGTTGAAGAATCTGAAATTTTCAATGAGCTCCAAATAGTTCTATTCAAAAAAGAAGAAGATGGACCAAGCAACTCTGACTTATTTAACGAGGAGTTAATAAAGGCAACTGAAGCTGCTGAAAAAACAATGAAGAAGAAAGAAGAACTCAAACAAACACCAGAAGAAAATAAGGTTTGAAAAATGAATTAATTTGTAATACTTCTAGGAAAAGCAATGTAACAACATTAGGATAACGTTTTATTAGACAATGTCAGATTAAAATCTGTTGTATTTTGGTGACTATTAAGAAATTTATATTAAAAAGTTGACAGATTTCCCACTTCATCATTGCTGCCTACTCATTATTTGTCTAAGAAAATACTCAATACTTGTTAAAGAGCTGCTCATTACTTGTTAAGAGGCTACTCATTACTTGAACTCTGGGAGCTCATTACTTGAACTCTTGGAGCTCATTACTTGAACTCTGGGAGCTCATTACTTGTTTACTGGGAGCTCATTATTTGTTCCAGGCTTGTCATTGTTGTTTTATTATAACTCATTATTTGTTTACATGTTACTCATTGTTTTGCATACCGATACTCATTATTAATTCCTGCATGCTCATTACCTATCTTAAGGCTACTCATTATTTATTAATTCATGTTCTTTAAATTGTTCAAAGAAGAGCTCATTATTTGTTTATGTGTTTCTCATTACTTGTTCCAGGTATGCTCATTACTAATCGGATGACTCCTCATTGTTCATTCATACCTTTTTACTATTTATTACAGTTTGCAAATTATTTTTATTTTACTTCTCTGTATTTCAGATGAAGCAACAAGAAGAAAACCGAGATAGAAGCTCTTTTTGCACTCCAGAAATCAATATCAACAGCACAAAGAGTGAGCCCCCAAGGAAGAAAATGAAGGGGAAAGAGCCTACTCAAATAAGTGAATTGAAAAGGTATTTTGCAGCTATGCCGGATATCACCCCACCAAGTTTTCCGCTCTTGACACCATCTCCAGTTGCTCATCACATTCCTATCCCACCAAGTACATTGCGAAATATTGTGACTGATCCTGAGGATGAGGTAGAGATTATAGAGAAGTCAGAAGAAATTTTAAAGGTATTCAGGGCAAAAATGGAAAGAAAAGAAAGAGCTTGTGCAAATGCTCCAAATGCAATACCAGCTATTCCTGTGAATGACGAAGAAATCATGATTTCCGAGTTTATGCAAATCCGGAAAAATGATTTTTCTGATTTAACATATGAGGAAAGGACTATTGCAGACTTTGCTTTTTTTTTTTTTTTTTCAGAATTCCGTTATGCCCTTGAGATTGAAAATGCAGAAAGGCAAATAAAGGCCCTTTTACGTCAGCCTTATCTTGAAAAATGTGAAGAGCTGCTGGAAGATATGATGAGCGCGGAAAGTTCAGGACGTTTAGCATTGTTCCCGGGGAATATGTTGTTTTGTAAATCTGATGCATTCTCAATGGCTGGTAAAAATTGGATGGCATCTGGTATAATGTCGATATGGGCATTTATACTCAACAAGAAGGAAGCAGCTGGCGAGAAACATCCAGATGTCGATATTCATCTGAGGCACCTACAAAGATTTTTCTTCAACATTGAAATCTGGGTAAAAACACTAATACTTTTCCCTTTTAGCTTTTGTAGATATCTGATTTACAAATGTAATGAATATCTGATTAACTTCTTTTGTAGATTTATGCAACTAAGATGAAGAATATGATGGACCAGCAAACAAGGATTGAAAATGGTGAATTTGTACCGGAAGAAGACATTATTAGCTGTGATCCGAAAGCTGTGGCAAAAATTATGGACAATTGGCTAAAAACAAATAATAATTTCAACCTGACACATGTTCGTATGGTATGAAATTCAACCTCATTATTTATGTCTGCTTTCTCATTGTTTATTCCATGTTATGCATTAGTTACTCAGTCATCCCTGCCTAGTCATTGTTTAGCTTCTGGGTACTCATTGTTTGACATCTGCTTGCTCATTTTTCTGCATTTGTTTTAATAAATGTTCTGCCCATGGCTTCTCATTGTTTTCCTTCTCCGTACTCATTGTTTTATCCCTAGCTGCTCATTGTTTTGCTCCTAGTTACTCATTGTTTCCTCCGTTTCCTCAGTGGTCTTAATCTTCTTCTTGGTTCCACAGTTCGGCTTCCCTGTAATCAAAGACAGCCACTTCACCTTAATGTGTGTGCATGTGCGCGATAAAAAGGTTTATTGGTTAGATAACAGATCTACCAAGCAAACATATGACGGGATTGACTTATTAGTGGTTAGTATCTTATGAAATTAATTTATTTATCCCTCTTACGCACATGTGCATCTCTGCTAATGTAATAAATGTTTACAGTTGACAGAATTGATCGAATTTCTAAGGCGCAACAATCTAGCTTATGCTGCTGAATGTGTTCAAGTGGCCACAAATTGCCCACAGGAGCAAGTCAATCTCAGCTGGAAATCTAATACAAATACATGGGACTGTGGTTTATTTTTGATGAAACACATGGAAGTCTTTCATGGTGAATCTTGGGAGTCTGATCTGCATAAGGTACAATACTAACTTTATAAAAGACAAAACGCAAAAATCAAAACTTAAAAAAGTTGTCTAATATATTATAAAATCTTGTTTGGCGGGCAACTAGGAGACGTTTTTACAGAGCACACATGTGTAGCCAGATAATATTGAATGAACACAATTCAGTTAGAGGTGAGACTCTTCGTGAAGCATCATGGGCAGCAAGTACTAGAGCATTGACACTTGACGAACAAAATATGCACAAGAAGAGGCTCATCACAGTAACGAAGAAACTGAACGATACGTTCAAAATTGCTAAAGCCTTCAACAAGATTCCAAAAGAACTTGAGAACCAGAATGCACCTAAGATTAGCCCAGATGTTGTAGAAATAGTCAATGTAGAAAACACACCAAAATGAGTAGTTTTGGTTTTCAATTCAATTAGATAACAATATAACAGTAGACATAGTTACAAAATCTGTAATTGTTTGTTTATAAGATGTTTTTCCTGATTACTTCATAAAATTCTGCTCATTATTTGTCTAACCGATACTCATTATTTGTTTAATGGCTATTCATTGTTTGTCTAACAAATACTCATTGTTTGTCTAAGTCTGCTCATTATTTGTCTAAGGCTACTCATTATTTTTCTAACTGTGCTCATTATTTGTCTAAGACTGCTCATTATTTGTCAAACAGTTACTCATTATTTGTCTAACGGATGCTCATTATTCAAGAAAACAGATGAAGATAATGATTCAACATAAATGTAATTTGAAGCAATGTTAATTAACAAAATGACAGAGTGAACTACTCATCAAAACATAACACACTAAACAATGTTACTGTCACTAGGCTGGTTGACATACACAGGACTTGATTCAGAAGGGTGTAATCCTCCATAACTCGTTTCCTAGTCCTGATACGATTAGAGATTTTTTTCCCTCGTGCTTTTTCTCCTCTTATTTCTTGCACCAGGGGTACGTGCTCCTTCAGGATTCCTTATTGTAACTTTACGCTTCCCAGCAGCTGCACTAGGTGTGCCTTCTTCATTTCTGGTAGTCCTAGAGTTCTTTGATGTTGATCCAGAAAATTCAGGAGCTTCAGAATCTCTTAGAAGAACATTAACATCATTCTTCATCTTCTGAATATCGTTCTCAACACAGAGTCTAGCTTCCATATTTGAAGAAGATGCATGTAGAATACTATAGATTTGACGTTGCTGGGTCATAATCCAAGTAGTTTCAGATTCAGCACAATTTAGATTACCATTTGAATCATCATCATTATTTTGCTTTCTCACGACTTCTCTGGTCCAACGCTTCAATATATACCTCTGAGGAATTTCTTTACACAAAAAATAAGACATAATCAGTAAATTCATTAAATTCAACTAGACACTTGGGCATAATCAGAAAATGACTAAGCTATGGACAATAAAAAATAGAAGTAATTAAGTAGCTCTGGTATAAAACAAATGAGCACCTAAATAAAAGAAATGAGTATGTAATGGATAAACAATGAGTAAGTTAATTTAAAAAGAAGTAATTAAGTAGCTCTGGTACAAAACAAATGAGCACCTAAATGAAAGAAATGAGTATGGAAAGGATAAACAATGAGTAAGTTAATTAAAAAGAAGGAAGTAAATGAGTAGCTCTGGTACAAAACAAATGAGCTTTAAAACGAAAAGTAATGAGTACCTCGTGGATAAACAATGAGCATACTTATTGCCAAGCAAATAACAACTTAATTCAAGTAATGAGCATACTTATGGACAAACAATGAGAAAAAATGTATATTGAAATAAAAAAGACCAAATGTATATTGCTTCTTACCTCCAACACTCATAATCAAGTACACACGTAAGCAATGGCAGCAAAGTATTCCAACTTCATCGAATCGCTTACAAGTGCAGCTGATGGCATTAGTTTCGGGAATATAGGAAACAACATGACCAAACAGCTCAAGCTCCTTCATCCATACTACAAACTCAACAACACCATCTGCCTCAGAGTAGTGTCGTTTTGATTTGCAGGACACACCATTAAGATAATTCTCTTGAAAAATGTAGAAAGCTTTAATAGTATAGATTTTACAAGCATACTTTAGCAGATCGCAGTTGGGGACAACAATCTCAGGGTACCCTTGCCAACAGCGAGTGTCCTCATCCCTCTCCTTCTTTCTCCATTCTTGAAGCACTCGGCAGAAACACTTGTAAAACTGAACAAGGGAAGTTAACTTATGGAGATCTTTTGATACTGATCGATTTGTACTTTCACTCCTTTGGGAGGACAGGACACCTCCTGAAAATCGATCTTTTGTAAATGCAGGACACCATTTTTCTCTTGTGGAATAAAGCTTAATTAACCAGGGATGATCGCCACAATTGAATTCCGTTACCAATCTGTACAAAAAAAAAGTATTTATCAATGAGTAGACATCCAAAATAAAAGTCTATAAAAACTATAATGAGTACGAACTAAGAAGGTAATGAGCAAAAAGAACAAAATAATGACCACATTAGATTGTTTATTACCAGTTCCAAAAATACTCAAATTCAGCAACTGAATCACAGTACATAAGAGTCTGGTTAAACAGAACTTGGAACCCTTCTTGGCTTCTCAAAGCAGGTATGTTTGACTTAGAGTTTTGCAAAATATGCCATGTACACAACTTGTGCTTTGTGTCTGGGAAAACTTGTTTGATTGCAGCTCCCATGGAAAAAACCTGATCTGTCATCATTGTTTCCGGATGTACACCATCCATTGATTCCAGAAACTTAGTAAACAGCCAGACAAATGACTCAGTCCTTTCATTTAACACAAAACCACACCCAAACATACAATTCTTTCCATGATGATTCATTCCAACAAAAGGCGCACATATCATCTTGTACTTGTTTGTGCGATAAGTAGTATCATGAATCAACAACTTCCCAAAAAGAATGTAATCTTCTTTCATTCTCTTGTCTCTCCAGAAAAAACTTATTAATTTACTCTCTTCATCCAACTCATAATCGAAAAAGAAATCCTCCTCAGTTTCTCTCCTTTTAGTAAATATATCAATCAGAGCCTGAGAATCACACCCATAAAAAAATTCCGCTTTGCTTTAGCAAGATGATTATGTGCATCCCTAGTAGTAAAACCAAGAGCAGGAGATCCTCCAGCTTGATTCCGCAAAAATCTAAACGCTTTCACTACACCAATTCCTGCTTCAACAATTTCAAGTGCTTTTCATCCACTTTTCTGTGAGATTGTAACAAATGTACCTTATCTCTAGGACAAAAACAGTGATTATGAATTAGCTCATGCTTAACAACTTCCCATTCCCCATCCTCATTAACTTCAAATGTTATTTTGGCTTTGCTACCAGTCCTAACATCAAGTTTTGTATATTTCTTGTCAACAATACCCGGATTTTTCTTGAATCCCTGTTTTGCACACACAATCTCCCTAGCTTTCACCTTATTAGTACTGTAAGAATGTCTTCTGTTGTGAAGTCTGGTACCAAAACCAACAAGATATGCATACTCATTATAAAGCTCATAAGCTTTTTTCTCCGATTCTACTTTTAAACCCAACAAGGCAGATTCATCAGCTTCAGGAAAAACTGTTGCAGAATCTGTAGACACTTCAACCTCAGCACCTGATGTTACAGCATCGCAACCTTGAAATACAAAAAATAATAATAAGTAAATTATAGTTAAAACAATGAGAACATACCCCGAAAACAAATGAGTAAACTTTAAAGAAGTAATGAGTAAGCTTATGAACGAACAAACTAAAAAATCGAAGTAATGAGCAAGTTTCAGAGAAGTAATGAGTTATTAGTGGATAACAATGAGGTGGTTTCAAAAATAATAAGCACCATATGGAAAAAACAAATAATGAGCAGAAAACAGAAAACAATGAGCAGATTTGAGAAAAGTAATGAGCAAGGTTTAGACAAGTAATGAGTAGTTCGTGGATAACAATGAGATACTTTTCGAAAACAATGAGGGACCTAAAAAGAAGTAATGAGTAGCTCATGGGAAATCAAAAGACCAACTTAAAAAAGAAGTAATGAGCAAGGTTAAGCCAAGTAATGAGTATTTCATTGATAACAATGAGGTATTTCGTAAAAAGTAATGAGCAGCATTTAGGGAAAACAAAATGTATTGACACCTAATGACCGTACTATGGACAAACAATTGAACAAAAAAAGAAGGGATAAAAAATTAGCATGTTACATACAAAAAAGGAATCACGAAAACACAACACCCGTATACATTTTAAAACTCAAAGAAACGATTGTTTTATAATTTTAAAAAATGAAATCCTATCATGTATTCAGAATCATTGTATACGATAAATTATTATGGAATAATTTCATCGGGATTTGATTTCTATCGTTGTCTTAAGCAGATTTCATCAAAAAAAAATTAAAATACTATCATGTATTCAGAACCATTGTATACGATAATTTATTATGGAATAATTTCATAGGGATTTTGATTTGTATCGCTGTCTTAAACAATGATTTCATCAAAAAATAAATTTAAATCGTTGTCCTAAAAGAATCATTTCATCGAAAACATAAAAAAAAACAATGATTATGGATGAATAAATTCACCTGAAAAACTTTCAATAATTTCAGTTGTTGATTCAGCAGCTTCAATAAATTCTTCTTCCATTTTCAATAATTTCACCTGGGAAAAAAAAGGAGTATCTCTCCTCACAAAAGATATTTGGGGAAGCCGCGTGAGTTAGGTTAAAAACATGGGCTGCGAGTTTCACGACTGAATTTGGGCCAGAAATTCTTTTTCGCATGGGCCTGGCTCGTTTGGGCCGAAAATTCGCGCGGGGGGTACGTAGAGCATGGTACCCCGGGGATACCTAATAAATTGCGTCAAAATATTGAGTGAGAAAGAGATAGCCATTCAAACAATTCCGTACAATTCTATTGATTTGTCAGAAAAATAGGAAAGGTGTGTGTTTGTTGATAATTATCGATACAATCATCAATTTATGTACACAGAATTTATTTATAGATGTAGTCACATGTGAATCACGAAGCACTAATAAGTCACTTTATGACTTTATGATTATAGTTTTCAAAATCTATGGGTAAGATTAACAAAACCAAATTAATGATGGAAAAAAGCCAAAAAGGTGAGGAAATCACATGATAAATCTTTTTTATTTCTCTTTGTGATCATATTTATTAAGTCAGTCACACCATACGTATGTTTACCATGACCTTCCTGTGTCATGCTTACCATGACACCCCTCATGCTTATGAGACCTTTATAAAATTTTCCATTTTTAATGACCTTTGCTAGTCTTACTACGTAGGGTACTCCCACACTTTCTTGGGGTTCAATTTGAGGATCCGAATCGGCATACTTCGGATGTGTTCTTTGATTGGAACGACATGAAGCCAGCAGCGGTCAAGATTGAAGACTACTTATTGAAAGCATTCCCTTTTACACTAAAGGAAAACGCGAGAGAATGACTCTACAGTCTTCTTGAGAACAGTATCAATTCTTGGGATGATATGAAGAGATTTTATTCAGAAGTATTTCTCGACCACCAAATCTTCCTCTTTGAAGAAGAGTATTAGTAATGTTATGCAAGAGGATGATGAGCGATTTTCCACGTATTGGGAGACATTAAAACAGTTATACTCGAGTTGCCCATATCATGGATTCACTAATCAAGATCTCATACTCTACTTCTATAATGGTCTCAAGCATGAAGATCAACGTTATGTGGTAGCTGCAAGTGAAGGTGGTATTGATAAATTGACTCCAGCTGAGGCATAGGTACTGCTCAATGAGTTGTCGGATCAAGACCAATCATATGCTAGTGATCGACGTTCTACAAGGAAGGTGAAACCTATTGGTACCGACGCTCCACTGGAAAAGAAGGTAGATAAGTTGGCATCTACATACGGTGGAAGCATTCATAAGAGGAGGCAATCCACCACGGGTGAAGACTTGCAGACTATGCTATGCGAGGGGCACCCGACTGATGCTTGCCCCTCCATTCAAGAGGATGGGGATGTAGAAGAGGTGAATGATGTGGGGTTTCAAGGTGGTCGATTCTCTCAATCTAGGTCACAAGGACCCATGCAAGATCAGTCCAACAAGCCTATGTTTACGGAGGATATGATCCGTTCTTTGGCCGCTAATATGATCACTATGCAAAGTAGTATGCAGCAGTTGCAGAGTGGTATCCAGCAGTTTTAACACCAAACCCAGTCAAGTCTCCAAAACTTGGAGAATCAAGTTGGGCAATTATCAACTACAGTTGCACGATTAGAGGCACGAGATTCTAAGAAGATCTTATCTCAGACGGAAGTCCAATATGCTAATGTAAGTGCCATAATGGTTAAGAGTGAGAAGCCACTTGGAAGCAACATCGTGGAGGAAGTGGATGAAGAAAAGGCGTGTGTTCCTCCACCATTCGTTCCATATAAACCCGTGCCACCTTTTCCGGACGCATTGACTGACACTCGTCCTTACACCAACTATAAGGAGATGTATGAGAAATTTCGTGGTTGGGAAGATGATGAACAATTCAAAACTCTTGAGAAAGGTGATTCTAGTATTGCCAATTTCTTTAGAGGTTTGTAATCCTCTAAAAGAGAGGAAAAGAAGAATATGAAAAAGGTGGTAGCACGTGAGCATGTATCGGCTATATTTCAGAATAAATTGCCCAAGAAATGTACGAATCCAGGCATGTTTTTTGTTCCGTGCACTATTGTTGAGACTAGTATCCCCCAAGCTTTGATCGATTTGGGTGCCTCAATCAATGTCATTCCCCATTCTTTGTTGGAAAATTTGAATCTTGGTACATTGCAGAAGACTCATGTGATGATCCACCTTGCTGATCGGTCAATTGTGAAACCTAGGTGAGTGATCCGAGATGTGCATGTGAGGGTAGGGGATTTGATATTTCCGGCGGACTTTTATGTGCTAGATATGGAGGATGATAGGTATGCACCTCCTATTTTGTTGGGGAGACCATTTTTCAAGACTGCCAATACCAAAGTTGATGTGAAGATGGGGTCTTTAACTATGGAGTTTGAAGGTAAGGTGGTACGTTTCAACAATCATCAATGTCCGGAGGAGTCCTCTAACAGTGATAAACTAGTCACAAAGCAAAAGAAGGACGGTATCAGAACCGTTGGCAGTGATCAAGATCTTGATCCAGATTTTGCTTTGTATGATCGAACACGAGTAGTGGGTTCGACTCCTGTTCAGTCATCCACCCCCGTTAGAAAGGTGTTCTCCATGGCTAAGGTGAAGTTTTCCACTTTTTTAAAGGATAGAGGCGGTAAGAAGTTACATTGGAGGATTAGGAAGCCGATGTCTCCGCTTGGTTACCGTGATTCTGTGTTTGGTCTCGGTTGATTGCGATGTCACCTCTTGCGTCGAGCCAACGATGTAAAACAAGTGCGCTTCTCGGGAGGCAACCCGAGCATTTCTCCATTTCGTATGCTTGTTTTTCATTAGATTTATGCAACAACGTGGACGTTGTTTGGTTTAAGCATGAGGGAGGATTGTATATCATTATGTATATTGTTTTGCTTTTACACAAAAAAAAAAAAAAAAAACAAAAAAACAAAAAAACAAAAAATTGAAAAATGAAAAAAGCTGAAAAAAGAGAGAAGACAGTCAGAAAAGAGAGAGGAGTGGAAAAGACAGTAAGGAAAATACACGAGAGAAGAAAGTGAGCCGGTGAGCATGGAAAATTTACGAGAGGCTAGGTGAAAACCCGAAAGGGCGCCTAGTTAAAATGAGTGGAGTGTGCTACTCTACCGGTGATGCATAAGAAGAGTGTTTTGAAGGTCGTGTCTAGGTAGGTCTCTATTGGATGATATAAGGAGGTTTGGGTGGATTGTATAGTATCGGTGATAAGATAGGAAATCCTTGATTCCCTTGGTTGTTTGGGGCGATTGGTGCGATATCGAGGTAGTCTTTGATCCGACGGTATTATTTCGGACCTAGGCTCACGAGGGAGTTGTGTGTGGGCGGCTTAGGGACACTTAGGGCGTTTTAGGTCCCTTTGCCATTTAGTTATTGTTTGTGGTTGTGTTTTAGGATGCATAAGATGGTTGGGGACCAATGCATTGAGGTTACATCCGTGACGGCCTCTAACTAGGAAGACGAAGACCATAAACGGAGTAGAGGAGATAGGTAGATGTCTATTCTCCTCGTGCTGCTTGTTAAAAGATCTTGGTGGGACATTTTGTAGATGATTGTGATACTCGAGGACGAGTAAAAGTCTAAGGATGGGGGAATTTGATACACGCCACTTAGTAATGGTAAAATATGCACTACTACAATCAGTGTCTATAACAGTGGGTTTTTTTTTCAATAACACAACAGTTGAAAACCGCTGTCTAATGGGGGTGTTGTGTAATGTGCCATGCCATTAGACAGCGGTTTTAAACCGCTGTATAATGTATTAGATAGCGGTTTTAAACCGCTGTCTAATGTGTATCTTAGACAGCGGTTTTATAGGGGTTCAAAACCGCTGAGATAGACTCCTTTTTTATATAAAAAAAATTGGTTTGTGCCGGTTACTTCCATGAAATGAAGGCCTGTTTCTATAATACACTAATACTTTGGACAATCTATGACAATTAGTTAAAGTGCTTCCAACAAATTGATCCATATGGGAGAAAGGAGTTTGTTACGGCAAAGAAAAAAACAATGTAGAATAAATTTCTACATCCAATGCTCTCATGTGTTCTTTGTCTCTGTCTTCACCATTCATAGTTGAGCTCAGGACCATCTTCTAGCAATGCCGTGATTTATGACACCCTCAACAACCGTCAAATGTCATGTCCCAACACACTTGAGACACCAACAAGCAACGTTACCTAAGAAAAGGTCACATATATCTATCAGACCTCAATGTAACAATACATTAAGTAAAAGAAGCTCAGAAGACGAGAGGGCATGAGGCGTATCTGATAAGCGTAGAAGATTAAATTAAGGGTATAGTCTAATTGATTTGGCACATTCCAGTAAAAGAGCCCATCTAGAACAACAGAAGTGACCCTTACCTCAAGATAGTCCTTGAATATTAAGGTAATTACGAACGATAAAATTGCGATGATGCATTGTTCAAGGCAAATAACAATACTGACAAACAGGATCAATAAAACTAAGGTGGTAAATGATTTTCTCTGAACTTCTAGCTCTTTCCATGGATTACTATATATGTCAAGACTAGCATTCACTCCTGGAAAAGTTAACCTCCACTGACTATGGTGCACTATCAAACTCTAATACCCTAGTCAACAGTGAATGTTTCAAAGAACAAATCCATGGGTTTTGATGCATTTAAATGGTTGATTTTGGATCAATTTATTAGTTAGTTCTATCATTCGTGTATTTGTGCTTTAATATAAGAATTAGTGGTTTTTGTATGTATTTATGGCCTCAAGATTGATGTGCAATTGCGTGGAACGACAATGAGGCAATGGAATATGATCCAAGGAGCGAGATGGATGGTTTTAGACAAGTTTGGAAGAGATTTCAGTCCATTTACAGAAGGTCAAATTTGAAGCTTCATAACACTCAAACACCTTGAAATTTTGCACTGAAAGCAACGGCACATTAAAGTTCATGATCTTAGCTTTCCAGGAAGTGGTCACACATTGTCATAGGCCAAGTAACGACGAAGTATGACCGTTTGAAAAACATCGCCAGAGCCAGTCTGTTGAAGACAACTCGTCCGACTGACAACGAGTCATCCTGCGACTCGTCTCAGTCTGGACGACTTCACCCGAGACCTCAGAGAGATGTGGACGACTTGTCCTCTGCTGTGTCGGCTTATTTGCGGATTTCGTTAATCCGTCTTGTAATCTTTTACTATTTACACCTAAGTTTCGCTTATTTTCAAGACTATGCAAGGCTAAAGACCTTGATTCTCGGATTGATTAATCGAAGCTATTATTCATCGTCAATTGTGAGTTTGATTCAAATTCTTTCATTCGTTTGAGTATTGTTTATCATCTCATGCTTATTGTTATTGATTGATTTATTGATTTATTGTTATTATATTGCTAGATTCACAATTTAAGGACTAATTGCTAGATTGTTGATTCACAAGTAGCAACTAGCGTAGTATTTCTATGCTGAACATCAGTATTAGGTTAGAGAGAATAAACATATTAATTGAAGATCGAAACCGCGTGTGTTTAGATCCTGTTAATCTTAGTTGACATAATTTAATTGCTTTATACTTTCGCTGGATTGAGTTTAGGCGCGCGTCTTTGTTATCCACCGATTAGGACTATTAGGTAGGGCTAATCTCTCCTCTTAGTTACAATTAATAAACGATTAGAAATTATATTTCTACAACTAAGTACTCAACGAATTAAGATTAGTTGATAACTACGATCAATTAGGTGAACGATAGCGGGTAATAATTGTCCGAGATCTTTTCCTCTATTGATTTACAAATTACTCTTTTTGTTGTTGATAACTTAATCAATTACAATCTTAAACCCCCCCCCCCCCTCCCCATTTGGTTACTTCACATGCAGTGATAGTTATCGTTCTCTGTGGATACGAACCTTATTTGCAACTACGTTCTAGATTAGTATTGATTAATTATATTTGTGAGCATACGACTTTGGCCTGTCAATGATCATACCCTAGGCGTCATCTAATTGGAACCCAAACATGTGTGTCGAATAATCTTGGGCCGTTTTTTTTCGTTTTTAACTGAACCACCAAATCAGCTGATTCACCACGTTTTAGAATTTTTGATATTTTTCAAACGGTTATAGCGGGTTTGTGAATTTAGCAGATCAAGGGTCGAAATGGTTGTCGTTTCGTTGCTAGGGTATCCTCCAGTTTTTTAAAAGTTGTAGGTTACCATATAATCATACTTCCTTTTCTAAGCTACATTCATCTAAAGCCACTAAGGCCTCGTTTGGTTCACGGGTTGTAGGTTTCAGAAATGGGTTTTGACTCACAGCACCCGATTCCTTGTGTTTGGTTACATAATTTAGCCCGATAAACCCAGGGATTTCCGTGCCAATTGAAACCCCAGGAATCGGGTTTAGAAACCTAAGGCCTACCTCCTGACTGAACAAACCCGAAACCTAACGCCTCCTGGGTTCTCCTCCTTTTATTATTTCTTCTCCCATAAAAGTGATTCACCTCCCTCCACAACGCCATCTTCGCGCCGTCGAACTCCGTGGTGACTCAAAACAGGTTCGATCTTCTTCATCTATTTTTCTTGAATTTTATCTTGACTATTTGAGTTGGTGTTTGCAGTAGGAGATAGAATGAGCATAATATTGTAGACAATCGCCATTGTTGCAGACCTTGTACACTTGAAAACACAAAGATAAAAGTATAACTATGATTTAACAATTGTTGTACTGCTGTAAAGTTTTACATGTGCAAAAAGTAAGGCATGTACAATACTCCGTATATGCTTATAATAGTGCCCAACATTAATTAAATTTGTGCCCAACGTTTGATACACTAGAAAAGTGTGCCCAACATTAATTAAATTTGTGCCCAACGTTTGATACACTAGAAAAGTGTGGACAATTGTCCTTGCGTATGATACACTAGAAAAGTGTGGACAAATCCTTTGATTATAAAGTTGTGCACTTTTCTCAATGAAATTGTTTCTGTCGTATGCTACTCTTTTACAATTTTGATACTTTTCTTTGATAATTTACGAGTACCATGCATGTTAGTACTAGTATCTTACTTCGTATGATATAGTAGAAAGCGTAAACAATTTTTTCTTGTCTCTAGTTTCACTTTAAATATGTGTCAATGACCCATATGAACAGAAATGGATTCACTCACATTGCTAAGAAGAAGGAAGAAGAGACAAATGGACGTGCTTCTTACCATAGTACTAGTCATAAATTTTGTTACAATGGTTTTCATATTTCGTAGTTTGGGTATATCTCTTCATAGAATACACCAACTACAATATCGGAATTGGGATAAGAAACGTAAAAGATTAGAAAAATTAAATTCACTAATTCGAGAGAGTGATATCAGTTGTAAAAATGAACTTCGTATGAACAGACACATATTTTTTGTGTTATGTGAGATGCTTCGGGATATAGGAGGATTGAGAGGAACTCGAAATATGACAATAGAGGAAATTGTGGCAATGTTCTTATATACAGTGGCTCAAAAATAGGTCCATTGGAAAATTCTTCTACAGAAGTGGAGAAAGTGTTAGTAGACAATTTAATCGTTGTCTCCTCTCCATTCTAAAGCTACATAATCACTTGCTTAAAAAGCCTATACCTATTTCGGAAGAATGTGAAGATACAAGATGGAGATGTTTCAAGGTATTATAAACAAAATGCACACCATTTCATCATTATTATTAATTAAGATTCAAAATATTTTCTATATAAAGTGGATTAAAATTCTTATTTTTGTTCTTCGATCATAATTGTCTAGGAGCCTTAGACGGCACTTTCATTAATGTCCATGTGGCCAATGAGCATAAAGGAAGGTATCGAACAAGAAAAGGCAATCTTGCTATGAATGTATTAGGCGTATGTACACCTAACATGGAATTCATCTATGTATTGCCTGGTTGGGAAGGTTCTGCACATGATGGTCGGGTCTTGCGAGACGCAATTAGTCGGCCTCATGGGTTAAAGGTGCCACAAGGTAAAAATGATTTAAAACAAATTATAACCGAAAATAATGTATAAATTTCAAGAGAATGACAATTTTTTTTTTGGTATGACAAGGTTTTTATTACTTGGTAGATGCTGGATACACCAACTCTGAAGGGTTTTTGGCACCTTATAGAGGTCATCGATATCATTTGAAAGAGTGGGGGGATCAACAACCAGTGAGTGCTGAGGAGTATTTCAACATGAAACATTCGAAAGCTAGGAATGTCATCGAAAGATCTTTTGGCTTATTGAAAGGAAGATGGGTAATCCTTAGAAGCCCTTGTTTTTTTCCGATAAGAACTCAAGGTCGTATAGTGATGGCATGTGTTCTCTTACATAATTTAATTCGAATATATATGCCCACTGATTACACTATTTATGAAAGTGATGAAGAAGAAGAAGAAGACAATGATGATGATGGTGATGGTGATGGAGATAGTGAAGATGAAAGTGAATTCATAACTCATGTTGCACCAACAAATGCTTGGACTATGTTCAGAAATAACATGGCACAGACAATGTTCAATAATTGGAGAGCTCGAGTTAACCAACATGTTTAAAATGTGTTTTTTTCTTTTTTTTCTTTTTAGAAATCGTGGTTTGTTGTGTTATTATATCAAACTTAGAACTCTCGTGTTATATGTTACATATTGAGGTACTTTCACTTTTATATTAGTTAAGAAATGACTTTTTTACTGTTGGTGTTAAATTTATTTTAAATTATAAGTTATATTTTATAGGATGATTTCTAGTTCGCAAAACACTCAACGTGGAAGGGGACAAGGTAAGCGCTTTTGGAATAAAGAAGAGGAAGATATTCTCATTGAGGGATTGCTAGAGTTAAGTGTTGATCCTAAGTGGAAAGCAGAAAATGGCTTTAAGAATGGGTACATGACTATTTTGGAGAACAAACTTGAAGAAAAATTTCCAGGATGTGGTTTAAAGGATGACCCTCATATCGAGTCAAAAGTCAAATGGTTTAAGGATAAGTATACTGTTATCAATGACATGTTGAACGGAACATCTGGGTTTAAGTGGGATGACACAACGAAAATGATTACTTGTGAGAGGCAATCCTATGATGACTACTATCAGGTAAATTTTTTTAATTTTGTTCAAGTTTTTTTGTATTGAATTTTCTGTGTATAACTTTTGTTTTATCTAATGAAATTTGCAGAGACATCCGAAAGCTAAAGGGTTATGGAGAACTCCATTTCGCTTTCTTGATAGTTTGGATGCTATTTACGGATTTGACAGAGCTAGTGGAAAACCATCTGAGTCATTCGAACAAACTGTTGAAGATTTAGGAAATGAGGTGATCAACCTGGGCAGTGATGCAAATGAAGATGATGAATCAACTGAAGAGAGTATTTTTCCAAATGAAAGTGCTAGTCCATCTACATTTGACATGTCACCGGAACCTCCAACTAAGAAATTGAAGAAAGAGAAGACACCAAAAGTCAAAGGAAAAAAAAAGTTGCCAGAAGTAGTTGATTTAACTGACAATATGGGTAAGATGACTTCTGAATTTTCTGGGTTTATGAAAGACATGAATACTCATCTTTCAACCATAGCAAGTGCCATGAATACTACTCAAAAACATGAAGAATCAATAATGCAACGTGAACAAGAAGCAATCGGTAGGAAGGAGAAATTGTTGTTTCATCTTGCTAATTTGCCAGGTATATCTAAAGAGCAATCAATGGCTGCTGCTACTTTGTTCTCGCTGACTCCAAGCCATTTGGATATCTTTTTTGCGACCCCTGATCTTGAGTTGAGAAGAGATTTTGTGCTAGCAATTTTAAGGTCATCGCCTAATGCTTAATAATTTGGATATCTTACGAGACATATTTTATGCTCATACTTTGGAAGTGGATTGTAATCATTTTTTTTTTTGCTTGGGAATGTTTAATTTATGTTGGATGTTAAAATCGAAATTAGTTATTTTATCTTGAAAATTTTTACATATTGTGAAAATTAACTTTCGATTCTATTTTAAGGCCTTTATGCTGTAAGAAAAATGCACAAGTCAAAATGAAATTTAAGCCCAACTTCACTTTAAATAAACCAAACAGTAGGAATGGGTATCATCATTCATCCCAAATTTAAACCAAACACAAGGTCTCAGGATTCAAGTTCCAACCCCATTCCAGCACAACCCCATTCCTGATTCCAACCCTAACCCAACATGTGAACCAAACGGGGCCTAAAGGTATTCGTCAACATTCGTCAGGCTTGAACACCATGCCCTGGGCATATCACCCTATTGTGTATCTTGTGTATCCAGGTAAACCATATCACCCTATTTACACTAACAACATTTTTGCATTTACTAGTACTGATAGGTAAAAGGAAGCGACAAACTGAATTGAACGCTAAATTACGAAAGGAAAACAACAACGGCCTATACCAAGTGCGAAAAATGTAATTTTCTCGGCGATTAAATTAATAAGTTAGGAAATAAAAGGGTATGAACAATTTCATTTGGGGCATGATTGAGCGAGTCTTTTCTTTATCCCTTTTACAAGGAATAAGGTCTAAAAAAGATTCTTCTTATCAAACGCGACACAAAGACTAAGTTTGAAAAAATAAATAAAGAACGACGTCACAAATAAACATATTAGGACGTTTGTACAGTTCTATTGATTAAGTAGATAAGTTCCAACATCGGCTGTAGTTACTAATTAATTCCATGGTAGTCTGTTATATTTGACATTCGATCATTTACCAATTCCATTAAGTCGTACTCTCGTGACATGAGATAATCTGTTTTATGTGGTTGGAATTGAGGTGGTGATTCCGTTTGGGTCCTTCTCTACTACTTCGAAGAGCTCAGTTTTTGCGGGATGCGGTCATTACCATAACACTTGTTTTTTTTGTATGTATTGCTCCTACGCTAACTCTCATGTACGTATGCCCTATGAAAGTCGTACGTTCTTACCTCTGATGCCCTCAAAATAGGTTTCGGGCTCTTGAGCTGGAAGATGAGGACAAAATTCTAGTTTCTCACCCTAATATATTACCATTGAGGAGGGATTGAGTTTAGGGGGAGATACACAAGACATCAAGAAACTAATCTGATTACATTGGGAATGGGCGAGTGGCATTTTCGTGGTTTTCACCATAAAGCATATGCTAATTTGAGTCATTTTTTTCACTGTTATTTTAGCAATAAACAAATGGTTTTTCATAAGCATTCGACGAGTCTAGTTACGAAGTTTCCTTAGTCATATTATGAGTCGAATTATCAAATATATAGGTTTTACTTAGTTATATAAACCCTCTATTTCTAGAAGTTGTTAGATTGATATTATTTTAACTTTCACAATTCACACATGCATAAGTCACATTGATTCGAAGTTTGTACAAACGTCATTGACAGTATTAGTAACAACCCGTGATAGAAAGTCTCAATCCTACAAAGTATATGTTTAAGGAGCAAAGAGGATTAAATTGTTTTAATTTTTCCAATGTACTAGAGAAGATTCATATGGCAAAATAAAAATGTCACGCATTACGTCGGTTCATCTATCCCTCCGTTTTCCTACATCGGCTTGGTCTCTAGTAATAGGGGTAAGTATGAGTGGGTACCCACTTCAAAACTTCAGAACCGAAACCGGTTCCTAAAATTAATAATTGAAACCGAAACTGCTTGGAGTTGTTGTTACCGTAAATTTGGAACCAGAAGCGTAAATTAATAATTAATAAATGATTTCGGATACCCATTTAGCTATACATTTTTCATAAATCCACTTTTTTTATTTTGTAAAACAATGGCATGTAGAATATATGCTATGTCTTTCATACAAATTTCTTAAAATATTGAAACAATGTCAAATATGTAATGAGAACCACATTTTTCACTAATTTACATGAACATAGACTATGTTGGTTTGTTATATAAACGCTAAAATTTAATGTTTTTACTTATACATCAATTGAGTAGGTTCCCGTCGGTTGGTTCCGAAAATCTAGGAACCGGAATTGAACCGCTTCTAACGGTTCCTAAAAATTTTGAACCGGAACCAAACTCGTTACTAAAGGTTGCAGTTCCAATACAACCGGTTCCTAAGTATGTTTGGTTCCAAAAGCGGGTACCCATAATATTTGATCACCCCTACGTAGTACGACTAGTAAAGATCATAAATAAATGGAAAATTATATGAAGGTCTTATAAGCATGAGGGGTGTCCAAGTAAGCATGACACAGGAAGGTCATGGTAAACATGTATGGTGTGTCTGACTTAATAACTATGATCATAAAGAAGTATGAAAAGATTTTTCATGTGATTTCCTCACCTTTTTGGCTTTTTCTATCACTAATTTGGTTTTGTTAATCTTACCCATGTAAATGAAAATCATGTGATTTTGAAAACTATAATCATAAAGTGACTTTTTAGTGCGTCATGATTCACATGTGAGTACATCTATAAATTAATTCAAAGTATATAAATTCATGATAGTATCGATAATTATCAACAAACCTAAAGTCTTTCTAATTTTTATGAGAAGTCAATAGAATTGTACGAAATTGTTTGAATGGCTGTCTCACTCTCACTCAATATTTTGAACCCGGAATGGTTCGTTCACATTGATTATCCACCGCCCAGTCAGGTTTTTTTGTTATCCTTTTCATGATATCGTTCATTCATTTGTTCTATCTTACCTTTCTTTCTGTAAAAACTATATCGCTCTACTCTATTTTGTGCCACTTATTGATCCCGTGTTGCTCAATTTGGCAAAACATATTGTTTTAGTAAAGGTTTCTCATATGAACCGATAAATTATGTCTTGTATTCAATTAGTTTTAAGATAATACTTTCGAACAGACACAAAATTGGCGGATTTAGAATAGTCTCGATTTTGTGCTAAAAACGCATAAAATTGAGTCCTTAACTTTGTTATGTCCTTATAAAATTCAAAGCAGTTTTTGTTTTTTTTTTTTTTTTTTTTTAAAAAAACAATGGTTTTGGTAAATAGTTTAATATGAGTCACAACCCTTCATGCGTTTGATGTAATTTCAAAATTACATTTGAAAAGTCTTGTGAATGATAGATTGATGAATGACCATACCAAAGAAAATGTCATTAAGTATAACCGATGTTAAACCTAATACACTAACTTTTTTTGTTTATGTATGTGCAGGTCCAAACTAATGGGGACGATGTTTCAGCTCCAGTGTAGTAGTATCTTTCGTGTTATCTCGTACTCCTCATTGCAAGGAAGATTGGTGTTTTATGTTTTATGTTTGAATTTTAATTTTTTTTTTATGTTCATGTATAAGACCTTGACATGAAATAAATGGGTGTCCATGCATTGCACTCATGTATTAAAACATTTCAAAATGTATGTTTCGTTCATCATGGGTTGTAATAAACTTTAATGGTCACATTTCAAGGTTCTGGATATATGCAAAGCTACCTAAGTTGGGGAAAGGGGGGGGGAGGTTGAATTATAGCGTCATTTTCTCGAAATCTTTATTATGGACAAGAACTGATAAATAATTCCTAGTAATAAATGAAAAATGCAAACGAAAATAAAATATAGAGTAAACATGATATTATACGAGGAAAATATCTCCCGAATAAAAGTAAAATTCTCGACCTTCTTGCTCGATGGAAGTGAACTCAAATCCTCCAATTTGAGTGTTAAATCAATGTATCTTACAAATAAGCCACTTCTCTATTTAAGGATCTCATAACAACACCTAATACTCGACTTGTAAGGATATGTCTGGGTTTGCAATTTAATACTCACGAGTACTTGTATCTTTCTAGTTACTTCTCAATTTAGATAAATACTTTTTTTACACATCGTAATACACAAATTGACATTTTATCTACTCATGAAAGACATGTATACGTAACAACAAACTATTTCTCACACAGACATGAATATACCGTCAATAGAAAATAAATAATGCAATTTTAACACTCACACTTAGACTTGTCAAACGGGTCAGGCGGTTTTCGGTTTCGGGTCACTACAGGTCGGGTCAAATATGGGTCAAGTTAAATACGGGTTGACTACACGCGGTTTAATACGGGTTCTAGTCGGGTTACAGGTTGACCAACGGGTCAAAATTACGTGCTCGCGCCTTTTTTCCTCAATAACTTTTTTCATCAACTTATTATTTTATTACTGTTTTACAAGCATTTTGTGTATTTTATTATATAATAATAATAGTTTAATTATAATTTTGTCCTTATATGTCTAAACTAATCAATTATTAATATTTAATTAATATTTATCTATTTATTTTTTAATTATTATTATATATTATATATTTTGCACAATTAGTTTGATCCAACGGGTCGACGAGGTCGGGTCGGGTTATGACCAAGGCATTCGGTCATTTTCGGGCTCGGGTCGTGTCCGGATCCGGGTTGAGAAAAACATGTTTTTTCGGGTTATTTTCGGGTCGGGGTCGGGTCAGGTTTTGACAGGTCTACTCACACTGTGTTTCTTTCATCAATTCTGAAATAAAATGCATCTCGTAGATATGTAATAACCGCTTCTTTAAGAAGGTTGGTTATCCTTAACATTCTCTTAGTCTCTTTAGTGATTTTAATATGAAAATAATAGATAATATCATATAATTTTTGGAGGAGCTTGTACTTTAGGAATGTTGATGAGTTACAATCTCGATCCAATGTTGTATTGTCCCTTTCTTAAAACTGAACTTCCAAACCCTTATCAAGGATTTAAAACTATCTATTGATTGTTTCATTATATTATATGTGAAACTTTCTATTCGAAATATGATTGCAAACCCCAAGGGTTACAACTTTCTCAACTTACACATTTTCAATTGACAAATTATTAAAGAAACCACGAGTCATCGTGATAACAAATCAATCCTACTTCTTGAGCAAGAGTTGCCGATTGTAACAGCCCGATCCATCATACGTCGCAACACAACCCAATAATATGGGAAGTCACCTCTTAAGCCCTCCCCGGACTCTTAAAGGTGAAGGCCTTGTTGGTAGTATTATGGTAGGAATCTATTATAAACTGATCATATGAGCCTTATTTTTCCCAATGTGGGACAAACCAACTCCATAAACCACTTTCCAAATTCCATAGTGTTACATCGATATAGGAAGATGATTGGAGTCTTAGATGATCATAGACTAGGGCGTCATCCAATTGGAACCCAAACATCTATGTCGAATAATATTGGGCTGTTTTCTTCATTTTTAACTAAACCACCAAATCAGCTGATTCACCTTGGTTTAGAGTTTTTGATATTTTTCATATGGTTATAGCAGGTTACTTTGTGGTTTAGTGGATCAAGGGTCGAAATGGTTGTCATTTCGTTACTAGGGTATCCTCTGGTTTTTCAAAAGTTGTGAATTACCATATAATCAGACTTCCTTTTCTAAGCTATCCTTATTTAAAGCCAGGAAAGGTATTCGTCAACATTTCGTCAGCCATGAAACCATGGCCTGACCATCTTGTGTATACATGCAAACCATAGCACCCTCTTTACACCGACCAAATATTTTCTTTTACAACTAGTGATACGCAACGGGAAGCGACAAACAGAATTTAACACTAAAATCACAAAAGGAACATAACAACGCCCTATAGCATGTGCGAAAAAATTAATTTTTTCGTGGATCAGATTAATATGTAAGGAACTAAAAGGGTATGAACAATTTCGTTTGGGGCGTGACTGAGGGAGACTTTCTTTATTTCTTTCACAAGGCATAATCTCGAAAAGGTGTTCTTCTAATCAAACGCGACACAAAGACTACTTTTGAAAGAGTAAAGAACGAGCTCACAAAGAAAATTATAGGCACGTTTGTACAGTTCTATATATTAACTAAACAAGTTCCAATCTCGCTCGTAGTTACTAACTCCATGGTAGTCTGTAGATCTGTGATATTTGACATTCAATCATTTACCAATTCGTTTAAGTCGTGCTCTCGTGACGTGAGGTAATCCGTTTTACGTGGTTGGGATTTAGGTGGTGATTCCGTTTGGGTCCTTCTCTACTACTTCGAAGAGCTCAGGTTTTGCAAGATGCGATCATTACCGTAACACTTTTAACGTATTGCTCCTACGCTAACTCTCATGTACGTAGGGCCTTTGCAATCCGTACATTCCTACCTCTGTTGCCCTCAAAATAGGTTTCGGGCTCTTGAGCTGGAAGATGAGGATATAATTGTCGCTCCTCACCCTAATATCAACAACGTTGAGGCGGGATTGAGTTTAGGGGGGATATACAAGACGTCGAGAAACTAAAACTAAGCACATGATTGGGAATGGGCGAGTGGCATATTCGTGGTTTTCACCATAAACGAAAGGTAAATTTGAGTCATTTTATTCACTGTTATTTTAGCAATCAACAAATGGTTTTTCATAATCATTCTACGAGTCTAGTTACGAAATTCCCTTAGTCATACTACGAGTTTAATTATCCTATATTTAGGTTTTACTTAACTATATAAAACCTCCTCTTTTTTTTTTGGTCAAAAATGTAAATTTTGTATTAATAAAAAATGGAGATTTACAAGTCGCTGCTAGTACAAATAACCAGCAGCAAAAAGACGAAACCAAAAATTACAACCCAATTTCCTACAAGAACATTATCTCCTGAATCCAATTCATATTCTGTGCACTAATAAGCATTCTCCTTATTCTACTCCTAACCTCTTTTCTAACACAATTAGCAATCAGCAATCAGCTCCGGCTTGCACACCACATATTCCACTCTGCATTTATTCCTTGCATACCATATCTGATAAACCAAGTTGCACATTACAGAAATTGCAATTTGATTTCGGATTCTTGAACCCAGCTTCTTCTTCGTACACCATGTGATAGCATCACTATCAGGAAAGTCAATTTCGCTCCAACTCTTGACACTCTCCAAGCATTTCTTACTATAAACACACTTGAAGTATAAGTGCTCATGCGTCTCGGGTTCAGCCTGACATAATAAGCATAAATCATCACTACAGACTCTTAGCTTCTTCAATTTGTCCTTTAGTTGTAGTTTCCCGAGAGCTAACAACCAAGTGACAAATGAGTTCCTAGGTATGGCATGCCTCACCCAAATGGCCTTCCCCCATATTTTCTTTGGTGAACTACCAGATAACCATCTGTAGCCCTGTGCCACAGAGTATGGTTTACTTGTTCCAATCCACTCACCATCACTGAATCCATTTTTCAACTTCTCCTTAGTGCAGCAAATCTTTTTCCAATGCCAACTAGAGTCCGTTGGAGGGGAACAGTCCTCTCAATTAGCCCCTTTTAAGTAAAGGCTGTCAATCCACCTTATCCATAAGGTATCAGCCTTGCTATATACCCAATGCACAAACTTCCCAATGCTTGCCACATTCCATAATTCTATATTCCTCAACCCCAATCCACCATTCTCTTTTGGTAGGCAGACACTCTCCCATGCTACCAGGGGCACTCTAACAAGGTGCTCACTACCATCCCACAGAAAATTGCGACATATGTCCCTGATTTTCTTTATGACTAGTTTAGGAAGGAGAAAAATCATGGTCCAGTAGTCATGAAGATGAAGTAGGCCGGATAGCTTTGACAAGAGTTAACCTGCCAGCATAAGATAGTTTTCTAGCTCCAACTGACCTAATTCTGCTTGCAATTCTATCAGCCAAAATTGTGCATTACTTAACAGTTATAACCATCCTGCTGTGATTCGAACCCCAAGATACTTAAAAGGAAGGTTTCCCCTTCGAAAACCAGAAATATCCATCAGCTCCTTAATGACATCAGCCCCAACTCCTACAAAGTAAATCTCCGATTTCGAAATATTATAGCAAAGCCCTGAAGCTTTTGAAAAGGTTGTAAAACCCTTGAGCATTAACAACACAGATTGGGTCTTGCCCTTGCAAAACATAAACATATCATCTGCAAAGCATAGATGATTAAGCTGAAGTTTATGACACATCGGGTCATACTTGAATCCATTCTTCCTTGCCACAACCCTCAAAATTCTGGTCAAATATTCCATACACAAGGTAAATACCAGGGGTGACAATGGGTCTCCTTGCCTCAGTCCTCTTTTCCCATTGGAAAACCCAAACACATTGCCATTGAGTGAGATTGAATAACTTGAAGTTTCTACACAAGTCATCCCAATGCCATCATCATTTCTCTCAAAAAATTCCACTCAACAGTGTCATACGCTTTCCGCAAATCAATCTTCATCATGCATCTAGGAGAGCACCCTTTTCTGTTATACTTTCTTACTAAATCCTCGCAGATTAAGATATTATCAACAATGTCCCTTCCTTTGACAAATGCCCCCTGGTTCTTGCTGATAATATTTGATAGCACCTTTCCAAGCCTGTCACATATAATCTTCGAGATTGTTTAGTATATTGAGTTACAACAAGCTATGGTCGAAACTCTGCTACTGTTTCAGGGTGTTGCACTTTAGGGATAACAGTAAGTGTAGTGCAGTTAATCTGTTTTAGCAGCATACCATTATTGAAGAAGTCCATCACTGTTGATGTCACCTCCTCCCCAACAATAGGCCATGAATCTTTGTAGAATTAACTTGAAAAGCCATCAGGCCCAGGGCTTTTAACACCTGGGATGGAGAAGATGCATGGCTTGCTTAACCTCATCTTTTGACACTTTTCTCATCAATTCCTTAGCCAAATTTTCATCCACTACAGGGCCATCTTGAACTGTGCTAATGTGGACATGGTCTGTATGTGTCGCTTTGCCCAATAGCTCTATATAAAACTCTAAAAAAGCATTTTGAATCACAACTTCCTCCAGCTGAGTGTGCCCTTTCATATTCTTGATCTGAAAAAAACTATTTTTTGATCTCCTACCTTTGATAGAGGCATGAAAATAAGAGGTGTTCTCATCACCCTTCTCAAGCCAGGTGACCTTGCTTTTCTGTTTCAGGAAATTGAAATGTGCCTTGTGTAGAAATCTATATCTTTCTGCAGCTTCAAGTTCAGCCTCTTTGAGCTCATAATTTTGAGGATCACCATGCATCTTCTCCTGAATCTCCAGTAATTCATGATGTGCTTTACAGGCTTCGTTTTCCAAATTAGAAAACTTGTGCTTGTTTAGCTCCTTAAGCTTGTTTTGAGAAGTTTCCATTTCCTGACAACTTTGTACATATGTTAAAACTGATAATCACTAAAAATTAATATTAATTTACAAGAAGTTGGTGGGGAGCCGTGATACGATCTGAGCCCCCACACCCTTTGTTATGGAAAAACCAAACCTAGTAAAAATATGAGCTGCAGCCTGCGCACCGATATCCTGCGTCCTGGAGAACTGCTGGATCCACTTAAGCAGAGCAACAACTGCGGGCTTCAACTCCCCCAAAGAGGAGAAAGAGAAGGGAAGGAAGTCGCAACCCAAAGCAGCGCACCTAGCCTCATACTTAGCACGCTTACGATCAGCCGCTTCCCGCACCACCTTACCTGGTTCGAAATCGGTCAATCCCGTCTGAGTCAAGGGCGACGACCCAGTCAAACTTTGATTCACAATCTGATCAAAATTAGGTGCAAAGCTCCACATATTGAAATACCGAAAACTAGCTTTAGTTCTCTTCCATTCCTTATGAGATTAACCACACATGGGCTGTGATCTAAAACTCCCTCAGGGTGATAGTAGGCTTGGCTATCAGGGAACAGATCCATCCACTCTCCATTGATTAGGGCTCTATCAATTTTATTGAAAACCCTCTTTTCTCCATGTTGTTTATTATTCCATGTGTAAAACACTCCTCCAGCTTTCAAATCGTGCAATCCACACTTCCTGACACAACACTGAAAGCCATTGATCTCAGCCTGGGTGATTTTAGACCCTATTCTCTCATTAAAGTGTAAAACATTGTTGAAGTCACCAATGACCAGCCAAGCTTCTTTTATGTAGTCTGCCATATTCTCCATTTTCCTCCATAACTCATCCCTCTCTTTTTCATCATTTGAACCATACACAAATGTGGTAAAAAAGGATTTTTTTTTTATGCCAATTCTTTCACATAGGTATGAATGTACTGTACTGATGATACCCACTTGGAACCTACTAGGATCCCACAGAACCCAGACCCTCCCTCCAGGGTGAAGAGAGGTATTAGTACTGATCGTCCAATCCTTACAAATACTAAGGTGAACTTTACTCAAAGAGTTTTGTTTCACCTTAGTCTCAAGAAGACTAAATAACCCCACCTTATGTTGAGACATAAACTTCTTTATGTCATTGTGTTTATTGGGGCTATTTAGTCCTCTTATATTCCACACTACAAGACTAGCCATGGTCAACATGACCATGTGCTACATTACCAAATACCAATTGCTCCTGCACTCATATCTCCAGCATTTCCAAATATGACCATATCAGCGTAGGAAAAGTTACTATGATCTGTTGTATGCCCCTCTTGATTCTGTTGAACAAGCACCAATTATCTTTGAGCAGGCCTATGTGTACTCCCTACAGGTGGAAAAGTAGTCTGATTCAGAGGAGTCACAAAATTATTTCCCGCATCCTTCTGTGGCTGTGAAATCTAAGTTTGTACTTGTTTAGGTCTCCACACCATTTTTGACTTCCTCTGCGCCTCAGAACTCTTTTGATTCTGTTCCTTCCTTCTACACTAAGAAGACGCATGTCCAATCCCCTTACACACATTACAAATTTCAAGTTTCCATTCATATTCTACACATTGTTCCACAGTTTGACCTTTTTCATCCGAAAATTTGAGCATGTCAGGAATTTCTGTCCAACCTCAACTTCCACCATAACTCTGGCATATCCAAGCTTGGTTTTGCCTACAGTTGCAGCGTCACAGTGAATGTATTTGCCTACCAACCCAGCAATCTTCTGAATACACGTTACAGACCAGAACTTTAACTCCAAGTGCAACAATTTGATCCAGATTGGCACTTTCTTAACCCCTCATTTACACAATTCAAGGTCTGCAGTCCACGGTTGTGTAACAAGCGGTTTATTGTCAAACAAGTGATACCCAGATCTTAGAACAACATCCCTCTCTTCTAAAGTTTTGAATCTAACTACAAAAACCCCATTAGGCATCATAGACACCTTATCAAGCCCTTTCTTTCCCCAAATTCGATTAAAAAACCCAGTCATAGTGTCAATCAGAGGATTTGCCCCAAATACATAGCATACAATAGCATTGTTCCAATAACTTACACCCTCCCTAACATCTTCTACTGTTAAAGCCATCAGGGGAGGGGCAGAACTATTAGAGCTTGGGTTTTTTGAAGGAATTGAAGATTTACCTTTGCTTTGTTTCCTTACAGTCTGCCACCCCTCCTCGATCTTATGTCTCATTCCTCTGATTCAGGTCCTCATTCTCCCGGACATCATGAACTTCCGGAGCTTCCTCATCTCTTGATTCTATGTCATACAAATCAAGCGGTGGGATTCCCCCTATTTCTCCCAAAGGCTTCATCTTTTTGGCATCCGAAGTGGAGGGAGCTGTTTTCTTGCTATTCTTACTACTTCTCTTTCTATTGCTCTTCTTAGAACCTTGATGTTTCCTTGCCGACCTTGATCTAGCCATGGTAGAGATCAAATCCAACGCAGAAATACCAAAAACCCAATCCTTACAACCTAATTTTTGTGAATCTCAGAGTTTCTCTCTCTACCTTTCTCTCTCTTCATTTTTTTTATCCTAGGCATATTATGATTTATGTTAAAAAAACCTCCTCTTCTAGAAGACGTTAGATTGATTTTTTTTTTTTTTTTTTGAGTTTTGAGAATTCACACATGTATAAGCCACAAAGATCCGAAGTTTGTACAAACGCCATTGGATTCATATTATCATTAGTTTTAACAACCCGTGATAGAAAGGTTGAATCCGACAAAGTATATGTTTAAGAAGCAAAGGGAAATAAATTATTTCAATTTTTCTAATGTAGAGAAGATTCATATCGCAAAATAAAAATGCCACGCATTACGTCGGTTCATTCCTCTCTTTTCTTACGCCGGGTTGGTCTCTAGTAATATTATGGGTACCCGCTTCAAAACTTCGGAACTGAAACTGGTTCCAAAAATTAAAAAACTGAAATCGGAACTGCTTGGAGTTGTTGTTCCTATAAATTAGGAACCGGAAGCGTCATCCATAAATGATTTTGGATACCCGCTTTGCTATACATTTGTCTTAAATCCATTTTTTTTATTTTGTAAAACCATGGCATGAAGAGTATGTGCTATGTCTTTCATACAAAATCCTTAAATATGGTTGAAACAATGTCAAAGATGTAATGAAAAGCACGTTTTTTCACTAATTTACATGAACATAGACTATGTTTGTTTGTTATACAAACGCTAAACCTTAAATCTTTTACTTATACAGACATCATTTGATCAGGTACCCGTCAGGTGACGGTTTCGAAAATTTGGGAACTGGAACCGGGACCGCTTCTAACGGTTCCTTAAAATTTTGAACCGGAACCAGACTCGGAGGTTCCGATTCCACTGCAACTGGTTCCTAAGTGTGTTTGGTTCAAAAAGTGGGTACCCATAATATTTGTTCACTTTGATTCAAATGTGTGAATGTTGTGGAATGAGTGTGGTTATAAATAAAATTTGGTTTTCTTTTATGACAACCCTGACACATATAATCGTCTCCATGTCATTAGAATTCAAAAATAAGCTTAGAATCAAAGAATAAGTTTAAAATTAGAATACAAGCATGCATAGTGCTATTTGATGTTTGGGAAGTTGATTACATGGGACCTTTCCCTTCTTTCAATGGGAATAGGTACATTTTGGTGGCGGTTGATTATGTGTCAAAGTGGATTGAAGCATTGGCCTCACTTACCAATGATGCCAAGACCGTTGCAAAGCTTTTCAAGTATATCATTTTTCCAAGATTTGGAGTTCCTAGAGTGGTGATTAGTGATGGTGGATCTCACTTCACTAAAAAGATGTTTGAGGTCACTTTGAGAAAGTATGGGGTTCACCACAAGATCGCTCTAGCATATCATCCCCAAACAAGCGGCCAAGTTAAGGTGATACGAGTAACGCAGCGGAAAAACGAACTGAGGGAACAGACTGGGGTACTGTTCTCTCTAATACAAATCTGAACTGACAGTAGGATAGTACAGATCGTGGATTTGTTCTATGTGAACGAATTTTTAGTATTTTGTATTTTAAAGAACGGAAATAAAAGATATGGACGATAGAATCTCAGCCCTTAGAGACCCAATCGAACTAAGCCAATCCCTAAACAGTACGGTCGTTTAGTTTTAGCCTTTGACCTCTGGTACCTCTAGCCGATCAACAATAGAACAAGTGCCTTCCGTTCCCTGTCTTGAGTTCAGTTACCTTTAGAACTTAAAACGAATGCAAAGGAGTTGAGAAAACTCTTCTCAGACTCTTTTTATTGCTTTTCTTAATTCAACGATACATGATAAAAGAAACGTCTTACACTTTGTTTATATAGTAAACATAAGCTCTAGAAACTACCTTAAACTAACCTAGTACAATCACAAATTATTAGGTACCCCGGGGGTACGTAGATCTACGTACCCCCCGGTCCAATTAGAGGCCCAGTATATATAAGTCATTTGATTTGGGCTTTAAATTTACAAAAAAACGCGGCCCAAAACAAAAGAAAATCTGTTTATACACAAACATTGTCCGGCCCACCCTATGTAATAATAAAAAAAAAAATTGAAAATACCTTCAACTTATATTATCTCTCCTCCACGACTCCACCATTCCCCGGCCGCCACAGCCCCACCGGCGCCCGAACTGCGCCACCGACCACCACCAGAAGCCACACCATATCAATGGTAAGTCGCCGGCGACCTCACTCTGACAACCACCATCGACGCAACCCTCTCTTTCTCCCCATTTTTTTCTTCTCCTCCTTGTTTCTCTCTCCTCACGTTTCCATCGGTGGATGTGAGCCGGTGGCGCGGGTGTTGGGCCACTTTTACGGCGACGGGCGACTGGAGCTTATGGTGATGGCTTCTATGAACCGTCGAAAAGCCCAGATGAGAGCGGCGCTTAATTCCGTCAAACTCCTAAATTGCAGCCCAATTTTCTCACACTCTTTCTCTCTCCGCCGCGTTCCTCCGCCCTATTTCCCCACTCTCTCTCCACTCCCCACCGCCGCCGCAGCCGCTCTTTTCCACCACCTTCCGCCGCCTCTCACACAACCTAGGGTTTCCGCCTTGTCGACGAACACCGGTGGCTCCGCCGACGACAACCGCTCCGAAGCATCATCTTCCGACGGCGAATCCGCCGAGATCTACACCGTCGAGTTCGCCTTGTCGCCGACTTGCTCCCTTAAGATTCTGAAAGGCGATATTACTCAGTGGTTCGTCGACGGCTCCTCCGACGCCATTGTTCGTCTCTCTTACGCTTCCTCTCTCCTCTCTCTTTTCTGCATGTGATTTTATTAATTGTTTTTCTAATGTTTGTAGCTAATTATTATGGAATTGAACTACAATTGTTGTAAATTTTGTTTGATTAGTTGAGTTTTTACTATTAAGTGGTATATAATGAGTGAAAATTGGATAATAATGAGTGAGAATTGAGAGATAATGAGTGAAAATTGGATAACAATGAATGAGAATTGAGAGATAATGAGAGAAAATTGGATAACAATGAGTGAGAAACGAAAAATAATGAGTGAGAATTGAAAAACAATGAGTAAGAATTGAGAGATAATGAGTGAAAATTGGATAATAATGAGTGAGAATTGAGAGATAATGAGTGAAAATTGGATAACAATGAGTGAGAATTGAGAGATAATGAGTGAAAATTGGATAACAATGAGTGAGAATCGGAAAATAATGAGTGAGAATTGAAAAACAATGACTAAGAATTGAGAGATAATGAGTGAAAAATAGATAACAATGAGTGAAGATAGAAAACAATGACTTGACATTTGAAAACAATGACTAGTATAGATAATGATTTGAAAAAAGGTAAATAATGAGTGAAAAATAGAAAACAATGACTATACATTTGAAAATTGAAAATTAATGAGTGAAAATTGAAAATTAATGACTGAAATTTAAAAACTAATGAGTGAATATCGAAAAAGAATGAGTGAAAATTGAAAACTAATGAATGAAAATCCAAAAACAATGAGTGAAATTTGAAAAACTAATGAGTCAAAATCCAGAAATAATGAGTGAAAATTGAAAACTAATGAGTGAAAATCCAAACGAATGAGTAAAAATTGAAAACTAATGGGTCAAAATCCAGAAACAATGAGTGAAAATTGAAAACTAATAAGTGAAAATCCAAAAAGAATCAGTGAAAATTGAAAACTAATGGGTCAAAATCCAGAAACAATGAGTGAAAATTGAAAACTAATAAGTGAAAATCCAAAAAGAATCAGTGAAAATTGAAAACTAATGATTCAAAATCCAGAAATAATGAGTGAAAATCCAAAAAGAAAGAGTGAAAATTGAAAAACTAATAACGCTTGTACTATGATTAGTTTATGCTTATCTACGCTACCCGTTTCGAAAAAAAAAAAAACTAATGAGTCAAAATCCAGAAACAATGAGTAAAAATTGAAAACTAATGAGTGAAAATCCAAAAAGAATGAGTGAAAATTGAAAACTAATGAGTCAAAATACAGAAACAATAAGTGAAAATTGAAAACTAATGAGTCAAAATCCAAAAACAAATGAGTAAAAATTGGAAAACTAATGAGTAAAAATCTAGAAACAATAAGTGATAATTGAAAACTAATGAGTGAAAATCCAAAAAGAATGAGATGAAAATTGAAAACTAATGAGTCAAAATTCAAAAACAAATGAGTGAAAATTGAAAACTAATGAGTGAAAATCCAGAAACAATGAGTGAAAATTGAAAACTAATGAGTGAAAATTCAAAAAGAATGAGATGAAAATTGAATACTAATGAGTAAAAATCCAAAAACAATGAGTGAAAATTGAAAACTATGAGTGAAAATCCAAAAGGAATGAGTGAAAATTGCACTCATGATTTCCTAATTTTCTCTCATTATTTATCAATTTCCAACCATTATATACTACTTTATATTCGTTATTTATTTGCACTCATTAATTTCCAATTTTCACTCATTATTTTCAATATTTCACTCATTGTTTCCCTAATTTTCAATCATCATTATTTTAAATATTTCACTCATTGTTTCTCTAAATTTCAATCATTATTTCTATACTTTCGTTATTAATTTCCTAATAATGTTGTCCTTAAGAAGAAAAAAAGCTTCCTCTCACAAAAGGAAAAAAAAAACAAAAATAGCTGCATTCTCCTACCTATCCACTCCCATAACCCGACCCTCCTCCCCACCGCCAATGTGCATCCCCGGCAACCACATCCACCATGGATTCCACCGGCCACCAGACGCGCTTCCCTCCGACGAATTCCAAAATTCAAATTTCTCCCGAAAAAAATTCATTTTTCCCGGTCTAAAACTCTCCGAAAAAAATTTAAAAAAAATGAGAATTCTAGAGATAAATTCACCGGAGCTCCGGCAACAAGATCCGCTCTCTAACAACCTCTCGCAGCTGGAATCACTCGTCAAACAAACCGAACTTCTCTCTCCTAAAACTCCGCCACCTCCCACTCTCTCTCCTCAGCTCCGCCACTGCATAACTCAGCTGAGTCAACTCGGTCCTACCTCATTACTGAACTCGGTCAAGCTTGATATATGGAAGCTCAGCTTCCGCCTCTGGAACGTCTGCGTCGATCTCTGCTACACTCGCAGCGGAAGCGAGCATGTCGACCTCCGCCTCGCCGCCGCCGCCGACCTCCTCTTTATCGCAAGCGATGTTGACGGAGTTTCGTCTCCTGCGCTTAAAACGGCGTCGTTATATTACAAACCGGTTTGATTTATTATGAGATGAAGAATTTCTAGCGCGGTGTGGTGGTGCTCCGGCAGCATTTTCCGGCGAAAAAGAAGGGGAGACGGGATGGGGATTAGGAAGGGAGAGGAGAGAATACTTGGGCTTTATTTTGATGTTTTGTGGCCTGATAATAATTTGGGCCAGAACTGTTGTCATTACATTGGGCTTGACTTTAAAACATAAACTTTACAAAATTAGGACGGGGGGTACGTAGAGCTACGTACCCCCGGGGTACCATATACCAATTGTAATACAATATGGAAAATAAGACTCCTAAGGAAACAAGGTAATCTACTTATCTCCTTAATTTTATTCTTGCAACAATAAGGTACATAATATTAACTAATACTATGGAAACTGATCTTTGGCTAAAGATCACGTCCTTGCTAGCCAAGAAAACTCACGTAGGCGCAGATACAGGGAACAGATTTCGGATCTGTCTCATCCTTCGCAAGACTCTTGTTACAGAGGGAACAGATGTGGGATCTGTTCTCTCAGACATACGACCACGTATCATAAGGTTAGTAATCGCCAAATCAAGTCCATTTTGGAGAGGGTAGTGAACTCAAAGCGTAAGGATTGGTCCTCTAAGCTAAATGACATGCTTTGGGCACTTCGCACGGCTTACAAGACACCAATATGGATCACTCCCTACAAGGTTGTGTATGCAAAAGCGTGCCATCTCCGCGTGAAGCTAGAACATAAAGCTTGGTGGGCGATTAAGGAAATCAACTTTGATAGTGGTTTAGCCGGACAAAAACGACTTCTCTAACTTTATGAGCTGGAGGAGTTGCGTTATGAGGCATATGAGAGCCCCAAAATCTACAAAGAGAAGACTAAGAAGGGCCTCATCATCAACATCCAACAAAGGAGGCGAATCTCAGCCAAAGTATCCTGAATAAGCTGCCATGCACCCCCAGGCTCAGCCCAAGTGCGAACAACCCGCACAATAAACTCCTCCTACAAACGGCGCCTAATACCAGACCGACGCTCACGACAACTCCGCGGTGTAAAAGTCCTGAGTGTACACAGCGGCAACACAAACAACTGAACCCAGCCAGAGATGTCATCAGGCCTACTAAAAACCCTATCAAGCGCCCCCTTGAGTACCCCAGAGAAACTGAAACGACACCTCGGAGGGATAGACTTAACCGTGCGCAACCGTTTAGAAAGTAAACGATCAAGGACAGCAAAATCAAAACCCGAAGACAAAACCCTACAGTAACATCTACAGGCTGTGAGGCAGGGACAGACGGTCTGCTCAAGTTATAGAGAACAAAACGAACAACCCCATCGCCAGTATCTGCAGATCCCACAAAATTAGACCTACTACCATGACGATACTTAGAACGAAAAGTGTGGATCTTGAAACAATCACCACAAAGCCAGCGACTCATACGCCTGAAAGTGGACTCGGTCTCATCAAAAAGAGCCAAAGAAGTCGAAAGAGCATGTTTAGTAACGTCAAAGACATCACCAGTAAAATGATGACTATGCAAATGACCCACCAACGAACTCTGACTAAGACCCCGCCCACCATTATTCTAACACCCGCTAAGGCCAAAAAAGGGGCAACGAAACCTCACTGTCCCAGACATACAAACCGCAAACAATAAAACAAAAGACAACACAAAAGAATTAAAAAAAGGTCAAAACCAACAGAAATAGGCTTAATAGGGATCCCTGTCAAACAAGAAAGCCCCACAAACCCCTGCCCCCCACGCGGCCAAGCCACAGACCGGTGAGGGGTGCTGGAGCAGATCAACCGCAGCGGCTGACCACCCCCGCGGCGGCCAACGAAGCCTAGTTTCCCATCGAACCAACAACCCAACTTCCTACACATGAAGCTTTGCGAAGAACCCGAAAACCAAATCTGACCCAAGGATGGGCCCTCCCACCGATCAGCCGGAGATGACGGCCGCTTGATATGGTGATCGATGGTTTTAAAAGTGAAGTGAAAACTTACCAGAAAACGAGAAGCTGAAATCGAAGTTTTCTCTTGTGTCAAGACTGGCAACTTCCTATAGAAGTGGACGTTATCCAACAAAGGATTAATGTGTACTAGCTTAATGTCCACCAAATATTTACTTATGAACTTCTCAGCTTCGAGACAATCTTCAACGTTTTGGTAACTCCGAACCTCCTTCTCCATTCACTTATCCAATTCAGAGAGAAAATCGGCTTCCACATGCATAAAGGATGTCGGAAAATGCTTGTTTACCAAGAACATGGAACACAGATTTTACAATCTCCTTGTAAAACTGTGGTGGTTGTGGGCCTTTATCTGCCACACCCTCAACGCCCTAAACAGCTCTTAGAAAAGATCTACTCCATTTCTTTTCCTGTAGCCATATATCTTTTCCCGTAGCAATATATCTACTCCTTCGATGCTTATTATGGGAAGATCACATCACAATTTTGTGAGAAGACAAAGGCTAAGTGTGTGGTGTCATAGTATCATTAATGAGTTGAGACAATATTTCAGGTATGAATTATTTTATTTTATTTTATTTTTGGTAAGAAAGGTAATTGTATTCATCCAATTATTGGGAATAAAAGAAGGATCTTACAAAAACTATACCCACTAAAGAACATCCCTATCTAATTAGGCTATCAAGAACATCTTGATGATTATCGTTGCCTAACCAAGCAAAGATCCTAACACAGACTATTGGTTTACTATCCAATCCTTACTATGGTCCTTATCATTGAAAATTCTCGAGTTCCTTTCTGTCCATATTTGATAGACAGTGGCATTTAGGCTGGCCCTTCCCTATTTTGTTTTCCAATGTCTTTTATTTGCTCTTTTGCTAAACCCTAGTAGTTCTCTTTTTAAATCTCAGCTCCTGCTTCTAATTCCTAACCAACTCTGGATATCCTTCCAAATTGTCTTTGCAAACTCACACTTAAAAAATAAGTGGTTGTGGCTTTCTTCTTTTCTTTTGCAAAGGACACATCTATTCACTATGGGGATCCCTCTTCTCTTCAAGTTATCAACAGTGGCAAGGCAGGTTTGGACTGCTAGTGACACACCAAAGCTGTGTTTGGGCATGGCAGCTCTGTCCCAGACTATTTTATGCCAGCTTACTCTGTCAAACTTCCTTCTGAAACTCTCATAAGCTGCTGCAGCTATAAATTTATTTCCTTTTCCCCAAGTTAGCACTAGAGCAGTTGCTTTCTCTTTGTCGCCTGTCATCTGAATAATATTATCCCTGACCTCGAGGATCCCTTTCTAGCTTTCAGAATCTGTTTGCTTTTTCCTTATATCCCAGCAGTCCTGCCCTTTGAGTATGTATGCCTTCACCCATTGATTCCATATGCTTTGGTGATTAGTCAAAAGTTTCCACATCCATTTTGCAAGCATCGTTGTGTTCCATGATAGGACCTCTTTGATGTTTAAGCCTGCCTCCTCTCTAGGGCTGCAAAAACTTTGCCAGCTTTTGAAGGTTTGTTTCTTACCTCCTTCTAAAATCCCCCACAAGAAATCCTTGCACAGTTTATTTATCCTCTTGAGTATACTCTTAGGAATTAATAAGCTTGCACTCTAGAAATTTTCGAGACCAAATACCACTGAATTAATCAGTTGTACTTTCCCAGCAAATGAGAGAAACTAAGTGGACCAGTGGTTTATTGTTGTCTCCAGTTTCCTCATCAGCATCTGATACGTGTCAGCTCTTAATTTCTTTGCATAAAGTGGGATACCCAAGTATCTGAAGGGGAAAGTCTCTTCAGTGAAGCTTGTTTCCCTAATCATCCCCTGCTTGATCTCCTGAGACACCCCTCCAAAGTAGATGTCAGTCTTAGAAGGGTTAGCAACCAGTCCTGACACTTCTGCAGATTCATTAAGCATTCCATTACAGCTTTGACTGATGGGATATCTCCCCTTGTGTAGATCATAAGGTCGTCTGCAAATGTCAGATGTGTGAGCTTCAGCTTTGAACACTTTGGATGCAAGGAGAAACTCTTTTGGCCTGGCAAATTTCTGAGCATTTTTTATAGAATCTCTATCCTTAACACAAAAATGTAGGGAGATAAAGGATCTCCTTGTCTCAAACCACATTTCCCAGCAAAATACCCTTCATATCCTCAATTGACCTTAATAGAGTACCAAGGGGAAGAGATACAGCTCATGACCCAAGTGGCCTGGTGTAGGTCACGGGGAAGCCTAAGTACTTCATAATGCTCCTGACAAACCTCCCGTTCAAGGAGTCGAAAGATTTCCTAATATCAACTTTAATCAGACATCTTGGGGAGATGTTTTTCCTACCATAACCCTTCACTTAAGATTGAGATACCATCACATTATTGAATATGCATCTGCCCCTCACAAATGCTGCTTGCTCTTCACCAATCAAGTGAGGAAGAACTTCTTGCATTCTATTTTCCAATATCTTGCTTACTGTCTTGTAAATTGTGGAACATCTAGAAACTGGTCTAAATTCTATCACATTTGAGGGGTTTTCTTTTTTTTGGAATCAGTGTTATCATAGTTTTGTTAGCTTGTCTCAGCATCCTATTTGTATCAAAGACTTCTCTAATAGTATTATTGAAATCCTCCTTTATTAAAGACCAATTGTCTTTAAAAAACCCTGTAGAAAAGCCATCCTGGCTTGGGCTTTTGTTGGAGTCAATTCCAAAAAGTGTTGTTCTTATTTCTTCATCAGAAATAGGTAGATTCAGATTATTGGCCATATCCTCTCTCCGCTTTATAGCATCTTTAAATAATCTGGGATCTACATCTTTCACTTCATGTTCTGTTCCTATAAGGTGGGTGTAGTAGTCAATGAAAGCTTGTGCATTTCAGGTATGAAATTGAAGCTATTAAATGTATTAGTTGAATTTGGAGGCTACATTTCGATAAAACGGTTATGATAAATTATCTTGATCACTTTCTTATTTTGATGCTTACATGGCATATGAGCATTAGGGAAGGCTATTTCCCATTTAGCTAATTTTATTTTCAATGGGTGACCAAGTGAAAAGATAATGATAATAGGATGCGAGAGTAGAAATAAATTATAATAGAATATGATGGGTGACAAAAGTTGGAAAGAAAAAACTGTATAATACCGTTCATAATAATATTAGAACAAAATAAACCTACAACTTATTTAAAACAAGTATAAACAATATAAAAAGATGTGTGGCACGAGCATGCAAACTAGTTTACACTAATTTTGGATCACTGATCATCTTGTTAATTCATCATTGCTATGAATGTAGTTCCAACCTATTGTTAATTCATCTACTCATTATCTTTTATATTTCATCATTACTACTCAACTGGTACTGAGGTTGGTCTAATGTCTTGATGGCTCGTTAGAGACTCTCCATGGGAATTGTGTATTCTTTGGGAGCTGTCTAGAGACTCGGGATTACTCCCTCCGACTCGATGAGATTTTCGTCTTTCTTTTTGCAGTCTTGAGTTGTCATGTTTGGGACTACTTGTAGGCCAAATGAAAGACTCGTTTCCCTTGAATTCAAGTGAAGTTGGTAGCTAGACTGCATTCCAGGGTACAATTTGTACTAATTTTTGTAACAAATCAACGATTCATTTTGTAACACCCCCAAATTTCCTTTCCTTTTTAAAAACATTGTATGGCAAACCAAAACACAAATAAGGAAATTCAGAGGTGTCACTCCGCACTCGAGTCAAAGACCCGAATGCAAGGAGATTTCAGAAGCCGAACTACAAATGTCTAATGGTCTAAACTGGTCTATTACATCCAATAATTAATTACAATAGTCCAAAATCTGAAATATAAATATGAGATAGTCTAAGTATTATTAATGGTCTAACAACTAAAGGTCTAAATTTGTTTAATCCAACTAATATCTAGTGAGTCGTCGTTCCCGCAATGCACCACCTACTCCATACATGTGGTGGATTTTTAAACACAAAAACCATAGTTGAAAAGGTCAGTAAAATTGAGTAAGCTAACACCTCAACTCTTAGAAAACCAAAACTCCTACCTTGGTTTTGAAAACATTCAGACTTTATTTTCGAAAACACACTTATTACATAATCATATCATTCAATAACAATTCCATACCAACAATCCAAATTCATATTCTACAATCCATCATTCTATTCATCACTTCCAATAGCACAAGAAAGATTCCACAATCCATAATTCAATTTATCACTTATCAATGGTATAAGAAACATTCAACAATACATATTCATCGAACATTAGTTTGATCATGATTCATGAGTGAAAAGTCATAAGTCATCATCCACAATCCACAATCCATAGTTCACAATCAACAATCAACAATCCACAATCCACAATCCATAATCCATAATCCATAATGAAAGACTACTAGACCTTAAGTGTGCACACCCTCTATTAAGTATTTTTAACCTAATAGAGTAGTACTAGAGTCAAACCCACTTAAATATCGATGCGGTGGGGCTATAATTAGGAATCGATGTGACTCCGTCCAAATAATTAGGAGCAACACGAGGCTCCGACACAATAATTAGGAGCAACTCCGCTGCTCCGACACAATCATTATACCACCATTCTCTATCAAATCTCCACACCAGTATCATAATTCACATTCACAATTTAAGTCATTCATAAGCCAATCACAACCAATATCACACACAAATTCCACCTTACCTTTATTTCATTCCAATAAACCACACAATACGACGTAATAATCATAAGGCAAATTAAATTGTTCTCCACCTAATATAATGACTACAAAATGGTATATAATGAGTGAAAATTGAACGTACCCCCGGGGTACCATATACCGAGTGTATGCAAACCATATCGTAGTACAATTTTTTGTTTTTTTGGTGTTTTTCTTTATGTTGTTTTTGTACATCAATCATGTGTTGTACCAAAAAAAAATACGTGTTTCTTGGTTCTAATGTGGATCTTTTATTTTTGGATTGTACATCTAACTTTTTTTTCTTTGATTTGTTATAGATCAAACAATTGAGTCATGCACAAGAATCAATCAATATATGCATTAACAAGTTGAGATTGACCATTACTTCTTACAATCAATAGCTAATTTTCATTTGGGTCTAATTATCTGTTATTTGTTTGTATTGTTTTTTCAGGGATTTTCTAGTGCGAACTATAATCTGGTAACTAAGCAACATGCCATATTATCAAGCTAATCTCACGTACAATGTCTTACGGATTATTAATCTTATTTTAAAAGTCTTACTCAAAAGTGTTATTTTTGATGGATGAATTTGGTTCTGTGATCTACTATCAAATTTATGTCTAATTATAGTTTTATGTTTTTTTATAATTTTAACTCTGTTTTTTTTTTTTTGGGTTATTTATCTAAATAATTTTTGTGTGAGACTTCAACTAATCCAATAATATTGTAAGACAATAAGTATTATAAGCATCAGGTCTACAAGTCTTACCTATACTGTGAGGTTAGTAATCACGCGATGATCAACTTACAAGATAAGCTCAAGCGGTTTTTTCCTTACAAGTATTGACATTAGTTAGCCAAGTATCAGTAGAAAGTTAATTCTACTAAGTTAATCCTACAAAGGTTAGTCTTACACTAAGCTCATATTTGGCACAATTTTTTTTTATAGGGAATCTACACAAATAGAAAATTAAATTAAAGCCCATAAGTACTCAAGAAAAACTACGATTATATAGTTCATTTCTGCAAGTATTATGACACGTTGCACGTATAGTTCTTTTACTTGAATACGTTATTTTTCTTCTTACAATCTCCTACGTAGTATTGGATTACAATTTTTTTTCATAATGTCTACCATACTCAGGAGTGTGGCACGCATGAAAATTTTATATATTTTAGTAAGTAGTTTCTATATTTATGTTTATTTTGTATATATTTAGTGTATCTTTGTGAATACTTTACGTAGCTTTCTGAATTATGGTGTAATATTGTTCTTTTACAAGCATGATCGATCAATCTAACTATGTTTATGTAGTTTAAGGTCCAAAAAGAATCATTCAATCAATATTTTATCCACAATAGACTTCAATGATCTTTTAAAAGCATTACTCCACTAATATATTAAAGGAGGGGAAAACACATCATTATTAATGTAATAAAGTACACCATATAAATATGAGTGTACATGCATCCGGGTGTATATAACAATTTTACCTTTTTTTTAAGTTCTCTTTTCCCCTTCTTTTAATTATTTCTAATGTAGTTACAAAAATATTGATATGATCATAAGCTATGTAACATGGCATTGGGCCACTCTATAATAAGAAACTATTATAATTATTTGATATTTGACACTAAATTATGATTTTAACATGTCTCCAAAAGTTATATACAATCTCATGATCACAAATCTAATTATTGGAGCCCAGTAAGAGAGAAAAAGTTTTGAATTTTGTAAAATGAGGGTTATAAAATAAATAATTATCTACACGGATAAATAAATGCAAGTAATAGATCCTATATATATAAAGGTTTGGCAAATTGTTGTGTGAGGCGGTCTCACCAATGAGACGGGCCCAATAACACAATAGTCCAAAATAAAAAAAAAATTCACAAAAATAAAAATAAAAACCCCAAACTCCCCACATTCTCCAATCACGTACAACCTCTCTCTCTCTCTCTCTCCTCAACTGCATTCTTTTTTCTTATCACTCCCACCATCTCAAATTTGCAAGTCTATATGGGATTCGAACTCATACTTCTCGTTCAATTGAACGATGCTCTACCAATTGAGCTTATAGACTTCGGAGAAAATTGCAAGTAATGTGTGAGAATCATCACGTATTCAAGATAAAAACACTAGTTAAATCCTTGAACTTTAAAACAATAGTTTATAAAAACAACCGTTTAAATCTGTTGGCTAGAAGAATAAATCCCTGAGTTCACATCAAAAATATAAGAATTATAACGCACACTATTTGGGAAACTCATAAACTCAATATAATTCGTATTAACTCGCTTACAATAACCTTAGGGTAGATTCTATTTATACTATTACAATGACTAGACACTTACATAACCTATCAATATACTTACCATAATTCTAATATTACCTAACATCAAACACTCCATAATATTCCTATTATTCCTAATACACAATATTCCCTAATATCCTCTATTACCCCCCTCCCCTAAAACTCATGGTAATTTTGACTAAAATTACAATGAGTTTGCCAAAACGGTATGGAACAAAATAACTTCGTCGAGATCTTCAAATCCAGCACGTTGATTGTCGTCGTCGCAACTCACTTGATCGTCACCCAAAGAACACCACGAATCGCAAATAATCAACTTCACCACTAAACGCCAGATACAAGGCAAATAATCAACTTCACCATTCCATATGAAATTATACGTGGTCGTCCTCCGGATTTCAGTCGTTTACGTGTTTTTGGTTGTCTTTGTTATGCTTAATCTGTGAATCGTTCCAAGGACAAGTTTGCTAGTCGGAGTCGTAAGTGTGTCTTAGTTGGGTATCCCTACGGCAACAAGGGTTGGTCCTTATATGATTTAGACACGGGTGATTTCTTTGATAGCGGGGACGTTGGGTTCGATGAAACCGTTTTCCCTTTTCTTACTCATTCTCACCCTTCTTATGACTCTGCCTTTGATGATACCTTGGATACTACTATTTATGAGCTTGGGGCGTCATCTTCACCAGTCACCACACCTACGACTGACACCAATTCGCACCCGAGGGGGGACGAATCAGGGGAGGCGAGTGGTTTCACGGGTAGCGGGGATATGGCAGCAAGGGGTTCGGGTCAGGAGGGTGATGACAATCGGGCAAAGGGGGCCTCGGCCTCAGAGGGGTTGCGATTTCAGGGGAGGATTCGGGTTCGGCCACCGCCGAAAATCCCACTTCTAGTGGTACTACAGAGGGACGTACCTCTTCCAATTTGGACGGTGGGCTGACGCCACAAGAGGAGGCACAGGAGGAGGAATTGTTAGGTCGTGATCATCGGGTGAAATTTGAGAATGTTTGACTCAAGAACTTTGTAACTCTTAAGGACAAGTGTAATCCGCGCTCCGCTCTTTCCATCTCCGCCTCAGGTACGCCTTATCCTATTGCACATTTTGTTAATTATAGTCGGTTTTCGGAGAACCATCGTTCTTTCTTGGAGCCCTATCCCGTGGCAGTAAGCCCACTACTTTCCGTGAGGCTATGGGAGATGCTCGTTGGGACAGGCTATGGCTGAAGGGGTGTTGGCGTTAGAAACTAATAATACGTGGACCGTGGAGAGCTTTCCTCCTAATAAGAAAGCTATAGATTGTATGTGGGTCTTTCGTATTAAATATAAGTCTGATGGGACCATTGAGCGTTACGAAGCGCGTTTGGTTATTCGGGGTGATCGTCATGAGGGTATCGACTACACCGATACTTTTGCTCCGACAGTGAAAATGGTCACGGTTCGTACTCTGTTAGTAGTGGCTGCGGTCCGTGGCTTGGAACTGCATCAGATGGATGTTCACAACGCCTTCTTACATGGTGATCTTTCCGTGGAGGTTTATATGCGGTTTCCTCCTGGTTTTCAGCATGTTGTTCCGGGAAAGGTTTGTCGCTTGCGGAAATCTCTTTATGGTCTCAAACAAGCTCCGCGTTGCTTGTATGCTAAGCTTGCTTCCGCGCTTATTCGGTATGTTTGCTCAATGAATTTCTGATCATCCTCTATTCACTTTCATTCGTGATGGTGTAAGGTTGCATGTTTTGGTCTATGTTGATGATCTAGTTATTAGGGGAACGACCATCTGGCTATAGTTCGGTTCAAACAATATCTGAGCATGTACTTTCATATGAAGGATTTAGGAATTTTAAAATATTTTCTCGGTATTGAGGTTGCTCGCAATGCTTCAGGTATTTCTCTTTCGCAACGAAAGTATGTCTTGGATATTCTCAGTGAAACAGGTCTTGGGGCTCGTCCGGTTAGCACACCAGTGGAACCGAATCATTAATTAGCCTTGGCTACTGGGGACGAGTTGGCTAATCCACTACCATATCGCCGTTTGGTCGGCCGCTTGGTTTATCTTGTTCACACTCGCCCAGAGTTGTCTTATGTGGTGAATCTTCTTGCTCAATTTATGCAAGTTCCTCGTAAGGAACATTGGGACGCTGCTCTTCGTGTGGTGCGTTATTTAAAAGGAGATCCTGGTCGTGGTATATTGCTTCGTTCCGGATCTTCTTTGGATCTTGTTGCGTATTGTGATGCGGATTGGGCAGCTGCCCGCTGAGTCGTCAGTCTCTAACAGCGTATATTGTGTTTCTTAGCCAATCCCCTATCTCCTGGAAATCCAATAAACAAGTTACTGTCTCTCACTCTTCCGCTGAGGCAGAATAGCGTGCCATGTCTCATACTACCCGAGAGGTCAAGTGTTACGACAGATTCTGTCTACACTTGGTGTTTCAGTTACTGCTCCCGTTCAATTACGCTGTGACAGTCATGCTGCGCTTCATTGCTCGTAATCCTGTTTTTCATGAACGTACCAAGCATATTGAAGTCGATTGTCATTCTGTTCGTGATGCAATTCAAGACGGTACTATTGCCCCCAGTTTCGTCTCTACTGATCTCCAGCTCGCCGACATTCTTAACTCTTAACAAAGGGCATTTTGACGACTTGATGAGCAAGTTGGGCACTACTTCGTTATGTGCTCCAACATGAGGGGGGGGTATTAGGATATTGTTAAGATATATTTTTAGTAAATATATTTGTATTCCTTGTATATTGAATTGTTCACATTAGGAGATTCCGTAAATTAGGAAATTGGATACCAAGAGAGCCTTGGTCAACAAGGATAGTCGTTGTATATAGAGTAAGGGTTTTCATTGAGGAAAGGCAGAAAATACAGAGTACAGTCGCCATCTTCATTGGGCGTACGATTCATGTGTTGTGTTTGAATAATTCTATTATGGTATCAGAGCCTCTAGACAACTCTCTAAAAGGTGCTTCCGCTGCCTGGTGGTGGGCATGTGATCGCTAATGCCTGCCGGCGGGAATTTGGTGTTTGTCGGAGTTTTGTTGTTCTTGATATAACGTTTAAGAGTTATTTGTCCGATTTTATTTAGATGTTTTATTGTCATTTTAAGAGTCTTAATTTTGGTTTATGTGTGTTTGAATAAAAAACCCCCCCGTCGTATTGTTATTGGATCGTGGTTGAGATGTCGAGATATTATTGAGATCGAGTCTTTCGTATTGTCGAGTTTATGGAGATGAGTTATGTGGTGTCGTTGCGTCATCCTTTCTTTTGTTCTTGATTGGTTTTTTTTTTTTTTTGTGAAAATGTAAATTTTATTGAAACTTCAAACTCTTACACAGTACAAGTCTAACCCGATCTTACATAAGACCAATGTTCTCCAGCCAAGTTTTATCTTTGACTTTACAATTCATCACATTCACTCTAATTCGACATCTCAACTCAGACTTTACCATATACCCTACTTTTCCAGGCATAAGAAGAGAGTTTTATAATCTACATTTATTTCTCATCCACCCCAATTGATAGATAAGACTACTTATTATTGCCCCTGCGACCTGTATCATAAGTTTTGAAGGCATCCTCTTTTTCGAGCACCAGATCATAGTATCAACTGCAGGGAAATCAATTTTACACCAGTCTTTGACCCATTCCAAGCTTTTTTTTTAGTACTCACATTGAAAAAACAAATGCCCATGGGTTTCATGATCATTTTGGCACAATAAGCATTGGTCATCTGTGCAGACTCCCAATTTCATCAGCATATCTCTCATTTGCAGCCTTTGAAGCATAGCAAGCCAGCTGATGAATTTAGTTCTTGGAATAGCATACCTGTTCCAAATGAATTTCCCCCAGCAAACTTTTGTATTTTCACCTCTTAGCCACATATAGCCTGCTGAGACAGAATACTCCTTTCCCTGATCTAACCATTTTTCAGTCCTAAAACCCTCTTTCAATAGGTTCTTCACTGAGCAAATTTTCTTCCAAAACCAACTGGCATCAACAGGAGGCTCATACTCCTCCCAATTGGTGTCTTTCAGATAAATGCTATTTACCCACTTAATCCACAACTTGTCAGCTTTCTTATAGATCCAGAGGGCATATTTCCCCAGGCATGCTTTATTCCATAAGCTTATGTCTCTCACCCCATGACCACCAGCTTCATTTCGCATACAAATAGATTCCCAGGAAACCAAGGGACTTCTAATCATGTGTTCACCTCCATCCCACAAAAACTTCCTGCAGATAGCTATGATCTTTGTGATCACCATTTTAGGTATTATGAATTCGAGCCCAGAAATCATGAAGGTTGATCAATACACCCTTTACCAAAGTCATCCTACCAGCATAAGACAGCTTCCTTACACCAAGAGCTCGGATTCTCCTAACAACTTTCTCGGTCAATACATGGCAATCCCTGACAGAAATTCTCCCAACAGTGATCTTGATCCCAAGATATCTGAAAGGGATTTCTCCCTCTTTAAATCTTGAGAAATCAATGATATCCTTCTTAGCATTAAATCCAACACCAGCACAAAAATCTCTGATTTTGCATGATTTGCTTTCAGTCCAGAAGCTTCCGAAAAAGTAGCAAATCCTCTAAGGAGCAGGACTACTGACTTAATATCACCTTTGCAAAAAAGTAGTAAATCATCAGCAAAACACAAATGATTTAGCCTTGTTTTGCCACACAAAGGATGAAACCTGAAACCATGTCTTCCTGCCACCACCTTCAAAATCCTTGACAGGTATTCCATACAAATTGTGAAAAGAAGAGGAAATAAAGGGTCCCCTTGGCGTAGACCTCTTTTCCCTTTAAAGAAACCAAAACATTTCCCATTTAAGGCAATGGAGTATGATGGTGTGCTAACACACTCCATAACCAGATTTGTGAATTTGTTAGGGAATTTTAAAGCTATAAGCATCTCCTGGAGGAACCCCCACTCTACTGAATCATAAGCTTTTCTAAGATCTATCTTCATTAGGCATCTTGGAGAGACTCATTTTCTGTTGTATTTCCTGACTAAGTCTTGACAGATCATGATATTTTCAACAATATCCCTGTACTTCACAAAAGCTCCTTGAATCTGATCGATGATCTGAGGAAGAACTTTACTCAACCTGTCACATAGAATCTTAGAAATGCATTTATAAATGGAATTACAACATGCAATAGGTCTAAATTCTAAGACAGAAGTTGGGTGCTCCACCTTTGGAACCATGGTTAAAATAGTGCAGTTAATTCTTGATTGGTTTTATGTTGTACGTGGCATGAAGCTAAAGTGCACATGTTGTTAATCGACACTTTGGTTGGATTTTGGTGTTGTGGGGTACTTGAGGCTTGACCAGATTTCATGGCTTTTGGCCGTTCATTCGTGATTGTTCGAGTACGAGTTCTACTGAGAACCTTTTTGAAATATTGGGATTTTTGTGTGATTATTTTGGCCGATCAAGGAAATTTTTAAATGGGGGTGTGCCTCCACCAGTCGTCTCGTCTGGTTTTAGGTGAAGGTGAAGTTGATAATGGGCGCTTCACGATGTGTGACCATGGTGATTCATGGTATTGTTGGTGATTCCTTGCATTTGGCGTTTTGTGGTGAAGCTGGTCATGGGCGTTTTGTGGTGCGGGCCGTGCTAATTTACGGTGTTTGAGTGTCTTTGCGACAACGACGATCAATCAACATGCCGGTTTTGAAGTTTTGAAAATCTCGACAGAATTATTTTGTTTCCTATCGTTTTGACAAACTCTCATTGTAATTTTAGTCAAATTACCATGATTTTGAGGGGGGGTAATAGAGTATATTAGGGAATATTGAGTATGGAAATGTTAGGAATGATATCGAGTATTTGTGGTTAAGAATATTACGAGTATGTAATTTAGGAATGCAATATGTTTAGGAATATATTGTCTATTAGGGTTTCGTAAGGGTCAACAGTATAAATAGGGGTCTACCCCAAGATCAATGGAACAAGTCATTTACGAGAGTTATATATCAATGTTCAGAGTATTCCCAAATATCGTACATTATAATTCTATTTTTGAAATTTTACCATTCCTTATGAAATTGGTGAGCATATGATCGATAATGCCTGCCGGCGGGAAAACTCAATGTCCCCCATGAACTGCACTAACTTAAACTATCTATTAAAAACGTGAGTTCTCAACTTTAAACATCAATTTTGCAACATTAATCCTCAAGTTCATTGGCTGAACATTAAATCCCCAATTATGTTAGGTACATTTCCAAGATTTCAAGTTTTTAACCTAAATATTCAAGTTTCCGATTGAAAACGGTTAATTCAATAAAAATACATATGTATGAACGATAAAATAAACTAGTTATTTGAATTGTCTTTGCGAATTGAAAATGGTATCAACGATATATGTGAAATTGCAGTTTATATGTAAATCTCAATCGGACGTTTAAAATGTATATTGATTTTCGAATCACAATTAGTTGATAGAAACCCTAAATCACAGATTCAAGGGATTTGATTGGGAGTTTGGAGAAACACCAACAAAATCAGAATATTAAACGTACCTTTTTATGTTGATTCCCTTTTCTATATTCTTATTCGATCTTCTCTCTCTCTCTCTCTCTCTCTCTCTCTCTCTCTCTCTCTCTCTCTCTCTCTCTCTCTCTCTCTCTCTCTCTCTCTCTCTCTCTCTCTCTCTCTCTCTCTCTCTCTCTCTCTCTCTCTCTCTCTCTCTCTCTCTCTCTCTCTCTCTCTCTCATTACATGATTTTTTCATTCTTTTTGGGTTGCAACTTCTCTTCACCCCTCTTTCTTTATAGTTTATACGTGCGTTTTTCTTTTTCTTTTTTCTCCTAATTAATTCTCTTTTAAAAACTATTATTCTAATTATTATTGTTGGGCTATTTTGTTTTTGAGCCCGTCTCACCTGTGAGACTGCCTCACAGGAGAGTTACTTTAAAGGTTTAGATACTCATCTGCTCAATACTATCATCATCATCTAATCTAATACTATATATTAAAACCTGAAACCAAGTCTTTCCCATGAGGACATGTGGCACTTATTAATTGGATAGCACTACGTCATTATTTAATATAGTAATTAGTAGCTAATTTATGGAAAACATTAATTGATAGAACTAAGTCATTATATAATATGGTAATTGTTACGTAATTTATGGAAAACATTACTTATAATTATTACATAAGTTAGTTAATTATGGTAAGATTAATTTATGGTAAAAAATAATTTGATATATAATGTTGATAGGAATTCTATGGTACACGACGTGCACCGAAATGCACCATAATAAACCTTAGATCTAACGTACATCGTGCAGGGAGAAGATCAACACCGTTCATTTATTTTTAATTAATTATATTTTTTTAAGTTAACTTATAAATACTTCATAAATAGGATATTATTGTAAAATATATTAAAGAAAAAAAAAGAATAAGAAGACTTTTTGCCTTGCCAGAAGATGGTGGTCGCCGGGAAATTTCGCCGGAGAAGGCAACCCGATGGAGGAAACGGTAGTGGGTGCCCCGGAGGAAGTGACAACGGCGGACCCACTTGCCGGAGGAAGTGATGACGGCGGACCCAGTCGCCGTGGATAAATTGACGGAGGAAGTGTCGATGGCTGATGAGATAGCCGGAGGTGGCCGGAGAGGGTTGAAGGAGGAGAGTGGATGTCGACCAGTCGCCTTGGCGAGATCGCCGAAGGTAAAGTTGGATGATCGGAGTAGAGGGGCGGCGTATAGGACGGTTGTTGACGGTGAAGATGGTTGTGGTCGTACTCGCCGGACGGCCCGAGGGGCAGTTGTTGACACTGAGAGACCGAGGGTGAGATCGGCTCTTAGGTGGGAACTTGGACCGGATATGTGCAGGATGTACGGGGCTATGGAGAATGTCCGGTGACGAACTCCGGCGAAGTGTGCGTCAGATCTCCGCTGAGAGGAAGGAAGAAGGGAGAGAGGAGAGAGAATATGCAAAAGGAAAATAACCTATTTTATCTATTTTTAATTAATTATATTTATTTTATGAAAATAAATTAAATTATTTTTTCTTAATATTTATTACGGTGCTTTGCGGTGCACGTCGTGTACCATAGAATTTTTCGTTATTTAATGGGTGATGGGATAGTGAAATGAAAATGAAATAGTATAACGGGTGATGTGATAGTGGAATGAAAATGAAACAGGATAATGAGTGATGTAATAGTGGATTGCAATGAAATAGTATAACATGTGATGGAATATGAAATGAAACTGAAATAATGTAACGGATGACGTAGATGGAAAGGAAATAAAATACGATGAGTTAGCAGAAATAAATAATAATATAATATGACAAGTGACGACAGTTGAAAGACAAAAATTAAATAATGTAAATTATTCGTTCCAAATAATATTATAACAAAATAAACCTACATTATTATGAAACAGGTATAAACAATATAAATACATAGCCTCCGCGCGGGCCGGGCATGCAAACTAGTCTAATATATATTATAGAAGCCGAGTATATCCCTTCATTGATGGACACTTGGCACTATCCTATTGGATGGAATTAAAAAGTTCAAATCGGGAACATGACGCTTATTAACACAATTATCTATATAATCAATGACTTTATTAATTTTTGTAAAGATAATCAATATATTTTCTAACAAAAATACTAGGAGTCTATATGTAGACAAGTGAAAAAAGTGTCTATGGCTAATTTGTAGTAAAAATAATAAAGGTGCAGTAAGTTTTGTTGTATAACTTGGGAAATGATAGATTATAAGGAAAAAAGAGACAATTAAGAGTCCTTTATTTTGGAAATAAATCAATTTGAATTTCTTTCTATTAATAGATTCGTAACAAGTTGATTTTACTCATAAATTTACTACAAACATGTTAAATTTACTACACCATCATATTTTTTATACTGCATGCCATATTTAATTTACCACACTTGATCATGCTATAGACAATTTTGCTATTGTCTACATATAGACTCCTAGGGTCATCCAATATCTTTAGATAATGATATAAATTACTAAGCAGAATATGTTTCCCTTAGTAAGACATAAATGAATAATGAAAATAGTGTTGGAAATTAGGAGGGTCAGATCAATTTCACGTATGGTCACAGTGGGTTAAGTTATATTGAGTTCGTATCATGTCAGGTTCGCATGAAATTAAATAGTATTGTTCATAATTTATTATATGAAAGTATTTTCCGATACGGATCCCACGACGTGCATTTCTTTATTTATTTTTTATGAATATTTATTCATATATTTGTAAGTTAAACCCTCATCTCGATCTCGATCAAAACGTCATCTATACTTCTATGGAGGTGATAGTAATCAACATTTTTATAAGTGATATCCTATACTCATTTTGTCCCATCTAAAAGCTTAAGACGCCCCATATTACATTTCGGAACGATCCATCTCAAACACTCCATCTATTTTGGGACACATTTCTCTCTCTTACTTTTATTAGATTATTACATTTCTGGTCCCACATTCTTGCTCCTACTTTTATTAATTTTCATATTCTCTGTCTTATTCCACTGCAAATGCCCAACGGGGTGTTTGAGGTGGGTCGGAGGGAGTAATCTTTAAGTGATTGTTGACACTTATAAATTCATAGCTAAACTATACGAGAATAATGTTCAATGTATGCATTTATGTGTACAATGTAATTATCTAAGAACGTTACTTTTGTGAAACAAGTATGATTGATACAAATAGGAATCTCGTGCGCGGCACGGGCACGCAAACTAGTTATATATTATTATTAAGAGACCCGTGATTGCCTCAACGAACAACAACAATAACAACAACCACAAGGCTTATTCCCAAAATAATTTGACTTCGGGTAAAAAGGGCAGCCCGGTCGTACATTGGCATCCACGCAAAGCGAGGGTTCCCTCAACGAAATAGAACAAAAAATAATAATTTTGTCCAAGCAATTACTTTTTTATTGATAATGCTAGCAAAAACCCATAATGACGCAATACGTCTACAAAGTACCACTCCATCCTAAATTAAACTTCCCATGAAATTTGAAACCCCATCACATAATATTACTAGGATGAAGGCCCGTGCATTGCACGGGTCACATGATAATGTTATCTATTAAAAATTATGTATAAAATAAAAATTAAAATTTTCACCGGGGGAGATAATGTACTACTAAACAGTTAAACATAAAAAAAATAAAAAATAAAAAAAAATAATTATATATAATCAGGGATTAGTGTAATCAAATGGGATATGAGAATTAGGCCATTTATTATACAACTTGGAAAATACGGAGTAGTTAATTTAGTTCGAAAGCAATGAATCGTGTCTTAATGTCAGCATATATATACAACTCCAATTCAGATAAGTTTGGATGTTGTTAGATGGATAGCCTCATGGGGACTTTAGTATATATGTACGTATGGTTAGAAATAGAGTTTGTTATTGTGTTTAGATGGATACCAAATACTTTAATAATATTATTAAATTTAGTATGTGAGTTTTTGTGTTTATATGGAAATTAAATACTTTTAATATTATAAAATTCTCAAAACTCTCTAAAAATCTCCGGTTAACGTGAGAGGTACAAAAAAGTCTCCTTTAGTAGTATAGAAGGATTCCATGGGAAGTTTAATTTGGGACGGAGTGGTATATAAATACTCACTAAAATAATATGATCCATTTCAAATTTACATACACTCGGGTATATAGTAAACATCGGATTAACCAACTATTGAACTATGAAGTCTTACGCCCTTAACAATGAAGAGCAGAGGCCAAGTAGACAAGTAGTTGCCACTTTGTGTTTTGATGGTTGTAGACTTGTAGTAGTTGTCTACTTGACGTCGGTTGTTGAACATAATGCTCACAACGTTCTAAGGACGTCAACAAAACATAAAGAAATTGAAGGATACGAATGAAGGAAGATTTTTCATGTTTTTATGTCACCCAATATAAAAAAAAGAGATCGTTTTTTTTGCTGAGTAAAAAAAGAAAAAAAAAAAAGAAAAAAAAAAGAAAAAAAAAAGAGAAAAAAAAAAGAAAAAAAAAAAGAGATCGTTTAACATAAATGTTGCCCTTTTTTTATTAACGATACCAAAATGAGTCTTTTATAAGGAAATGTCTAATAGTGAAAATAACTAAAATTGGTTTTTTTTTTCAGCTTTTTCTTTCTATCTATTGGACTAAATGACATGTTTGTTTAATCAATCTGGCATATCGAATTATCGATCTATAACCTAATGCAAGGGGTTGTTTTCAGTTTTCACAAATCCGACCGCATCCCCAAAGAAATGTTATGCGTTGAATCTAAAATTTTTGCAACTACTGATTTTTTTTTTTTGTTTGTTAATATAAGTAAATTATAGAATTATTATCATGATTTGACTATTTCAAATTTCAAATCGTAACTTTGAACTTGTTTAGCATCAGCATCCGAATATTGTCCCTACACTATTGTCCACACACAAGCAATCCAATGGTTATAAGTATTGTGTATGTATGTGACAACTTGACGATGCGTCGAAATGTAGTCGTCCCTCCTAATTCCAATGAAAAAGGAGATATTAATGTCTCAATGTTAGCTTCTGCAAGAAGAAATGACATCCAATTATCAACATACTTCCAAGCAATAACCTTTGAGGAAAAGAAGCATGAAAGCAATGGACGCAAAATAACAGGAAGCAAAAAATTGGCAAAATCAGGAAGCAACCTATGTTGTACACTCTACCTTTTCATAACACCATAACAAACGTGACCTTCAAGTTCATTCCTCTTCCTCTCCATTTATGCACTCGTCGAATTTCTCAATCCAAACCCGAATAATAATTCATCAAAGTTCGCATTTTGATCCCATTCAGTTTCGAGTTAGCTGAATCCAACAAACAGTATGGATAAGGATCGAGGTAGTAGTTCCGATGAAGGGGATGTTCAGCTGCACATTAATGAGCTGAAGCGTCTCAGTGATGCATATACGCAGAGCATCACCATATTTGAGCCTCAAACGACAAGTCCCGACAGTAGCAACGAGAAGCGAGGCATCGATGGTGCAACAACTTCGTCACCTCCAATAAGAACAGCACCTGTCCGTGCCCCAGAGAAACGGCTGACCCTTTTCGCACTGCGTCTTGCAGTGCTTGAGAAGACGGCTACTGGGTTAGGAACCCTGGGGTTCATTTGGGCAACTGTTGTTCTTCTTGGTGGGTTTGCAATCACGTTAGATGGAACAGATTTCTGGTTTATAACAGTCATCCTGTTGATTGAAGGAGGAAGGATATTTGGGAGAAGTCATGAGCTTGAGTGGCAGCACCAGGCCACATGGTCTCTTGCAGATGCCGGGATCAACAGTTTTCGACTGCTGAAGTCGAGCTCAAACACGGTTTGGAGGGCTTTCAAATCTGTTTTTAGATTCAGAAGGCAGAATGACAGGGATAGACATATCAAATCAGACATCAACAGGAGGCAGAGACCTGAAAAATGGACTGATCAGCACCTGAGTACCAGGAGATGGGCGAGCTCAGATGTTCCCCTTCTGCCTTACGCTCCATGGGTTTTTGTTTCAAAGAATATCAGTAAGATCCTTCAATGGCTTCAGATTTTAGCTGCAATTGCGTGTGTGGTTTTATCAATGATGAAGATAATAAGGCGGAACTTTGGAGACATAGCGAAAGGTGATACAGATAAAAGGAACAGAAAAGCCGCTTTGCTGATCTTTTATAGCTTGGCATTGGCTGAAGCATCACTGTTTTTGCTTGAAAAATTTTATTGGGAGTTGAAGGTGATCTACTGTAAAGTACTGGAACAGGTGAATGAAGAGTGCGAATTTGGGCCGTCTGGCATAGTTTCGGTCAAGAGATTCTTCTATGATGCGTACTCCAGATGTGTCGAGAGAAGCATATTCGACGGCCTGAAGATGGATATGGTCTCTTTTGCCATAGAGCTGGTGTCTTCAGATTCCGCAGATGAGCAGCTGATGGGAGCCAGAGTCCTTCGAAGTTTTTCTATGAGTGAGCGATTTGGTGAAGACACCCTGCAGAAGATAGGAATAACCTTAGCAGCTGTTGAAAGATTAGTAGAGATGTTGAACTGGAAAGACCCACAAGAAGAGGAGATTAGGCATGCAGCAGCAATAATCTTATCGAAACTAGCAGGAAAGAAACAAAATTCTCTTCGGGTTGCAGGAATTTCTGGCGCTATGGAATCAATTTCATCCTTGCTGTATGTTAGCAGGACCTGTGGTCAAGCAATTGACGGAATTGGAGAAAAAAGTATTCTTGCAGACCATGAACATTATGGTTTCTGGACTTTCAATCATTTAGGACTTCTGATTCTGAAGAAGCTTGCTCGAGACCACGACAACTGTGGGAAAATAGGGAGTACAAGGGGTCTCCTACCAAAAATTATAGACTTCACATGTGCAGGAGAGACACTCTTGAAGGATGACAATGTCCCCAAGTCTCAGATTCTGACAGTGAAAAGATCACTGCAAGTAATAAAAATGCTAGCAAGCACAACAGGCACCACAGGAAAGAAACTACGCAGAGAGATATCAGAGATTGTTTTCACAGTCAGCAACATAAGAGACATATTAAGGAATGGAGAGAAGCACCCAGATCTTCAGACACTCGGAATTGAAATACTCACCAACTTGGCCATGGAAGATGATGCAACAGAGAGAATCGGAGGCACTGGTGGAATATTAAGGGGGTTGTTCAACATCTTCTTACAAAATGGGATATCTGAAAGTCAGGCACAGGTTACAACAGCAGCAGGAGAAGCATTAGCCATGCTGGCACTGGGAAGCAAGCAGAACTGTCAACGCATCTTGAAACTGGGTGCACTGGAAAAGCTCGTTAAAGGACTGAAAGTTCCGCTTCTTCGTGTCAATGCAGCAAGAATTTTAAGAAATCTGTGCACCTACGGTGCAGAGGATTACTTTCTCGACTTGATGGGAGTCACAGCTGCAGTACCAACTGTAAGTTCCTTTTTTTTCCTGAGACAAAATTGAGTTCTGATGTTATTACGCTTATTCTTTAGCCTGTCATATGCCCATTAGATAAAAGAAAGGGGACACAATAGTTTAAAACTCACTTAAATGAACCAATGTTCTGTGTCTTTCCACAGGTTCTTGAGGGAATCACTTCACAAGAGGATAAACTTCAGGAAGTAATGGTTGGATTAGCAGCGCGTGCTTTCAAGTTCATGACTAACGAGGAATCAAACATCATGTTTAAGAGAGCTGGAGTAAGAGAATCTGAGTTAGCAGATGTACTAGTTCAGATTCTGAAGACGCACCAATACCCACCTGCCAGATTTCCCAGGATACGAAGATTTACCATCGAACTAGCTGTATGGATGATGAAGGACAAGAAATCAAACATTAGTGTCTTCAAGAATCTTGGACTACAGAATGAACTGGAGAATGTATTAGAGACCACCTCAGAGCTAGAAAGTTTCAACATATTTTCAGGGACAGTGGGGTTAAGCAGGTGCAGAACATCCATGCACACGCTAGTCGAAACAGCGCTAAATTGTTTGCAGATACATTAATGCTAAAGCCAAGGGAATTGACACTGTTTCAGATCACATGTTCCTCTGCTAATTCCGTAGTTATTTGTGTACTGTCATCTTCCACACTTTCAAACCCTTACTACTTATCTTGACATAATTATGCAAGATCAGTAACTTCAGATGTATATAGATTCTTTTCCTCCAGTGACAGATGACAGTGCACCAATTTCATACCAATTTTTCATCATTTAAGGTTTCGCATTGTAACTTCCTATGCAGACCCAACCTAGCTTGAATAAAAGTCTAATGTCTTAGTACATCAGTGAAGGACTATATATCGAGCTTTATCTTGCGATTCCTTTTTCGGAATATAACATAGACACTGTTAGAAAACACAGTTAAATTCAAAAACCTCTGCACCCTTATGAAATGAATGTTGGAACACAAGTTATATAAACTAGTAACAGACTTCCTGCAATGCTGTATTCTTAAAAGCGGCCCTGATTTCTGTAAAACATTTTCTAGAGACAAAATCGTCAGTGAAAGTTCCCATAGGCCCCTACATAAAATCAGATGTGTGGTTTCCTTGAGGCAAGAAACACTTTCAAGTGCAAGGGACTAGCATACCACCTTCAATTTCTACACTTACATACTCCATGAGTGCAAGGAAGCCTGTACTGCAGCCATAAGTGTACTCATGTACTGAAATCAAAAGTCATCACTGATTCTACACGAGCAGACTCATTTTGTGCCGGGATGGAAACTACATCATCAGGAGCAGGTGTCAAGTGGTAACAGTCAGCTGACACTAACCATGAATACATTGACATTTAGGAAGACTTCAGTCATATGCAAAGTTGCAGTGGTGGCCATACTCACTTGTTCAAATTTCTAACTTAATTACCCAATATTGACCACCCATACTCAAATTTTACATTTAAGGGAGTAACAATGGTTGCAGCAGTGAACCAATAACTTAACTAACACCAAAACAAAAACAAAAACCCTCCAAAGGCAGATGAAGTTACACATACGTTAAACAAACCAGGTTAAGCATCCAGGTGCCTAACACAGTAAAAGAGACTTATCATTTGTAAGGAATCATGTCATGTTAAATAGGAGAATCTAGTTTGACCATATAGTGCAAATCGAAGAATTATGGAGACAAAGTATTTAATAAAATCACTTGCATGATTGCATCCAATAAACTAAACAGTAAGTACTCGAAAAGAAAAAAACTGCACAATTACCGGTTTTAAGCAGCATATATAAAAAGCTTAAACATGGAGACATGGTATTTAATATAATCACTTTGCATTCAAATAACTAAAATAAACTGTAAGTATTCGAAAATTTAAAAAAAAAAAAAAAAAGTTACACAATTACCGCCTTTTATAAGGATAAAAAAAGCTTAAGCATGGCTTGAATGGTAGGACAACGGACAAATGCGAGTAACTTTGATCATTTATCTCGGATTACCATTGTATGATGTCTTTGGTTAGATCATAATCAAGAACAGAAGCCTCAACTGGAAGATATACAAGAGGCGTATCAAGATGGCAAGCGAGTACACTAACATGAGCATCGGCATTAAGCACGTATTTTGCGAGCTGTTTCAAGGCCAGTGGCTTACATAATTGTGCAGTATTGCTGATCTCAAATAACAAATTCCATTGCCATGTATCGCATTGAGTTGATCCAGCTTTCCAAATCCAAAGTCCCTTAGTATCATGACAAGAGAGATAAAGGGTTTTCTCGCATTCCCATAATCTTTTGGTTTGATTGCAGACTTTGATTGTGTCACTTGCGGCAAGGGAAACTTATAATGCTCCATTTCATTATCCCTCATAAGGAATACTAACCCATAACGCTTGCTCGTCAAGATAAATAAAGATACAACGCCATCCTTGAAAAAGGCAACATAATTTTTAACCACCAAGTTGTGGAAAACAAGAAATTATCCAAGTCCAACTGGAATAGTTCCCATGAATCACTAAGAGGATAGTATACCTCCATACTCCAACGTCACACAAAATCTAATCACCATAAACAAAAACCGGTGACAAATTGGGGTCTATTTGAATGATGATGCCACTCCTCTCCTCTTCGTTATGAAGCTCGAACCCAATCCCTAAAATTAAAGACTTGGGCACAACAAACTTTTTCTTAGTAGCGGGATTATGCACTTCACAAGTGCCATCAATCAAGGTTATAAGAAGTAATCCTCCATGAATCGAAAAATAATAAGCCTCCTTCTGAGGGTTATGGACGTGAGTTAAATTGATTGGCGAAAAATCAAAAGATAGATCTGCAAGCCATCCCTTTTCATAATAGCCAGTACTAACAACAACATCATGATACGATGAATTGAGACTCATCTTAATGCTCTCCTTGGTTTTTAGATGAAAATAGTTCAGATTTTGCGCAAGGGTACAATTAACAAGCCAGACAACGGAAAGCGTGAAGGATCGTTGTCAATATTCGACTGGATATCTAAGAAGAGTCCTCTCGAAGCCTTGCACAGATATTGACTTGTGAGAAAAGACTCGAAAGATAGCCTTGAAAGAATCTCATACCATATTTCGATTGGTAAATGGTAGAACCTTTTCTTTGAGCGTTGTATAAACTGACTCTCACCCTTAATAATCACCATTATTGACAAATTAATCAGCAACTAAGCTCGCCTTCCTCTCTCGCTCTCCAAGATAACCTGATTCTGCCAAAAATCAAATGTCTTAATCAAATTAAAAACATGTAAGAGTACTTAATACAACACATTTTATATTATAGCATTTTACTACCAAAGATTACCAAATCAATACAGACGAGTGATCAATATAACATTACACAAACACGAACTAGTTGAAATAAAGGAAAATTACATATAGCTGAAACGGGTAATAAGTGTCTATTTTAAAGTTACTTTTCAAACCATTGATATACTTACATCTTGCAGAATAAGTTATTTTACTATAAAGTTTCAAGTTGTCTCATAATGAGGGCAACTGGGCAAGGCAGAATAAGGAAATTTCTGTTTTGTGGAGTGTGTGTTGAACGAGCATAAGCAAAAGATGATTATTGTCATTGACATGCACTTTGAGTGGATATATTGAAGTAGCACATGCGAAATCATTTTCACATTTAAAGAGGACGAAAGATACACCATATCGCAAACAAAAGAACTCCACACACAAAATAAACTGCCCTACAATACAAGAAAACTTCACTACAGTACAAGAAGACTTCGCATCTGAAATTTCTCAAAACAAAGTTAGGAGGATGATCGACCAGAGCAAGTTCAACTGCAATTTGATTTGTGGCCTAATCCTTTTTAACGAGGAAGGATGCAATCAAGGAACTAAGCCTAAAACAAGGAGGAGGGTCGGCCAAAGTAAGTTCAAAGAAGTCTACTACTTTCCTTTCAAATATTGAAAGCTTCAAGTACTTGTAATATATGGCAGTAGGCTATACGTCCACTAGATAAGGAGGATAGCTTTGTAACGCACTAGGCATCCAATGATTAGCACAAATGCCTTGTTTATGATTTTTTTTTTCTTGATCATCCAAATTGTGTTTTTCATCTCTTTAAGCGTAAGGGTGAGCTTTGAGTGTGTGGAAGAACAATTAGCAAGAGTCGTAATAACCCAAGGATCAGTTAATTTCGTATGGTGGATTCTATATCAAACTCTCTGTTCAGTTCTAGGGTATTGGTGTATATTCACTTGTTACTTCTAGTTAATGTCCCTGTTCTTAGCCTTATTCTTGCAGCTGTTCCCTTATGCTGTTCCCTTTGATCCGATTATGCACTTCACGTCTTATAATCTTCCTTAACTTCTACAATATTTCCAATCTATATTTCCTAATCATTCAAAAGATTTATTCAGTAAAAACTTTATATACTTTTGCCTTAGTAGGTGATTATTCATTTGTAAACAAGTCGTTCTTTCTTTAAGTATTCCTTGTCCTGATTTGCATTACTAAGTCCTTTAAAAGGTATGTAGATTGTAGATGACAACTAATTTACTAAGTCAAACACTTTGGAAAAAAAGACGCATAGAAACATCTCACAAACATTGATAATGTAGGTTCTTGATGATGAAATGTGTAGATAGGATCATAATTATAACCACAAATATCCTTGTAGTAGGACTTTACACTCCTAATTCCTTCATATATGTGCCTTATTAATTGTTAATTGACAAACTGTTGACCCAATTTTTCATTTTTGCTCAACAGAGGTTAGCAGTTTACACGGCTCTTAACCTGACTACTCATGAAGCAAGTTTAAGGTGGATAGCAGGCTTGAGCTGTTGAGAAAAGTTATGGAATATGATGCAAAATCGTACCCTAAGGACTCTGGCTCTTAGTGTTGTGCAATTGAGGTTTGGGTATATGTAACTTAGGTGTTCCATTTTTACAAAGTTAAAGATGGTGCCCTGCTGGTAATATATCAGAGAGATTGTATATCTCTTCACCCGGTACCCACCATTTTTGAAATATTGCTGATGGTCACAATATTAAAAACGCATGCTTTTTACAAGACCAGCAAAACCCGAACAACTAGCACAACATTGAAAACTTCCACCCAAACAATCAGCAAAACCATAATAGAAGAAACTAACAACCCTTTTCATTCCCTTAGAAACTACACTTCCGTCATTCGAGGGATCCTTCTTATTAAGCCACGACCCTTTTGTTGGGTTTAGGTTGATTGTACAAAGAAAATTACCCACTATAGCAAACGAGAAAGCTCACGAGTCATACCGACCTAGCAAAAAGTCAATCAACTGGGCAGAATAGACAACAATTCTTGTATGCAATGGTACTTGCTACCAAAAATCAATTACCCCAAACATATACAGTCACCTTCTTGTTACTGTTGGAAGTATCACAAGGACAACAACAACAACAACAACATCTTTAACCCCAGTGCCTTTAAAAGCTCCCGCCATAAGGCGGGGTAAGGGGGGGTCGGATGCACGCAAGCCTTACCCCTATTGATACATAGAGAGGTTGCGCACGGATGACCCAAAATGAAAATTGTTTCGAGAATCGCACCGTCTAAATGCTACTTCACAAAATAAGAAGCACAGACAGTTATGAGCCATTTTGCTTTATTCCATTATATGCCAAAAACCAAAGAATAATTAGTCTTCGGCTCCATTGGAAGTATCACAAGGACACTTAGCTAAAATGAATTCATCTGAGTTTCAATGCAAAACGTTTCTAAATTATCTCATGTTGTTACATGCAATCTGAATTTCTGAGTTACACTTGACATTGTTGTTTTTACAGGCAATCTGAATTTTAGAGTTACACTTGACATTCTGTAATTTTCTGAAGTAAAGAAGAAGTGAAAAAGAATTACCTGTCAAAATCGAAAAGGTGGCAGGCAGGGTTTCCACGGTAAATTACACTTCTCCGACTGTCTTCACTGAGCAAAATCCACCTACAACACAAACATGTCATCATTCTCATGCTGTATAGTCTTTTCACAGTGATGCAAAAATCAGAAAACTCGATTGTCAGAAGTGTAATCTGTATATTGAGTAAAAGTCACAGTGAAAATTGCATCAGATAGATGTTTAGGTGTAATATGTCTGGAGGATATCTTAAAGGTGAAATAGGCAATCTGAGTAATAAATTCTAATGATGTTCACCCCTGAAATTTCGACAACAGGTTCGAAATTGAGACAGTTAGGGGTGCTGCACTGAGGGGGTTTACGCATGTGCAGCAAGCTCGTTTGTTCGAGGACAAGCCGAGAATGCCACCTAAATCAAGTGTCTTCTGTTGTGGTACAAACCACATTGGAGTTCGACTTTCTAGAGTTAATCTTGGGCCTGTGGGCTGTGGCGCTGGGAATTGTCAGTTTCGTTGTCGTTGCGTACTGATCACTCACATTACCAGTTACCTCCCTACCATACATAACTAAATTCATAAATCCAATCTAATTCATAACTATATCCAAATTTTAACTAAAATCCCAAATATCACTTGCAAGAATTATTATAAATAAAAGGAACAAATCAAAATATTCTGGCAAAAGAAAAAACGTATAATACGATGCCCGCACCGGCCAATACAGACCCCAATGAGGCAATGATGGCCGAGGATTTGATGAAGAATAGGGCAATGGAATTCACCAGAATTTGGTAACTTGGAATAAATAAATAAAAAAGTGAAGAGTAAATTGAAAGCACGAAGCTTTGAATCAAATTCACCAAAAATCTTAAATCAAATTGACACAAAAAAAGAAACGAAATTAAAATCGGTTTACCTGTTTCGGCCGGAAACAGCAAGGGTGGAGGAGAGGTGGCGACGGCAAGGCCAGCTGATCGGAGAGAGAGGAGAGTTGCTCAGCTGTGAGAGTGAGGAGTTGTTTGGAAGAGGCGCCCTTTTTAATTGGGACATTAGACCAACGTTAATACGGAAAAATAAACGTTATTAAATCGACTAGAAATGAGAATTAGGCCCCGTTTGATAGGACTGTATCTTTCTGAACTGATTTGATCTGATCTGAATGATTCTGATCTGATCTGATCTGAATGATTCTGAACTGATCTGATTTGATCTGAATGTGTTGAAATTTTGATAGAATTTCAACGAATTAGTATCAGTTATGAACCAAATACATTGATAAAAATTTGAACATTCCTGATCTGATCTGAATGATTCTGAACTGATCTGATCTGATCTAAATGATTCTGAATTGATGTGAATACTACTGCGAATAAGTCCTATCAAACAGAGCCTTAGTCGTGTAATCAAAATCGATCACAAGGATGTTTATAATTAAGGATCCAATCTAAACCATAAGCGAAGTAACATAAAAAAAAATAAAAATAAAAAAAGACTCATCTTCTCTCGTCTCCCCGGGACCAATGTTTTAAAAATCGGACCGGACATCAAACTGGTAATCTTGAGGTTTCGATGGGTCAAGGGGTACGACCAATTCAACTGGATCACAACAACGGATGACATCATAATAATAAAAATATAAAATAATTAAAAAATTGCCAAAATTATCGAATTATATACGAAAAAGGCTCAAACCCGGTCAAACGCGGTTGAACCTCTGGTTCTGGTAGTTCAACCGGGGTTTTGAACCGGCCAACCCGATATTGACCGGGTTTGACCACCCCCGATTTTCGAAGCCAATCAGACCGGATCACTCACCGATTCTCGGTTCAACCGTCGGGTCCGATCCGGTTTTTAAAACACTGCCCGCGACCTTATGTGGCATCCTTTATAAACATGAGGGATAGCATCGAATCGCTCACTTTCAAAGACAATGGGCGATGATGAGGGAAGTAGGCGGCAGGCCTCCCTTACGTAGCGGCGACTCATTTTCGAGGGGTGTGGGACTGAGGAAGGGGTGGAGGTAGGGAAAGGAGATCGAAAGAGAATGTGGGGGACCTTCGTGAAGGTCGTTGGACGTGAGGGCAGGGGGAACTGGTTATGTTGTTGGACTCACAGGTGATACGCTATTGGGTTGGAGGTGTCGGCGTCAACATCCGCAGTAGGTGGTGTGTCTTGGGGGTGCTATGGCAGCGGTGCCTGGTTAGACTAAAGGGAGTGGCTTGGGGAGCGGAGGAAAGAGAGTGCTCGAGTTAGGTTTGTTTTTCCTAAATTTGGTTTTTTGCGTTTATGTCGTTAGATATGGGTAAACGACTTACTATCATTACTTCTTATCCTTTAACCACTTCTTATTATATGATCATCATCTCACCGGGGTTAAAATTTTCATTAAAGGGTTAAACCAGGGTTCTATGGAAGTCGAGGCTCGTATACTGTTACACTACTAGATAGAACTAAATGTTATTTCGTTTACAAAAATTGATATTCAAGATCGCCTCATACTCACGGCTTCATATACAATGAGATATCAACTACTAACGCTCAAACTCACAAACCTCTAATCTTTTTCCTCGCCTCCTCTTCTCAACTTCCCCTCACAACAAACACACAAACATTGGCCCAACATCGCCTGACCCATCACCATATGTATTTTTTGTATTCTTTTCATGAATCTCAATTGTTGATTCTAAATTCTATTTTAAGGTTTTAATATTATATATGCATGATTTTCTTTTTTTTCTTAGAGGGCATTTGGTTGGCCAATAAACACGAGAATCCTAAATTTCTTGATATTTTTTGAATATGATGTGTTATTTGGTTGACATAAAACACATATGCAAATTCCCAGCATATTAAATTCTTCCACGTAGAAAATTGTTTACCCAACCGCGTATACAATTAAAACCTCATGTGAAATGTTATTCATGTGTTCCATCATACAAATTTAGCCGATTCCTGTGATTATGTGAATTAGAAATAATCGGGTTTTCTATTTCTTAAATCGATAGTCGACCAAACGACCACTTATACTTTTGCTCGCATAGCATTGTCTCTAAACGTTAAGTTCAAATTAAAAGTTGGTAAGCTATAGAAAACTTTCTTATACCTCAACATTTCGACACACGTGTCTTTCCAAATGTTTACATCTACACGTTTTTCTTTCTTTCTTTCTTATCCTTTGCACACTTATCGTGAGCGTATCATAACTTGCATGTTTCAATTGAAGCAAATTAACCCCACATCTTCACTAATTAGCGCCTACCACAAACCGTCAATCTCTAAAATCTAACTAACACATCCCCAAATGCATCGCAATGAAACTCGCTCAAACAAAGGGGAAAAATAATATGAACTTTAACATGTGCTCGGTGGACAGTGAACAAACGCTAGAAAAACCGATTATTCTATCATGGCTAGACGGTTTTATGATAAATAACTTTTTTAACGACGTGAGAGAGAAGGGTTAATGGATCCATGTTATTTGACCAAGCCCATACCCGTATCATTTACGTTTCAAATGATCCAAAATCTTCGGCCCATCAAGATAACCAAAACCCCTCCGACTTCACCCCTTCATATAAATTGTGGAACTTATTCATTTTCCGCTTCTATCTTCCTCACATTGCTAGGGTTTTTCTCGTTTCACCAAAGAGTAATTCGTTACGCCGCCGCTCGTCACAATGGTACCCACTTTCTCTCTCCTCCTCTCTTCGAATTTCATCATCATGATTCAATTTATTCATTTCTTATCATGCAATCCGATGGTTCTTGATTATTTATACTAGTAAAATCAGGCTGTTTGTTTGTATGTTTGGTTTAATACTTGATTCTTGTAATTAGTTTGAACAATCAGAGTAAAATTCCGCATCTCTTTTACTTTAAAATTACTGTAGGAATGTTACTTTAGGTTAAAGGCGGGATTTTTAACATTTAAGTGAAGACCCAGATCTTTTTTAGCTGTTAGATCGCTATAGAAATGTGGTTTGAATAATGTTTATTGGTTTAGAAACGTAACGTATACGGTTCAGATGTGTAGATGATTTAGTTTTTATGGTGGGTTTATGTTGCTGTGTGATTGGGTATTTGGGTGTATGTTGTTTCATGATGGGCTTTGTTTTGATGTTATGATATTGATGGAGTGTATGTAATTGTATGATTTAGTGTTTTTAATTACATGGGGTTTCGGTTGTGTGATGCGGTGGACTTTGGGGTTAGAGATTGGTGTATGGCGGGTTCCGATTTTGTTCCGAAAATTGTGGTGATTTTGTTCTGGATAGTGCACTTGAGCAAATGAAATGCGCAAGTGATTTCCTTTTATGTGTTCCTAAGGAGTATGCTTTGATTCATTGTCTTATCAAGCTTTTGAACATAATATACATTTCTGAAAGTTACGCAGTTTGCTGCCTGTCGAATGTGTTGGAGCTCTTACATTCTAATGCTGTCGATGTTGTGTGTTTCTCCATATAAGGGTTTGTTCCCTTGGGAATTTGTTTCTCCATGTTATTGATGGATTTTCATGAATGAAATTTGCGGGAACAAGCTCTCGTTAGCCTATATTAATTCCTGTCGATTGTGTTTGAGCATGAACATTGTAAGCTGTCGAGGTTGTGCGTTTCCCATGTTAGGGTTTGTTCCCTTGGGAATTTGTTTCTGCATGTTATTGATGGATTTTTCCTTAGCCTGTATTAATACCTGTTGAATGTGTTGGGGCATTTACATTTTTATGCTGTTCAGGTTGTGTGTTTCTCCATGAGAGTGTTTGTTCCCTTGAATTTGTTACTCCATGTTACTGAGATTTTCGGGAATGAAATTTGTGGGAACAGCTCCAGTTATAGCCAATATTAATCTTCACTTCCCTACAATTTTTTTTTGAGCATGTGCAGCTGTGATTATCAGTGAGTGTATGTTAGACTGTTTGTCAATCTGTATTGATGGTGGTTTTTACTGATCAAATCTATGTGGATGCATTTTGGCTATTAGGTGAACGTACCCAAAACGAAGAAGACTTACTGCAAGAACAAGGAATGCAGGAAGCACACTCAGCACAAGGTGACCCAGTACAAGAAGGGTAAGGATAGTTTGGCTGCTCAAGGAAAGAGGCGTTATGACCGTAAGCAGTCAGGTTATGGTGGTCAGACTAAGCCCGTTTTCCACAAGAAGGTAGTGGCTCTGCTCCTTTTATCATTCCTCCGGTTCTTTGTCTTACATCTGCTCATCTGCGGCTATCTGTGTGTTTGAAACATTCTTTACTGCTCTTTTGTTGATATTGTGGTTTCTTTGCTGAACAGGCTAAGACTACCAAGAAGATTGTGTTGAGGCTACAATGCCAGTCGTGCAAGCATGTTTCTCAGCACCCCATCAAGGTTCGTTTCAACTCTACTTGTCCTACCCTTGCTTCATAAAATCCTCTATTTTGTATGCGATTACCCTCTTCTTTTTGCTAATGTGCTGTGTTGGCTCTTGTTTTGCAGAGATGCAAGCACTTTGAGATTGGTGGAGACAAGAAGGGCAAGGGAACATCTCTGTTTTAACTGCTCTCTCAAGGAAGGAAGTTTTTGTGTTTCTATCAGCTTCTATTGTCCGAGATACTTGTTGAATGTGGGAACTATTTGTTTTAGTTATAGCATGTATCTTTAATGGTAAGACTTTGACATCTATGAAATTAGCTGCCTGGTGCAATGGCCTTCGAACTTCTCATGTAGTTCTGAGTTTATGGCTCTCTGCTCCTGTTTCTATGCTATCACTGTTCCAGGTTTTATTGTCGAGTTTCTGTTTCTGGGTTTGTGTGGTTTTACTATGTGTAATGTCTAGCTTCAAACTAATGAAGTGCACCGTGCACATCTTACTCCAGTTGCTTGCTAGTTAGTTGAATTCTTAGGATCGCACATGAATTGAAATGTACTCCTGATTACCAGTGTGCTGTAATCATATTGGTGAATCGTGAGGACTGATTAGTGCATCAAGAATCTATCTATCCATTTTGGTTCACACCAACAGTGATTCTTCTTGTGGTGAACTCGTGATTGACTCTGGATTGTTTTTGGTATAATTAACCTTGCTGATTGATCTGTGTTTCAATGAATGCCTTTATTAGTCTATTTCCGACGTTAGCAATTATTGGGGGTGTTTCCTTGTGTTGAAGCCAGACACAGAAGGCAGGGCATGTTCATGGCAAGTCCCTTTTTCCCGTGTAAATCTCTCTTTTTAGGAGCAATTGAAGGCATGAGCTAGTTTCTTGAGTATCTCTCTTGAATAGCTTGGGTGTGCTACGAATACCATCATTCCTACTCTTGGGAATATGTAGTGGTTTTGAATCTTGATACTTTTTATACAATGGCTCTGTTTGCTGCTAAGGACCTCTAATATTTCGATGGTTTGGCTCTGTTTGCTGCTAAAGACCTCTAATGCTTTGGTGTTTTGGTTTTTGTCCGAAATCATCGAGGAGCTGCCATTCAGCTCTGTTGTGTATGTTTAACAGAGGTCAGACCACAGAACTTCAAAAAAAAAAAACAGAGGCCAGACAGCTGGGTTAAGGACTTGAGTGTCGATGGTGTAGAGCTGATAGAGAGATTATCGAGTTTCTGAGGCCAATGGTGTATACTGGCGTACAAGCTTCACCGTGCTTTAGCGTTTTACCAATGTCACCAACTTATAGTAGTTCCATCATTATTTCGATCCCATCATATTAGAGATTTCAGTTGATATGTTTGGGACTAGTGTTCTCTTATCTTTGCTACTCCCTTCATTTCGATGAATTCTTTACGTTACCTTTTGCACAAAAACCAAGAGAGGGAGTGTAATTAGTCTAATTACTTCCTAAGATATTACTAATGCTCTAATCATTCTACTCCTCTTTCCCTGCTACTTTCTCGTTTCTCACTCCTTCTCACTCCTTCTCCATTGTTCTCCAAATCAACCCTTCTACTTTTCTTTCCCAGCCCCAATTGTTCAGAAACAACCCATAAATTCAACCCAAATTATCCCCGATTAATCCCAAAATTCGCCCCAAAATTTCCCTCAATGAACCCAGGAACCCGTCCCAAAGTTTCTGCAAATTATCACACAATTGAAATGGAGAGCGTTCACTTTGTTGGAAATCAAACACAAAATCAAGCACATGATTTCATAGCTCCCGAACCACTTAATCGTGGATCACCACCAATTCATCTATCCCACTTTTTCTTCAACCTTCAAAAATTTCCATAACTTATTTCTGGGTTTTATGACAATCAAACCCAGAAAATTCGATCCATCTTTTTGAGCAATGCCCTCATCGAAGTCCATGGATTTCTAAGATATTATTGAAGAACCTAGATGAATGTGAGGAGTTAGGTAGGTGAGGGTGGGCACGTTGGGTAAGATTTGATTGAGATTGGTGGATTAATATTTGGGGGAGATTGGTAGGTTTAACTGTGTTTATTATTACGTTTTATTAGGTTTCAAGATTTAATGGTCAACTAAGTAAGGGTTAAGGGGGATTAGTAAGGGTATAAAAGGAAATTCAAGTGGGTTAATTTGTCTCAAAATAGAAACGTAAAGAATTGACTGAAATTGCCGAAAACGGAATACGTAAAGAATTCATTGAAATGGAGGGAGTATTACGTTTGTCCACAACTGAACTTCTGGCAGCAGCAACGAATGTGTAACTCTTGCTATCAGCCCTTTTCAACGGGCTTGTGTTGATAGTCACCTTAATCATCCTAACCAAAGCACTCATACTGTGGCATCCCTCAATCATAGCAAAACGCATACAATAGTCACTTGCCTCGTCCTCGTACGGCTATAGTCTTCGCCTTTATGCCCTTGAGCCTCCAGCCGGGAGGCCCTTGAGCAGTTGTCTTGCTTTGGCCACGGACAATGCAAGTTTACACATGTTCAATCAGTGTGCATTTAGCTTCTTCCTTGAGCAAAATAAGCGATCTTGATATTGAAATTGCTTGTATTGATTATAAAAGGAAAAAGAACGTAGGTATTTGTTCGTTCTTTCGAATAGGGAACTAAATTTGCTTGCATGACTCGATTGATCGTTTCGCCAAATCCGTTATTTGATTCAAAATTTCCGTTATTCTTTCAACATCTTACCGTTAATCCATTCCTATTCATAATTTCTTTACTCTTATGTCTCCTACAACCAAGATCTCTGAACAAGTACGTTCTTTCATTTCTCCAACAAATCTACTATTTACCGGCCTCAAGCTTAGCTATTAGTGTTACTCGCGAATGTCCCATTTTTGTTTTGGTAAGTTCGACTCGTAATTAACGTTGTACAAAAGTGAGAGTTCTTTTAAAAAAAAAGTTGACCTAAAAACTAAAAAAAAGGTAAGGAAGGCAAAATTAGGAAAGTATCTTGGTAAGATTGGTTAAATTGATATTTTCCAAATTTGTTATGGAAAGGATTTCAACATAATATATTTTTCCAAAACCTTATCAATCAATTTTATTATATATACCTCAAACTACCATTTGATCAAAATCATCAATACACAAGAAATTGCATCCATCAATAATGGTAACTTCGACAGAAAACTACCCTCATGTTAGGGCAACGGTTAAATTCGATGCTTTACCCCAATACGGTAAAAACTACAGCAATATCGACAGTAGCAATGGTGTTGAAGAATTCACCATTGATTTACGGTACAAGGATTGCCGCCAACAAGAGGACGGGCAGATAATAGAACGTTGTACTACATTTACGTTGCTTATAGAAGACGATTTAGATTGGGATAACATAGAAGAAGGAGATTTCGGAGTTAAAGTGGATGGGGAGCTCGAAGAACTCGGCGTCGACGAGTTTGCAAGAAGCACGGCTGCTATGATCATCGCTGAAACTTACTTTGACATGATCGAGGAAGAGCAAGACGGCGGCAATAATAACAATGTCGGTCCACGGGCGGTCGCAATGTTGGTTAGCATAGAGGTGCATGATCTTATTGAAAGGCCTAAAGGGGTTGTCACGCCTGAAATGGTTAGGAAATTTTTGGGTAGGTGTAATGTCAATTTGAGTGTGTCGTCGTCCTCGGAATCGAGCCAAGGCTGCTGTGCGATATGCTTGGATGAGGTCGGTGGTGGTGGCAAGGTGGTCGAGGCGGCTAGGTTGCCTTGTTTCCATGTGTTTCATGGAGATTGCCTTGTTAAGATGGTGGTTAAGTGTACTAATACCGATTCTCTTGCTTGCCCTCTTTGTCGATCAAGCTTTTTTAATTAATTGCCCTAATTAGATCTGATTAATTAGGGGAATTAAATCGTTCAGATTTGTTATTGTAGTTCTTAATGATTATATAAATGTAGTATGTAGTTCAAGTATGCATTGTGTATGCTCGTTGAAGTTATTGTAATTGTTCAGTTGAATAATAAGCGTATCATTTTCTCTCTATTTCGTGTATGATTTAAATCTTGCTTTAATTTAGTGCAATAATAATATAATATTGATGAAAAGTGGAAATCAGTTTATTGATTGAATACTACCTGTGGCGTAGTATAGTACGTATATAATCTTGTATTCTTAATTATGTGTGATTAGAAATACGCATTGTGCTCATATGAAAGAAGATACGGAGTATATCAGAACTTGTTAATCCGAATGATAAAGCTTGTTGATGTAAATAAACTGATGAAGATAAGCTAGGTAAACAAAACTAGGTAGTTTTTAGCGAACTTTATTGCATAGCTTAGAATTGCTTATCAAAATTTTACATTTGTTCGACATTGTTAACCATATCCGGATCCGTACGAAGCAAGTTAATCGTCTTTCTGCATACCTTCGCCATCGTATAGACGCGACCTCTTTCACAACTATAGTTAGGGCCGCAATCGGAGTCTGTGGAGCAAATACACAACCCTTCCCGAGCACATCCTACTTTGTTAACAGTCACACTCCCTTCCAAACCCAAGATTTGGTCGGTCCATTTACTCGAGAACAATCGCAATGGATCATACTTCTCCTTAACACTCAAAAACTTGTCTCCATCTCTATACTTCTTAATTACGCCTTCAAATGCTACATTCCTGTTCTTTCCCCAATGTGGCACTGCATTATACTTGAAGATAGCCAATTGCTCAATCTCATCCATTATATCCCCATAAAGCCTTGAACTCAAGGGTCGATCACGAGATCTATAGTAGGTAATGTCAAAGTCGATTCCATCCTTGTCTTTGCCAAGATAGGCAGAGGACGCCTTGACGTATCTCATTAAGATACCATAGTATAATTCTACACCACACATTGATGTGGGCGCTATGTTAACTAGTTTCTGTATGTCTTGAATAAAGCTCTTAACATTGGAAAATGGCAAAGTAAACCCATTGCTAAAATAAAATTCTGCCTTTATTCTTGGATCCCATCCGCAATAACCACTTTCACCGTCTAGGCATACTCCTGAGGCCTGCATCTTATGTTGATATCCGATGACCGGGTAGCCGGTAAATATAAAACCTGCATCAGTCGATAACCAAGAATGTTACAATCCGAGTCCAGACAATATGTACTGCGACTTCTTAACACGACATTAAGAAAATGCAAATTGCCAATAATGCAAAATATTCTAATTTCGATCTATTGTAGATACTGATTATTAATCATTAGTCAATTGTGTGTTTTCTTTGAATTATCGCATTTTTGCTCGATATGACAATATGAGGTGCCTGGCCTATAGACGAGACGCCTATAATCATACGGGATAGCGGAATCGAACACTAGTAATGACAGGAATCGAAAGGTGCATGGAAAGTAAGGTTCGATGATAGTTACCGTTGTTTGTGAGTCCAAACGCACTAGCAAGGAAAAAATCAGTAATTGTCTTAGCTTTGGCGCATCTTAACGTATCCAAACCCAGTGTTTCTTCTAGTACTTCTGAAAAGTGCAATAATCAAGAGTTACGTACTTCAACTTTGTGAAGTAAATGGTCAAAAATATCTGAACTCATATCATGAAAGACTTAACTGTATGTACTAAAAATAAAATGAATTTATTAAATATGAGCCGAACTTTTTATCTTTTACCTGATGCTCTAACGGATTCTAGAACGAGTTTCGGAACAGGGCGAAAGGGGATGAAATTATAGAGGCCGTTTCCGGGTGTAGATACCGGTACTCTGTCGTCGATCCTGTATATCACCTTGCGTTGGCTAGGCAGCCAAACCATGTCCGCAAACTCATGTTCTAAACCAAATGTTAATGCCTTGTCGCCCAAGTCGATGTCATCTTTGGTTACGTATGTCAAGTTTCTCTTGAACAGGGGTTGCAGTTTGAATGTCACCTTCGTAAAACATGGATATCTATATTAGTTTAAAAGTTTGAGGAAGTAATAATAGATGTGTAAGCGACCTAGATTCATTAGCAGTCGCTCCTATTAAAAAATCCCAAATATTTGGTTTAGAACATGAGGTAGTAGCAGGACGAATAATTAAAATTAGTGAACTTAGCTTGCTTGTTTTAATGTCGGCTTAAATAATGATTTTTTTTGTTTACATAGGAGCAGCTGATGTTGGGGAGGTAAGGATGTAAAGATTCGAAAACTAAACAACCCTAAATAGGTTGATTTTCTAACCAGTAGCTCAACTTAAATCCTCACATGATTTACTTTGTGATTACTTGTTAAACTTTAGAGAGTTTGACTTTATATACCGAAGCAAAAATAGTAATGGTCATTATTAAAATTCTCAGATGATTATTTTATTTAAGAATTCTTCTTATATGTCTATTTTTCGTTCTATTGTTCTTTTATTTTTGGTGAATGGTGAGCAATTAATTTTGATCAACTTCTGTAATTGTACAAATGTAAATCAAGTTTATGCAATTCATCACTTTTATGAAACGATCCCTTACGAGTATTTATTCCAAGTATAACTATAACCAGCTGAAAAATGTATAATTATAACCAGCATTTTCCAGTCTAATTCAGATCAAAATAAACATTAAAACATACATACCTGTGAAATAACACCAAGAACACCAAGAGAGACCTTAACTGCCTTAAGATCTTCATCACCTTGGACGAGCCTCCTCACTTTAACATAACCATCTTCAGGAGCACCGGGGCTCACAATCGTAAGGCCTACGACATAGTCATGGACCGCGCTACCAAGGCCGCGTAAAGAGCTGCCGTGGGAGGCGGTTGCAATCATTCCTCCAACGGTCACACCCGCCCAATAAGGAGAGTAAGGCAGTGCCAGGTTTACGTTCGCGGCCTCGACAATGAGTTGCTTCAGTGTTATCCCGCTTTGTACCGTCATTGTCTCTTTTCCTTTGTCGACGCTGAGTACTTTGTTGAGGTTATTTGTGCTTATAACTAGCCCATCTTCTCCATCTGGGCACACCAACTTGGGAAAGCTATGACCGTATCTAGTTACGACCTGCAAGTTAAAACTAATTACCTCCATTATGTATGTTTGATTACAATCCGCGGTGACTTTTTGAATTGGCAAATGTAAACGAGTATCACATATTCATATTACAACACTAGTCGTAATATGACTATTCAGTGACATGTTTTCACGTATGTAACAGATTTAATTAGACATTTTCCACCTTACTATTGTGACACATTGTAACATATCGACAATGTCTCAAACCCTTAATAAATATATACGGAGTATATGGTATTCAAACTAGACAATTCACAGATTCTAGGCCAATCAAACCTAATCATGCATAAACAAAATTAATCTAGCCATTATGAACTAATAAGGAACACTAACCTTGATCTTCCTCTTAATCTTTGTTGCATCTCTAACGTATGAAATAAGTTGATCTTGATTCTGTGGGTATACAATATCTGCTGCATGGCAAGTGCTCCGATCCGGAAATGACTCATACCCGTTTGTGACCGTGCAGTTGGTGTTTCCATTGGAACACTTAACTGGCTGTTCTGGAGGAGCACAAGCACAGCTAATCACTTGGCACCAAAACAATACGGCAATCAGCGAAAAATGGAACGACATTTTATAGTAAAGTTTTGCATTAATCCAACCATATAGTAATGACATTTCCTATCTTTTGTAATTATTTGAACTTATTATTTGAGAGGATGAGAAATTATTAGTTGAAGATGATTAAGATTATGATTGTGCTAAGTCTTGGTTAGAGGTTATATAGGATGAACGTGAGCGTAAGCACGTTATTTGATAACGACAGGATTGTTACACTGAAAAAAATGGAGAAGCATATGCTAACTACGTGAGTTGACAAGAAGTGCAGGGCGGCCAAATGGGCTGAGGACAATGGCCACAGCTTATAATAAGTTGCATTGTTTGTATTCGTATGTTTGTATTAGTTCAAAGATATTCGATCCGTTTTGTTTGGGTCAATCTACCAATATTAAAAGAATCACAAAAACAAAACATTAAAAAAAATCAAATAAGGTCCGAATACAAAAAATTTAAATAATAAAAAAACAAATTTAAAATCCATTAGCTTACAAGTGTTGGTCTCACGAGATGTCTCATATGAGATATCGTGTTTATCCCACGACAATGTGCACGAAGAAGGATAACAAGAAGAAAAAAGAGTTCAACCTCTAAAAAAAACCATGATATTTTGTTTTGGATGATGAAAATAGTTTATTTAAAAAATAAAATTAACAAATAGTTATTTGTTGATCCGACTCACCATGAGATCGTTTCATATACTATTTGCCAATTTTAAATGTGGTAAATGAGTCACGCCCCTTATCATATGCAAGCAACATTGATGTGTCAAAAAGCTTATTCCATTTCAAACTTTATTACAATAATCTTGAATTTACAATAAACGTATTTTAGTTTCAAAAAGAATAATCTTAAAATAATCGTAAATCACATCTCAAAATGTCCCAACATAACAAATTAACAATCACATAATTTTGTATCGTACGAAGGAGTACGTTTAGGTAGTCTTTCTACAAACTCTAGCCGTGGTATAGATGCGACCTTTCTTACAACTATAATTCGGGCCACAATCGGAGTCCGTGGAGCAGATACACAACCCTTCACGAGCACATCCTACTTTGTTAATTGTCACATTTCCTTGCACACCCAAGATTTGGTCGGTCCATTCACTCGAAAACAACCGCAAGGGATCATATTTGTCCTTAACTCTCAAAAACTTGTCTCCATCTCTATACTTCTTAATCACACCCTCAAATGCTACATTTCTATTCTTGCCCCAATGTGGCAATGCATTATACTTGACGATAGCCAATTGCTCAATCTCATCCATTATATCCTCGTAAAGCCTCGGGCCCGAGGGTTGATCTCGGGATCTATAGTAGGTGATGTCAAAGTCGATACCATCCTCGTCCTTACCAAGATAGGCGGAGGACGCCTTGACATATCTCATTAAGATCCCATAGTATAATTCTACACCACACATTGACGTGGGTTCTATGTTAACAAGTTTTTGTATGTCTTGAATAAAGCTCTTGACATTGGAAAATGGCAAAGTAAACCCATTGCTAAAATAAAATTCTGCCTTTATTCTTGGATCCCATCCACAATAACCACTTTTACCGTCTAGGCATTCTCCTGAGGCCTGCATCTTATTTTGATATCCAATGACCGGATAACCAGTGAATATCAAACCTGCATCAATCAATACGATAGATTTTTGTGATTGCGATCAAACCATTTTACACGCAATTTAAATGGACCAAGGTTTTTTTTTTTTTCTTGTTACATAGGATCAGCTAATGCTGTGGGGATGAGGAAAGAAATTTATATTTATACGACAATAATATTTGCTTCAAATGCAGGATTATTGTACAATCAAACCGCGGAGGTGGGGGGGGGGGGTTGTTTATCCGAACACTACCGAGAGCTATTGAGCTCATCACAGCTGACCATTAATCATAATTAAAAGGAAATAAAATCTTTAAGAAGAGTATACGTACGAGTAGAACATTACCATTGTTTTTGAGTCCGAATGCACTGGCAAGGAAAACATTCGTAATTGTTTTAGCATTGGCGCATCTTAACTTATCCAAACCCAGTGTTTCTTCTAGTACTTCTACAAGGTGCAGTAAAAACCAAGAGTTAGGACTCGTCTAGTTCTTTTTTCAAATGAAGTTCAAGAATAATCGAACCGTGAAGTGTACGTTTATTGAATAATTGTACTAAATAGTCTTAACCTAAATTTATTAAATCTGATTAGTTACATAACCGAACTCATTAGCTTACCTGTTCCTCTAACGGATTCTAGAACAAGTTTCGGAACAGGGCGAAAGGGGATGAAATTATAGACGCCATTTCCAGGTGTAGAGACCGGTACCCTGTCATCGATCCTGTATATCACCTTACGTTGACTAGGCAGCCACACCATGTCCGCAAACTCGTGTTCTAAACCAAATGTTAAGGCCTTGTCTCCCAAGTCACTGTAATCTTTGGTTACAAATGTCAAGTTTCTCTTGAACAAGGGTTGCAATTTGAATGTCACCTTCATAAACACAAGTATACGTTAGTCTTCAATGATGAGGTATTCGATGATTATTCTTTTATTCTTTGATTGACGATGTTAAATAAATTTCAGCACAGTCGTAGATTCGTAGGTGAATTTTCTAACCGTAACGTACGTGCCCCAAGTTCACTAAGATGAGTAAGATCAACAACAAATAAATTTTTATATCATCAAAAGTCTAACATTACTACCATTCGACATCAGCATCAAAGAATTCATTAATTAATGTCTACAATTGTGGACTTGAAGAGCATGCATACCTGTGAAATTACACCAAGAACACCAAGAGAGACCTTGACTGCCTCAAGATCTTCATCTTCTTGGGCAAGCCTCCTCACTTTAACATAACCATCTTCGGGAGAACCAGGACTCACAATCGTAAGGCCAACAACATAGTCATGAACGGCGCTACCAAGACCGCGTAAAGAGCTGCCGTGGGAGCCGGTTGCAATCATTCCCCCAACGGTTACACCCGCCCAATAAGGAGAATAAGGCAGTGCTAGGCTCACATTTGCGGCCTCGTCTTTGAGTTGCATCAGCGTCATCCCGGTTTGTACCGTCATTGTCTGTTGTGCCATGTTGACGTTGAGTACTTTGTTGAGATTATTGGTGCTTATTACTAGCCCGTCTTCTCCATCTGGACACACCAACTTGGGGAAGCTATGACCATATCTAGTTACCACCTGTTTAAGTTAATCAACCAATAAGTTCAGATTCATGAGATTCATGTATGACTGATTAGAAAATATTAGGATCTAATAGAATTATAAAGTACGACATTGGCCCATGACGACTTTAACATGGTATCAGAGTCCATGGTTGAAGACCTGGGACTCAAGAAGATGAACTGGGCCCGTTGCAGATGGACCAAATTTACGCAGCCAAAGAGAGCTAGAAGAGCCCCGATCTGCGATGCTACCGAAGAGAGCCAGAAGAGCCCCGGTGAGCCTGTGAAGGTCTAGTCTGCGCAGATGGGCAAGATAAGAAGGGAGCCGAAGAGAGCTAGAAGAGCCCCGGCTAGCCCTAAGCTCAGTCTGCTAGTAAAAATGGGAACTCACACGTGAGGGGGAGTGTTAAATAGAGCTCCACCTGTTAGTGTCCCACATTGGAAAAAGATGAGAGAGTTGATATGTTTATAAACCAAGGAGTTACGCCACGTATTGCCAATTGGTTTTAGGATGGAACCTCCTTAGGTTATGACGTGGACTTTCTCTCCTCCTACCGGGTGCGGCCCAGGCCCGAACGTGGTTTAACAGGATCGCAGCATCAAGCTAAGCTATGGCCGGCCTAGTGGTTTTGCCTCGCCTTAGGGCCTACGAGGTGGGTTATCCATGCATGGTGCATCAGCTATCTCGACTTTCTGAAGGAGAAAACATATACAAATAGCCTTACTCTTCTGAAAACAAGTAAATTTGTAAAATGAAGGAAAATGAATCATATAATATCAAAAATGAATTTTTAGCTACCTTAGCTTTTTCTTTTTTCGGCTAGATCGATCAGTTTTTCTCATTGACAAACATGTTTTTCTCTTCTATCATATCTCATCCAAGTTATAGTATGGGATTTATGGTTCAATGCCTATAAAACTCACATGTGGATCACATTCTATCGTCGAACTGAGTTTTGTTAACCTCAACACTGTGTTAGGGCAAATCAAATATTAAAGAAGAGAGTTATGGTTGGGTTTCACCCATTGCCCCACTATTTCGACTCTTGTGCATTGTGTGCGTGATGAGCCTGCACAATGTCGTGGCTAACAAATGTCAATCGAACTAATCATTTTTTCATGAACAAACTTGTCGAACACGAACCAGTATATACAACTCATCATGAACAGTTTTACAAGTAACATGGGAACTCATTGATTGATTGAGAAAATCATCACTTAAATAAGGAAGTATATTAGTTTTTATCATGTGCCCTCTAGGCATTGGTTAGAAAAATCGATTATAAAATCAAGCAAAGATTATCTATTAGGGTTAATAATTGTGTGTTATTTCATCAATCGATCTAAGCCTCGGTATTTATACCACGACGCAGCTTAATTACACACGTACCTACAATTAACTAGTTATTTGACCCGTGCAAAATTGCACGGGCCGTTTATCCTCTATTTGTCTAAATGTTGGTTATCGTTGAATGCTATTTAAATTGGATGTTGGATTATGAAATGGTATTAGTTAGATTTTCGAATAAATATGGCTTTTAAACTACTATTAGACACTCGATGACTCCGTGAATAATTGTACGACGTTGACGCGCGATAAAATGGATTATAAAATGGTATTAGTTAGATTTTCGAATAAAGTAGGCTTTTAAAACACTAATAAACACTCGATGAATAATGAATAATTGTACGACGTTGACCAGCGATAAATTCATAAAAGACGTATATCTCCATTTCGGTTTGCAAATACTCAGTGAAAATTTCTAATTATAGATGTAATAAACAACAAATAAAAATTATAGTGTCCTTTTTACCAACTACAGTTCAAACTACTATTTTTACCATTTAGGAAAGACTTTTTTTTTTAAGACAAATTTAGGAAAGACTTTAATCTTTCCTGCGTAGTGTGGCTCTTCGACAACCATCCACACCATCCAGAAATTTCATGCCTTCGACCTTGCCCAAATTCGCCATTTTTTTCACCATCCACCGACAAAACCTTGCAATTCATCCCCAATCTCCGCCAAATTCATCAATTTCTTCGCCATCCACCATATACATAACCCCCAAAGTTGCACTGCTCTTCGACATCCTCCTCACTCAACCTCCGAATCTCATTTTTATCAATCAAATTCATTATTGTTAGTTTCGAATAACAAATCATCACCATGCGTTTGAGTAATTAAAGGTTCGTGATATAACTGGTATTGTAAGTTCATCAATTAAGGTTTCATATTCATTTTGAACTTCAATTTCGAAATTGATTTGGGCATTTTAATCAATGGCTTGATTATTAGTTTTCATGTATAATGATTGAAAAAGTGTTTATAGGTTGGGTGACTGAGTTTGAGATAGAGAGAAAGCTGTGCCATTTTTGGTAATACTACTGCTTTCGATGGATGCTGCTAATACTACTGCTTTCGATGTAATTATTCACTAATTAATAGGTAAGTTCAAATTGCTAATACTACTGCTTTCGATGTAATTATTGACCAATTCGAGTACAATTGGTAAGTTCTAGGAGGGACGAAAGGGGGTATGGGAATAATCGAGTGTATGAGCAGGTATGGCCACATTTCGATTGTTTGGTATGGAGTGGAGGCGGTTTAGAGTGTAACCAAAGAAGGTTAGGATTTTCAGTATGCATTGGTGGATGCATTGAGGTGAATGGTGACGGTATGACATGAAACAGAGGAGGTGAATTTGACCCGTGCAAACTTGCACGGGTCGTTTCACCTCTTTGTTCTTTAAACTGGTCTAATACGGTAGGTATAAGATATTAATACGTCCAATTTATAAAAATGGTGTTAGTTAGATTTTCGAATAAGTTGAGTTTTTGACACAATAAAATAGACTTAATACCCATTAGATAGACGAACCGTATTGATCAGCGAAGAACCTCACAAAAGAGGTAATTATCTATTAATGTTAGAATATTACTCCATAGGAATTGCTAATTAATTATAGATATAGTAAACAATAAATTAATTTTTTTCCTTCTCAAAAAACAAAACAACAAATTAAAATACTAATGTGACTTTTATCGACCAAAACCCTTAACCACACAAAAATTGATCATATTTGACCTCTCCGGCTTCTTTTGGTCATGGACCCGTTTTTTATTATTATTTGTCACCCGTGTTGAAGCACCTCTTTAATCTCAAAATCGATCTGACTCGTTGAATTGATCAAAAGGACCCATAACTAACACAAATTAGCCTAAATTCAAACTAATTTAAACCTTAAGCTTCACTGTTTCTTTTGTCTTAGACTTGCATTATTTATACTCTGACCCTATGTTGCACGAGTACGGACACCGACACCGACGCCGGGAGGACACCGGGACACCTCAATCTCGAAATCTAGGACACCAACACCGCTATTATTTTTTAATATAAATATATTAAAATGAATTAAATATTATTACTTTAATAAAATAATGAGAATTTTTAACTTTCAAACTTAAACCAATTTTAAAATGAAGATATTACACACATGATCATTGAATTTGTCAAGGGAAACACTAAGAAATTCGAGATTAACAATGTGTATTTCGCCCAAATTCTTGCTTAATGTTTGTTTTTTGTGTCCTACGGGTGTCCGAGAGGTGTCCAACCGGTGTCCTGTGTGTAAACAACCGGGTTTCGTGTCCGGGATAAAAAAGAATAAACCGGACACCGGTCCGACGTGTCCTCCCGGTGTCCTCCTGGTGTCCGTGTCCGACACCGTATTGGACACGGACACGTCACTTGGGAGAGGTGTCCGTGCTTCATAGCTCTGACCCATTTTAATTGTTTTGTTTCAATTGTCACTCTTTTTTTAAATGTATCTATATATATTGCCTTCGTTTTGTAGAAATTTCTTAGTAATCCTAATTAATTTAGGTCACTTAACCCGTAGGTGGTGACATTAGTATGTAATTTTATAACCTTCATAACACATGCTTATTTTGTGCACTGATGTTTGAGCTGGGCGGAGGGAGTATGAATTTGTAGATAAAATTTTGGTTTCTTAACTGGTAGGACATTATACGACATTAGTAGTATACGCTAATGGAATATGTAAAAATGCTATTTTTAATTTTATTAACATGCGAGATCATGTATTTTTTTTAGCCTTAGGCCACCCCGTTCACGTTTCTAATCCAAACCCGTTATTGACCTAGCCGTATCATTTTACATGCATGGATGATCAAATGTCTTCAAATAAAAGGGATATGCAGGAGTTTTGTCCGAGCCCTACTAATTAACTTGTACATGTGAGGCTGTGACTTGTGAGACATGCTAGGTAATGACTACTGACAATGCTTTATAGTTTATACGACCCGTGACCCATAACGACCCAACCTGTATTAGCGATATCACTTTGTCTAATTTGTCTAGGCTTCTTGACCGGATTTATAGCCCAAGGAAATTAACCAGCATTTAAATTTTTTCAGACCCGTATTACCCATTTGACATGTCTAGCTAATTGTGAACGACCAAAAATAGATATATATCTGTATCTTTAATATTATCTGACTACCATATTGCTACGTACAGTAATTGGTAATTACCCACAATTATAATTTGCACGGTAGTAGAAATATACATTTTGTATAAGAATGGAGTTAGTTAAACAAATTGTACGATAAAATGATATCACAACTCTCTTACCCGATGTAAAAAAAGAAAAAAGGTCCTGGAGTTTCTCATGGTCATGCACTCATGCCTCATGCTCTCTTAGCTTTATTCTTATTTACTCGTTAAGAGGGATCATGCCTTTGCTCACACCTTGTCCACGCCACCGGCACAACGTGAGTGGCTGATAGTAATTATGTACTCCCTCCGTCCCAGCTCAAACACCCCGAGCCTTCTTTGTAGTGGAATAAGAAAAATTGATATAGTATGTTGAGTGGGGTAATATTAGGAAAAAGGATGAGAGAGAATGTGGGGATTAATAAAAGTAGGAGAGATAATGTGAGAGAGGATGTAATAATTTAATAAAAGTAGGAGAGAGAAATATGTCCCAAAATAGATGGGGTGTTTGAGGTGGGACGTCCCGAAATGGAATATGGGGTGTTTGAGCTGGGACGGAGGGAGTAACCTAATTCTTGTTAATTTCATTTGTTTTATGAAATCACTATATATGTTCTTGCGAGGGAGTTAAAATGGTATTAATAATAGACGTCATTTCAAAAAATCAAAATTATAAATATAACGGGCCAACAACAATTCTATATTTGCCCAAATGAAGATTACTTACAAACCTGCACGATCAATAAGATATGAAATAAGAGGGGCATTTTGACACATAATAATGGTCGAAACGGCATACCCATGAGTCCGAAATCATGCGGTTAATTACGTACCAACTACATGTATACGTTATTATATTTCCTACTTGTATTAGAGTAAGTGATTGCTGATGGATTTATCTCAAAACTCTGAAAAAATTGCACAGACTATTATAATCAGATATTATCTATTTTCGTGACCCAATTGCTTAGTTATGAACCCGCTTTATATGACCGGTGATCCATATTAACCCGAATTCATTTAGTTACACGTACTTTTGGGTCTAATCTATTGTACCCGTTGATCTCTGAGTTAAACAACATTTATAAGATAACTAATTAATTAACATGAGTAGGAATAATTTTGTACTTTATTTCCAAATATCCAGTCCCTATAATTTGCGTAAATTAAAAGATTTGATTCTATAAGGAAATGATTTCAATCTTGTATGTGTGCAAGTACTTCCTGCGTATTCTTTTTTTTTTTGCTTTATTCAACACTCTGCGTATTCTTTTTTTTTTTTTTTGAAATAATCACTCTGTGTATTCTTTACCCGGCCATATCCTAACCTAACCTGACTTTCGCGTATATGTGAACTAACCCGTATATGTCTTTTGAGTCCGAATTGATGCCTAGTCTACAACAGCGACACATGAATAAAACTCCAGTCTAACAATTTCGCAAATAATACTGTGGATTTTTTATTTTTTCCTCGATTGAACACTTTACGTTTCAGATTAGCGTCGCATCAAGTTTTGTGCGTGCGCATACTAATCTATGATAACCTGGAACGAATTAGAAGTGTTAAGGAGCAAACCAAAAGTAAAACTCAAGTCAAGTCACTCCAAGCACTAATAAATCAAACACATCGAGATGCACTAAAAAAAGGTTGATCATTGCATTCATTGTGTATGAGTGATCAAATACAAAAAAATATACAAATCAAATAGCTAAAACCAAAGAAAATATCAAATTCAAGAGATAGGGGAATTGAGATGAGAGCTGCATGCAATGTTTTTTTTTTTTTTTTTTTTTTTTTTGGGTATAAAGAGCTGCATGCAATGTAGATTACTGATAATTAGCGTGATGTTAGTGTATATAATGATGCCCTAAATTAGGGACGAAATGTAATACTTTTATACAGGAACTAATTGTTGGAAATTATACAGGAACTATTTGATTGTTCCTTCTCAGTTATGGGCATAATTGCATAAATTATATACTAATTCTACAATAGCTACCAATATCTGGTAGCCATTGTAAGAGAGACAATTAGGACCATTTGATATCTTTGATTCAATCCTAGCCATTGAATTGTTTGACCATAAAAATTATTAAATTAAAATTAATTTGAAAACTAACTAATGAAATCAGATTTTAGAGGAAGTTATAAACATCAAAACCCGTTTTTCTCTCTCTTCCTCCCCCCTCCTTCACCTCCTCTCCACCCCAGGAACCACCGCTGACCCACCACGACTTGTACTCGCCTGCTCCTAAGACCGCCGGTCTCCACCCTCACGCCCCCAAACCATTGCGCCTCTGAGACCTTCTCCTCCACCTCTTTTTTCTCATGCGAGAGAATGAGTCGTGAATATGGAAGGGCGCGACGACGGTGGTCCGTGATGACATAGTTGGAATCACCAGCATGTCGTCGGCCGTATGGGGGTTGGTTTGGGTGTGGGGTTGAGGTGGTGTTGGGCTGCGAAAAGGTGGTTGGTGGTAGGGAGGGGGAGAGGAGAGAGAAAATTAAGGGGTTAGGGTGAATTTATTTAATTTCTTATTAGATAAAAGTTATTATTTTGGATTTACTAAATTAATTTTTTTTTTGAAATAATTAATAAATTAATTTTTAGGTCAAACTTATAATGGCTACCGGGTCTTGGTAGCCATTGTAGAATCACTCTAAATTATATCTACCTAATTTTGTTCCATTTTGTTTCTATAACGTAGGCCTAATCTTTCATTATGGGAGTATAGTAAATCAATTAAAGTTTTATTTATGATTTATTTTGGGTATAAAATAATGATTCCACTTTAGAGAATATCCCGTTTATCATGCAAATTATCTAGCATGATATTTAAAGATTTTTATTTACATTTATATTTAAACCCTAAAATTCTTTCAGAATTATAATCTTGCTCAAATATTTTAAAATCGGCATACTAATAATGTTCAATAAACAAAATAAAATACAGTTATTGAAATAAAGTACTAATGCCATTTTTACAGTTATTCTAATCAAATTTTATTTATTCCTTTTAGATTTTTGAGATAATTCGACCCTAATTTTATATTGTATGGCATTTTTAAACTTTGAATTTTTATCATTTAAGGAAATTGCGATTTTAGATGCTAAATTTTATTTAATTTACGATTTTAAATTGCGATTGGTGTGTGAAAAGTATAATGTAAAAAAGTAAATATTCCTAATGATTGACTGATATAATGCTTGATTGTGCATTTTTAGACAAGAATATATATTGGCAGTAACAATTGTGCGTGATTATGGGCAAAATGATCTGCGTGAAGATATCCAGGAGATCATTTCGGCATATTTTGTACATTTCTGCTGACATATGTGTAATTGAGGCCAAGCATATAAATGTAATTAAGGGCAGCAATATAACTTATTATTGGCGTGTGGCAAACAAAAGGTGGCATGTGTTTTTCATAAGCTTATTAGTGGTATTTATGTCAAGTTTCATTTGACATCAGCATCTTACGTGGCGTGTCTCATTGAACTTCAAAGGCACGCCTATTTATAAAATATATATATATATATTACAGTCAAGCTAACATTCCGCAAACTACAGCTTCGCTCCAAGCTAAGAGGATTGCGATTTGAGAACCAAGCAATCACTAAGAAAACAATCATTATACTAAATAAAGTAAAAAATATAATGAAGAATAATAATAATCCGCCTTAAAAGAAAACTAACCTTGATCTTCCTCTTAATCTTAGTAGCATCTCTAACATATGAAATGATTTGATCTTCATTTTGAGGGTACACAATGCCTGCTGCATAGCAACTGCCCCGATCCGGAAACGACCCGTACCCGTTTGAGACAGTGCAGTTGGTGTTACCATTAAAACACTTAACCGGCTCTTCAGGAGGAGCACAAGCACAACTAATCACTTGGCACCAAAACAATACGACGATTAGCGAAAACCGTAACGACAATTTATCGTAACGTTTTGCATTAATCCAACCGTATTCTAATGTCATCTCTCTTCTTTTGTAATTATTTGAGCTTATATATGAGAAATTATTGATTATAATGTAATTATGCTAGTTTTTCGATAGAAGTTATATAAGATGAACGTGTGTATCAGTGTATGTGTAAACACGATTAAGTTAATAACGAGAGAAGTTACGGTGTGAAGTTGAAGAAGCATAATACGACAATATTAGCTTTATAATTGCAAGCAAGTGACGCAAACTGCAGTTGACAGAAATAATGCACAAATGACCAAATTGAGATTTGTTTGTAGTTCAAAGATATCGGTTCATTTTGTTTCAAATCTACGAAATTTTAAAAAATGTTCAAACATTTGACTTCAGATTTGTGTGGATAAGGAAGGACTAACGTAGCATTAAAAAAGATTTCCGAATTGTGATATTATGTCCTTGGTAGCCATGGTAGGGAAGTAGAGACAGAGCAAAAAAAAATTTAGTGTTTCGGCAACATCAGCACACAACGTCGAATTTTACAGGTGTTATTATCCAACAGTAAGATAACACTAAAATTGTTCGTCTCTCCTCTTTATATTATCTTGAATTCTCGAGGTTTATTAATTTGTACTTATATATTCAAACCGAATGTTAAGAATAATCCAAAAGGATTGACGGAGCTAGTTCCATTGAGCTATTTAATTAGTCGCGGGCATGGCCATTTCAAGTACATGTGGCAATTATGCGATTGCTTAGTTGCTCATCACTTCGTTAAAGCAATGGTACAATAAAGTTTTAAGACTATTAATTGATTTCCTGCTCCCTACAATTTAAACGAGTTTTTGGGGTTTAGATCACCCTCACGGGTTACAAATGAATGAGAATTCATCTAATTAAGTTCGAGCTTACAAGAAAAGGCAACTTCCAAGTCATATACTCTTCCGGTGTCCACCTAGCCAAGTAGCCAACCGGCAACGGTCAAAGGAAAAAATAAGCCAGTCGCAATCGTTTGTTGGCCAGTCCTAATAATACGTGTGGTCCATCGTAATAATATACGAAACCTATGCCCCGACGGTTTGTCATGCCCGTAGGTCTCTGTGACTATGCATGCATGCAACAGTACTACATGTAATTGAACAAGAACGACATTGTACGTGTTATAACTTCTTGATTACGGAGTACTGTACATGAGAAGGATAAGGATTTGAATAACGCCACAAGGGTGACATTAGCACGTTTGAAAATGCGAAAGAATTTCCCTGCCATAGTCTTATTTACTTCATGTTTGGCAAGAAAAAATGCGATAGAAGCGAGAGCGATATGTACGAGTAGAGTAGACTAACAAAAGTGAGAACGATAATATAGCATTTTCGTATCTCCCTGTCAACTGACGAGATGGTTGTAAGAAGTGACATTTAACAAACCAGCTGACATATCTCGACAGACGGGAGTTTGCTGGAAATCTGGAATGAATGTTCTGTTTCCAGAAGGGGAAAACGCAGGCACGAGGTAGTCAGGTTAGAAGCTTGTACGGGCAAAAATAGACATAGCTGGGCAGCTGACATTGTCAAATAATGAGTAATATACCAACTCTATGTTCTTGATACAAATAGGTAGCACCGCTGAAAGTACAAGCTTAACTCAATAGGATTCTAAAACCCAACTCTTCTTCACATTCAAACCACAAACTTGCGAACGAATTAAAAAATCGGATTTTATATATGACGATCAACACAGCCTCTTGGGGACATGATACACCAAACAGTTGCAGAAAAATTTCAACACACTCCATGCAAGAGAAATTCAGCGTGACCAGCTTCATCAACTCTCTGGTGCAGGAGCTGGTGCCTTTAGTAATGGCTGCAGCGCTTTCACCACAATGCTCATGTTCGGCCTGAATTCAGATTCGTACTGTACACAAAGTGCTGCAACAGCAGCTAACTGCAGCCAGAGTATTACATGTTATGTTAGCAAATAGCAAGATGCATTTGATAAAAAAAAAAAAAAAAAAAAAAAAAAAAAGGCCGAAGCAGGTAGTAGCCAGAAAGGAACCTTAGCAACTCCTTTTGCGGGGTATTCCTTCAATCTAGGGTCAACACACTGTTTAACTTTGTCTTCGCTCAGTCGTGGAGTCGCCTAACAGCATAAATAAAGTCAGATCAGGTTAAGCAAGAACAAACAGAAGCATGACTTGTCAAGGTAAGAAAAAATCTCATACACTGGGTTGGGGTGGGGTGGGGGGAACATAAAGCACAAGCTACTCACCCATGTTACAAGACTCTGTTGCCCACGGGGCATGGTGTGATCAACGGGTTTGCGGCCAGTGAGAAGCTCCAGAAGAACCACGCCAAAACTGTACACATCACTCTTTTGTAACAATTGTCCAGTCATGGCATACCTGAGATGATTGCAGACAAAATTTCAAATTTTCACGACACCGATCATAAATTTCAGGATTAGAGTAAGATGGTTGTCCTAAAATATTGGCATCCATTAATGACTACAGCAGGAGACCCAAAAACCACATAAAGACAGACCATACTGCAAGTCGAATTAGCATATAAGTTCTAAGATTTATAGGAAACTAAAAAGAATATTTAGGTTGGAGTTGTCTTTCTTCATTTCGTGCCCCTCACAGAAAACACAGAAGAACCAGTTGGACCTAAATTTTACAACTAAAGACTTCAAAAAATTATGATTCAGCTATCACAACTCTCAAATGTCTAATGGCTCTCCATTGCGTTACCCACCAAGTATCAGCAGCCAAAACTCAAGTCCATCACGACTGAACCATCTCTCCAGCATTAAGCACAAAACATATTCCCATCAGCTAGGCTAGGCTAGTAGCACCCCGAGATACTCACCAAATACTAACTCATTGTCTCAAGTTCTATCCAAGTCCAATCGAAAGTCAATTATCAAACAAGTACATGAAATATGTCCACAACTAAAGCAAAATAGCAGAACACCTAAAATTACTTCAAGTTGAGACCACACGCAAACTTTACAAAGGATGTATATTTTAAATATAAAAGATAGTATAGAAGTACTTACTCAGGTGCATGATAGCCGAAGGTGCCCAAAACCCTGGTAGAATGAAGACGAGCAGCCATATCAGGAGCCTGATTTGAAAGGTTGAAATCGGCAACTTTTGCCCGGAAGTGTTCGAACAAGAGAATATTGCTAGATCTGATGTCTCTGTGAATAATAGGAGGTTGAACCTTCTCATGAAGGTACTCCAACCCCTTAGCAGCATCAACTGCAATCCTCACACGCTGCGGCCAGTCAAGCACAGGACCTGGTTGTGCACCTTGCACACCTTTTCTGCCTGAAACAAGGACATGGCAACAACTCAAGCAAAGAACATCGTTTTGTATTATCGTCTTAATGTGGCTTAACAACAGCAAAATTTCATACCATGCAAAATGTCATGCAAAGATCCCATGGTAGCAAACTCGTAAGCTAAGACCCGCATATTTCCCTCCACACAGTAACCTTGCAGCTCAACAAAATTTTCATGCTTCAAAGTCGAGACTCTAGAAACCTATATTGAGAATCAGAACAAACATAAAGATTAGACTTGCTTTTCGAATAACAGGATATAAATTGGAGATATCATTATTTATAATTAACCTGACCTGTGTCAAAAATTCAACATTGGACTCTGGCTCTTGGGATATATCAAGCTTTTTCACAGCCACTGCCTTGCCACTTTCCAGAGTAGCGTAATACACTCTTCCATAGGAACCTTCACCTATTAACGCCTTGGAGCCGAAGTTATCAGTTTTCTCTTTAAGCTCATCCAAAGATAATGCAGGTACTTCAATTGGTGGTGCAGTCTTTTGAACTTCTTCCTTGACAGGGGCTGCTACTTTTGTATTTTTTGGGGCTCCTAAAATACAGAGTAAAAGTGTTCAATTTTCAAGCACATCATTGCTATGCAAGCTTGTTACTACATAAACAGCAAAAGTCAGAAAAAAGAACAAAGAAAACCAAACAAAATGTTTGAAAGAAAAAGAACAAATCATGTCCTCTGACCAGGCCAACTCCTCGTAAGCAAGAGCAATCGTAAAATAACGCACAAAGAAAGGCAATCGTAAAGGAAAGGATGAATCAGAAGAGCAAATAAGAAATTATCACACTGATTAGACAAAGTCTTTAATTTCTGAAGCATGTACAAAAGCAAAAGCAAAATAGCCTTCCCTGAAAACTACAAAAATACAAAACAAAAGCTAGGACGTAATGAAATTCTGTATTAAGGAAGATATGAAATACGAAGCCAAAATGCCAAATAGATTCATTATATTCTGAACAACACTCCAACACACACACTCATTCACTGTATGTATCACAACTCACAGTCAATGTCAAAACCTTAGAAAAGAAGGCAAGATAGAAGACAGAGTCTTCCAGTGACCATTTCAAAGATGCCGAAAACTATTCCTTAAATTTAGTCAAGCCTCGAAACAGCCTAACATGTTGGCATTGCACATTCAAAAAGGTGATCTCAAGAAGACATGAAGAGCTAAAAACTCCATTTAGCCATCTGACAGCATAAAAAGGGCCAGCTAATCAGAAATCATCTTAAAGAATACTATAGTCTGAAAAAGTGAAAGTAGATGAGCACCTTGCTTGTGTCCTAGGAATCATAAGTAAAAATGATACAAATAAAAATCATAAAAGGTTCTCATTCAAGTGCCTTTGACAACAAATTACTGTGGTATATAAGAACTTAAGAAGCAGTCGGGGACAACAGTGCCATAAAGACAAAACCAAGATGCAGGCCCTGGGATAAGGTAGTGGTCTAATAAAATCATCTATTTGAATCAGTTTACCTCGATAACTATTTGTTAATGTAAGCTGATTTCTTATAGCAGAAAATAGTTCAATGAAACAGCTCAGGCAACTGCATCATGAAATCAGAATTGGAGCTGCTGATGGAGTTGATTACATCGACCATTTAGTGAACCATTACATTTTCTAACACATTTACTTAAAAAAGTGATTCCAATCTAAAATTGCAATCCTACACAAATATCAAACCCATGCGTCCTCCATAACCTAACACAGACCGAACAACGATGAAAAAAATAAGCTATTTTTACTTGGACACGGCTATAGCAAAGCTTTAGATACTTTCTTAGACTCTTAGAGCGCATTCAATAAGCATGCCTTCATACAGCTAGTTTCGTAGAGATACAAGTGTTGTGCAAAAATAAGCACTGCTAGCTGAAGCCCAAAGGTTCTCAAAACAAGACGTGTAAGGATCAATGACTGAAACGTCTGGTGGACATGCAAAATCACAAGAAACTAAGATGGTGAAAGACGGAGGGAGCACTCTTAAGAATAAGTATAACAAAAAGAACACCAACTGTCTCAGAAAATTGCAACACTCATCGAGCACATACTTTTAGGGGGATCCTATACACACAGTAGACCTTCACAGCGACAACAGCATTGAAAATGTACCATAAACATCGATCAGAACAAGGATAGGGGCCTCTTTAGGACAATCAAATTCGAGAAGAAAAAAGGGCCCTTAAAAACAAGGACTCAGAACATGAGTAGATTGAGTACATGAGCATAACTTCTCAATAGTAATCCTAGTACCTTAAAAAAGGAAAAGAAAAAAAAAGATCAACCACGTCAAAACCTAAGAACCAGTGGCCAATAGGCAGAAACGATATATGATAAGACGACAAGTATAACAGCAAGCTCATGCTCAACTACGTCAAAGCCTCATACATAAACTCTATTTTCACTATGCTCGCAAGTTACATCACTAACATATAATAATTAGATCATGCAACAAAGCTGCAACATCAATTTGTTCTAACTAAGCATATGGAAAGTAGGAGCTAAGTTTCACGACTGAACAAAATATCAGCAATTAACAGCTTATGCATTTTCTCCTAATGTGCATATTGATCCTCGCATAAGATGTTACATCAACAGTACCAAACAAAATCTTATATACAACCCCAAAAACAAACACAATCGAGCACAAAAGTAAATTAGTTTCCTTAAGCCAAGAGTAAAGCAACATACTTTCTGCATTGTTCCTTGGGCTTTTAAGAAGCTCGTCGTTTGATGGATAAGACTCTTCTACTTGGCAAGTGCAACAGAGCCACTTCCGCATCCTTGAAGTCGGCTTTCTCAAATGCAAATCGTCTTTAGAATCTCTGCTCAGCCGTACAAAATAGCGAGGAGGCGGTGCGTTCGACTACAGTCATCATCAAGTAAAACACCCAGTCAAACTCCATGCTAAATCCACTTTAGTTGACATAATTATAAACACCACAATGCAAGCAAATTCATAGATTTGGCATTAAAAAAAAAAAAAAGAACATTCCAACATTTCGTAAATCATAGCTAATTGCCCCACATTAAGAATCATATTAAATCAGAATAAATACACATTTAAACCCCAATTAAGATTCCTCATTATCTCCTAAATACAATGATCAACCGACATATAATTGCATGCATTACATCACATAAACAAATGTGTCAAAATCATACCCTAAAAAAATACCAAAAAATTACCCAACAACAGAAAAATCAAGAACACACCCAGAAATAATCTCATCAAAATGACAAATACCCACAAATTTTTAAAAAAAAAAACAAAAAAGCAAATTCTCACCACAAAACCACGGCCGTGATACTTGTCGTCCATTAATCAAGAACACAAAAGAATTGGGCTTATTATTAATTAATTAATTAATTAATTATTACTAATAAAGAAAAAAATTCCAAAATTTGAGAAATTTCACCTTAATTTTTAGGTAGAAAGCAAAAATTAGAGAGCCTGCGAATGAATTTGTGGGGGGGTTGGGTTGATTATTGATTATTATTACAGATAATTATAATTACTAATAATGTGATTCACAGGAAATTTCACAAAAAAGATTGAATTATTTGCTTGAAATACCTAAAAAAATAAAGATTGAATGAATTTTAAAAAGAAAAGACTCAAACTTTGGAACAACCCCAGAAAAAAGAAATGAAGAGATGGGAGAGGGGTTAGTTAAAAACAGGCCCAGATCAACGAAAATACAGGGAAAATGAGTTGTATGATTAGTGTGTCAAACTAATATAAATAAAATTAGCAATAATATAGCAAGACTGGTACTTAATTAGTTGTGTTTAATTAACTAATAATACGAGAAAAATGTAAGAAAATGAAGGAATTAAAGTAAGCAAAAACACATACCTGGTCTACCAAACAGAGAGGAGAGAGAGAGAGAGCGTGAAAGAGAAGGAAAGACAGCAAAGTTAACGAATTGGAATTTCGATTTGAATTGTTTTTTTTTTCGGGTTGGATTTTTGTTTTTGTTTTTATTTTGGTGGGGAAGAGAGACAGATGGGAGAGAGAGTGAAGGAGGCTTTGATTGGAAGCAAAAATAATGAGAAAGATGGAAGAAGAAGGAGAAGATGGGACCAAAAAGGAGGGAGGCTAAAGTTTGGCGTGTTTTTTGTGATGAGTCACGCCGGATTTGGATTGTTTCCGACGTTTCGGACGGTGGGTTTGGTATCGCGTTAGATGACCGTGTCGATTTGTTTTGACTGTTTTAAAGGATTTTTCGAAATAATGCTTAATATAGAAAGTTTAAGTACATCGGCTCGGCTCGTACTTGGATTCACGATAAAAATGAATAAAAATGAATTACCTTGCAAGATGAAGGTCTTATACGGTTCTAGTGCTTACTGCTTTGCAACTTTTTTTGGTTTTGCATTTCATGTTATTGGTTACATATACATTACTACGAGTATTGAATAGTCTTGCGATGTGACGATTTATATCCTACGAAAAGCAAACCGTTGTAAGCACATTTCCAATTAGAAAAAAAAAAGGATATTTTCTATGGTGACCCTGTAGTTTCCGACTTTTTCTGTGGTGACCCCGTAGTTTCCGACCTATCCATGGTGCCCCCGAGGTTTGTATTTTCGCAAAATCCGTAACTGTTGGGTTAACACCGTTTTTGGACATTTGCCTCCATCTCCTTCCGTTCCCCTTCCACTCTAATTACAATTCTAAAATTTGAAAAAGAAACCCCCTTTCTCTTTTCTCTCTCCACCCCCATCACCCACCCTCCACCTTGCCAACCACTCATTCCCCACCGATGCCCTCACCCCCGCCATCCGACACCGTGCCTTCTCCACCTTTCCCACCGCCCCCGCAACTTCCCATCTTCCTTCTCTTTCATTTCCCCTATCTCTTCTCCCCCTCTCACTCTTCATATCCATTTTCTCTCTCCCCTCATCCATGAAACCACCATGACAACCTATTCTACCATCACCTAAAGATGTTTCTCCTTAATTGTGTGAAGGAGTAAAGGAAAGATTCGATTTGGAGGGTGAAAGAGGAAGAAAACAAAGATAGAAAATGAAGGGAGACGAAGGGAGATGGGGGGAAATGAAGGGAGATGAGGGAATGAAGGAAATGAGAGGTTACCGCGGTGGGGGAAAGAGTTAGCCGGCCAACACCGGCCGGAATGATGGTGTTATCGGCGGGGGTGGAGGGGCGGGTGGGGAAGGGGTGGTGAGCATGGTGGAGGGTAGGTAGGGCGGGAGGAGAGAGAAAATGGGGTTTTTTTTTATTTTTCTTTTGTTAATTTTCTCTTTATTTTTTGTTTATAAAGTTAATATTTGATTATCTGGGGGTGTTTAGTGTTGTACTTAGAGTGGAAGGGAACGGAAGGAAACAGAGGCAAACGTCCAAAAACGGCGTTAGCCCAACCGTTACGGATTTCGCGAAAATGCAAACCTCAGGGGCACCATGGAAAGGTCGGAAACTATGGGGTCACCACAGAAAAAGTCGGAAACTACAGGGTCACCATAGAAAATATCCAAAAAAAAAATACCTCTTTTGTTGAAATTAAACTCAAACAAACAAATGTAAGGCTATTTCATTACTTTGTATTATTATGCAAAACTTAAATAGTGTTGCAATGTAACCCCATGTTGGCAGGTTCCCTCTCGAATCGGAAGTAGTCACCTATGCAATGTATTGAATATTGAACTTATAGACCAATAGTTGTACGTACGACACACTTTGATATCATCGTTGCTTACCTTAGGAAACTACTCGGGAGGTCACCCATCTTAATACTACTCACCAAACGCTTAACCATGGAGTTCTTAACATAAGAGTTTCCCAAAAAGAAAGTCGCATTTGTTAGATTGGGTAGTAGCTGACAAGCAGAACTTCAGATTTCATCCCCTCTGCAGTAAAACAAGGTTAAATCACTTATGCTTTGCTGATGATTTGCTCTTGTTCTGTAGAGGAGATATGAATTCTGTGGTGCTTCTTTTGAGAGGGTTTGCCACATTCTCAGATGCCTCTGGTCTCAAAACTAATGCTGATAAGTCTGATATTTACTGTGCTGGTATGGGGTATAATTTGAAGGAGAGTGTCATTGCTTTTTCAGGCTTCAATGAAGGATCAATTCCTTTTAGATACTTGGGGATCCAAATCACAGCAGGTAAGATCAGTAATATGGACTGTAATATTCTAACAGAGAAGATTGTCTGCAGAATCAGAGACCTAGGAGCTAGAAAGCTTTCATATGCAGGCAGGGTAACCTTGGTCAAATCAGTGCTCCTCAATTTGCATGATTTCTGGGCTAGGGTCTTTATTTTACCAAAGTTGGTAATGAGGAAAATTACTGCAATCTGCAGAAATTTCCTTTGGGATAACTGTGAGCATATGATCCGTAGTCCTCTAGTTGCATGGGATAAGGTTTGTCTGCCTAAAGAAGCAGGTGGCCTTGGGTTAAGGGATATTATCACATGGAACAAGGCTTGCATAGGAAAGTAGGCTATTTGGTTGTATGAGGATACTGACAAGTTGTGGATCAAGTGGGTGAGTAGTATATACTTGAAAGGTAGGAACTGGTGTGACTATAAACCTTCCACAGACTCCAGTTGGTATTGGAAGAAAATTTGTAATGTTAAGGATACTTTGAGGCCTGGCATTGACACTGGAAATTGGCTGATGAGTGGCCCAAGGTATACGGGCTATAACTGGATGAGGGGAGACTTTGTTAAGGTTCCATGGGGTAATTTCATCTGGAGCAGACACATAGTCCCTCGTACTGCTTTTATCACTTGGTTGGCTATGCTTGGTAGATTGCAACTCAAGGACAAGCTGTTTAAGCTGGGAATTAGCCAAGATGACACTTGTGTTCTATGTCAGAATGCTAAGGAAACTCATGGTCACCTGTTTTTTCAATGTGCTTACTCGAGAAAATGTTTGGAGCTAATTAATGCAAGATGTGATGTTAAGATACCAGAAGATGAAGCCATTACATGGTGCATAAAGAAGAGAATGGCAAGCAAGCTGTTGAAGCAATGTATTGGAGGAGTCATCTGCAGCCTTCTATACTACATTTGGTTAGCAAGAAATAAGTGTAGGATTGAACAAGTTGTAATTCTTCCTAGTAACATTTGTAAAATGGTTATGAAGGAAGTTAAACAGAGAGTTAGATCTGTAGTAGCTAATTGTAGCTTGAAGGATCGAGTTCTACTCGAATCTAAGAAGCTCATGTAAGGTCTGTTGTATCCCGATTGATTCACAATTGGGCTTGTGCTTAATTAATAATATTTACATTTTCCCAAAAAAAAAAAAAAAGCACTCATATGTGCCCCAATAAATCTCTCCACCTTCTTCTTCAGTATGGGGTGTTGCAATCCGCCGCTCTTAAGAACAAATATCCTCGTCGCACCATAGCCCTCCTCCGCTAGCCGGCTCACCTAGGTGCTCTTGACTACGGGATCACCATCATGCTGTGGGGGTTATTTTGATACCATTTGTAACACTTCAAGCCTTCTTGAAACCTCAAATAGGCACCTATATATATGATAGCTTGTCAGACTGTGTATTGGCCCCACACACCAAGACGAGTCCTTCTGGTGCACCCTTGGAAACTTTCGAGGAGATTAGTCATCCTAAAACCACTTCGCAGCAAGAATATTTAACCGTGGAGTTTATAACAATTGGGTTTCCTAAAAGAAAGTCTACTTTGTTGGTATGAGTTGATCTGAATTATCCATCCCTTTAAAAACTTAGATAAGCCTTTTAAATTCTGTTAGCATAGGGTTAGAAGTTATAGCAGTTGTAAGAGTAAGTTTAGTGTGCGACAGTCTCAACTTAATGTGAGACCATTCTATTCATCTTAGTGACCTCTTTTATCTTGTTAGTAATCATTGTACTGCTTTTAGTGATGGTTTTAATTTATACTTATACTCTCCTATTTAAGATTAGTAAATGAGTTACTTTATATATTATGGCCTTGTGATCCTTTAAATCACAAGTAATGTGATTTAAACGATTACTAAAAACAATATAATGATCACGAACGATGCTAGAACGACCACTTTTAACCATTGAAAGTTAACTCAGACTAATTTATTGTGAGATCGTCTCATATGAGATTTTGCCAAGTTTGTAAATGAGGTTTTGAGGGAGTTTTGGAAAACAAAATTTGATTAAATGTTCTAGGTAGATTTTGTGTGTGCTGTGTTTAGACCTTCCTTGAATGATGATACAAAGCATGCATATTAAGTTGTGATCGTGGAGATCATAGAGTATCTATAGGATGAAGGAGGTTATTCAAGGAGCCAACGAGATTCTCCATACTTTGGTTGAAATTGGTGATATGATCAATTTATGTCTTGAAACATGATTGTGAACTACCATGTGATATAACGTAAATTATATAGATAATAGTTTTATATTCTTGTGGGTTAACTTGGTCTGTAACACCCCACTTCACTGGACTTGCCCGAATGTGTGCTAGTGAGAAGTTGATACTCGCAAATACTATCGTACCCCGGGGGTACCAAGAGGAAGGTACCCCCTGGGCCTCTTTTTAACAAAATCCTGTTATTTTTAAAAAGCCCAGTCCAATTAAGAAACAGGTCCAATTAAAAACAACACAAATCAGAAATCTATCAACACAAAATTAATTCCCTCTTTATTTTCTCTCTCCTCCCAAACCCACCCACCACCACCACGAACCACCTAACCACCGCCGGCCACCTTCACCGACCACCACCCCACTCGACGCCACCACCACCATTCGGTGGACGCCGCTCCGGCGACCCCACTGTGGCCCCCTTTACCCGCGCCAACCCCCATATCGGCCACCACGTCCCTTTTTTCTCATTTTCTCTCTCCTCTCTCACTCCCTTCCCCAGCCACTATCCTCAACAGCCACCCCTCCCGTGAATGTCGCCGCCCCTCCCTCGGTGTTCGCCTCCCCTCCCCGATGTCGCCGCCCCTCCTGGCCACATCTCCACCAACTTTCAAAGTGGAAAAATGGGGAATTGGGGAAGAACGAACGGGAGGCTACGTGTGGGAACAGCGGAGGGGGGGTCGCGGTGGCCTGATGCGCACGGTGGCTAGGACGAGGCTAGCGTTGGTGGCGGTCGGCGACGTCCTACGGCGGGACTAGGTGGTCGGAGGAGGAGGTGGTTGGGGAAGGAGAAAGAAAATGGGAGGGGTGGGTCTTTTTTAATTTGTTTTTTTTTTATATTTTTGTTTTTTATATTTTTGTTATTGTTAATTTGTTTGAATTTTGGAGTATTCATTTTAAAACAAAAATCGTTCATTTTAACATAAATACCGTTCATTTTAGAACAAAAACTACTTATTTCAAATTAAATAAATCAAGACAAAAAGTATTCATTCTTTTTTTTTTTTAGGGAAAAATGTAAATTTTATTAATACTTATCAAAACTTACATCAAGAATCTCACATCAAGATTACATTAATCCTATTTTCTCCAACCATTCTCTATCTTTCTCATTACAATTACAAATATTCTTTCTGATTCTGCTCTTAACTTGCGACTTCACTTGTGAGACCAACCTACTCGGATCCATAAGGGCCAACTCCATTCTACACTTGTTCCTCGCCCACCAAATGCTATAAATCAGGCTACAGACAATCGAACCCGCAACCTGCTTCATAAGTCTCGATGCCATTCTCTTCTTTGAGCACCAAATCAGGGTATCTGTACTCGGAAAATTGATGTGGCACCAATTCTTAACCATCTCAAGACACTTAGTCGAATACTCACACTGAAAGAATACATGAGAGTGATTTTCAGTCCCATTCTGACACAGCAAGCACTGATCATCCAAACAGACTCCTATTTTCATGAGCTTCTCTTTCATTTGCAGCTTCTGAAGAAGAGCGAGCCAGCTAATGAAAGCACTTTTTGGTACTATATGTCTGTTCCATATGAACTTCCCCCAGCAGACTTTAGTTTGAATTCCCTTGATCCATCTGTAACCTGCTGAGACTGAATACAACTTCCCTGGATTCAGCCATCCTTCATTTTTGAATCCCTCTTTCATTTGTTCCTTGACTGCACAGATTTTTTTCCAATACCAACTTGTGTCCTGAGGAGGATAGTACTCCTCCCATTCATGATTTTTCAAGTAGATACTATTAATCCATTTGATCCAAAGATTGTCAGCCTTGTTGTAGATCCAAAAGGCATATTTCCCCAAGCATGCTCTATTCCAGCTCACAATATCTCTCACCCCTAGGCCACCTGCCTCTTTTGTTAGGCACACTGACTCCCAGGCAACAAGGGGACTTCTAATCATATTTTCATTCCCATCCCACAGGAAGTTTCTACAGGTTGCATTAATCTTCTTCATAACCATTTTTGGGATTATGAACACCCTTGCCCAGAAGTCATGCAGGTTCAGCATAACAGCTTTTACAAGTGTCAATCTGCCTGCATAGGATAGCTTTTTGGCACCCAATGCTCTGATTCTAGCCACAATTTTCTCAGTAAGCACATGACAATCCAGGTTTGAGATTCTACCAGCTGTGATCTGAATTCCTAGATACCTGAAGGGAATAGCTCCCTCCTTGAATCCAGAGAAACTGACAATCTCTTGCTTTGTGTTAAATCCCAACCCTGCACAGTAAATCTCAGACTTTGCTGGGCTTGCTTTCAGACCCGAAGCCTCAGAAAACGCTGCAAACCCTCGCAGGATCAGACTTATCGACTTCATTTCACCCTTACAAAAAAGCAGTAAATCATCTGCAAAACACAAATGATTTAACCTTGTCTTATTGCAGAGAGGGTGAAATCTAAAATCCCTCTTATCAGCTACAACACTTAAAATCCTCGACAGATACTCCATGCAGATTGTGAAAAGGAGGGGGGACAATGGATCTCCTTGACGAAGACCTCTTTTTCCTTTAAAAAACCCAAAGCAATTCCCATTAAGAGCTATAGAATATGAGGGGGAGCTAACACATTCCATAATAAGGTGTATAAACTTATCAGGGAATTTTAAAGCCACCATCATTTCTCTCAAAAACTCCCATTCCACTGAGTCATACGCCTTCCTCAGATCTATCTTCAATAAGCACCTAGGAGAGACCCCTTTCCTGTTGTACTTTCTGACTAGATCTTGACAGATCATAACATTTTCCACTATGTCTCTCTGCTTTACAAATGCACCTTGACTTTGATTGATGATATCAGGTAGAACCAGACTTAATCTATCACACAAAAGCTTAGAAATGCACTTATAAACAGTATTGCAGCAGGCAATAGGGCGGAATTCAGTTACTGAACTTGGAAGGGAAACCTTTGGAATCATAGTCAACACAGTACAGTTAATCTGTCTCAGCAATTTTCCAGAGTTGAAGAATTCCAAAACTGCATCAGTAACTAAATTGCCAACAATGTGCCAAGAGTCTTTGAAGAATTGACTACCAAAACCATCAGGCCCTGGGCTTTTTGTCCCTTCAATGGAAAACATGGCATTTTTCACCTCCACTCTTGTTACAGGCTTTAACAAGGCCTCAGTCATCATTTCATCAATAAGCTTGCCTTTTCTGACAGTAGAAACATGAACAGGTTTTCTTTGATTGGCCATTCCCAGTAAATCCTTGTAATAACCCAAAAAAGCCTCATGTATACCTTTCTCTTCTTTATGCATCTGGCCCATCATGTCTTTAATTTGGATAACATGATTTTTTGCTCTCCTAGCTCTGATTGAAGCTTGAAAATAGCTAGTGTTATCATCTCCTTCTGCTACCCAGTGTGCCTTGCTTTTCTGCTTCAGAAAACTCTCTTTAGCATCTGCAAGATACTTGTACTTAGTAGCAGCAGCCCTCTCTTTCTCAAAAAGTTCAATATCAGAAGGGCAATTCTGAATCTCTGCTTGGATGTCCAAAAGCTCTTGATAAGCTTTAGCAGTAGCATTTTCAATGCTAGAAAAATTCTTCTTATTCAAAGTTTTCAGAGGAGATTTAAGGGCTTTAAGATTTTTTACAACCTTAAACATGTCACACCCTTGTATGTCAGTTTTCCAGCTCTCCTTAACCACCTCCTCAAAATCAGGCACTTTGCTCCACATATTATAATATTTGAAGCTTGCTCTTCCCATCTGTTTGTTTGAGTACAGAGTTACCACACATGGGCTATGATCAAAAAGGCCCTCAGGAAAGAAATAAGCTTGACTGTCTTTGAAGCAATCCATCAAATCCCCATTTATTAAAGCTCTATCAATCCTACTAAAAACTCTAGTACTATCATTATGTTTGTTGTTCCAGGTATAAAACCTTCCTCCAGATTTGATATCCTCGAGGCCACAAGTATGCACACAGTTCTGAAACCCCTGGATTTCATGTAGAGTGATTTTAGATCCTATTCTCTCATTTGTGAACAGAACATTGTTAAAGTCCCCCAAAATGATCCATGGCTCAGCAATCCATTGACTAAAATTAATCAATTTCTGCCAAAGATCTTCCCTTTCAATAGCATCACTAGACCCATAGATAAAAGTGGCAAAAAACAACTTTCCTGTACCAATTTCCTCAACTTTGATGTGAATAAACTGCATCCCCATACTAATTATCTGCACATTGTACCTTGTGGGATTCCAGAGAACCCAAATCCTCCCACCTTTATGACAGCTACTGTTAGTTGTAATAGACCAATCAGCACATATACTAAGGTGAATTCTAGTTTGAACACTAGGTTTCACCTTAGTCTCTAGGAGACCAAATAACCCTACCCCATGCTCCATCATGAAAATTATTCATTCTAAAACAAATAGAATTCATTTTAGAACAATAATCATTCATTTTATAACAAAAAAACATTCATTACATAACCATTCTTTTTAAAACAAATATCATTCATTATAGAACAAAAATCATTCATTTTATAACAAAACTCATCCATTCCAGAACAAAACTAACCATCCTAGGACAAAAACCAACCATCGTAGGACAAAAATCATTCATTCTAGAACAAAACCATTCATCCTAAAACAAAAACTAATCATCCTAAGACAAAACTAACCATTCTTAAACAAAAACCATTCATCCCAAAACAAAAACTAACCATTTTAGAACAAAATCAAATCATCCTAATATAAAAACATTATATTATTTTTATAAAACAAAATTAAACAAAAACAGATTATTATAAAACAAAATTAGATCATTATAAAAAAATTATATATTATTTTCAAACAAAACTAAATCATTACCAAATAAACAAAGAATAGTTATTGCTAATTTGTTTTAATTTGGGAGTTTCCATTTTAAAACAAAAATCGTTCATTTTAACACGAATACCGTTCATTTTAGAACAAAAACTACCTATTTCAGATTAAATAAATCAAGACAAATAGAATAACAAATAGAATTCATTTTAGAACAATAATCATTCATTTTATAACAAAAAAAACATTCATTACATAACCATTCTTTTTAAAACAAATATCATTCATTTTAAAACAAAAATCATTCATTCTATAACAAAAATCATCCATTCCAGAACACAACTAACCATCCTAGAACAAAAACCAACCATCGTAGGACAAAAATCATTCATCCTAGAACAAAAACCATTCATCCTAAAACAAAAAATAATCATCATAAGACAAAAATGACCATTCCTAAACAAAAACGATTCATCCCAAAACAAAAACTAACCATTTTAGAACAAAATAAAATCATCCTAGTACAAAAACATTATATTATTGTTATAAAACAAAATTAAACAAAAACAGATTATTTTAAAACAAAATTGTTAGTTTTTGTTCAAGAATAGATGGTTTTGTCCTAAAATGGTTGACTTTTGTTTTTAGTTTTTGTTTTGAAATGATTAATTTTTGTCCTAGGATGATTAGTTTTTGTTCTAAAATTGTTAGTTTTTGTTTTGAGATGGATTGTTTTTGTCTAGGAATGATTAGTTTTTGTTATGAGATGGTTGTTTTTTGTCCTAAAATTGTTAGTTTTTGTTTTGGGATTAATGGTTTTTGTCATAGGATGATTACTTTATGTTCTGGAATGGATGGTTTTTGTCTTAGGATGATTACTTTTTGTCCTACAATGATTAGTTTTTGTTCTAGGATGATTAATTTTTGTTCTGAAATAGATGATTAGTTCTTGTCTAGAATGAATGATTTTTGTCCTAAGATGGTTAGTTGTTGTCCTAGGATGATTAGTTTTTGTCCTAAGATGATTAGTTTTTGTCCTAAAATGGTTAGTTTTTATCTTATGATGATTACTTTTTTGTCTTAGGATGATTACTTTTTGTTCTAGGATGATTAGTTTTTGTTTTGAAATGGATGATTACTTTTTGTATAGAATGAATGATTTTTGTCCTAGGATGGTTACTTTTTGTTATGTAATGGTTAGTTTTTGTCCAAGGATGGTTAGTTTTTGTTAAGAAATAAATGTTTCTTGTCCTAGAATGGTTACTTTTTGTTCTGTAATGGTCAGTTTTTCTCATAGGATGGTTACTTTATGTTCTGTAATGGATGGTTTTTGTCTTAGAATGATTACTTTTTGTCCTAAGATGATTACTCTTTGTTCTATGATGATTAGTTTTTGTTCTGAAATTGATGATTAGTCTTTGTATAGAATGAATGATTTTTGTTCTAGGATGGTTACTTTTTGTTATGTAATGGTTAGTTTTTGTCTTAGGATGGTTAGTTTTTGTCCTAGAATGTTAACTTTTTGTTTTGGAATGGTCAGTTTTTGTCGTAGGATGATTACTTTATGTTCTGAAATGGTTAGTTATTATCCTAGGATGGTTACTTTTTGTTATGCAATGGTGAGTTTTTGTCATAGGATGGTTACTTTTTATTATGGAATGGTGAGTTTTTGTTCTAGGTTGGTTACGTTTTGTTTTGAAATAATCAGTTTTTGTCCTAGGAATGTTGGTTTTTGTTGTGGAATGGTTGTTTTTTGTTTCAAATGGTTACATTTTGTTCTGAAATGTATGACTTTTTTTTTGGAATGACTGGTTTTTGTCTGAAAATGAATGATTTTTGTTCTGAAATGACTGATTTTTGTCTTAAAATGAATGATTTTAGTTTTGGAATGGATAATTTTTGTTCTGAAATGAATGGGGTTTGTCCTAAAATGAATGATTTTTGTTATACAATGAATGGTTTTTGTTCTTAATTTCAATTTCATAATGAATAATTACTGAGTTCTGAAATGATAAACATTTGTTTTGCAATGGTAAGTTTTTGTTTTGAGATGAATTATTTTCGTTCTGAGATGATTAAATGGTATTAGTAAAAATTTAAATCTTTTGTAATTAATAACTAAAAATAAACAAAATTTATTAAAAAAAAAATCATCTCACCCTCAGCCTTCCCCTCACACCCCCCCCCACCCCACCCCTCCCCACCGCCCCCCCCACAAACCACCGCCACCCACTCGGACCTCCTCCCTTCACCCCGAATTCACCACCACTGGGCCGCATACGGCGGCGCGAGCCCATTAAGGTGGGTCGTCATGGCTGAAACCAGGTGGAAGGCGGCGAAAACGGGGTTGTGGGAAACAGATCTGGGCTCGACAACCCTCGTTTTCGCCGTCTTCCACTTGGTTTCGGCCACGACGACCCACCTTACTGGGCTCGCGCCGCCGTATGCGGCCCAGTAGTGGTGAATTCGGGGTGAGGGGAGGAGGTCGGAGTCCGTGGCTGTGGGTTTGTGGGGGGCGATAGGGAGGGTGGGCCGCGGGGGGGGGGGGCGTGAAGGCTGAGGAGAAGATTGGTGGCGGCGTTGCATGGTGGTGGTGGACTGGTGGTGATGCTGGGTCAGGCGGCTCACCCGCCGTGATGTTGGTGGTAGCAGCTCCGGTAGTCGTGGTGGTTTCCGGCGTCGGGGCGGGGTGGGGTGGGTGGGAGGGGAGGAGAGAGACATTTATTTGTTTTTTTGTTTTTAATTTGGTTGGGTTGAGTTATGTTGATGGACTAGGAGATAATTGGGCTGAGTTGTTTATATGGGCCTGGGGGTACAAAAAGGATGGTACCCCCGGTGTACCATAGAACAATTGGTTGATACTCGATTCGATGTATTACTCCTTTTGATTCAATTGTTAGGTGATCCGAGCAACGTTAATGGTTTAACGACCAAATATTTTAAAGCGTTATTTTGACAAAATGCCCCTCTTTATCCCTACTGCCAACTTAATTTAGATCGTATCAACACCTTAAAGCACAAACATTGAGTTATTCTTGTTAAATCAAATTTATCGAAAAACAAAAACCAAAATTGTTGCTTGGGTTTGGGGTTTATATAATAAAAAATAGGGTTTTTTGCGAAACCCTACCTTTAAAAGCCCCAATTTTGCGAAACCCTACCTTTTATAACTTTTTTTGCGAAACACTACCTTAAAAAAAAAATTCTTTGCAAAACACTACCTAACCTCCCAATTCCGTCTAATCTAACGGATCCTTGTACTTTGACTGTTTGTTGACAATTTTTTCCCTCCACACCAAATACGGAGTATAAATTTCACTACATTTTCCAAAAAAAAAAAAAATTAAAAATTAAAAATTAAATAAAAAAAAAACGAAAAAAAAGAAATTTCTATCAGGAATGCACGACATTCCTTCACCAAACTCCTTTTAGCGGGACTGATTATCTCCCCCAAAATCACACCTAATCACAAAGTTTTCCAGTTTTCCATCCCAACATTTTACACCCAAATTGATTTACCCGCCACCTTAATAAGCTCCCCCAAAATTTCTCACCTTCTTCAATTAACCCAAGAAACCCCCAAATCTTTTCCCACCTTCATCAATAAACCCAGAAATCTTACCTTTTACAATAACTCATCTCAAAATCGATTTCATTTTAATTAGGGTTACACACAACTCGATTTCATAGTACAATTTAAAATTAGGGTTTTCGATTTCCCAAAATCAAATTTTATTTAGGGTTACACATAAAAAAATTACATTCCACTAATCCTATTTAAATCTACCATTCCAAATTTCAAGTATAACATTTGCCTATAACCAAAATCCCAGAAAAGTTCAAAGCAAAACAGAGGAAGAGAGAGAAAGGAAAGAGCTTTTACCTTTAGTGCATATGATATGGACCGATTTCGCTCAAACACGACGGACGTTGCCTTTAATGGAGCTTCGAAGCTGCTTGTTAATGGAGTATAGAGGAGAGATAGAAAGCTTAGTGAAATAGAGAGAAAGATGATCCTAAAAGGAGTTTGGTGAAGGAATGTCGTGCATTCCTGATAGAAATTTCTTTTTTTCGTTTTTTTTATTTATTTAATTTTTAATTTTTTTTTTTTTTGGAAAATGTAGTGAAATTTATACTCCGTATTTGGTGTGGAGGGAAAAAATTGTCAACAAACAGTCAAAGTACAAGGATCCGTTAGATTAGACGGAATTGGGAGGTTAGGTAGTGTTTTGCAAAGAATTTTTTTTTAAGGTAGTGTTTCGCAAAAAAAGTTATAAAAGGTAGGGTTTCGCAAAATTGGGGCTTTTAAAGGTAGGGTTTCGCAAAAAACCCTAAAAAATATTCAAATTTCAAAAACGCCCAAACCCAAAAGAACAGAAAGGGGGCAAAAGTATTGTTGCACAAATTTCCTTGCCTTTCCCCTCATCAGTCCACCCAGAAATGGTGTTACTAGCAGCTGCGGCCGGCGACACGGTGAAGCTTTTCGACGACCAGGTCGACTCAGGCGATCCCTGCACACTGAGTTACACCCCTTCACCCGGTTCCCAACTCAACTCGCTCAAATGGAATCACACCAGTCAGTCTCTCTCTCTCTCTCTCTTTTATATATTATGCTTTTACATGGTTTGATTTCCTTTTAATTTCTGTAATTGGGGGTGCGCAGATTTGGTGGTTGCGAGCGCCGGAGACGATAAGAAGATCAGCCTTTGGCGTAAAAATGGCCAGAGTTTGGGCACTCTTCCTCTCTCTCTTCCTGATTCCGGTGACAACATTGAGGTATTTGTTATTAATTTTTTTCTACTGGGTTTTCTTTAATTTGATTACCCTTTTTTGGGGAATTTGTTATTGTTTTGTAAAATGTGTGATTGAAGTTTCGCAAAAGCTTGGGTTTTACCTTATACGCTCTAATGGACTTATGTTGAGACATGTATGCTTAGTGTGTAATTGCGGGATTAATAAGGGATTATTAACGCAAGGGTAATTTCCGCAAAAGCTTAGGTAGGACGGGTTATTGATGAGACATACTTAGTCTGATTGTGGGAGTTTAAGGGATAATTTGCATAAGGGGAATTTCAGCTAAAGCTTGGGTAAGACGGGTATAATGGTGAGACATACTTAATTGTGATATTGGGATTTTGAGGGGCAATTAGCAAATGCGGATATGTGATAATATTTACTTCCTATTCATAATATTGTGAGTTGGGTGGAATTATGGATGAGAGATGGGATGCTTTCAATTATGGCATTTTTGTGGGAGAGATTTAGGTGCCATCCTGGATTTTCGAGGAAATTTACTATTGGGTTAGTGTGATATTCGCGTTTCATTACTGTATTTGGGACTTAGTTTAAGGAGACGCAAGGCGCACCCAGGCGATGGGGGGACTGTTGCGATGAGGCACGAGGCGATGGTGAGACATACTTAGTCTAATTGGGTTTTTTCAAAAGCACAAGGGGAATTTTAGCAAATGCTTGGGTAAGAAGGGTCTAATGATGCGACATAGTTGGTCTGATTATGCGGTTTTAGGGGACTATTAGTATTAGCGCAAGGGGAAATTTAGCAAAAGCTTCGGTGAGACGGGTCTAATGGTGTGACATACTTAGTGTGATATTGGGATTTTTATGGGCAATTAGCACATGCGGAAATGTTATCATCTTAACTTCCTATTCGAAATATTGTGAGTTGGGTGGAATTTAGGATGGGAAAAATGCATATGAGAGATGGGATGCTTTCAATTATGGCGTATTTTTGGGAGTGATTTGGGTGTCATTCTGGATTCCCGAGGAAATTTACTATTGGCTTAGTGTGATATTCGCCATATTCCCGTTCATTACTGTATTTGGGACTTAGTTTAACGAGACGCGAGGCGCACCCAGGCGATAGGGGGCCCTTGCGATGAGGCACGAGGCGATGGTGCACGCCTCATGCACATAAGGGACACTCATTTAGCTAACAAACTTCTTTTTCAGAACAATGGTTTTCAAAATTTAACCTTTTTTAGGTATTCAAAGAGGGTCAGTGTGTAAGGAAGTATAAACTAGGGATTAAGGGGCAAAGGTAGTGTGGAAGCATTTCTAACTATTTATTAGAAATAAATTGCAAATTACATAGTCATGTGCTTGGGGTGCGCCTTTTTGCCTGTGCCTCAGTGTGCCTCAGTAACCACCACTGAGCTACTTACCAGGGGTGAAGCCCAAAGGGGGTCAGAACCGGCAACTAACCGCAATAGATTTTACGGTTCTGTTAAGTAATGTTCATAAATCCTTTTTTTTGCCATAAAAATATGTAATATTGAATCTCCTTTTTTGGCGATTTGAGTGGACGAAACCTGAATTTTATTTGTATTTTTCTTCAATGGGATTGCAATTTCGTTGAAAAGTCTGATGATGATGCTATTAACCCTATGGAAAGTACGAGAATTTTACTCTTAACGAGATACTAGAAGACAATAATAATTACTGATTTACTGCTATACAATTCCCCGTAAATAAATCAATCAAGCACTAATATAGTAGGAGGAAGGACGAAGTGAAGTAATAAATTGGAGGGGGGCAACTTAATTCTTAAGATTAGACCCAACAAATATTTGCTTGGACTCTTTAAAAACATTGTAACTAAGCCCATATGCTGGGGAGGGGGCATGGCCAAGTTTCGACCCATATGGCTCCGCTCCTGCTACTTACACTTATGTAAACTCCATTACATCATTATATGTTTAATAAACTACACTTTACCCCATGTGACCCCTCGCACTTACTTTAATTTTTCAGTTCATCTATACTACATAGGATTACTGGTCACATTCCATTGCAATGGGGGTACCAATAACCAATTTTGAACTCAGTTGCTGTTGGTTCTTAGTATGCTTTTGCCAAAGTGGTAAGAATAAGAGGCCAATCTTGTCAACTTTAAACTGCATGATTCGTTTTGGGGAAAAGCAAGAGGGTTGTAGTACTTTATATGCAACTTGTTTAACTTTCCTTGACATTCCGTTCTAATGTTTTAATATCTTAAGAGTCGGGATCAACACACACCAACGCATTTCTTTAGATTAAAAAGCTCCGCATCAAATGCTTTATGCGAAATCTTGACAGACTTTCATTAAGATGTCTGAGATCACTTGGCTAGTCAATAGATTTAAGTGGTCTAGTGTGTTCCTTTGTTAGATTGAAACGTTAAGCTGCACTCGGAGTTTGTTATACTTAGTCCTGTATGTAAAGTATCAAAAATCTATGTATGATGTTTACATGTAAAGGAAAAAATGTTCATTTTTGAGTTTTCTGTTTAGTCAGTGCTTTTCGGTTGATAATATCATTCATCATAGAGGATCATTGGACTAGGACATCAGTGTCTTTTATAGGTGGTAGCTGTGGTACATTGAAGGTAGGAGAGCCCTTACTCTGTTCGAAGTTCTAGCCGCTTCTTTACACTTATGTATGAAGTTTATCTTTCTTCTTTCTTATGGAGAAATTTCTTTCTAGTTATATTTGCCGTGTGGCTCCCATAATACTAACAGTTTTTAGGGATAAAGTTCTCTTCTAGTTCTCTAAACGTATTTTACAATATAGTCAACAGTAATGTGGCATGGTTCGAGTGCTCTCTTTTCAAAATATTTTCCAGTTGTGGTAGCTGTAAGGTCCTTCTGCCTTCTATATTATCTGTTTTCTTGGAGCATCTGAGGATTTATACTGGTGTCCTTTTTGTTTTACGACCTTTTTCTTCATTTGTAAAGAGGCTTATTTAGAAGTTTTGAGGCATTTTCAGCAGGTAGCTATCTTATACTTAGACTTCTTGCTTTGTCCTCGTTCTTTCTATATACGGCTCTCCTTTCTACATAGTGACAAGAAGTGAACATAACTTATACTCCCTCCAAGGCTCTTTATGTTTTGTTTGAATATGTGAGAGAGATCTAAACGAAACGTAAAGAACCTAATAAAACGGAGGTAGTAGTAGTTTCTGATGTATTTGCCTGGCTTGGGGCTTATTTTCAAGGAAATTTTGAGGCAAAATCTATCTTCATCATTGATTCATTTCTAAATTTTGTGAGAAATTAAGTAGGTTGCATTGGATTAATCCGTATGATATATTTTTTTTCGGCCGTCTGATAATCTATTTTTGTCAAGGCATGTGGAGTTAAATGATGACCCAGCCGTTTATCTTTCTCTATCATTTTTCTTATGTTCCCAGCCAGTTTAGCTTTTTTTGATGTTTTGGGGTTAGCGTCCCTTTTTCTTGTGATTTGTTCTTTCAATTTGGTATGTATAAATATCAATTCTTGAGAGTTGTTGACTTGTTGCATGGGAGAGGAAAGGATATAATGATCGGAATAGGACGGATAAGGATAGTTGTAGGGCTGTTGGAGATTGTTATTAAGAGGGTGAGAAGAGAAAGGAATGTCTAAGATGTGAGGTACTAAAGAATGGAATTCATAGATGAAGCCATGGAAGGAACTGTTGGTTTGGGTATGGACTAGGTAGTGTTTTGGAGTTAATATGGAAAGCGATATCTGTTATTTTGGTCTTTTGAATTTCTCTTTGAAAACCTTATTTTCCATGCGTGTCATCAGAATTTAGACCAGATCTGGGCCCCTGCAGGACCACATAGGAGCGACAGAGCTCTCCCTGATGAGTTTGAACTCTGACTAGGGCCCGAACTCTAAACCCCTAGCTAATTTGGACTATTTGGTTTTGGTCTCATGCCAACTTAATCAAGTGTTCATGGGTTTAAACTGTTTATGTTTGGTCACTCGTATTACAATTACAAAATATTGAAATGTTGGACTAACCTTGCGAGTCACCGAAGGATGATTGTTTGGTTAATGATGAGGTCAATGCTGATTGTTATTTCTAAAGACTTTGCATAATAGAACCCTTTGCAACTCTTCAAATTTGACGATTTTAGGAGAGGAAATAGTGATGTGTAACACATAAAAAGGGCAGCCCGGCGCACATTGGCGTCCCCGACAAGCGAGGGTCCGGGGAAGGGTCCCACCAAACTATGTATAAGCCTCTTTTTCGTACCTATACAAACAAAGTTTGAGTTGAGTCAAAGGGCAAGTATTGAGCAACCTAAGCTGATATTGGTTATGAGTTATGACGCATTTCTAGTTTTAACAGTTTTTCTTGAATTAAACCATGCAAACTTGTCAAGAAGAATAAGCTGTGCAGGCATGACTGTAATTTACACTTCGTAAGATGTCACATCTCCATGACATGAAAAAAAAGTCACATCTCCATTGATCTTCCTTGTCTTAATCAGTGTCATCATCTCGTCGCTGGCAGACTAAGATGTGCATGGCATAATGAGAAGAAGACATATCCCAGGAGCATTTTTCTCTGGTGTTCCTGATGATCTTGCCCTGTTATTCTAAAGTATCTGCTACTGGCTTTTTTGGATATTCTCTCCCATCCTCTCTCCCTTTTCCATTTGTGTTCTTTTTATACTCTCTATTGTTATCTTTTTCTGCTTCTTGTCGTCCTATAGGTCAATGCCGGTTCCCTGTAGTAATTAATTGCACAAGCTGTATAGAAAGAAACTTAGTTAAGGCCTTATTTTGTTCATTTTCAAAAAAATGTCATTTGGCATTCATTCTGAATTAAAATTCTTAAATTTTGTTACTATAGTTTTTTCTTTACAATCATGGAAAGGTAGTAAGAATCTGGTAACCTAAACTGAATGGCAGATCATTTTGCTAATGCTTTTAGAGAACCTTTAATCCATCACTTAACCGTCATCACATCTTTAATGCATCAGCTTTCAAATTGAATCTTCGAAGTAAATCAAACATTTCACAACTGCCATTTAAGCAATTGTCTCATACACAGAGGTGTGGTCCTGTAAAATTCTCCCAAAATTTGTCCCATACATAGTAAACATATTGAATAGGTAAATCTTTCTTTTCAACTAAAACATTATCAAAATCTTTTTTTGTGGTTTACTTCAATTACAACTAAGTTGAGTATTCAACGTTTCTTTTCTGTTAATAAGAGTCATTGCAATTTTAGATCGTAGCGAGAAGTTCATTGTTTTTCCAAACAAATGTTCGACTATACTTCTCTCATGTATTTTCGACTTCTCGTCGATTACGGGATGAGAGATGATACGATGCTTTGGTAAGCTCTTAGTTAAAATCTATCAAAGATCTTTTGATTCTGTAGAAGCAACAACTCTGTTTGGAATTAATAAAGTTGTTCTGTATAGTTTTGGTGATTTCTTCAGTAATGTGCCTCTGTTTAGGGATTTTTTTTTCTTTCTTCCTTAATTGCTCAGAATCTATAGATCAACAGCTGTGTTCATTGTACAGGAGGCCATCCTATCTATCAATTTTAGCAACAAAACCTCCAGATACATCTGCTCGGGCGGGAGTGGTCAAGTTGTGAGGATTTGGGATCTTCAGAGGAAGCGCTGTATCAAATGGTTGAAAGGTCACATTGGTTCAATATCAGGAACAACCTACAATTGCAAAGATGAGCACTTGGCATCGATTAGTGTTAATGGAAATCTCATTGTGCACAACCTTGCTTCTGGTGCAAGAGCTGCTGAACTGAAGGATCCTCATCAACAGGTATTTTATTACTTTCTATAAAATTTTCATGGTTTTTTTTTTTTTATCCTTGTGGTTTTCCTTGCTAAATGCTATCTATTTCATTTCAAGACCAGGTGTTAAGAGTACTTGACTATTCTCGACTCAGTCGGCATCTTTTGGCAACAGCTGGGGATGATGGCTCTGTGCATATGTGGGACACAACTGGTAGAAGTCCCAAGGTTTGTTGTTATAGACTTTATAATTCAGTAGATCATTTCCAAATACATTTTGTTCGTTTAGTTCTTTTGAGGCTGTTATTAGGGTGTTAAGTTTTTTAGCTTTTATCATCTCTAAGGCAAACATGATTAACCACTAGGTTGAACATCGTTCCACTAGTATTCATACGTTTGTGCCTATTTGGTGTGGGATTTACTTTGAAGGTCACTTTTGATACATCTGATTTGTTGCATTATTTTTCTCAAACATCACGGTCTACCTTTTTTGCGTATTGTAAACTTGATTGATGAAATAAGAATGGGATTACAAACATACCAATAAAGGAAATGGGAAGAAATGGATGAAATCGGCAATAAAAGGAGAACAAAATGAATTGAGTATTAATGTAGAGCCCTTTGTGCTAGGAATTCATTCCATTTATTTTCGTTTGAATCGTACAACTGTTGAGAATACCTCTAATGATGATGATCAACCTAGCTGTCATAAGACATACCAATAAAGGAAATGGGAAGAATTTGGATGCAATCGGTGATGAAGGAAAACAGAATGAATTGAGTATTAGTGTAGAGCCCTTTGGGCTAGATATTAATTCCATTTATTATTGTTTGAATCGTACTACTGTCTAGAATACTTATAAATTAATGATGATGATCAATCTATGTTGGAGTGACAACGACCCACATGTGAGTTGTGGGATAATATTCCACATTGGAGAAATAGAAGACTGGGGACTAGTTTATAAGGTGGTGAGTTACTCCTCCTATTGCCAGATGGTTTTAGGATGGAACCTCACCAGCTTGTGAGCTAGTCTTCCACGAGAGGGCCGATATTGGCCCACGACGACTCTCAGAGCGGTTTCGAGTTCAAATCCTCGTAGCCCCCTCCTCAATCAAGTGCACGTCAAGCACAAAAAGTCGTCGTATGTGGATTGGTATAGTCCACGTTTCATTCCCAAAAGGCATTCACGTGAGTGGGCGTGTTAAAGTATAAAGTCATTGTTTGGGCCCTAACTATTAGTCTAGACTTTTGGTTCAGCTGGTTTCTGACATGGTATGAGAGCCCAAGGTTGGTCTTGGGTCCGACGATCTGGTCCATGAGTTTATCTAGTTTGGGAGCCGGCGAATGTGATTGATTGGAGAAATAGAAGACTGGGGACTAGATTATAAGGTAGTGAGTTTCTCCTCCTATTGCCAATTGGTTTTAGGATGGAACCCCACCAGCTTGTGAGCTAGTCTTCCACGAGAGGGCCGATATTGGCCCACGACGACTCTGACAATCTAACTGTCATAAAAACCCATGGTGTTGTATTCGATAGCAATCATCCACATATACTAATCATGTTGACTGATCCGTTCTGGTTTTAGGTAGATAAAATATATTGGACTTCTAATAAGTAGTCTGGACCAATCTAATGGGTTTGTTGTGAGAGCTACATTACTGTAATAATTTCCTCGGATCGAGTACTATTACGATACAATAAGATTACTATTACGATATCAAGTGCTTTATAGAGATGAGTACTAGTAAGAGCCAGATACTAGACCAAGGGCAATTGACGCCTGGGCATTCCTGACTTTGGCAATGGCGAGATTCATACTGGGTAGATAGTTCATGTTTGTATGTGTGGAGAGTTTATACTCACTAATGCTGAGAGTGGTACAATCATTATTTGAGAATCTCATGTAGTGGAACAGAAAAACAACAAAATATTCTATCTTGTCCTGAGATTATGTGTACATCAAGTATATCTTCGAAGTACTAATTAGTCAATTGTCGTCATCTTTTCTATTCCATAGATCTCATGGTTGAAGCAACATTCTGCTCCTACTGCTGGTCTTAGCTTCTGTCCTTCAAATGACAAGGTACAGTGCACGTGTTGTTTAGAAATACTGTGTATGCCTTTTTATCTTTCCATAGTTCTGGAATGAATATCTTTAATGAATGTGCTTCTGGTCATCTTTATTTGTTTTTAATTACAGATTATTGCTTCAGTTGGTCTGGATAAAAAGCTCTGTACATATGACGTAAATACAAAGAAATCCACATTTTGTGTTTCATATGAAGCCCCATTTTCTTCACTGGCATTCAAAGAGGATGATTGGACATTGGCTGCTGGAACAAGTAATGGGCGAGTGGTGTTCTATGATGTTCGTGGAAGACCACATCCTCTGAGAGTCCTTCGTGCTTACGGCACTTCAGAGGTAACTACTCTGCTTTAATGTTGTCAATGTCAATGTTCATTTAGACTCCTATCTGATTTAGTGGGACTACTGTACTTTGTTTTACTGGTAGGAGAAGCTCATTAGTTCAGGCTTCCATGTACTTTGGGTTTTGTGTAAGGCAATTTTCAGTTGTTTTCATACTTCACAAAATGTCCGAAGCCATGAGTATGAGGTGCCCAAGTCATGGGGCCAAGGTGCGATTGAAATGTCTTCAAGTCTCAGTCATAGATATGCAAAACCTGACCTGTATGGGAAGAAGCTAACGAGCCAAACCATTTTACTAACCATAGAAAGGAAATCATGCTCTAGAAAATTTTCATTTAAGATGATCGCTAGAATGTTTTAGAATGATCATAATGATACCCTCCATTCATATCTTACTGCCCCTCTATTTGGATACTTTTTAAGAATAAACGTTTAAAAATAATAATTGTTGCATTAGCGGACAAACAATTAGGAACAATCCATATCGCTTATCATTAAGCTCCCACCACAAACATCTTGACCCACTATATTACCACCGCCATTGTTGGGGACCACTGCCTGACCACCACAGGTTTACATTTTCTCTCTCCTTCACCTGCCCATCCTTCATATCTACGTCCTTCCCATCCAGTTTTTTCCTCTATCTCTCCTCTTCACAGAATTACCTTGGACCTAAACTGGCATTGGATCTTGGCGCTCATTGATCCGCCTTCATCTAACATACATCCAAACTTGTAATGTCAGAATGTGTTAAGTCAACGAATAAGAAACAAGAGGAGCCAATTCTGCAAGTCTAATGAATCCCAACAAGGCTCTTGTATTGTTGCTAATAGATCTCTCGTGCCTTTGTGGAGGAGCACACCTGCCTGTTTGGCATTTCGTAGAGGAGCTTTGATAATTGGGCTCTATCTCTATGTGGAGGTTTTTCCCCCCTCTCTCTCTGTAGATAAAGTGAATAGGAAATAAAAAATTGGAAGAGATACATGTCAAGGCTCTTAAGTCTTGAATTTAACTGTAATTTTCGTTCAGACTTTAGGTATGACCTGTACAGCTACAGAATTCATCTATTCACATCGGTGTAGTCTAGGATATTTTACGTGCACCAGTACCAGAGTCAAATAAGTGATCCCTACTAGGCATGTGCATGTCAAACGATGCTGTCATGTTTTCTAGACAAGTGTGCAAAATTAAGCTTAATATCTTTAAATTAGAGCAGTTCCTCTGCATGAGGTCTTTCAAATCCAACATTTTGTAAAAGCTGCACCTGATGGATCTGTTTTAGTCCTAAATGGCTCCTTCCCATCTTAAGCAGTGTAAAAGAATATGAACGAACATGCAGCATGCGTCCCTCCCACGCCAATCAGAGCCTCCACCTGAATGCAGTTTCTAGTCCACTGACCTTTTCATTTTAACTGAAAATTTGTAATTTCTCTGGTGACATTTGTGCTATATGATCAGACAAGTTATTTATTATGGAGAATTTTCCGTCTTATCTGATTATAAGCAAAGTTATTTCAGATGTAAGCTTCACGTGAAGTATTTTAAATACTTCTGCAGGCTATGGAACTGGAAAACGTATAGTGAAGTAGTGAACTGAAGTCAAAGAGAGTAGCTTTTGTAGATTGGATGAGTATCTTGGAAAGCTATTCATTATGAAGTATTAGATAGTTGATGCGTTTCTCATCAATGATCTATCTTAACATATCTGTTAAGAGGCATTGGCTTGTCTACGTCCATCTGACCCTTACCTCCCTCTACCTTCAACCATGTTTAACCATGAGCTTTCAAAAAAGTTGGATAATGCTGTTATTGTGAGGGGCTGTGTGTTTCGGGGAAAATAACAAGACTCGTAATTATTGCATCCTTTGGTCTTACTTTTTATTTTATTATTATTATAATTTTTAATTGGAGTATGGTTTATTGATTAGCTGTGTATGAATCATTGTGTGTCTTTTTTGTATTACTTGTAGTTGTTGTCATTTTCATTTAGGTTTAGTATCATTTTTGTTTTTTCTTCTTCGTTTTTTTTACTTTGATGTTGTGGATCTAAAATACTGTATGTCATATCAGGCTGTTACAAGTTTGTGTTGGCAAAGATCAAAGCCTACTCTTGTGAATGAGAAGAATTGTACAGCTGAGGTCGCCCTTTTAGGAGGAGCAGTTGAGGATTCAGTTTTGATGCCCGACCCACTTCCATCGGTGACTCTATCTAATGTTTCACAGACAACCACGTTGTCTGGTCCTCGTCGCTCAAGTTCCGTGGAATCATCGTCATTTGCCGCAACACTTGGTGGATCATTTACAAACAGTGGTCTGTCTTTGGATGAAACACCTCATAGAAGCTCCTTACGTGCTGGAGGAATATTGCCGAGATTGCATGCAACTCGTAGTGACAACTTCAAGGATGACATGGAAGTGTTCTCGCCTCTTGTTGACGTTCAGCCTATCACACCCTCTCTTGATAAGTTATGGAATGATCCCGATGGATTCAGGAAAAATCAAGCTGGTGAAAGCAAGACCTCTTTTTTGTTCCCTAGTCGAAATTTTACACTTCCAGAAAGTGGCAATGACACACATCCAATTTTTGATTGGAAACCTAATGCTGCTGCCAAACAGGTCAATTTCCTTGATCTTCTTTAATTTTAGTAAATCGTTTATGGTTTGTATTAAATTAATAATCTCCATTATGCTACTGTTTCCCGTTTTCCACCTTTTAGTGAATACAATATGTGACTAGGTCCATTTTCAGCTGAGTGATCACCGGCTGGTTCGAAGAATTGAACAGTTGTGTCTAGGTCCCTATTCTAGAAAGCGCTTAAATGTGCTTCAGTTTATAGCAAGATTATGATAATAATCAGTCACTAGATGAACCTATCTTAAATATACACCAGGTTTGGTCCTTGCATTTGATGAGTTAAATGGTTCTGGGACTCCTACAAACTTGCATAATTGTCAGGTGATCACGTTTATCTGCAGTTTGGTTCCTAATTGAGCCTGTGAGAACTCTAGTGAATGATGATCTTAAGGCAACACTTCATGTTTAACTTAGCTTGTGAGACTGTGGAAGTAGCGAATTCTCTGTTGTGCATGGGAGAGTCTGATTTGTGGCACCTTCTTGCGCTCTCCGTCTCATCACTTGTATTTTTCTCTTCTTCCCTGCTATCTTAAAACTCTACCTGTTAAAGTTGAAAACTTTGGCTGTGAGATTAACAAAATAAAGTAAGGAAGAAGAAAAAGAGACGTGACATGATACACTGCAGTTAATGAGATGGAAATAGTATACATATGCCTATAGCACTGTAAAACGACCACTGGACTAGTTCTACTGAAGGTGTGTGTGATCAAGTTTCTGCTAGGGTTTCTTTAAAGCTCCTGACTTGGAAGTCTTTCCAATGTAAATTTTTTTATGCTAACTTTTCTTTGACAGCTAATCGTAGTTGTGTTTTTTAGCTGTATTGAATTTGCCTGTTGGTAAGCTACTTCTGTTTACGCGCGCTTCTAGTCATTATTCTTGATTTAACTTTTCAAGCTTTTTGGCTTTCCATAGGCAATTGCACTGGTTCGAGTACATGTTTCATTTATTTTTATGTTTGAACATGCTTACTTAAAACTATGTCTATTCTTATATCGACCCTGCATCTGCTTTTTCTCAGGATGACATTCACTCTTCACTTCCTGAATTCAATACAGCTGCAACCCTTAAAACTGATGATTCCGCATCAATTACTCCTCCAGAGGCTTGGGGTGGTGAGCGATTGTCAGATAAGCTTGCTCTTTATCGCCAGACTGTGCCATCACGTTTTGCTATGCTTACATCAAGTAGTACTTCAACTTCAATGTTCAGTGGATTGCAAGATCCATCTCCTGCAAGCCAGTCTGCGCTACTTTACTCTACTAGTCCAACTCTGATCTCGGCAAACCTGCGATCAAAAGACTTGTCATCTGGTCAAGAAACATCACCTACATTCTCTGGACACATTCCTTTTAGCTCTCTTTCGCTCAATATTGGATCAAAATCTGTTGCTGGCCAACCAAATCTTGAATCTTCTGGACCGTCGTCTTGGAATCTTTCTCGAAGGTTATCCACCTATGCAGAGAGAATAAGTACATCTGTATCCCATACTGATGGCATTTCTGCTTCGCTGGGGTCACCTAAAATAAAGAAAACAGGAGTTGAAACCCGGGAAGAACTGCGGAGCAGTTTGTTATCAAGATCAGATACATCATCTGCTGCTGAACCAGGATTACATCCATCTGATAATGTATGAACACAGATATTTAATTCAGTCACTTCCTACCTTGACCTTGGCAATCTTGTGTGCTTTCTGACTTCTTAGTGTGGTCTTTTTTTTTTTTTTTTTTCCTGTTGAAGTCACTCTTCTGAGTATGGTTGTTAGGTGAATTTATAGTCTTACAATGCTATTAACCGGGACTTTGATCATAATATAACATGTTAAAGTCTGTTTGCTGCCACAGGGAGCGTCACTGCTACATCAAAGATCATCTCCAACTGACCTTCAGCAAGGATCCTCTTCGTTTACAGTTCAGCTATTTCAGCATACGCTTTCAGAAACTCTTTCATCCTTCCAAAAGTCAATTCATGAAGATGTGAGAAACCTTCATATTGAAATTTTGAGGCAATCTCATATGCAAGAGGTATAACAGCCTTAAAAGGCTTTATTCATTAGTATTTTATATTGCAAATTCATTTTAGCTACTTGACTGCTTGCAACATATTTCAGATGGAACACTCCAATTTTATGAACTCAGTTCTCGATAAACTAGCTGGACTAACAGAAGAAGTTCAGGCTTTAAGGAAAGAAAATGCGCAGCTTCGCCAATTGCTTTAGCAATTCCAGAAAGCTTGTGAGCTTTTCCTACCTATTTGGCTACTCTTTCATTTCTTTAGCTCTTGTGTGGCGCGTGGGTTTCTTTTTCACCATTTTCCAGTAGTTGGCTTGTATATAGACATCAGGCGCTATGTTATGTCAGTGCCTTTTTTTTGTTCTTTCCTATTTTTCATTTTCTGAACTGCGATGATTCTTTGGATAGGCCATCAGATAGGGTTGTGATTGTAGCTAGAGAAGTAGATGCATAGGTTTGGAACTTGCAGTGATGAAACATCGGAAATATAATGATTACTTTCGCTGTTCTTGTCATTGTTCTTCGAGCTGCAGTTGATTATTACCATCACCCGTATCTGTATATGCTGAGGGCATGACAGCGAAAGCTGTATGTACGTGCTTCTTACTGTTCCTTTACACCCGTTTTAATTAGGGAAAAAGGTTCCGGATTCATACACATGAAACTAACGGAAATAAACATGGTTTCGCTACTACGGTACTACCTCATAACATGAGGGATTCAATTGAACAACGGAATATCAAAGGTAACTTAAATAAATGAATTGATTGAATGGTGTAGATAATTTTTATATGCGAGTAACATTTTTATGTCCGATCACAAGAATGGCGAGGCTTCATAAGCTTGTAAGAAGATATGATGGCGAGGGCGAAAAGGCAGAGAGATGCAACATATGACAGTGCAACAGAAATCCCAACATTGATGCAGAATTTTTCGACTGTATCACAAATCTTGAACCAGAATGTTTTCTTTTGCCCGTGCATTGCGACATATCCGATTGCCGTTGCTGCTCCGCAGGCAGATACCATCAGCACCATCGCAATCTGTGAGGAGATGGCAAACCCGGATAAGCGGGAGATAAACATATGATTACTGAGAAAACTTAGTTTAGACGGTCTAAAGAAAGACTGATGAACAATAGGTTTAAGAAATCAAGCAGGAAAAAGAAGCTTAGCTGCGCAGCTGTGCTGGCATAAATGTCAAAGCAATGAAATTTCTTACCAAATCAATCAAGAACAAGAAGTAGACGTGATTGCGGTTGAATTTTGTCTTGTAAATGGCATAAAGAGCAACCAGTGACAGAAAAACTAGACCACATACAGCGGCATCTGCACCCATGAGAAACCTACATAATGTAACAAACGCAACGAAGAACCATTAGACGACATTTAGAACCATCGTACGATCAACATTCACAGTCACACACCTACGAAAATTAATGTAGCGAACATCTTAATTATCTATTCGCACATCCTAAAAAAACGCGTAATTGGATTACAAGGAACGAAGGTAGTAGAGGTCTTACTTGAAGGCAGAAGAGTAGTAATAACGGGCTGTGATCCTGAAAATCCCACTAACTAAGACTGAAGTACCACTAGTCGCCATGACAATAATCGAAGCAGCCGTGCATAGCACGGTTAGGACCCTGAGCACCACATGAGAAATAATGAACCAACGAGGAATGTGCATGTCTTCATATTCACGGAGTCCCGTTTTCGCCATGTCTTTCTTACGTACCTTATTTTTTTATTGGTGGTCTTACAAGTTACAATAACGCAAAGATTGTTAAGACATCGCGCCTTATATACAGCACGAAATGTAAAGACTCCTTAGGCGAACGAAATTCTGGTTGTTGTAGTATACTCTCAGTTGTTATAGATGAACAAAATTACGAGTGAAGAAATACTCGTCATTTTAAAATTATTGGTTGTTTTGCGACTGTAGATTAGCTAAGGTCGTTGGAAGTAGTACAGTTGGCCTAGAACTAGAAGTGCTTTGGATTCAGGACTGATTATTCTTTAGATAGACAAATAATAACGATATATAAGTTAATGAACTCGAGGATGAGATTTTTTGCAATGAATTTCAAGCATTACAATTGTTCTAATTATGTATGATTTTAGGTAGGATCATGGTAATAAAATGGGATGAAAAGGTATAAATGCAAAGATTTATTATTTTTTTTTTTAACAAACGACAATTTAAATACTATACTACGCCAAATAATAGCAAAACCTTTCGCAATAAAGCTACCCAAATATCGTAGTTGGGCGCAAAGATTTATTGTTAAACTAGTAATTGTTGCAAATAATGCTAATTTAGTGGAGTTTGATTAGTGGGGGTATGTTAATTAGGTTAGTGCGGGTTAAGAGAGTTTAAGAGGTCCATTATTCTCTCTTAAGATTCCCCCATTAAGCCTATTAATATGCCACTAACTACCCCTCATTAACACATTTTATGAGCCATTAATTTGTAGTTACTATGGTGTAACTTCTAATTTCTCTTGGCTATAAAATGGGTGTGGGAGAAACATTTCATACATCTCACATTCCTCCTCTATGTTTATCTCTTATTCTGAGCATGCCCTTGAGAGTTCCAACTCCCTATGTTTGAGCACATAACTTGTGCGACCTTGAGATTCGACGTCCATTGATTGTGCCATTGTCGGGGCGAATTTCATTTCTCATTCAATGATCTCCGATCATGACACAAGGATTACAAATTCTTATTCTCTTATTAATTATGCGACATACAATAACCAACTTATATTTTCCAACAATTGAGAAACGACATTGGGGTATTGTATTTGTTGTTTGGCTAATGGCGGTCGTGATCGGGACGAGCATTAGTGTAGGGCTTGTAAGCTTAACTCTCACGCGTACTTGGGAGTATGTTACTTGCGTAGATTATGGACATAGTCAGGCACGAACTGGACCTTCTCAATGAAGCAACATTTTTTCTTTTATTAGCGTTTATGTCTGTCTTTGAGTTAGATAACGACATATACCACCACTCCAGGTATGTCATTTCTAATTCGCTTTACACATGGCTATAATATGAGAATATTGTGATTTGTTTCACGTTTTGTAAAAGGGACATCAATTTAGTCTCTAGTCAAGAAGTTCGCCATAAACTTGCAACACTGGGAAAGACCACATGATAAACAAAAAGGAATCTTTCCTTATCTACACATTCATTGTTGATTGCTTTTTACATCATTAGTCTTAATCATAGCCTTGTAATCATAGTATAGATTGTTTATAGAACATAGCTAGGTCATCTAGGTTGTCTAGTATATATAGACCATCCTTGTACAAAGCATATGCGGAGAGTGTAAGGAAATAAACACACAACCGCCACACTTATTCTAGTGAGCTCAAAACCATTCTTCTCATTCAAATCACATCTTTTACACAAGCATTAGTGTACTTTTACAATGGCTCGGAATCACAAAATTTTCATGGTATCAGAGCCTTTGGGGTTCTGAAGTACCTAAGGCAACCACCAAGGTTAATATAACATCAAAAGAAATATATTTAGTGCTTCTTTAGAAAAATAGTTTTCTTTGTTTGTGTATTGGCTACTTGATTCTGTTAGAATAAAGAATCTTAAAAGTGTAGGCATATTTGGTAACATTTTTCTAAGGTACCCTTCAATATGGTTGACACGAATGAGCTTGTACCAAACCAAGAAACCGTTGTACATGTCAACACAGTAGATCCCCTGTATTCCAATCCAACAGATGGTCTAAATACCATCAAATTTGACCCATCTTGCTTCCTCAAGGGAGCTAAGAATTATACTCAGAAGAGACAAATGGAGCTTGCACTTGCCACTAAGCGCAAGGCAGGGTTTGTAACATGTCTAGTACAAAGATCTACTACCGATGTTCTAAAGCAAGAAGTTTGGGATCATTGCAACAATTTGGTGGTCTTATGGCTGATGAACAACTATGTTGAAGATGTCAAGAACTCTGTGGTGTTCTTTCCAACAACAAAATCCATATGGGATGACCTTGCAGGAAGATTTGTTTCAGAAAATGGGGCAAGAAAGTATAATTTAGTTAAGCAGATATGGCTATGATGCCGAGCAAGGATCAAGGTCTATAGGCGAGTACTACACAAGCCTGAAATCTTCATGGGATGAGCTAGAGAACATGAGTGATTATCCCATCTTGACTCCGTTAAATGCTGCGATAGAAGCTCATTTATCTGCTTTGAACAAGCACAAAGAGGAACAAAGGTTGTTTCACTTCTTGAATGGTCTGGACTCAGTGAAATATGGAAGCCTAAGAAGCCATCTTCTCATGAGTAAGCAACTACCAACAGTTGCAGAAGTTGTGTCAATCATCACAACAAAGGAATCACAAATGAGAATGTTTGAGGATACTCACACTGATCTTGAAGCGTCAGCTCTTCACATTAAGGGGGAGAGATCTGGAGAAGTGCCAACATGTACTATTTGCAATAAAAGAGAGCATGTCAGGGATGAATGTTGGTGTAAAGACACAAGATATCAGCCAAGAAAAGGACATTCTCCTCATGCATACAATGTGCAAATTCAAGAAAATATGGATCTAAGGCAACATTGGTTGCTGCAACTCAACAGCAACAACACCTGATGAGTGATGAGTATGGTTCCTGGAAATGGAGTAGGTACCAGCAACAATGCATCTAAATCAGCAGAGGACGAAATGGAGTGTAACTTTGCAGGGATGTTTTCTTATTGCGATTTTAAAACTCAAAACTCATATTGGATAATTGATTCAGGTGCATCTGATCACAAGGTATCGTATGTTAGCTAGGGTGTTGAAACAGGTTAAACCAGTGGAGAAAAAGTTGAAAGTCAACTTAACAATGGAGAGTGTGTGTATGTGACTCATGTAGGAATGACACAACTCCCAGATGGTCTAATAATGAAGAATGTCATGCATGTTCCTAAATTCAACAAAATCTGATATTCGTACAAAAATTGTGTAGAGAAAACTCTTTTTAGCAAAATTCACGTGGTATCCTCTAAGTTTACCATTTTGCGCGTGATGTCCTTATGTTTAAAAACCCCGACACTGTGGTGTCCCTTTTAGATTTGCAAAACACGGCACGTCGTTTCCCTTAAGCGTTTTTGTGATTGAAACAATTTACCACCACGCTACGTCCATATGTGTCGTACGATGTTACGTAACAATACTATAGTATATAACCGAAAAAAAAGCAAACACTATGTTATACGATGGAGAAAGATATGATTATCGGAGGAGAAAAGAGTTTGAACGCAAACACATGCATGTCTTGGATGCTGGAACATTTTTAGAGTAAGTAGAATTTAGTGACATACATGGTATATGGTACAATATACATTGTATTTAATCATATGAAATGATTAAATGTTGAAAGTTATTTTGTAACTTTCAAGGGGTTCCTCTACATATAATAGGGGGTATGTATGTGTTATTATGGTGAAATAATGAAGAAACGATAATGGAAAATCATGACAAAATGATGGAGAATCACATTCTCCGACTTGCGCCCTAGGGCTGCATAAGTTCTAAGCTACTATAAGGAGTTGTAATACTCCAAATTTCAAAAAAAAAAAAAAAATACTCCAAATTTTAGTACTAGGTTATTAATATTTATTATAATTTATTTTGGTAGAGTTAAGTTCCAGTAGGAAACATGGTTATATAGGAACCCGTAGGAACCCTACCTAGAGGTCATTTTGACCAAATCTAAGGCTCCCAATCATCTTAAAATTATGGATATTATATAAAAGACCCTAACATGGGTCGGTTTTACTTATTTGGTCATATTTTTTCATACCCCCAATTTTAGCGTTCCACGCGCGTTAAAAGTTTGGGGTACCTAAAAATCACATCAAATGGATATTTCATCTAAAGTTTGGGGCATGATTGGGTAGACTAGGTGCCAAGGAGTGCATCTGTGTATTTTATTTCGGAAAAAATGACCTCTAGGGTGAGTTCCTACGAGTTCCTATATAACTATGGTTCCTACTGGAACCCAACCCTATTTTGCTATATAAAATAATTAAGTCTTTAATTATGATTTTATTTTATAAAACAAAATGAAAAGAAAAGAATGACCAAGAAGATTCTCGGAGTCCGATAATGCGTTGATTGCGTTCGAAATTTTTCATTACATGAAGACGCATAACAATGGCGATGCTGGATATTTAGGCTATAAATTAGACATGAGCAAGGCTTATGATCGGGTTGAATGGTGTTTTTTGAGAGCGGTGATGGAAAAGATGGGTTTCTGTGCGAGGTGGCGAAGTGTGATTATGCGATGTATTTCGTCAGTGAGCTCGGCCGTGTTGATCAATGGTGAGCCTATCGAGTATTTCACCCCGTCACGGGGACTGAGGCAGGGTGATCCGTCATCCCCGTATCTTTTTATTATGTGCGCGGAATCTCTGTCGGGGTTAATTGAGAAAGATGTTGGGAGGAAGGCTCTCTATGGGGTTCGTATATGCCGGAGAGCCCCTGTTGTTTCGCATCTTTTCTTTGCAGACGACTCGATTATTTTTTGTCGGGCATGCAATACACATGTCAATGTGGTCCGAAATATTATTAGTGTATGAACTTGCGTCGGGTCAGAGGGTCAATTTGCAAAAATCGGATGTTTCGGATGTTTCGTTTAGTGAAAATGTGGGCCTGGAGGAGAGGGTTAGATTGGCAGGCTTATTAGAAGCAATATTAGTTGATTGTCATCAACGGTATCTTGGGCTCCCTGGTACCGTGGGTCGCAATCGTCGCGCAGCTTTCAGTATGATCAAGTCGAGAATGTGGAAGAAGCTCCAGGGATGGAAGCGGAGTTTGGTGTCCTTTGCAGGTAGAGAAATCCTAATCAAGGCTGTGGCTCAGGCGATTCCTATCTACCATATGGGATTATTCAAGCTACCCGGAAATCTCTGCAAGGAGATTAATTCTTTGATCGCTCGATTTTGGTGGGGTGCGAAAGATGGTGAGCGGAAAATTCACTGGGTCGCGTGGGAGAAATTGTGCCAGGCGAAGGAGGACGGTGGTAAAGGTTTCCGACACATTGAAGCATTCAACGACGCTATGTTAATGAAGCAAGCTTGGCGAATTATCTCAACCCCAGAGTCACTGGTATGTCAACTTCAGAAAGCGCGATTGTAGACACTGTGAGGATGTCGTACCGGCGGGTTGCCGATCCGCTCTCCCGAAAAGGAGGTGTGAATTACAAGGAGTCGCCAGCGGGATTTTTTATAGGTTCCCCACAAACCTAAACTGGGGTTCGTTGCAAGGTTACGAGTTAGGAAGGTGTTAGGCACCCAACTCGCTCATCGTGTTGATGGTCTCTACTAATTGATCCGAATTAAATGTAAAAGTTGTAATCAACGACGAAAGCTCGTACAAATAGCATGCGAGCGATAAGTAAATCATGTGACGAGAATAATATGTACGATGATAAATCACGTAAGCCATATTAGGACAAGCATATGAACAAAGCAGATTAGAATATGAGTTATGCAATCTAATTATCTCCGCGCATGTAAACGACATATGCCAATTAAACAAATCATACATGAATCTTAATAAAACTTGTCAATTTACTTTGTAGCCATGTACACCATATGACTCATGCTTATGTATTAGATTAACACAAACTTAACTCTTTACGTGTAGGGGTGTAACCGAGCCGATCTGAGCCCGAGCTCAGGTAGGCTCGGGATCGGCTCGGATGTTTAGGATCGAGCTCGGGATCGGCTCGAAGCTCGGCGAGCTTAAAGAATTTGAGCTCGAAATCAGCTCGGGAAATATAAAGCTCGGCTCGGGCTCGGCTTCGGATCGACTCGTGATCGACGTAGTATAATAATTTCCCTAATTTTTATACTATCTTCAAAAAATTAGTATAATTACATGTATCTTAATATAAATGAAATAGTAAAATATTAAAAATTAATTAAACTCATAAAAACGAGCTCAAACGAGCCGATCCGATCTGAGCTTTAAAAAGCTCGGGATCGGCTCGTATTCGCCAGAGCTCAGATCGAGATCGAGTTCGAGCTCGGTTTGACCGAACTCGAGCCGAGCTTTGACCGATCCGATTCCGAGGGCTTGGTGAGCTAGCTCTGATCATTTACACCCCTATTTACGTGCATGCATATACGATTTGGTACGACACATACGCAAAACTTGCTTAACAATAGATTTGGCATATGAATTGACGCGTAGAGAACCGTTAAGGCATAACAATTGAGCATCATAATCACATGATAAACAACGCAATATTTGGGGCCCTCAGGTGGACTTACTTGCGACGCCTTGCGGTTCTTGGTCTTGATTGCCAATTAAGTAGACCTCTAGTCTCGTACCGTTTCCGAAACTTAGACCAACGATCTAACGACTCCCGGATTGGTGTCTTGCTCGCCGTAGGTGGAACTATGTGTTTATGAATTGTGTTTTGTTGTGTTTAAATGTAAGAATTATGCTAATTGTATGCAAAATTAATGATTCGAGACTCGTGTGCTTGTTCACGGGTGTCTCGTGTATTTTCTCTTGCGTGTCCTTCAAAGAATGAATTCAAGGCTCTAATTATACTCCTACGGAATAGTATTCTCATTGCACTAAAACTCACCGTGGTGACATCAACGCACCAATCAACGGAGTTCGAAGAATTGGACGATGATAAGTGTCCTAATGCAAAGGGTGAAATAGCATTGAAACGAAACTCTTTACGTACAACCCAAATTGTTCCATGCGTAGATAGCTAATTAGATTAGATAAGGTTTAATAATTGGATAAATCACTAATGATGTTCTTTCTAGAAGACCCGGCTATGCTAAGTGGGCTTATGCTTCGGATGTAACGCCACCATGCTACTAGCACTATCAAAGGGCCATGCACAAGGAACGGGCATGCATCCAACGTACAATACTTGGCCCAAATTATTAAAGAATCATCGAAGCAAACTATGCCCAATATATTAACCCTTAACGTCTAATCCAATCATAATCGGGTAATTACGGCGAAACGGCCAAAAACTAGCAAATCGGCCCAATTGGCAATCGTAACCTGTAAACGCAGTCCACTGTCCATCTCATCATCGGGCGCTAAAATGGGTGCAAATGTAGGATGTCTACAGGAGCCCCCGCTTTGACTAAGTCTTTGAAGAGGCGAAAGTCAAAGGTTTGAAAATCAGTTGTAACATAATATGACAAGAACATTACTCTAAGCCACACATGTAGCATCAAAAGATTTAACCGTAGCCATTTCGATTAGTCACAGAAATCGAAATGTTAGTGTGTCGTAAATTATCTTGAATGGGCGAAGTAGTCATTCAAGACATGCATCGTGCATTTGGATAGTCATTCAAGAATTGCAAAGGCATGCTCTCTTTTTTTGTCCTGCACAGGTGCTCATAGTCTTATGGTATTAGTCAACGATCATGTTTACAATCCACAATGTTGCTATTACTTTTTCGGAATCGAACGACAAATTCGACTATTTAATTATTAGACACAACAAGTTGACAGCCTATAAGGCATCTCAGTGATTAGAATACACACTCTCATGACCACTTTGATGTATATAGGCTGCATATCATAGTCAAAGGCTACTAAAATAATATGGCCCTTACTAAAGAGTAATTGTCTGGCTGACAGTGTTGTGTACGGCTTATGTTGGCGTATTTTCCGATTTCATTGTTTATTTGACCACAGGAACCATGGTCAAGACTCGAAATTTGGCTATCAATTTGAAACGGAACAACAACACCACCTCTGACCCAAGTGAGGAGGACGCACGCCTCACTGTGGGCTGCCCCTGTTACAAATGTTACTTCCCCTGTGCAACCCAAAAAAACCAACACTGGTGGAGAACGTAACAACGTAGCTTCTGATTCAAGTGGTGAGGACACGCAACGAACTGTGCTTGGGCTCAGAGCCGCCTTGTTACAAATACTATCTCACTAGACCATTCCAAGGAACCTGGTACTAACAACACAGCTGCACCAACCGCCCCTGCCACAATGACAAGACGAAAAAGAGGAACGACGGGGACCGGAGAACAAGCTGACCCATCCATTTCCAGGCGTGAGTGGATAGCCCCCAGCAAGTGGGATACTTCGAATCTTCTCCTCGACTTAAAGAATCATGTCTCCCAAAGAGCCGTACGTGGCTCGGTAAGTGCCTCTTCAAATTACAGCATACCTTTTCCTTTAAGGCGATAAGTGAGCTCTGCCGATACTGACTCGTGTGGGGGCAGCAGAACCAGTCCCGTTCCAAGAAGAATGGCGGGCGGATGATTCCCGACTTTTCGACTTGGTTGGTCCCATGTGCAGTTATTTCAACCACAGAGCCAACTCCATTCTTTGTTCTAAACTGAAGGCTGCACTGAACGACGTGGCAATCCGAGACATTGCCTCTCCGGAGCAAAGGGTCAGGCTATTCCTATGGTTTTTACTGTCAGACATTGTTCCCGAAAAAAGGGTCCTGTGTCAATTTTTCCTTGCTCGAGCCTTTGAAAGATCTCAGCAAGGTTGCGGACTACGATTGGCCTGGACCCGTGTGGGCTACTCTTACCACATCACTGAGGGCAGCCGTCCGTCCTGCACACATAGACCCTAACCACGAGGTCTGTCTCTGGGGATATTGGCGCATCCTGGAGGTAATCACTTGTGCATAACCATTGTTTTATACAGGGTAGCCCCCGGTCCCAGCTTGTAACCGTGTTTGCAAATGCAGGTTTGGTTATACAAGCACGTCCCGGCACTTGGTCCTGAACATAAAGAGGAAGCTGGCTGCTACCCTGCCATGAGGAGATGGAGAACGTCCACCAAATTCTGCTCAGCCGAGGCGGTCCGCGTAGTATTAAATAGCTTGACCACCGATCAGGTAAAAAGTGTTTTAGGTGTGCGTTTCCTTTTAATGCTATTCCCGGGTCAGAATTCCCATAATAAGCTTGACACCTACTTCTTTCTTTATTGCAGGTGATATTCAAACCATGGCTTCAAATCAACCCTATCCCGGAGTTTGTGTAAGAGGAAAACGGGGTTGAGCCGTGGCGCATGCTCCTGAAGGGTGAAACCAGCGAGGAATGGTACCTACCCGAAAGAATTTCAAGGCAAACGTTTTCGGATGGCTGCCTAGTGGTGCCTGATGATCCACCGTATTCTATGTTTAAGCTAAAGTTGCATTGGAAAGACGAAGGTCAGGCGCCGTTCTATCCATATCTGGAGTGTGCAGCGCGGGCCGTAGCATTTGAGGATGAGAGCTATGAAGAATTCTGTCAGCAGCGTCTCGCTCCAAACATAAATGCTGCGAAGGTAAAAGCTGAACCCTCCCTCCGATGAACAGCTAATTACAACTTAACTATATCTAACACCCTGTCTTGATTGCTTAGACCGAGGTACCGCTCCCTATTCCATCATATCGTTTTGAATATCGGGACCCCGGACAAATGAGTCATGAATTGGAGGTCCTGCCATCCCCTGAGGATGAGCAATACGGGCTGCCACTTGCCCCTGGAAGCATCATGGTAAGTCAAGCTGCTCTTTTTTCCATTGTTTAAAAGCAAAAAGTTACTCCTTTGGACTCCACTGATATCTGAAAACGTTTTGCAGCCCACACTTGCTGACTATGAAAAATTACTCCGGGTGAGCAACGACCTTGCTTACGCGCTTAGAACATTGTTCGAGGGACATGTCGGGATCAACCCGGCGGCACCTGAGGTAACTATGCGCAAATTCTGATGTGTTCCGATATGTAGTGTCGAGTATTCCAATGCGGGCTGCTTTTTCCTTTCCAGGTGTTCTGTCGAGGATCAAAAGCCATAAAATACATCGGACGTCGTACCCCCGCAACTGTTCCTGAGGAAGAACCTGTGACGGAAGAAAATGACACGTCCTCGCCCACTGAGCCAGCTACTGGAGCTACAGAATCCCCTGAGGTTCCAAGACGACGATCTCTACGTCTATCGCGCAGGGACGTTTTGCACGATGAAACAAGAGACTGTGAACCGCTCGTCCTTCGACCTACCACCCTCCGATCGAGGCGTATCGGGACGTACCCTATCGGTAGCAAGGAGAATCCGGCGCAATTCTAAAAGACGGGTACTGTCATGTAGCAACCAAGGCACAACACATAGTATGTATGTACCGCGTATGCGTTACCGTAATAACATGTTATCTTGCCACGTTTGAGGAATACTCAAGTATGGAAACGTTAATATTTACTCTGCTACTTGTTCTCTGTTTTCGTGTTCTTAAAGGTGTACCAGCGACAAAGTAGGCACAACCACAAAGCAAATAAGCAAATAAGCAACAAATCAGGCACATAGATCAAGCAGACAAGTACGTGTCCCGTGAAAGGCAGGAATTTTCCTAATTGGTGCGAAGCTGTGGTTTCCTAAGTGAAACTGGGATGGAATCCACAAGCTGGGACAGGGGGCTACCAGCTTAAAAAAAAAAATCCTAACTGAAATGGGATAGGAATCTTAATCCTGTCCTACTACCCTCCCCTCGAAAAGAAAACAAAACGGAAGCTAGACCATAGGTGGAATTCCTAATAGGACTAGGAATGGGAAAAATTGATCCTAGGAAGCTTCGGAATAGGCTAGTATAAATACTGCGATCAGCACGGCACTCCAATCATTCAAGTACGATTTGGAGTATCACAATGACTTCTCCAGATTTCGATAGATCACTGAATTCTTGGGTGTATTCGTTGACAGCAGAGGAAAAGTTGGAGTTTGCAATCTACCGGATGAAGACGCTGCTATCCTTGAGGCAATTACGGATCGATTGGGGACTCCTTGAAACTGAAGCTACTCGATGGGACCCCGTGCAGCATGTCTTCTGTTTCGGAGACAGCGAACTAACCCCTCTGCCTGAAGAGTTTAGCGCGATCCTCGGCTTTCCGATAAAGGTGGCCCCTGCAATCCCAGACATGTCTCCAGGGCTTCATAAACAATTTGAAAAGCTGGTGGGATTGTCAAAAACTGAAGTTATCAGCATGCTGGATGGGAGAACCGTGAACCTGATGTTGGTAATCAAGAAGTTTGCTCCTCCCTCCGATGATGTGACAGTGAGGCGCTACAAACGACGAGCCCTGTGTCTATGCTTGCTGCATCGCTACTTGTTGGTCAATTCAAAAGGGTACAGGGGTGATGGTTCGCTTATATCGATCGTAGAGCAACTGAAGGAAGACTGTACTCCTATGCCTTTGATCTAGGGCGAGACATTGCTGGCGCTAGATCGAATGAAGCAGAATCCACGTGCACCGATGGGTGGAAGCCCCGCACTACTGCAGGTAACCCCGTTTTTTTTTTTTACATACGATTCACAGTCCACATAGAATTTAACCTCTGTTTTGCGAATTGCGTCATGTTTAGTAACAACGCCATATGGACAGTAGCATTAGAATTATCTAATATTGATAACAAGAATAACAACTTGACCAACTGGATTATTTTTTTTTGTTTTGTGATGACAAGTCCGTTGATAATATTCTAATGCTGTGGAATGCTCATTTGTTGCAGATATGGCTCCAGGACCATTTATCTTTGGTGCAGACGCCAACGAACCCGAATAATTACAACATAAGGAGTTTTACGAATCGACAAAAGTGCAACATGCAGACTTCGTTCGAGGACTGGATGAATTTCTTGGACACAAAGGGCGAAGCTAACGAGCGCTGGACCATGCCTTGGCTAAAGCTTACTGAAGTGACGGTTGCACCCTACCGCCATAATTATGTCCGACTGATAAGTCTGTCTCGAACCACCACTACTACATTAATGACATATTGTAACCCCTAAAAATCGTTGTCTTAGACCCAAAAAAACGTTACAATAGACCTAAGGTGACGCTAAGAGGCGCTGCAAATGCTCGCGCTGCCATAGGTCTAAGGTAACGCGTTTGGATACCTAATGTAACGCATATGCATTTGAATGATATAGCGTTACCTTAGCTCATATAACTGTTACAATAGGTACCCCCAAAAGCAACGAAGCTAAGGCAACGTTGTGGCTTTCAAATGTAATGCATTGCAAGCTAATGTAACGCCATGTGCCACGATGCTATATCGCAGCATTTGGCTGGATCTGATATAATATAATAGTAATAATCAGGCTATGTGGGATTCGAACCCACACATTTTGTGCAAAATTGCACATAGCTCTACCGTTAAGCTAATAGCCTCCTAATAATATACTCCGTAAACATGATTAGAGTCTATACAATCAATTAAGAAGTAGTAACAATAATAATTAGGCAAAAACTTCTGGCGAAATGATTCCAACTAGGATATAAGAATTGAGAGTGCTAGGAATATATGGCTGCTAAACATGCAGTAGGAATGAAGTTAAGGCATATATGTGTTTTGCAGTGTACCTGATTAGTGACATCATCAAGGACTTCTCATTCACACTCCAAAAGTTCCCATTCTGCTTAATTGAGACATAGGTAGAAATATTAACAATGAAACATACTCTAAACAAACAAAGTATTGTGTCAAACTCTACCATAAGCTACCCGTTCTGTTTTACCTAGAACATTTATTGATGATCAGTCGAAATAAACACGAATCTGCCAGCACAGGTTCAACCATCTTTGAGTTTATGGGAGTACGCACTCATGAAAGTAGAATAACGACCAATAGAGATAAAACCAACTTTAGATAACTGGTCTATAGCTAGTAAGAATCAATTACAGTTATGATCATTAGCATAGCTCTATTACTAGAAAAAAGTTATGTCGGAAGAATCTTGAATCTACTGGTTTTTGAGCCTTGAAATGCATTCAACCTATAACAAAGTGTGACATAGATGTGTGCACAAACATAAGAAGGTTGAGACAGATGCACAAATAGATTAAAAAACAATTCAAACTTTGATGTTTCTCAAGTGCCTCTCTGATAATAACAGTAATCTCAAGTGTACAACTCACAAAATTTGGCGTTTAAATTCACATAATAAAGGCCTAATGCTAGGTAATTGCAGTAAACATTGGATTGCTGGCTAAAATAATTCTTACATAGTGCTTAAAAATAAACAATTAAAAACTAAACAATTTATGAACCTACCTCGACTCGTACGCAGGTTCCCAATTCATAAGAGGTGTGAAAATTTCCAGTTTCCTCCAACAAGCAAAGTAGAACCTTAGCATAGCTAACTAGAGAGGTACAAATACCAAGAGAATCAAGCAGAATATTGAGATAATCAGAAGCAAAAATCGTCTTTAAGGTGGACAACAGTTGATTAAGCCACAAATCATTACACAAAGATTAAAGATTAATACAAAAATCAAACCTGAATAGCATAAAACCAAACCAAACCTTAGCATTGTCAATAGTAGAGACGTATAGGGGCATCTAAACTTGAACCTATACAGATTGGTCAGATGAAGCGCATATATATAGATTCAACATAAGGTTGGTCGATATGAAGTGCATAGACGCAACTTCTTATAATATCAAACCTCACCAAAATCTCAAATGGCCCACTCCTTTGTGCAAAATTGAAGATAATATCTTCGACTAAAGCTATGGTGTAGTATCTACTAAACTGTACTGAAATAGACATAAATTTCAACACTCAACCTAAGGTATTCAACCACATTTCAGATTAGTCTCATTACCAAGGCAGTTTTTTGTAAGTCGTAACAATGAATAATCACCCCTTCAAAAATCAAAGCATTACATATATCAAAAGTGAATTAGCCAAACCAAGCAAACAGATGATTAACTAATACCACCACAACCTCAATGGCCTAAACAATAAGAAGATAACAGCAGCAATTATTTGACATTACAAAATCTATCAGATTTCCTTCCGCTGATCAAGTAGACCTTATTAGCAACTTAGCTCGTTTGTAGTGTTTATCGCTCCATTATGGCACTATGTCATCCCCCTTATGGAGCATCAAGATCTATCTCCTTCTGTTCTTTTTTAATTTTAGTGCCTTTATTTTATTGTCTAAGTGAATATATACAACAGAGAAAGATGGCCATGGCTCCATATAACCTGGTCTAAGTACAACATAGCCAAACAATGAAACAAACAAATTCTATTACTGAACAATTCTTTGGGAAAAACCAACTCCCGTATCTCCAATCAATCAGAAACACCAACATTACATTTAATAGCCCCGACACAGGTACTAAGACCGGCCTCCTCAGCTGCAAGAGCAGCCGGACTTTGCCCACACTTCATCGTATCGCCAACAACCACCCTCTCCCTGCCAGATTACAAATTCGAGCCCTCTTCTCATCAATAAGCCCTCATTTGAAAATTTGAAAGATAAAAAAGAATTAACCAATAATCCGGATACAATGAACTAGATTTTCTACTCAATCCCTAATTTGTGATTTTTCCCCAAATCATGAAACCTAATTATTTCAATTAATTTATCAAACTACAAACAATGATTCAATTAATTCAATCAATTAAAAAAGAAATCTCTTCAAAAAGGTAGAAGTTATACCAACCTTCATGTAAAAGAGTAAGACGCTCATGGCAGCGTAGCGTTCGTGGTAGAGACGATGATGTTCGAGTTCAAATAAGTTGATATCGTGAACCCCATTAAAGGACAAGGATGTGGTGGCATTGGAGGCGGCGGCTGGTGGTGGTGGTGAGACTGAGCTACGAAAAATCTGATGAAAAGGGGAATGTATGAGGAGGGAGAGAGAGAGAGAGAGAGAGAGAGTGAGTGATATGGCTGCCCAAAACGAAATGCGGGAGAATTCCTCTAATTTCAGTCTTCTTTTTTTCCTTTTTTTTTTTAAGTTTATCGTTGCAATAGGTACAGCAAGTGTAACGCGAGTAGTCTAATGTAACGCCTACGGCTTGTAGCGTTACCTTAGACACTACTTGAACATAAATATTTGGAAAGCATTACAATAGGTAGGCAAAGGCAACGGTTTAACATGAACCGTTACATTTGTTGTGTTGCAATAGCTCGTTTTTGTGGTAGTGCACCTATATGTTCCCCTGTAGGGTGATGAGACAGCTGGGACGGAGGCAACTGATTCCTAATGAGGAAACCTATCCTCCAAAAATTCAGAAGCACAGTCACCGCACCTTTTGTTTAAGTGGGCTGAACACTGGGTCAAGCGTACCACACTGCGTGTCTTAACCAACACAGAAACGCTAAAAGTTTCCTCTGCGTATAAAAGTTGGATGACTGCCAGTCACCAGCAAGTGCGGAGTCGGGCACGAGAAAGAGAGGAACAGGAGCTCGCCTTGCATACAAATAGGAAGGCAGAGGCTATATCAGATGTTGGGATAGCCAACAAACCACCTTCCAAGGCTGTGGTTGCACCGTCTAAGTACGGAAGAAGTGATGACTACACAATAGCTCCTACTTCTGTGCAAGGTGACCTATATCATCCAACTGGTATAGTAATCAGAGAACGGGAAGCAGATCATAGGCGTGCATCACCACTTATTGTATACGGCAGAGGTAAGGAGAAGATGACTTTTCCTTTCCCACCTAAGATACGATCCAAACGGAACTTAGTGTGGAGAAGGAACGAGAAAGGAGAATCATCATCTGCAGGAGCCTCGAAAACAACTCCCAAAGTGGCAAGTGTGGTCATTGCGGCTACTGATGTAGAAAACAACACTGGTGAAGCGATGGACATCAGCCCCGTAGGTGCCAATGCGGGCGAGAAGCCTTCTGAAGTGCTTCCAGAAGTTGGTAGCGAGGCTGTGGGTGAAGAACTAAGTGTTGATGTGAATGAAGTGGTCCCCGGAGTGTCTAAGGATGCAAGTGTAATTCCCGCCGAAGTTTCTCCGGAGGACGCTTCCCTCTCAAGTAGTGACAAAGATGGGTTAAGATCTTGGGAAGCGACTTGGGCTGACGACGAGCTTGATACAGCGATGTCCGAGAATCCGGGCGAAGATGCTAGTGAGGATCCCATGGTCATGGAACCCGAGACACCTAATGCAGAGACCTTGAAGAACAAACAAGACTAGAAGTCGTGCTTAGCCTATCTAATTGCAATGAACTTATTTACTGTTATGTGTTAGTCTATCTTTGTGTTGTTATTTTTTTTTTTAGCAATGTCGTTTAGGAATTCGTAACCTCGTTATGTGTTATTGTTATTTTATCTTGTTGTTGGAGAGAAAAAAGTAATAAAAAACCAAAAAAAAAATGAAAATATTATGTGCCTCTTATTCCCCCCTCCTTTTCTTTCAATGATTTGTCGGCATCGACAGCAAGTACGATTCGCCAGCGGTACCTCGGTCTAAGCAATCAAGACAGGGTGTTAGATATAGTTAAGTTGTAATTAGCTGTTCATCGGAGGAAGGGTTCAGCTTTTACCTTCGTAGCATTTATGTTTGGAGCGAGACGCTGCTGACAGAATTCTTCATAGCTCTCATCCTCAGATGCTACGGCCCTCGCTGCACACTCCAGATATGGATAGAACGGCGCCTGACCTTCGTCTTTCCAATGCAAGTTTGGCTTAAACATAGAATGCGGTGGATCATCAGGCACCACTAGGCAGCCATCCGGAAACGTTTGCCTTGAAATTCTTTCGGGTAGGTACCATTCCTCGCTGGTTTCACCCTTCAGGAGCATGCGCACGGCTCAACCCCGTTTTCCTCTTGCACAAACTCCGGGATAGGGTTGATTTGGAGCCATGGTTTGAATATCACCTGCAATAAAGAAAGAAGGTGTCAAGCTTATTATGGGAATTCTGACCCGGGAATAGCATTAAAAGGAAATGCACACCTAAAACTCGTTTTACCTGATCGGTGGTCAAGCTATTTAATACTACGCGGACCGCCTCGGCTGAGCAGAATTTGGTGGACGTTCTCCATCTCCTCATGGCAGGGTAGCAGCCAGCTTCCTCTTTAGGTTTAGGACCAAGTGCCAGGACGTGCTCGTATAACCAAACCTGCATTTGCAAACACGGTTACAAGCTGGGACCGGGGGCTACCCTGTATAAAACAATGGTTATGCATAAGTGATTACCTCCAGGATGCGCCAATGTCCCCAGAGACAGACCTCGTGGTTAGGGTCTATGTGTGCAGGACGGACGGCTGCCCTCAGTGATGTGGTAAGAGTAGCCCACACGGGTCCAGGCCAATCGTAGTCCGCAACCTTGCTGAGATCTTTCAAAGGCTCGAGCAAGGAAAAATTGACACAGGACCCTTTTTTCGGGAACAATGTCTGACCCAGTAAAAACCATAGGAATAGCCTGATCCTTTGCTCCGGAGAGGCAATGTCTCGGATTGCCACGTCGTTCACTGCAGCCTTCAGTTTAAAACAAAGAATGGAGTTGGCTCTGTGGTTGAAATAACTGCACATGGGACCAACCAAGTCGAAAAGTCGGGAATCATCCGCCCGCCATTCTTCTTGGAACGGGACTGGTTCTGCTGCCCCCACACGAGTCAGTATCGGCAGAGCTCACTTATCGCCTTAAAGGAAAAGGTATGCTGTAATTTGAAGAGGCACTTACCGAGCCACGTACGGCTCTTTGGGAGACATGATTCTTTAAGTCGAGGAGAAGATCCGAAGTATCCCACTTGCTGGGGGCTATCCACTCACGCCTGGAAATGGATGGGCCAGCTTGTTCTCCGGTCCCCGTCGTTCCTCTTTTTCGTCTTGTCATTGTGGCAGGGGCGGTTGGTGCAGCAGGTGTTGTTAGTACCAGGTTCCTTGGAATGGTCTGGTGAGATAGCATTTGTAACAATGGCGGCTCTGAGCCCAAGCACAGTTCGTTGCGTGTCCTCACCACTTGAATCAGAAGCTACGTTGTTACGTTCTCCACCAGTGTTGGTTTTTTTGGGTTGCACAGGGGAAGTAACATTTGTAACAGGGGCAGCCCACAGTGAGGCGTGCGTCCTCCTCACTTGGGTCAGAGGTGGTGTGTTGTTCCGTTTCAAATTGATAGCCAAATTTCGAGTCTTGACCATGGTTCCTGTGGTCAAATAAACAATGAAATCGGAAAATACGCCAACATAAGCCGTACACAACACTGTTAGCCAGACAATTACGCTATAGTAAGGGCCATATTATTTTACTAGCCTTTGACTATGGTATGCAGCCTATATACATCAAAGTGGTCATGAGAGTGTGTATTCTAATCACTGAGATGGCTTATAGGCTTTCAACTTGTTGTGTCTAATAATTAAATAGTCGAATTTGTCGTTCGATTCCGAAGAAGCAATTGCAACATTGTGGATTGTAAACATGATCGTTGACCAATACCATAAGACTATGAGCACCTGTGCAGGACAAAAAAAGAGAGCATGCCTTTGCAATTTTAAACAAGCAGAATCATGCTCATTTGTTGTGGTCACCTAGGAATTGGGTCCGACATGAAAAGACAAAGAAAAAAAACATATACGTATACTTGCTCATATAAAAATCAATGCCATATGCATATGCTTGGCCATTTACATACCAATGTCGCGGAGTTTCAAACGACATGCAAGGTCATTTCGGCCCTATTTTTGTACTAGTTTCAACATATAGTTGTACTTTTTCGAGTTCAATTTAATTGAAATTAGAATCAAAACCAAACCCCCAATTTCGAAAATTAGGTTTATACTATTAAACGTTCCCCACTTCAATTAGTTTGATGAATAAAGCAATTGAAGAACTAAGGAACGATTTGAGACTTACCTGGGCTGTTTTCGTCGTGCCGAGCCAAGTAAGAGGGTCGCCGGAGTCTTCGTTTTTCGAGTACCGGTGGTGTTAGCGGCGCGCAGGTTGGAGTTGCGGGGGGTGGTGGTAGACGAGGCCGCCGGCTTTGTTTTCGTCGGACGATTATTTGTAAGCCGTTCGAGTTTTGGCTATGGTGTTTTGGTTGATTATGGTGATGAAGCTTGGCTTTGGGTTTTGTCGGGAAGAAGGAAGGATGATGAGCAGTAAGTTTAGCACAATGATGAGAATAATTTCTGGTGGTGATAAATTGGGGTATGGCTTGTCTCTTTTACTTCATTATGGTGGGTAGGTGCTGATAATTAAGTGAGGGAATTCACCCTCCTTTGATTTTTACGTTTGAGCAAGAATAATATTGGCTTTTCGGTTTTCGGAATTAATTTTGAGAGTAATTTCAATTCTTATTATTGGTTTCCGAACTTTTTTACAAAAGATCGTATCAAAATTTGAATGACTACTACGCCCATTCAAAATATCGATTATCCAAATGCACGATGCATGTCTTGAATGACTACTTCGCCCATTCAAGATAATTTACGACACACTTACATTTCGATTTCTGTGACTAATCGAAATGGCTACGGTTAAATCTTTTGATGCTATATGTGTGGCTTAGAGTAATGTTTTTTGTCATATTTTGTTAAAACTGATTTTTAAACCTTTAACTTTCGCCTCTTCAAAGACTCAGTCAAAGCGGGGGCTCCTAGAGACACCCTACATATGCACCCATTTTAGCGCCCGATGATGAGATGGACGGTGGACTGCGTTTAGAGGTTACGATTGCCACTTGGGTCGATTTGCTAGTTTTGGGCCTTTTCGCTGTAATTACCCGATTATGATTGGATTAGAGGTTATGGGTTAATATATTGGGCATAGTTTGCTTAAATGATTCTTTAATAGTTTGGGCCAACTATTGTACGTTGGTTGCATGCACGTTCCTTGTGCATGGCCCTTTGATAGTGCTAGTAGCATGGTGGCTTTACATCCGAAGCATAAGCCCATTTAGCATAGCCGGGTCTTCTAGAAATAACATCATTAGTGATTTATCTAATTATTAAACCTTATCTAATCTAATTAGCTATCTACGCATGGAACAATTTGGGTTGTACGTAAAGAGTTTCGTTTCAATGCTATTTCACCCTTTGTATTAAGACACTTATCATCGTCCAATTCTTCGAACTCCGTTGATTGGTGCGTTGATGTCACCACGGTGAGTTTTAGTGCAATGAGAATACTATTCCGTAGGAGTATAAATAGAGCCTTGAATTCATTCTTTGAAGGACACGCAAGAGAAAATACACGAGACACCCGTGAACAAGCACACGAGTCTCGAATCATTGATTTTGCATACAACTTAGCATAATTCTTACATTTAAACACAACAAACACAATTCATAAACACATAGTTCCACCTACGGCGAGGTAGACACCAATCCGGGAGTCGTTAGATCGTTGGTGTAAGTTTCGGAAATGGTACGAGAGTAGAGGTCTACTCAATTGGCAATCAAGACCAAGAACCGCAAGCCGTCGCAAGTAAGTCCACATGAGGGCCCCAAATTCTCTTACAAACCGATTTTCAAGTATGTGTTTTCTTATTATAAGTTGGGTAATATTGCGTTGTTTATAGTGTGATTATGATGTTAAATTGTTATGCCTTAACGGTTCTCTACGCGTCAATTCATATGCCAAATCTATTGTTAAGCAAGTTTTGCGTATGTGTCGTACCAAATCGTATATGCATGCACGTAAAGAGTTAAGTTTGTGTTAATCTAACACATAAGCATGAGTCATATGGTGTACGTGGCTACAAAGTAAATTGACAAGTTTTATTAAGATTCATGTATGATTTGTTTAATTGGCATATGTCGTTTACATGGGCGGAGATAATTAGATTGCATAACTCATATTCTAATCTGCTTTGTTCATATGCTTGTCCTAATATGGTTTACGTAATCTATCAACATACATATTATTCTCGTCGCATGATTTACTTATCGCTCGCATGCTATTCGTACGTGCTTTCGTCGTTGATTACAACTTTTATATTTAATTCGGATCAATTAGTAGAGACCATCAACACAATGGGCGAGTTGGGTGCCTAACACCTTCCTAACTCGTAACCTTGCAACGAACCCCAGTTTAGGTTTGTGGGGAACCTATAAAAAATCCCGCTGGCGACTCCTTGTAATTCACACCTCTTTTTCGGAAGAGCGGATCGGCAACCCTCCGGTACGGCATCTCACAGCGATATTTCCCGAATTGTTCGTTTTTCGAAGCCAAAGTAGGTTACCATCCAAGTTTTCGGAAGAGAAGTATAATGGGGTGCGAGATATGCTAGAAGAGGGTTGTCGTTGACTCATTAGTGATGGAAGGTCTGTCCTTGTGTGGGGAGACAGATGGACGACGACTGGTCCGTCGTATAAGTTGATTTCTCCATGTCGAGGAGAGGAGAACTTACGAGTGGGGGAGTGGATTGACCAGGACCTCCGTAGGTGGAAGGAGAGTGAAGTGCGGGGGAACCTCCTTGATTTCGAGGCTGAAGAAATTCTGAAAATTCCTTTTTCGGGGCAGGTAGGGGGTGATAGACGGGTGTGGAGTTATAGTAGGGACGGGGAATACTCGGTGAAAACCAGGTACCATTTTGCCCGTGATAGGTGCCGGCTATTAGGGGGTGGAGAGGTAAGTAGTGATACTGGGGGAGCAGTGTAACAACCCTAAATTTTGACCAGATCTAATTATACAAAAATCTAGGATTGTTATGCCGCAATTGACTACTGAGTCAACTGCAAGGCTCAAAACCTGATAAAATTTAAACCAACTTATTTACATAAATGATAACGAGTTGACAGCGGAAGACAGAAGTCAAGTTTACAAAACCTAATCCCAACTGAAATGACAAGTACAACTGATTAATGTGACTCAACCGTAGTAGTATCATATATTCCAAGCTAGCCCCATGATATGCACACGTCCATGCAACAATTCACTTCAAGTAAACCTGCCAACTGCATCACAGAGAATGATACAGGCCCCAAAATAGGGTAGGGACAAACCCAAACAGAGAACGTCAGCAAAGGCTGAGTAAGAACTCAAAAGCATGCAGAACAATAAGGAAAAGAAGATACGCGCCTTCATGGCGCGTAGCTAATCAAGCAACGCTTAGCCAAAGGAAGCCAAGTACAAAATTATAACAAAAGCTCAAGGCTGAGATTCAATCAGTTCAATATATATATCAACAATTATATTTCCGGTTTCGTGATTGGGTCCTACCCCAACACGCTACTAGAGCTCCCCTCAAACCTCCCTATAGACCCGAGTGTGCACACCCCTCACTAGAGAGCCAGTAGGATGTAACCCTTCTAGGAGGAAGTCTAATAGGCGACTGGTAGCTAACCCAGCCTATAAGTCCACCTTGATCAGAGGTGTTTTCGTATCTCCCCGACGGACAGCATTGGTCACGCCTGCTCTAGCAGATTGTGATGTAACATTATTCAACATACCCATTATATCCGTCTTAGATACATTATTTCATTCATAGAATCCATCTCATGTAACAACGTAAACCTGAGTCGAATACTAAACAAAGACGAGTACAAAATCAAATATATAACTGAGGGGTCAAGCCCCTTCCCATTTGGTAGAATTTCAATTATCCGACTTTATCAAACTTGGAGACGATATGAGTATATATTGCAACATATATAATATGAAATGAATTGCCGGATCACAAAAGCTATAAGTCAATTGCAATATAGATGACATGAACTGAAAGTCGGATCACCAAAAGATATATGAAAACATGCTCGAGCTCAAGAATGGATTAACGTTCTTACCAGACACGCTTAACTTCTCCTTAACAATCTTTCTCAAAATCTTTAAACCGAATCCCTTTAAAACCCACAAGCTATAAAACAACAAATGATAACCAAAATTAATAAATCAAACTAACAAGTCACAACCCAAACGATTATCAAATAACCCCTAACAATAACTAACGTGTGATTAAGTTAATTCAATACCAAGATCCCGAATGGTACTCTCTAAAGGGTACACTTAAATTACTTGGCTAATAGCTAATCAACCAAGTAAATTAAACACCTTAAACCCAAAATTACATAACTAAATCACAAATTTTGCATCAACAAATAAACTCCCACTAGTTAATGTCCCTGACCATCAACAGGGCCGCACGACAACAATAATTTCTACAAATGCTACTAGAATGCCACAACAATGCCATAGGAATGCCACAATAACCTCAACAGCAACTCTGCGTCAATACTACTTACTTGCCCTTCACAACACAGCCGACAACAACAACTTCGACAACACCACACCCAACCACAACCAATATATAGCAACAACCTTACAACAACCCCAAAACTCACAAGAACAGCACCACAAGAAACTAGGGCGACGGCAAGAAACAACCACCCGCCGGCCGCACCATAACCACGGCCCGAAAACAGAGTCACGGGGCCTTAAAACAGGGCCTTTACTACTCCCCTTAATCACGACAACCCAGCGAAAATGGTGTCTAGGACAGCCACAACAACACCATCTACAAGCACAATAGCAGTCATAGCAATAACAACAACAACAACGACACTAACAACCCCAAGAATTCGACCCAAAACAGGGGGCTACACAAGCCCACGCAAAACTGAACATGAACCCAAAACCCAACTCAAACCAATCATAAAAACAATTTATAACCTTCTAATAATCATATTAATCACTTATATAAGAATCAATTGAATTAAAATCAAGTAAATCGAACTCAAAACGAAACTAATGAAAAATCGATAACGGTACGACTTAAACGAAACAAGGAGAAATTCATACCGTTGTGTAGATGAGAGATAGATGAGTTTAATGGTATGATTTTTGTCGAAAACGGAGCTGAATAGCTGGAGATATGAGCAGATGAAATTGGCGCATAAGGAGGAGCGAAAATGGTAACGGTGGACGATGATTATGGTGATTAGGATGATTTAGGCGGTGGAAGTGAAGATATATATGACAAATTACTTAGCTTAGAAGTAAGGGGTAACATTGTACTTTCACATTAGATATTAAATTTTAAAATCAATTTATTCTATATACTTATTTTGTTTTAGAAAAATAAACAAATAAAAACCCTTTTAAAATTCCGAAAATCATTATAATAATTCACATTAGTAAACCGTAAAATCCTAAATTCAATATTAATTAGTAACACCCAAATTAGATAAATTCCCAAAAAGTACGAGGTGTTACAAGCAGTAGGTGGTGGAAGAGCTTATGGCGTCTGAAGCTTCCACCGAAAGTGAAAACCTTCGCTTGGAGGCTTTGTCGAGGGGCTCTTCCGACTAGAGCGAATATTCAGCGTCGCATTAAGGAGGCAGACTTGTCTTGCCCGAGATGCGGGGTGGGTATTGAGGATGAGGGACATGCTGTGGCTTTCTGTCCTGTGGTACAGGGAGTTTGGGAAAGGGTGGGTGTGGACGTTAGTGAATGGGAAGGGTGTAGGACGGGGAGAGAGCTGGTAGAGAAGTGGATGCGGGAGAAAGGGGGTAGGGAAATGCTGATTAGTTTCATGATTGCGTGTCTATTTGGTTTTGGCGTAATGAGTGGGTTCACGGGGCGAAGGTAGTGGAGGAGTATAGGGTGGCGGAGAGAGCTATTAGCTACTTCGTTGCATATTCGGATGCAGTGTTGGTTACGCGAGGGAAGTGTATTGGTGGCCAGAGTGCTCGCGGCGAGACAAAATGGAGACCGCCGCCGCATGGAGTAGTGAAGGTGAATGTTGACGAGGGAGTTTTGGGGGAGTGCGGGTCGGGTATGGGAGTAGTTATAAGAGGCGACGAAGGGGAGGTCTTACGCGTGGGGTGTAGACAGGTGAGGGAGAGGTGGGAGCCGGAGGTAGTGGAGGCTAAAGCTGCGGAGTTCGGTTTGCAGATAGCATGGCAACAAGGAGCGGAGGATGTAGTCCTGGAATCTGACTCGCTTAAGCTGATCCAAGCGCTTAAGGGGGAGAAGTTACAGTCTAATTATTTTGGTCTAATAGTTCTAGATATTTTTCTTTTGTCTCGTAAGTTTAGGTCTATTTCGTTTAGTAATGTTCGTCGTGGTGGTAACTTGGCCGCTCACACGGTTGCCCACTTAGGTCCAGTGAACTATTCATCTCGTGTCTGGGTCGATAGTGGCCCGCCATCTGTACCCGATTTAGCAGCCGCGGATTTTGTGACTGCAGTTACGTAATATAATTTTAGCAGCGTTCTCTCTCTCAAAAAAAAAAAAAGAAGATTCTCGAAGTCCAAGTAACAAAACTAGAAGAGAAGACCAACAACCTTTATTCGGTTACAAGCCTCCTAAAACCCTACGTACCATCACTTGTTTTTATCTTTGCCGACATCCAATATCTATCATAGCATTTTTCGTTTCATCATGGTAACATTTGATCTATTCATTTTCGTCATTTACTTTATATATCACCAACATGGCATCGATTGTCATCAGACCATCAAAGCCGTTTTATACTTTGTTCACAATCACCATATCATCTAACGATCATGATTTTTATCACATTTCGTAAGTTTCTAATCTCTCGTTTCAATTTCTCGAATTCAAATTTGCGTTAAGTTTCCTTTTGCCTCGATTGTAATTCAAGATTTCATTTTATAAATTCAGATATATTAGGCTTATGTTTTGGACCGATCGTTAGCGGTTTTCATTTGATTCTACAACTTTACTAAGGTAACACTATTTTACTATCTTTGTGTAATTTGTGTACGGGTGCTTGATTATTATGAAGTATTTACGAGTAAATGCTATATGAGTTTATAAATATGTATAGTATCGTTTAAGCTTTTGTCACAAGTGAGTCTTGAGAGGGGTTAATAGTTTGAGACGATGAGCTGATAAGGATGGCTGGATTATATGTTGAGAAGTTGATAAGAGTGCGATAGATTGTGAGATGGAAACGATTATCTTATACAGAGGGCTCGATATTTAGGAGTTAATAGAGTAAATTTATGGGTTTGTCTTTTCCTGCTTAAATATGGTGTACAGATGACGAGCACTAATCGATTAGATCGTGCAGAGGCTACTTGTAGTTATTAATTATGGGTTTATGATACTAAAAGTCTGTTGTAGCTGATATAGGTATTTTTGGCCATGCATGGGTGATTTACACGTTATTTTGGTTCAAGGTAAGCACATGTGAATAGATTGTTTTCAAAAGCGAGCTTATGATTTTCAAGCTAGTAGAACTTTTCAAATTGCGAGTTTGTAAATAAGTTTAAGATCTTAAATTAGTATTTTACCAGTTGTGTTAGGGAAGAAGTTACACCTTCTCCTAGAGTTTAATAAAGTTTCTATATCGTATGTTATTATTTGAGAAATAAGATCATTCTAGAAAATACGTTTGTACAATCTAAAGTGTTTTGAAACGTAATTATTTTGTTTGAGTATATGATAGAGTTCACTGAGACATGTTTTATTGTACGAGAATGGAAGAGAAAAGATGTTCTACTACTATATATAGAAAGTTGGGGTTGACTCTTAACGGGTCAGCTCGGGTATGAGGATTAGTATTATTAGGGAGACGTCCCTTATAGCTTCCGGAGGGATGAATTGATCACATCCATGCCTCTTGATCGTCCTTATTGGGGTTAGCACTCTAAGGGGTGCACGCACTCGGGAAATTTGGCCAGTTAACTGTTACAGATACCTCTACCCCAGATTTGAGTTTTCGAGGAAAGTTTATAAATTTGTATATCTGGTTTTCACAAAATAAGCTTTTTTTTTCTTAATTTAAGTATTTTGTGGATCAAAATTATTCTTTTACTTGTGTTCTGTTAGTGTCTACCAATAGTCTTATATGTGTCGTATAATTGTTTGATTTGCTAAAGCGGGTACTGTGATTAGTATTGAAGATAATTCTTTTTTTTTTTTGTGTCATTAGTTAATTATTAGCTCGTGGGTTTTCGCTAATGGCAAAAAGGTAGGTCAGTGAGTAGGCTCCTCGTTGTTCGATTAGTAAACAAGTAATTTGGGGTCTTGGCAAATAGATTAATGTTTATGTTGACAATGGTTGGTACGTAGGTTGATCGAGCTATGTTATTAATTATGCTTTAGGTTTGGTGAGACAAGGACATGGTATAAATGGAAATCACATGGCGCAATGGTAAACATCGAAATTGGGTTGTCTTTAATTAGAGCCATGGTATTGATAAGGTTACGACATTACTGAGATTAGGCTTCTGTAATTATGAGGGGTGCAAGTAAGATTAAAGTTTGAGAATGGGTACGAGATTCTAGTTTCTTTGGTTTTGTCGGTTGTTCTGAACTTAATATGTGCCGAGTAGCTTAGAGTTCCCTCTAACTGTTGAGCAGGGTTCACTGAACCTTTGACAGTATTATATTGAAATATCAATTAGAGTTATGTTACTAAGAAAGAGCCCAGAGTGGCAAAGAAAATGAAGAGATTCAGAGTTTGATACTTAGAATTGAGATAGAAGTATTGTCTTGCGGTTTAACCGCCAGTTCACTTGCCCCATTACCGAGATCTAGGTCGACGATGATAGTGTGTAGTAAGTAAGAGATTGAGTTGAGTTTTCAGAAGGAGTTCAGTTACGAGAATTATGAGTTTGAGATTTTAATTATTCTAAGGTCATTTCTTGTCGAGGAGATTTTAGTGAAGTAAGTTATGAGAATTAGGAGGTTAGTGTTGGCGGATTGTTTTACACTTTGTATGTGTTTTCTTATGTGACCCCGTATTATTCACATATATAGAACCATGACTATTATTATTATTATTCAGTTTGTATTATTCGGTAGAGTGGTGTTGCTCAGCGAAATGCTGACGTGTTTACTTCGGGCTACCTTGTCATGGGGGTAGGTCCTTGTCTTGAGTTTTGATTGCAGGTTTGAGTCAGGAGTACAGCTGAGAGTCAAGAGTAGTTTATTTTATCGCTTCCGCACTTGTAATTTTATTTTATTAAGAGTTTCAACAGCTGTATCTCCGACTTTGTATATTGAATTGTAATATCTCCGAATTTTGGCAGAGTTTTGTATAATAAAACGAGTTTAAATTAGCCGAAATTTGGGGGTGTTACAAGAGTCACCGCATAGAAGCGATATCGAACATTTCTTATATCTGACTGATCCAGTCATTAATTGATCATAGGATAGTGCACAATCTTATGATTAAGGCCCTGTGCGATTCAACTGCATTTTTCTGATTTGATTTGATTTGATTTGATTTGAACTGATCTGATTTGATTTGATTTGAATGAACTTGATTTGATTTGATCTGAACTGAATTAATTGATAAATTAACTGCAACTAAACGAATTAATAACTAAAAATAGACTAGATTCATTGATTGTTTTTTGGATAATTCTGATCTGATTTGATTTGATTTGAATAAAACTGATATGATTTGATTTGATTTGAATAAATCTGATCTGATTTGAAAACACTGTTGAATAAGTTGAATCGCACAGGGCCTAAGTGTATTGAGAAACTCTTTCTCTCAAACACATTAGTATGATTAAATTAGATAAGCAACCTAATTTGATTGACGCTTCTTTGTATCTCAAAAGTCATACCATATAACCCGGTTGCTTCATATAGAGGGTCGATATAGACTTTTAGGAAACCTAATTTCTAACGTGCCTAAAAGGAATATCATGTTACCTCTATGTTTACAATTGTTCTAACAATCTAAAAGTCTATACACGTATTGAAATCCTTCTTCGACTGTCGTGTGAATTTTGCTTGGGTTTCGTTGATGTATCCTAGCGTTAGTGCACATTAATTGGAGAATATTTGTCCAAAGAACATTCACGGTGCTTGTGTTATTATGAACAAAATTCAAGACCATCAAAAGAGAAAAGTTTTACATACTCTGATGTTCTTTGCATGTGTGTTTTAATTTAATTTGTTTTGACATGATATCATGATGTGTATGCAGGTTCGCAAATCCGTGCATGCATGTCGGTTATATAGGATGCATGTTATATAACTAACTTTTGTGTTGTTAATCACAATTTTGTGTAAGCATGTCGGTTATGATTTGCATGATACTGCGTGTGTTTTATTTTGTTTTGGTATGAAAGCATGATGATTAAACATCTCGCTCTTTCGCAATTCTTTTATGAATGTCGGTCAATTTCTTGTTTGATCGTTTTACATGATCTGATTATGGAGTTTAATGGTATTGAATTGTCAATATGCATGTTGGTATCATAATCATAGTATTATGTGTACGTCATGCGTGTATTCATAATTTGTTTGTCATTTAATGTCTAATGATCATGTGGATTGTTTATATGTTATAATGAAGCTTCTATCGATTTGGAATTGCAATTGCATGGCATGTTTATGTCCGCTGTAATTATTTATTATCAGTTTGACTCTTTATTTTGTTTGCCTGTCCATGAATCTTGAAGATTAAGTGGCAGTTACTATGAAAATTTGTATGTCATTTTTGTCTTCTGGGAAGGCTTGTACGTATATTTGTTTCTTACGAAATTTGTGGTACAATGATTTCATGCGACAAACATGTTCGTATGTTTGTTTCGGATACTTTTGTGAGTATATGGTTTTATACTGGTCTAAGTGTATGAAACATGTTGTTATGGGATTATTGGCAAACATAACTATCATCGAGATGTATATGTGATTAATTCTTTGGTTTACCATATGTGTCTTGTTATATATGAATGCATGTCTATGAGTTTGTTAGATAATTCATATATAAGACATGGGTATATTGAGAATTATTCTTACATGTGTGATATATTTTGTTTTTCGGTGGAAGTCGAAATTGTCTTGGAAAATATAAATGGACATCTATGAATTATAGATGATTTATATATAAGACATGAGATTTTGCAGAACTTATGAAATAATATATGTTTATATATTTAATCTTTTATTTTGTTCAAGTTTTGTCTTTGATGATATGAATGGTTATTGATGATTAATAAATAAATTTATATCTAAGACATATGAGCATGGCAAGATGTTTAATATATGTGAACACAAACTTGTATGGTTAAGTATAAGTTGACATGTTTGACATTTGCATGTGGTACTTTTATCCGGTATAGGGTATCAGATCGATTTATCTCCATGGCTTCAAGTGGGGGAGGTTTATCTAGTTGAGATACAAAGTCATATCCATGACAAGTTTATATACACATATGTAAATATGTTTGGTAATTCATTAATTTAATGAATTGATGGACTGATTGTGTTAATCGTATACTATTATATATCCAATTGTTAAAATTTTGGCCATAGTGGGGGAAAATAGTAGAAGATATATCCAATAATTTTATTAATAGGTCAAGTGGATAGTATGGTCAATTATTGTTCGAATGAATAAATGTAATTAATCATATGATATCTAAAACATGGTTTGCTAGCTCATATGTTATGGATGATTAAGGGATGTTTTAAGCCCAATTTTTAATTACAAGTGAAAGAAAGTTTGACTCAACGTTTGGTACAACGCTAAATCTCGAGTTGAATGAAGATTAGTATTTCATTGGTAATTGTTAGCACTTAAATTTATTCATCCTTAGAGAAGTGCTTGATTCTGCAATGTTATGTTAAGAGGTTGAATTAAATTTCTTAATGGATCTTTTGTAAAAGTGTCCAGTTGCGGAGTCACGATACATAAAAGATCTACCTATATGAGTATGAGGTGTGGCCGCTTTAGGGAGTCCGGGGGCTTTGGCTCTTATATACTCATGAATGGATATGGACAAGGCCATTAATAGTGTGATGGGTCTAAAACTTATGTGTGTAAAACTTCGATTATTCAAAGTGATTGTGTGGTTCAATGCTTTAGTCAACCATCACAATTGGAATAATTGTTAAAGTGTATTACACTAATTGAAATAAAGTTCAATCGTTTCCGACACTTTCATGATGCATAGTTTTGAAAAAAATGTCTAAGCAAGTGGTTCTAATTTTCGCTTACTCTTAAAATGGGGGAGGTTTGTTGGAATATTTCTAGAGTAAAGTAGAATTTAGTTACATACATACATGGTATATGGTACAATATACATTGTATTTAATCATATGAAATGATTAAATGTTGGAAGTTATTTGTAACTTCGAAGGGGTTCCTCTATATATAGTAGGGGTATGTATGTGTTATTATTGTGAAATAATGAAAAAATGATAATGGAAAATCATGACAAAATGATAGGAATTACATTCTCCTACTCACATTACTTGATCATAGGATAGTGCACAATCTTATGATTAAATTTAATGACAAACTCTTTCTCTCAAACACATTAGTATAATTAAATTAGATAAGCAACCTAATTTGAGTGACCCTTCTTTGTATCTCAAAAGTCATTTCGTGTAACCCGGTTGCTTCATATATATAGAGGGTTGATATAGATGTTTAGGAAAGCGAATTTCTAACGTGCCTAAAAGAAATATCCGGTTATCTCTATATTTAGAATTGTTCTAACACTGGAGGTGAGTAGGACAATGATCTGAGATTTCAATTTGGTCTTCTTTAGGATAATGGGGGGATTGTGTTCTAACTGCAACATATTTGATCAATAGACTATCTCCTGTCCTACAAAACAAAACTCCACTTGAAATTCTGACTAAACAGTAAACACCCACCGAATTACCAACATTTGAGAACATTTGGCTGCTTTGCAGTTGCTTATACACCTACCAAAGGTGATAAGTTTCAACATGCAGCTGAACCTTGTGTCATTATTCGCTATCTCCAAACACAAAAAGGTTAAAAGGTACAAAACCTTATTAGTGGACAAAGGTTTGTCTCAAAGGATGATATCTTTCATAAGAATATATATCCATTCAACAAACTCAGCTCCACAACTTTTATGCATCCCTTACCAGTCAATCTACCCTGTGAGGATATTGTACCAAGTGAGGATCATGTGATTCCGTCATTAGTGGAATCACAACCCTCATCGGAGAGTCAAATGCCAAATACCACTGAATTGTCATGTGAATCTAGCATCAACTCTACTCCACATCTGAGTAGATCAGAGAGAACAAATATTTCTCCCACATGGGAGTAATGACTTTGTGGTGAAACACCCAAAGAAGAAAGGGGAAGCTGGCCTAATCCAGTCAGCCGTAGAAACACCCGTTGTTGTCTCATTTGCCAATATGGTGGCTCATCAATCAAAGGTTATTAAACCTCAATTGTTATATCAAGCCATACAATATCCAGACTGGAGAGAGACCATGAACAAGGAGGTCGATGGCTTATAAGATAATCACACCTATAGTGTCATAAACTTGCCTCCTAGAAGAAGAGCAATTGGCTCTATATGGATCTATAAAGTTATATACCACCTTGATGGTACTATATATAGTGCAAAGGCCACCTCGTCATTCAAGGTTGTAGACAGCAACGAGGAATCGATTATTGCGAAACCTTTGCTCCTATGGCTAAAATGGCCACAGTGAGGACATTCTTGGCTATTGCAAGTATGAGGTGAACGACCAGAGTTCTCGTCTAATCACCACGATGAGGCTGCTTTCTCTTACAATCCAAATGGATGTCACCAATGCCTTCCTACATGGAGACTTGATTGAAGAGGTCTATATGACTTTGCCTAAGGGCTATACGGCCAATACGGGTGAGGGCAACATAATGCAGTATGAAAATCCTTCACCTTCCTCCACTAAAGTATGCAGGCTTCATAAATCCCTGTATGGGCTAAAGGAAGCTCATCGGCAACGGTTTGCGCGCCTATCAAATGCTCTCCTTGACTCTGGATTCACAAACTTCAGTGGTGATCACTCCTTGTTCACCAGATCCAAAGGGACATCAATTTTAGTCATCTTGGTGTATGTGGATGATAAGATCCTAATTGGTAACGATCTTGAATAGCTTGAGAGCATAAAGCTAATGCTGAGCACACATTTTGCAATGAAAGACTTGGGCTTACTATCTTATTTTTTGGGAATGGAAGTTGCTCACACTAAACAAGGCATTTTCATCTTACAAACAAAATACACCAAAGACATGTTGAAGGAGTTGGTGCTGATAAACAGATGTCCCTAAATCTGCCACTTGATGTTCACACTAAGCTTAAGCCAAACAAGGCGTCTCCTTTTCCCGATGCAGGAGATTGGGTATCCTGCTCCTTCTCTAAAAGATCCACTACTGGTTTTTTCATTTTTTTTGGGCGAGTCTCTAGTCTTATGGAAAGCCAAAAAATAAAGTGTTGTGGCGAGATCTTCTGATGAAGCAGAATATAGAGCTATGTCTCTCACCACTTGTGAAGTCACTTAAGTATTCACATCTGAAAGAATTGAGACTGATACATTTGAAAACAACAACTTTGAAGTGTAGATAATCAAGCTGCATTGTCCATTGCAGCCAACCCCGTTTATCATGAGCGTACAAAACATATAGAGGCTAACTGCCACTTTATTCGGGACAAGATCAGCTCGGGTGACATTAAGACATCCTATGTTCCCTCACATCAGCAACTGGCTGATGTGCTCACTAAGCCCCTAACCGTCAAACAACATTCATATCTCTTGCGTAAGATGAGAGTGATGCCTCCTCTCACTCCCAACATGAGGGGGAGTGTAAAAAGGACTTCAATTTAGTCTCCAGTCAAGAAGTTTGCCATAAACTTGCAACAGTGGGAAAGACCACATGATAAACAAAATGGAATCTTTCCTTATCTACACATTCAATGTTAGTTGAATGCTTTTTACATCATTAATCTTAATCATAACCTTGTAATCATAGTATAGATTGTTTCTAGAACATAGCTAGGTCATCTAGATATAGGACTAACATATGATGAATCTCGTAACTAATATGATGAATTTCAGCATTAAGATGATAATTATTAATACATATGATGAAATATTATATTAAAATAATGAATCAACTATAATAATTAGATGTCGTCATACTACTTAATTTCATGAATACAAAGGTATATATGATAAATAGAAAAAAAAATCAAAACGAGGAATACCAACATTAAAATGATGAATATCAATTGATGAATCAATTAACAAAATAAGATATTATCATACTGCTAAAACTCATGAATATAAACTTTATATGATGAATATCAATATTAAACTGGTGAATGTCAAAACATATGATAAATATCAAACGATAAATCCACTAGCAGAACAAATTAAAATCAGATATCATCTTATTTAAAAACTACATACATGAATATTGAAATGATGAAAATTGATGCATATGACAAATATTAAAGAAAGAATCAACTAATATCATAAGACGTAATCACACTACTAAAACTCATGAAGATTATATTGTATATGATGAATATCAACATTAAAATGGTGAATATCAGCATTAAAATGATGTATATCAAAGGAAAAATCAACTAACAAAATTAGCTATCAACATACTCCAAACATTCATAAATATAATAACAACATATGAAGAATATCAATTTTAAAATGATGAATACTAGTACATATGCCTAATATTATAAATTAATCAACAAGCATAATAAGACGTCACTATCAAACCTCATGAATATGATATTTTATATGATAAATATTAGAACTAATATGGTGAATATCAGCACTAAAATGGTGAATATCAGCATTAAAACGATAATATCAAACGACGAATCAACTAGCAAAATAAGTCGTCAATGTACTACAAAAATTTTAAAAAACAAGTTTTTGTTGAGCAACTTGTTGAACAAGTTTTTTCTCAACCCATTTTGTTTAACAATTTTTTTAAGCATTGTTTCAAAAATCCATTCGAGATTTTGTAGGTTGATTGCTTTTTATGGGAATAAAATTAAAAGGAGAGACAAATAAGTAGATTGTTTGGTTGAGGTTTATTTTTTTTCCTTTAGTTTGGTTGTTAATGAGAGTATGGTATTTCATACTCCCCAGTCCACCATAAAATTTACTGTGTTTATACTGCTTTTAGTGTTTTCGTGGTTGAAACCATTTACCACCACGCTACGTACATATGTCTCGTACGATGCTACATAACAATATTTTAGTATATAACGAAAAGCAAATAGTATTTGATACGATGGAGAAAAATATGATTATCGGAATTAGTTATTGTCTACGTATGTATGTAATGTCAATTGGGTAATTAACCAATTTGACGGGATTTTGATTAAACATGAGTAACTAAACAAATAGAAACGAAATGGAAACAATTAAGGGTTGAATTTTATTAACGACGAATCTTGGCTTTATACTTCAACCACTACAATTTATCAATTGATAAGTAGTCCTAGATGCCCCTTCTGAATAGGCTTGACAAACTAAGGTGGCTCGTATCAGCGTCTATGAGGTTAAACTTCTTCAGCGCTTGCTCCCTAAGCGTGGGCATTGATGCTGCATATCCAAATTTCAGGTCAGTAGCCCCGGTGTGTACGGTGACAACCCTGTTGTCCATACTTTGTATAACTGCTCCGGAACTGCCGGGTGCTGTTGGTAGATTATGCCACGTTACACCCAATGTAGCCTTACTGTCAAAGCTGTAAATATGCAACTCTTTATAAATCAGAATTTGTAATATGAAATATGATGTACTAGTATATTTTATCAAAAAAGAAGTCACAAAAATGTACCTCACATTACCAACCGAAAACGCCCACGGCTCCATATCACCATCCAAAGTAGGATTTGAAATGCATACAACCTGTTCATTTCTGCTACATCAAAATCCTCTGCCAGTTCTGACACTAATGGAAAACATAGAAAATTATGTTTTCAATTCCCACAAGAAAACCATATCATGATACTGTAGGGCTATTATGTTGTTATAGTGCTAACAACGTTTGAGACAACTTCGTAGTATCCCTGAGATTTCCGATCCTACCCAATGCACTCTGATGCATGAGCAAATAGCATAGAATTAAAAATGGAGTGTCCATACAAGTGTATGAATTTGTGGTCCATGCAGTCGAGTTTTAGAGCCTTTTAGGAGGTTCAAATGATGCTTATTTTTGGAGTGCCATATCAATTTGGAAAGCGAAGACATTTAACTAAACCATGGAATTGGATTTACAATGAAATCGCATGTGGTTGGGGGAAGTTTATGTGGTCTAGACACATTATCCCTAAAGTAGCTTTTATAAGCTGGTTAGCTATGCATAACAGACTCCAGTTGAAAGATAAACTGTTCAAAATTGGAGTATGCTCAGAGGATACTTGCCTGCTTTGCCATGCTGAACCTCAAACTCATCAACACCTTTTCTTCAGGTGTGAGTATAGCAAAAAGTGTCTGGAAATGGTAAGCAAAAGGTGTAATCTGATATTTCCGGCAACTGATACAATTATGTGATGCTGTAAGAAGAATATGGGATCAAGAGTGAGGAACCAGACAACAGGAGCTATCATATGCAATCTGATCTATCATATTTGGCGTATGAGAAACCAATGCAGGATTGAAGATTGCATTACAAGGCTTGAGATTCTAGTTGAACAGGCTATGAAGGAGGTCAAAGCTAGAAAGTGCAAAAGCTAAGGACCTAGAGCGGATATCGAATAGAGGATTAGACTAATTTGGGTTTGTTAGTTTTGGGGGTTGTTCTGTTTGTAACAGCTTTTTGAAGTTTGCTGCTAAGCAAATTTTTTTAACATAACTTCACTATTTTGATTAATGATAATCTTACATATTTCCCAAAAAATAGAAATAGCATGTGGTTTAGCTGCTGTTTATTATTTACTACAGGTCACAACAAAGACGAGTTCAGGAACTGCAGTTTTTATTGCTTGTATTTGAAGAGGCATATCTAATAGCTAAGAGATCTTTTTTGGGCAAATTTTATGTTCATATCGAAGTTCAGAAATATAGCTATCCAATGATATAAGTTAGAGCTTCATCAGATTAGCTTTTCAATATCCCTAGATCAGTTCCGCACTGTCACGTATCCTGAAATGCTCTGTTTCAGCAAAAAATTGTTTTCTCTTGTTTTGCTCAACTTGGTCTTGACCTTATGGAGTTTGTCGAGAATTATAATTCTCTGTTAATATGGTATTATATTTTAATTAAATAATTAGAGTTAATTAAGTATTAATCTTCTTCCTTTCAAAAACAAAAGTATTAATCTTCTTGATTAGTCTGTAACTACTATAATTAGTCACTAAACTACCATATACTTACTGTTTTTGTAACTCCCCGGCTCATCGCCTGAGCCGGAATTAGTCACCTATGGCAGCTCACCAGGCTGTGTACTGACCCCATAGACCAACACGGGTCCTTCCCGTGCACTTTGACCTCACTCGTGCGCACCCTGGCAAACTTTCCAGGAGGTCACCCATCCTGAAATTGATTTCTGTCAATCACGCTTAACTGTGGAGTTCTTATCAGTTGAGATTTCTAAAGGGAAAGTCGACTTTGTTGGTATGAGTAGCACTATCAATCCCTTTAAGCATTCATATGAGCCCTTAATCTTTTCGAAACTTTCTCTGAAATCTGGGTATTACAGTTTTGAAGATGGTATGTTTCCTGATAATCAAGGGCCGAGCTTGCCTCATAATTATTGTTGCAAAGGCTAATCATTGGAGCCATGATCAATTGGTATCTGAAGTAGAAGACTTAATCAAGAGGAGAAACTTTTTATTGGCTTAGAAGGGCAACAGCCTAGCAACTAACATGCTGTAGAGGCAGCTTTCCTTTCTTTATGTTTTGTAGTATTTTCTTAGCATTTGTTTTATGTAAATTATTGTAGTCTTTTGTAGTACTAAATAAGCCTCACTTTGTATGAAAGAAATTGGACAATTATGAATGAAAAAACCCCTTTACAAAGAATTTTCTTTGTATTTTCAAATTTAAATTTATCTATCTAAGTATTCTAGAGAGCTTAGATTAGTGAGACTTTCAGTGTTGAGTGTGTGAGTGTGCTCTATCTTTCAGTTCATCTCTTGTACGGGTTTGTTGTCTAGTCGGGTAAAAGTTCGACTAGGGAGGAAACTCATTTTTATTTCTGCATCAAAAATAGATCATATCCCTTTGTCATTCAACTCTCTCATGAGTGTTTAGTCTGCAAGTTATTGTCGATCTAACTCAGTAAAACTCTAGTTAGACAGTAGCTTACAACCTTATATATATGAGTACTTTGCATTTTCAGAGTATTGTTATAAGGCTCATATCATGTTTGAATGCGTATGGCCGTTTAGGTTGTGCCAAGTGGTATCAGAGCTTTGGTTTGGGTGTCTTTCTGATAAAAACTCATTCCATAATCCAAAACAAAGTCTGTTACAACAACCTAAATTAAAATTCTTTTTTTTGTTTGTGTGAGAATGAAATCCTATCATGGGGATGAAAAGAGAAGGAAAACAAAAGAGATGAGAGGTGCCTTTACAACCTATGATCAGATTAGAAATGATGAAATGGAAAAAAGGTGTCAGGAATTTTTCACCTCTTTAGATGCCGATTATTTTGTTGAAGAAGAAGAACATGTAGAAGAAGAAGAGGATCATTAAGAATCAATTGAAGAAGGTGTTGGAAAAATTTACAGGGGTCATGGATTAGATTAAAGGAAAAATAACCGACTTCTACCGTCGAGTACAAGTACTCTTCCTTTAAGACTATTTCGCCCCCATAGAGTGTAGCGGGGAGGATCGAATGTCTCAGGGATACTACGAAGTCGTCTCAAACGTCATTAGCACTATAACAACATAAGAGCCTTATCGTAACATGAGATAGTTTATTGTGAGAGTGTGCAAAACATGTATTCAATGTTTCCATGGTT